>JADLZL010005873.1:0-1335226 GCA_015844335.1 Chrysopogon serrulatus | reverse complement strand
TCTATCTGATCTCACAGCAAGCCACGCTATCAACTATTCTAAGCGATCCGATTTATACTGTTAGCTAAATACATCTGTTCATAGGCCGTCGCCTGCTACCTGCCACTCCACACCATTGCCTAGCCAAATTAAATGCCATTCAATCCTTTCAAAATAATTTCTCTAACCAGTGATAACTCATGCAGTCGTGCTCTCATATATCTATTGGTTTAATTTCCATGCCACCACTGTTGTTTGTACATCGTAACCCCATCGTTTCTCTTTCCAACCAGCTCCTGCCCTTTAAATTCTCCTTCATCAGCCTCATCTGTTCATCTCCACTCTTGCTTACTATAGTAGCGGCGTTCGTGTGCCATGCCCAGTCCTCCCCCGCCATAAATCGGAAAAGCATAGAGTTCTCACCATTGGAAAAGAGCAGAGAGAGCGGCCTCGTCAACTCCGGTATGCAGTGAGATCCCTGCCATGCGTGCTCCGCTAACATTAGTACACAGGCTCGCTAACATGGTCTCCTCGCAGCGTGCAATGGCTGACATCAGAAGAACACTGCCATGCATTGCAGCCTCGCCATGATCTCACAGATGCTTCGGATCGAGCGGAGAGTGCGCATGAGAAAGCTAATAGAAAATGGATGAGGGGAGAATCACGAAGACACCGGGGAAGAGATAAGGCTGCTTCTGGATTGTTGTGGCCTATGCGGAAGGCAATCGAACAATAGTTGACACGGGCATGAGTCAAGAAAAATCCCATGTTTAATCACCGACGGACGAAGGTTCTTCATGTATAGTATAATATATATAGCCTGATCGAGATGGATATGAATTGGTTTGCTCGAATTAGCTTGATTTTCATTTTTCCATATTTTTCCCACGTTTCAAAAAACACCTTAAAAAGTCATCTTCAACAATGTATGTATTAGATTCTAATATAGTCTTTTAATCTTCTTGCACAATTGTGACGAGTGCTTAATTCTGATTTCTATGTTGTCCAATAGGAAGTTGTTTACATTTCAAAAATTAATTCTAAAAATTCTAATTACTTTATGCTCAATAATAAAAATAGAAGTGACATCACTTATTTCCGCGGCAACGCACAGGAAATACTTCTATTTTTTATAAATAACATGCCAATTTGTTACGCATAGGCGCAATGTATTAATCGACTGTGAAGTTAGAAAATATAAAGGACCATGGGGACCATTGCCACCTGATTCAACATGATATGAACAAGATTATTTGGTAAATCAGCTAGGATAAAGAATGCCTAACAATAAATGATCCAAAAATGCACCTAGTAGCTGCACATGTTATTGCAGGAATAGGAAAAAACACACAAGTAATTTCCAGTACATAATAAGCAGTGATAATAAAATGTAAATATTGACGTCCAGCTCAATATATATATGGTAGTAGCCTCCAGTTCCACTTCTAGCTCAACAAAGTGCCTAAAAAACACTAGCATAGTAGTATTGGCCAAAAAAAGAGGATATATATGGATAGTTGGGAAAAAAGTGCTTGCATGGTGTTTTGGAAATGGGAGGCCAAAGGAATGCGGAGACAAGATAACAGTTGTGAGGGCCAACTAGAATGTGGTGATGTGGCTTGTTCACCGCCATCGTTTTGTGTGCAATGAATGTGGTGATGTGGCTGTTGTGCTTAACCCGTGTGTTCCCCTCCCCTCTGTGACTCTATACACTTCCACTCAGGGGTGGAGCAAGGAATTCGACATCTTGGGGCAATATGAACAATAGGACGAACTAAACCATACTGATTCACTGATGACCTAGTTGCCTGTTGGTTGATTAGTGTGTAACTGAGTATGGGCTTGCTGCAGTCAAATTAGTATGAACAATGAGGGAAGATGGCACTTTGTCTCTACGTCCTCCTCCAGCTTCCTTTCAGTAAGCGATGTAAAGATTATTACCTACAACTATAATCCTTTTGGGCTAAAAATTATAGCACTTGTAACAGAGAGTGTAGAAGGAAATAAGATACTCTAGCTCCATCTTCTTGCCTTTGGTTGCGCTCACTAGCTGAGCTAATCTTTGTTTTTTTTACATCTGTGCAAACCTTATGGCTTTTTTGTATTCTGATTATCAGCTATGTACCATCCTTGGAACTTTGTTCCCTTATATGAAAAAAAATCTTCGAGTCAGCTACTCGTGAGTCACTATGTCACCCATCTCGCATGCATGGCCTCATGAGAGTCATTTTAATTCGTCATGTGTGTTGCTGTATCTTGAAGCAGCATATCTATGATTCATGATTTCTGAAGCAGAGTCGGCCTACCACCGATGTGCCAAAGACAAGACTGCTATGCACCATGTCGTCGTTGCCGCCTGCATAACTACTGACATGCCTAATTGGGCCATTTCTAGTTGGACATCAAATACTTAAGAGTTGGGTTACATTTACATCTACATTAAATACTCCATGCGCGTCGCATGTATGCTCACTAGAAATCTATCAGCCGGAAGGTGGCCCGTATGTGGATGAACAGAGACAGAGAAAATAATGCAAGTACATCAAAATTGTCATGATCTCCAAACAGGTATGAACATATGACCTTGCTAAAAGAATAGAAAATGTAGACAGTGTGTTGAATATATCTGTTTTGTGTTGTTCAAGCAGACGTCTCAGAATTAATAAAAACCTTATTCATTTTTTTACATCGATAGCTACATGTTCAGTTTCATGACGACAATAATTGTAGCATGGCTATGCTGATTATGTGTGTTACCTCCAAAAGAGTCGCGTCAAAGGCACTAACACTAGTCTATTAAATAGGAAATGAAAATAAAAAATAATTGATGGATTGATTCCTCAATAAAAATTAGTCGTGGAAACAACTTAAATAAGACGGCTGTACTGGACTTCACCCAAAACAACTTTGGTAGTAAAACTGACAAAATTAACTACCCAGTGGCACCTGTAGCTCAGAGAGACTACGTTGATGCAACATTGTCAATGCAAGCATCCATTACAACTCCAACATTACAACTCACATGGCAGTATGGCACAACAAAACCTAGCAACTTCTACAATACCTTACATTTGATTCCATTACAGCGTCCAACCATCTCTCAATGCAGCAAAGCTTCCAAGAATGGAAGGCTCTGTTACAGGTGGAGGTCGCTCTTGACATCGTCATTTTCCTCTGGGCAATTTGGATGCTTAGGAATGATGTGATCTTCAGGAACATGTGCCCAACAATTCAGAGATGCAGATACTACCTGACAGAAGAAGTTACTCTTCTAATGCACAGATGCAAAGCCAAAATCTCCCCTATGCTAGAAGCATGGATTGCCTCAAATTTGTAATCCGCTGGCTATTTTTTATTTCTTTTGATGTCCCCAAGCTCTCATTGGTACAGAAACCCTTTGTACAGGCGGTGGTAGACCCATTTACACAGGCGGCCAAGCCCACCGCCTGTACTAGGGGTCGGTACTAATCGGCCCACATGCAGGCGGGGGATGTGAGCCGCTGTGAAAATTTGATTTTCACGAGGCGGTTCACTTAGTCGGCCGCCTGTGTAAAAATGTATATTTACACAGGCGGCTGACTAAGTCAACCGCCTGTAAAAATCATTGTCCAGAAAATATGAAAAAAATAGCAAAAAATATTTTTAAAAAGGCAAAAAATATTTTTGGAACCGGAGACGCCTGTACAAATCGATTTGTACAGACGGTTCTCTTCTCTGGGCCATTGATTCTTTATACAAAGGTCAAAGAAAATTGGAGCCGCCTGTGAAAAAAAACCGTAGTGTCGTCAAAAATGATTTTTCTACTAGTGTCTCTTCCTCTTTCTCGCTCTGTTTGTTTTTTTTGGTTTCTTTCTTTTGGCCTGTTTGGCTTGTTTGTAAAACTTCATAACCTTTTTTAATGCAATTTCAGTTGGAACCTCTGGCTCCTCCTGTTTCATTAGAAAAGAACTTGAAGGATTGGCCAATATTATTACTAAGCTTGTCACATATCATAGCCTCTCTAACACCAAACCTGCTACGCGCATATACTCCAAAGACCCTGGTCTCTGGTGGGAGCAGAGGAGTATGCCAACATGTACATCTTACTGCACTCATGATCCAACAGAACACCAAATAGAAATAAGGAAAAGTAGCACGTACCCGCGCTAGTACAATATGACCACACCACTACCGGAAATAGAGACTTTGCCGAGTGTTTCTGGCTTTGCCGAATGTCGAATATCGGGCACTCGGCAAAGCCTCTCTTTGCCGAGTGCCGCACTCGGCAAAGACTGGCACTCGGCAAAGGAGGCTTTTGCCGAGTGCCGGGCCCTCGGCAAAGGCGGGCACTCGGCAAAAGCTATATTTTGCCGAGTGCCACGGCGCTTCGGCAAACCCGGGCCCCTCGGCAAAGGTGGTCATGGTGACGGGCGCCACCTACCCGTCGGTCTTTGCTTGGAGCCCGGCCGTTAGGCACTCGGCAAAAATTTTATTTTTTATTTTTTTTTCTTTTTTTTGCCGAGTGCCAACGGTCGAGGCACTCGGCAAAAAGAAATTTTATTTTTTTTTCTTTTTTGCATCCAAAAATTGTCTGTACTCCTACTGTAGTACCTATACTTTCATGTTAAAATTTGGTACACTTTTGAGGTTTTTTGCTATTTTTGGTTAATTTATTTTGTTTAGTTGAATTTTTTCGTTAAAAGCAAATTTGAACTGCAGGTATATGGAATAATAGAATTTAGTGATTCAAAAAATGATAATCATGTTATTAAGTGTAGTTTGAGGCCATATCTAGGAACTCACCTGAAATTTCAAACATTTTGTTCACGAAACATGACCAGAACCCACGGGATGAATTGTTTTTAAATTATATAAAATACAAATAAAGTCTGAAAATCATGAAACTTATCGAGATGTCGTGATATCATATGTGAAAGCTGTGATAAAAATTTGATAAGGTTTCGTGCATATTGTCATATACAATGCTTACAAACCAGGATATCTCCACATGTGATATCTTATACAACATGTAGAGATGTCTTAGTTTATAAGCATCAGATGTGACAACATGCATGGAACCTTCTCAATTTTTTATTATAGCCTCAACATATGATATCATGATATTTCCACAAGTTTCTTGATTTTTGGACTTTATTTACTTTTTTAGAATTTAAAAACAACTCTTCCTGCGCTCGTGGCCATGTGTCACGAACAAGATGTTCAAAATTCTGATCTCATACTATATTCAATAACATAAATATTAATTTTCTGTTCATTGAATCCTATTATTCGATGCACCTACAGTTCAAATTTGGCTTTTCTAAAAATAATTCAATTAAAGAAAATAATTTAAAGAAATATAGAAAAAGTCACAAAAATATCTTAAATTTGAACATGTAGTTGCAAATACGGTAGAAGGACTATAGAAAAAAAATTTAGAGGCAAAAATAAAAAAAAAAAAATTCTTTGCCGAGTGCCGAGCTGGGACACTCGGCAAAGAAGAAGTTTGCCGAGGGCTAGCCATGTGGCACTCGGCAAAGGTTGTTTTTTATTTTTTTAAAATAATGTGGTCTACCGAGTGCTTCGTTAGTAGACGCTCGGCAAAAGGTATTCGAAAATTAAAAAAAAACTCTCGGCCAGCCCAGCCCACCTTAAACACACTCGCTCCCACACTCAACCCTAGCCTGCCCACGCACACTCGCCCGCCGCCGCGCCATTGCCCCCGCCGCCACCCCAAACGCCGCCGCTGCCCGCCGCCGCGCCCGCCCTTTCCGGCCCACGCGCACTCCCCAATCCTCTCCCCTGCACACAGGCTCTAAATCCTTGCTATAGTCGGCGGTGGCGGCTCGTGAATCCTTTCCTCTCTCCCACACTAGACGCGAAGAAGGCGGCAGCAGCGGGGGCTCGGGACCAAGACGCGGAGGAGACGACGGCGGCGGCGCGATCCCCCCTCGCCAAGCGAGGGCGGCGTCAGCATGGTGGAGCAGCAATCATGGTGGAGATGCGGCAGCGTAGGAAGCTGCTGCTGCTCGCCTCAACGCAGGCGCTCCTCGACTCGCTCCCGGGGGACCGCTTGCTGCCGCTGCCGCAGGAGCCGGTGCGCCTTAGGGCTGGCGTCCTCCGCTTCTCCGCCTGCTGCCGCCGCCGGGGGAGTTCAGCGAGCTCGCGTCCTTCGTCGCCCTGCCTGCCTTCACGCTCCAACGGTTCACGGTCATCACTGGCACACCGGTGAGTCCCCTAGTTGTCTAGTTCCAATTATTTGTTGCGAATTGGAGAGTCGTGCTGGGAAATTCGATTAGTTAGGAACTGCATCACAGAAGCTCTGCTTGTTGCTTTCAGGAAGAAGTTTGGTCATTTTATAGAACTAGCAGGCTGTACCTGTTTAATTTTCACCACGAATTTGATGGGATTGGTGATAGACTAGTCATTTGTGAAAATGAGCTCTAGGAACTGATAACGATGACAACAAGCTGCTGCTCTGCTACAAAAATTGGCCATTCTGTGCGTGCATTTGTATTTGGATCAGGACGCCATGCTCTTTTGTTCGGTGGTGTACTTAGTTTTAAACTGATGCGATCTCTATGCATTTTGGTGGTTAATTTGATGGGGATTGATGATTTCTGTCCCCAGTCTGAGAAATTGTGCAGTTGGCAAATATATTATAGAGAATTGCAGCTCAAAAAAATCAACCACTGTGGTAGTTTGTTTGTACTCTGACAAGTGATTTGTTGCTTGAGATGCAAATATGCACTTGTCATATGACGTTAGTCTCAGCACAGTTAGTGCCCATTTTGTATCTGATTAATTTGTTCAGTTTTTGACAATTTCTGATGTGCTCAGTAGCTTGCTTAATTAATGTGTTCCTAGTTTTACTAAATAACTTTTAACAAACTATATGAATCATCAAGCTGTATAGCTGTATGTCAGCCAAGATTTCAAAACTTTTGGACTGAGTTAGTGTAATTCAGTAGTGAACTTAGATATTTTCTTAGAACTGAAAATTTTATTTGTGCACTATGAAGACCTGTAATGAACTGACTCTGAGTGGTGTGCATTTGTGACCTCTTTAATGCTGTCCTAATAGTTATTATTTGTGAGAATTGTGACTTCTCTGCCTTGCTGTGCATCTGTGATGTTCTCTTGACATGTAAGGTATAAGTTACTAGTTTGGTACCTGTCGAACCGCCTCTAAAATTATTAGTTTTGTTTGGTTAATTGTGAGCAATTCCCTGTGTTACATTTGAACAAAATATCTATGCTTTGCCTGCTTGTTGGTGTGTACTGGACTTGTAACATATTGTAATCTCTCTTTTTCATTTGGTAACACTTGTCAGTTTGGATTGTCATTAGTGGAAGCTTGATTCATATAACTATTGTCTATGCTTGAACAGGATGCTTGTGTGTATGTGGAGAATGGTAATCTTGGTCAGAGGCTTCATGGTGATGTTGCGGAAGTAATATGCCCACTAATATGGCACTTCAGGATGAACATCATGTTTACAACACTAAAGGGTAATTATCCTATTCCTCAATTTATATTCAGGCTAGAATGAAAGAAGTTAATTGTGAACCATTATAGGCCATAACCATTTATATATTTTAGAAGTTAATTGCTTGCTAAGTTGGCATGATTAGCTATGTTCATTTTTTTTTCCTTCCAAATTGATTAGTTATGTTCTGTTACGGATCACGTGTCTTGGTTGGGATAATGGAGCCTAGTTAAGGTGAGAGTTGTTTGTCGACATGACTCTGGTGCTTCACTATACAAGTTTGTTAGGACCTATTATTTATAATATTAAGCATAGTTTTAAATCTCCCGCTAAGAATGCCGCTATAGCCTTTTGAGGCAGGGTGCCGCTATTTGCGTTCATGTACAATTTAATCACTATCTCCCGCTATAACCCGCTATAGCTCCGCTATTAGCTGTTTTTGAGCTCTACCGCTAAATACCTTAGCCCGCTATTTAAAATATTGATATTAAGTAATGCTACTATCTCCATTTGTTTGCTTGAACCTTGACTGTACTTGACTATTTCAGTTCAAGTACTTAACTAGTACAGATGCATTACATTTCTTTTTAGTTTCAGTACAGATGTATGACGTGGTTACAGTCAAGTACAATCAACTATCTTATCTGATATGCAGTACTAATGGCTAGAACATTTATTTTCTTCATGAAATTGAATTGCTAGCAATATGACAGGCAAGCTAACTCAGCTAACTTATCTGTCTGTTTCTCCCCAATGCATCGACAGGTCTATATCTTGCACTGAATGCTGCGAGGGACAAGAAGATCTGTGTCATGTCGTGCAACTACAAGGAGCCAACCAAGCTGTTGGATGGTGCCACCATGGTGGACGGCAAGCAATTTGTAGTGTCGTACCAATGCACAGCTCTGCTTGTTTCCTATGTTGTCTGATCTGCTGGTGAAACTACTTGCAAGTTGTAGTGTCGCAATGCACTTGGCGAAGATTTTTTTTAAAAAAAATTAATTTCTTTGCCGAGTGCTAGGCGTTGAGGCACTCAGCAAAGAAATTATTTTTTTAAAAAAAATTAATTTCTTTGCCGAGTGCCAGGCAGGATGGCACTCGGCAAAGAATTTTTCAAAAAATAAAAAATAAAAAACTTTGCCGAGGGCCGCTGGGCTGGGCACTCGGCAAATCCGCCGTCACCGGCGTCGGGGCTGTGACGGCTGCTTTTCTTTGCCGAGTGCCATCTCGGCACTCGGCAAAGGCTTTGCCGAGTGCCCGATAAAAGGCCCTCGGCAAAGAGCCCTTTGCCGACGAGAAATTTGCCGAGGGCCCTTTGCCAAGGGCGGCGCTCGGCAAAGCCTTTGCCAAGTGCAAAAGGACCTTTGCCGAGTGCCGCTGGCACTCGGCAAAGAACCTGAATCCAGTAGTGACATGTATATTGTCTGCCTTCACTTGAACATCTCATAAGAAGTGCCAGCACGGGGACAATGGGGATTACAGGGAGAAGGAAGGAGCTGTACAAATTACACAACAGAGAGATAATGAATGATACCACTCCAAACGTATTCCACACCACTCTTCATGGCGAAGCTGCTCCATCTTTTCTGACCATTTTAGCTCCATGAATAAAGTGTTCGTTGGTGTTTCATATGGCTCCAGATCGAAGGGATGGCAGTGCTCATAGCATCACTAGTTTGGGTTTAGTGGGTCGGGAGTGCGTGGTGGACGAGTAGATCAATTGCCCCAAATCAAGATTCTCCTCTTTTGAATCGAGATAGCTCAGACACCCTCAAATCATGAGTTTTCCTCCCATGAATGAGGCTCGCCTTCATCTTCATCATGTGCCATGAATTAAGGGGGGGGGGGGACCATGCCATGCTGGAGATGGGCAAGATGGGCGACGTTGCATCATGTTAGGGAGTTGTGGGGGCAGAGGTGGTGGCGTGGGAAACGAGGGATGACAATGAAGAATGGGGAGAAAGGGAATCATCGAGTGGGGTTTTCTGCTCCTCTAATTTCATATGCTTACGTACATATGAAATTGTGAATGCACCTCCATTGATTTCAATGCTCAGCATGTTGACGTATTCCAATACTTTTACCACACTAGCTGATGATTTAATCCAATTTCTGATGCGTGCATATGATTTGCTATCAGGGTCTAGGGCATCATCCCTGAGCCAGAGAACGGATTGAACATCATCTTGTGCCACAGATATTTGCGGAATACATGGGGCTATTGCATATGTTTTCTCAGCGCCTGAGTATTTTAGACTTTTTACTGTTCTTAGCTCAGTGTGTGACCCCATAGGTCATTAATATTGTTCGAGTGTTCAATGTGGCTACATGCCAAGCTTCACCATGCCATGCCAGGTCTTGTGTTCCTGAACAGTTACCTTCTTGTCTCAATTTGGCTTTGTGTTCCTTAGTGCCATATCAGGTTTCCCATCACATTCTGTCTATGAACATACCCTTCGCTCCTCCCTATAGTGATGACCCTTCTATCACCACTGCTTAAAAACTAGCTATGGGCAATTTAGAACCCAATGATAAGGTTGTCTAGATAATCTTTGCTTTAAACAAACAAAACTATGTTTGCTTCTCCCCAGACAGCCTAACTGGCAATGCCTTGCTTAAGTGCCTTCACATGCACATGTGCCATGGCCCAGCATGCCCAGAATAGACCTACACAGGGGCGTCATGGAGAAGCTCCTGACCGCCTGATCGTGAAGCTCCAGATGCAGGAGAACCGTGAGTCATCAATGTTGCCTTTCAGAGCGAGGAGCCGGTCATCACTTCCCAGCCGTCACAGTGAACCCTGCCCTTCACTTTTTTTTTTGCTCCCAATCTATATAACATGGATACATATTCTGGCGTGCCTTCGTGTTTGCACTCCTCTAATGGGACTTGGCTGTTTCAGATCTTGTGTAAATGTGTGCCATGCAATGTACACTAGTACAGAAATGTTTTGTACAGGCGGTTTTAGACCGTCGTTTCATGGGTGGTGTGGGGAGACGACTAGCTTGAGTGAAGCCCTAGTAATGAGATCCTGGTGTCACCAGCTTGTGTCAAAGGACGACAGCAATATACCGACAAGGTAGCAATCGACGACCATCTAATATCTAGATTAGTGTGCACAACCTAGATGTTGGGGACGATGTGAAATAAGAAATGGAGAAGGGCTACATTGGCATGTTGTTGGTTTTATGTGTGTAGCAATCATTTATTGTAGGTCTACCGTACTCGCGCTTCCTCACTGCCGCAACTGCCCTCCTACAACAAAATATGCATGTGTTCGCATGTTGTTGGTTTCAGATGCATATATACTAACAAAATATGCTCACTGCCTACTCCCACCACCGCGCTCGCTTAGCGGCTCACTTGTGCACCCACATTGGTTGAGGCGGTGCCTATCTTGCAAGCCCACAACGTGTTTAACGAGTTGAAGGGTCAATAGTTGCTTCAGATGGATAAACCAGCAAGCCACGTCAGTGAGAGGAGCCCACGTGGAGAGATATAGACCTAAATGATACATCATACAAAGTTTATGATCCAAAAAGTTACTTTTTAGGTTAATGGGCCCAACTGAATCATCCTTGCAAATTAATGGGCCTATGTTGCATTTAACTCGAACACATATGCACTATATATAGGCAGTTGTCTCAAATTGACCAAGTGGCAGTGGCATAGTATACGCTAAAAGAAAATGATACGTGGATGAATAATATAGTTCGAAAGAAGGTGGGTGCATGGCGTGCTGGGAATGGGTGGCCAAGGGAAATTGGACACTAGATACCTAGTGTGAGGGCCAACTCAGGTCCCCAGCTTGAAATCGGAATCCAATATAGCCATGTTCATCTCCAGAGGCTTGCATCGTTCATGTCAGGCCATCAGGGCAAAATGGCTTGCTCTGCCCAGTGTGGCAACATCAGTCTACGACATCCTGGGGAGGTGTAAGGAGCTGGATAGTGGTGTCCATTTCGTGGACTGAAGAGCATTTTCCACCCAATGGGACACAACTTTTCCTATACATGTATAAGGGCAAGTAACTGTAAATTGGATGTGTAAACATCATGGTTTAGGAACAATTTTAACTGACCAACCTAGTCGCTAAACATGTAGCCACTTTTCTTAAAAAAAAAATATTTAGCCGCTAGAGGATTATGATGACCCAAGACAAACCTTGGTGGCTGGCATAAGTTATTTACTGGTAGGTAGGTAGCACATGACACATCACACATGCTCAGTTACAGTTTTTTCTTCGTCCAAGAGCTAAAGTGCAGTAATGTTTATGAGATAAATAAAGCAGAACGGATGTACCACATATTACAATTCATTCTTTTTCACTGCTCCTTCATCGGATAACATGGCACACATGCATATTTTGTTGTAGGAGTGAGCATAAACCCACAAGGTGTGTAATGGATCGCGTGGCTCCTCATGTCAATCTCTATTAGCTCCGGATCGCGTGGCGTGCCCGTGCGCTGTGACACGTCACTTTCTAGTAAAATCTGGGTTAATGTATTTTTATATAATTAAATATGGAAGAATTTGTTTAATATTTAAAAACATAACTAATCCATATGCTCATGGAAAAATATGTTTCTTAATTAAACCAACATGTCCATAAAAACAAGACCCAAATTTGAAACTATGTTTGAGTGCATTTGCATCTTCTATTTTCATAGTCATGTATTCTTATGTATGGGGTGGGGGGTGATAACTAGCTGGACCCAATTCCATTCTCACAAGCATTCGATCAACACATGGCAAACGATCACATTTATATACCCACTAAGGCAGTAATTGGTGATCATCTCAGATGTTGATTAAAGTGCGCAAGAAAGATTTTGACCATATCATTTGTTGCTTTATGTATGTAGGCCAATCATTTATTCTTGGTCTCTCCTTTGTAGAGTTAATTGATGTTGAGCCGTCCCGATTTAAACAAACTTCCCTTGTTATATGTAATATAGAGTCCACCTCTACCTCAGCGAAGTGACCAAGCGTCAATTGCAGTACACTCAAATAAAGAGATAAATGGAAGGGTCATAGAGATGTATGGAAAAAAGGTGGGAACATCTGGTGCGCTTGGAATGGGAGGCAATGGGAATATGGACACTAGATACCTAGTGAGAGGGCCAACTGCAGTCCACAAAAATACTTAGCCTCAACTTTGCCTCAACTTGTCCTCGGAAACCAAAGTGGCGACGTGGGTGTTCAGCTCAATCCTTGCGTGTCACCCATCTCGCACGAGACTAGCTCGAGTGGCTTCATCAGTGGGAACAGGCCATCAGTGCATACGTGTTGCTAGCAGAGTGTGTGGCAGCATGGGTCGCCGTGCAAGGGGGGTGTCAGGATTTCCATAGTGGTGTCATACTTGCGTGGACCGCAGAGCATTTTTTCACTGTTGGATGTAACACTTTTCCGAGATGCAAAAGGTAAGCACCTGTAAAATCATTGTTAATTCTCCTGACATTTCGGAGCAGTTTTATCGGACCACTCTCTAATAATATGGACAAATATGTAACCAAAACAAACACACACACACAAAAGCCATTACTATCTTTCATTTTTTTTGATGAAAAGGACAGTGGGGGAGATCCCCACAGTGCGCTAGCAAAATTTTTTATATAAAGAAAGAGCGAAGAGTTTCTTATAGGAGTTTAGCTAAAGGCGTCTAACCAAGTATTGAAGGAGAACCTAAGATCCCCTCTGAACCTAGGAAGCTGATGGTTACATTGAGAAATAAAATAAACTCACCATGTGTCGAAACATGGGGCTTTCCCTCTAAAAATCTTGTCATTTCTAACACGCCAAATCTCCCAGGAGGCAATCATGATGATGTCCATAAAGAATGGCCATGCCGAGCCAGCTCTTGCGTGTGCAATTCTCTGGAGCATTTGCAGCTGATTATTCCACTGAATGTCAAGGGCCTGCCAGCAGGATTGGGCAAAGTTACAGCAGAAGAATAGGTGTGCTAAATCCTCTGTGGCTCCACTGTCACAGAGCACACAGGATGCATCCTCATCTTCCTGAATGAAGTGGCGCCTTTTCAGCATTTACTCTGTGTTCAGACGATCCACCAGTATAAGCCAGGCAAAGAATTTGATCCTAGGCATGCAGCTGGCTTGCCAGATCCATCCAAATGCTGGGTGAGCAGGGATGTTGTATAAATGCCCAGCTGCCAACTATATATCAGTATGATAATCAAAGGCAGCCCTTGGTGGCTCGCATAGCATCCTATAGTCTGGTGAAAAGTGTTAAGTCAGCCAGGGAGAAATGGAAATTAAACTGGAAAAAATGTAGCATAATTTTCCTTCTCGGTCAATGTGTCCCTATTACATTATATTTTCACATTGACGGACTGGTTGGTAGGTAGCAGAAGACACGTCACACATACCAGGTACACTTTATTTTTTTTATCAAATGTACAGTCCAACGAATTGTTTCTGGGATAAATAAAGCAAAAGGGATATACATCAAGTTACATTTCTTTTTTTTTTTTTCACTGACTCTCCTCGATTGTATAAGGTGGCGCGCACACATGCGTTGATAGAGTGAGCATGAGCCAAGTTGTGAAATAATGGTTTTGTCACCCGAATCATCCATCCATCTATAACTAGTAGATACATGAGCCTCTGGAATTGGACTTTAATTTGCTAGTCTTATTTTGGATCATCGTCAGCTACCGTCTACTACCAGACTTGCTAGCATTATTATTCAATTTTAAAAAGTGAATATGTTGTGATATATTCATAGCCCTTAGCAAAATAAATTGCATCTGACAAGAACTCGGACAGTTACAGTTTCTTTTTTTGTTCCATGCTACCAATAAATTTTGTGGGATAAATAAAGCGGAAAAGATGTATTACACCAGCGGGGCTTTAGACGCTCGGACCGCTACTGACCAAAGAACGCAGCAAGGATTTCACTCTTTTATGGTGAAGAACGGAGAGGTTTACCGCCAAAGAATAGCCACTGTCCTTGCATGACAAAAGAAATCGTCGAAGCTCTCCCTCGGGAGCAACCCCACTAGGGCAAGGACGCCGTTGGGTTGCCCTAAGTCGGCCGGCGAGCCTAGGACATCATCCTTGTTCGTCGGATCAAAAAATGTACTACACGAGGTTAAAAAAGAGGGTAGAAAGGTTGTAGCAGCTATGTTTTTTGATCATTGGATGGAGGCGGTGCCCTTTCATTAACCGTGGTCGTTAGAAAACTGAACGGTCACATAAAATGTCTGGAATTTACCATGACAGGTGTTTTTATTTATAATGGCGGTCAATAATAACCATCACGGTAAATAGATTAACTGCGGCGGTTAAAAAATGACAACCACTATTAATCGATTTACCGTGGCCCGTTTTTTAAGAGAGCCGCCACCAAAATCAGGCTATTTACTATGAGGGCCCACTTAAAAAGGCCCGCCATGGTAAATCGTGGCTGAGCCCACTCAACTCAGCGAGGCCCGTCTTAGCCCGTTATTGGGCTCGCGTATATTACACCGCACTAAGGGTTAGGGTTTCATTTTCAACCACACATATCTCTAAAGCTCACCTCGGTCCTCTCTCTCTCTCTCTTGATGGCGGCCACGAGGCTCTCTCTCGACGGTGGTGGCCCACGAGGCCCGTGCTCGCCGCGTCGCGCGCCTCTTGGGGCAGCGCTTCGGTGGCCTTCGCTTCGGATCGGCGCTTGCGCTCCCCCAAGCGGTGCGATGGCGGCCGCTGGGGTTGCGCTCACCCATATGGCGTCGAGCCACGGGCTGCACTCCCCGGCACGGTGGTGGCCCCTCGGGGCGGCCGCGTGCCCTCGCGCGGCGGTGAGGTGGCGGCTCGTGGGGCCGCACGCGCCGGGCGGCACGCCGCGGCAATGGTGGCGCTGTGAGGTCGGGCGGCAGCCCGAGGCAGCTAGACGTGGGCGTGGCGAGCGACATCGTCTCCCTCCACAACATGCGTCATCCTCAGCGCCACTTCCCTCCTCCTTTCGGTGGCGGCCAGATCCGGCGGTCTAGCGTCCAGATCTGGCGAGCAGCCACCGGATTCGGCAAAGGGGCGGCCAGATGTGGTGAGGAGCCGCCAGATTCGGCAAGCAGAGAGCGCTGCTACGTGGATGGGCTCACCAGGCCCACGGATGGGCTCGGTGGGCTCATTTGTGGATTTTTTTTTTGTTTTTAATGGATTAACCCTGATGACTAAACTACCACATTAATCTGATTTAACCGTCACCGTTAATCTTTGTGTAGTAGATATCTTATTACAGCAGGAAAAGGCCCCAAACATTATCTCCAAATTTCCCGTGTCCAATATAGGCCCAAAACCGATTTAGAAATCAAACTAGCTCAGAAACAACACAAAAACTGGCTTAGTCGACTTGGACAGGCCGAGCACGCTTTTTCTTAGCTAAAAACAGCTATTAATAAAGGCTGATCAATGTACGTGCAGCACATGTGGCAGTAGCACATGCCCTTGCTGGTGGTCCGACCAAGCCAACAAGAATCTATAGCAAAATTCTTTTATAAAAAATTAAGATATACGTTTTGGAACAATGTTTCAGTGTATCTAAATATTCTATTTTCATTTTGCTGCCCGCTTTTATGGATGGAGAGGCGAGATGACTAGCTCAAGATTTATCGTGACCAATATACCAAAGGAAACAATTGTTGACCAGCTCAGTTCTAGATTATATATTGGTGCACCATCAAATGATGGGGATGGGGTGAAGTCTACAGATTAGGGCTGCAATGCCTTGTTACTGGTTTTATGTCACTACAAGAAATGTGTGGCTTTGTGACATATTTAGTATGACAATGGGACATAATGTCACTATATCATCCATTTTGTGACATTATGTTTTAGTCAATTCGACTTAATGACAATAAAAGGTTGCATGTCACAAAAAATGTCACGCAACTAGGCCAATTCCTTCTAGTGACATTATTTTCTGTGTCATGGAGGCATTTTCTATGTCACAAAGGCTAACCTACAAGTTTCATTAAACTTTGACATAGTTTGTGTGTCACAAAATAATTTATTTAATTTTTAAACATTTTTGTTCATGTTGGCATGTTGCATGGTCATTTGGGTACATATACTTTTAATTTTCATTGTTTTTCCAACATATTTTAGTGCGTGGTATCTATATTTCATGACCTATGTTACTAAATGTAGTACTTTAGTTTATATGTGCCTATCCACTATAGCAAACAGCATAACAGACATAAGACTAGTTTAATTTTTTTAGTCTGGAGAACGACTTTAACAAGGTTCACCAAAAATTATCTAAAAAATTAAAAATATAAGCATGTAAAAAAAATGTGTGTAGGCCTAATTTTTTAGTCGTGAAACTTGTATGGAGGATAGAGATTGATTTTAGATGCATTTATAAATAAGAATCGATGGAATAGGAGGTCGCATGAGTGAGTTATTGATTTTACAAGGTCGCTATTTAATTAATTCTGAAAATTAAAATAATGTGCTTAATGGAGTGCGTATACGTGAAGTGCAGATCGACGTGGATTTGGGCTTCTGTTGCGGCTTGCTTACAACGGAGACGACGGCCTCTGCTATGCGGGTTCAGATGGATTTTGAATGGCCCATCACGTGATGGACTCTGGTGTTTGCTAGGTTTAGACCGAGTGCACCCTTTGGGCCTCACGACTGGCATATGGGCAGCCACATGGTGAAAATCTCGGGGGCTGGTTCGTTTTCCACACCGCGCCGCCGCCGGCCTGTTCTGGAGCAGGACTGCAGGACCTGCAGGCAAGGGCGAGGCAACCTGCTGCGGTGCTCCGTGCTCCCTGCGCGCACACGGCACGTAGCAGCGGCACAGGGCGAGCTCCTACGTCGACTGGGCGGAGGGCAGCCTGGGCTGGCAGCGGAGAGGATGAGAGGCCCATGCCACTAGAACGATAGAATATCAGATAAATAAACTTCGGGTTAGAACTAAGTTGAAAGTTCCTTCAGAGTCTGGTGGTTTAAGTCCTGCCCTCTTGAGCCGTGCAGTAGTGAGTTCGAACCTTCCTGATAACAATTGGGTTTTTTTTTTTCCTTTTTCCGAATACCAAATCATTTTTTTAACAAAAAAGCATTGTGAAAAAGCTAATCATGTTTCTCGTCAGATATATATATTACGTATATATGATCTACCTTGTTCTTCGTCCCATTAAATATTGAACGGAACTAGAGAATGCAGAACGCATATATATACATAGTAGGTACATTAGTTTCCCAATTGTAGCCAACAAAAAATGCAATAATATCGAAAAATGTCCAAAAAAAATCTAAGATTGTGTGGGTCCTTGCTTCGGATGTAAATGCTTGTAAAAAGCTTTTAAGCCATTTGGCCATATATGGAATATACATGCTTCACACACTGAATGCGCTTGTTTCATGGAACTCGACTTCAACGCATGAGTTTTAGGTTGTGATACATCCTAGTGGTGTATTTCGTCTCAGACTTTTTCTTATGCATGCACATGCCATTTGTGAAGGAAACTGCAAGTTTGAGATTTTTCGGAGATGGTCTGGTAATTTCTATGATTTAAATGAATTTCTGCACAACGACGCTAAGTAATTGTTGGTTGAACGGAGACTCCACCCAAAACCATCCTGAATGGTACCAAACTTTTACACTATATCTTGCATGGACCAATGAACCAACTTTGGTGGAGGTAAATGTATAAAACTATTGTCTTGAAGACATAATTCAACCCGAATTCCCCATTATAGTCAACAAAAAATCTAATAATATCAAAAAATGTCTAGAAAACTCTAAGATTTTGTGTGGGTCATTGCTTTGGATGTAAATGCTTACAGAAAAAAGTTTGAAGCAATTTAGACATATATGGAATATACATGCTTCACACACTCAATGCGCTTGTTTCATGGAACCCTAACTTCAACGCATGAGCTTTAGGTTGTGATGCATCCTAGTGGCGTTTTCATCTCAAACTTTTTCTTATGTGTGCACATGCCATTTGTGAAGGAAACTCCAAAGTTTGGGATTTTTCGGAGATGATTTGATACTTTCTATGATTTAAATAATTTTTTTTTTGTGCGACGACACTAAGTAATTGTTGGTTGAACGAGAGATCGCACCCAAAACCATCTTGAATGGTACCAAACTTTTACACGATTTCTCACATGGCCCAATGAACCAACTTTGGTGGAGGCATATGTATAAAAATATTTTCTTGAAGATGTAATTCAACCTCCCTTCCCCATTATAGCCAACAAAAAATGTAATAATATATAAAAATGACCAGAAAAATCTAAGATTTTGTGTGGGTCCTTACTTTGGGTGTAAGTGCATGCAAAAAAAGTTTCAAGCAAATTGAACATATATCGAATATACATGCTTCACACATGAATGTGACTATTTCATGGAACCTTTGACTTCAACACGAGTTTCATATCACAACATCATATTAAGGCAGTGGAACCATACTTTCCAATATTATGCTTTTCTATTTTTTATAAACCACTGAACAAGCACCAAACAAGTTATTATTGATTGGAAGATAAATAATGGTGATTAAGGAGCAACTTAAATCAGGAATTCATTATAAATTTTGACAAAATTTCTCACAAGTTGTCTAAACACAGTGCAAAAAACGTGAACGCCAGCAAGGCCTTAAACTGGGCCTGGGCTGAGAATGCCCATCAAACCATCTTTTCCCGACGGCCCAGCTAGGGCAGCGAACGTCCTCAGCCATTGGATGCAGATCGACGGTCGAGAAACAACCATAGCAGAATAAAAGGCCGGCTCCCCAAAAACCTAGGGCATTTTCTTTTTCTTCTCCCACTTTTCTCGCTCAACCAGCAGGCCTCCGCCGCAAGGAGCCGATGCCGGAGACGAGGACCACGCGGGGCAGCTGGGACGTCCCTCGCCGGCGCATGCGTGCAGACGCACGGAACACCGTCCCTGGTGGCCGCGCGGCACTTCTCCGGCGGCGAGATCGTGCTGGAGCTCTGGGGTGTCGTCTTGTTCTTAAGGCCAGTGCCAAGGCGACGTCGGAGCTCTCTGATGCGGCCATCGGCGAGCTTGCGCAAAAGCTGAGCAGGTACAACGACGTATTAGAGTTGGGGATTTGGGACTGGATTTGGGGAATTTTGCATCTAGGGTTCGCATTTGAGGAAGATTTAATTTGATTTGCAATTTTGCCTTAGATCCCTTTCTGAGAAAGCGTAGCCACCGATGGATGGAGGAGCTGAGGCTGACCGTCGTTCGGCCAAGGGCTACGTGGATGAGGCTGGCTGGCGGACCAAGGCGCCGCCCATCCGATGCGTTTGCTAGCGGCGCCAATGGCTTCGACGACGATGCAGTAGCTAGCGCGGATCCTTGGATGGACCGGATCTCACATCCTGAGGTACCTGCCGTTTCTGCTCCTAACTGTTTTTCTCATCTCTTCGTTCTTTTCCCTTGGAAGTCGACTCCCTTCTACTTCATGATTGATCCTGACGTCTTCTACAGGAACAGACAGAGCGGCAGACGTGCAAGTTCATCTATGGGTGAGTAGTGTGTCCACTTCCCTTGATTTATTCTTTAGTGCTAGCCGCAGCAGTAATAGATATGTACCCAGTATTAGCTACTCTTTTGGTTACCTAATCTGTCCATCCCTAATCATGACTTTGTATATGATCTGTATGCTGGTCCTAAATTGCACATTCGCAACCTGCACCTATATAGAGAGCCTTAATTGAATTAAGTCTGTTGAAGCTTGATTTCCTCCTCCTGTCCTCCAGAAACATATTTCCTGAAATGACTATACACAGCAACTCGAATTTACATGTAGGCAGTAAACTGCAGTTCTTCAAAAAAATTTCAGACCTTGGTTCAGTCAACTGCAGTCTATTGTAAACATCAGCTATTTGGATTGATTTTATAAGTTGTTGACAGCTGTTGTTCAGTGCAGTTGTATCTCCCACATTGGTCTCAGTCAGCTTTATTTGCACGCAGGAGCTTGTGAAGCTGCCGCCCACTTCGTGCTGGTTCTGCAGCTGCCCACTGGGGTGTACGTTCTGGGGTTTCATGTTTTCAACAGGTACTTTGCATGCTCCCAACTGAGTTGGTTTAACCCTCGATGGATCGGAGGGTCCCAGGCTATATGTTTGCAGATGAAACTGATTAGCTGTAGCTACCGCTGCACTGCATTTTCATATCTGTCCTGCACCATTTATGTTCGTTGCATCTATATCTGCACTGTATGGTTGGAAGCATTTAAAATATACCGCTTTGTTCAGAGTTTCTGGCATTTATGTTTACATTGTAAACTTTTGGACTGCAATATAGGAGTGTCATGCAATTGGTTAGTGGAGCAGGGGTCAAACCAGAATCTTTTTTATATAATCTAATTACGTCTACTTAAGCCTCAGACTCGCCAAATGTTCACTAAGTATAGGAGGTTTTGTGTGCAACCATGGAAGTGCTTCTGTCTGCTTTGTTTGCTAACATTTGGAATTCTAATTTCTAAGTCTTGTCTGCAATGTCCCTCCACTTATCATTGATATCTTATTGCAGCTGAATACGTGTAGACAAATCGATGTATAACAGTAGGGTGTTGTATATATCATTGGATTGTGATCTATGTGCCAAGTGTTTGCTTCTACGAAGTAATTGTGATTTTTTTCTGTTTGATTTGACAGGACCATACCTAATAGATATAGTTAATTTGCATGTGCTTGCACCTGAAACCATTTTACTTTCACTACATGTAAGTGTAAATAATTGTTAAATATTTCTTATATATAGGCTAAGTAATGTCAGCCTGCAATGATAACTCAGCTGTGCTTCACTTTATTTACAGCCAGTGGATGACTGAAAAATGCTAACATGCAATATTAGACATGCATTATTAATATATTATATGTTAATGCTCTAGTATTTGTTGTTTCATGTAACTTCTGATTTTTTTTGTTCTAATTTCAGGAAAAAAAAAATCAAGAAGCTTAGGCCCATCTAGATGTGCTCGGTTGAAGTGTTGGAAGAGATGAAGAATCTGCTGCTGTTTTATATAGATAGGTGTTAACAAATATTTTTGTATTGGCCATTGTTGAAATGTGATGGGATCGTATAATTATGTATTTGAGCTGTTGATTAAATATAGTAATCTGGATCACGTATTGCTAATGGATTGGGCTAATCTTTTTTGTCTATTTGTGCTGGGCCTACATGTGATCTGGGCTGAATGGGGTGCGCTAGGAAAAAAAAAGCTGGGATGAATTGTGTGGGTCAAAAAATTGTATGGGCTGGGAAAAATATATGGGCTGAATTATGTGGGTCAAAAAAATTGTGTGGGCTGGAAAAATATATGGTCTGAAATAGGACTGTGTGCTATGTGGGCTTTAGCAGGCCAAATTCCATTTTGTGACATTTTTCTTCCCTGCCATGTCAGCGCTCTTGACCCTATGTGGCACTTGCTTATGTGGCATGGCCTAAGATTTTGTGACAACAAACAAATGTCATACTATTATATGACACTAAAATGCAATGTCATACACTTGTGACAATAAATTTATAAATGTCATATTATAATTTTGTGACGGTGGTTTTTTGACATTTGTATTTTTGTCATCTAGATGTCATAAATCTTATTTTGTGACTTAAATTCCATGTATCATGACATATAAAGAATGTCAAAAAACCACATATTTCTTGTAGTGTGTGTGTGGCCAATCATTTACTATCGATCAATCCTTTATGGCATTAATGGTTACCCATCCCCCTTCAGCTAAATAACTTCTCCCAATATGGGTACCATATATAGATAGGTATATTGGCGTCGATTCCACCTCTACCTCAGCAAAGTGACCAAGGGTCACACTAGCATATATAGTACGTCTACATGAAAGAAAGAGATACACAGATGAATACACAAAAGAGTTCCATAGAAAAAGGTTGGTGTTTGGTCTGCTTGGAATGGGAGGTCAAGAGAATGTCGGAACTACATTGCTAGAGTGAGAGCCAACTGGGGACCACATTTATCCTGCTTGAGCCCTCACCTTGTCCTCGGAAACCAATATGGTGATTTGGGTCTTCAGCTCAATGCTTGCGTGTTGCATCAGTGAGAGTAGAGCATCAGATCAAATATGTATTAAATTTGATATTAATCCTCCTGGGATTTAAGAACAATTTTAGCTGACCTAGTTGCTGAATGATGAAATATGTAGCCAAAAAGAACCAAAGCCACAACTATTTTTCATCATACATAGCACTATGATGGCCCACGGCGACCCATGGTGGCTCGCGCAGCAGCCTAGTGAAATGATTTCAGGACTGGAAATTAATCTGGAAAAATGTAGTATAATTTTTCTACTCGATCAATCTGTCTCTGCGAACTTTTCACATTGACGCCCTGGCAGATATATGTACATCACGCATGCGAAGCTACAGTTTGCCATTTTTTTCCGTCCAAGCTAGAGTGGAAATATATATATCAGCTAGTTTGAGCATGTTTGAAGATGTTGACAGTATAACACAGCTTTGGAAAAATCATGTGAAGTGTACAGAAAAGCCTATTTTTGTAAATCCTATTTTACTACACTAGTACACAAAGCATTTGTCTTGACGGTAGGTATTTATTTTCACCGGTGGTTTTGGCTTAGAGACGCCACGAAATCGACAAGCGGGCCCCCGACTTTAGAACCGCCAATGGGAAAGGGGCTACTCGGGCGGTTTCTTAAGAGAACCGCCAGTGTAAATTGTTTCCATTTACACCGGCGGTTGACTTAAGGAACCGCCAGTGCTAATGAACATTTTTCATGGCGGTTTCCTTATGTCAACCGCCAAAAAAATTAAAAAAAGTTTTTCACAAAGCGGTTTCCTTAAGTTAACCGCCCGTGATGATCCTCTCCTATATATACCCCCCTCTTCCTCCCCACCACAACCAACAGAATCAGAGCTCGACAAGTTCTTCCATGGAAGAACTTTGGAGGTCCGTATTTCACTAAATACAACGGGGGAGGTTTTCCTCTTGATTTCTTCGGAGGAGGTGACTAAAAAAGGATAGTTTATGTGTTTCTTGCCTCATTTTTCTCATTCTTGCTCAATCCCACCCACATTTGAGATCTAGGGTTTCATCTCATGTGAGAGAGAGAAGGGTAGCTAGGTTTTTTTTTTTCTCCATAATTCTAGTCACTCTTTTTTTTTCTAGGGTTTTCTTTTATTTTAATATTTAGTTATATTTAGTTTAATTAGCAATTAGTGATGTTTTTTAGTGGTGATTTTTTAATTATTGTTTCATTAAATTTTAGTTAATCTTATTTAATTATTAGTTAAAGTGTTATATTGATGCTTGAAATTAGTGTTTGCTTAATTATGTATTTTAGTTACTCTTATTTAATTATTAGTTAAAGTGTTAAAGTTTTTTTTTAAATCAAGTAGTGGTGAGGCTTTCAATAGGGTTTAATTTACTATATTTAGTTCATTTAGTTGTGTTTAGTTTTTTTAATTTCTAGTTTATTTGTCATATTGATGCTTGAAAATTAGTATCTCTTTAATTGTTAAGTTTTGTTTTATTAATTTTAGCAAAGTGGTTAGGCTTTCATTTGGGTTTCATTAAGTAGTCCTCCTTTATTTTTTAGGATTTCATATAATAAAATGATGCTTTAATTTATTATGTTTAGTTCATTTAGTTGTATCTAGTGTTTTTGTAGTTACTAGTTTATTTGTCATATTGCTGATTAACAATTATTGTCTTTTTAATTATTAAGTTATGTCTTGTTAACTTAAGCAAAGTGGTTAGTCTTCCTTTTGTTTTTAGGATTTCATCTAATAAAATGATGCTTGAAATATTTACTATTGCTTTATTTATTATGGAGAGTCATATTTATTTAACTAGTTGTTTTAACTATTTGTAGCCCGTGACGTGTGTTATTTGAGAAATATACAAGCGAGGAGTTCTTTTCATCTATAATCTATTAAAGGAGTTTGCTTTGATCATCTTTAAGGTTTGTTATTAATTATCACAAGACATTAATGTCCCCTTTTTTAGTGATTATATTATTTAAATATATTAAACTCTATAACAGGTGACAATGGACGTGAGCATTTTGGATGTATAACTTAGACAGAGTAGATCCATCCTACCTACTTGAGGTCCGTAGGTTTATCGATGCAGCTAAAAAATCATGCATTGAGAACACCGACGAAGCACATATGTTGTCCTTGGCGCTGATCGCGAAAATCTTGTTGTTTTTGAAGACACAAGTCCCATCATAGCTCACGTGGTGCGTCGAGAATTTATGAATGATTACTTGATTTGGACAGAGCATGGGGAGGGAAGCTCTGCAATGTATGTAGTCAAGACCCCGTGAGTCTCGGTGGCAATGGCCCGGATATGCTTGTTGACGATGTATACCGGTTCGGACATGTGACGAACACCATTGTCCACAAGAGAGTGAACATGTTGTGCCCGATGTTCACGATGATGATGATGCAAATGTTGGAGGATCCGACGCCAACAAAACTCGGTGGAGGATGAAGACGCAGAATTGATGGCTGCACTATTGCATCATCATACGGATCCATCAATGTTTTTTATGACGAGGGGATGAAGGCATTAGAGCAAAAGCAGCAGCCAGCCCTTTATACGATGAGAGTAAGGGTTGCACCAAAGAGTTCACGACATTACGGTGCTGTGCTTAAGTTGTTGATGTTGAAGGCTAGGTACGGATGGTCCGATACCAGCTTTGATGCATTGTTGAGTGCTCTTAGAGATATGCTTTCAAAGGAGAACAAAGTGCCTGCTAACACTTACTATGCAAAGAAGCTAATCAGTCCGCTTACTATGGGTGTCCAGAAGATCCACGCTTGCCGAAACCACTGTATCTTATATCGAGGTGATTACAAAGACTTAGATAACTGTTCAAATTATAGTGCAAGTCAGTACAAGACTAAAAAAGACTACCTACAAGAGGAGAATGCAACTTCTGTTTCCAAAGGAAAGAAGAGAAAGAAGACCCAACAGAGTTCAAAACTCTACAACAAAGAAAATGAAGAAGAAGACTATTATGCTCAGAGAAAGGTTCCAGCTTTGGTGATGTGGTATCTTCCGGTAGTTGATCGTCTACGGTGTTTGTTTGCAAACCCCGAAGATGCAGAGCTTATGACTGGCATGCTTCGAGAAGCACAAAGTAGACGGAAAGCTTCGACATCCCGCCGATGGGAAGCAATGGCAAAAATTCAATGCTGACCACCCGTAGTTTGCTAAGGAGATAAGAAATGTTTGGTTTGCACTATGCACCGACGGAATGAATCCCTTCGGCCGAAAAGGAGCAAAGACGCATAGCACATGGCCGGTGCTCCTCACTATCTACAACCTCCCTCCACACTTGTAGCAGAAGCGTAAATACCTTTTGCTGACCATTTTTATTTCTGGACCTACACAACCTGGTGTTGATATGGATGTATTCTTGGAGCCATTAATGGAGGAAATGAGAATATTGTGGGATACAGGTGTCACCATGTTGGACGAATACCGGAAAGAGTCATTCACACTAAGAGCAATTATCTTTGTTACGATCAATGATTACCCAGGTCTCTTTGTAGTGTCAGGACAGTTCAAGGGTAAGGTCGGTTGTGTAGTATGCTTGGATGAAACTTTTTATGTGTCCCTCAGTGTCTCTAACAAGATAGTATACATGAGACATAGGCATTTCTTATCGAGAGGACATAGGTACCGCTTGCGAAAGATGGATAGATACTTTGACAATCACGACGAAACAAAGTCCACTGCTCCATCAGGTAATAGTAAAGGTCAAAGAGTGTATGAGATAGTTAAGAACATCAAGTTTGTATTTGGCAAGAAGACAAAAGATGGAAAAGCAAGAAAGGTTGTGAAGCCAGCTCCTGGAGCTACATTTAAGAAGATGTCAATTTTCTTCAAGTATTTACCATATTGGAAAGAGCTTGACATACGGCACACGGTGGATGGTATGCACATTTAGAAGAATGTGTTTGAAAGCATAATTGATACGTTGCTAGATATAAAGGGTAAGACAAAGGAAGGACTGAGTTCACGTCAGGACCTGGTCAATTTAAAGATAAAACCAAAACTTCATCCAGTGTTGCTAGATAATGGAAAGTACCACCTTTCGGTAGCAAGCTACAACCTCACTACGGATGAGAAACATGCGATGTGTGTTTGGTTGAAGAAATTGAAAGTTCCAAATTGGATTTTGCTCTAACATTAAGAGCATTGTGTCAATGAAGGATCTTACAATAACCAACTATAACTCACATGATTGTCATATGATGTTGACAACCTTTCTCCCTATTGCCATCAGGGCAATAAGCTCGGTGTTCTTAAAGATGGCAATCATACGGTTATGCTACTTTTTAATGAGATATCTCGGAAGGTAATTGACCAAGAGCAGTTTTGAGTCTCTTCAGGAATTCGCAGTTGAGAGACAGTGTCACACGGCTTGAGATGTGTTTCCCACCATCTTTCTTTGATATAATGGTACACCTTGTCGTGCATTTGGTGCCACAAATACAGGCTTTGGGTCCCATGTACCTGCATGAGATGTGGACGTATGAACGTTTCATGTCAATATCGAATGGGTGCGTATCCACTGCAGCTCATCCTGAGGCCTCCATGATAGAGGGATACACTACCGAAGAGGCCATTGATTCTGGAGGTCCATTCTGCAATAATTTTCTAAAAGATCAGATTGCAATAGGTTTGCCTTCGTCCTGATATGAGGGTAGACTACATGGGTGTGGGAGGATGGGCCGAAAATCATTCATCCCATTAGACTATAATGTAGTCCTCGAGGCGTATCATAGCATCATGCATCAGCTCTCGATAATGGAGCCTCTGATCACACAACACATAGAAGAGCTAAGCGATCAAAACCCTGGGCAAACAGAGGAATAGCTATCAAAGGAACACAAGCGTCGATTCACTTCATGGCTAATGGAGCAGAACATTCCAAATGGAGAAACAATTGAGCAACAAACAATCAAGAGGTTGGTAGCTGGACCATCTCGGCAGGTAACATCATGGCAGACCTATGACATAAGTGGCTTCACGTTTTGTACCACTTCTAGGGACAAAAAGAGCATGACGTAAAACAGTGGTGTTCGTTGCGAGGCTATAGATGATTCAAATGAAAATGTTACATACTATGGCTTCATTGAGGAGATATGGGAACTAGACTATGATTCATTTAAGACGCCCGTGTTTTGATGCCAATGGATTGATGACAAACATGTCACAGTGGACAACTATGGCATGAGAGTTCTTGATCTAAGTAAAGTATGCTACAAGGATGATCCCTAGATCCTTGCTATCCGTGCCGCACAGGTCTTCTATACTGAACAGATCCTTTCTAAGGAAGAGAAGAAAAGTAGCGACAAGACCAAGCATATAGTTCTTCCTGGAAAGCAACAAGGTTTAGGAGTTGATGGTGTAATTGACCTAGATGACTTCAACCATTTTGGCCATATGTCTCTCTTTGAAGATCATCCTTTGAAGATAAAGAATATTGAGCGTACCATCCCTAAAAATTCATTGCCATGGGTGCGCCACGATAGAGAAGGCGAATGAACGATCGGCTAGCTAGATAGTTTATATTAGTCATTGTCATGTGGGACAATTATCGGTTGTAATTTGTACTCATTAATTAGGCTATCTTGGTATTGCTCTTCAACTTATTTATTTCCTTTTGCTTTCTATTTATTTAAGTCTTTTTCTTTCTAATTCTTTAAGTCCTTTTCTTTCTACTTCTTTAAGTCCTTCTCTTTCTACTTCTTTAAGTCCTTCTCTTTTTAATAAAATAATTAACCTACAAGAAATAACATAAAAAAATAAGCTAAAACAAATAAGCTAAAAAAGAAATAAGCTACAAGAAATAACATAAAAGAAATAGAGTGAAACAATTAACCTACAAGAAATAATATAAAAAAAATAATCTAAAAGAAACTACAAGAAATAATCTAAAAGTAATATACAAAAAGAAAAACCTAAAAGAAATATACTAAAAAAATAACCTACAAAAAAAGTAACCTAAAAAATATTGTAAAAAGAAATATACTACAAGAGATTACCTAAAACAAATAATCTAATTGTTAACCTAAAAGAAATAAGCTCGAGTGCTAGTTAATGCCATAAATAAAAACAAGTTGGTTAAGGAAAAAAAAAAATATTTTCACAGGCGGTGGACCTAGACAACCGCCAGTAGAAATGCATTTCCACTGGTGGTTACCTAAGCTCACCGCTTTGTGAAAATCCATTTAATGCGAGGCGGTGGTCTAGGACAACCGCCAAAGAAAATGGTTTTACCGCGGTTGTCCTAGACCACCGCCTGCATAAATGCTCCCCCTTTATACCGCCCACCAGACTTAAAATTTTCACAAGTCTGGTGGGCGAAGCTTTCAAATCGACGTGGCCGGGCCGCCTAATTTTCCGCGGAGGTCGCGGAGTGCCGCCGGGCGCATCGCTCAATCCTCGCTGCCGGAGACGGCCACGCCCCTTTCCCCATCTGGGCGAGCCCCTGCCGAGGTCCACCGGGGACGCCTCGGCCGCCGGAGCCGCGGTCGCCTTCGCCCCCTCGCTTTCGGCCGGCCGCGCTCGCCGTCCGCCCGTGAGCACCTCCATTTGCGGTGCGTGAGCGGTGCTTGGCCTTCGTGGGCGCTGCCGGCCATCGCGGTGGCGGCGGCCGCGCGCCACGGCTTGGTGGCGGCGCGCCACTGCGTTGGCCGGCCGGGCGGCGGGCGGCGCCCGCCTGCCTAGGGGCCGGGCGTGGTCGCCTGCGCTTCACGCTGGCCTGCGATAGCTGGGCCACTGTTGGGCCCCAAAAGCCCAACAAAGGGCCTCTTTTTTTTTTTTTTTTTTTTTAATTAATAAAATTAGTAATACCATTAAATATTCTTTGTATTTAATTATTAAAATTAGTTAATATTAATTATGTAATATGTTTAATTATTTTGTGTAATATGTTTTTGATATATTAATATTGTAAAAAAGCAAATGTGTATATAAAAAATGAACTGCTATACTTTATGAAATATTAATCCAAATATTATTCTTTTGTAATATTATGAAATATTGCTATATATTATGAAAAATTGCCCTATATTATTCTTTTGTGTAATATTATGAAATATTGCTATATATTACGAAAAATTGCCCTATATTATTCCTTTGTGTAATATTATGAAATATTGCTATATATTACCAAGTACCTTTTTTTTAGTAGTGACCTAGTGTTATTTACAGTCAACGCCACGATAGCCCGGCAGCAAATCATTGTGCCACCATCTTCTCATCTTGCTTTGCCGGCCTCGGTTCAGTCTCTCCTCCACGCCTTGTCACAGGTACATATTTCCTAATGACTTAGTGCTATTTCCTAATTACTTAGTGACTTAATGACTTACTTGTTAGTGTGACTTAATGACTTAGTGGTATTAACTTAGTGACTTAGTGGTATTTTCTAAGTGTTAATTCCTAATGACTTCGTGTGAATGACTTAATGACTTACTATTAGTGACTTAATGACTTAGTGGTATTGACTTAGTGACTTAGTGCTAATGACTTAGTGAGAAGCATGTTAATGACCTAGTTTCAATGAATTAGCATGTTATTGACCTAGTGTTAAAGACTTAGTGCTAATGACTTATTGTTATTTTCTAAGTGCTATTTCCTAATTACTTAGTGTTAGTGACTTAATGACTTACTATTAGTGTGACTTAATGACTTAGTGGTATTGACTTAGTGACTTAGTGGTATTTTCTAAGTGTTAATTCCTAATGACTTAGTGTGAGTGACTTAATGACTTACTTGTTAGTGACTTAATGACTTAGTGGTATTGACTTAGTGCTAATGACTTAGTGAGAAGCATGATAATGACCTAGTGTTAATGACTTAGCATGTTAATGACCTAGTGTTATATTTGAAGTTATCGAGAAGATGACGTCTCCAACATCTATAGACCATCGAGGCGTAAGAGCAAATAAGGCGTGCGAGTCACCCACTAAGACTCACACACCCCTGGAGGCACGGTGAGTCTCACGGCATTAAGAAGCCTTGCCCTTTTTATAACGTCGAACCCTATCAAAGTAACTAACATAGTTATTGCCATGCATAGAACTGTAAAATCCTCTAGAAGAAGAAGAGCAGCGTGCTTGAGTCACCCCCTAGCGGAAGAAGGACAAGAAGAAGATTTTCATGGTGATATGTTGGAAGAAGAGGAAGATGACGGCGTACGAAGTGATCCATGCCCTAGAATAGATAGGCAACGCAAAAAAAGTGTTGACCCAGATTATGATCCGTATAATGAGGTATACTCATAATATGAAAACCAACACTTCCCTTCATAGTATTATAGTCATAATGATCCTTACACTCTTCAATTCTTTCGGCCAGGAGGTTATGTCTCAAATGCGGGAACTTCTCGCGGAAGAAGATGACGTGCCTCAAGACGAAGCACCGTAAAACTTGATCGAGACAAGCACCTCCAAATCAAGAAAAAGGAAACAGTGGACCGGAAACGTGGTGACCGAGGAACAAACAAGTGGCCAGAGAAGACATATATAGTTCCTAGCATCGGCCCAAAAGGAGAGCCTATAGTGCCCGATGAGGTGGCGGCCAAGATAAGGAATGCAATTGGTTGGTCGGGTCGGGGATAAATTGGACATCACAATCACTAGGTGGAAGGATGTGGATGCGACTAAAAGGAAAAGAGTCGTGGGACAAGTTTATAGAAAGGTTTGTGTACCCTACGGGGGACGGAGAAACCGGCTATGCGGTATTTTTCAAGCGGTGCAACATCATTCCGTATCGGCGATCGAGATGAATACCAAGTTTCTCAAGCATGGGTATGACCCAACGAGCAAGTATAAGATCACACAAGCGCAGTGGGGAGATATTCAAGGCGCGAAGAAGAACGACCAAACCGCCAAAGCCAAGAGTGAAGCTTCTTCAACACTAGCAAGGAAGAACAAATACCACCATCACATTGGCACCGGTGGTTACAAGAAATAAATTCTAAAATGGCGGGCAGAGGAGGAGGAGCTAAAGAAACAAGGGCTTATGGTGCTATCAGAGGAAGTTGGCGAGAGGTCGGTAAATTGGCTCAGAGGTAGAGGAACAAGACAAACTAAAACCGGTGTGAACTGTCCCTTAGACATCACGGCCCGGTGATAAGATGTTAGAGCTAGCGAAGTGGAGGTTAAACAAGGGAAACTCAAGCCACGAAGGAGAGAGACATCCTGAGTATTGGACTGGGCAACCCTGAGTATCCTGGCCGTGTATGAGGCATCTCCTCAAAGATGGGATGGAAAGAAGGATTTGGTGAGGAGTGGGTAGGCATGTATAAGAAACGCGATCAATATAAGGAAGACATGCAGCATTTTTTTTTTGAGGAAAAGGCTAAGGAACAGTTCAAAAACATGATGTCGACTTTCTAACAAATCCTCGATCCGCGGTACCGGTGCGTAAGTTTGCTAGTGCGATTGTGCATTCAGCGAGATGAGCACACAAGGCCCACGGATGCGGCTCGTTCCAAAGACAACCTTTGCACGGAGCTCAGGAGATGAGTCATGGCATGCCCGCTCAATCTGCTCCTTTTCCAAGTAGTGTGGGGTCTACGGGAAACACACACCGCTACCACCGGGATGACATCAATGGGCCGACACCTTGCAAAATGCTCATACGATATGGTATGAAGCATCAACGTTACAAGGGAGGTAGCCCGCGTGCTTTGCGATCCCCTGACTTGACTACCACGGTAAACCTATACCCGAGAAGAGTACTGCAGGATAGAAGTGCCGACGGTCGTCCCTGTGCTACGAGGATGACATGCTAGAGATTTCTGGTCCCGAGGGTATTGAGACACTTGGGCCAGGCCATTAAGAATTTCATCCCGTGGCCTCGAAGAGATGTCCGCTTGACGCAGCCACCACCTTCCACGAAGCCACCCGGAAACTCGAGTCAACACCGATCTCGGCCGTCAACGGGATCTAAACCCACCATCACCACCTGCTGCCGATCCTTCAAGAACCCCACCGTCAACATCGAAACCAGCAGGATCTCCGCCACAAACAAGTACACCAGTCCATGAGCCTCCTTCGTCCCCACCGCCACAAAAAAGTACACCAGTCCGTGAGCCTGCTTCGTCCCCACCACCTCAAGACATGGAAGCATCTCCTTGGACACCACCGCCGCCACCAAAGAAGACCCAAGAAAAATCCACCAAGAAGAGGAAATTTTCTGTTCCCAAATTGGTTTCTCCATTCGAGCCGAAGAGGAAAACAGCTGGCACTGCCAAATTTTTGGAAGGGATTGTGCTTTCTCGGAAGTCAACTACCGTGGACTTAGCTGAGCAAGAGAAGGCAGTAGAAGAAGCAAAGATCCGAGCTCTAAAGATAGTGAGGCCAATATGGGATGACTATTAACATGTCCCTGATAAATATGTACCCGGCAGGCCTCTACTGAGTTGGGAACGACTCCAAAGGCTCCCGCCTGGAATAAAAAGACTTCATGACTGGTACATACGAGCGGCTCGACTCGGGATCGACGCAATCCAAGTAAACATACCACCAGTTGCTTTCATGAGTGAACGAGACATGGCTTTTGTTACTTTTGAGGACATCTGGTTGATGTTGAACCTTAAGCGGCTCGACGTTCAGCTCGTCACGCTATTTGCATTGTAAGTGTACCTCTCGTACTAACATGAACTTTCATTTATTATTATTGACTTCTATCTTGTGCCTTGCAGAATGCAATATGATCAAGACGAGTTCGGTAATGCGGTCCCGGACCAAACAAGAATGAATTCAAACGGATTTGGGTACCTAAGCCCGAAAAAAATATGCGAGAATGAGCACACCTTCCTAATTGGTGACGACAACGATAAATTGAAGGGGTTATCAAAAAAGATAAAGAAAGGAGAAAAAAGATCCGAGAAGGATCATGAGACTAGATACGCCACCTACATAGGCAATGCATTGCTCCAAAGACAAACACAGGAATGCGTAGTTGCCCCTTATAACTTTAGGTAAGTATGGGTTCATATACATACATCGCCTTAAGTATCGGTTTATATAAATGCATAACAACTCGGTTTCGATCGTGCAAAATAACCACTTTGGATATGCTTCTTCATTTATCCTAGGGACGGAAGGGTGCTGGTCTTCGACTCCGCCGACTACCCACGTGAAAGATATGCAAAATTCCAAAGTGTCATAGAACGGTAAGCTGACAAAATGTAGCATGCATCTTTTAATCGATGAGAGTTTAAGATTGCTGCTAACTGATTCTTTTTGAGATCATAGATGTTGGAGATTCTATAAAATAAGAGGTGGAGTGTTTGACCCGTCCATGGCGGGGGAGGAAATAAGATTTTTTCATAACTGGCCGGTACGTAAAATTATGAATCAATATCATACATGTTACATATATAAGATGTAAGTAAATAACTCTATGCAATTTATGTAGTGCCATAAGCAACCAATCAGTTCGCTACACTGTGGATTCTACACGTGCGAGTTCATGAGAACGGCCTGACGGTATATCAGGAACCCTAATAAGGTACCACTAATAGTAACGTTTGTATTTATATCGTTAACAATGCAAATTTACTTAGACACATGGAAATATATATAATGCTTACAAACTTCCTTTTCAGGCGTATCAAGAAGCGGAGTCCGAAAACTTCGACGACCTAATTCTGTACGGAATAATTGAGGATCTCTGCTCATTTATCATGAGAGAAATTATTCCTACAGAGGGAAAATATCACGACCGGAAGGCGCCTTAGCGAGGCGGAGTTCGTGAGCGCTAAGGGACGTTAGCGCTCTGAAATTAAGTCGAAATGATTATTAGATTCCTCAACAATGTAAATTTTATTATCACATGGTGGCCACAAAATAATTTTGATGTAAACAATGTATGATGTAATTAAATTGTTAATGATGTATATATGTATATAAGTATTGTATAGTATAATTACTTTTCGTTGATGTATCTCACATAATTAAATAGCCTTTGTATTGATTATAGTAAGAGAGAAAGATGGGGGGGGGAAGAAGGGAGGAAGATGAGGGGGGAGAGGAGGGAGGGAGGGAGGGAAAGAGGAGGACAGAGAGGAGGGGGGGAGAGAGAGAGAGAGAGGAGAGGGCGCCAATTTAAAAAATAAAAATTCAAATGAATTTTGGCGGAAAACAATACCACCGGGCGGTTCACCTAATAAAACCGCCCGGTGAAAATGGCATTTTCAATTTGGCGGTTCCTTAAAAATGAACCGCCGGTGGAATGCATTTTCACCGGCGGTTACTTATGTGAACCGCCTGTGAAAATTGATTTCCACAGCGGTTTTCAAGCAACCGCCGGTGAAAATGCAACATTTTCATCGGCCTCTTGCACCTGCGGCAGGCCAAAACGCCGAAGGCGAGGCCTCTAAAACCGCCTGTACAAATGCTTTGTGTACTAGTGCTATTTCGTAGTTGGTAATGAGTATTGCTAATTAAATTGAGACGCCACTGTACAAAAATGCTGACAGACTCGTGGAGGCCACCATAGCACTCACGGAGGCCTCTATAGTCACTTGGAATTCTGCAAATCAATGTGGTTACGCATCCTGGCACCAGGTACCAAAACATTAATTTTAATATCCGGCAGAGGTACAGCAGTGTAAAAAACCCCCAAAAGGTACCCTGGAATCCAGTAAGTTGTAGTTCATTACATGCATGTTCATCGCAGTTATTTTCAGAGATAGCAGTATCATTTTTTTACCCAGAGGTGCAATGTATTCAATGTTACGAAGTTGTAAAATATAAAGGACCACCATCTCAACTATACTCGAGAAGATATGAACAAACTATGTCGATTAGCCAAGTTAGAGAATGCCTGACAATAAATGATCCTAGCAAATTTCCACAGTAATTAATTGATAATATAAAAGAATGAATTATTTGCCTACTCCGGTGAAATGATTTCAGGACTGGAAATTAATCTGGAAAATAGAGTAGCATGTTTTCCCTACTCTATCAATCTGTCTCTGCTCACTTTTCACATTGACGCACTGGGAAACTCCATTATTCCATGGCAGTTACACCACATGACACACACACATGCCCAGCAACAGTTTCCTTTTTTTTTTTTTTTTTGTCCAAGCAACAGTCGAATGAAGTTTGTGGGATAAACAAAACAGAAAAGATATACCACGTGCGACACGTGTACTTTGTGGTTGGAGTGAGCAGGAACCGAAGTATGAAATGCATCCTTCTTGCTAGTATAAATGAGTCTGTGGAATATGAACTTGCTACTATTATTTTGGACTGTCTACCCGATGTTATTCATGCATCATTTACTTTAGACAAGTGAATCATTATATATTCATTCACAGTGGAAAAACAAATTGCATCTGACAGTAACAGATGAGAAATTATGGAAAGACAAATAAAAATAAATTGCCGCTAATTCCAATATATAGTGGATTGGTATCACCAGCAATTCATTGATCAATATAAATCCATCATGCCGTGCCAGCAGAGAGTAGAGTAGTATACTAAGCAAACCAGAGATGATGGAAACATATGTGGAAGAACGACAAATAACATAACTTTTTGGACAGCCATAGGAATTGCTCGCATATAACTAGCTGCTGATAGCCTGATAGTAGATGATTGGCATCCAATATCTGTGCTTCTTGCTACTGCTGCTCGGGCGTGCACTTCACTATTGACCCATGGCTGGTTAATAACACTTATTGTTTGGGATTTCACCTCCGCAAAACATAGATGATTTATTTGTCAATTGGTCTAAGATGGGAGGTAGTACTCATAATGCATTATTGTTAACAGCAGCGACGGCTCTATGCTGGACAATTTGGTTAACACGAAACGAGGTAGTCTTTGACAAATGTAGACCGAAAACTTTTTTACAGGTACTATTCAGGGGAACCCTGGCTCACCAGACAGTGGGCAGGGCTGCAGCGGCGTGATATTCTGAAAGATCAGCTGTGGTCTGCTGGACAGCTGTTGGAGTCATCAGCTTTGCAGTTTTTTAGTTCCAATGGATGGTTATCAACTAGGTTTATCGGTCCTATTTAGTCAAGTGTCTTTTTTATGTTTTATGTTACTCAAGTCTGGTTGTGTCGGTGTGATCGAATTTTATAATAATTGGTCTGATTCTATCTATGGTAGATAAAGCCAGTAATAAACTATCCTTTATCCAAAAAAGTGGAACCAACACGTACAGCTCAGTCATTCTGAAGTACCTAAATCAGTTAGGGTGACCCCATGCATATTTACGAGGGAAGCGGTGCAGTCCAACATTGTATATATATATGCATGGGGTAGAGCACTAGTCGTTTGATTATAATCTGTCCCAGTTCAAACATAGAAGAACTGTGGGCTAATGATCGGCCCAAATTTTGGTTTCATCGTCATATGGTTGGGAAGGATAATCTTGTGGTTGTGAGGAAGTTGTGCAGAACGAACAATGGCCAGCCACAATCTCTCATTTAGTTCTGCTGCTGTGCTCTGACATTGCTATGGGGTGGAAAAATTACTTCGACTAGCGACAGGAGCATGACGTCTCTAGTTGAAATATATTATCACCTATTTTCATCGAAATATATATATTATCAGCTATTTTAATCATGTTTGAAGGCACAGTTGACAGTATAAGACAGCTTTGGTAAAATCATGTGAAGTGTGCAGAAAACCTATATTTGTAAATTATGTTTTACTATGAATTCTCATCGCTAAATTGATAACCACTGTACAAAAAAATGCTGACGGACTCATGGAGGCCATTGGAGCGACGATCTCTTGCAATTCTTAATATATGTAGAGCTTGTTGACTCCCCCATTGGACTGAGACATAGGGTTCCCCTGTATTAATGACAAGGCTTGACTAGCTATTATTGCTCTTAACAGTGACACTCATCAAAATCATTGCTCCATTTGGGATCAACTATGATATATGTTCATGTGCTGATATGCAGACCTTCAGATGACGAATAAATGCATGGTAAAGGAAAAATGATCACCTAGCTGCTAGCAATTACCAACAGCAGTGATTGAAAACTAATTAAAAATGGGTCAGTATGTGTACTATATATACATAGTTTCCTCAGTTCCACACATAGCTGAAAATCAAAGGGTGAATCATAGAATCCGAATCTAAGGTGCGTGCATGGCGTAATGGGAATGAGAGGCTAAAGGAAGGTACGCACTACAAGAGATCCCATAGCACCAGGTCACTAGTGTGACGGGCTACTGAAGTTCATTCAAATTGCTGCAGCAATCCGAGCGTGCATGTCATCTGAGCAGCCTATCTATGCATAAAATGCGGTGATGTGCACTTATGTTCAACTTCATCCGCATGACATGTGCACCCGCTCTGTGAGGCTTTTGCGGGAGGCGCCCTAGTCCAAGCAACGGCTTGCTGGCATGCTGGTACGGTCCATGGCAGCAAAATTCCATATGGTCATTTATCACAGCTTACATGTCTCACTATTTTCCCTGCCAAATTTAAACATGTGACCTGAAGCATTGCATAACCATTTCTTATTACCACCCCCACCACTTTGCCGCTTTTAGCTATATAGCTGGTGCTATTATTTTGTATAAACTTTTATGAATCTTAAATTCAATATAATAATGGGGTATTTCACCGTGATGGCTCCAAACTGTATAGTCCATCATAAAACCTCACTTAATTTATTTCAAAGTTCTATGATTCAGGTTATTGAAATTTAAAATTTATGCATTAATCGATGCAGAAGCTAGGATATAATATATATTCCCTTTTCAAAAAAAAAAGCTCGGATGTTGACATAGTTTATATCAGAATTTTAATTCTCAATACAGTTTACAAATTTGTGGATCAAACATTTTGATTTGATGTAGCTTCGAATCCTAAATATTGATTATAAGTTTTTTGATTTTGAAATTCAAAATTTTTAATTTGCAAACTACCTAGAATGTTTACATGGTTAACACCAAAGTTGCAGTGGCTGGCACAATCTCAAGTTTATTATTGATATTTGATATGAAATTATTTAGATTCTCAATTTTGTGTTTAAATTCACATATTTTAGAAATATTTTTTAATTTTCCAAACAATCCTAGATGGAGTTAGGCCTTGTGCCAAAGTTATGTTGCTTGCTAGGATTCAAAACTTTTTTGTTGAAACTTTTATCCTTTGAGTTCATTAAAGAGTTTGTAGTGCACTCATGAAGGTGGTATATGACTCTAGGGTTGAAGTTGGAGTCTTCTCACACTACTACAAAAAAGATTAACCGTGGCGGGCAAAATCGATTTACCGAGGCGTTTTTCGCAACCGCCTCAGAATATAGGTCATGGTAAATAAAATCTTAACTGAGGTGGTTGGAATGCCCGCCTCTCAGTAAATCAAATAAAAAACTAAAAAAAATCTATGGATAAGCCCAAAAATCCATCCACCGGCCCGCCAAACCCATCTACGCGCTACCGCCGCCGGGGAGCGTCCTCCGCCATCAAGCTAGCTAGATCTGCAAGCCTAGAGGCCGGATCTGGGCAACCCTTGGCCGGATCTAAGCGAGAGGAGGTGAAGAAGACTGACCCTCGCCGCCATAGAGGGCCCAGCGCAACGAGCCGCCGCGCATGCCCTGCCCTGCGCCGCCGTTGTCCGCACCACTCGCTGTTGTGGTGGGCGCCTCATGCCGCCGTGGTGTACATGCCTCGCGCCGTCGTGGGGCTGCGCCCTATGCAGCAACAGTGGCCAAGCCCCGCACGGCCGTGCGATCCGCCTTGCGCCGCCCGGCCGTGGCTGCGCCCCCACATGATGGCGGTGGCTGCACACCACACAACGGCGGTGGCCTGGCCCCCCCGCTGCCATGGTGTCTGCGCCCCGTGCGGTAGCGGTGACCCTGCCATGCCCCGCCAAGAAGTAGAGGGAGGAAGGGAGTGGGAGGGAGGAGTTCGGCTGAGGGAGAGGGAGAAGGGTGGAAAAGAGAAGTGCTATTATTGGGCTTCGTCTAGGCCTGGCTGGGCCTCGAGTATTAACCGAGGCAGACCTTATAAGGAGCTAGCCTCGGTGAATAGGAGTATTTTTGGAGGCGGGTTGTAGTACAATAATTGCCTCTGTTAATTAATTTTGCCATACGGTTTGTCGTAACCGTCTCGGTTAATTTAAAGCGATCGCCTCGAGTAACGGCAGGTATTAACCGCCTCAATCGAGTCAGTTTATTTTCCTGCCTATCTCAAAGGGGGTTTTGGAAAGGTCATGGCAAATATTTTTGTAGTAGTGTCAGAACGCTTAAATTTTTTTAAAAAATAAAGAAAATCTTAACAGTAGTAATGCTTGGCTAAAAGGAAGTACAATGAGTGCAGTTCCAACTGCAGCATTTTTTAAAGCACAGGAAAAAGAACAAGGTCCACTTCTTCTAACTCAACGTGACTGCCTATATATATATATATATATATATATATATATATATATATATATATATATATATATATATATATATATATATATATATATATATATTACTCCATAGAGCTTTCTATCTGCCAAGTAACTTGACGAAAATACTTGGAATAGGAGGCAAGTGGGAAATCTATACTATACTACTCCCTTTGTCCCTGAAAGGAGTGATTTCTAGAAACCGGGTCGGTCAAACTTTTCTAATTTTAACCAACTTTATAGAAAAGAGTAACAACATTTATGATATAAATTGAGTATATTATGAAAATATATTCTATGATAAATCTAATGATACTAATTTGATAATATAAATTTTAATGCTTTTTCTTAGAAATTCGGTTAAAGTTTATAAAATTTAACTTAGAACAACTCTAGAAATCACTTCTTTCAGGGACAGAGGGAGTAGTATACAAAGAACGAAGTGTCAATGTTCTTTGCTGAGCGGTTTCATCTATTGTCCCTTCCCTAGGCCCAAAATACGGGCACCCCAGTGACGTGGTGCCTCCTACACCTCTCACCTTCTACTGCCTGCTGCCAGATGCTATTCTCCCTGGAAGCCAGAGCGAGGGGCATCCTAGACGGTGCCTGGACAGCTGGACCCCTCCTCCATGGCGGCACATCATGCTCCGCAGATTCACAACTGGAACAGGCTGCCGGGCAGAGATGACTATCAGCATGAGTGCTTGACCGTGTGCCCATTCGGGCTAGCTCAGGGCCAGGTCTTCAAGCCTCGTAGTGCTGTGCATATGACTGGCTCCTGAGGATGCAATTCCAGGTGTACGTGCTCATCGAGGAGCTCTCGCTCCATCGAGCAGTAGCACCGCATCACTGAGCTGGAGTTGCTTCACAGCCACCGCCGTGACCGTGAGTTCATCTTGGAGGCCAGCTTCCAGTAGGTAGGATTGACTCAGCTCCTGGTCTTGGGGTTCCTCCACTTTTGTTATTGGGTTCTTGTCTGGGTCTAGTTGTGGTTACTTGCCAGGTGGCATATGCATCGATCATGTGCGTGTTCGTTTGTAGGCCCTATGATAAGTCTTTAGGTGCTCATGGTAAGTCTTTAGGTGCTCTGGCGGATATCTGTCTCACCATCAGTGCTTCCCATAATAAGATTAGGCTTCTATGTTTGTTGACCATACATGTAATGTTGAATGTGAATGTTAGTCTGAACTAAGACTGGTAGAATACTCTGTATAAGTGAACACAAGTTATACTCTCCATCCGCATCGGTATGGGAAAAACAATGTTTTGACTGAATGATGGATTTCAATAACCAAAACAAATGTATGGAGATTTCAGGAGTAAACTTACATGCTGTTAATTGGTGAACCTCACTTGAAATAAAATTATGGGAATCCTGAAGAAGATGGGTCATTTGGCCTGGGTATTGAGTAGCTCAACGTAACCTTTGGTGCCTAATGAAAAGAAACAGGGATTGGAATGCACGTCCTCGAGCCGAATACTGAACTATGCTTGATTTCTTCAACCAAATTGCCTGGATCCTTTGTATCCGTGAACATGAACCACAAATTTGAAAAAAAAAAATTCTGTGTCATAACTCAGAACTAGATATTTGACGCCAGAATTCATAGCTGCGTCCCCGTTTAGCTCTACACAAGTTGGTTTGTCTCATATTTACATGCCTGTAGGTTTTTCCTATGGCATCACCGAGTGTACATGAGAGCACAAACAATCTGATGATAAAAAAGCATGGCGGGAAAACAGTTTCAGTTTGCATTCCTTTTCTAAAATAAAATGGGTAACTATTACAGGCATTGTATATATTCTTGCATCAAAGTGAAAATTGCAGATTCCATTTCTGTTTCCCTGTTTAGCAACTTCAAAGTAATGAGAATGAGTAAGGAGTTTTGTCTTCACACACATCCATTTAAAAATAGTTAATCTGTGTAGCCCAACAACATCAACCAGCCTGTTGCCGTGGTCCCCTAAAAAATGCAACTATGTTGCAGCCTAAGACCATGCTTCCACAATCACCATGGTATTTGTTAACCCGTGCAAAATATTTTAAGGTTGCATGAGACGTGAACCTTACTGTGAATTAACAGTTGTGTAGAGATACAAATAAATCCAAGTTTGTCCATTCTTATTGCTGGAATTAAGCACCTACCACAGATTAGACAAGTGAAGATGACTGGAAGAGTTTGGAGAAGGTGTTGGTACTATAACATGGCAATAGGAGGCACAAAGAAATTTAGGGATGTGTTAGTGAACACTTTGCGTCATCATGGTAAGACCTGCCACAAAGGCACAACCACTTTGTTAATCAGGCTGCTGGGAGAGGAGCTTCGGTCATGTGTGTAGAGGAAGGACCTTTATTCCTGCATCAGCAATCTGCGGGGGGATAAAAGGTTTGGCAGAATATTTGAATGTCAGGGAAGACCCAATAGCCATCTTGGAGAATAAATATTTGCACTTTGGGTTTTCACTCACCTCTCTCTCACAGCCTCCCTTTCCATCATCTAACCGAGCCACGAGTGCCTCGTCCCCTTCCTTGCGACAGCCTCCCACCCTCTCTTTCTCAAGCCCACAAATGGCGATAGAGCCCCTCCCTGACATCCCCAAGCACCATAGGTAGCCATCCCCTACCTCAGCAAGTGGTGGTGCCCTTCCCTACCTCCCCAAGTGGCAGCGGTGGCTCTCCCCAGAACACAGAGTAGCGGCGCCCCTCCCAACCTCCCTAAGTGGTGGCGCTGTTGAACTAATCATAGAACAGTGGGAGTAGTGGGGTACAAGATCTTAGATAGCATTCTTGGGAATAGAATCATGTAGTCCTAGTACAAGATCTAAGCAAAGAACAGTGGGAGAAGAAAGAGTAGGGTTAGTATTGACGACCATTGGGTTTGGGCGCAAACAGATGGGCAGCGACGGTCGGTGAAGAGCAGGTGATGCAGTGTAGTGATGCCGGAGGAGAAGCAGCGCCGGGTCTCGCGGTGAGGGCGGCGGTGACCTTCCCGTCACTGGCTGCGGCTTCACACGGATCTGCAAGTGACGAGGAGCCCGAAGCAACAGCATAGCCCAACGGAGGATCTAGCTCCGCACAGATCCCCAAATGGCAGATATTGCGGTGTAGGACTCCCCGAGCAGCAGAACCAGATCATAGCACTGGCACCGTGGTACACGGCGACAGATCTAGCTCCGGGGATGGGAGTGGGCTCGCCGGTGGGCTCAGAAACGGGCTCTGAAATTTCTTTTTGTTTTTTATCCGTTGACGAATGCGGGCATTTGCAAGGAGACCACCTCTGTATTTCTTATTTTTGCAGATAGGTAGGGAGGCCGCCTATGTGATTCTTGATTAATGCAGGCCTATATAAGGAGGTAGACACATAAATCAGTTTTGACCTACTGTAGAAAACTTACTGTAGTATTGTATATTTTTCAAATCAACCACCCTATTACTCTATTGAATGTGCTGATGATTACAGTTCCAACTGCAAAAATTGATTGAAAAAAAGGAAGAGAAACACATGTATTGGCACTACACAACCCGACGACCTATATAAATTACTATAGTGCATTCTATTCCACAAGTAACATTACAAAATGCAACCTCTAGTTAGCAGAAGAGAGAGTAGGATGCTCAACAAAGGAGTAAGAAAGATTGGTGCACATCTACATGTTTTAGGAACTGGAGGCAAGAGGGAAACACATATATTAAGTATTCTGGAACACGGGTGGAGGTGGCAGGACCAAAGGGATCAATCTGTCCCATTTCGGGCTCGTTCGTTTACTGCAGAATGATGCTCTAGGAATTGTTCCGTCTGGAATGGTAGAGTTATTTGTATTAGTCTTGATTCGCCGTAACAGTTCTCGGTGTCAAACCAGGCCAAACGAACGAAGCCGGCTCAGTGCCAAATTGTTTCTATGCACGGAAATCAGCGATGATCTGCTTTTCGATTTGGTTGCCGTGTCGACAGTTTGGCACGCGGAGACAGGATACATGGTCCTGGGTCCTATGGAGACACCAAACGGTGGTCGGTAGACACAGGCACATTGTCCTGAAACTGGAGAGTGGAGACAGCGCAGCTGCTTAGCACATGGCCAGAAACCCGTGCCTTTGCTGCAGTTTCCTCCGCAGTAGTTTGCTAATTTGTTTTTCCTTGGTTAGTTGTTCAGTTTAATTAAGAGATATAGATGCTCTGATTCAAGCACTAGTATAGATGAAACAATACAACTGATTATCTCATTATGGGTAAGATGGCTTGTCCAAACTTTGTGGGGCCTGGAGCTGCTCAAAGAGTTCGTCTGAACTATATTTGGCCCAGTGCATTATCTTATCTGTTATATTTAATCATCCAACCACGAGGAAGCTCAAGAAACAAGTACCAGTATGAGCTAGGCTACATTATTCATCATGTGGGCTGAATAAGCTGCAAAATAAAATCATCAACATGTGGTAAGTAACAAGATTGTCCGAGGCTCCGAGCTAGGCTACATTAACCATTATGTGGGGCCAATAAGTGGTATGTCAAATCCGATCCAACTGTTAATAAAATAATGTTTGCTGTTTGGTTTCATCAATAGAGATGCTGCACAACTATGAATTCTGTCATTCATGAGCTATGCATCATAAGATAGTGGACACATCAGTAAATATATGTCTGTACTTTGTGCTGCCTTTTCATTTTCCGTATTTATGCTCCCTCTTGAAATAACGAGAGTATATATATAGGAGCAGATGCAAAAATGCAGGATGCACTATGTTTGTATCCAGTAACAATACTAGTCATACCTCATACCCATGTCAATCAACAGAGAGCCCGATGGGGTCTGCCGTGATACTGCTAGTCATACATATCGGTAAATATATTCACACAGCTCGATGGATTCTACCGTGTTCGAGAGCTCTTCCATGGACCACATCGTTGTGCTTGCATTACAAAAGAGCCCAACTGCCTATATACAGAGTTTAAGAAACGAGCTCCATTGTTGTTAGTTGCACAAGTAGAGATAACTGCCTATATACAGTGTTTGTTCCAGAAATACTCAACTGAATGCAAAGCTACCCTTGCATGATAGGTTAGTACGCTGCACGCTCTAGGGCAGAAAGGGAGCATGATGAAAAGGGTTTGGAAGAAGATGCTACGATGTATTAGGAATAGGAGGCAAAAGGGAAATATGACACGGAATGGTGATGCCTGCAGGGCTGGGATAGCACGATGGTTCCACTGCAACTGGAGAACATGCAGCTATTGGTGCTGAAGATTCAGGCATGCTCACAAGAAGACCGCCAATGTGTCCTGTTTTGCTGGTGGGGATGCGTGGAGAATGCAAGGAAGCTATGGCAGATTGGCAGTCTGGACGGAAGTGATGGTGCCCTTAACCTGTGTGGGACAGTGGGAGTGCAGCTTTGATCATGTGTGTAGCTAGCAGGGAAAGGAACGTAAGTCCCACATCAGAAATCCTCCGCAATCTCTCCTGGCTGCAGGGTGCAAGGATACTGCTTACCTGTGGATACACACCAACTGCCAAAAGAGGACAGGTTTGGAGTAGCTCTATGGTGTAATTTAATTTCTAGTATGTAAACGCCAGGTGTGCTTCCATAACCCCCTCTTTGATTGCTCTAAAGCAATATATTAGTTAGGCAGATGTCCTCCTCTCCGATATCCTTAAAAAAAAAGAATATTTCATTCTCACCATGCTGTAGAGATCAAAAAGGGCCCTGCACATAAATGTCTAGAACTCTAAATGCTACTGGGGCTAGAAAGCCTGCTGGAGATGCTATGTAGCAGTATATATAACACTATGTGACGATTGAGCTCCTGTGTTGAGTGCCCCCATCCCCAAAGTATTTAGTGCTTCAACGCGCGCACCAAATGTAGCCGAACTATGCAACAGCACTTGAACATTTCTCGAATTTGTAAGGTTTTACATATTCTTGAAACATAATAATGCGATTAGAAAAAGAAAATTTCTCTGGATGTGATGCTTGTGAGTTGGAGCCACTAACTTCGAGAAGCATGCAACACACCATCTCCAGATGAAAACCTAGCTAGTTCTTAGCATGTTCTATGCCATTATTATCCTTGTTATTCACGCTACCAAAAGTTTATAGAGCTCTCTCTAGGCACTCCTTCCTTACTTCTTAATTTGGATTTCTAAAAAAATTAGGAAAAATATCAAAAGTTACTGTTTAGAAACATATGGTGTAGCACTTAACAATTTTAGGGGCCAGAAATGCATTTCCAAAGTTCAGCAGCCTGTGGTGTATCGATCACTTAACAAGTATAGGGGGCTAGAAATAAACTTTCAAAGTTCAAGGGTCTATACGACATATGATTATAAGTTCGAAGACCCTTGGTGCATTTAACTAAATATTCAAATATGTTTACTATGAAAATAGATTCAACAATCTATTTTATGACATTAACTATCTACCATATGTATTAATATATTTTCTGTATATATTTTTTCAAATGTGTGTGTTCGACTTATCAGGAAATATAGGAACTACGATTAAAAAGGGGTAGAGGGAGTATGCATATTCAGCTAATTATAGGGGGAAGCTTGCAAAAAAAATTGTTTTTAGATGGGGTCGAGTTAAACTCATCTGACGCTATGAGCAGCTTCTTCCACGAACTCTAATTAATATATAGTGTGTCTACCTTGTAGATGATCGATTGCATAGCAACAAAAATGAAAGGACATACGGGCAGTAACCACAAGCAGTAGCCAATGTGATGGAGCGACTAAATGTTACTTTACCTTCAGCTTGTTACCACTACAGATTATCAGACTATTAGGAAGACAATAGGATGACTAGCTAGCAGACTATAGAGAATATGCCAGGATTGTGAGAAATGGAAATAGGAGGCACAAGGAAATTTCAGGCAAGTCCGATCAATTCCAACTCTTGGGGGCAGAAGGTGTCTAGGCCACTGTTGTTTGCTTCCGCCATTAGTGACCTGCTGAGCTTTGCGCCATTCATCACAACTCTGATATGATCACGATCACTCTGGTGGCCTGCAGTTTCCTCCTCTTCAGTTTGAATTTCTTCTTCCCTGTGGATTGCAGCAGAAGCAGCAGCAGCTTCCCTTCTGGCCTCCTCTTCAGCTGCACGCTTCTTTTCAAGATCCTGTCAACCCGTGAGCAGCTCGAAGAGAAGTAGGATGACTAGCTAGCAGAGTATAGAGAATATGCCAGGATTGTGAGAGATGGGAATAGGAGGCACAAGGGAATTTCAGGCAAGTCCGATCAATTCCAACTCTGGGGGGCAGAAGGTGATGACCGGCTTAACAGTATTTTTAGGGCGACGATCTGCGGAGGTCCCTCCGATGATGTGATAGGACACTGATGAGGATGAGGACGCAAAAGATGTCATAGTTCAGCCCATGTCAAGGTAGCTGGCGTTTGGAGCCTCTAAAAGGATCGACGGGTGACAAATTCCAAGGTGAGGCTTGAGTTCTGGGACAATCAGCGAGATGTATAGGGTCCACAACAGGAGGGGAGAAAACCTTGGCCATTTGATTGTTGGGTCAGTGCTGGAAGGATGGATTGATGGGTCGTGGCACTCAGCGGAGAGTGTAGGATTTCAGAAGAGCTATGGGGATGTGAATTGTGAACAGAGGATTCTGGATTGTTTGAGGAGGTGAGCACCAAGTGTTGCGTGAATGCGGCCCAAGGTTGATCTGAGTTCTGTTCATGCGAAAAAAGGGATAATGCATGGATTGGCCCTAGCTCTAGAAGGACTGAAGGTGGGAAATTTGGAGTGATTGGCTTATCAGCCAACAAATAATTGAGGAATCAATTTGAGAGAATTTAGTTAGCAGAGGAGATTAAGCAACATCTGTTCTGTTCTGAAACAGAGGACCAGTCAATGAATGATCTGACAAAAGCTTGTCTGCATCTAGAGGCATCAATGAGTACCATGCCGGACGTCCAATGTGTCAGCACCATTGCTGCTTTGATGGAGATTGTCGTACACAAAAACATCGGTGGTTGAAGATGTGCCTGTTAACGGTGGAGATGACAGGATCAACCATTCGTGGACTCCATGTGAATATGGGCCGGGCTGGTTTTGGATATCCAAGTGTGCTATCTATCTGGACGTTAGGTACCCAACCCGACCCGACGAGGCTGAGATAAGGCGTTTTTATCATTTGAACAAGGAAGTTAGGGCTCCTCATAGACATTTATTAGATGGAAGTTAGAGTTGGTTGAGGAAAACAAGGAATCTGTATTTGATAAAGATTCCTCTATCTTACTTGTAGGCTAAGTCTGATCTAGACTTCAAATACTAGGAGCATGTAATCGAATCATCCAAGCAATAGATGTGTGAAAGCAATTTTATTTCTCTCTCCTCTCTACCCTAGCCGTTGCCTCATCGTCTCACTGTGCCGCCGCTGCCGCCACGTCCATCGCTGCTGACCATGCCACCTCTCGATGTCGCTATTGCAGCCCAACCACACCCTCCCTGTCGCGCTGTTATACGAGTCCTAAGGAGGGACATGGAGGAATAATGCGCAGAAGAGAGAAGGTATGTGAGAGTACAATGGGTCAAGGTCCTCCTACGAGGCCACTGTCTCCTCAAAACATTGTAATAGTTTTAGATCTTTTAATAGTTATCTTCTCTCATGCTATTTTTGTGCTACTTATAAGTGGAGCCACCTTGAAGGATTTTTGTTCATGCCCAAGTGGCCACCATATTATGTTACTTACTAATTACTATTCTAGTTCCGATCCAGCGACCCTATCAGTGCGTTGCTTGTGCTGACAACCTGATGCATCCATGATACTTAATTAATGTTTGTGGGCACACTTTAGGATCGCCCTATGTAAACGGCCCAGTTAAGTTTCCAGTGAAAGCCCACCTCAATTAATTATAATTTTTGGAGGTCAGCATCATAAGTTGTGATTCTCTATCGATAGTCGATTAACAAAGGAAATGCCTTAAGGTGTATACAACTATCAATCGATTAGCAGAGGTCAATGTTTTACGGGTCCATCTCCAAAAATCAGTTAATAGAAGCGGGCATTTTAAGAGGAACGTCCCTAAAAATACTAGCACCTAAAAACAAACCATAAAATTTCTATACGAAGTTGGATAAAGACAAACTTTATATCAAAATTATCGACCGCGACACAATCTACAACTTTGCAGTTGAGAAGTTTTAAAATTGAATTTATTTAATACCAAAATGGTTTTTTTGGATTTTGAAATTCAAAATTTTTAAACAAGCTTGGATGTTGACATAGTTTATATCAAAGTTGTAGTTCTCAATACAATCTACATCTTTGTAGTTCAAAACCTTTTGATTTGATGTAGTTTTGCATACCAAATATGTATTTTAATTTGAAATTCAAAATTTGTAATTTGCAAACTAGCTTGAAAGTTTAAGTGGTTAACATAAAGATTGTAGTGGCTGAAGCAATCTACAAGTTATTATTATTGTTGATATTTTTTGATTTGAACTTATTTAGATTCTCAAATATGTGTTTTAAATTCACATAAATCTCGGATAGGTTCATGTGTTATGCTAATGTTGTAGCCCTTCACAAGACACTTTACATTTGAGTCCATTAAAGAGTTGGTAGTGGAGTAACAAACAAGGTCCTACATGGCTGAGGTACGGTTGCAGTTCTAGTCTTCAGAATGCTTTAGATTTTTTATTTTCTAGAAACGATTAATGAAAATGTAGTAGTAGTGTGTGGCTAAAAGATAGTACAATGCCTGCAATTCGAAGTTCAGTATTATTGATTAAAAGTAAAGAAACAAACAGGATGCACTTCTTGGGTGGCACTACACAACGTGACCGCCAATATATCTTAGTACATAGTGCTTAACAATCGCCGTGTAACTTGACGAAATGCAGCCATTAGTTATCGCAACAGAGGTAGAATGTTCTAAGGACTAAGGAGCAAGAAATATGGTGCCCGCTTGGCCGCATGCACATCCACTATACTACTATACCAAGAACGGAGTGGATGTGTTCTTCGCAGAGCAATTTTTTCCACTGAACCTGCCCTACTTACCAAAAACGAGCACTACGTACAGTGCCCTCGTGCCTCCTACACCTCTCACCTCCCACCACCAGCCAACGGGTGACAGCCTCTTGAAGCCAGAGCGAGAGGCATCCTCAAGGGTGTCTAGACGGCTGGACCCCTCTCGGCCACTCCTCGATGTGGCAGCACATCACTACGTCCCCAGGAAATTTTTTCTGTGACGGTCAGTTCCGTCAGAAAAAGTAGCCAAAACCGTCAGGGAAGACCTCCCGTGACGGTAACCGTCAGGGTTGACCGGTTAGGAGAAAACTGACAGGGAAAGTCATCCTTCGCTGACGGTAAACCGTCACGGATTATTCCCTGGCAGTCGTAACCGTCAGGAAAGACTTTCGGCGTCGGGTTTTTCTTTACCATCACGAGAAATATTTCCTGCCGGTTGGTTACCGTCAGGGAAGGTTCAAACTTTCCCTGTTGGGTACAGTACCGTCAGGGAAAGTGCAAACTGTTCCTGTCAGTAAACCACCAAGAATGATTAAAACTTATTGAATTGTTTAAATCATTGCTGATCCTTTAAACCACACAACAACCAGCATTAAGTGTTAGACACAAGTACTCAACTTGTCTCGTACATATAATCATTCAAGTTCATACATTAGATAGTTCGATTGTCAAATCTTTTGCTATATATTATAGACTAGGGTTACAATGCTATAGTTCATCCAACTAATATATAGGAAATAGAATCTACAAGCCCTTCACCAGTGATACATAGTTGGCTGTTCAGCTGCCTCATTTGGCTTGAAATCGACTGAATCTGGTGATCGGTGGCTGCTGCTGCTCGGCTGAAAGCAGCTGAATCTGGTGCTGTAGTAGGTTCAGATCAGCCTAAGAAGCATTCATCTCCATCTAAAGTCCAAACAAGAAAAAATAGTAATTCATGAGAATTCTGGTTAAATCTGCTCTGTCCAATGTCTCTGAATTAAAGGATTGACCATAAAAAGCACTACAATATATTGGCAAGGTATGATGTTCTTACAGATTGTTGCTGGAGTTGGCAAGCTTCTGTGCTTCTTATCCTCTACTGACATCTTTGTATATCCAGTTGCCAATGCATGTGTTTGCCTTCACCCATGATAACCTGTCAAAAGATATTTAAATGCCGAAAATTTGCCCAGTGATTCAGTCATCAAAATAGAGATGACAGGTACATGGTTTGTTTTATTACACGAGCTAAATTCATGCACTATGCAGATTCTCAATAGAAAACAATGGAAAAACCAAAAATTGCTAGTGTTTCATCTGCAATGCAACTTGGTTGATGTTAACTGGAATTATCTGCATACAAATCAGAGGCTCGTCTTTGGCTGCTACTGCATTCTTATCTGTCTGAATGTATGCGATTCTATCCTAATGTTTCATAATCCATTTACTTGAATAACAGAGCGCAAGTTATTGATGCAATTCTAGAACTTGGAAAATCATATGTTCTTGACTTGAATAACAGCATAAGGTGCGTGTTGTTAAATCATATGATTTTGTTTACCTCTCCCACTAAATTGTCAATCCATTACCTAATCATGTTTGTGGACACAAGTTAAAAATCTGATAGTCTACGCACAAATGAACTTGGAATGTTTGAAATTTTCAACTTGGAATATCAGAGCAACAGAGTAGTGTGTTCTATCACTTTCCTATATATTATTAACTGAAAAAATAATTTAAGATTGCACCTATTAGGCATTTAAACTAGAGAAACAAAACTGCATGATCATTTAATTGCAAACATGTCAGGTTGTATCTATTTGTTTTTTGTTACAACTGACCTGCAAAAAAAAGTTAAGTAATAACGTGATGGATATTTTGGACCTCTAATTGCAAACATACATTTTGATAAGTCAGATGACAAACATTAAGCAAAGATATTGAAGGGGGGAGGGTGATGCTCACTGAGGCATGGGTCAAGCCACATGATTGGAGTTCAATGACATGTAGCAGGGATACCTGCAGAACAGAACAAATGGATGAACACTTAGCTTATTATTATTCATAAACAGAAATAAGTGCAAATAACAGAGGAGTAGACCAGATGCAACTCATCTAGCCAAACATTTGTGAATATTTCTGATGGCCTCTAAATAGAGGGAATCAGATAGCAAGATTAAGCGGCTAAAATTGTACATACATCAGATAGTACAATGTTCAGCAAATCAATCTTAAGCTAACTTGTTGTCTTTGCAAAAATAAAATCAGAAAAGTGAAGCTGCAATGCAACAAATGTAAATACAAGTTTAAGTAACTACTGCTTCTTAACAGACCCCTTGATGCCAATGCAACATCTACTGCATAACCATTCATCATGACCAGCTCAGCTCTGCATGAACACTAATTTGGTCAGGCGACAATATATATCTTCACTTGCCAACTAATCTACAGAAAAATGTATAGTAAAATCACCATTTGCAGAAACAACTGTGAAGAGTACTTTCATTCAAAGATGGAACAACCTGATACTATATTTGGGTTCATCTATACTGTACAGAAGATTAGATAGTAGTTTCAATTCACACCTCAATAGGCATTGACCAAACTAAAATTATTCAAACAAAGTTCAGTGTCTGATCTCCAAATTCATTGTTTTGGCACTCTACAGAACAGTGGTTAGTGACAACTATATTCAGAAGCCAAATAAAACATAGAAATCATTATGTCAATATGAAAAGGTAGGGAAGAAGGGAACCTGTAGAGATAGGTGACGACAGCAAACACAATGGGAGCATCTGGATAATAAGTGGTGCAGTGTTGCATTATGTGTGGCCCAATCTGAACATAAGGCATGAATGTTTGGTCAGATTTAAACATATTCTTACTTTTTCATTTCTACGTCCATAATCATGCAAGGTGTTATCTCTACCCGTGCAGCCAAAAATTCAACAACAAAATTTTTGAGGCCACAGCTATAAAGGATAGCTACAAGCAGCAGAAAACAACTAACTTAAGACACTACAGTAAAATTGCATACTGGCTCCAAAGTTGCAAACACTGTGCTTACTGATTTCACAAATCTTAGGATTATTAGATCTTCTCTAAACTGACTAATCACAATAGTATGTTATGGATCTCTAAATTACGGTCATGTTTCCTGCACAAATAACTCAACATACTGACTAATGGTATTTCTATTTGTTCTGTGCCATCAATGACCTGAAAAAATTAAGTACGAACAGACTGAATCTTGAAAATCATTCAGTCATGTTTCCTGCACAAATAGCTCAAGATAGCAAAGTCATTTTTACAGCAATCAGTACAAAATTTGTTTGCATCAGAACATAGAAAAAAATGATAGCCTAGTTTATCACAAACATTAAGTTGTTGTAGCCTAGATTATCGAATTTTTTTACAGGCAAGAAATCATTCTTACATTGGCAGATTTAATAGCTATTGCCTATTGGTAAGTTTGACAGCACGTAACTTAATGAAAGCAAGAAAAAGTAACACTTCGAGAACTGCAATAATCTAAAATTCAAGATTTGCAAAGGCACCCACCAGGTCCTCCACACCCACCTGCAGGTTCGTGGCGCCCACCCTGCAGCGGAACAAGACGGAACCCGCGCCCTCCGCCGTGGAGCCAGCAGCGGCCTGCGTCCTTCGCCGCAGCGCCATCCATTGTGGAGCCACCAGGGGCCAGCGCCCTCCACTGCCGTGCCGTCCGTCGTGGAGCCGGCAGCCACGTCTGCGCCGCCGGCCACAGCGCCGCTCCACCCGCGTCGCCCCGAGGCCCGAGCCACCATACTGATTGCCGCGGCCCCGACTGCTCCCGAGGTCCAGGTGCTGGTGGATTCGGAGGTTGAGGACCGAGGAGGAAGAGCCAGATCCGGGGGAGAGGACAGAAGAGAAGCATGAGCGGCAGTCTGGGGACAGGAGAGGATAAGGATTGGGAAATTTTCCTTTTCGCGCCGTGTGAGCTCGCCAGCGCGCTTTTCTTTTCGCCTCTGTCTCTGCTGCGTGGGCCAGCTCCTTTTTCAGAAGCGCGCGCTCCGTGCGAGTTGAGCGCGAGTTCTGTTTTTCGGCCGCGCATGCAGCAACCCTGACGGCGCCTGACCCTTTCCCTTCGGTACATGGCCAACGTAGGGGAAGCAATCAGAGCTTCTGACGGGAGGCGCGAACCGAGGGGAGTGCTACAGACCGACGGGAAAAAACTGAGCTGGGGTAGCTAGCATGGCCGGCAGTCTGGCAGAGGTTACCATGGTTGTGATTGTGTGCGGGGCCACGGGTTCCCCATTCTATGTGCTCCCGCAGCGCCAGGCATATAAATGCACATGTCGAGGGGACGGGACACACGAGCAACGCTTCGAGTGAGTGATGCGAGTGGGAGGAGGAGGCAGTGGCCGCCGTAGGCGGCTCACGCTGGCGCCGGCAACCAGGAGGGCCTTGCATGGGCCATCCTGCAAGGAAGCGGATGGCGAAGACGACGACGACGTCGACACCGGTACCCAAGACACCGAAGGTCGGCAAGCCCTCTCAAGAATGGTGGAGTTGGCGGCCGCCGCGACATGCCGGCCAAAGCCGATCCATGGGAGATTTTGGGCGAAACCGGGGGTGAACGACGCCGACGTCGACGGTGAACTTCCCATTGTCGAGGACGCCTCCGACGACGATCTGCCGCCTACAGATGCCTTCGTCATGGCGGCGGAGGAACATGGTTTCTCGGTTCAGCAGTTGATTAAGGCGGAGCAAGCGCTAAACGCAGGTAAGAATGGTTCGCCAGGAGGTATAGCTCTCGCCAATTCTATCGTGCACAAGCTGGTCCATGGAAAAGGATCTCCTAAGCGCTCTCCTACAAGGCCATGGCTTGGACCTCTACCGCCCCCTCGGGTATCCCCACAGAGGACGATCGGTGACGTCCTTGCCACGGCGTCTTGTGGCCGGAGCAGCACTGGCCGGCGTTCAGCGTCCGGAGGCCGGCGTTCAACGCACGGCGGGGGTCATGGGCGAAGTCTGGCATCGCTAGAACGTCCACCACCGTCGGGAGCAGGAGCCGCCGAGCCAAAAACGAAGAACGTTTCAAATTTTGAATCGACCGGCTCTGATCCGGAATTTCCTCCGGTGTCCGCGATCACCGCGCACCCGTTCGCGACGATTTCCGCGGCAGACATCGCCCCTTCTCCCCGCGGCTTGAAACAGACGGACCAGGCCTTGGGTCATCGAAACACTATCTCCCTAGGCCCAGGGAGATTGTTTCGGCCCACAGCAGGCCTGGTGTCCCTCTTTGCGAGAACCGGAACGCGTGTTACGCCAAGATCGAAGCCACCGCCGCCGCAAAACTCCGCTCATTGCTCCTTTGCTGACGCGGTGCGCCTGGGGAAGAAGATGGCAGCGCAGGGCCGCTTCGGGGGTCATGGTGGAGGTCGGAACGGTGGGTTTAATCCGGGCTTCAACCCTGGGTTCAACCCGGGCATGGGTGACGGAGGGCCTGGCCGCGGTCACCCTCGCGGAAGGGGTCGCGGACAAGGCGCGTTTGTGGCCAGAGGCGGCTATGGCGGGCACCAGGGAGGTTTTGATCATCGAAGTGCGCATGGAGCCGGATGGCGTCCCAACTCGGTCGTCCCAGGGGATGGAACGGCGGCGGACGATGTTCGGGGTTTCAGCATGGCGGCGGACACCAGCCGGGTCACCAATTGGCGTGGCCAAGCTCCGGCATATACGGGCGCGGCGCCCGGGTTCGGTCCACAGCGCCAGCGTCCTTGGCGGCGCCTTGGTGGGGTGGGCCTGGCTCGGCGGCGCCCAAGATTCGGAGCAGCGCGCCCAGTCGGCACCCCAGGCCTTGGCCGGGCGTGGGCGGGCGTGCTGGCGGCGGGCGCCAGGGGCTTCAGCGCGGCGGGTGTCGAGCCGGGCGTCGCTGGCGCCCGGGGCCTTCGGTGGGGGCGGCTTCGGCGCAATCGGGTGTGGAAGGCGGCCGGGGCTCGAGGCGTCGCCCTGGCCGCCATACCGGCCGTGGCGCAGCAGGCTGGACAGCCGGTTGGAGCAGCAGCCCCAACGCAGCAGCTTCGGCAAAACGGCAAGGAGGCAGCGAGAGCAACTCAGCAGGGAACAACTTCGTCGTCAGCAGCCGCTCCTCCACCAGGTTTCAATGCCACCGAGCTATCAATTGACATCCCAGAATCATCCATGAGGGGTAATGCACCAAAAAATAAAGGAAAACCTTACTGCTACCGTTGTTTCACTAAGGGGCATATTAGTTCCGTCTGCACGACAGTTTTAAGTTGTGAACTTTGTCTCGGTGATCATGCCAAAAAAGCTTGCCCCAATGTTAAATTTTTACAGACAACAGCTATACCATGTGGGTATGCAGTAGAAGGGCTGGGGTTTTACTTTATTCCTATTGCTCAGAACCCTAAGATAATTGATGATGAGAGGTCAGCTGTGGTACATGTTTTGGAGGGTTCCATTACTGCAGAGCAGCTTGCAGTGGAACTCGACAAACTGCTGCCGGGTAACAGTTGGGTCATCGACCTCAAAGGGTCTGATGCCTTTACTACAGTTTTCCCTTCTGCTGAGTGGCTTAATACTATGGTTAACTGGGGTCCAATGAACACTAAGACAGTGCAGGCCCAGATCCGTTTTGAAAAGGGAACTGAAGATGTTTTTAAATATGAAATTGACAAGGTTTGGGTGCAATTCCGTGGCATACCCAAAGAGCTCCGGGAATTTTCTATTATTTGGGCAATTGGCTCAATCTTAGGTGTTCCACGAGCAGTGGACACTAAGTTTACCAACAGATTTGGAAGGGCTAGATTGAAGGTAGCCGTGCTTGATCCTGAACTCATCCCAAATTTGGTGGATGTGGTTATCGGGGATTTTGTTTACGAGCTGCAGTTCCGGGTCGAGAAGGATATGATCGATGGTGAGCCATATGTCATTGACATGGACTCGACCACAGGTGACGATGCACCTCCAGAGGAGGAAGGTGCAGATGATATGGAGCTGGATGGGAAAAGTCACAGCAACCACCAGCTAGTCATGAACCAAAGGATAAGACTAGTGACTCAGGGGCAGCAGGTGATCACCAGAACAGTAAGGTTGTTGATGGTGCACACACAGTTACGGAGATGAACTCTGGTACTCCGATGGATTCTGTTGGTGTGGATAGCACCTTACAGGATTGTGCCGGGGATTCTGGGGAGGTCCTACAGCAGCATGCGGCAGCGAAGGCTACTAAGAGTGCAGCAAAACCAGTGGACCTGCTTACTCAGTCTAGCTTGTCATCGGATGGGGCCCCTCAGTGGAAGGCCAATATTCTGTCGACCCACGTTGGGGCTCTCAAAAGCTCAAAGGCACTCAGTGGTGGGGCAGTGTCGCCTACAAGATCCAGCAAACGACAAGCCGCCACCTCGGACCAGGATTCAATGGAGAAAGCGACAAAGTTAAAAGCGCGTCGGAACTTGGACATTCCTTCGAACAAAGGTAACGATATACGGCCCATCTCTTTTAATGCCTTTGATGATTCTACTTTGATAGCATCTTCTTCAGCTTTGGGAATTTCTCTTGGTTCTAATGAGCATCAAGTAGATTTATCTTCACAAAAATTAAGGGAGTTAGAATCAATTCGATTAGCTGATAATATTCTAGTGCATGGGAATAGTAGAGCTGCTGATGATGGTGTTTCGGTGCAGTCTGTAGATGATAAGGCAGATTTAGATTTAGAGGCGCCTAATTTAATTTGCGCCTAGATTTGTGAGGACCTTGGTGATGGGGGATGTGACCCATTGTGTCTACAGGACCCTGTATCACAAAGGAAAATTCCTAAGTCCAAATGGAAAAAAATCATAAATAAAAAATCCAAATCGGTGCCAAGATGAGAGGTATTTTTTGGAATAGTAATGGTTTTGCGGATCCTAAAAAATTTAGATTTTTATCAGAACTGACAAAGGAAAAAAACTTAGATTTTATTGCCTTATCTGAGACCGGGAGATCCAACATTCCACAGGCGACTCTGAATAATATATGTGCGGGCAGAGATTTCTTGTGGCACTGTATGCCTCCTAAGGGTCGGTCAGGTGGCATGATTCTAGGTGTTAATTTATCAATTTTTGACATAGGTCAAATTGATGAGGGTGAGTATTATATTCGGTTTATGCTACGCCAGAAGGAAGATGATTTTAAATTTAATTTAATTTCGGTTTATGGTCCTGCACAGTTGGAATTTAAATCTGTTTTCCTTTCTGAGCTGGTACGGGTTTGTTCAAAAGACACCATACCTATGATTATAGGTGGTGACTTTAACATTATCCAAAGACCAGACGAAAAAAACAATGCCAACTTTAATGACAGATGGCCTTTTCTTTTCAATGCGGTTATTGATTCATTAAATCTAAGAGAACTAGAGATGTCGGGGAGACAGTTTACCTGGGCTAATTGCCTGCAAACGCCGACATATGAGAAATTGGATAGGATCCTTGTTTGTACAGATTTTGAGTCTAAATTTCCAGTAGCTACTGTGCAGGCTCTGAACTGAGAGATTTCTGATCATACTCCCTTATTTCTTAACACCAATGACTCATCCTCGGCTTACCAACCTCAGTTCAAGTTTGAACTGGGCTGGTTGCTCAGGGAGGGATTTGGGGAGATTATATCATAAGTCTGGAATAGTGTCATTGTTTAGGGCTCTCCTCTAGAGATTTGGCAAGCTAAAATTAGGAGACTTCGCCAGTATCTTAGAGGGTGGGCGAAGAATGTCAGTGGGGCCTACAAGAAAGAGCAAAAGGCCTTGTTAGACAAGCTAGACTCATTAGATAAAAAAGCTGAGAATTGTTTACTTAGTAGTGTAGAACTCAACCTGAAGCATGTGCTGGGTGAGCGCCTGGCGGAATTACTACGCGAGGAAGAACTCAAGTGGTACCAAAGGGCGAAGGTTAAGCATCTTTTGGAAGGAGATGCTAATATAAAATTCTACCACCTGGTTGCTAACGGAAAACATCGGAAGTCGAGGATCTTCCAACTAGAAGATGGGACCAATACAATAAAGGGCGAAATGCAGCTAAAAAATCATATTACTAATTACTATAAGGGCTTGTTTGGGCCTTCAGAACCATCTCACTTCCATTTACAGGAGCATATTATCCATGATATTCCATAAGTGTCTGACCTTGAGAATGAACTCTTGACAGACTACTTTTCAGAAGCTGAGGTGCGATCAGCGGTGTTCCAAATAGAGCATAATAAAGCACCAGGGCCTGATGGCTTTCCTCCAGAGTTTTATCAGGTCTTTTGGGACCTTATTAAGCACGATCTGATGGCTCTGTTCATAGAATTCCATGAGGGGAACTTACCGCTTAATAGCCTCAACATTGGGACTATAATTTTACTACCCAAATCTCAAGATGCGAAAGTCATCCAATAATACAGGCCTATATGTTTGTTGAATGTGTCTTTCAAACTCTTTACGAAAGTGGCAACTAACAGACTGAATTCAGTAGTTCAAAAGGTAATAAGACCGACCCAAACAGCTTTCTTACCTTGGTGGAATATCATGGAAGGAGCGGTTATCCTTCATGAGACAGTTCATGAACTTCATTCTAAGAAACAAGATGGTATAATTTTTAAAATTGATTTTGAAAAAGCATATGATAAGGTCAACTGGGACTTCTTGCAACAAACTCTAAGAATGAAAGGTTTTTCCCAAAAATGGTGTTATTGGGTGCAGCAATTCACTCAGGGTGGAAATGTGAATATTAAAGTACCTAGGACCTTATTTTCAAACTAAAAAGGGCCTACGGCAAGGTGACCCCATGTCCCCAATACTATTTAATATAGTGGCAGACATGTTGGCTATACTAATCGCTAGGGCCAAGGAGGCAGGTCAAGTAGAAGGACTAATTCCTCATCTTATTCAGGATGGTCTATCTATTTTACAGTATGTGTTGACACTCCTTAGCGTCAACTTTTACTAGCACTTTAAACCTGAAGGAGAACATGAAAACATACTAGTCTAGGGCTTTATCGACAAATTCCACGAGTTTTGCATATTCTATATTTTCTAGGGATTTTCCGAAAAGGATAAAAGAAGGATTTCAATGCATAATTATCACGAAATTGATCCACGTCGAGCAACATCGCTAGAGGACTCGGGAAGGGTCTAGAAGACACCCGGGCAGCGGGGCCCACGAGAGGAGATAAGGTGGGGCCGGCCGCCCCACCTGGGCCGCCCGCCGCCCTAACTCCACCGATCACCGCCGCCTTCGGAGTCTTCCTCCCTCGGTTCGGTTGCGTGGAGTCCAATCGCAAAGATCCCTACGTTGATTTGAGGTCGGTTTGATCCGACGGTGCACATGAGATGAAGACGCGGATCGCTGACGTGGCGGTTCCTTGCACCCTACTCCACCTCGGCCTATATAATGACGCCCAAGGCTCCCCCCAAGAGGCATTCTACACCCCAAGGCTTCATATTCTTCATTAGATTAGGGTTAGGGTCCCTCTAGTTGATCTAGTCTAGTTCATCTAGTTCTAGCTAGTTCATCTAGATGTAGCAATTAGGAGAGACTAGTTCTTCTAGATCTAGTCTTGTTTAGAGATTAGAGAGATTGAGTAGAGGAGTAGAGATTCTGGAGGAGCTCCGGCATGTCGGCGCTTCTTCATGGCTGTATTCTTCTGGATTTAGCTTCCTCGTCCGGAACTGCGTTCTGAGGTACTTTTGTATTTACTATTCTGATTCAAGTAAGCAGCCATTTATATTCATTCTTTACTTCACATCTCACATTGAGGACTTTGATCTTGGTAATTGCTTGGTTGAAGTAGTATTTCGTAGTGTAGGCGTGGTGCCTAGGCTAGGTTTACTTGTGGATGTCCCCTGATTAGCCGGATAGTGGTAGCTCGCGTAGGTGACTTTATAGCTACGTTGAATCCTCTGTAGTCCACTTCCCGTTGATAGGATCTACAGGCTGATAGGTGTCTGGTAGGTAGATTACTCTGTTTCTTCTCCTATTCAGGTCACTTGCCCGATAAGACGATATTATACAAAGTTTACCTAGAGTCGAACTAGAGTACATTAGCTATCTCCTTTTTTCTTGATATGATCTATGCCTAATTGTAGGGTTAAGTCTATATACTTTGTCATTATCACAACTGTTCCCTGTGGATACGATATTTAAAACCTCCGGGTAAAATGTGACACTGGTATGATATCTGTGCGCTTGCGGATAATCTTACTTAAAACTTATTTAAAGGAGTGCAGTTAAAAATACCAACAAGCATTTTTGGCGCCGTTGCCGGGGAACGGTTTGCTGATTTTGACTTAGTCTAGCTTAATCTTGTATTATACTTTTATCTTTTCTTATTTTATCCCAGTCTCTTCAATAATTTTTGTGTTCATCCTTATGGATGCTTTAATCCTGTTTTTATCCCAGTCTCTTCATTATTTTTGTGTTCATCCTTATGGATGTCTTTAATTTTATTTCTATCTATCTTTATGACATGCGCAAAAGTTTTGAGCCATCAAAATCTATAGAACCTATCATAACACCTGGCTATGAGCTGCGCCCATGTCTAATTAATATGATTCAGGATAACTTATCACCCGAACTAGATACGGAAGTCTTGGTAGCTAAAACACAATCATTCCATTTCCAAGATTTAGTTATCAATGCTAAACCTTTGAATTTCCACTTCGATGATTTAGACTTCCAGTTGGCTAAAGATGCTCATAAATCAATGCACATCAAATCTTCTTAGAGAAGCATCTTAGGAAAAGCATCATCTACTTTCTTTCCTTCCTAAAAGACATTGGGAAGAATTCAAGGATGGCATGCCAAGTGATGCCATAAAAGGAGAGCCAAGCCACTTAGAAATAAATTCTATCTTCTCCCTTTCTATGCCCACATTAAATGTCTTTAAACCCATCTCTAAACACATCCTTGACCCCAATGAATCTTTCATGCTCTTTCTACTAAACTTCATAATAAACCTAGAAATCTATCAAGACATCTTAAGAATAGGAGTTATGATGATTATAGGAATACCCAAGAAGAGTAACATCAATGGCAGAAATATATAGAATATACTAGAAATACATCTGCCATTGTGAAAGAATGGATGGAAGAAGATGAAGCTTTAGCATCTAAACTTGATTTAAATTCAAATAGTGAACTTAAATTAATTTCTTTAATAAACAAAACTCACAACAAGTTTAGAGAAACCTTTAGAAGAGACCAACCTTAGGAACATCAAATCATGGGGAATCCTAGAAAATAAAACATCCAATAAATGTCATAGGCATAATAGAGACAAACTTGTTGCCTATAGACATCCATGAATAGACACCCCTAGAGTTTAAAAAGAGAGATTACATCGATGAGCATGAGAATTATCTCATCAACACCTTATTAAATCCATGCTCATATGAAAAAATCTTCTGAATCTTTTGGTCTCTCTCTAATATTACCACACACGAGATCTTCAACCCCCTTAGTTTTTCTGTTCATAAAATCATTAAGAGGGTGGTTGTAGATGCATATGTTCATAAATATTATAGATCTCATTGTAATCTTGATATAGATACACAAAGGCTAATGTTCTAGAGGAACCCACCTCACCAACTTAAAGTACAATAATTAGAAGGTTTCCTAAGAACAACTTTGTGTCCCAAAATAACCACTCTTAAAAAAAAATTAATTGAGCTTGCACCTTTTGTTATACCCTTGTGAATTGAGCAGAGTTATAATTATCAAAAATATTTCTTTGGATATTTTTGTCACTAACCATTTCAGGTTTGAAGTAAGAAAATAACTAATGGCGGCACCAGGTATGTCAAAACAACCATTATGCAATTTTGAATTACATCCACTCAAGCTTATATTTACTTTGTAAAATTCTAGCTTGGGGAATGGTCTTATTTATAAAATTCTATATTGCTAATATTGGTTGTCTCTATCTTTATTCAATTTATTAATCATACTCTTTCATCTCTGTTTGAATAACACTCTATAAACTTTTATGTTACCTTTGCTTGCTATAGTATGTTTAAGGTTTGGAGAAATTTCATATACCTTTTGAATTAGACATGGTGCTTAGTTTAAACTGTTTTCTTGAGTCATAATTAGACAAGGTGTTTAGTTTGATTCTTGAACTAAGAGGTGTATTGATTTTACTTTCAAAAGCTTTTTGAATTAAGCGTGGTGTTTAGGTTAGAATGCCTTCCTAAGTCAAATTAGACGTGGTGTCTAGGTTGATTTTTGAACTGATAAGATACTGTAGTAGACATTGGATATTTTGTTGGATTAACCCCTACAGGAAATTTTTAAAATCAATTTGGGTAAGTCATGAGATAAATTTGAATTAGAGATGCGACAGAGTACATGCTGAACTTTTATAACTTTATAGAAGAAGACACAACTAATTCATCATAGATGGAGGAATTGCGAGCATTAATGATTCATTCACTTTATCTTCTACTACAAGTTACTTTGCCTTAAGTCATGTCTGTATAAAATACGGTTTATGCTAAACAATATTAATATTATCTTTTCATTAAGCATAGACAAAATAAAATACCAGACAAGCAACCTGTGTTTAAAATCTGTATATTCCTTCGGGTATGTACCGTCCCACTAATCTATTGCGTATATAATAATAATTGGAGTGAAAAAAAAGTCAAAAGATCAAAGAAGCAAAAAGATGGCAAAAGAATAAATACGACAAAGGAGTCAAGATGTATATGGACAACTCAAGATGCAAGAGAAGGAAAGCACCACCAGTCAATTACTCTTCATCACTTAGTGCTATCGCGCTCTAATAATAAAGGTAATATTTTAAGATAAGTGGTCACTGCTCTTCTCTTGATCTTGATGTTCACATAAATTAAAACACAAACATGTTAGAGTTACAATTTTAATTGATTAACCTAATTAACTCAACATGATCTGTCTTTTAATATTATTCATGGCACCGTTCTTATAATCTCAGTCTTAACCAAACAAGCTAAAATATTATATTCAATCTTGGGAAGATGACAGTCATACTTATATGAAAATTTATAGATAGACAATCATTCCATTGGTTAAAGCAATTTATTCTTTTCTACCATGAGAACTTAATTGCAACATTAAATACTTAATCTTTTGATTCTACCACTTATGGCATAAATAAATAATTCATGTAACACCAACTTTATCTTGTTCAATGTGCTTAAGGATAGAGAAGAATAAATAAAGAAATAGATTTGGTTCTATTGGATGTTTTACCACCAGCAGAACCCATACACTTGATCTCTGCCTTAGTTTTGCAAACAGGACAACACATCGAGAAAAATTTATTAAATCTACAAGTGAGGGTTCTGTGAACATGTACATTGAGCAAGATGCTCGCCAACCATAATTAAAAGCTCTACTTCAACCTATTGGTCAAATCAAAGAATAAAAGTAACATCATCATCACTAAAGGTATGCAACATCATGACCTCCATCTCTCAAGATGGAGAGATACACAAGAGTGGAAGAAAGAAGTTCTGTCGGTAAACTTAAAATTCCGCACCCTTGCCATAAGGTAATATGGTAGTTATCTAATTAATTAGTATTTCTATCTATATTAATAATTTCACTTTAGTATATTCATCTTCATAAATATTAAAAAAGAAAATAAAATCTTTATTGCTTCATTTATCGCATCATAAAATATTGAAATCTCCACATGAATAAACTTATGGTAATCCTGTAGGAATATTTACTCGTGGGGGGTATAAATAATAATAATAATAATAGTAGTAGTAGTAGTAGCAGCAGCAAAGCATCTATGTTTACTTTCTTGCATTATGAAAAAAAAAGAAGAAGTCTGAGCCCCATAAGAATAAATATTCTCTGTGGAGGCATAAAAATATAATTATATATATATCATACTCATATATTTAATTTCTATATAATTAATCTAGAAAATCCTAAAAAGAGAATCCTGCTAGAACTTGTCAATTTGAAATCAACTCAAAGAACAATCAATCACTTATTGGCTGACCGCTAACCTATTATTAAATTCGAGCCTCGAGTTTTGGTTTTCTTGTTGGAGTGTAATTATGCAGAACAACATTATGACAAGGAGAGAGTCTATCAGTGGCACCCACTAGGACCGCTGCTGGTTACCTCACTCTGAAGATCATCAACACCAAGTATTGCAAACATCTAGCTTGGGGGAGGAGCATCCCCTAGTTATCAGGTAACTATACCTAGGCGATTATCGAGTCTACTTTATATAGTCATAAAATACCAAAAATATGTGAGCACATGAAGGTTCACAATAGTATCATAGGAAAATTTAAAAATGCTAAAAATATGTGAGCACATGAAGGCTCACCCTTAATTAAGAAAAACACAAAAATATTCGGGCACATGAAGGCTCGACGCGATCGAAGGGATTAGCTTGGGGGAGATGCACCCCCGTTATCATCGTGACTAAGGTATGTCTTTACTATTAATTTTATTTTAGTAAGCTATAGCGTGTGTTAGATTTAATAATTAAAGTATGTTTAAAGAACTCTCTCTCTCTAATCTTTTAAAGTGGAAATGATGAATAGTTGCTCTACTGAAATTTCTTTTAAGTGCCTAGTATTTAACCATGGATTCTCCTGAGTTTGGATATGACTACTTTGATATAAGAATTTACTCTGAACCTGAAATTTGTGGAGGCACACGCTTGAGCTAAAGTCTAGGTAATTGATCGACAATGATACATGAAGGTCTAAGCTACTATTTATCTTATTCTTATCATTACTAAGTTCTGAAGATTTATTTTGAAAACCTAAAATCTTACATGATGAGCTCTTGTATGACAAAATCTAAATTCCTACCAAAGCCATATATGATACATTTAGAATTAGGAAAACCTTTGCACATTTATGCTTTGCTTGCTTTACATTGAGTTTAGTCAACCTTTGGAATATACTTTATAAGAGTCTTGTCATGCTTTTAAAATCAAGATCACTTACGTACTCCACCCACATATGCATTACTCCTACTCTAGGAAGTAAGCGCAGTCATTTCCACTTTCATCTAGATCCACCTTAAAAATATTGTTCTCTTATACTAGAGTAAACACCCAAAAATATACCCTATAGGACAACCCCCATTTAATTGCTCTAAGTTTTTATCATTATCTCTCCAATTATTTATATTCAAGGGATGCATGTGGCTATGCAAAAGTAAAAAAAAAAAGAGATAAGTGTGAAAAAAAAAAATGAGTAAAAGATGGACAAGTGTTCCAAAGATTAAAACAATGGGTACATAGATGCCCGCCTCTCAGATTGAAAAAAAAAGAGAAAGAAAAGAAAAAGAAAGAAAGAGAGAATAAAGATAGCCTATGTTTTCCCGCGAAAGTTCTAAGTTTTAAAGGAGAGAGTTATTTTCAAAAGAGCAAAATTAAAATTAGGATTAGCCACTAAATTCCATATATGCACCTATCCACCATACACCACACACATGCACATCTTGATTTGATTGAATGCCTTGATTCTCTATGGATCCATTGTTTGACTTTACAATATATGAATTGCAAGTATGTTCATCCTTGTTATTGCCACTCCTATGAGCACCACTATAAATACTTAGTTGTAGGAAAGGCATAACATCATTAATGCCTCAAGAGAGAACCATAAATACCACATACATTGAGAGACTTGAGGTTGTCATACAATTAAGCTCTGAGTTTTATTGCGAAAATTTACAAAACTCTAGAATATTGGTACTGTAAAGAATTTGAGACATAGTGCTTGACTTGATTGTTCTATCTTTCAATTGCTCAAGATTTATGCACAAGCTGTAAAGCTCCATAGTTAAAGGTAAAATGGGTAAGTTTGAAAGTTAGGGCAGTTTTATCTAAACCGAAGGAAAATTTATGTTTAAAAGCAAGTGAGCTTAAAAGAAATAAAAGTATTACAGCAATTCCTGATCCAAGTTTATTAAGAACTAGATTTAGATTGTTTGCCAAGGGACTAGCAAAAAGGTAAGCTTGGGGGTATTGTTGACACTCCTTAGCGTCAACTTTTACTAGCACTTTAAACCCGAAGGAGAACATGAAAACATACTAGTCTAGGGCTTTATCGACAAATTCCACGAGTTTTGCATATTCTATATTTTTCTAGGGGATTTTCTAGAAAAGGATAAAAGAAGGATTTCAATGCATAATTATCACGAAATCGATCCACATCGAGCAACATCGCTAGAGGACTCGAAAAGGGTCTAGAAGACACCCGGGCGGCGGGGCCCGCAGAGGAGATAAGGTAAGGGGCCGGGCCGGCCCCACCCAGGCCGCCCGGCGCCCTAACTCCACCAATCACCGCCGCCTTACAGAGTCTTCCTCCCTCGGTTGCGTGGAGTCCAATCGCAAAGATCCCTACGTTGATTTGAGGTCGGTTTGATCCGACGGTGCACATGAGATGAAGACGCGGATCGCCGACGTGGCGGTGGTTCCTTGCCCCCTACTCCACCTCGGCCTATATAATGACGCCCAAGGCTCCCCCCAAGAGGCATTCTACACCCCAAGGCTTCATATTCTTCATTAGATTAGGGTTAGGGTCCCTCTAGTTGATCTAGTCTAGTTCATCTAGTTCTAGCTAGTTCATCTAGATGTATCAATTAGGAGAGACTAGTTCTTCTAGATCTAGTCTTGTTTAGAGATTAGAGAGATTGAGTAGAGGAGTAGAGATTCGGAGGAGCTCCGGCATGTCGGCGCTTCTTCGTGGTCTGTATTCTTCCGGATTCAGCTTCCTCGCCGAGTCGCGCTCCGAGGTACTTTTATATTTACTATTCGATTCAAGTAAGCAGCCATTTATATTCGTTCTTTAGTTCACATCTCATATTGAGGACTTTGATCTTGGTAATTGCTTGGTTGAAGTAGTATTTTGTAGTGTAGGCGTGGTGCCTAGGCTAGGTTTACTTGTGGATGTCCCCTGATTAGCCGGATAGTGGTAGCTCGCGTAGGTGACTTTATAGCTACGTTGAATCCTCTGTAGTCCACTTTCCGTTGATAGGATCTACAGGCTGATAGGTGTCTGGTAGGTAGATTACTCTGTTTCTTCTCCTATTCAGGTCACTTGCCCGATAAGACGATATTATACAAAGTTTACCTAGTAGTCGAACTAGAGTACATTAGCTATCTCCTTTTTTCTTGATATGATCTATGCCTAATTGTAGGGTTAAGTCTATATACTTTGTCATTATCACAACTGTTCCCCCGTGGATACGATATTTAAAACCTCCGGGTAAAATGTGACACTGGTATGATATCTGTGCGCTTGCGGATAATCTTACTTAAAACTTATTTAAAGGAGTGCAGTTAAAAATACCAACAGTATGCGGATGATACAGTTCTCTTTATGAGTCATGATATGGACAAAGCAAAGTAAATATGAAATTTATACTGAGTTCCTTTGAGCAACTCTCAGGTCTCAAAATTAATTTTCATAAAAGTGAGATTTTTTGCTTTGGCGAGGCAAAGACTCATGAAGAATTTTATTCGCAACTGTTTGGGTGTAAGATAGGAAAGTTCCCTTTTAGATACTTAGGCCTCCCTATGCACACGAGGAAATTGTCCAATAAAGATTGGAGAATGATTGAGGATAGAATTGAAAAGAAACTTAGTGGATGAAAAGGAAAATTGCTGTCAGTTGGAGGACGGTTAGTCCTGATAAACTCGGTGCTTTGTAGTTTACAGATGTTTATGTTGTCTTTCTTTGAAATCCCAAAAGGAGTTTTATAAAAGATTGATTGCTTCAGATCCAGATTCTACTGGCAGAATGACCAACACAAGCGCAAGTATAGATTGGCAAAGTGGGAAATTTTATGCCAACCAAAAAATTAAGGTGGGCTAGGTATTATTAACTTAGAATTACAAAATAAGGCCTTGCTGAGCAAATGGCTGTTTAAGCTGTGCAATGAAGATAGCATGTGGCAGGAACTGCTACGAAACAAATACATAAAAGACAAGACAATAGGTGGATGTTCTAAAAAGGCTACAGATTCCCACTTCTGGAAAGGTCTGATGAAGGTAAAAGACACCTTCATGGGATATGGCTCATTCTGGATGAATGATGGGACATAGACCCGGTTTTGGGTGGACACGTGGTTGGGTAAGTAACCACTAAAGGATAAATTCCCCTCGTTGTTTAACATAGTACGTAGAAAGCAGGATTCGGTAGCCTCAGTGCTAGCCTCAGTTCCTCTGAATATATCTTTCCGTCGTAATTTGGTGGGAAGAAATTTGAGGGATTGGCATAAAATTGTTGCATCTCTACATGAGGTAAACTTACAAGGGGAAAGAGATAGGTTCGTGTGGAGTTTACATTCATCCGGTATTTTTTCAGTTAGATCGATGTATGCTGTGTTAATTAATAATGGGGTTAGGGTGTCACAGGATATTTGGTAAACCAAAATACCTTCAAGGATAAAGATTTTCTTGTGGTATTTAAAGAGAGGTGTTCTATTAACTAAAGACAATCTAGCTAGACGCAACTGGAATGGAGACTCAAATTGTTCTTTTTGCCATTCCCTGGAAACCATTAATCATCTCTTTTCTGACTGTTGCTACGCTAAATTTCTGTGGCGCACTGTACACTTACTGTTTGGTTTACCTCCTCCACTTGACTTTCAGAATTTATTTTCTACTTGGTCTAAGGGAGGTACTAAATCTCATGACGCATTATTATTAACGGCAGCATCTGCTCTATGCTGGACAATATGGATAACAAGAAATGGGGTGGTTTTTGTTAAATATAGACCAAAATCTTTTTTGCAGGTTCTATTCAGGGGTACTCACTGGCTTCGGCAATGGGCAAGACTGCAGCGGCGTGAGGGTCTACTGGAGCAGCTAGTATATGCTGCCCAGTTGCTGGAGACGTCCGCCCTCGATTTCTTCGGCTCCAATGGATGGCTTTCTAATAGATTTATCGGTCATGTTTAGTCAATACTCTCTCGTCGAACTTGTTATTTCGTCTTCGTGGTGCTTCGTTTGGAACTTTGGGTTTTATGCCCAGTGTGTGAACCTTGTAATAGTGAACCTTGTAATAATTGGCCTGATTCTACCTTCGGGTAGATGAAGCCGGATATTTATCCATTATCTAAAAAAAAATGCACACGTCGAGGAGTGGTCCGTCAAGAGCGAGCACTACATCACTGTGCTCGAGTTCCTGCACAGCAGCTGCGCACCACGAGCACCCGGAGATCTTCAAGGCCACAGCTTCCATTAGGTAGGATTGATTCAGGTCCACGTCTTGGGATTCAATTCCTTGTCTTTGCAATTGGAATCAATCTGGATCTAGTCGGTTACATGCCGCCTAGCACCGGTTTGTGGCACCGGTTTGTGTTCGTTCGTTCGCCTATGGTATGTCTTTCCGTGCTCTGGCAGATATCTGTGTCACCATCAGTGCTTTCAGAAATAAGACCAGGCTTAATTTTATGTTTGTCAACCATACATGTACTATTTATTGTTCTAGAGGTGGGTTCCGATCCTGTTGAATCTGAATGTTAGTCTGACCTTAGCCTGTAGTAGAATATTCTGCATAAGTTAACCAAGTTTTATCTGCATCCTAGTTACCAGCGATTCCAAATAGCAGTTATAAATACCATGCTAGCCGCAATGGGAACAAGTACCGCAATGCAGATATTTATACTCTCTCCATATAGAAAAAGAAAGTTGTTTTAGACAGTGAAACGGTCTTTAAAGTATAACTTTGACTTTATATTTTTATAAAAATAAAAATACTCATCACAACAGCACAAATCTCTTCGTATGATTGTCATATTTTCAAACTTAACAACTTAAAAGTTATTCATGATTTATGTTTCTAATATCTGATCCAAACCTTATCAAAACGACTTCATTTTTCTGTACAGAGGGAGTACCGTGGCGGTTTGGAAATGGTTGTGCACAAGACACGGTAGTGGATATGAATAAATGCAATGCAAAAATTAAAGATCCTAGTTGCCAGCGATTCCCAGAAGCAGTGACATAAATTAAAAAATGCAAAATAATCTATTGTACTCCGTAAAAATATGTATCAACACTAGCAAAGTATACACTGATAAAGTAGCCGGAAATTTATGACTAAATGCATCGCAAAAGTTATGGATCCAAGCTACCATCAATTCACACTAGCAGTAGTCCCAGATCTTAGCTACCACTACCAGCAATTCCCACTGCCAATATATATTACTACATAGTTCTTTCCATTCTCCAAGTAACTTCACAAAATGCAACAACTCGTTAACTGAAGACAGGTAGCATGTTCTAAGGATTATGAAATATGGTGTTCATATGTACTGAGAATAGGAGGCAAGTGGGAAATCTTTACTGTATTACTATACGAAGAGTGAAGTGTACAAGTTCTTCCCCGGGCAGCTTTGGTCCGTTGTCCCTGCCCAAGGATCAACACAAGAGTGCCACACTGGTCTCCTGCCTCGCACACCACTAACCTACCACCGCCTGCCAGCGGGTGCTAGCACACCCAAAAGCCAGAGCGGCAGGCATCCAGTATTGTGACCGGATTGCTGGACACCTGTTCGGTGGCAGCACATCTTGCTCCCAAGATCCACTGCTGGCGTGGGCAACTGGGTTAAGGCGACCGGCTTGGCTCGGTGCAGGTTCCCTCTTCAGGCCACATCCGAGCAAGGCCGACATGCCTCCATGGCGCTGCGAACACGATTGTCACGTGAAGATGCTCTCCATGAAGCATGAGCACCTCATCAGTCAGCTAGTTCCTGCACAGCCGCCGCCATGAGAGTGAGGAGATCTTCCTGGCCTGCTCCATCTATGTTGCCAGGTATGGCTGGCCTAGAGCCCACGGTCGTCAAACCATCATATCCTGACTCCTGACCCTACATAACATTTGTCGCGCTGCTGCAACACCCCTTGCGACCCTTGGCTGGGCCAGTATGCATAGTACTAGAGCTATACTCTGGCTATAAAATTACTACTCTATGATAACTTATTCTATAGTCATTTTGAGTTACGATACATAATTACTATAGTAACTTACGAGATTATAGTAACTCTTTACTCAGAGATTTACTACAGTTGTTACGGTAAATATCCCCATGTGTTGTAGTGACATAATTATCGTAAGTACGTATATTCACTTTACTGTAAATTTGTATAAAAATTATTATAAATATAGGTGGCTGTAGAATAACTTATTCTGTAGCTGGCAATAAAACTACTACTCTATAGCTGGCTATAGAATAACTTATTCTGTAGCAGATGGAAAGCTGCGGCATGCTCTAATGTACTTATACCCATTGACACTAGTCAGTCATAGCCATGTCAATCCATTCACAGAAACTGATATAGTCTACCAGGTAAAAAACCTCTTCCATGGACGACATGGTTTGGTTTCTGTGACTGATTAAGAAACAAATTCTGTTTTCAGTTGCACAACATAAAGAACTACCTATATATGTCGTGTCTGACATAAAGGGCTACCACAGCTGGTGAGGATTGTGTAGGCTCTGGCCGGCAGAGCTGAGGGGGAGCACGATGAAAAGAGTTTCGAAGAATATGCTATTGAGTATTAGGAAGAGGACGCAATTGGGAAATGCGACGGGGAGCTGTCATGCCTGCGGGGCTGGTGTGGAACGATGATTCCCATGAGGTTGGAGAACAGGCGGCGACTGGTGCTTATGTCAGAGTACTCTGTAGAACATTTTTTGGATACCTCCTAATAAAATTAATTTTTGTAATCTTGTAATTGTTGTATTCCTCTCATGCTACAGTTATATGGAGCAACCCCATGGATTCTTGTATGTGGTTGAGTAGCCAACCCTATTAAGTCACTTATTAATTGATGGTCCATTTGCTGAATGAACAACCCCATGATCCTATTTATGGTGAGGATGAGCTGATATTTGCTGCACGGTAGGTTCACTGTGACGAGTGAATGCTTGGCCCAAAAAAGAGTACACTGTTTGTAATTTCCAACTTCAATGCTGATCAAAATAGTGCTGAAAAACAGGTCCCACTGCCTCCAACAGTAGAAAACCAGACCACCTATACATACAACTACATAGTGATTTCTGTTCTCTGCATGTAACATGACAAGATGCAACGACGCTAGATATAGGATGTTCAAATGAGCTAGAAGGATGCTGATGTTCAAATGAGCTAGAAAAAGATGCTGCCCATCTTTGTTGGAATGGGAGGTAAGAGGGAAATACATATTAGGAATACAACATGGGCACTGAGAAGACATAGTCTGCATCCAAAGTCTAGGGTTGATCTGGCCACGGTCTCACGGTGGCAGATCTACTAATATCACGAAGAGCAACCGCACCGAGGATGTGATAGGGGGACTTGACGGGTGCTTAGGATGGAGTGACACTAAGCCAACAGTTTGCCGTGCGAACCATGGTAGGCAAAGGCTTCTGTTGTGCAAGTTTCATTGGTGTGAGTGTGATTGCCACACCTCTCCACCCTATCATGGTGCAGAGCTCAATTAATTAAGGGTCTATATATCGTGCTCATCGCGTTCTGATCCCTGCCTCACACAACTCCACCTTCCATTTTCACCGTTTGGCCATTCTGGCTTCCGCCTTAGAATAACCCAAAACATGCTTTCTTCACCTTAAGCCACATTGCGACATCAGCCAGGCCTGCCAGACGGCAGCAGGTCCAGTCTCCAGTCTACGACTGTGAAGGCTCTCTTCGAAGGTGTCAGCTGATAACAGCAAGAAGAGCCTCAAATCCCTTTAAATTCTCCATGTGCTGATGATCAATCTTGTAAAAACAGGCTATGGTTTTGAGTTGTTGGAGAATATGAGCACACACTGTGTGTCTATTATAATCCTGTAGTACTGGACTCCACTAATGCTACAATTATCTATATCGAGCTCCATGGATTATACTACGTACGTGTGCATAGTTTTTCATTTCCCATGTCACTAAATTCACAGTTCTGCCGAGCAGATCTCCCATGAAAGATAAGGTTATTTTTGAAGAGTATTCCTATGAAAGTGGCCAAATACTGAAATTCACTTAGCTTAAGTTCACTCTATTTGATTGGCAAAATGTATATAGATATATTTAGGATTAATATTAAGTCGTTCTAGATGATAAACTTTATTTGTGATTTCCAGAGTAAGATTCAGCCTCTCGTCAGTAGTTATATGGCTGGGTATGGGGCTTGTCTAAGGATGAATTATAAGTTCATAACAGGGCACGACACACTGCGAAGGCAGCTAAGCAGAGCATCCAATGATTAAGGACGGTATGCTCAGGAGTCTAGAATCGTATCTGTTTATTTAAAAAGCTTTTGTGGCATGTCGAGCAAGGAAATAAATCATGCATGCTGCCTGAAGAAATTATCTTGCTTGTCGAGCAAGGAAATATCTGAACATTTCAACTACAAAGTTATATATTATGTATTATGTAACTTATTAATTGCTAGTTTATTTTTAATCAACCACCCTATTAGTCTATTGAATGTAGTGATGACCAGATCTTTAAGGATGAAGTACACTGCCTGCAGTTTGCAACTGCAAATATCGATTAAAACAAAGAGGGAGGAAGGCATGTGGTCACTGCTGCATGGGAGCTCTGGAAACTCAGAAACGACAAGATATTCAATGGCAAGCAGGCAAGCGAAGTCATGTGGTTTAGAAACTTCAAGAACCAGTGTTTACTGCAATCCCTCCGTTTCAAAGCCGATCTTCGATCGGATTTTTGCTTTTGGTTAGACGCATTCAGTTAATTTGGTCTGTAAGTTGTAACTCTATTCCCTTTTTTAAAATTATAAAATGAAATGCTGTGGGGACCTCCCCCACAGTTTTTGCCATAAAAAAAAAATACACAACCTGGCTGCCTATATATAATACTATATATACTACAAAGTGCATTTTATTCCACAAGCAACTTTACAAAATGAAACCTCTAGTTAGCATATGAGAGATAGGATGCTCAAAAGAATAATAAGGATTGGTCCGCATCTACATGTTTTAGGAACTGGAGGCAAAAGGGAAACACATATTAGGTACTCTGCAATATGGCGGGAGGTGGCACGAGTAGTGTGACCAATCTGTTCCATTGCAAGGGCTCTGTGGCAAGTTGTTTCTTTGCACCGAAATCAGCGATGAACTGCTTTTCGATTGGGTTGCCAAGTCAACTGTTTGCCAGGCTAACGCACCATTGATTTTGGTGCGGTGGAGACAGGAAACACGGTCCTATGGAGATGCCAAGCCGTGGTCGGTGGACATGGGCACACTGTCCTGTAGATGCATACAGCACGGAATCTTAACACACAGCCAGAAACAGAGGCCTTTTGCTATAGTTTCCTACGCAGTAGTTTGCTAACTTGGTCTTACTAGGTTGGCTGTTCAGTATAATTAAGAGAGATACATTCTTTGGTTGCAGCACTAGAACAATACAGCACATTATCTCATCATGAGCACTTTATTCTTTATTTATTGGGTCTAGAACTGCTCAAAGAGCTCGTTTGAACTATATTTAGCCCAATGCATTATCTTATCTGTTATATAGCATTATCTTATCTGTTATATATATGTAATCAGCCAACCACGAAGCTCAGGATGAGCTAGGCTAAAGAAAATTATCAACACGTGGTAAGTAACACATTTTTGTCTGAGCTAGGCTACGTTAATCATCAATGGGGCCAATAAGTGGTAAGTAAAATGATTGAAGCGATCATGGAACCTATCATTCTTTGGCAATGTAAAGATTTTGTTAACAAAAGTGTATTAAAATCATATTCTATGTATTTTACTCATAAATTAGCTTGAAAATATACCTTACACAAATCTATATAGAGGGAGAATAAAGTTTCTATGACATACTGCCTCTGTCCTAGAAAGAGTGTTGCTTCTACTTTCAGGCATCGTGTTTGACCATTCGTCTTATTGAAATTTTTTATAAATCCTATTTATTTTGTTATGACTTATTTTATCATTAGAGATGCTTTAACAATAATTTATTTGTTTCATAAAGTGTGCAAAATTTTTTGAATCATACAAATGATCAAACATAGTGTCCTAGATTAATGATACAGACAAATGTACCAGCATCACAAAAAAAAAAATTCATTTGTTTTTATAAATATCATTTATCTTGTTATGACTTATTCTATGTTAAAAATGTAGCTTCATAAGAAAAATGTTCCAGCATCACAACAAAAATGTTACATCAATAAAGCATGTCTTAGATTAACAAAGTACGAGGGAAAATATAGCACAATGAGGAAATTTTGAAAATAAGAAGTATTGGAGCTGGAACGAAAATAATAAATAAAGTAAATTAATTAAAAAACATAAATAAAGGAAAGATAAATAATGAAAGAAGGAAGAAATTAACAAAGATGATGGAGCGGATGTTAGTGATGAGGATCAAGAAACATGAAACAAAAAAGTAGACCTTGCAAGCCGCAACTTGAAAGTAAAAGCAAATCATCTTAGAATCTCATACCATGAGAGAGACTTGGTTTGCAACATAAGCCTCCATAATTAAGCAAAGGTTTTAATGAAGACATGTGAAATGTCATGCGATGGGAGAAACAACTATGCTAAGGTTTTAATTAAATAAGTTTATCGTAATCATTTGTGTCTCCTAAGATAGAAATCATCTATTGTATGGTTAAAATATATTTCGATTAGCTTATCACAATGGGTTGTCTGCTATTTTTTTTGTATCCTGTGATCGCAGTCCTGGAGGAGACGGGTCCAACTGTTAATAAAAAAGATGACAGCTGTTTGGTTTCATAAATAGAGATGCAGCACAACTATAATTCTACCATTGACGAGCTATTCATCAATTTGTATATGTGGATACAGCAGTAAATATATGTCTGTACATTGTGCTGCTTTTTCATTTTCAGTGTTGATGCTTCATCTTGTAATAACGAGCCAATTTTAAGTTATATGTAGGAGCAGAGGCAAAGCTGAAGTATGCACTATGTTTATGTCCAGTGATACTAGTCATACCCATGAGAATCCATTCACAGAGCTCCATGGAGTCTACTATGTCCAAGAGTTCTTCTGTGGATAGCATGGTTGGTTTCTAGAGAGTGCATGCGTAACAACAGAGCATATAACTTCATCAATATATAATACATTAGCTTTAGTGATTCGAGTTCTATTGTTGTTAGTTCCACAACTAGATAACTGCCTATATATGTAGTGTTTCTTGTTCCAGAAATACTCAACTGAATACATGCTACACCCTGAAGGATAGGTTAGTAGTAGGCTCGAGCCTTCTGGGCAGAGAGGGAGCATGATGATAAGAGTTTGGAAGAAGATGCTATGATGTATTAGGAATAGGAGGCAAAAGGGAAATGCGACAGTAAGCGGTGATGCCTTTGAGGACGGGTTGGCACGAAGGCTCCCCTGAGACTGCTGATGAGACAGGCATGCTCACGAGGAGATCGCCAATGCATTCGTGTAGTTGTGTGTAGAGGAAGTGGAGCTTTGGTCATGTACTCGTGTGTAGAGTTCCACATTAGCAATCCTCTGCGATAGAAGTTTGGCTGAATATTTGAGTGTCTCCGCCCTGTTGTAGAGTTCAAATAGGTCCCTGCAGATCAATGGCTAAATGCTACTACGAAGGATGCTAGGGATGCTAGCAAGTAGAAATATAGCAAACTGACGATTGAGCTCAGCCATGTTGACTGCCCCCCGCCCGAGGACCTCAGAGAGTCTATTCAGGGCGATGACCCGCGGAGGCCAACCACAGTTGCGGTCGCTTTGACGAAGTGAGAGGGCACCGATGAGGACGCGGACGCCGTCGCTGTTTGGCCCATGTCAAGGTTGCTGGCGTTCCGACTCCTAGGCTCTGGGAGGATCAACGGGTGACAAATTCCAAGGTCACACTTCTATTCTGGGACGACCAGCAAGATGTATTGGGGTCTGCGAGCAGAGGGAAGACAAACTCAGCCATTTCATTATTGGAGGAGCGTGGGAAGGGATGGGACTGATGGAAGTCGTGATACTCAGCGTGTGGTCTGGATTTTTCAGATGAGCTATGGGGATTTGAATTGTGAACAGCTACGTAGGTGAACAGTATAGAGTTGCCCAGCGTTGCCCATGGTGAGGATTCTGGATTGTTTGAGGGAGACAGTGAGATGCAGGTGAGCACTAGATGTTGGGAGAAGCGTGGCCTATGCTTGATCAGAGTTCTATTTATGGAAAAAAAAAGGGATGATGCATGGATTGACCCTAGCTCTGGGGAAGAAGCAATTTGAGTGAAATTAGTTAGCATGGGTGATTAAGCAACATCTGTTCTGTTCTGAAACAGAGAATGAGTCAATGAATGATCTCACAGAAGCTTGTCTGTGTTTGGAGGCATCCATGGGTATGATGTCAGAGGTCCAATGTGGGAGCAGCATTGCTGCTTTCAAGGAGATTGTCGTATGCGAAGTGTGGGAGGTTTAACATGAGCCGTGATGGCTCCTAAATGACTTAATATTAATGGGGTGCTTCACCATTATGGCTCTAAAATGTATAGTCCAGCACAAAACCTCACATAATTTATATGGAAGGTCTATGATTTGGGATTTTGAAATTGTAAATTTTTAAAGTCTCGGACTTTTACATTGTTTATATCAAAGTTGTAGTTCTGAATATAGTCTACAACTTTGTAGTTAGAAACTTTTTTATTCGATTTAGTTCATCCCAAATATTGATTATAAGTTATTCAATTTTGAATTTCATAATTTGTAATTTGCAAACTTCCTAGAATTCTTACATGGTTAATACTAATGTTAAAGTGGCGGACACACTTTAAAAGTGTACTGTTGATATTTGACATGAAATTATTTAGATCCTCAATTATGTGTTTTAAATTCATATATTGGAAATTAATTTTTTTCATTTTCCATGCAGTCTGATGGGGTCATGCTTTGCCAAAGTTATGGTGCTTGATAAAATTAAAACTTTCTAGTTAAAACTTTTTTCCTTTGAGTTTATTAAAGAGTTTGTTGTGCAATCACAACGTACATGACTGTGACGTTGAAGTTCCAGTCATCTCAGAATGCTTCAGTTTTTTGTGTAATTTCTGGAAAAGATTAGTGCGTGGCTAAGAGAAAGTATTAGTGCGTGGCTAAAAGAAAGTACAGTGCCTGCCGTCCAACCTGCAGTATTGATTAAAACAAATGAAACATACAAGATCCACTTCTTAGAGGCACTACACACAACGCATGACCGCCAATATATATTAGTACATAGTGCTTTCCATTCGCCAAGACAAAATGCAACCACTAGTTAGCCGAACAAAGATTTTACTAATGAGTAAGAAATATGGTGCCCATGTGTATTGGGAATCGGAGGCAAGTAGGAAATCTCTACTATACTACTATACGAAGAACAAAGCGTATGTGTTATTGGCCGCGCAGCTTTTTCAATTCAACGTGCCCTACGCGCGAAAAATAGGCACCCCACTCACCTCGTGCCTCCTGCACCTCTCATCTCCCACCGCCTAGCACCTGGCGCCATCCACTTTGGAAGCCAGAGCGAGAGGTATCCTCAAGGGTGCCTAGATGGTTGGACAGCGGACGCCTCCTCGACGTGGCATGATGCGTCGTTCCTGCTTTGTTTTTCTGCGCGTGGGTCCACGCATCAATGTGTTATTCATGAGAAGGACCATATGCTCTCGCGTGGGTGCGGGTAGCTACCTACATGGGTAGAATGCACAGGGAGTAGCAGAATATATCCGATATATATAGGAAAATATATATAATGTTTTCTATTCTTCAACTTACTTGACAAAATGCACTCATCGGTTAGCTAAGACGAGGAAGCATGTTCTAAGGAGTAAGAATTATAGTGATCATTGTGTATTGAGAATAGGGCAAGTGGGAAATCTGTACTGTACTACTACACTAAAAATAAAGTGTCCGTGTTCTTCCCCGGGCACGTTTCATCCATTGTACCCGCCCAAGCATCAAAACAAGAGTGCCACACTACTGGCCTCCATCTGCCTCGTGCTCCCTCCGTATAGGAAATAGAAGTCGTCTTGGATAAGGTTTGGTCAAACATTTGGAACATAAATCATATATAACTTTTAAGTTATTAAGTTTAGAAATATGAAAACTATATGAATAGATTTATATTGAAAAATATTTTCATAAAAGTATAAATATATCACTTTGCGATGAATATTTTTATAAAAAAATATTAAGTCAAAGTTATACTTTACAGACCATGTCTTTGTCCTAAACCACTTCTATTTTCAACATGGAGAGAGTACACCAATTGCTAGCACCCCCCAAAAGCTAGAGCAGGAGGCATCCTCTACAGTGGATCGATGGCTGGCCCCTTATTCGACAGCAGCGGGTCATGCTCCTAAGAGCCACTGCTGGCACATGCAGTCGGGCAGAGGTGACCAGCTTTGCCGGTTGCGGGTTCCTCATTCTGGCAACGTCCTGGCAAGGCCTACATGCCCATGTGGCACTGCAAGCATGACTGCCATGTGAAGATGCACTCCATTGAGCACGAGCACCTCATTAGGGAGCTAGTTCGTGCACAGGGGCCGCCATGAGTGTGAGGAGATCTTCATGGCGTGCCCCTGCAGGTAGAAATGATTCGGTTTCCTCCTCTTTTGCGATGGGGTTTGTGTCTAGGTCTAGTCGGTTACTTGCCGGATGACACAAGTGTGTTTGTTCGTCGGGTCTGTGGTGGCTAATGATATAACCCTCTTCACCAATTGATGAGTCTTAAGGTGCTCTGGCGGATATGTTCGTCGACCATACATGTATTGTTCATTGTTCTTGTAGATAGTGTCACCAACAGTGACACTAAGAATTGAATGTGAAACACTTCTGATCCTGCAGTTTCACCGTAATGGATTCAAACTGTATAATCCATCACAAAACCACACATAATTTATATCAAAGTTTAATGGTTTTGGATTTTGAAATTTATAGTTTTTAAACAAGCTCAACATTGATATAGTTTATATCAAAGTTGTAGTTCTCAGTACGGTCAACAACTTTGTACTTCAAAATTGCAAATATTGATTTAAGTTCTTTGATTTTGAAATTCAAAATTCATAATTTGCAAACTACCTAGAATGTTTACATGGTTAATGCAAAAGTTGCAGTGGTTGATGCAGTTTAAAAAGCTTAATGTTGATATTTGATATGAGATAAATGTTCTAGTTATCCGAACAATCTCGAAGGGAATCATGCCTTCTGCCAAAGTTATGGTGCTTCATAAGATTTAAAACTTCCTAGTTGAATCTTTTTTCCTTTGAGTTCATGAAAGAGTTTGTAGTGTAGTCATAAAGAAGGTGGTACATGACTGTGAGGTTGCAGTTCGAATCTTATCAGAATGCTTAAATTTTTTTTGTTTTTTATTTTCTGAAAAAAAGATTAGTGAACATGTTAATAGGAGTTTGAGTCTTATCACAATGCTTAAATTTTTTTATTCTCTAAAAAAAGATTAATGAAAATGTTATATGTAGTAGTGCGTGGCTAAAATAAAGTACAGTGCTTGCAGTTCCAACTGCAGTATTGATTAAAACAAAGGAAAAAAAAAAAACAAGATCCACTTCTTCAGTGGTTCTAGTCAACACATGACCGCCTATATATATTACTACATAGTGCTTTCTATCTGTCAAGTAACTTGACAAAATGCAACCACTAGTTATCAGAAGGGAGGTACGATGTCCTAAGGAGGAAGAAATTTGGTGCCCAAATTTACTGGGAATAGGAGGCAAGTGGGAAATATCTACTATACTAGTAGAATACAAAGAACGTAGTGTCCACGTGCTTCGCTGAGCGGTTTCGTCCATTGTCCCTGCCCTGGGCACAAAAACCGGGCACCATAGTCACCTCGTGCCTCCCACAGCTCTCACCTCCCACTACCCGTTGCTAGATGCTAGCCTCTCCCTTGAAGCCAGAGTGAGAGGCATCCTCGATGGTGCCAGGGTGGCTGGACCCGTCAAAGGCGGCACATCATGCTCCACAGTATAAGCTTGAGTGCTTGACCGTGCACCCATTCGGTCTAGCTCAGTTCCAGGTCTTCAAGGGCCGTGCTGCTTTGCATAAGACTGCCTGCTGAAGATGAAAAGAAAAATGATGTTTTGACTGAATTACGGATTTCAATAACCAAACCAAACGTATGGAGAATTAAGGGTAAACTCACTTGCTGTTAATTAGTGAACCTCAACTGAAATAAACTTATTGGAATTCCTGAAGAAGATGTGTCATTAGGCACTGTTATTAAGTAGGTTAATCTAAATGTGGTGCCTGATGAAAAAGAAGCAGCGATGGAATTAAAAGTCCTGTGTGTGAATACCACTAGCACAGAAATGCTCTGTACTGGCGGTGGTTAACACATTTCTACTGGGCGGTTTTGCCACCGCCAGTAGGAAAGGCCAGTGAAAATTGTATATTTCTACTGATGGTTGTTTGACAACCGCTAGTAGAAATTGCTGTCCAGAAAACATACAAAAAATTACAAAAAAATATTTCAAAAATACTTTTAAAAAGGCCAAAAAACATAAAAAGTCACAAGTTACGCATTTTTTTGCGTAACATCGCGAGCTTTCGCGGCCGTGGGGGGCTCAAAACCACGACCTCAGCTTGGCGTATCTCCCACTACCATTCCACCGACACAACACTTGTGTCTAGATGTCATTTTTGGTCCCCACATATTATACAAACCTGATGGAAAATTGAATATTTAAGGGTCTAAACGAATTCAAATGAAAAAGTGGTGAACTACAAAGTTTCATAACTGTTCGAGATCTACAACTTTTATTTAGAGTGTTTCTCCATCCGAGGTCATTTGCAAAATTTGGATTTTAAATTTGAAAATTTCATTCGTAGTTTTCCATAAAAAGATAATTTCAAATGAAAAAGTTGTCAACTACAAAGCTTCATAACTTTGCGAGATCTACAACTTTTATTTTGCGAGATCTACAACTTTTATTTCAAATGAAAAAAATAATTTGAAACTATTTCTACCGGCGGATCTCTTAAGGAACCGGCGGTAGAAATCGATTTCTACTGGCGATTCCTTAAGAGAGTAGATTTCTTCTGGCAGTTTTTTTTAAAGAACCGCCTGTAGAAATCGTATTTATACTGACGGTTTCTGCCAAGAGAAATAGGACCGATTTCTACTAGCTATTCTAAAGAGAAACCGCCAATAGAAATCAAACGCTAGTGTCAAGAGAAAATTTGTGTACTAGTGTACTGAACTATGCTTGGTTGCTTCAACCTAATGCCATCGATCTTTTTTGTTGATGAACATGAACCACGAATTTGAAACAAGATTTCTGTGTCAGAACTAGATATGTCACGCCAAAAAATCTCGGTTGAGTCCCTGTTTTACTCATATTTATCACCTGACTGCTTATATATGTGACTACATTGTGCTCTCCGTTCTGCATGTAACTTCACAAAATGCAACCACGAATTAGCGGAAGAAAGAGTGAGATATCCATAGGAACGATGGTGACCATGTGTGTTAGGAACGGGAGGCAAGAGGGAAATACATATTAGGTATACAGTAACATCACTAGTACACAGAGCATTTGCATAGGCGGTTCCAGACGCCTCTTCACAGGCGTTTAGGGGTACCGCCTGTGCGGGAGGCCAGTGGAAATGGAGCATTTCCACTAGCGTCCCGCTGTCAACCGCCAGTAGAAATCTATTTTCACAGGCGGTTGACATAACCAACCGCCTGTGAAAATAGTATTTCCAATCGGCGGTTGATGGACAAACTGCCGGTGGAAATAAGATTTGCACAGGCGGTTGGTTATGTCAACCGCCTGTGCAAATATATTTCCCGCCAGTTTTAGATTTGAATTTTTAATTGTGAAACGCCCTCCTTCCCTCCCTGTCCCTCTCCCTCCCTCTTTCTCTCTCCCTATATCTTATGTTATTGATCTTTACATGCAATGATAGGAATACAAAAGGCTATTAAATTATGCTAGAAAGGACCAATATAATTATATATATATACACACCATTAACAATTTAATTTGATTATGACCTTTATATATACATCAATATTTATCATAGTTGTTTTGCGGCCACGACAACAAAGGTTTTCATCGCAAATGATATGATGATTCTAATAATCATCTCGACTTAGTTTGAGAGAATCTCTCTTAGCGCTCTGAACTCTGGCCTCGCTAGGACGTTATCTGGTTCGTGGTATTTCCCCTCGCTTGGAATGATTTTCTTCATGATGAAGGAGCACATATCCTCGACTAGTTCATATAGATTTTTTTTCGTGAGGTGTTTGGGCTTCGATGATTCTGCAACCGCCTGAAAAAGAAGATTGTAGAATCATATGTTTGCACTTGTTAAGGACATAAATATAGCATGACTATTATATTAGTTATACCTTATAAGGGTTTTTACGGTACCGTCTGTTTACTCTCATGAACTCGCACACGTAGAATCCACAGTGTACGGAGCCAAGTGGTTGCTTGTGGCACTACATAGAGGAGAAGTTGTTATTGACTTCCAATATCATCTTAATTAACTACGTACTATACATATATGATCTTAATGTAATATCTTACTTACCGGCCAGTTATGAAATATTCTTAGTTCCTCGCCCTTTGTGGATGGGTTGACCTTCCCACCCTTGATCTTGTACCACCTTTAAGTTCTATGGTCTCAAATAGAATTAGTTAGTTTTTCGTATCTTTCAGCTATAAAAGTATGTATACAAGTATGTTAGCTTACCTTTTCAAGATGGTCGTGACCTTTGCATAGCTTTCTGGTCTATAATCTGCAGAGTCAAAGACTAGCATCTTTCCGTCCCTAAGATAGATATAGAAGCATATCCAGTGGTCACTGCAAGAATGAACCAGAATTATCATGTGTTTCTATTCATATTGTTAACATGATTTTTATATATACACTCAGACTTACCCGAAGTTGTATGGTGCAATTATCACTTCCCTGTTTTGAAACTGAATAAATCCATTTGCTATGTACGCGGCGTACGTAGCCTTATGTCTCTTCTCCAAGTCTTCTTTCTTCTTTTCAGCTTCTTTTTCTGTTAATCCTATTAATTGATCACTGTCATGACCAATCCAGAATGTGTGCTCGTTCTCACAGATTTTCTTTGGGCTAAGGTATCCAGTCTGTTTGCTTTCATTTTGTTTGGTCCAGGGCCATAAGTGGTCTCGTCCTTATCATATTCCATCCTGCATGGCACAAGTTCATGTCATCAAATGGATAAAGTAGTACAACTCAATAATACTAAATGATGAACATGTTAGGATGAGTAAGACTTACAATGCAAATAATGTTACGAGCTGAACATCGAGCCGCTTCAGGTTCATCATCAACCAAATGTCTTCGAAGGTTACAAAAGCGGTATCTCGTTCACTTCTGAAAGTAGAGGGTGGTATGCTTACTTGGATCGTGTCGATGCCGACAGAAGCAGCTCTCATATACCAGTCATGTAGTCTTTTTATACCAGCTGGTAGTTTCTTCAGTTTTTCCCAGCTAAGGAGAGGCCTGCCCGGTATGTATCTGTCAGGGACGTTTTCATAATCCTCCCATGTGGGCTTCCTGATTTGTAAGACATTGATCTCTGGGCCTTTTGATGACCTCTCTTGCTCAGCTAAGTCAACAATCTTTGACTTGCGGCGTTGTGCAATCCCTGATAAAAACCTAGCGGTTCCAGCAGTTTTCTTCTTTGGCTCATAAGGGGAGATCAATTTGGGGATCGAAAATTTCTTCTTTGGTGGTTCTTGGATCTTTTTAGGGGGCGGCGGTGGTGTCCAAGGCGATTGTTTGAGGTCATGAGGTGGTAGGAAAGCATGAGCTAGATCATTGAATGGTGGGTTTCAATAGGATTGCCTTGTGGTGGTGGAGATCGTGTAGGTTTAGGTGATGACTGTGGGGTTTCAACAGGATTGGCTAGTGGTGATTGTATATTAGGTGGAGGAGATGGGGGACATGGTGCTATTGGGGTTGGGTCTAGAACCACTTCCACATGTGCTGACTCTTGAGTTTCTGGCAACACTTCAGCGGTTGGTGCTTGCTGCGATTGAGGCGGCTGCGTCAACTCCACGTCTCGTCGAGGCCATAGGATGAAAGTGTTAATGGCCTGTCCGAGTGTCTCAACATTGTCGGGGCCTGGAATTTCAAGCACATCTTCTTCATAGCCAAGGACGACCTTATGCACTTCTACCCTGCAGTACTCTTCTGGAATGATGGTATGGTGGTAGTCACGTCCTGGGATTGCAAAGCCTGTGGCAACTTTCTTTGTACAAACATGCTTCATACCATATCGTATCAGCAATTTACAGGGTGTCGGTGCGTCAATATCATCCACTGGAAAGCGGTCTTTGTTGCCCGTAGACCCCACACTGCTTGGAAAGCCAGGTGATTGTGTGGTCATGGCAGCAATCATCTCCTGAGGACCAGCCGCTTGCTGTGTGGGGACGGTCTACATCTGTGGACCTTGTGTGCTCATCTGTTGAACAGACATTGCACTAGCTAGCTTCTGTATTATTTGAGGATCAGGATTTATTAAGAAATCAGACATCATGTTCTTGAATTGTTCCTTAGCCTGCTCCTCATAGAAAACTTTCATTTGTTGCTTGTATCGATCTTTTTTCTTGTACATGCCCAACCACTCTTCACCAAATCCCTCTTTCCATCCCCTCTTCGATGAAATTCCTCGGACACGGCCAGGATGCTCAGGGTTGCCTAGACCGATAGTCAAGATGTCCCTCTCCCTTTGTGGCTTGAATCTTCCCTCTTTGACATCCGCGGCCAAATCCACAGTTTTCTCTACGGTCGGTGTCATTTCATCGGGACAGTTCAAACCCGTAGAAGTTTGTTTTGTTCCTCTAGCTTTCAGCCAATTCGCCGTCCTCTCACCAACTTCCTCTGAGAGGACAACCTTGCCTTCTTTCTTGAGCTCTTCCTCCTCTGCCCGCCACTTCAGAATGTGCAGCTTGTAACCACCTGTGCCAAGGTGGTGGTGGTACTTGTTCTTCTTTGCTAGCTGTGAAGCGGCTTCGCTCTTTGCTTGGAGACTTGGATCTTCCTTCTGCTGCCTGAATACTGCCCACTGATTAGCGGTGATCTTATACTTTTTAGTTGGATCCAAACCCTTCTTCAGATATTTGACATTCATTTCTGATCTATAGTTTCGGAATGATGTTGCAACCTGCTTGTAGAAATACTCTTTCACAATTTTCTCAGTCCCCGTAGGGATGACAAACCTTTCACCAAACTTTCTCCATAGCTCTTTCCATGTAGCTACGCTCACATCCGCCCACCTCTGGATTCTGATGTCAAGCTTATCCCTTACCAAGAAACCAATCGCATTTCTTATCTTGGCCGCCACGCTCTGGCCACTTGTTCGTCCCCCTTTCACCTCGTTTTAGATCCGTGTGTTTCCTTTTCCTTGATTTTGAGGTGGTTGTCTCGGTTGTTTCTGGGGCTTCTCCTTCTGGCACTTCTTCTTCCGAGGCTAGAATCTCCCGTAATTGAGACAAAACCTCCTGCACGATATATTTATCATGGAGCGGAGTCTATTTTTAAGGGATGAATGAAAGCATTATTTGTATGTAATAACTGTACCTCATCGATGTTTGGATCATAATCTGGGTCTACACTATGTTGAGGATGTCTGTCTATGCTAGGGCATGGATCACTTCGGTTTCCGTCGTCTTCTTCTTCTTCCAACATGGCACCATGGTAATCTTCTTCTTCTTCTTCTTGTGCCAAAGGACTTATAGTTCTAAAAATGCAAGATCAATAAGTATTTGAGTTCTTCATTTCTATAAGTTATCGTTTTCTGTAAACGTAATTGTGTTATACTAACCGTTGGTCTAGGGGTGTATCATCCTTATGTGCCGACTCTGCACGCTAGTCATTTGCATGGTCTATGGATTTTGGAGAAGTCATCTTCTCTTTAGTAATGCTAAGTCCTAAAAAATGATAAGTCATTTACATGAAATATTAACATATGCTAAAGGAAAATAATATAAGGCAACAAAATTTATTATAGTTACATAAAATATTGACATATGCTCTTAATGTTAATAAACAAAGGTGACAAAATTTATTATATTTACATAAAATTTTGACATATGATAAAAGGAAACAATATAAGGCAATAAAATTTATTATAATTACATGAAATATTGACATATGCTAAAGGGAAATAAACAAAGGTCACAGAATTTATTATATTTACATAAAATTTTGACATATGATAAAGGAAAATAATTTAAGGCAATAAAATTTATTATAGTTACATGAAATATTGACATATGCTAAAGGAAAATAAACAAAGGTCACAGAATTTATTATATTTACATAAAATTTTGACATATGATAAAGGGAAATAATTTAAGGCAATAAAAATTATTATAGTTACATAAAATATTGACATATGCTAAAGGGAAATTTAGAAGGCAAGAAATTTATGAAGTCATTAACACAATTAATATTAATAATAGAAGGCAATCATATGTATTATATTCATTAATACAATTATTAATAGTAGAAAGTAATATTTATTAAAGTCATTAATACATTCTAAAAAAATTGCAAAAAAAAATGCCACTTGTTGGGCCATTAAAAGGCCCAACAAAGGCCCACGTAAAATAAAAAAAAAAAAACCCACGGCCGCTAATGGGCCCGTGCAAGGCCCATTAGCGGCCGGTGCCCTACGTGCGAGGGTGCGGGCGGCGCCCAGGCGGCGGCCGCCCGGCACCACCTCCCCCCGGCGTAGGGCGTCCCTCGCGGGGATAGGGGCGTATAGGGGCGGCGGTTCGTCCCTTACGTGCTCCGTGGCGGCGGCCGGCCGTCGGGCGGGCGGGCGGGTGGTGCAATGGCGGCGGCGGGCGGTCCCTTCCAGCGTAGGTGCGCCAGCCCGAGAGGCCCTCCGGCGCGGCGGGGCGCATTACGGCGTCGAGGGGGCTGTGGCTCAGGGAGGTCACCGTGGGCGGCCGGGGCAAACAACGGCGGTGGCGGCGATCGGCGGCGGCGGAGAAAAACCGGCGACTGGGCGGCGTCACGGCAAAGAGTTCACGCCCACCGAAGTTCGATTCTTTGCTAAGTGTCGCGCTGTGGACATATATAGGGAGGCATTTTCACCGGGCGGTGCTCATAGTCAACCGCTTTGTGAAAATGGTTTTTCACAGCGGATGACAATGACAACCGCCCGATGTAAACGCATCTTCACTAGCAGTGGTTATTGTCACCCACCTGTGAAAATAATATTTTACACTGGCGATTTGTATAGACAACCGCCCGGTGTAAATGTTTTCCAGTGTTTTTGTTTTTTTTTTTAGGATATATAATATTTCTTTTAGGCTAATTTCTTTTAGGATATATAATATTCCTTTTATACTAATTTCTTTTAGGATATATAGTATTCCTTTTAGGCTAATTTCTTTTAGGATCTAAATAAAATCTTTTAGGATATATAATATTTCTTTTAGGCTAATTTCTTTTAGGATATATAGTATTCCTTTTAGGCTAATTTCTTTTAGGACATATAGTATTTCTTTTAGGCTAATTTCTTTTAGGATATAGATAAAATCTTTTAGGATATATAATATTTCTTTTAGGCTAATTTTTTTTAGGATATATAATATTCCTTTTATGCTAATGAGTACAAATTATGAAGGATAATTTGTTACATAAGATGCTTAGTTGACTAATATAAAATCTAGCTAGCCAGCTATTGTTCTGCCTTCTCCATCGTGGCGCACCCATGGTAAAGAACTCTTGGGGATCATCCTTGTAGCCTACTTTACTTAGATCAAGAACTCTCAAGCCATAGTTGTCCACGGTGATATGGTTGTCATCAATCCATTGGCATCGAAACACAGGCGTCTTAAAGGTATCATAGTCTAATTCTCATATCTCCTCAATGAAACCAAAGTATGTAGCAGTTTCATCTGAATCTATGGCCTCGCAACGAACACCACTATTTTGCGACATGCTCTTTTTGTCCCTAGGAATAGTACAAAATATGAAGCCACTAATGTCAAGTATCTGCCATGATGTGATCTGGCGAGATGGTCCAGCTGCCAACTTCTTGATAGTTTGTTGCTCAATTGTTTCTCCATTTAGAATGTTCTGCTCCATTAGCCATGTGGTGAATCGACGTTTGTGTTCCTTCGATACCCAATCCTCTGTTTGCCCAGGGTTCTGATCACTTAGCTCTTGTATGTGTTGTTTGATGAAAGGATCCATTATCAAGAGCTGATGTAGGATGCTATGATGCGCCTCGAGGACAATATTATAGTCTGTTGGAATGAATGATTTTCGACCCATCCTCCCACACCCATACAATCTACCCTCATGTCGCGATGGAGGCAAACCTATTGTAATTTTGTCTTTTAGCCAAGTGTTGCAGAATGGAGCACCAGACATAATTGCCTCTTCAGTAGTGTATCCCTCTATCATAGATGCCTCAGGGCGAGCACGTGTGCTTACGTACCCATTGAGAATTGACATGAAACGCTCATATGTCCACATCTCATGCAAATACATGGGATCCAATGCCTGTATTTGTGGCACCAAATGCACGACAAGGTGTACCATTATATCGAAGAAAGATGGCGGGAAACACATCTCAAGTTGTGACAACGTCTCCACTCTGAATTCCTGGAGAGACCCCAACTGCTCTTGATCAATTACCTTTTGTGATATCTCGTTAAAAAAGAAACACAACCGTGTGATTGCCATCTTTAAGAACACCGGACTTATAGCCCGGATGACAATAGGGAGGAAAGTTGTTAGCATCACATGGCAATCATATGAGTTGTAGTTGGTGAGTGTAAGGTCCTTCATAGACACAATGCTCTTAATGTTGGAGCAGAATCCAGCTGGAACTTTCAATTTCTTCAACCACAAACAAATGGCATGTTTCTCATCTGTGCTCAAGTTGTAACTTGCGGCTGGGAGGTGGTACTTTCCATTGTCTAGCAATACCGGATGAAGTTCAGGTTTTATCTTCAAATTGACCAGGTCCTGACGTGAACCCAGTCCTTCCTTGGTCTTGCCCTTTATGTCTAGCAAGGTGCCCATTAAACTTTCAAACACATTCTTCTGAATGTGCATACCATCAACCGCGTGCCGTACATCTAGCTCTTTCTAATAAGGCAAATACTTAAAGAAAATTGATATCTTCTTGAATGTAGCGCCAGCAGTTGGCTTTACATCCTTCCTTGCTTTTCCATCTTTTGTCCTCTTACCAAATACAAACTTGATGTTCTTAACTATCTCATATACTCTGTGACCTTTACTATTTTCTGATGGAGCAGTGGATCTTACTTCATCATGATTGTCAAAGTACCTATCCATCTTTTGTAATCGGTATCTATGACCTTTTGATAAGAAACGCCTATGTCTCATGTACACTATCTTGTTCGATGCACTGAGAGACACATAAAAGGTTTTATCCAAGCAGACTACACAACCAACTTTGCCCTTGAACTGTCCATACAATACAAAGAGAGCAGGGTAGTCATTGATCGTAACAAAAATAATTGCTCTTAGTGTGAATGAATCTTTCCGATAAGCGTCCACCATATCAACAACCGTATCCCATAACATTCTCATTTCCTCCATTAATGGCTCTAAGAATACATCCATGTCAACACCAGGTTGTGTAGGTCCAGAAATAAGAATAGTGAGGAGAAGGTATTTTTGCTTTTGTAGCAAGTGTGGAGGGAGATTATAGATGGTGAGGATCACTGGCCATGTGCTGTGCTTACTGCTCCTTTCACCAAAGGGGTTCATTCCATCGGTACACAGTGCAAACCTGATATTTCTTGTATCCTTAGCAAATTCGGGATGGTCCTCATTGAATTTTTTCTATTGCTTGCCATCTGCAGGATGTCGAAACTTTCCATCTACTTTATGCTTATCAAAAGCATGCCAAGTCATGAGCTCTGCGTCCTCAGGGTTTGCGAATAAACACCGCAACCGATCTACTACTGGAAGGTACCACATGACCATAGCGAGAACCCTTCTCTGTGCGTAGTAGTCTTCTTCTTCATTTTCTGTGGTGCAGGGTTTCTCCTTCTACTGAGTCTTCTTTCTCTTTTTTCCTTTAGAAATGGAGGCTGCATTCTCTTCTTATAGATAGTCTTTTTTCGTCTTGTACCGACTAGCACCACAATTAGGACAGTTGTCCAAGTCCTTGTAATCACCTCGATATAGTATACAATGATTTCTACACGTGTGGATCTTTTGGACACTCTTAGTAAGCGGACTAATTAGCTTCTTTGCATAGTACGTGTTAGCAGGCACTTTGTTCTCCTTTGGAAGCATATCTCTGAGGGTACTCAACAATGCATCGAAGCTGGCATCGGACCATCCATATCTTGCTTTCAACATCAACAGCTTAAGCACAGACCTTAGTGTTGTGAACTCTTTGGTACAACCTTTAGTTTTCTCGTACAATAGCTCTGCTGCTGCCTTCCCCAAAGCCTCCATACCTTTCATGAAGAACATTGATGGATCAGTATGACGACGCAATAGTGCAGCCATCAATTCCGCATCTTCATCCATCATTTCAGTCCTGTTGTCTTCGGTTCCTCCAACATTCGTATCATCATAAACATCAGGCACAACATGTTCACCCTGCTGGGGATAATGGTGATGAGTCTCATGTAGGAATTGGCTATCATCAACAACCAGATCTGGGCCATTACCCGTAGGGTCTCCGAGAACATACGGCGCAGAGCTACCCTCTCCATGCTTTGTCCAAATCAAGTAATCTTCTATAAATCCTCGACAAACCAAATGATTTAAGATTGGTTTTGTGTCTTCAAAAACAACAATATTCCTGCAATCTGAGCAAGGGCAATATATATGTTTCTTCTGTATTCTTAAAGCATGGTTTTTGGTAGCATCGAGAAACTTCAGAACCTCAGGTATATATATGATTGATCTACTCTTTCTAAGTTATACATCCGTAAGGCTCTATCCATCGTTACCTGTTAAAAAGAATATATATAGATGTTTATTTATATTAATTGTAAACACTACAAAGTAGACATAGATGTTTGTTTATATTAATTATTAACTAACCTTTGTATGATCAATACACTCGTTCAAAAAGAGTTTATATAGATAAAAATGACTTCTCACTTGTATATTTCTAAAATAATATAAATCAGAGCTAGACATATTAGTAATAAAATAACCATCAATACTATATTAAACAACAAATAATAAAAATAATTAAAACATCAATTTATTATATTAAAACAAAAAAAAATTAAAAAGCAAGACTAGTAACTAAAACCCTAATACAAGCCTCACCACTACTTAATTTAACAAAACATAACTAAATAATTAAACAAAAACTAATTCATAGCCTGAAGATCTAAAAAAATTCTAAAAAACTAAAACTATATTAACTATCTACAACCAAGCTAAAAGCATCACTAATAGCTAATTGAACTAAATATGAACAAACAAAATAAAATAATTAAAACATCAATTTCTTAGATGCAACAAAAAAATTAAAGCAAAACTAGTAACTAACATCCTAATAAAAGCCTCATCAATTTTTAATTCAAAGCCTCATGATCTAGAAAAATTCAAAATAACTAAAACTAGAATAATTAATAACAACCTACCTAAAAGCATCAATACTAGCTAATTAAACAAAATAAAAAAGTAACTACAATTATGAAAAAAACTACTCTACTCTCTCTTGAGCTCTTCTCTCTCTTGAGGTGAAACCCTAGATCTCTAAAGTGGTGGGAATGGAGGAAAAAGAAGGAAATAAGGCAAGAAACACATAAACTAACCTTTCTTAGCTACCTTCTCCAAACAAATCAGGATCAAAACCTCTCCCCTTGTATTGGCTCAAATCTGGACCTCCAAAGCTCTAGCCATGGCACTGTGCTCGGGCTACAGTTCTGTTAGAGGAGGAGAGGAGAAAGAAGGGGGTATATATAGGAGAATAACAGTGCAGGCGGTTGACGTAAGCCAACCGCCTATGAAAATGGCCTCTATTTTCACAGGCGGTTGGCTATAGCAACCGCCAGTGATAATGGTCAATATCACTGGCGGTTAACTATGCAAACCGCCCGTGTAAATGTGAGCATTTCCACTGGCGGTTGGCACAATTAACCGCCAGTGATATTACTTTTCCACTGGCGGTTCTAGGGCTGGGGTGCGCTGGTCGATTTGCAGAGCCGTTTGACAACTAAAACCGCCTGTAGAAATGCTACCCCACCATCAACACAAATACTCTGTGTACTAGTGCATCGAGGGAGTGAGGCCACAGGCCGCAGGAGCGGAGCGATCAGGGTAGTTCATTTCAGGAGCACGAAATCACAGATGCCCTGCTTTTTGATGTCATTGCTGCAACGACAGATTGGTTCATGCGACATCACAGTTGATTTGGGTGCCCCGTAAACACCGGAAATATGTCATTGCGTAGATTACAAGCAGTGGTCCATGGACTAAGCTGTACACCATGTAGTTTGCTGGCTCCTTGTACTCGATTGGTTTGTTTATATAGTTTAACTATAAGACAAAAATCCAAAATAGGTGCCAACTGCCAAGCACTAAAAAGACTAAAGTTCAGTATCTCATCATGAGCAGGCCTATGTGGTCTGAAAATATATTGGGCCCAACATCGTCTCAAACTATTCAAACAGTACTAATTAAGGTACATAATTTAGAGACGTGGACACAAAACACACCTCTAATATGTTTTTAAATGAGCGTCTAGTCAAAACGCGTCCCTGGTCGTACATGCAGTTCAACAAAACACATCTATGATGTGTCATTGAGACATGTCTATAATGTTGTCCCTCTGTTACATACTATAAGTCAATTTGATTTTTTTTTGGTATAAAGAATTTGCTATGTATCTAAACATACATTATATGCATATCAAAATAAATGAACTCCACATTATATGCATATCAAAATAAATGAACTCCAAAAGTCAAAGTGCATACAATTTAGAATCGACCAAGTAAATGCATACACAATGATGTATAAAAATGTGGCTAACAAATAGTTTGAAAAATGAACTTATCCTTTTATTTGATAAGCTAGCTATTCATCAGCGGCAAGGTACACTAACAAGTCCACTTAACTTTTTTGTGGTAATAAATAATAAATATACGCCATGGTGATGAAAAGTATTCATTGCAAGATCTGGCCACTTAGATGAGTAAATGCATAGCAACATAAAAGCTTGTATACACCCTAGAAGTGAGTAAAAACCATGAGGATTTCCCTAACACAACCGCCACGGTTAATGTTGATTAATCGTGGGTTAATCAATTAACCATGATGATTTCCTAACACAACCGCAACGGTTAATGGCGATTAGATGTGACGGTTTCCCTAACACAACCACCACGGTTAATCATTTTGATATGGCATTTACCTTATATCAACCGCTATGATTTGCCCTCAAGACCCTTACAAAGCCCATCTTGGCCCAAAACTTAGCTTGCAATATATAAACTAGGTTAAAATGGTAGCCCTAAAAATCCACTCATTTTTCTCCCTCACCAATCTCTCTCTTCTCTCCCTCAGCTCTCTTCTCACAGGCGGAGCAGCAACGAGGGCCGAGCGGAGTGGCAGCGAGGGCCTAGAGGAGTGGAGCGGAGGAGCGGTCTGGGTAGAGCCAGGGCTCGAGGTGACATGTGCGATGCTGGCAACGGCCTCGCGCTTGACCGGTGCAGCGGAGTGGGGGCTCGAGGCCAGCGACGCATGCATGGGGCCAGATCCGCTCCTCTCCTCTCCACACCGAGCGGCTCTCCTCCCATTCTCCTGATGTGTGGCTGGGGCCATGGGCGCAGGATGTCAACAACGATGGTGGCCTCGCGTGTGGGACAATGGAGCTAGGAGCCTCGTGCTCGATCATAGTGGTGGAGTTCGGGCTTGAGGCTAGTGACACTTGCACGGGGACCAAATCCGCTCCTTTCCTCTCCAAACCGAGCGATGCTCCTCAACTCCCCCCACGGCATGGCAGCAGCGGCCACACGCATGGGACGGTGGTGCGTGGGGCGGCGTGACTGCTTGATCCGACCGGCATAGATGCAGATCTAGTAGGCAGGAGCACAGATCCAGTCACCACCGACATGGATCGGAGAGGAGGAGGCTGGCTGTAATTGGATCCTTGATGGTAGCGGCCTATGTCTAGCATCCATGTTCCTATTTGCATCACAATGAGCTCATCGGTGGGCTCATGGATTTTTTCTTAAAAAATCAAAATTATTAATTGTGGCGGTTGACCTAACATGACTAGCACAGTAAATTGATTAACCATGGTGGTTGGGCAAACAACCACAGTTAATCATGATTTATTGTGATCATTGCTTAGCGGTAGTTGAGAAAACCGACCCAGTTAATCTAAATTGACCGCCACCATTGAAAAAACTGTAATAGTGTTCTTCTATAAACCTTGTCTGAATTAGAAAAGTTTGACTTGGGACCTACACAAAATTACCTATCATTTCACTCTTATGATTAGTGGCAAGTCGCATCTTATTTTGTAATGTAACTCATGTTGATGTGAAGTAGCTAGCCTGTATGATCAAGTTTGTACGTACTGTGTTGATGTTTTGGAATCATGCATATTCTTGAATGTAAATACATGGGCCATAACTCATCAAGGGAAATATATGAAAAACCAACCAATATATCAATGACTCGTCGTATGTCCCTCATCGTTATGTGTGTTGTTGGTAAAGTCGAAGAGACGGCGGTGAGATCTTCGTCACTCGCACGGGAAGAGGGATAGGCACGAGATGTATTCCGGGGTACTTGATCTATTTCACACACGCGGGAGAAGGAGTGCTAGCGCGGGACAGCACCCAGCGAGGGATAGCAACTTGACAAATCTGGGCAGTAGAGGCCTCTGGATAGCAACTTGGTAATAGCAAGTTGATTTACTAAGTTATTGGAGAGGGTTTTTTGTGTTTTTACCAAGTTTATAAGAATACCAAGTTGAATTAGGGAGTTGTTGGAGATGCTCTAATGTGCCACACTTCAGCAGACAATAGTAACAAAGCTAAAGCACTATTTATCTTTATCCTGAAAACAAGATGAGAAAGAATATGTGGAGCTAGCTGGATGGTTTGTTTGTGCCTGCGCCATCAAATGCATTTAATTGCCAGTACATTTGTTGAACCAACTACCACTCTGAGTCCATTGATGGTGATTTTGAGCTTACATTCCATACGTGCAGGATGTGGTCACTTTGAAGAGTGAATGTGGGTCAATAAACAAAATGAAAAATGATTTAAAGTTTTAAACAATGGAAGAAAATAACTTCAAATAATGAGTATATAGTCTTTTTCATCAGCTGGCAGCTAACTCAACGGATGCAACACTGTAGTTCGTATGGGAGTCGTAGGATGTCCACCAGAGAAGTCTGGAAAGAGCTGGCTTTGTGTGTTGGGAATGAAAGGCAAATGGGAAATACATGTTAGATAAAGGAAAAGCCCTGGGGACGCGGCATGGGCGGAGGGCTGAATGGTACTTTCTGTTCTTGATGCCAAATGTCTACCTTTCAACTTCACATTCTATGATTCAGCTGGCCATGTAACTGGTGCTTCTACCCTGAGCATTCTGACAGCATGTTCAGGATGAAACAGCTGCCAAGGTGAACCTTAGTCGTAGACTCAGGGGATGTTTGGTTCCCGGCCACCAGTTGCCACGCATAAACTTAAGTTTGCCACAAGCAGTCAGGCAGGTGTTTGCTTCAGTATTCAAGTTAGTCTCGCCACAGCTGAGAGAAGCATCCGCCACACTTTTTGCGCCAAACCTGTGGCGAGCGTTTCCTTCGCCTTTGCCACAACCTGTTTCCTCGCCACACCTGCTCCACACTGTCGTCCAAGGCCGCGCCCTGCCCTGCCGCTGCCACCATGAAGCTCTGAGCTCCAGCACACGAGGACACGAAGCACACGAGGATGCGGAGAACACGCGAGAACACGGAGTCGGATGAGGCAGGCGACGAGGCTGCCGGGAGATGTGAGCGCCGGCACGCCAGCTGGCCGCCGGGCGAGCAGGGACGCACGACGATGGCCCAAGCGCTGGTCGTCGGGCCGCCTTTGCGCGCCGAGAAGCGTGAGCGCGTGGTCGCATGTGGTGGAAGAAGAGATAAGGATAAGGATGCATGCGGTGCGAAGAAGGGGAGGTTGGGTAATTAATATTTTGGAGATTAGGTTGGGTAATTAATTTCTTGCCTAGTATGGGTGCGATGGATATAAGTGTGTGAGAGAGTGGAATACAACCTAAATAAGTGAAAATTTTTGAGAAAAAGTAGAAAATTAGAAGGGTATTTGGACCGCTAATTATCTTTATTAGTCTTAATTTTCATATTTAAATTCTTAGGTCATTAGAAAATCATTTAAATTTGTGATTTGATTTTAATGTAATGGAATCTAAACCATATATGGCAACACTGTTACATTTTGTGGCAACCATCCAAACAACAGTCACATAATTTTGCCACAGCTTAGACATGAACCAAACAGTTTGATTTGACCACACAGTGTGGCAAGCCATAGTGTGGCAAATTCTTAACCTTAGGCATGGCAAAGCGTGGCCGGCAACCAAACCGGCCCTCATGTTTGACGAACACCTTTGATTCATTGAGTCGTTTAGATGCCAGCTTATTTTCTGTGCATGAGAGTCAGTGAAAATACTGTTTGGGTTCAGTGATTCATCTCTGCTCACTGACTTGCTGGGCAGAGGCTGGCTCGATAACAGTGTGAGTTCAACAATCTGTTTTTTCTGTGATACACACAGCACGCATGGCGAAATTTCCCCATCCTGTGCCCTCCCTAGACCCTAGTCCCATATGCACCACTCGTGCTTCTGTTCTCCTGTCCTCCCCCAGATCTAGCTCTTCCTCCTCGTCCTCACTCCTCACCCTCCGAATCCATGCACGAGCACCAGGACCTCGGGGTGGAGAGGCTGGAGAAATTGGAGCCGCGGCAGTCAGCATGGTGGCTTGGGCCTCAGGGCGACGCTGGTGGAGCGGCGCTGTGGCGGGCGGGGGCTGCCAGCTCCGTGACGGATGGCACCGCGGGGGAGGGTGCTGGCTGCGGGCGGCTCCGTGACGCATGGCACCGTGGCGAAGGGCGCCGGTGCCATCTTGTTCCACAGCAGGATGGGCGGCACGAACCTGCAGGTTGTGCCTTTGCAAATCTTGAATTCAGATTATTGCAGTTCTCAAAGTGTTACTTTTTCTTTGCTTTTGTGAAGTTACTAGCAAAAATGCCCGTGCATTGCTACGGGTTAATAATATATTTTAAAAGTCATAATTTTTTTGTAAAAGTGCTCGTGCGTTGCTACAGATTAATAACATAGTATTTTGAAAGTCATAATTTTTGGTAGAATTTGAATCGGGTCCTTGATTGAAAATTGATCATCTGATCACTACCATTTTATCTTTAAACCGTGAGCAATCCCAAGCACAAAGCAGCAGATGGATCATGAGTTGAAAAAAAAATCAATAGCCTATAATAAAGCAAATACAGATATGGGTGTGCTGTTGAAGTTTGGACATAGACTAAAGCCAAAAATTCTAGATTATCTAGAAAATAAAGTAAATAGATAAGGGGTTGGAGATATAAATATTGCACATATTTTTTATAAATAGCTCTTAATACCCCAGAGATCTTTTTAGGCCTATACGGAGGCCCATTTCAAAAAAAAGGAAAAAAAATCCTGCTCGCCCTCTATCAACCTCGCTCGAGCATGAGTGTGTTGACCTACGCCTGCCTCCCCGCATGTTTAAACAATTTTATTTGCCCTGGATAAATAGTAATGAAATTTTGACATGTCAATTCACGCATATCTCATAATAAAACTGATCATACACAACCTTAATGACAATCAGTCTAGGCCCTGAGCATTATATTACAAAAAACTAATAAAAGTAATGCAACTACAATCGAGAGGATTTAATTGACACACACGAGTATTCATTCACAAGGGAGGAATAATGCTAAAAACTGGACAAATAGGAAAGCATTTGATATTTGCTGCTATTTGTTCTTGTCTGCTACCTGTGTTGTTTCTTGATATTCATTTTTCTTAGCAAGTGAAACTCTGCTTCTCACATCAATCTCCCGCCTCTTGCCTTTGCATCAGTCACCCTCTTTTTTGCCTTTGCATCAACCACCCCCTTTTACATAATTCAACTTTTTATAACTAACAATGCAGAGGATCATGAGCATGCATGGTCGATATCAAATTCACAAGGGAGGAATAAAGATAAAAATTAGACAAATAGGAAGGCACGTGATATTTGCAGCTGTTATTAGCTACCTGCGTTGTTCTTGATTATATTTATCTTCTGTATTTGTCTTACTGTTATATTTATCAAATTTATTTTTCTTAGGAAGTGTTTGCTGTGTGCTTCTCAGATCAATCTCCTCGCCTCTTGCCTTTGCATCAACTACCCCCTCTTACATAACTTTTTTATAACTGATAATGCAGAGGATCATGAATATGCATGGTTAATATGAAATACGACATTGCGTAAGACAAAGAAAGAAATATAACTGATAATATATATGACATCAGGGTCGTTGCCAAGTATGTTAAAGCTCAACATAGGAATGCAAAATAAACTTTACGTGCAGAGGTGGATTTCAAGATCGAGAATGTTGATCACAACAGATTGAATCAAACAGAAATAGTGAGAGCATTTGTTTCTAGATAATGAATAGGCTAGGCAAGACTTCAAATAGCCTCTCATGTAGCGGTTTAAGAGACTGAAATCATGATCCCAAAGAGAGGCCGACACGTTACCTGATAGGGAGCACCAGCAGGAAGAGATAAAACGATTGTGGTGAAGTGAAAATTGCATGTGCAGCGGGGCCCCTCTTTGCTCCTATGGAGGAGTATGACTATGCCATCCATGATATCCACTTGTAAATTATCCAAACGATGAAGGCATATATATTGAAGATAAATATAATAGTAAGACAAATACAGAAACTGAGGCCAGTTGCCATAACTGAAAACTATCATCATGGAAATATATTTAATTACTTGCATTGTTAATTCACTCTTATAATTAGTTCAGAATGTTACACAAGTTTGATTCCTAGATGTGTAGTGCATCGAAAAATCATTGATCCCTCGATGAACAAACAACAATGATTCAGACCCAGGCATTCACTCAAAGATATGTTCAGAACAAAAATTCCAGTCATATGATCATTCCATTTTTTTACATGAAAATGTCAATAAATATTTCCTTAACATAAAGTAATATTGTTCCCATTATTCTAATCCATTCCAGTATGCATTACGCTGAAGGTATATAGTACCATAAGAGAAGACATGTAATTAGCAGAAACTGGTAGTCACATGCAAAAGAAAACAAGCACTTCAAATGCCTTATTGGTGCTGCAGCAATGGAGCCGAGCAAATTACCACCATCTCAGTCACATGGATGAAGTGAACCAATAGCAGAGGGAGTGGCTGAAAAGTTTGCAGTAGGGAAACATATATCCTTCTCTGTTAAATTTCTAAGTCCCTATCATAAACCCCTTTTAGCTTAAATATGTAAATCTGGACTTTCAAAAATCAAAGAATTAACTTCCTGCGGTTTTAGATACAATGGTACATATATGGGGTGTTTAATTTTTCAAATTTCAAACTGAAATAAACACGCTTAATCTTGGATGGTGACTCCTACCACTGGACTGGAGGTATGGATTCAACTGCCGGTAACTACTCTTTCTCCAAAACTGCATCACCGATGGCAAAGTAGTTAAACATCTTTTCAACCTTTGTGCTTTTCTTTCCTAGCATCTCAATGAAAATATAAGAGAAAATTATATCTGAGACATGGGTGAATAATGTATGATTGAACAGCACAGTGTTTGGTGAATATTCTACACACCAAACTCCCTCCTGAAGAACAACAAAATAGTAGAATGGTATAAGCCTGTGCCTATGATGGAGCCTACTTTTCACTTCTTATAATGGGCTGGACATTGGTTTTGATATTTTTTTCGTATTAATAATTCTGAACAGAGCAAATAGATGTCAGCAATCTCATTACATAACAGTAAGTCAGTAAGTATATTCCTTGTACAAACTTTACTAAGATTTGAAGTTCAGTTTTGCAGATGAGGGAATATAGCACCAATGTTGCTTATAATGGCCTGGCAGCTAAAATTTCTGCGCAGCAAATTATCATTGATGAACAAATTCGGCAATCCCGCACATCAGGCATGCATATATGATTGGAGGGGGGCCTTACTCGGGAAGGAGGCGAAACGCGAGCAGCACATCAGAAGCAACGAGCTTGGGCTGCCTTAGGGAGGCTTGGGCTGCCTTAGGGAGGTACGTGTATCCGAGGCGCAGGAGCGCTGCAAGCTGGCCGCACCCACCAAGAAGAATCTTGGGCAATATATAAGAGGGGAACAGGGAAGATAGAAACCTGAATTCGAATCGCATAAATTTCTTCCGAATCCTGATTCCACTCCAACGGAGATCAGCCGATGGTGTCCTGATTCCACTCCAAGGGAGATCAGCCGATGGTGGAGTTGAGCGGACTCTTCCTGCGGCGCGGCCACGCCGTGACCGTCGTGGTCGTCGAGCTGCCTCTGTGTCGACGGACGCCCCCGTCCGTGGTCGCGCCACAAGCCGCTGAGGCCCACCCGTCCCTCAACTTCCACGAGCTGCAGCTGCAGCTGCCGCCGCCAGACGGCGCGGCCTCGCCGTGACCGTCGCGGTCGTCGAGCCGCCCGCCCAGCGTCGACGGACGCCCCGTCGTCGCAGTCAAAAAGAAGTGACGAGCAGGGGGAGTGAGCGAATGAGCCGAACGGGCCGAACGAAGAGTAGGAGCGTGAATGGGCCAGATTTAAAATTTAGGAAGAGAAACCTCTCCCTTTTAAATATTAGGTATAGACTTGCTGTCAAACTCAGCAATAGGCGTAGCTGTGAAATCTGCCAATGTAATAATGATTTCTTACTAGAAGAACTGATTGTGTGTGATAAAGTAGGCTATCATTTTTTCTCTGTTCTGATGCAAGCAAATTATGTACTCATTGCTGTAAAAATGACTGCTATCTTATGCTATTTGTGCAGGAAACATGACTGAATGGTTTTCAACATTCAATATGTTGGTGCTTAATTTTTTGCAGGTCATTACTGACACGAAGCAAATATGTGCAGGAATCAAGAACACAGCAAAGTGTGTTGGAGTTGAAGAACTCGAGGATTTCATTTGATTTTGGTAAAGCAAGAACATTGGAAAGGCTATACACTGCAACTAGTTGAATCTGATGATTTGAATTTGCTGAACAATATTGATAGTTTGTTTTATGCCAATAATATTGATAGTTGATGTAAGGCTTGTGTACTGGTTATGTTATAACAGTGCATATTTTTCTGGTTAATTTTGTAATAAATTTATTAATAATTGGTTGTATGTTACATGTGCTATAATAATCGATTGAAAAATTGTAAATTTGCTGAAACCAGGATGTAAATGGTTTGAAAATATATTGCAAATGGTTAAAAACAAATAAAAAATTGGCTGAACCCAGAATGCAAGTGGGCTGAAACCAGGATGTGAATCGGCTGAAAATGGCTAAAAACCAATTGAAAATGGGCTGAAACAAGCAAAAAAAAGGCCCATCTTTCTATGATGTTTGCTTTATTAATATATGGGCAAAGATACCATGTCATCATCCACATAAGCATCAATGATGATGTGGCAATTTATCCGTGACGTTTATTTTCATCACAGAAAATGGACTTGGTCTCAGGCTCTATCGTGACGATTTAAGATCATCACCAATTCCATTAATTTGTGACGATTTTCGACAAACCATCACAGAGGTTAATCCATGACGCTCAATCCATGATGATATCTAAAATCATCATGGATGCTACTTGGTGATGATTGTTTGGTGATCTGTGATGAAAAATTTTCTTCATAGATTAACAGGATTCTTGTAGTGTAGAAATACCATTAATCAGTATATTGAGCTTAGCACATGGCCGGAAACATGGGCCTTTGCTGTAGTTTCCTACAGTGTAGTTTGGTAATTTCTTTGTACTTGGTTGCTTGTTCAGTTTAATTAAGAGGTACAAATCCTTTGATTCCAGCACTTGCATAGATGAAACAAGATAACGCATTATCTGATTACAATACGTATGAGCTAGGCTGCATTATTCATCATGTGGGCTCGCTGGACTGGAACTGGCTTCAGCTTGGAGAAGTAGCCAGCCGGCTGGAAGCACATGCTAGAATCAGCTGGAAAAAAGTAACAAACTCGTCCGAGCTAGGCTACATTAATCATGTTGTTGGGCCAATAAGTGGTGGTATGTCAAATGTCGGATCCAACTGTTAATCAAAAAATATAATGTCAACTGTTTGGTTTCATCAATAGAGATGCCGCAGAACTATGAATTCGGCCATTGATGAGTTATTCATCAATAGATGGTGGACACATCAGTAAATATATGTCTGTACTTGTGCTGTCTTTTCAGTTATATCTTACTATTACTAATTAGATGCCCTAACGGAGGCACCACGTTGAAATTCTCATATTAATCGAAAAACATCTAGCCTTTAATTTGGTAGACACTAATCATCATGATTGATAATAGCCATCGGATCTATTACAATTTATCAAAAAATTACCCTCCTGCCATTATAAAAAATACATAAAGTAACCCCCTAATTTTGTATTTAAATTACTCACCGCTGCCATTATCAAGAATAATTTAAGATAACCCCCTAATTTATATATAAATTCCCCACGTACATATCATTATGAAAGGTAATTCAAGATAATCCCTAGATTTATATCTAAATTATCTACTTTGCTATTATATGATAAATAAATCAAAATAAACCCATCGCGTTGTATCTAAATTACTCAACTTTTGCTATTAGAAATAATAGTTTTAAAACACCCTTCTAACTTTATATTTAGATTTTTTATCTATCATTATAAAAGATAATTTTAAATACATGGTATTAATTTTATATATTACCAACCTTTATAATTATAAAAGTTAAAGAAAAATAACATCCTAAATTTACATCCAACCTATCTATGTATGTTGTTATGAAAGAGAATATAAAGTATTAACTCTACATTCATATCTAAGCCTCGTTTAGATGCCAACTTTTCCATTCTCTCTCCATCACATCAGTATTAATGGCTATGTTTACCCATATATATGAAGCATTAAATGTAAGTAAAAAATAACTAATTACATAGTTTAGTTGTATATCACAAGACGAATCTATTGAGTCTAGGTAGTCCATGATTGGATAATATTTGTCACATACAAATGAAATGTGCTACAGTTGCAAAGTTAAAATTTTTCCATCTTCACTCTTCCATCTAAACAAGGCCCTACAAGTCATTATAAAAGATAAATAAAAATATTACTCAAATCAACATGTAAACACTAATATGTTCTGTTAAAAGAATTAATCGATATCTATAGACATATATATTTATAAATTTATAAATTTTAGAATTCTACAAATCATAAAATAACTATATGCCATATTTGACATATATACAATAGGATAAATATTTTTAATTTCTTATGAAAAATAAAAATGTTTAATTCACAAACTACATAGTAATAACATAACATCAACAATTCACTTTAAATTATATTAATGCTACATGATAATTAATTTTATAGTTTGTTATTTTAAATAATCTTATATATTTTAATTGAAACATTATATTATTGCACTATTGATAATACAATTGTTATAACAAAATTTAACAATTGTAATGCTAGACTACAATCTGAGCTTCAACGTAAATGATATCTTTGAACTAATACTACTAAGATTTAAACTCTTTTAAATAAATTTTGAATTAAATATAAAAAATACTAGAGTTTCTACTTATAAAGTCAATTAAAACTCAAAAGCTATCTATGAATAATGAAGTCATATCATGGAATACAACTAGAGTTTATATATGTTAATATTAGGTTTCCATCTAAAAATATATCACATTAAAAATACTAAAATATCTAATTAGATATCTCTAATAAAGCCTCCACATTAGTCCTCGCTAGATACAATAAGATAACAAAATATAGAACCTAAAAGTTCTCACAAAAATTCAAAATATTTGAGCGTCAATTCCATTTAACGTAATCACCATTAATAATTTTCTTCAAAATCACCATTAATAACAACAACTATTGGATCTACTCTAATTCCTAAATAATTACCTAACTCCCTAATAAAATAATATAAGATGAAAATTTATATTTAATTATTGATATACTCTTAATCTATGTATCCCAATTTTTCTCCTATTATTTAAAAGTTTAGATATCCTTGCAAATCTACATCTAAAAATTGTTAAAAATTTATATTTAAAACTTTTTAAATAATCATAGATAATGTTTGTGTTATTAATATTAATATTTAATTAAAGTAAACATATATGATGTGCTAGCATGCATTAAAAGTACGGGAGATACCACTAATGGATATATATGTTTCTCTAATCTTTTGAAATTATTTTAGCTTAAAAAAGAAGACCATTATGACTTAATTATTAAAATTCTTTACCAATTAGCATTGTACACACATCAATGATTCAAGCTGTATCACTTACCTCAAGTATCATGATGCAAGATTCAAATGATTGCTTATACTATTTGGTAAACATACTCTATGACCTAATGTACTTATTTAAAAAGTGTAAACAGGAGAGTTAATAAAATGTATATTAAGTACAAGAGCTTTAAGGTAACAAAACATAGCAGTTAATAAGATAAAATTTTGAAAAATCATAATTTAGATTCAAGACTTTATAAGATATGTAATGGGGGGCAAAGACTGTTATAGTTAATTGTAAGGTTTCAATCTAATATAAAGTAAAACCACAAATAGATAAAAAATATATAAATCAATGCTTTGCAAAAAAAGACTATAAAGTATCTATTACGTCCATTTTGTAGAAAATAAACACAAATAAAGCATATAATTTATCATCAAAAATATTTACTATTAGATATATTAAATGGTATATCTCTTAAAATTTTAGTCCGTGCGAACGGGTAGATGGACTAGTTATATATAGGAGCAGATGCAAAACTGTTGGATGCACTATGTTTATATCCACTGGCATTAGTCATACCCCTGTACGATAGGTTAGTACTCTCCAGGGCAGAAAGGGAGCATGATGAAAAGGGTTTGGAAGAAGATGCAATGATGTGTTAGGAATAGGAGGCAAAAGGGAAATACAACAGGGACTGCTGATGCCTGCGGGGCTGGGGTGGCACGATGGTTCGACTACCACTGGGGACCAGGCAGCCATTTGTGCCAATGTTTCAGCCATGCTCACGAGAAGACCGCCATATGTTTTCTTTTTGCTGGTGGGGATGTGTGGAGAATGCATGGAAGCTCTGGCAGTGTGGACGGAAGTAACTGTGCCCTTAACCTGTGTGGGACAGTGGGATTGCAGCTTTGGTCATGTGGGTAAAGAAAGGAACGTCAGTCCGACATCAGCAATCCTTCGCAATGGCTCTTGGCTCCAGGGTGCAAGGATACAGCTCACCAACCTGTGTGGGACGATTGAGCTCAACCATGTTGAGTGCCCCCCTCGCCAAAGTGCCTAGTGCCTCAACGGGCACACCAAATGTAGCCGAACTATGCAACAACACTTGAACATTTCTCGAATTTGCCATGCTTTACATATTCTTGAAAGATAATAATGTGATCCTACAAAAAACAGAAAATTTGCCGCTAACTTTTGCAGAAGCATGTAACAGACCATCTCCAGATGAAGACCTAGCTCTCGTCAAACTTTGTTCTACAATATTACTGCATGCATGATGCTTGCAGCCCGCAGTGAACAAGCAAATTAAAGTTCACCTACCTAATCTGGATGAGCAGCATGGCGAAGCTAGATCAAAACTATTCAAATAAGTTCATTATGACAAGAGATTTAACGACCTATCTTATGATATTAATTACCTACCATATGTATTACTATTTTCCTGTATATATCTTCTCAAATGTGTGTATGTTTGACTTCTCAGGAAATGAAAGCTACATTTTCAGAAGGGAAAGAGGGAATATGCATATTCAATCTAATTATGGGGGAAGCTTGCAAAAATTTGTTTTTAGATGGGGTCGAGTTAAACTCATGTAACACTATTAGCAGCTTCTTCCATCATGAAATCTATTTAATATACAGTGTGCCTACCTTGTAGATGATTGATTGCCTAACAACAACAATGAAAAGACATACAGGCAGTAACTACCAGCAAAGCCAATGTGATCAAGCGACTAAATGTTACTTCACGTTGAGCTTGCTACCACACCACAGGTTATCAGACTATTAGGAAGACAGTAGGATGACTAGCTATCAGAATTTCGAGAAGATGCCATGATTGTGGGAGATGGGAATAGGAGGCACAAGGAAATTTCAGGCAACTCGGATCAATTCCAACTCTGGGGGCCAGAAGGTGATGAGCAGCTTAAAAGAGTCTGTACATGGAAACGAGCCGCAGGGGTCCCTCCAACGAAGTGACAGGGTACCGATGAGGATGAGGACGCAGACGACGTCGCGGTTCCGCCCAAGTCAAGGTACTTGGCGTTCAGAGGCTCACGGAGGGTCGATAGGTGACAAATTCCAATGTGAAGCTAGAATTCTGGGACAATCAGCGAGATATATAGGGTCCGCAACAGGAGGGGAGACCACCTTGGCCATTTGATGGCTGGATGAGTGTGGGAAGGATGGGTTGATGGGAGTCGTTTTACTCAGCAGGGAGTCTCTACATTTTCAGAAGAGCTACAGTGATGTGAATTGTGAACAACATGGTGAGGATTCTGGATTGTTTGAGGGAGATATATACATGTGAGCACCAATTGTTGGGAGAACGGAATGTGGCCCAGGCTTGTCAGAGTTCTATTCATGCAAAAAAGGAATATATGATGCGTGGATTGACCCTCGCCATTTAATGTGGGGGGGGGGGAGCGATTGGGTTATCAGACAACTAAATGGGGAAAAGAGTTTGAGAGAATTTAGTTATTAGCAGAGGAGATTAAGCAACTAAACGCGTGGGAAATAATGTGTCACATGTTCAGTGCCAAGAACATGAGCTAAATAAGCTGCAGAAAACGTTGGAGCCATCTGGATGGAGTCTACTACGTGGTCATTGATGAAGTCAAGTTGCAACTCTTATTACTAATAGTGCTTGTTGATTTGCTCCTTGGTGTTCAAACATGGGGTACAATGAGAGGTCCCACCGTAATGATGAGCAGAGCTGACAAGCTATCATTGATCTTACCCAATTCAAAGCTCAGAAGCTAGCCCAAAATGACTATTCAAGTACTTTGACTTCAGTATCGTGCTGGTCCTCCACCTAGGCTTCTGTCACCGGCTTATCCGACTACACATCCACGGTTACATACAACACTTTGAGGCGAACTAATTCAGATATATGCATATGCAAGCTCATTCTAAGGCGAAGCAGCCTATGCATTTTTTTTTTTTTTTTTTTGATGAGGCGACAGAACACTCATCTCGTACTACGAGGAGCTTCTTCAGTGAGCTCTATATAATATAGAGTTTGCCAACACCTTGTAGATAAGTAACTTCATTGGAAAAAAATAATGAAAATACATACTGGCCGCACCCACCAGTAGTAACCAATATGATCAAATGACTCAACGTTGCTTCATTCAGCTTACACAGCACATATATAATTTTAGCTTCCACCCACTACAGATTATTAGTGCAGTGGGAGGAAAACAGGACGATGAATTGCCAGCAGAATTTGGAGAACATGTTTGCATCATCATTGCCGTACAGCTGACCTGCAGCATCAGCTTGCACAATTCCTCTCTGTCAGCGCATTCATGGTGATACTCGCTAATTGATATGGGCAATGCGTGGCTAGAAAGATACACTGCCTGCAGTTTGGAACTGCAATATCGAATAAATGGAGGGCAATAAAAAGCAAGCTCTAACGCCACCGGGTCTATTGTCACGGGTTTGCTGGGCGGAGGCTCGGCGATGGTCCAAGTTCAAGACAACAGTGCCGGGGTCATGTCCAGAAGTGGTGGCCGAGGTGCGCTGGCCAGACAGCATCGTAGTCTGGCTGGCGATGGATGACTGGCAACTGCTAGCAAGTTTGTAGATCAACGCTAGGTGCGTTGATTTTTTTTTTTGGCAGATATCCTCCATTTGTTTGGTCAGCACTAAAGTACAGGCTGATTATATCTATACTTTGTATAAAATTCATGCGTGAAATTGCCAAAAAAGAGGCATCTCTGAAAATCGACTTTCATACAAAGTGTGCTGCTGAATATCAATTTTCACTTAATTTAATCTTTTGTTCAATTGAAAAATTATATTGGGCAGGTTCTCGAATTGTATGTGTAGGTAATCTAGGATCTTCGCTACTCACTAGGAAGGATAAACGCACAGAATTATATGTTTATGTGCTGATATGCAGACCTTCAGATGACAAGTATATGCATGGCAAAAGAAAATCGATCACCTACCAGCTAGCAATTCCCAATAACAGTGATTGAAAACTAATTAATAACCGCTGAAAGTCAAAGGGTGAATCATATAGAATTGGAATCTAAGAACAACTCCAAGAGAATGGCTATTATTTTTACCGTTAAATCCGATTGGGAGTTTCTGATGAAAAAAATCAGCTCCAGCAGCTATTCTATTCGACGATCTATTTTAGCCAACCATCCATCCTCCTCTTTTCGCTCGCTAGCGAAGGCTAGCTGGGGTCACTTGCCATTTGCCTTTCCGCCCAGATTTCGGCGCATGCGAAGTTACGGCTTCCCAAAGTCAAGGTGCCTTTTCCCCGTTGCCCACCGCCTGGATCCCTTGCAAGCTCCCCTGAATGACTGAATCACTTGTTTTCTAGCCGGCTACAGCCGATGTTGACCGCCTGGGCATCCTCCACGGTGTTGCATGGCCGGCCACCATGGCAGCAGCCGGAGTTTCGGGTCGGCCTCTGTGCATGCGAGGACATCCAGCGGGAGGTGACCATCATGCGGTTGCTTCCCGAGCACTCCCAACATGTGCAGCTGCGAGAGGTCTTGGCGGATGGTCAGATGGTGACACCGTGCACCCAGCATGTGAAACAACTCGTTCGTTGCTTCCAAGGTCTTCTGTTGGTAACTTGGTAATGGTAAGCACTACTAGTACCTCCTCTGCCATTGCGTCCTCTGTGACCTCCACTCCCCGGACCGTAGTCTGTCACCGTCGTTTCAGCACCAGTGTACACCACCTGTGATTTGGCATACAGGACGGGGCGCCGCTGGCACAGGCAGTCGGGCGGAGGTGACTGTCAGCTTGGCTATGGACAGGATGCAGGTTCCCCATTCGAGCTAGCTCCAGGCCAGGTCTTCAAGTCCCATGGCCTGTGGTGCTGTGCATACGACTGCTACCTAAAGATGACATGGCAGGTGTACATGCACGTCAAGGGGCTCTTGCTCCATCGAGCATGGGGTGTAATCCCTAAGCATCGGCAACTTCGTGCGAATCTACGAGTGATGAGCAGTGTGAAGCAATGGCATAGCTGTGCGGCGGATCTGGCTATGCACAATTCCCCAAGGGGCAGATCTGGCAGTGTAGGACTCCCTAAACGGCAGAACCAGATCAAAGCAGGGGCGCTGTGGTACACGGCGACAGATCCGTCTCTAGGGCTAGGGGTGGGCTCCTAGTGGGCTCAGAAATGGGATTGCCAATAGACTATTGAATTATTTTTAATTTGTTTTTTATCCATTGACGGAGGCAGCGTTTGCAAAAAGACCGCTGCAGTTGTTCTTATTTTTGCAGGCAGGCAGGGAGGTCGCCTATACATTGCTCTTGATTAACGCAGGCCTTTAGAAGCAGCACATTTGACGGACTGTAGAAAATTTATTGTAGTAGTGTTTATTTTTCAAATCATTCACCCTATTAGTCTATTGAATGAATACACTGATGACCAGTTATTTGGGGTGGAAGTACACTGCCTACAGTTCCAACTTCTAAAAAATTGATGAAAACAAAGGGGGAGAAACACGTGTAGTGGCACTACACAACCTGTCTGCCTATATATGTTACTATTCATAGTGCATTCTATTCCACAAGTAGCATTACAAAATGCGAGCAGAACAGAGTGTATGATGCTCAATGGAGTAAGAAAGATTGGTGAACATGTATATGTTTTAGGAACTGGAGGCAAGAGGGAAATACTTATTAGGTATTCTACAACGGGGTGGAGGTGGGAGGACCAAAGGGATCAATCTGTCCCATTTCATGGGCTAGTTCTTTCTTTGCAAATCTGTGATGACCTGCTTTTCGATTATTTGGTTGCCGCGTGGACATTTAATTTGGCAGGCGGAGACAGGATACATGGTCCTATGGAGATGGCAAGTCATGGCAGGTTGACACGGGCGCACTGTCCTGGAACTGGAGACGACTGCGCTTAGCACAGGGCCAGAAACAGGGGCCTTGGCTGCAGTTTCCTCCAGAGTAGTTTGCTATTTTGTTTGTTCTTGTTTAGTTGTTCAGTTTAATTAAGAGATACAAGTGCTTTGATTCCAGCACTAGCATAGAGGAAATAATGTAGCACATTATCCAGTTACGAGTACAATGGCTTGTCTAAACTTTATAGGGTCTAGAGCTGCTCAAAGAGTTCGTCTGAACTATATTTGGCCTAGTGCATTATCTTATCTGTTATATTTAATCAGCCAGTTACGAAGAGAAGCTCAAGAAACAAGTAACAGTATGAGCTAGGCTGCATTATAAATCATGTGCTAAGTAACAAGATTGTCAGAGCTAGGGTACATTAATCAACTGTTATTAAAAAACTGTCGGCTGTTTGGTTTCATCAACAGAGATGCAACAACTATGAATTCTGCCACTGATGAGCTATTCATTAAAAGAGTGTTGACACATCAGTAAATATATATCTGTACTTTGTGCTGCCTTTCATTTCCTGTATTTATGCTCCCTCATAAAAAAATAGTGGATAAATCAGTAAATTTGTGTTTGTACTTTGTGCTGCCTTTTCATTTTCCGCATGTATTTATCCACCCTCTTGTAATAGCGAGATTCACGTTTTCAGTTATGCATAGGAGCAGATGCAATGACACAGGATGCACTATGGTTAAATCCACTGATCACTAGTCACACCGATGTCAATCCACAGAGAGCTCGATGGAGTCTACCGTGATACTAGTCATACACTGATGACCAGTTATTTGCGGTGGAAGTACGCTCCAGGCTCCAGGGCAGAAAGGGAGCTTCATGAAAAGGGTTTGGAAGAGGAAGCTATGATGTAATAGGAATAGGAGGCAAAAGGGAAATACGACAGAGAGTGGTGATACCAGCAGGGCTGGGGTGACATGATGGTTCCACTGCAACTGTAGATCAGGTAGCCATTAGTGCTGATGATGCAGGCATGCTCACGAGAAGGCCGCCATCGTGTTCTTTTTGCTGGTGGGGGTGCGTAGAGAATGCATGGAAGCTCTGGCAGTGTGGACGGAAGTGACCGTGCCCCATGAGTTTTGCTGTGTGTGGGGGGATTGCATGTTTTGTCATGTGTATAGAGAACGGAACTTGAGTCCCACATCAGCAATCCTCCGCATTCGCTCCTGTGGCTGCAGGTCCAAGGATACTGCTCACCTGTGGACACGTATACACCGACTGGCAAAAGAGAGGTTCATTTTGTAATAACTCTGGTGTAATTCAATCTCTGCTTGCTATTTAAGCATCAAGCTATTTGATTGCTCAAAGCAATATATTAGTTGGGCAGATGTCGTCCTCTCTGATATCCTTAAAAAAAAGAATATTTGAATGTCTGCCTGCTGTAGAGTTCAAATAGGGCCCTGTACATCAATGTCTAAAACTCTAAATGCTATTAGACATAAGTAGCAGTATAGCACTAAAAGTGACGATTGAGCTCAGCCTTGTTGGTTTTTTGATAGATGAGCTCAGCCATGTTGAGTGCGCCCTCCCCAAAGTGTTTAGTGCTTGAACATTTCTCAAATTCAACAGGTTTTACATATTCCTGCAAGATAATAATGCGATCCTAAAGATAAAGAAAATTATGCTGGATGTGATGCATGTGAGTTGTAGCCGCTAACTTGGAGGAGCATGCAACAGACCATCTCCAGATGAAGAAGAGCTAGCTAGTTCTTATCTGTCTTGTCAACCTTTGTTCTCCAATATTACTGCATGCATGATTCTTACAGCATCCAGTGCTGATTCTTACAGCATTCAGTGCTGGTGTGGCCAATGAAGAACCAAAGGCCACCAACCTAATCTGGATGAGCAACGGCGTGGCGAAGCTATATCAAACTTATGAGGTAGTGTTGAATAAAAAGCTTGGGGGCTTTGCTGTGACTGTAAAAACTAAATCAAATATGTTTATTATGAAAATAGATTCAACAATCTATCTTATGATATTAATTATTACCATATGTATTTATATTTTCCTGAATATATTTTCCCAAATGAGAACTACGATTAAATAAAAACAGACATATTCAAGCTCAATATAGGTGGAAGCTTGCAAAAAGTTGTTTTAAGATGGGGTCGAGTTAAACTCATCTATTGCTATAAGCAGCTTCTTCCACGGACTCTATTTAATACAGAGTGTGCCTACCTTGTAGATGATTCATTGCATAGTAACAACAATGAAAAGACATACTGCTGGCAGTATATATATCCACCAGCAGTAGTCAATGTGATGGAGCGAGACTAAATATTACTTCACCTTCAGCTTGCTACCACCACAGATTATCGGATTATTAGGAAGATAGTAGGATGACTAGAGCTATGAGAATTTAGAGAAGGTGCCAGGGTTGTGGGAGATGGGGAATAGGGGGCACAAGGGAATTTCAGGCAAGTCTGTCTAATTTCAACTCTGGGGGCCAGAAGGTGGTATTCCAACTCTGGGGGCCAGAAGGTGGTAAGAGGCTTAAGAGAATCTGTTCAGCGCGACGACCCGTGGAGGCCTCTACGATGAAGTGACAGGGCATCAATGAGGATGAGGGTGCGGGCGATGTCATGCTTCCGGCCAAGTCAAGGTAGCTCGTGTTCGGAGGCTCTAGGAGGATCGACGGGTGACAAATTCCATGATGCGGCTTGAATTCTGGTACAATCAGCAAGATGTACAGGGGAAGGGAGACAACCTTGGCCATTTGACGGTTGGATGAGTGTGGGAAGGACAGTATCCAGGGCCACCAGCGATGGTATCCGGGGCCATACTATCCCGCTCAGCCCCGACACCACACCGCACTGTCTCCAATAATTTTATTAGTTCGAGCAATCCAATATATTTTTGTTTCGTTTGGTTCGCACTAAAGCACAGAGGCTTCACCTGGCTGATTATCTATTTATGAAATTCATAAGTGTAGAAGTGCCAAAAAAGATGCATCTCTGAAAATCAATTTTCATCCAAAGTGTGCTGAATATCAATTTTCACTTAATAAAATCTGTTCTTCGATTGAGAAATTATATGGGCAGATTCTGGAATTGTAATTGTAGGTCATCAAGGATCTTCGCTAGGAAGGACACAGGCACATAATTTGCAGGACAGAAGCCACAGTAAACGCACACCATGCCGACGAATCCTGCAAGATGACGTAATATAGCAAATTAAAACAGTCATCATTGACTAAATATCCTTGTTTATTAACCGGCCTTCACCTCCAGAAATTTGATGGGCTAGTCACTAGTGATATGGTTCAACGTCCAATGAAATTTACGTAGTCTGTTCAGCTTTTACGTAGTCTGCAGACAAGTTGGAGCGACGATTTCTTGCCACTCGTACTACAAATAGAGCTTCTCGATTCACCCATTGGTACTAAGAAATAGGGTTCCCCCGTATTTTGGTAACACTAGTACACAAAACATTTTTAGTGGCGGTTGACAACCTATTTTCACTGGTGTTTTTCCCAACCGCCAGTGGGAGAGGCCAGTAAAAATGGCCGATTTCCACTGGCGGTTGGTTGAAAACCGCTAGCGGAAATCGATTTCTACAAAGGTTCTCTTAAGCAACCGCCTGTAGAAATCGCTGCCCGTAAAAACACCCAAAAATTGCAAAAAAATATTTTTAAAAAGGCAAAAAATATTTTTTAAACCAGGCTGTTCTCTTAAGCAAGTCACGCATTTTTTCACGTAAAATCGCGCACTACGCGGCCATGGGGGTTTGAACCCGCGACCTCCCCCTCGCGCGTGCACCCCCTCTACCACTCCGCCCACACGTCGGTTTTGTTCCCCACATATTATACAAACCCGATGAAAAATTCAATATTTGAGGGCCTAAATGAATTTAAATGAAAAAGTAGTGAACTACAAAGTTTCATAACTTTTCGAGATCTACAACTTTCATTTAGAGTGTTTCTCCATCTAAAGTCATTTGCAAAATTTTGATTTTAAATTTAAAAATTTAATTTGTAGTTTTCCATAAAGAGATAATTTCAAATAAAAAAGTTGTCAACTACAAAGTTTTATAACTTTTCGAGATCTACAACTTTTATTTTGGGAGTTTCTCCATCAGAGAAAGTTACCTTAAAAATATTAATTTGGAACTATTTCTACCGGGCGGATCTCTTAAAAAACCGCCAAGTAAAAATTGATTTCTTGGGCGGTTTCTTAAGAGATCCGCCAAGTAGAAATAGTCGATTTTCTACTGGCGGTTCTCTTAAGGAACCGCTAGTAAAAATTGTATTTCTACAGGTGGTTCTCTTAAGGAACCGCATGTAGAAATAAGTTTCCGATTTCTTGGCGGGCCGTTCTAAAGGGAAACCGCCAAGAGAAATAAAATGCTAGTGTCAAGAGAAATCGTTTGTGTACTAGTGTAAGAAGGGCAGACTAGTTAGCTATTGCTGCACTAAACAGTGACTAGTTCACGTGCTGACATGCAAACTTCATACAACTAGTAAATGCACGGCAAAAGAAAAGCGAACAATTACCAGCTAGCAATTCCTAGTAGCAGCGATAAAAAACTAAATAATAACCCCTGGTTCAATATATGTACTATATACACATAGTTCTCTCAGTTCCGCCCCTAGCTCAACAAAGTGCCAAACAATACTAGCTACAATATGCAGCACAACGCTACGTGAAAAAGGTTTTGTAGGAACAAGGTCTTTTTTTAGGGGCGGCTTGTATTAGAGACGCCCCTACAGTGAGTGTTCTTGGGCTCTAGTAGATAAACCGTCCTTACAAATAGTCTAATATATAGAGACAGTCTAATCACTAGTCGCTCCTTATGTGCTCATTTGTAAAGACGGTTTGTAATATTTGTAAGGGCGGCTTATAACATTAGCCGCCCCTACAAATAGATTGGTAAGGGTGGTCAAGAAGCCGCCCTCTACAAATAAATGACTTATAAAAAACACCTTAGTAGGAGCGGCTGGTCTGACCGCCCCTATAGAGACTCTAAAAGCGCCTCTATATATCCTTACTGCAGTAGTGCAAGAAAGAGGATATACGGGTGAATCATAGAATTGGAATCAAAGGTGCGTGCATGACGTGATGGGAATGTGAGGCCAAATGAAAGTAAACATTACAAAAAGGCAGGGGAATCACTATATGACTAGTGTGAGGGCCAAATGAAGTGCGTGCGGAAGTTGCAGGAATCCTGAGAACGTCATCCTAGACAGCCTATCCCAGCTTAAACAATGGGGTAATGTGCACCATCGTTTAATGCATCCCCTCCCCGCTGTGAGGGTTTTGCGGGAGGCTTGCACTAGTCCGGGCAACGGCCTGCTGGTACGGTCTATAGCAACAGAATTCCATATCATCATTTATCGAAGGTTACATGTTTTACTACTTTCCGTGCTATATTTTTTGGAGAATTGTACGATACAACGCAGATGCTCACAAACACACGCACACTCACCTATAAATACATGTACACAAACCCTACCCCATCCAAAGGATTAAGCCGGCAGATATTGAGAGTCACGATGGGGACATCGCCTACCACTGAATGTATTGCACCGATAAATCCTGAAATAAATCTAAAAAAATACGAGCATCCGTGCAAAAGTCGTGGACGTGAGACATGTAACCTTAAGTATCGTACGACCCCCACCCCACCACTTTGTTTCACTTGTAGCTATATAGCTGGTACTATTATATATTTTATTTTAACTTCTATGAAGCTTAAATTCAATATAGTCTGCACCTAAACGACTTAATATTAATGGGGTGTTTCACCGTGATGACTCCAAACTGTATAGTCCATCACAAAAAAACTCACATAATTTATAACAAAGTTCAATGATTTTGGATTTTGAAATTTTAAATTTTTAAACTAGCTCAGGCGTCTGCTAGTTCAAAACTTTTTTGATTTTTGTCCATAATATGGATTATAACTTTATAAATTATTTGATTTTGAAATTTGCAAACTACCTAGAATGTTTATGTGGTCAATACCAAAGTTGCAGTTGCTCACACAATGTACATGTTTATTGTTGATATATTTGATTTGTAATTATTTAGATTCTGAATTATGTGTTTTACATTCACATATTTTGGAATATTTTTCTCAACTTTCCCAAAATCTCGGATGGAGTCAAGTCTTGTGTCCTAGTTATGGTGCTTGATAGGATCTAGAACTCCCGGAGGCAGGGCAGGCGCCGGAGTAAGGCAGCACGGGGCCAGCTCCAGGGGGCGCCATGGCAGCTGCATGCGTGGGGATACTGCTCTGACCCTCTGGCCATGGCTGCGCCAGGCAAGCGCAGCCCGAACAAAAAGATAAAACATTGGGTGGGGGACAAAAGGAAAAATAAAGAGGCTTCCAATCAAAAAGAAAAAAAAACTAGACCCAATTTAACCCCTTAACCAAACACAAGATGAGTCAACCCAACCAATAAAACTGAGTACCAATAAAACTGAGTTGGACCCAGTTGAATCCACATGATCCCAGAACCAAACACACCGTAGTGCAGTCATAAAGAAGGTGGTATATGACTATGAGGTTGCACTTCGAGTCTTCTTTTTTTTGAGTGAACTGGAGGGGTTTGCACCCCTACAGGCAAATTTATTGAATTAAAAACCAAGTTTACAAAAGGTAATACAAATTACAAAAACAGGAAGGAAGAGCTAATACAATCAAGAAACAAAGAAGGAAGAGAAGAAGATGCGGGACAATACAGCTCTAAGCCAACTTAAGGTAAATTTGCAATCCATTGCTCAAAATTTATCAGAAATTTTCTTTTGATTCTCAGTAACAAATACTGAGCCTCCTCCTTGAAAAAATGATGCACTGCCAGCATGGTTGGGTTAATCTGACAAAAAATTATGTCATTTCTCATTTTCCAGATCGTCCAACACATGAGTCTTCTCAGAATGCTTAATTTTTTTGTTTTTTGTTAATAGCAGTAAAAGAAAGTACAGTGCCTGCAATTCTAATTGCAGTATTCATTAAAACAAAGGGGAAAAAAGGTCCACTTCTTCATGGGTGCTACACAACATGAGTGCCTATATATTACTACATAGTGCTTTCCATCAGCCAAGTAACTTGATGAAATGCAAGTACTCCCTCCATCTCAAATTATAAAATGTTTGACTTTTTTGACACCAGGTTTGACCGTTCGTCTTATTCAAAAAATTTTGTAAAAAATCACTTCTTTTGCTATGACTTGCTTTATTAATATAAGTTCTTTAAAATAACTAAAATTTAACTATTTTTGTGCAAAGTTTTTGATTAAGGCGAGCGGTTAAACTTGGTAACAAAAAAAGTCAAACGTCTTATAATTCGGAATGAAGGGAGTACTAGTTAGCCGACAAGAGTTAGGATGTTCTACGGAGGAAGGAAAATGGTGCCCTGCCATGTTTGTATTGGAAATAGGAGGCAAGTGGGAAGTCTCTACTATACTATAGTATACAACGGCGAAGAAAGTCTATATGCTTGACTGAGCATTTTCATCAATTGTCCCTGCCCTAGACACAAAAAAGAGGCACCCCAGTCACCTCGTGCGTCCTACACCTCTCACCTCCCACTGCCTGCCGACAGATGTTAGCCTCCTTAAAAGCCACATCGAGAGGCATCCTCGACGACGGTGCCTAGATGGCTGGATCCCTCCTCCATGGTGGCGCATCATGCACCGCCAATCCACTACAGGGATTCCCCATTCCAGCTAGATCCGGACCAGGTCTTCAGACCCTGTGGTGCTGTGTGTGCGACCGCCTCCTAAAGATGCCATGCCAGGTGTACGTGCACGTCAAGTTCCTGCACAGCAACCGCGGTGTGCGTGAGTCCATCTTGGTGGCCAGCTTCCATTAGGTAGGATTGATTCAGGTCCTGGTCTCTTGGGGTTCCATCCTGTTTTGCTATTGGGTTCGTGCCTGGCTGAGTCTAGTTGGTTACTTGCCGGGCGGCATGGCAGGCATGTTAGTTCATCAGCCCTATGGTCACTATTTAGGTGCTCTTGTGGATATCTGTGTCACCGTCTGTGCTTCCAAAAATAGGATCTGGCTTTTATGTTTGTCGAGTATACATGTATACTATTGACTGTTCTGGAGGTGGGACTGAGATATTGTGAAACGATTCAGATCCTGTGTTGAATGTGAATGTTAGTCTGACCTTAGACTGTAGAATACTCTATAAACTAACACAAGTTTTACCTGCATCCTAGTTAATTACCAGTGATTCCCAGTAGCAGTGATAAATGCCAGGCTAGTCCAATCTGGAAACAAGTACCTCATGCCACATATTTATACGGTGGAGATAATGGTTGCGCACAAGATAAGGTAATTGATATCAGTAAATTGATTGCAAAAGTTGAAGATCCTAGTTAGCAATGATAAATTAAAAATTGTAAATAATATATTGTATACTCCCCTGAAATATGTATATTTCATATATATTGGTAACAAATATATAATTCCACCTTTGGCACAACACTAGGAGAGTATACACTAATAAAGCAATGCATTGCAAAAGTTAAGTATCCTAGCTGTTAGCTTCAGTTCTCACTTGCAATGATAAGTTAAAGATGTGTAGCTCTAGCTGCTGATCCTAGTTACCAGCAATTCCCTCTGCGTATATATATAACTACATAGTCCTTTCTATTCTCCATGTTACTTGACAAAATATAACCACTGGTTAACTGAAGACAGGTAGCTTGTGCTAAGGAGTATGAAATATGGTGCTCATGTGTAAATTGTAATGAGAATAGGAGGCAAGTGGAAAATCTGAACTGTATTACTATACAGAGAATGAAGCGTACCTGTTCTTCCCCGGGCACTTTTGGTCCATTGTCCCTGCCTGATGAAGACAGACAGGGATTTGGATTACATGCAGCAACCTTGATTACATGTCCTCGGGCTGAAAACTGAAGTATGCTTGCTTCAATCTAATTACATGGATCCTTTGTGTCGATGAACATGAACCATGAATTTGAAACCAAATTTCTGTGTCAGAACTAGATATTTGACGCCAAGAATTCCTAGTTGAGTTCCTGTTTTACGTACTCTGCACACAAGTTGGTTTGTCTCATATTTACGTGCTTTTTGTCTCTCACACGCATCCATTTCAAAATAGTTATTCTGTGTAACGCAACATCAAGCAGCTTGTTGCCATGGTCCTTTTAAAGAATGCAACTATGTTGCAGCCTGAGACCATGCTTCCACAACCTCCACGGAGTTTATTAATCTGTGCAAAATGTTTTTTTATTCCTCAAGGACATGAATCATACTGAGAAATTAACAGTTGTAGAGATACAAATAAATAAATTGAGGTTTTTTTTTAAAAAAAAACAAATCTAGGTCTGGGCATTCTTATTACCGGAGTTGGGCACCTACCCCATATATTAGATTGGTGAAAAGATGAATGTAAGAGTTTGAAGGTGATTGTACTGTAAGATGGGAATAGGAGGCACAAGGGAATTTGAGGCATGTCTCAGTGCACAGCTTTGTGTCATCTTGGCAAGATGTGGTACAAGGGTCTCTAGTTATATGGCCTTACTGGTGGCCTAGGTAGTGAAAGGGCAAATCCCTTGTGTCTGTCACCCATTTAGCGAGATTGGAGCGTGGAGAGCAGCAGACACTACTACAACAATTTTTACAGAGGCGGGCAAAGGTGCTTTTTGGAGGCAGTTTTCCGTTCGCCTCGCAATAGACGTTACAGTAAATCAGCGATTTACCAAGGCGGACCAGATGCCCGCCACCATTAATAAAATAAAAAATAAAAAGACGATGGGCCCGCCCATGAGCCCATCCAGGCCCCGGATAGAGCCCATCCCCTTTGCCTCGTAGTGCCCACGTGACCGCTGGGTCGCGGCCGCTGCCGCCGAGCACGTGCACGAAGAAGAGCTCGAGGGGCCCGGCGCCACTGGATTCGCAGTCGGAGGAGGACCACCGCTATCGATTTGCAACCGGAGGAGAAAGGCGTGGGGGAGGATGGGTGCCGCTGTTCTGCTATTGCCGGTAGAGGAGCTCAGGGGAGGGAAGCGCCGGTGGAGTCACCATGCGGCAGCTGGTGGAGGAAACAGGCCGGATTTGCCGTGGTGAGGCTGGATCTGTCGCGGCGATGGCGGATCCGGCCACTACGCCACCGCATCCGCTGCAACTTGCCCATGCTGCCGTCGCCTGGCCCATGTCGCCACGCCGGAGGAGGAAGAAGAGGCGGACATGCTCTCGCATGGATCCGGCCACCACGCCCCCGATCCGTGCTATGCTGGAGAGGAGGGAGGAGCACCTCGTTGGAGTGGGTCATGTGGCCACGCCGGAGAAGGAGGCAACTACTTACGTGGAGGGAGGCCACTGCTGGAGGCCACCAGATCTGCGAGCCTTGCCAGGAGAGAGCGTGGAGGGAGGGAGAGAGAGAGAGGGTGATAGTTGAGGGAGAAAGAGGGAGACAAGGAGGAGGGCGCCGGTTGGGAAGGGCTGAGGGTGAAGGGTGCTGGCCTAGAGTTTGTTTCTGCTTATATAGCATGACATATTACTAGGCTTTAATGGATTAGTGGGTTGGGCTTTGTTTATTGAGACAGGCTTTTTTTATTTACGGAGGCGGATATTTTTAACCATCTTGGTAAATAAGATGACTGCCTCGGTAAATCGATTAACCGAGTCGGTTGATTGTGACCGCCTCGATTAATAAAAGTGCCCATCTCAGTTAATTGTAGGTATTAACCGAGGCGGTTGTAATATATGTCCGCCTCTGAGGCCTATTTTTAAGTGTGTCTTAAAAGATTTTGTGTAGTAGTGGGACTGGTCCGTTTGATGAGGACATGACATCTTAGGATACAACCATGGATTATAAGGTGAGCTCGTTCAATATATATTGGTGCAACTTACTTAGTTTCACATGTGCATGTATTTGTTTGCTTGTAGATACAAATATTTCTCAAAGTGTAGGACAATCAAGATTCGTCGGTGACCCGATAATACCTCGTTGGAAAGGCCATAACTCAACCATTCAGAGTGGGATTGGAGGTCAATGAGCACTTGATGGAAAGCTTATCTGATAAGCTTTCAAATAGATCTGGTCCCATATCAATATCACATTGGCAAGGCCTCCAAATCATCAAGACATGTTATCGCCAAGTTTTACGCCAGGGAGCTACATCATCATCATGGGTTTGATATTCACACGGGACCCTGGCCCAAGTTGGAGCACGTTCCGAGAAGATGGAAAACACACCAAGAAAGCCCTTGGACGTCCTCCTCCTTGGTCACTGTCACACCCCAAAATTTCTATTTTGGGGATGTGCCCTAAAAACACTAAATAAAATAAATGATTTAACATTTCTCTAAAAGTTTTTAACCTTTTGTTAAGTTTGTTCTCAATCTAAAGAGTGAAGAAACCATTTCCTAAAACTTTTTACAATTTAATATGACTTGTTTGTTGCACTTCATGCCGTTGCATAGTGTTTATGTATGAAAAATGAATTTAAAGCTTTTCAAATGCGACTACGATTTTAAACAAAGAAAATCTCTCTTGATCTTTGACCATGTTTCCTTGACCTCAAAACCATGATCAAATTATTGTAAACCATACATTTTAATCCTTGTTTCAAGAACCTTGATAGATCCCACACTTTTATCTTGCCGGGCACCCAATCTCATGCCCTCTAAAACCTTAGCTAGTAGTCATAGCCTTGCTCTCTCTCTTTCTTTTATCCTTTATCCCTTATATTTGAGCTCCTAATCTCTTTTGATTTCATCCTTCTCTATAGCCCAAAGTCTATGCTAAGTGACCAATCTTTATATCTCTTCTTTCTCACACAATTCAATCTCATCTTTTTCAAATCAAATCAATCACGTGTCATGTATCCAAGTTAATCTCAATTTTGACTTGCTTTTCTTTCTTCACCTTAGAAAAACCTACATGGGCCCTTTTTTTCCCCTTCACCTTTTCTCCTATTGATCAAAGCCAAACTTGTATATGATCCATCCTTGAAATCTCTATAGCCTTAGTCTCATCTCTTTGAAGCTTTCAATTTTATGAAAACCCTAATCGCAACTCTGATAACTTGGTGAATCAAGCTCAACTCTCTCCTTCCGTCTTGTCTTATCCTGGGAAAAATCCACCAACTTAGATCATTAGTAAACCACACCTCCCTATTTATCTCTTTTGCTAATGGGTCAACCCAACTCTTTCCATCCTCTGACACCGTTCCGGTCCAAATCTCTCATTAGCTTTCGCCTCGGATCAAAGCCCAACCATCCTCCTCTCTTTTGTGGACCAACATGGAGCCCAACCAGCCCTCTAACTCTTCCTCTCCCTTCTCCCACGTGACCCCCTTGGAGCCTCTCATATGCCACAAAAATATCAAGCCAAGACCCTTTGGCTTCCAACCCTTGGTCTCCCCTCACCTCTCCTTCATATATACCACCCCAACAGCCCCTTCACGCCTCTCTCCTCATTCCCCACGTCAAGAACAGAGGAGGGACGCCCCTTCTCCTCCTCATCCTCCCCCATGGATGCCCCAATCAACCGCAACGCGAGAAGGATGCCCCGATGTACTAGATCAACGTCACCGGCCGCCGTTGATGCCTCTCCTTGCTCCATCACACCAATCCCCATGGTGGGAACCCTCCCTCATCATCCCCATGTTGTTCTTGTGTTCCTCGCTGCATACCAAGTGCCGTAGATGACGTATGGTTGATCCCCGATGAAGATTACCCGTTGTATGTGTTGCTGTCCTCGTTGGCAGATTTCCTGTCACTGACGAAATCGGCGTTCCCCCTGTTTTCCTTACTCCAATAATCAATCCCTTTGGTGAAGATGTAGAATATATCCTTGAACACACCCCCCTGTAAAATGGTTTTGCTATAGGAGTTGAGAAACTTGTGATATCATCATCTCGGTGCCCACTGTTCCTGCTGTCCTGTCAGGTTACAGCCCTAAATGGTTTTGGCGTTCCCTGCTAATCCACAGCCCAAATCACCAATCCCTTGAACCTACTTGTTGACAATATTCCTGCACATGATCCCACAAATTGGTGCGGCTATGCAATCCCCGACGGCCGAGATATCGAAGCCAAAGCGTCCGCAACCCCTGCTGTCCAAACAGCAATCACCCTGTTTTTGGCAATGGCGTTCCCGTTGATCCATTGAAGCTCAACGTCTATACTTTGGCTTGACTATCATTTATATACTTGCACACACCTCTGAAAAGTTCCATGGTCATATCATCAAAATACGAAAGAGATATTATTCAGTTTTGTGCTCGCTGTCCCTGCTGCCCACAGCCGCATTGATGCCGGTTGGCATGCGCGTTCTTGATGATTCGCTACTCCAGTGATCAAGACCTTCAACCATAGAGTTTATCATATACTTACACATATATCTTAAAGTTTTCTTGTCTATATAAACCACATCACCAAATATATAAATATCATCATGTCGCTGCTCTTGCAATGCCAACAACCACGCCATACAATCTTGCAATCTCGTTCCCCAACTATCCAATGGCCGAAACACCATGTCCAGTTGCCACAACATAGTACATATAGTACCTAGAAACCCCACAAAATGGATCACCTTTTAATCCTTCGATAACCACGCAACAACTCAACATAACTACCGCTGCCCACCGATGTACAAGTCCGAGATGCCTCAGCGATTCACTGCGTTCCCCACTCTGAGTCCTCTTACATGATCGTGTATCTCCTAGTTGCACATGATATCCTAACAATCTCTAATCCAAGTTAATTAGTGCATTGTGCCTCTGATATATCATGGTCACAACCATCGCTACCCGCCGCTATCTGCCATCGAGTATGCTCAACCGGTACACCATTCTTCGTAATCTTGTGCTTGAATCCACACTTGTGCATTGGTTGATAATGACATATTCCCGTGTAACCTATACACATATCCAAATCTTTTTGTTTCGATGAGTATGATTCTTCTAGTCTAAACTCTACCTTGCTCACCTAAATCCAATCATTTCCATCTATACCTTTCAACTCTCACATTCTTTAATCCTTGCTTTCCTTTTGCTTGTTTTTCCGCTCAAGTGATCGTAGTTACAAGTCCTACGTGTTTTAAATCTTTATATGTTGTTTTTATAATGCTTGGTGTACTGTTTCTAGGTTTGTTTAAGATGCTTGTGCTGGTTGATGCTATCGTTAGAGGTGGAGCGTGCAAGGATGATCCGAAAAGGGAAAGGATGGAAAGTTTGTCCGACTTTTTTGGAAGGCAAGTGTAACATGAGTACCCTTGCTACCTAAGAACCATTTAATCATCTTTCATATGCATGTGTCTAATATGATGAACCCCTAAGGACTTTACCTAGTACTTTTGTACCCTGTTCCTTGATACCCTGGGTTAATGCACATGGGTAGCTTTGCTTAGCTTGCAATCACCTATCTTTATAATGTTAATTTTGATTAATGATGCCTTATGGAATCGATGGTTAAGATGATGCTCTTTGTAACATGGACATAAGGGGGCTAGAGCATTGGGCTTTCTTGGGTGCTCTAGTCTGCCCTCCATAAGGACTCAATCTTAAAGCGACCACCCAGGACATCCGTACAACCATGAGGACTATATGGCTCTGGTCTTGGCTAAGTAACTAGGTTTCTCTAGCTTGTTAGTGGTTACTGAAAGGCGCAAGAGGGGGGCCTAGGTTGTAGAATGGCTTCTTGCCTGTCAAGATGTGTTCTTTGGGCTGCGGTCATTTGTGCACCGCCTTGAAGGGGGGGCTCCATTCGCCTAGCTGCTGAAACCTCGCGGCTACTAACTTGTTAGGGTGTCTTTGGAAAGGCCTCGTAGTGAACCCTACCGACTTACCTCGGAAGTGAGTCAGAGGTTGGCCGCCTCAGGCGTATGGGTATCACGACTCATGGTGAAAGTGTACACACTCTGCAGAGTTTGATCAAACTGATATATCAGCCGTGCTCACGGTCACGAGCGGCCTGGATCCTTTTCGAGATAGATGGATCGATGGATGGTTCTGGTGATGTTTAATCTTGATGATGGTAATTAATTATATTCACTTGGGGTGCTAAGCATAACCTAGAAAGTCAGGTATAATAATAAAATATGACCAATCAAAAGTGCTAATTGCAGTTTAGCCGTGTCTAGCCTTTTGAGCCTTGCATCCCCTCATGTTATGCTTGCTGAGCATGGTGCGCTGACGCTTGCTTTACAATCAACAAAATCCCGGATGGGTACCAGATGGCGTTTCAAGTGAGGTGTTTTCCTGAGCTGTTTCAAGACTACTAGGCGAGTGCTCTCCCAGTTAACCGTCCCTGTGGAGTATGGAGACCCAAAGACAGAAGATTAAGACAAGTTTCCGCTATGCTCTGTAATAGATGTAAGCTTTGTTGTAAATATGTTTCGATATATAATAAAGCATTATCTTTGATAATCTCCATTTTTGTTTCTATATGTGTTGTGTGGACATCCTGGGCACACATATAGTTAGCGCTCGGTATTCTTTAGAAAACCGGGTGCGACAAAATGGTATCGAGAGCGTTGTTGACTGTAGGGGCCTTCGAATTAGTTAGAAATGGTCGTTTTTACAAACTTATTTTAGTAAAAACTAATCTTAGCTTTCTACCCCTTAATGATTTGCAAAAGATGAAAATGCTCTTTACCGAAAACCCCTCATTTCTTCAAAGTCTATGAAGGCGCCTGTGAAGTTGAAGATCCTACATCAACAAAAGACGTCACCATGGAAGACTAAAGAGTTTAAGCTCGTCTAACCTAAGCCTTATTCTAGAAAGTTTCTACCCGAGCGCTTTTTACGATAGTAATGATGCTAAGGCAAGTGATAGTGTGTTTTCATAAGGATCTACCATGTTAGTGTGTCTTAGCGTGGTTGATTGTTTTGTTATTGTGTCCTTGTTTGCTTTAGTTCTTTGTAATGAGTGCCTCTTTCTTGAATCTCGGGGCGAGATTCTTGTTAAAGGGGGTAGTTTGTCACACCCCAAAATTTCTATTTTGGGGATGTGCCCTAAAAACACTAAATAAAATAAATGATTTAACATTTCTCTAAAAGTTTTTAACCTTTTGTTAAGTTTGTTCTCAATCTAAAGAGTGAAGAAACCATTTCCTAAAACTTTTTACAATTTAATATGACTTGTTTGTTGCACTTCATGCCGTTGCATAGTGTTTATGTATGAAAAATGAATTTAAAGCTTTTCAAATGCGACTACGATTTTAAACAAAGAAAATCTCTCTTGATCTTTGACCATGTTTCCTTGACCTCAAAACCATGATCAAATTATTGTAAACCATACATTTTAATCCTTGTTTCAAGAACCTTGATAGATCCCACACTTTTATCTTGCCAGGCACCCAATCTCATGCCCTCTAAAACCTTAGCTAGTAGTCATAGCCTTGCTCTCTCTCTTTCTTTTATCCTTTATCCCTTATATTTGAGCTCCTAATCTCTTTTGATTTCATCCTTCTCTATAGCCCAAAGTCTATGCTAAGTGACCAATCTTTATATCTCTTCTTTCTCACACAATTCAATCTCATCTTTTTCAAATCAAATCAATCACGTGTCATGTATCCAAGTTAATCTCAATTTTGACTTGCTTTTCTTTCTTCACCTTAGAAAAACCTACATGGGCCCTTTTTCCCCTTCACCTTTTCTCCTATTGATCAAAGCCAAACTTGTATATGATCCATCCTTGAAATCTCTATAGCCTTAGTCTCATCTCTTTGAAGCTTTCAATTTTATGAAAACCCTAATCGCAACTCTGATAACTTGGTGAATCAAGCTCAACTCTCTCCTTCCGTCTTGTCTTATCCTGGGAAAAATCCACCAACTTAGATCATTAGTAAACCACACCTCCCTATTTATCTCTTTTGCTAATGGGTCAACCCAACTCTTTCCATCCTCTAACACCGTTCCGGTCCAAATCTCTCATTAGCTTTCGCCTCAGATCAAAGCCCAACCATCCTCCTCTCTTTTGTGGACCAACATGGAGCCCAACCAGCCCTCTAACTCTTCCTCTCCCTTCTCCCACGTGACCCCCTTGGAGCCTCTCATATGCCACAAAAATATCAAGCCAAGACCCTTTGGCTTCCAACCCTTGGTCTCCCCTCACCTCTCCTTCATATATACCACCCCAACAGCCCCTTCACGCCTCTCTCCTCATTCCCCACGTCAAGAACATAGGAGGGACGCCCCTTCTCCTCCTCATCCTCCCCCATGGATGCCCCAATCAACCGCAACGCGAGAAGGATGCCCTGATGTACTAGATCAACGTCACCGGCCGCCGTTGATGCCTCTCCTTGCTCCATCACACCAATCCCCATGGTGAGAACCCTCCCTCATCATCCCCATGTTGTTCTTGTGTTCCTCGCTGCATACCAAGTGCCGTAGATGACGTATGGTTGATCCCCGATGAAGATTACCCGTTGTATGTGTTGCTGTCCTCGTTGGCAGATTTCCTGTCACTGACGAAATCGGCGTTCCCCGCTGTTTCCTTACTCCAATAATCAATCCCTTTGGTGAAGATGTAGAATATATCCTTGAACACACCCCTGTAAAATGGTTTTGCTATAGGAGTTGAGAAACTTGTGATATCATCATCTCGGTGCCCACTGTTCCTGCTGTCCTGTCAGGTTACAGCCCTAAATGGTTTTGGCGTTCCCTGCTAATCCACAGCCCAAATCACCAATCCCTTGAACCTACTTGTTGACAATATTCTTGCACATGATCCCACAAATTGGTGCGGCTATGCAATCCCCGATGGCCGAGATATCGAAGCCAAAGCGTCCGCAACCCCTGCTGTCCAAACAGCAATCACCCTGTTTTTGGCAATGGCGTTCCCGTTGATCCATTGAAGCTCAACGTCTATACTTTGGCTTGACTATCATTTATATACTTGCACACACCTCTGAAAACTTCCATGGTCATATCATCAAAATACGAAAGAGATATTATTCAGTTTTGTGCTCGCTGTCCCTGCTGCCCACAGCCGCATTGATGCCGGTTGGCATGCGCGTTCTTGATGATTCGCTACTCCAGTGATCAAGACCTTCAACCATAGAGTTTATCATATACTTACACATATATCTTAAAGTTTTCTTGTCTATATAAACCACATCACCAAATATATAAATATCATCATGTCGCTGCTCTTGCAATGCCAACAACCACGCCATACAATCTTGCAATCTCGTTCCCCAACTATCCAATGGCGAAACACCATGTCCAGTTGCCACAACATAGTACATATAGTACCTAGAAACCCCACAAAATGGATCACCTTTTAATCCTTCGATAACCACGCAACAACTCAACATAACTACCGCTGCCCACCGATGTACAAGTCCGAGATGCCTCAGCGATTCACTGCGTTCCCCACTCTGAGTCCTCTTACATGATCGTGTATCTCCTAGTTGCACATGATATCCTAACAATCTCTAATCCAAGTTAATTAGTGCATTGTGCCTCTGATATATCATGGTCACAACCATCGCTACCCGCCGCTATCTGCCATCGAGTATGCTCAACCGGTACACCATTCTTCGTAATCTTGTGCTTGAATCCACACTTGTGCATTGGTTGATAATGACATATTCCCGTGTAACCTATACACATATCCAAATCTTTTTGTTTCGATGAGTATGATTCTTCTAGTCTAAACTCTACCTTGCTCACCTAAATCCAATCATTTCCATCTATACCTTTCAACTCTCACATTCTTTAATCCTTGCTTTCCTTTTGCTTGTTTTTGCGCTCAAGTGATCGTAGTTACAAGTCCTACGTGTTTCAAATCTTTATATGTTGTTTTTATAATGCTTGGTGTACTGTTTCTAGGTTTGTTTAAGATGCTTGTGCTGGTTGATGCTATCGTTAGAGGTGGAGCTGTGCAAGGATGATCCGGAAGGAAAGGATGGAAAGTTTGTCCGACTTTTGGAAGGCAAGTGTAACATGAGTACCCTTGCTACCTAAGAACCATTTAATCATCTTTCATATGCATGTGTCTAATATGATGAACCCCTAAGGACTTTACCTAGTACTTTTGTACCCTGTTCCTTGATACCCTGGGTTAATGCACATGGGTAGCTTTGCTTAGCTTGCAATCACCTATCTTTATAATGTTAATTTTGATTAATGATGCCTTATGGAATCGATGGTTAAGATGATGCTCTTTGTAACATGGACATATGGGGGCTAGAGCATTGGGCTTTCTTGGGTGCTCCAGTCTGCCTCCATAAGGACTCAATCTTAAAAGCGACCACCGGGACATCCGTACAACCATGAGGACTATATGGCTCGTCTTGGCTAAGTAACTAGGTTTCTCTAGCTTGTTAGTGGTTACTGAAAGGCGCAAGAGGGGGGCCTAGGTTGTAGAATGGCTTCTTGCCTGTCAAGATGTGTTGCTGGGCTGCGGTCATTTGTGCACCAGTCTTGAAGGGGGGCTCCATTCGCCTAGCTGCTGAAACCTCGCGGCTACTAACTTGTTAGGGTGTCTTTGGAAAGGCCTCGTAGTGAACCCCCGCCGACTTACCTCCGAAGTGAGTCGAGGTTGGCCGCCTCGGGCGTATGGGTATCACGACTCATGGTGAAAGTGTACACACTCTGCAGAGTTTGATCAAACTGATATATCAGCCGTGCTCACGGTCACGAGCGGCCTGGATCCTTTTCGAGATAGATGGATCGATGGATGGTTCTGGTGATGTTTAATCTTGATGATGGTAATTAATTATATTCACTTGGGGTGCTAAGCATAACCTAGAAAGTCAGGTATAATAATAAAATATGACCAATTAAAAGTGCTAATTGCGGTTTAGCCGTGTCTAGCCTTTTGAGCCTTGCATCCCCTCATGTTATGCTTGCTTTGAAGCATGGTGCGCCGACGCTTGCTTTACAATCAACAAAATCCCGGATGGGTACCAGATGGCGTTTCAAGTGAGGTGTTTTTTCTGAGCTGTTTCAAGACTACTAGGCGAGTGCTCTCCCAGTTAACCGTCCCTGTGGAGTATGGAGACCCAAAGACAGAAGATTAAGACAAGTTTCCGCTATGCTCTGTAATAGATGTAAGCTTTGTTGTAAATATGTTTCGATATATAATAAAGCATTATCTTTGATAATCTCCATTTTTGTTTCTATATGTGTTGTGTGGACATCCTGGGCACACATATAGTTAGCGCTCGGTATTCTTTAGAAAACCGGGTGCGACAGTCACCACCTTAGGGGGCCAGCAAGGACGTCCAAGCCAAGCCAGAGGCCCAGTCCAACTCGAGTTCGCGTCAGTCTTGGCCTTCAGGACCAGTGAGCGATAAATTGGACGCCCAGGACACATCCGAACTCCGTTTTCGATGATCCATATATGGATGGAAAGATAATTTCATAAGCTAACTAATGGCTTTGGTTTGAGGTCCAAATTCTGTCGGAGTCAACAGGAATCGTCAAAATAGGTGAGCGTCCAGAATCTATTTGGACATTGCATTGCTATCTTTTGGGCCGTCGGGTCATGGAACGTATAGTAGGCCCATGAGAAGGATGTGAATGAGGGTGCTTGCACGTCCCTTTGACCTTATATTCAGTAGCCGCCGCTCTCGTTAGGGTTTAGGTTTTGCTTTAGATCAATCTATCATCGAACAGTCACCGTTATCGGTTTGTGAAACCCCACGTTGAGATCCTAATTATACATCTGCAATTGTCACTTCACTTGAGTTGTGTATTATCTTGTTCATGCTTGTGTTCTTCGATTCGCAGCAAGGATAAGCCTTCTTGGCGAGGTCAATTGGATTGTGACACGATTGATAACCAGAGGAGACGTGGTGCTAAGGTTGCAGGGTTCGGGTCTTTGTGATCTGAAGCCAGATCGGTGTGTCGCTCTTCGACCAAATCGATAGTTATCTTGAACCTGATGGAAGATCGGGAATCACGTCCCCATCAAGTGGTATTCACACTACTAAGTTTTAACCCTTATGCCACGCTTTTCTATCACAACGGCAAGATTTGGTTGCAACAGAGGGTGTTTTTGCAACCATTTTCACGTTTTGTTGCGATAGATGAGATTTTTGCCACGCAATTTTTTTTGTGGTCATAACTATGATGATCATCGCGAAAAGTAACTGTTGTTCCAACCAATTGTGGAGCGGTTGCAATAGGTGGCCACTGTTACCACGATTTGATTTGCGTTGCGGGCAGTTATATGGGCGTTGCAATATTAAGATGATATTGCAACTCTTTCTTTGATGGTGGCAATAATGTATGTATGTTGCAACGGATTTGTGTCGTTGTATGTAATTGTTGCTTGCGTTGCAAAAGAGTTATACATATTGCAACGAACAAAAAAATTATTGCAATAAGTGGTCATTGTTGCCACGATTTGATTTGAGTTGCAAGTACTTTTTTTTGCTTTGTAATAGTAATGGAATTTTTTTAAAAATTAAAAACACTACTCACGGGTTTTGACCTTGAGACCTCAATATTAACGTGATAAATGCTAGATCATACTTATTTTGTTTCATTAGAAGCCACAAGAAAAAAAAAAAAAAAAAAGTTGTAAAGCCGTGAATCAAACCTGAAACCCTCCAACTTCAAGATAAAGATCCTTACCACTAGGCAGTAAACGTGTATGTGTCCAATAAAGCGACTAATTGTATACATATTAAAATTTAGAAACTGTTGCTAAATAGGATCCGATAAATCTTACGTAACTCTTCCCTAGGGCGTCACCCGATCGCCCTTCCTGCAGCGACGCCGCCCGGCCCTTCCTGCGCGGCCGACGCCCGGCCGATCACGCTTCCCCTACACAAATGCGCCGTTCGCCCTTCCCCCTGCCAACCAACCAGCGGCGTCGTCGTCATCGCCGCCCGCCATTCTGGTGCAGCTAGCATCACGGTGGCTCTACACATCTCCTCTCAGCCGCAAGACCGTGGTGTCCTAGCGACACCAAACGTCCCTCCATCATCAACGAGAAGACAGGCTCACGAACGTGACAGCGCCGACGCCCTTCCCCGCAACCAGCCGTCATCGACCAGCAAGAGAGGATCACGTATGTATGCATCAAGTCAATTTATGCCTCTATATTGAAACCTGTGTGCCTCAACTTTCTTTGTTTCAAATTAATCTCATTAGTAGCTTGTTGCTCCTCCTATTTTCTCAAAAAAAAGTTAGATCATACCTAAATTATTGGATTTTGCATCTTAATTATGGTACATTAATTCATTTATTTAAATCTATCCAGCTAGAGACCAGAATAATAAAACTAAACAATTTTGGCTTATTTATGCTTCAAATACTATACATCTTTCTGTATTTATTTCGCTAGTTTAATGTCGTGATCACTTCAATTAACATGCTGCAGGAAAGGCAATCTTGTGAAATTTGCAAGATTGAAACAATGGCACATGAAGATGACCGCATTGGATGCTTTGTTGTCTTAGGCAACAGATGAGTGGCAAGCAGGATTTGACAGATTCATTGATAATATTTTTTTTGAAGGCACATATGCATCGAAAAACAGCAGCCTGTCCATGTTCAAGGTGCCGTGGGGTCGTGTACAAAACAAAAATCCGAGGTTCAAATGGATTTGCTAACTAAAGGGTTTGATGAGAATTTTATCAAAGAGAAGCGTATTGCCGAACCTCGGAATGATGATAGGGATCTCAATGTAGGCCCAACAGATGATGCATCATCAGCGAACAATCTGGTGTCCACATTAATTAGGGGTGCATCCATTGGTAATAACAATGAAGAACCAAATGAGAGCGCAAAGAAATTCTTTGATTTGTTGAAAGATGCACAACAAGAGTTGGCGCCAGGCTCCTAGCTTACCAAGTTATCTTTCATGGTTAGGCTCTTTCAGCTTAAGTGCATGGCTGGATGGAGTAATAGTTCAGCAGGGGCAAGCACTTGAACTAATGTCGATGCGTTCCCCCTGGGACATTGTATCCCAGAAACTTTTGAGAAAGCACGGAAGATTATCCGTGACCTTGGCCTCACATACATTAAGATCCATGCTTGTGTGAATGATTGTGTGTTATTTCGTGGGCCATTTGAAGATATGGACACATGTCCAACATGTGGTGAGAGTAGGTGGAAGAATGTCACAAATTCTGATGAGATTGGCGAGTCTAGCGAAAGTGGTGGAGCAAAGAAGAAGCGCACTCCTTGTAAAATTCTAAGGTATTTTCCACTTGTTCCTCGACTGCAAAGATTATATATGTCAAAGGAAACATCATCATTGATGCGGTGGCACAAGGAAGAAGCGATCCATGATGGGAAAATGCGGCATCCAATAGACTCATTGGCATGGCAGCATGTGAATGAAAAGTATAAGGAATTTGATTCAGATCCATGTAATGTTAGACTAGGACTTGCATCTGATGGCTTCAATCCATTTGGGATGTTGAATGTTAATTATAGTTGTTGGCCTGTGATACTAATTCCTTATAACCTGCCTCCTTGGTTGTGTGTGAAACAACCTTATTGGATGATGTCAATGTTGATTCCTGGGCCTAAATCTCCTGGAGTGAACATTGATGTATATTTGCAACCTCTGATCGATGAGCTACATGAGTTGTGGGTTAACGGAGTTGAAACATGGGATGAGAAAGAGAAGAAGAATTTTTACTCTACATGCAATTACGCTATGGACAATTAATGACTTCCCAAAGATATGCGATGTTATCTGGTTGGAGCACAAAGGGTAAGTTTGCTTGTCCTTATTGTCATAAGGATACTGATTACTTGTGGTTAAAACACGGTTCAAAGCATTGCTACATGGGACATCGCCGGTATTTGTCCTCGGACCACAAGTGGCGAAGGAATAAGGCAAGCTTCAATAACAAGATTGAAACCAGGGAAGCACCGGTGCCGCTCGGTGGTCAGCAGGTGAAGCGAGATTATGAGAGTTTCCAGCAAGTGACTTTTGGAAAGGATACGAGGAAAAGGAAGCAACGTGATGAAGAAAATCACTACAAGAAATCGGTGGTTTTTTGACGTAAAATCCATTTGTGACGGTGGTTTTTTTGACATTAATTATGACATAGTTATGTGAATTATGACATTAGTTATGTGAATTATGACATCGGTTATATGTATTATGACAAAAGTGCAATGTCAAAAGAAGATTGCATATATTTTATGACATAATTCATGTTTTATGACATAAACTCATGTCATAACTAACGTATTATGACATAAACTATAGAATAATTAATGTCAAAAACCACCGTCACAAATGGATTTTACGTCAAAAAACCACCGATTTCTTGTAGTGAATAGATGGCACAATTGGAGGAAGAAGAGCATTTTCTTTGAGCTTCCTTACTGGGAATCATTGCTTGTACGGCATAATTTGGATGTCATGCATATTGAGAAGAACATATCGACGACTTTCATCGGGGACTTTGTTGGGGTTACAAGGCAAATGCAAGGGCGGTGAGAAGGCTCGACTTGATATGCAACATTTGGGTATAAGGAAAGATCAGCATCCGATTAACTCGAAAAGGAAAGTACACCTTGCCACCAGCGTTATACACTCTAGGTAAGGATGACAAGGAAACTCGTGTGCAAGTTTTTATATGGTGTCAAGTTCCCCGATGGTTATGCTGCAAATATTAGGAGATGTGTGGATGTCAATGGTTGCAAGATTTCTGGACTTAAAACTCATGACCTCCATGTAATCTTGCAAAAAAACTTTTGCCGTTAGTGGTGCGCAACATATTGCTGAAGAGGTAGTGATCCCAGTGATCGATCTATGCAGGTTCTTTAACTCACTGTGCTCAAAGGAGTTGGAGTTTTCAGAAATTGAAAAACTGAGCACTTCGATTGGGGAGACCCTTTGTCGGTTGGAGATGATTTTTCCACCAGCTTTTTTTGATATTATGATGCACTTACCGGTTCATCTTGCCGAGGAAGCAAGACTTGGAGGCCCTATGTGCTATAGATGGATGTATCCAGTTGAGAGGTACCTTCGTACTCTTAAACATTATGTGAAGAACAAAGCGCACCACGAAGGTTCAATTGCAGAGGGGTATATATCTGAGGAATGCCTCACATTTTGCTCCCACTTCTTTGAAAATATTAGTACCAAGCTTAATCGTCCGGAGGCGTCATGAAAGTGCTTTGTTGCTAGTGAACCACCATCCGGGCTAAGTGTATTTTAAGAACATTGACTATAGTAGGAAAGGAAGTACTCTCGAGGAAGTTTCTAATATTGATATGCAGAGGATGAGGCACTACATATTAACCAACCGTGATGATGAGGTCACTCCATGGATAAAGTAAGCTATATTTTAAAACTGATTTTGTTATGGTGCTCATGAATGTTTAAATATATATGTACCTAATGAACTGTATTTTCATCTGATGTGGAAAGTGAGCATATTGATGAGCTGAAGAAAACGTGCCCTCAACATGTTGATAAAAGACACAAGGAGGAATTTGTATCATGGTTTGAGCGTAAAGTGAGTCATTTATGTATCCATATTTTCTTTCTTTAGTTTGCACTTGCTGCTTGTCAATTTATTGGTTCCTAATATATTTTAAAAATAATGCTAACTGCAGATCAGAATGTTGATGCACAAGGCAAAATAGATGACATGATTTTTTATCTAGCTCGCGGTCCAGACCTTCGGGCTCGTGTGTTCAAAAAGGTGTTTCACAAATGGCTTGCTTTTTTCGGATCTCTTCTGTAGAGAACTTTTTAACTACTCAAAATAGTGGTGTATTGGTGAAGGGTGATGCAAGTACAGGAAATATGGACTGGTATGGTGTGCTAAAAAAAATAATTTGCGTTGATTTTGCTGGTGAGAAGGAAGTAATGTTGTTCCAATGTGATTGGTTTGATGTCCCAGAAGCAAGTGTGAGCAGATCTAGAGGGTATAGTAAGGATCGACATGGTGTCATTGATATTGATATTACTCGGTTTAGGTATACAGATGAACCTTACATCCTAAGCACACAAGCTGAGCAAGTGTGTTATATACAAAATGGAAAGAAATCAGATTGGTGCAGTGTCGTTAAAGTTCAGCCTAGAAACATGTTTGCCATGCCTGAACGAGAAGGTGCTGACATGGAGGGCGAGATCGAGCTAGACTCAGTTGTTGTCGGAGTGCAAGATATGAATTTAGAACAGCAAAATGAAGAGTTGACAACTTGGAGTAGGTCTGGCCTTGACGGGGTTAGTGTTGATGCTTGTGTTATTGAGCAGGATGTTGCAATGGCAATGCCTGAACCTAAGCACGACGACCTGTTTGATGAAGACGAAGACTTAGATGACACTTACATTGCTGATGGAGTCGTCCCTCCATTCAACTCGAAGCTCATTAGCTCGTTCGGCTCGTGCCTAGCTCGGCTCAGCTCAACTCAGCTCGTTATGATAACGAGTCGAGCCAAGCCAAGATTTTAGCTCATTAGTTATAACGAACCAACTCGAGCTAGCTCGCGAGCCAAACGAGTCATGCTTTACTTTACAATTAATCGACGATTGATTCATTTCCCAAACACTTTTGATTATTATTACTTTATTATTTTATTTTTAATCCATATATAGATACTCACGGAACGCTAATCGGGTACTTTTAAACGAGCCGAGCCGAGCTAGCTTTCTAGCTTGTTAAGATAACGAGCCGAGCCAAGTTAGCTCATTATCTTTACGAGCGAACGAGCTAAGCCAAGTCGAGCCGAGCCAGCTCGTTATCCCGCCCTAGGTTTTACCATGTCAAGCCCACAAAAACCAAAAGATTGACGCCAATTAGAAAAAATTGTATTATATAAATTTTATTATAGAAACTGCATAAATAAATATTTAATGTATATTTGTAAAAAATTGTTATACAAAAACCATCCGTGTGTTAGCAAAATTCACGTCAATTAGCAAAATTCAAAAAAAAAAAGAATCCTAAAACAATATCTGGGTGCCCTGATTCAAAAATATAAAAAAACTGAAGCAACCATACCATGCGCCAATCCCTCCTAAAATTTGCCGGCCTTTTCCCACCCCGCCAAATTTGGCGCCGAAACAAAAAAAAAGAAGCGATATACACCTGCCTATTCCGTATGTCCTCAATCCCCTCCCATATCTTGATCTAATTTTCTTCCCTCAGTCGTAAGGGCCATGGCACCGCTGCCATCGAGGACGCGGCCGACGCCCCCTCCATCCAGCTTGCCCTCGTCGCCCCCTCCCGCCATGACGCCGCTGGCGTCGTCGCCTGTACCCAGGGCGTCCCTTCCTTCTCAGGTCACAACTGCCGATGCCCCCTTCGTCCAACACGCCACCACCGCCTCGGGCACACATCCATATGTTGAAGCCACCCTCTTAATTGAAGATGAACATGGATCTCGTCCATACACCCTCAGCAGCAGCAGGTATATTTCAGCCACTTTGTAATTTTTCCTGAAATTAGGTTTATGCTGGCTTTTGAGTTTTCGAGTAGGATCTGGTTGAACTAGGTTATAGACTTATTTCTGAACACATGTTTGTTGCCAATTTATTGTTGCTAGTAAGATAATATCTCCCCTACAACAGTAATAGCTTCCCTACAACTTGGAAGCAATGTAAAGATCACAGTGACTCACTGTCAGATAACTTTCTGACCATGGTTAATCTTTCTTTCTTTTGGTTGATTTGATTTGACAGAGAAATTTAAGAATCCTACATTTGTGCTAAATTCAGATCTGTTGAACTATAGCTGATCTGAGAAAAAAAGACCGCTCTCAAGATGAACATGTCTATTCTTGCTTTAGTTAAGATTGTGGCAATGGGTAATACTGAACCATTTTTAACATGTTCATTTATCAACCATGGTCCTATGTATGCAGTGACACAGGTGAAATCTGGACTCTTTATATTCATCGTAAGAAGGGAAAGGGACTTCCAGAATGGGAGTATGTAAAGTTCAAACTAGATAGGGCTGATATTAAGTTGTCAACCTTGACATCCATAAAGGACCAGCTTGGGTATGCTGTCCGGGACTTTTTATACTACAAGAAGCAATGTGGAAGAGATGTAGCCAGTCTCCAGGCCATCGATTATACCAAACATGCAGCAAGTATGGTTCGAGACAATGAGAGGGAGAAGGAAATCAGATTAGTACTGTCAGAGGAACAAGAGACAACACAGCAAGTGTGCATAACGCCCCTGAAGCGCCCAAGGGAGCAGCCAGGACCAAATGAGCAGCCTGAAGATGACGAGCATCCGTTTATGGATGATCGATTTGATGCATACAAGGACTGGCTAAAGGAGCTGCCACCAGAGAAATCCAAAGGTACGTCATCTTTTTTTGTTGCTGAGCACATTTATTCGTAGTGTTTAGAATCTTAGCACATTTATATAAACTAACCCTTGTCTAATATGTTTTTGGTGACTACCAGGCTTGAAGGACGACAATAGGGATGAATCAATCGACACGTACAAGGAATATTTAAGGATGAAAGGGGACATTTCAGAAATTAGTAATTATTTTTCTTTTTTTTAACCAATTTATTTGACTACTAATTTTTTTTAGACCTCAAGGTTTTAACTGTATGCAGTGGCAATTATCGAGCATCGTGACACTGATGGCATTATAATTGAAGACGATCAAAGTAATCGGAGCAATGCAACACCACCCTCAAATAGACCAAGCCATGCAAGGAAGAAAAGGGAACAGGGAAATGGTTTGTGATCACTAGTATACTTTTAATATTGAGTTCACATGTTTTAATTGAGAACTAGAACAGCTCAAGTTTGTTGTTGTCTTTTTGCAAGGAGATGGCTCCAATCAGCGCAAGAAAAGAGGTCGTGGCACTGGTAAAGCATTGGCAGTAACCACGAAGAGAGTTAAGGAACGCACTCAAAAACTCCCAATCGAATTTTCAGAACTGAAAGGAAGTCCAATTGGGCCTAACAGACGTGCATTTGTCGATGAGATTGTGAGGTATATAAAAAAATGGGCACCACTAATTGGAGTAAATAGTTGGAAGGATATAGATAAAGATGTGAAAGATCTTATTGCAGAAGAAATGATGGTATGCTGTGTACTATTTTTCTGCTACTTGTGCCATGCATAAAATTAATGGTCAAAAAACATTTCATTGTTTTTCAATTGTAAACAGCTTACATGGAACTTCACCAACATTACCGATAAAGATGAAGCAAAAGATAAAATATGGAAGATTGCAATGGAGCGGTATAAAGGATGGCGAGCAGCTCTGAGTGCCACATACAAGGCTTATAATAATTATGCTGAGAGAATACGAAATAAGCCTGAAGAAGTGGACCTTGTTGAGTGGCACTACTTGCAATTGTATTTTGCATCTGATGAATTCAAGGTTAGTTCTAGTAAATTGTACTTTATCCAATAAACTTTATCAACCAAAATTGTAATATTTACATACCGCTTGTTCTCATTCTGCAGAAGGTTAGCAGCCAGAACTCCTCCAACCGTCAACAGCAAAAAACCAACCATTTGATGGGTTCAAAAAACTTCGTGCAGTGTAGCTTTGAGATGGTAATCATTACATAAACTAATCTGGTCCTTTCGATGTATGCTGCAATACTTGTGTTAATTTATAGAAAACATGTTTCAAATAAAGTTGCAATCAAGGATTCTATACTCTTGGCAAAAAAAATACTAGCATTAGAGATCCTTTCAGTTTGGCTGGCAGCGATCCTTTCATTTAGTTATTTGGGCACATGCTTCTAAATGTTTAGTTTTTATCATATTCAATATACCTCCTGAATTTCTATGCTAAATATATATATATATATATATATATATATATATATATATCTAGCATAGTCAATATCTGGCTTGATAGTTTGGTAGTTTAAATCAAGGTTCGTAATGGAGTTATCAAAACATGTTGAGTCGAGTTGCTTGCTGTATGTGTACACTTGTACTCTATTAGCAACCTTAATTATTTATTACCATGCTTGTTGAATAAATTGAGAATGTCAGACTTGAACAAGTATTTACTTTCCCCATCATGTCCGTTTGACTTATGTTTTGGCATCCTAGAGGGACAAAGAAACTGGTGCAGAGCCAAGTGATCTTGAGCTTTGGAAGGCCACTCATACAAAACAGGGCAAATGGTCAAATACTATGTCAGCCCAAGTATATGTGAGTAAATCTTTATTGAAGCATTTTCTATAGTTGCAGGTTGTATCAATCAACTATAACACGCATTCTGTTAAGCATTCTGTTAATTCATTTAGGAAAATGCTGCCTACAAAATGTGTGAGATTGAGGTTCAACCTGGTGCACGAGCACTTACTTCTTTTGATGAAAACATGATTTTTCAGTCATGCTACAAAGAAACCACACAAGTCAAAACAGCTAAAGTACATGGGCATGGATACATGGCGAAGTATCGAACTCGCAGGGAACTTATGAGAGAGAACCTTGAAGTGCATGCATGTGTTGAAGCTGCAGCCAAAGAGAAGAGACTTGCATATGAAGTAGAGGTTGAGAAGCTGAAAGAGCAGCTTGCGCACGAGGCTGCAGAAAGAGAAAGGGAGAAAGAAGAAAATAAGAGAAAGATGCAAGAGGATCTAGAAAATGCTAGGATAGCACTAAAAAAAGAAATGAAGGAAGAATTGCTTCTTATGCTAGCGCAGCACAAAGAAGGAACTATAAATCAAGTAAAATTTCAGAGTTATTTTTTATCCTTCATCCTTTGAATAAACTTATAATTCTGATGCCTAATCTTTTAGCTCAATATTTTTATGTGTAGAGTAACAATGGCAGTATACAGATTTCGCCTACCAGTCAAGTGAATGATGTGACTAGTGAACATGGGAATGAAAAGGAAGATGGGTTACAAGAGGTAATGACATTATTGCACTATATTCCAAGTAATCTTGAGCTGTGTACCTTAAAGTCTTGATAACATAGATGGAACAATTTCATGTTTGTAGACTGATCCAGGCAGCGTTGTCACCATACAAAAAGATGCCCCACCACCTGCTCACTGCAATAACAATCATAATATTGTTAGCAGAAATCTTTTCAATGAAAATAATGCAAATGTAGTACCAAAGTATATCACTTCGCAACAGCTGCTGCATAGAGCAACAAGAAGTCAGACAAAGAAGAAGGTAACAACTACAATATTTAGAGGAAATATTAGAAATGCATTTATCATACTTGCTGAAAACTGCACATTGTGCAGTTCTGATTGCGTGAATTATTCCAGGTAGTAAATTACCTTATGATACTTGATAATATTAAAGTTCTATAAGGTTTAGAGATGTTTGTTGTCATGAAATTTCATGATTTTAGCCCTGCATAATTGGGAGTTATGGTTGCAAATGCATTTATCATACTTGCTGAAACTTGCTCTGCACAGCATCTGGCTTTTCTAATTTTTGACCTTGATAAATGTAGAATCTGATTTTACAAATAACTAGAAAGATGTAGAGAATTTCATAGGCTTCCTCCTATAGGTCTGTACAGTTGCTGCTGCTGCCTTAAAAATTCAGATACCTTGGTATAGGTTTTGACTAACTGAATGACAACTGAAGAACTTGGTTGTTGTATTCAGATTGTATAGGTTCTATTGGTTTCCTCCTGCAGGTTTTAACTAACGGAATAACACTTATAGACTTGTAGGTTCTATTTGTTTCCTTTAGTTCAGTCTTGCATGCTCTTGATTTTAGATGCATACTATAATTCCTAATTGGCTTATTATTGGAATGGAATCTTGTACAAGTTTGTAATGACCTAGTAAACCTAATATTTTTCTAATATCCCAATCTCATTCTTTTTTGGTCAGTAGGTAGACAAGGTTTGAGTGGAAGCCTCATAACCAGGCAAGGACATGGCTGAGGCGATGACAGTGATGCATTAATGTTAGAAAGTCTTGTATTGGTGCAAGTTTTAAAAAGTTGAGAAATAATGAGTGAACTTATGCTCATTTACTATTTTAGCTATTTAGCTACTATTGTAATGCTTTGTCAACTTATTGAATGATTGATTATAATTAATATATGTGAGTGCAATCGCTTTTGTTATGGTTTTTTCTTGCCGTGGTGATTTATAAAACCATAAATCAAATACTACTACCAATGCAATACAAATTAGCCCAACGACTTGCTATGCGTGGCAATAGGATCTATGGCAACGAATAAAATTATGTGGCAAATGGTACTATTGCCATGGCATGACCATTGTGGCAATAGCATATAATCTCTTGCAACGAATAAAATCGGGTGGCAAATAGTACTCTAGCCACGATGTAGTGGCGTGGCAACAATGTATGATCTTTCACAACGAGTGCAATTGCGTCGCAAATAATATTCTTGCCATGACGCAATACTCGTGGCAATAACATGTGATCTCTCGCAACGATTCACATTGTGTTGCAAATGGTGTACTTGCCACGGTAGAGCGATCGTGGCAATAATACCTTACGCAACAAAATTCTAGCGTGGCAATATAGACTATTGCAACGATGTTGTTCGTGGCAAATATCACTATTACTACGCTATAGATTGTTGCATGTACCATCTTTTACCACGGAGATGAGCGTGGCAAGTGCTTATATTGCCACGACCGTGAACGTTGTCACAACCTCCTATTGCCATGCCTAGCAACGAACATCTGTGGTGGCAAGAATCCTCATTAGTTGCAACGCTAATCTAACAACGGTTGCAATATCTTATTGCAACGCGACTTGTTGCAACCACGGGCAACGAACATGATTCGGCTGCAAGATGCAGCTTTTGCAACCAAATGGGACCTATTGCAACACTTGGTCGTTGCGCAAGGGATAAAATTTAGTAGTGTCGAGCTTAAGGTATACCATCGGTTCGAAATTATCCCTTAGTTCGTGTTTGTTTTCCATCCCATAGTCCACGGTCATATTTGTTTCCAGTCCTACAACCTCTCCGTGCTATAGCCTTTGCATATTTTGGTTTCAGAGTTCGTTGTATTGAATTTGTGTCCTAGGTCAACGTCTTATTGCTGGTGTAGATCGTGTTCTTCTCTAATTTGTGTTGATCCCTTCATCCGCAACCATTGTATATCATCATTGTTTTGCATCTTGTGTCCATATAAAACTTTGATTTGGACGCCTACCTTAAAACAGTCGTAACTTTTTCGTCCGAACTCGAAAACGAGACGAATTTTATATCTACGGAGAACACCAGCAAATTTTAGATTTATTTCATCCCAGCATAGCTGCGTTCGTAAAAATTAGATTTGTGAAATTCAATCAGCAAAATTAAGTTTTCGGGCCCACAAATTTTGGTATTATTTTAAGAGCACAATACTTATTTTCTAAACACCACATCTTTTATCCAATTGAGCTCAAATTTTTTTGTGGTTTGTTCTTGTGTGCTCCTTACTGAGAAAAAAAATATCAAAAGATCAAAACAAAAAGTTTGTGTAAATATAAAAAAATAGTAAAAAAGAAGAGAATAGGAGCACATAAGGAACAACTAATTGCTCTATTTTGCGTGGTGTCTTTGCCTTGTTCGTGTCCATTGGTTTCATTCATAATTGTTCCTTTTATCCTTGTTTTACTCCCTTGTTTATCATAATTGGTCCTAGGGACACGCATAGGCCAGCAGTTAGGACAAGTACTTTGGACATTTATTCAATATTGCTATCTGTTACTAAATTGTGTGCCACATTTAAAAATTTATTTCTTTGTGTGCCTCCCAAGCTCCATATATATACTTTAGATCAGTATAGAAAAAGACCCTTGCAATTTTGGTGCCACCTCCTCATAGATATCACGAACCAGCCACCGGTTGTACCGTCCACTTGTCTACTTTGGTAAGAATACTTATAAGAATTTGGTAAGGCGTGTGAGAGAATCACTGACACATATAATAGTTTGATAGGGAATTATTTAATTTCTAATATTATCAAACAACAAGTTTCTGTTTAAGTGTGAATTACATGACATCATGGATCGACCATCTTCCTCCATTGCTACATTGACCAAGTGCACCACAAAGTTTGTACAGCACATGCTTAGTTCTCAAATGAAGAAGGTGGAGCAAAATCAGTTCAACAATTTATTCCAAATATATTTTTTTTGTTAAAGAGGCACGTTGTCGTGTCATGATCGATGGTGAGAGTTGCAATAATTTTACAAGCTTAGAGTTGGTTGAAAAGCTTGGTCTCACCACAAAGCCACATCCACATCCATACTACATGTACTGGGTAAATTCTTGTGATAAAATAAAGGTAACCAAAATTACACACATTGAATTTTCCCTTAGAGTTTATAAGGATAGCGCAGATTTTGATATAGTACCTATGCAATCTTGTCATTTATTATTTGGTAAACCATGGATATTTGAAAATAATGTTATGCACAATATGATTGATAATAAATATTCATTCAAATACAGTAGTAGAAACATTACTCTCATACCCATGACTGCTGCTGAAATTTTAAGAGAAGATCTTATAAGAATAGAGAGAAGAAAAAATAAGCCTTTTAGGGAAGAATGGTTAATTTCTAATGTTGCAATACCTTCATCTAAATCTGAATATTTACAAAATAAAGATATTGCTTTATCTCTTATTCAAATTAATAGTTTGCAGCATGTATCTATAAAAGAGGATAAGGTAATAGAGAAAGAACAGTAAACTGTCTCGGGTAGCCACCGCTCTCGTTAGGGTTTGGATTTTGCTTTAGATCAATCTGCCATCGAACGATCGCCGTTATCGGTTTGTGAAATCCCACGTTGAGATCCTAATTATATATCTGCAATTGTCACTTCACTTGAGTTGTGTATTATCATGTTCTTGCTTGTGTTCTTCGATTCGCAGCAGGGATTAGCCTTCTTAGTGAGGTCAATCGGATTGTGACACGGTTGATAACCAGAGGAGACGTGGTGTTAAGGTTGCAGGGTTCGGGTCTTTGTGATCTGAAGCCGGATCGGTGTGTCGCTCTTCGACCAAATCGATAGTTATCTTGAACCTAACGGAAGATCGGGAATCACGTCCCCATCACCGTCCCCCTCAGTTTGCACAATTCCACCCGTAATCATCTCCTCAAGCTGTACTATGTAGTGAGTTCTCCTCAAGCTGTACTTCTTAGGATATTCCTTCATTCTGAACTGTTTGCACAATACTGTTTCAAGCTGTACTAATGTAGCTGCAGGTCAGTTAAGAAACAAATTAAGCCCATCCAAAAAATTTGGAAGCGCAAACATGGAACCCACAGTAATAGTACGGAAATATTGCAACACGGGAATGTGTTTTTTGTTTGGAATTGTTCAGAACTATGTGTTCATAAAAAGGGCACTGCCGACACGGGAATGGAGGCCTGCTGGCCAAGCCCCCATGCCATCCCTGAGCCCATAACATGCTCTGAGAAATGCCATTGCAGCTCCTCTTGGGGCTATCAATGAATTATGCAAGGCACGGATTGTGGGGCACTGCATGTTTGAACCCACACTATCATAACCAGACCAACCTCGCGGGTATGGCTGGCCTAGAATCCATGGTCGTGAAACCATCATATCCAGACCCAACATAACATTTGTCGAGCTGCTGCAACACACTACTACATAAATATTAACCGAGGCATTTAAAAAGGGCTGACCAACCACCTCGGATGGAAGGTCACGCTAAATCTGACCTTTTCTGAGGCGGTTCTATGCCCGCCTCGGTTAATCGGAATAAAAAAATAAAAAAAAGAAGAAAGCCCGCCAAGCCCATTAGGGGCCCGCTGGAGCCCATCGGCACGCTGCCGCCACGCATCGCTCGCCGGGGCCGTAGGTCCCGAAGCCATCACCGTCGGTAGAGGAGCTCGGGGGAGGAGGTCGGATCCACGCAGCCACCCACCTGTGGCAGCCATAGAGGGAGGGGAGGAGGCCGGATCCACGTCGTCGCCTACCGGTGGTGCCATGGAGGGAGAGAAGAAGGTCAGATCCGCACCGTCACCCGCCGGTGGTGCCATGGAGAGAGAGGAGGAGGCCGGATCCGCATGGAGGAAGCTCGATCCATGCCAGTGGAGCTCGATCCACCGCCGGTGGACCTCGATCTGCGCGGAAGAAGCTGGATCCAGGCCAGGGACCTCGGGGAGGAGCCGCGCCGCCGCCGTTGCCGTGTATCTTGGCGGAGGGAGATGGGTCCGCGGGAGCCGTTGCCTCGGATCCACGCGCGGGAGGTCAATCCGTTGCCGGTGGATGTCGATCCGTGCGAAGGGGGCTGGATCCATGCTAGGAGCTTGTGGAGGAGCCCGCACCGCTGAATCCGCCGCTGGGGCTGCATGGGCCACGCACCGCGCCGCCGTGGCCGTGCACCCCGCTACCGTGCCTGGCGCTGGGGGCCGCGCGCTAGCGCCTCCTGTGCCACCTCGGGCGCTGCTATCATGGAGAGTGTGGGAGAGAACAGAGGGAGACATGGAAAGAAGGAGAGGGTGAGAGACAGGGCGCTGCTGCTGTGTGGAGAGGGAGAGAATGAGCTCGTGAGAAAACCCTAGCCCCATTTATATATATATATATATATATATATATATATATATATATATATATATATATATATATATATATGATAGTCGATACCAGGCCGTCGTGGGCTACTAGACTGGGCCTAATTTAATGAAGACGGTTGCAAATAGAATGTCTGCCTCGGTTAATAATTAACCGAGGCGGTTATATTAGATGACCGCCTCGGTTAATAGAGAGTTAACCGAGCCGGTTAGTCTTAATATATCCGCCTCGGTTAATCTATTTTACAAAGCGGTTTTTGTAACCGTCTTGGTTAATTGAAACTGACCGTCTCAGTTAATGTTAAACATTAACCGAGACGGTTTTCGGGACCAACTGCCTCTGAGGCCTAATTCCAAGTGCCTTGCAAAAGATTTCTTGTAGTAGTGACAGCCCTTTCGATCCTTGGGCTGGGCAAGCATGCATCATGCCTTCCAGAAATAATGGCCCTCTATCCGGTGTGGGTTCCTACTAGGGGTATGGATTGAAGTAATCACTAATCCAGGAAAGATGGATCTTTAACTGAATGCAAAGCTACCACTACTGGATAGATTTGTATAGGCTCTGGCTTTGCAGAGCTGTGAGGGGGAGCACGATGAAGAGTTTGGAAGAATATGCTATTAAGTACTAGGAATAGGAGGCAATTGGGAAATGCGACAGGGAGCTGTGATGCCTACGGGGCTGGTGTGGAACGATGGTTCCCCTGAGGTTGGAGAACAGGCGGCGACTGGTGCCTGTATCGGAGTACTCTGTAGAACAATTTTTGGATACCTCAGTATATAATTTGGGTGTCTCCTGAAATCAATTTTTGCAATCTTGTAACTGTTTTCTTCCTCTGAAGCTGCTGTTATGTGGAGCAACCCCGATGGTTTCTTGTATGTGGGAATGTAGCCAACCATATTAAGTTTACTTATTAACTGATGGTCCATTTTTTGAATAAACAACCGATATTCGCTGCATGGTAGGTTCACTGTGAACAGTGAATGCTGATCAAGGTCCCACTGCCACCAGCACTACACACCCAGAGAACCTAATATATACCACTACATAGTGATTTCTATTTCTCTGCATGTAACATGAGACATGACAAATGCAACTGCGCTAGATATAGGATGTTCAAAGGACCTAGAGAGGTGCTGCGCATCTTTGTTGGAATGCGAGGTAAGAGGGAAATACATGTTAGGAATACATTAACATGGGCACCCAGAAGACATAGTTTGTGTCAAACACCAGGGTTGATCTGGCCATGGTCTCACAGTGGGATTCTACTAACATCACCAACAGCAACCACACCGGGGATGTGACAGGTGGACTTGACGGCTGCTTAGGATGGAGCAACACTAAGCCGATAGTCTCGCCTTGCGAACCATGCTAGGCAACAGTGGCAGAGCCAGGATATTTTCTTAGCTGGGGCGTCCGCAAAAAAATAAAAAATCATTCTTAACGAGGGTACCAGACAATATCAATCATCGAAACCAGAGCACTTTCACTAGCAGGTGAATGCAATCGTTCACAGCCCAAACTCAAACAGCAGATGACTATTATATTAGCACACATTGGATTATTATCATCTGCTAGTTGAGATTTTTAGAATTGCTATCCCAAATTATTGTTTTATTAACCAAAAATGCTAATAATTCTCGACACATCTCTACTGCTAAAAAGAATTCTTCAAGTAAACATAGAAATTCAAGTAACGCTTTAGGCTCCTCAAATTGACATGGTCTACTAAGAATGTATAAACTGTTAAATTGACAAATGGAGATGCTCATGAATACCCCTCCATCGCAGCAGAGTCTGCAGATTAGCAACAACTTCTGCCTCCTAGCCGACCGCGGGCGGGGCTGCTGTTGAGCCGCATGCAGCTCGCCTGCTTGGTCGCTCCTCCCGGGCTCCCAGCTGATAGTGATAGCCGGATGGCCATCGGGTGGCGCTGCCGGGCCGGTGCAGCGGTAGGAGGTGGGTGGGGCGCGGCCGTGTGGGGCCATGGGGAAGTGGGCGATTCGGCGGGTGGCTACTGGTGACAGTTGGGCAACAGCGCGGCGCTGTGGTGGCCGGTAGGCGGTGGCACCTCCGCGACCAGGGTGACAGCGATTCAGAATTTGGAGAATTTGGGAATCCTCCACGACCTAGGGGAAGGAGTGTGCGATGGTGGGCTTTCACTGGGCCTCTTATCTTTGCTGGACTGAATAAGTTCCACTGAATAAAGTGCAGAAAAGGCCCACCTGCCGGTTTCTTCATCCATGCTCCTCTAGCGCTACGCAGGTCGCCTGCTTGTGCTTGCCGCTCCTCGCCGCTGTTGTTAGGGAAGAAGAGGGCCACATGGTGTTGGGGATTGTCAACGTAGCAAAATAATCGTGTGTGTCAATCCTCAACATAGCAAACTGTACATTTATATCCCTTATCGTGCTCCCTTTAGATTCTCCGTGTGGTGATGATCAATCTTGTAAAAACGTGCTATGTTTTGAGTTGTTTGAGAATATGAGCACATACTGTGTGTCTATTATAATCCTGTAATAATAGACTCCACTCATGCTACAATTACCTATATCGAAACTCCATGGATTATACTATTTACGTACGTGAGCATAGTCTTCCATTTCCCATGTCACTAATTTTCGGAGTTCTGGCAAGCTGATGTCCCATGAAAGATAAGGTTATTTTTTAGGAGTACTTCCATGAAATTGGCCGAATTCTGAAATTTACTGAAATTCTTGTGTTGACTCTGTTTGGTTGGCAAAATGTGTATGTACATATAGGATTAATATTAAGTCGTCCTAGACGACAAACTTTATTTGTGATTCCAGAGAATGATTGAGCCCCTCGTCAGTAGTTATATGGCTGGGTATGGGGCTTGTCTAAGGATGAAGTTCATAACAGGGCAGGACACATTGCGAAGGTAGCTAAGCAGAGCATCCAACGATTAAAGACGGTATAAGCTCAGCAGTCTAGAATCGAATACCAGATTATCTGTTTATTAAAAAGATTTTGTGGCATGTCGACCAAGGAAATAAATCATGCATGCTGTCTGAAGAAAATGTCTGGCTTGTCGAGCAAGGAAATATCTGAACATTTCAACTACAAAGTTATTATTTATTATGTAACTTATTAATTGCTAGTTTATTATTCAAATCAACCACCCTATTAGTCTATTGAATGTAGTGATGACCAGATCTTTGTGGATGAAGTACACTGCCTGCAGTTTGCAACAGCAAATATCGATTAAAACAAAGAGGGGGAAAGGCAAGTCCTTGGAATACACAACCTGGCTGCCTATATATACATAGTGCAGTCTATTCCACAAGTAACTTCATAAAATGCAACATCAAGTTAGCAGGAGAGAGAGTAGGATGTTGAAAAGAATAAGAAGGATTGGTCCGCATGTACATGTTTTAGGAACTGGAGGTAAAAGGGAAACACATATTAGGTACTCTGCAACATGGCGGGAGGTGGCAAGAGTAGTGTGACCAATCTGTTCCATTTCAAGGGCTCAGTGCCAAGTTGTTTCTTTGCACCGAAATCAGCGATGAACTGGCTTTCGCTTGGGTTGCCAAGTCAACAGTTTGCCAGGCTAACGCATCATTGATTTTGGTGCAATGGAGATAGGAAACACGGTCCTATGGAGATGCCAAGCGGTGGTCGGTGGACACAGGCACTGTCTGGTACTGGTACCTGGAGACAGCACAGAAGCTTAGCACACAGCCAGAAAAATACATGCCTTGCTATAGTTTCGTACGGACTAGTTTGCTAACTTGGTCTTACTAGGTTGGCTGTTCAGTTTAATTAAGAGAGATACATGCTTTGGTAGCAGAACTAGAAACAATACAGGGTATTATCTCATCATAACCACTTTATTGGGCCTAGAAGACTACAACTGCTTAAAGAGCTCGTTTGAACTATATTTAGCCCAATGCATTATCTTATCTCTTATACATATATACGTAATCAGCCAGCCACGAAGCTCAGGAAATAAGTACCAGTATGAGCTACGCTAAATAAAATGATCAACACGTGGCAAGTAACAAACTTTTGTTCAGGCTAGTTACATTAATCATCAGTGGGGCCAATAAGTAGTAAGTAAAATGATCGAAGCGACCATGGAACCTTATTCGTTGGCAATGTAACAATTTTGCCAACAAAAGTGTATTAAAATCATGTTATATGTATTTTACTCATAAATTTGCTTGAAGATATACCTTAAACAAATCTATAAAGAGGGAGAATAAAGTTTCTATGACATACTTCCTCTGTTCCAAAATGAGTGTTGTTTTTATTTTCAGACATGGTGTTTAATTTGACAATTTGTCTTATTTAATTTTTTTCGTATAAATATCATTTATGGCTTATTTTATCATTAAAGATGCTGTAAAAATAATTTATTTATTTATTTTATAAAGTGTACATATTTTTTAAATAAGACGAATGGTCAAATATAGTGATTGAAAGTGAAAACAACACTCTTTTTGGAATGGAGAGAGTATGTAAGTAAAATTATAACAAAAATTTGATCATGGCCGCAGGAAATTTGTTCCTAATTCAAAGGTAAAAAATCTAGATTGACGTCAATATTTCTCTGAGTTTGAAAGAAATCCTATCAGCATCATGGAAAGGATATTCCATCTTAAAAATGTAGCCGTGAGAAAAATGTTCCAGCTTCGCGAGAAAAAATATTCCAGCATCGCAACAGAAATATGCCAACTAAGTGAAAAATTATTCGAATATAGTAAGAAAATGACACATCAATAAAGTATGTCTTAGATTAACGAAGTATGAGAGAAAATATAGCACAATGAGGGAAACTTTGAAAATATGAAGTAATGTAGTTGGAACAAAAACAATAAGTAAGATGAAATTAATTAATTAATTAAAGAGCATAAAAAAAAAGGAAGGTATATAACGAAAGAAGGAAGAAATTAACAAAGATGATGGTGGTGATGCTGATGATGATGATGATGAAACAAAAAAAAGTAGACCTGGCAAGGCGCAAATAGAAAGTAAAAGCATATCTTCTCATACCATGAAAAAGACATGGTTTGCAACTTAAGCCTCCATAATTACGCTAAGGTTTTTATTAATAAATATATAATGAAGACACGTCAAAATGTCCAAAGATAGAAATCATATATTATATGGTGAAAATATATTTTGATTAGCTTATCATAATTGGAGGTCTGCTATTTTTTTTTATCCTGTGACTGCAGTCCTGGAGAAGCACGGGTCCAGCTGTTCATAAAAAAAAGTTGAGAGCTGTTTGGTTTCATCAATAGAGATGCAGCACAACTATAACTGCTATTTTTTTTCGGTATCCATTGTTCGTTGTTAGTTCTACAACTAGCTGAATACATGCTACCCCTGTAGGATAGGTTAGTAGTAGGCTCCAGCCTCAGGGGCAGTGAGGGAGCATGATCATAAGAGTTTGGAAGAATATGCCACGATGTATTAGGAATAGGAGGCAAAAGGGAAATGCGACAGGAAGCGGTGATGCCTTTTGGGCTCGGGTGGCACGATGGCTCCCCTGATACTGCTCATGAGACAGGCATGCTCACAAGAAGACCACCAATGTACTCGTACTCGTGTTCGTGTAGAGGAAGTGGAGCTTTGGTCATGTACTTGTGTGTAGAGGAAGAAACGTTAGTCCCACATCACCAATCCTCTGCGATAAATGTTTGGCAGAATATTTGAGTATCTCCCTGTTGTAGAGTCCAAATACGTCCCAGCAGATCAACCTAATACGAAGAATACTAGGATGCTTGCAGTAGAAATATAGTACTAGTGAACTGAGCCTCTAGATCATTTGGTTAGGTTCTTTATGGTGGAACATGTCCATCTAGATTCAAATCCTCGATTTAGCATAGGTGATCATATTTTCCTTAATTTATTTCAGGATTTACTGGTGTTATGCTCTAAGTAGTAAGCGACGTTCCCTCGATGATGAGGCGCCTGTCGTGACTTCGGAGATCTCTAGATCTGCCGCTCGGTCCTTCGGAGGTGCACATAAGGGTAGAGTTTGGGTAGGTGTGTTCTAGAAGATGAGTGTGCGTGTGTATTATGGACGTCTGCGTTATATTGTCTGATTATAAAAAAAGAAATATAGTATTAAAGTGATGATTGAGCTCAAACCATGTTGAGTGCCCCCATCCCAGGGCTTAAGAGAGAGTCTATTCAGGGCGATTACCCGCGGAGGCCCACCACAGTTGGGTCCCTCCAACGAAGTGAGAGGGGGCGTTCAGAGGCTCTCGGTGGATCTTCTGGTCTCAAATTCCATGGTGAGGCTTCTATTTTGTGATGATCGGCAAGATGTATTGGGATCTGCCACCGGTGGGGAGACAAGCTTGGCCATTTCATGGTTAAAGGAGGGTGAGAGGGATGGGACTGATGGAAGTCGTGGTACTCAGTGTGTGGAGTCTGGATTTTCAGATGAGCTATATTGATTTGCATTGTGAACAACATGGAGTTTCCCATGGTGAGGAATTATGATTCTACAGGTCAGCACCACTTGTTGGAAGAAACGTGGCCTATATGCTTAATTAGATTACTATTCATGAAAAAACAAAGGGATGATGCAAGGATTGACCCTAGCTCTTTGGGGATTAATGATGGGGAATTAGGAGCGATTGGGCTATCAGCTAACAACTAAAGCGGAGAAGCAATTTGAGTGAAATTAGTTTGTACCCGAAACAACTTCTTTCCCGTCGGGCTAGACCACTCCTCTCGGTTGGCATGCTCCGTCACTAGCGCCTCCATCTTCCCCTGCGGTCCCAGTGTACCGAGGCGAAAGGCTCCTAACACCGACAGGGATGCGAGCGTGCCCGTGAAACTAGAATTCGGGTGCTGAGCCCTGTTATTTGGATTGGACCGGACCGGCAGTCCGATCGGTAAAAGACCGAACCAAGACCTCAGCCGGTCTGGTTCACCTAAAAGACCAGGATGCAATTGAACCCGAATTAAACCGGTGAACCAGCGGCTTTTTACTAGAAAACCAGTATAAAACCGGACATTAACCGGAATAAACCAGGCGGCCAGCACATGTGCATGGGGGAAGGTGTGGAAATGTTGGAAATAACCGGGAGCCCTTTTTAAGCACATTTAATAAGCACATGTGTGCGGCCAGCAGTACCTGTTTAAACCAGAATAAACCGGTAGTGCGGACAGTGCTTGAAAACAGTGGTGATGTGGAGCAATAATCATGTGAGCTCCCTAAGGGTGCTTGTCTGCGTACTCTTGTTCAAGAATATTTTTAGTAGTTAGTCATCTTATTACTCGATCGGCAAACAGTTTCTTTCTGAATATTAGATTGGAGTTTAGTACACTTTTAGAACAGGATAGAACTTTGATATCTGCCATAATGCAGAATAATGCTGGCTAGTTGTCATTTTTACTGCCTGATGGAGGCCATGGAGCTGATGTCAAAGGTTTTTACTGGTGGCAGATGGGAGGAGATATTTAGTGACCTTTTATTAGCTATCACCCAAATCAGATAATACCTTTATACATCAACAGTTCAGGCATAGTTCTTTTTATTTGATATGGTGTATTGTGCTAGCTTCAGGTTGTAAATACTTGGATTTCCATGAGTCTAAGCCACGAGTGACTGCTCGGTACTTTCAAGATGGCCGTGGAGAATACTTTCAAGATGGCGATACGAACCTGCAGGTGTCTCTCGAGTACCTGGTGGGTGCCTTTGCAAATCTTAAATTTCAGGTGATTGCAGTTCTCAAATTGTTCTTTTCATTGCTTTCGTTAAGTTTCTTGCTCTCAAACTCACCAATATAGGCAATAGCTATGAAATCTGCCAATGTAAGAATAATTTCTTACTTGTAAAAAAAATCTATAATCTGGGCTACAAGAAAAGATTTGTGCAGGAAACATGATTGAATGATTTTCATGATTCAGTACGTTGGTGCAGTGGTGCTTAATTTCAGATTTGTGCAGGAAACATGACTGAATGATTTTCAAGATTTACTACGTTGGTGTAGTGGTGCTTAATTTTTTGCAGGTCACTGCTCACACAAAACAAATAGATATTTTAGTTGTTTTCCGTTGCTTGTAGCTATTATCCTCTACAGCTGCAGACTAAAAATTTTTGTTTGTTGAATTTTAGCTGCACAGGTAGAGATAACGCCTTGCAGGATTATGAAAGTAGAAAATGAAATTCTACGATTATGTTGAAACCTGACCATACATTCTTGCCTTATGTTCAGATTCGACCATATATAATGCAATACTGCATCACTTATTATCCAGATTCTCCCATTGTGTTTGCTGCCATCACCTATCTCTGCAGGTTCCTCCTTCCCTGCCTTTTAACATTAACAGTATGATTTCCATGTCTTATTTGACTCTTTGAAAAATAATATTTGGATCTGAATGTAGTTGTCACTAACCACAGTTCTATAGGGTCCCAAAACAATGAATTTGGAGATCAGACACTGAGCTTTGTTTGAATAATTTTAGTTTCGTGAATGCCTATTGAGGTGTGAACCAAAACTAATATCTAATATTCTGTACAGTATAGATGAACCAGATATAGTATCAGGTTGTTCCATCTTTGAATGGAAGTGCTCCTCACAGTTGTTTCTGCAAATGGTGATTTTACTATACTTTAGTTGACAAGTGAAGATAGATATTATAGCCTGACCAAATTAGTGTTCATGCAGAGCTGAGCTAGTCATGATGAATGATTATGCAGTAGATGTTGCATTGGCATCAAAGGGCCTGTTAGGAAGCAGTAGTTACTTAAAGTTGTATTTTACATTTGTTGCATTGTAGCTTCACTCTTCTGATTTTTTTTTTTTTTGCAAAGACAACAAGCTAGCTTAAGATTGATTTGTTCAACATTGTACTATCTGGTCAATTCCTTTGAGATTGCATATATTTACAATTTGCACTTGTTTCTGTCTGAATAATAATAAGAAGCTAAGTGTTCATCCATTTGTTGTGTTCTGCAGGCATCCTGCTACATGTTATTAAACTCCAATCATTTGGCAGAGATAGGGGATCGAGCCGGCAGTCTTAAGAGTCACGAAGTCACCATAGGCGCCTTACCGATAAATTATGGAATAAATCCAGAAAAATACGAGCATCCATACTAAGTCGACAACTTGAAACATGTGACCATAAGTATTGTACAACCCCCACCCCACAACTTTGTTTCACTTGTAGCTATATAGATGGTGCTATTATATATTTTGTATTAACTTCTATGAATCTTAATTTTAGTATAGTTCGCACCTAAACGACTTAATATTAATGGTGTGTTTCACCATAATGGCTCCAAACTGTATAGTCCATCAAAAAAAAAACCTCACATAATTTAAATCAAAGTTATATGATTTTGTATTTTGAAATTTTAAACTTTTAAACTAGCTTAGGCGTCTGTAATTCAAATCTTTTTTTGATTTGTGTCCATAAAATGGATTATAAGTTATTTCAAATTTAAAATTTGCAAACTACCTAGAATGTTTATGTGGTTAATACCAAAGTTGCAGTTGCTGACACAATGTAGAAGTTTATTATTGATATATATTTGATTTGAAATTATTTGGATTCTGAATTATGTGTTTTAAATTCACATATTTTGGAATATTTTTCTCAAATTTTCCCAACAATCTAGTCTTGTGCCCATGTTATGGTGCTTGATTGGATCTAGAACTCACGGAGGCTGGGCAAGCGCCCGAGTAAGGCAGCACGCACTAGTACACAAATGATTTCTCTTGACACTAGCGTTTTTTATTTCTCGGCGGCGGTTTTACTTTAGAACAGACTGTAGAAATTCTCTTGGTGGATCTCTTAAGGAACCGCCAGTAGAAATCGACCATTTCTACTGGGCGGATTTCTTAAGGAACCACCAAGAAGAACTGATTTGTACTGGCGGTTCCTTAAGGGATCCGCCAAGAGAAATATTTTGAAATTAATTTTTTGAGTTTTTCAAACTTCCTCGGATGGAGGAACTCTAAAAATAAAAGTTGTAGATCTTGAAAAGTTATGAAACTTTATAGTTGACAATTTTTTCATTTAAAATTATCTCAGCCAGCAAAACTACGAATGAAATTTTCAAATTTAAAATCCAAATTTTGCAAATAAGCTCGGATGGAGAAAAACTCTATATGAAAGTTGTAGATCTTGAAAAGTTATGAAACTTTGTAGTTGAACATTTTTCATATGAATTCAGTTGGACCCTCAAATATTCAATTTTTTATCGGGTTTGTACAATATGTGGGGACAAAAATGAGATACTGATCGAGAAATGAGTGTGTGGTGCAGCGGTAAGGTAGGATACACGCAAAGGGGAGATCGCGGGTTCGAATCCCACTAGCCGTGTAGCGCGATTTTACGTGTAAAATACGCGACTTGCGACTTCATCAATTGTTCATGCCTCTCTTCCGGTTCAAAAAATATGTTTTGCCTTTTTAAAAATATTTTTTGTAATTTTTATCGTGTTTTATGGGCAACGATTTCTACAGGCGGTTATCTTATGGAACCGTGCTCAGAAATCGATTTCCACCGGCGGTTTTCAACCAACCGCCGGTGGAAATGGCTCATTTTTACGGCCTCTCCCAGTGGCGGTTGGAAAAAACGCCAAGAAAATACGTTTAGAACCACCAGTATAAATCTTTTTTGTGCTAGTGATGGGGCCAGCTCCAGAGCGTGCCATGGCAGCTGCATGGGCGGGGATGCTCCGACCCTCTGGCCATGGTTGCGCCAGGCGGGCACAGCCTGGACAAAAAGATAAAACATTGGGTTCAAAAGGAAAAACAAAGAGGCTGATCAAGGTCCCCACTGACAGCTATACTGTCAACGACTCGACACTTCCAACCCAAAAAAAAAAACCAGATACAATAATTTAACCCCTTAACCAAACACAAGATGATGAGTTCTACCCAACCAACAAAACTGAGTTGGACCCCTTCGAATCTCTACTATTATGAGTTCCACGGTGTGAATGCCCTGCCATGTTTGTATTGGAAATAGGAGGCAAGCGGGAAATTTCTACTATACTACTATACTAGTACGCAAAGAACGAAGTATCTATGTGCTTGGCCGAGCATTTTCATCAATTGTTCATGCCCTAGACACAAAAAAGAGGCACCCCAGCCGCCTCGTGCGTCCTACACCTCTCACCTCCCACTGCCTGCCGACAGATGTTAGCCTCCTTGAAAGCCACATCGAGAGGCATCCTCGACGACGGTGCCTAGATGGCTGGATCCCTCCTCGATGGTGGCGCATCATGCACCACTGATCCACTACAGGGATTCCTCATTCAAGCTAGATCTGGACCAGGTCTTCAGACCCTGTGGTTCTGTGCGTACGACCGCCTCCTAAAGATGCCATGCCAGGTGTGTACGTGCACGCCAAGTTACTGCATAGCAACCGCGGTGTGCCTGAGTTCATCTTGGAGGCCAGCTTCCATTACGTAGCATTGATTCAGGTCCTGCTCTCTTGGGGTTCATCCTCTTTTGCTATTGGGTTCGTCAGCCCTATGGTAACTATTTAGGTGCTCTTGTGGATATCTGTGTCACCGTCTGTGCTTCCAGAAAAAGGATCTGGCTTTTATGTTTGTCGACTTTGCATGTACTATTGACTGTTCTGGGGGTGGGACTGAGAATATTGTGAAACGATTCAGATCCTGTGTTGAATGTGAATGTTAGTCTGACCTTAGACTAGAATACTCTGTATAAACTAACACAAGTTTTACACCTGCATCCTAGTTACCAGTGATTCCCAGTAGCAGTGATAAATGCCATGCTAGTCCAATCTGGAAACAAGTACCTCATGCCACATATTTATACGGTGAAGATTAAGATGATATGGTTGCGCACAAGATAAGGTAATTGATATCAGTAAATTGATTGCAACAATTGAAGATCCTAGTTAGCAGTGATAAATTAAAAATTGTAAATAATCTATTGTACTCCCCAAAAATATGTATCATATATAGTGGTAACAAATATATAATTCCAACCTGTGGCACAATATACTAGGAAAGTGTACACTAATAAAGTATAGGGAAATTTTTGAGTAAATGCATTGCAAAAGTTAAGTATCCTACCTACCATCAGTTCTCACTTGCAATGATAAATTAAAGATATGTAGTTCCTGATCCTAGTTACCCGCAATTCCCTCTGCGTATATATATATATCACTACACAGTCCTTTCTATTCTCCAATTAAGTAACTTGACAAAATACAACCACTGGTTAACTGAAGACAGGTAGCATGTTCTAAGGAGTATGAAATATGGTGCTCATGTGTACTGAGAATAGGGGGCAAGTGGAAAATCCATATGGTATTACTGTATGAAGAATGAAGTTTACCTGTTCTTCCTAGGGCAGTTTTGGGCCATTGTCTCTGCCCAAAGATCAAGACATGAGTGCCACACTGGCCTCGTACACCACTAACCTCCCACTGCGTGCCACCGGGTGCGTGCTAGCACCCCCAAAAGCTAGACTCAACGATTTCATGGAATGTGCCATTGTAAAAGAATATATATATTGCCTTGAATGCAAAAGGCTACCTAATGCAAAAATCAGTAGCTTCTACCATTCAATCGTGGATTTTCTAATTTTGCACCAGTTGTTCTTAGAGATAACTTTGAGAATTTATTACTGTCTTTTACATGCAGATACGTATACAATATCGTATTGAAGAAACAATAACACAACCATATATATTGATGGGGCCGTGATTCTCGATCTTCTATTAGGTTCTGGATAACTCTCGTTTTTGGTGGTACGCGACACACCGATCCGGCTTTAGATCAAAAGACCCGAACCCTGCAACCTTAGCACCACGAATCCTCAGGTTAGCAACCTGTCACCAACCGGTTGACCTCGCCAAGAAGGCTAATCCGTGCCTACGAAACGAAAAATACAAGCAAGAACTCGAAAGAACGCAGCTCAGATAGTTGGGACAAACAGCAGATGAATGATTAAGTTCTCAAGTTGGGGTTCCACAAACCGATGAACGGCGACTGTCAATAGATAGATTAATCTTAAGCAAAACCCAAACCCTAACTTGGGCGACGGCTACTGATTATAAAGAATCTAAGGTCGTGCAAGACCCCCTGGACGCACCCCTAATGGGTTCCAACACGATACAAGGCCCAAAGACCAAAATACGACGTCGCAGCGTCGGGACAGCAGATTCTAGATGTCAATTTGTTCGGATGATTCCTGATGACTCCGGATGAAATTGGGCCTCCAACATGACAGTCATTGGAAAGCTCTTCTCGCTATCTTTCTGTAGAGTCTAAGAATGTCCAATTCCGAGTTCGGACGCATCCTAGGCGTCCAAATTAGTACAGACTGCTCCTGGACTCCAAAATGGATTCGAAGTCGACTTGGTCTAGGCCTCCACCTTGAGTTGAGCATCCTTGCTAGCCCTCCATGCCTCCAAGCCCTCCTCTATGTATCTTCGGGTTCTCTCCATGATTTCTAATCATAATATAATCATTAGGTAGTAATATATTCTCCAAATCATATAAAGAGTGCCTTAGGAACGAGCTCACTTGTAAATTTAATTGTCGCGCGCGAGCTCTTGTGATTGGACCTTGAATGTTCAGCGGAGGATCATTGAGTGTATCTGAAGGAGTAATATCCTCATCATATATAGCTTTAGACCCATTACCACTGCAAACAAACAAAACTCACAAGAACACCAGTTTGCCATAACACATAAGCGCAACCACCAACTGCACGCGCGGCATCATGCGCATACTCTCCTAGTGTTCTTTCATCGGCCCTATGGTATGTCCTTACGTTGTCTGGCGGATATCTTTGTCATCATGTGTTTCCAGAAATAAGATCAGGCTTTTATGTTTGTCGGCCATACATGTACTATTGACTTTTCTGATGGTGGGACTGAGAATAACGCGAAACGGTAGGATGTGAATGTTTGTCTGACCTTAGACTGTTGGAGACGAATACTCTGTATAAGTTAACACAAGTTTTACCTGCATCCTACTTACCAGCGATTTGCAGTAGCAGTGATAAATGCCATGCTAGACCGAGTACCTCGTGCCAGACATTTATGCAGTGGAGATTAAGAAATGGTTGCGCACAAGATAAGGTAATTTACTGATGAAGATGGTTCACTCTAGGCATTGTTATTGAGTAGGTTAAACCTAATGCTTTGGTGCCTGGAAGACAAAGAGGGATTGGATTTCATGCAGCAACCTTTGATTACATGTCCTGTGGCTGAAAACTGAAGTATTCTTGGTTCCTTCAATCTAAATGCATGGATCCTTTGTGTTGATGAACGTGAACCATGAATTTGAAACAAAATTTTTGTGTCAGAACTAGTTACTTCATGCCAAATTCTCAGCCGACTCCTTGTTTTTCTCTGCGCAAGTTAGTTTGTCTCATATTTATGTGCCTTTCGTCTCTCATCCATTTCAAAATAGTTAATCTGTGTAACCCAACATCAAGTAGCTTCTTGCCATGGTCCTCTAAAAAATGCATCTATGTTGCAGCCAGAGACCATGCTTCCACAACCTCCATAGATTTTATTAATCTTTGCAAAATGTTTTATCATTATTCCCTGAGCAATCCTACTGAGAAATTAACGGTTGTAGAGATACAAATAAATCAAGGATTTTTTAATAAATCTAGGTTTAGGCATTCTTGTTGCCAGAGTTGGGCACCTACCCCATAGTAGACTATTGAAAAGATGACTGGAAGAGTTTGGAGAAGGTGTTGGCACTGTAATTAAGTTGGGAATAGGAGGCACAAGGGAATTTGAGACATGTCTCAGTGAACAGCTTTGCGTCATCTTGGCAAGACGTGGTACAAGGACCTCTAGTTATATGGCCTTTATTGTGGCCCTGTTTGTAAAAGGGCAAATCCCTTGTGTGTTATCCTCATTCTGTTTTTTTTTTTACTCTGATGATTCCCACCGCCCTGTTTCTTCCACCATGGTGCATTACATCACAATATAGTTTCATGCAGTGAAACATATGAAAATTATTAAAAAAGTATCCGCAGGTTAAAATATTAAGCCCATTGCGGATGTTTGGAAACACAAGCATGGAACTCTAAGTAACGTACAGAAATATTGTAACTACAGAATCTTAGCTAAAACTAATGTATTTTTTTCTGAAAAATGACCAGAAGTATGTGTTAATAGAAAAGGGCATCTCGAACACCAGAATGGCAGCCTACTGGCCAAGCCCGCAAGCCATCCATGAGCCAATTACCAGGCTCTGGGCTATGCCATTGTATCCAAGATACATTCTTCACGGCACAGAAACAGGCACTGGTTGTTGGAGCCACGCTATCACACGCACAGCCAGACCTACCTCCCTAGGCCCACCCACATGCCACCAGTTCCGATGCCGGCTATGTCGCTGGCCGGGTAGGACTGAGGCCCGGAGTCATTGGTCATGAAACCAATATCCTGACCCTACATAACCTTAATTAGTCGGGCCACCACACCATCCTTTGTGACCCTTGGAAGGTTGTCTGTTTGTGTCCAATGTGCAGCCATAAGCATGTTAAGGGAAGATAGTCCTAATATATAAGGAGACAGATGCTGGAATTGTGCAAACAGAGAGGGTGACAGTACCACGACGAAACCCTTGTGTCAGCGTTAGTCCTGGTAGGCTTGAGGCATATTTGTTGAGGCCAACATTTTCTGTGGCATGTGTACGAACACTGGTCTATTTTCATAGCAGCGACAGGCCTCTTTGTAAATAGATTCATAAATATGGTTATTTTTTTACTGTCTCCGTAAGTCCACTAGGTATTTTTGGAGACAGAAATAACTATTTAATGCCTTTGTAAATAAATTGGCTATCTCGTAAAATCAATTTTACAATTCTTTTAGACCTTGTCATGGTTTTTTTCTCTTGTGCTACAAACATGTCGAGGGACCTCGATGGATTTTATTTGTGACCATGTGGCTACTCAATTATATTTGTTACTAGTTCATTGTTATTCTATCTTTTTTTATTTAACCAGCCTATCAGTGCGTTCATTGTTCTTATGAGCTGATCTTCAGTCCATGATCCAGCCTTCAATGAAGAGTGAATATGTGGCCAAAAAAGGTACAATGCCTGCAGTCTACAACAACAGCAGTATTGATTAAAACATAGGAAAACAAGATCCAGTTCCACCAGTGGGGCTGCACAGCCTGACTGCATATATATATATATATATACACACACACACACACACACACATACTACTACATTGTACTTTCTATTCCACAAGTAACTACATGAAATGAAACCACAAGATGGCGGAAGAGAGAGTAGGTGTTAAAAGGAGCGAGAACGATGGTGACCATGTGCGTTAGGAACAGGAGGCGAGAGGAAAATAGGAGTAGTAGGATCAAGCCAGTTCATTTTAGGAGCAGGAAATCAATGATGCCTTGTCGTTCGATTTTGTTGATGCATCGACAGATTTGTTCCAGTATCAATACAGATGATTTCAGTCTAGCGGAGAATGGAAACGTTGACATGGGCACACAATACACAAGAACCAGACGGTGCTACTGGACTCCATAGTTGCTAGCTCCTTGTACACAATTGCTTTGATTAATTTAACTTGAAGATACAAATACTACCATAGGTCCCTGCATTAGAAAGATCACAATTATACAAGGACCAATAATATATCGGCCCAAACGTCACTTCACACTATGCAAATAGTACTAAAAAGACACATACTTTAGTCATGTGGAAACAAAACATATCTCTACTGTGTGATCGCAAAAGTGTGTCTAGTCAAAATGTATCCATGATCATAGATGTTTCATTGATCATGTCTATAATATACATGCATACACATTGACACATCAAAAAACGCAGCTAATAGATAGATGGAATAAATGAACTTATCTTTTTGATAAGCTAGCTATTCATCAGTGGCAAGGTACACACTAACAAGTCCGCTTATTTCGTGGTACTAAATAAGAATACAGATCATGTTGATGAGCAAATCTTCATGGTTAGTTCTGGCCATTTGGACAAGTAAATCCATAGAAGTAGAAAAGCATGTACAAGTGAACCCCAGTAGAAGTGAGTAAAAAATCATAGGAAGTATTGTCCCAAAATATGTACTACGTATTGTAGTGCATTGAAGCTGCCTGCATCTCAACAAAAGTCAACAAACAACACTACACAATATAAATAGTAGGGATATGACGATATGGATTAATAAATGAGTTGTCAAAGAAGGTGCGCGCAAGGTATATATATGTTGTTAATGTGTGACGCAAGAAGAAACTGAAGACTGTATCGAAGCCACTAGTTACATATTGTGAAGGCTAACAGAAGCTCACACAACTGCTTGCTCTAGAAGACACTAGAAGCCAAGGATAGCAGCACCGAGTTTTCCCAGCGGACCTTCTGAACACAGACATGTGCATAGGTCACGGCAGTGACTTGCGCAGACATGTGGTATTTGGTGTTAGTGGGCACATGTGGTACCCATGTTGTCTAGTTTTTGGCTGATTGAAGTTCTGCCAAGATCTCATTGTACACCCTTGTTCTAAATTACAAACATTACTTTCTCATAAACCAAACTTCTCTAATTAATTCAATTTTTTTAGAAAAAATATACTAACATTAATGAGTTCCAATAAATTTTTGTATTGTTATCAAGATATATATAATTCAAGTGAAATTTAATGAAATTAGCTAATGCAGCATATGCTAATGCATTCTTCTATAAACCTTGTCTAATTTAGGAATATTCAACTTACCACAAAATTTTGTATCACTTTCACTTATGATAGGTGGGTGATGAATCACACATTATTTTGACATCTAGCTCAAGTTGATGTGAAGTATAGTCTGTATCTATCCAGAGCGTGGTATGAGTGTTTGAAGTCATTTTTGCTCAAAAAGGGTTTTAAATTGGGTTCGGGGGACAAAACACTTTTTTTCCTCAAGCAAGGCAATGATACTCTTTTGGTTTAGATATACGTGGATGATATCATTTTCGGTGGTTTCTCTCATACTATGGTTTGTCTTTATATCATATTGCATTTGCATTGCATTTTATGATATACTTGCATGTTGAGCTTCATGTCTATAGCACTTATAATGAAACTATGTTCTTGTTAGTATGCCATGTAAGTATTTTTTGGTGCTTTCCAGCTTAAGCTCTTATTGATCACTAGAAACATGTTATGAGCTAAGCATTGCTTTACAATTGTGAACTTGATTAAACTTGCTAAAATCTAAAAATATTCACCGCTTGAGATGTAACTAGCATGTGTAGAATGTTGAGATCCCTTATGCTATCATGTATATGCTAGGTCACTATGTCTCATGCTTTGAGTCATTCACTTGATTAGACAACCCATCCTGTGCTAAAATTTGAAAACTAAGCTAAGTAAAGAGAAAAGAATGAGACGAGTCTGTACCATCCCACATCAAGGTATCGAGACTACCTTCATTTGTACTTTAAATTGAACTTGAGCCTTGTAGTGGATGACCGAAACCATTGTCTTAAGCTTCTAATTATCTTTGACATAGGCTTGGCATGGCTGAAAAGTTAGGCAGATGGTACAGATTACCTCTCGCACACACATGTTTGACTAATTTTCTTGTGTTAAGCTGCAAGCTCTGATAAAATGAAATTTGATGGAAACTCAATTCTTTGGTTCGTCTTTGACATGATGTGTAACCACTGTTTAGGGTACTTCACCTTGTATACACTTGTTAGCACTAGGTTGATTTCCATCTTATACTCTCTATATGTGCTATCTTTTGTGGTGAACTCCTCTTTGACATGCTTAAAGAAGTACTCAAAACTACTTACACTTTATATTTTGTATCTTTTGATCAGTTCGAGCATTTGCTAGCACTTGTATATTGTTGCTATACTCACTTGTTTTACCTGCTAGAGCATATGTTCATTCTGGTTGCTCTATACTTGAAGCTTCTGCGTCCATGAGCATTTTATTGCATTTCGGACTTGTTGTGTTCATTATTCAACAAGGGGGAGAAATTTGACACATACAAAAGTTTCTATGAAACAAGAAGAGAGATTACACATTTTGCTTCACTTGATAAGGTGGAGAGCCACATGTCATGTTTGAAAGGTTGTCTTCTCATAGGGAGACTACTTCTCAAAAAGGTTGAAGGGGAGAAGATTGTTAGCACTCATATATACATTTGCTCAAGGGGAGTTGTTTTACATCGCTTCTTGCTAGATGTGTTGAACCAATGCCTCTTTCTTTCTAGAGGATCTAGTGTTTTCATGTGCTTCTTGCTTGGTTAGCGGTGTGGAGCCTATTTTCTGCCTCTTCTTGAGGGCTAGCCATGCTTTGCTTGGTTGCGTTGAGCTGTTGCCCATGTCTTTGGGGATCAAGCTTTGCGTACTTCAAATGATCCCATTTGGCTTCTATTTGGCATTTGGTCATTTGGTGAGCTTTCTTCTTTTCTTCTTCTTTATCTATTTCTATTTATCAGATGTGGTGTATTGGTGTTGGACAATGCACTCATTAAGGGGGAGGTTGAGAATACAAGGTTGACAAGTACCCTTGTGATTCAGTTTTGTATGACGAGTGATTGATTCAATTGCTAGCATCTTGGATGAGTGGTTACTGACTGTAGCGTGAGCTACGTGTGCGTCATGTCTGTTGTTTTGTGGTGTGCAGGTGTCGAGCTCGAAGGCCATGGTCGACGGTGAGGTGAAGGTCAAGTAAGGTGTGCCACGCTGAATGGACCAGGAGCGGTGAAAGGATGGACACAAGGCTTAGACCGAGGGACTTCCACAAGTGCAAGGACATAGGCTGGTTTGTTGGTTGGGCCTCAAAACCAATGGAGGCAGGATTTGGTAGTTTGGGCCTCAAAACCATCGGTGGTGATTTCTGGGTTAAGCATCAAAACCCTGGTAGAGGTCTCGAGGCGGATGGACGGCACGTAGCAGCATCAGGGAGGTCATGTCAAGGCAAAGCTACCGGTGAGAAGGCGCGGTGGCCATCGGATCAAAGATCACGTCGAGTTGGGTTGAGTTGGACCGCAATGTCCATTCGGCTAGGCGGGTTGCTCAGAATTGTATTAGGGGCAAAACCGTAAAATGAAATAAGTCTGGTTAATAAGTAAGGCTCCCATTCACCCCCTCTCTGGTCACCACTCTCGATCCTTCACCTCGAGAGGTTCCTAGCATCACCACTCTGGTAGTCGCTATAGTTGAATGGACTGTAGACACCAGACACAGACTCGCAGGACCAGGATCGAGGTCCTAGAGTCATTCAATATCGGCGAGATGACAACTAAGACTCGACCCTCTACTCCTTGGGGCCTTGGTGAAATTTGAACAGGCAGTGCCAAGGAGCCACAGCCCACACTCCGCATAGGAAACAAACAGGTTTGCCGGTTTAACTATGGAATATGATGTAATGTTCCTTTTTTGTAAAAAAGCATGCATACTATTGTTCTTGTATCATAGAGTTTAATTAGGTACCCCCTCTGTTCCAAATTATAATTTATTTTGACTTTTTGGTATATCTATTTTGGTACGTATCTAGATATAATAACATGTCTAAATACATAGCAAAATGGATGAACCAAAAAAGTCAAAGCAACTTATGATTTGAAATTGAGGGAGTAGTTGCGAACACTATTGGTTGTTGATTCCATGGCCATGCATTACATTACTAGTTTCAAGCACCGGTGGCAATAGAAAATAGATGAGAGCCCATCCCTGAAATATAGAAGAATAAAATTAGTATTGCTTCGCTTGGAGCACTCTCCAGAACAATTTTTGTATACCTTTGTAAATAATAGGGTATCTTCTAAAATCAATTTAGCAATAGTAGTAGATCTTGTAATTGTTGTCTTATCAATTGCGAGTTCATTTTTCAAATCAACGAGTCTCTATCAGCCCCATTAATGGTGATGATGAACTGATATTCGCTATGGCCATTGTGAAGAGTCAATGCGTGGCTATTTAAACAGTGTCTGAAGCTTCCAACTGCAATATTGATTGAAACAGAGGCGAAAAATGCATGTTCCACGGCCAGTGGCACTACAGAACCTGACCGTCTTATATATTAACATAGTGTGTTTTCTCCTCCACATGTAACATCACAAAATTCAAGCCACTAGTTAATACAAGCGAGAGTAGGGTGTCAAAAGGAGTAAGAAAGATGGTTCCCATAGTGTATGTATGCTGGGAACCGGAGGCAACAGGGAAATACACATTATTTATACTGCAACATGGAGCGATGCGGCAGGAGCAGTGGTCAAGCCAGTTCATTTCATGGGCGAGCTGTCAGACTGTTGCTATGAGGAAATCAGCCAAGACCTGCTATTTGATTTCATCGCCGTGTCGTCAGGATACAGTGCGAACCTGTAGTTGGAATCTCAGTGCGTCTGAGAATAGAAACTCGGCCCTACGCCAAGCAGTGGTACATTGACACGCTCAACACAGAAACGGCAAAAAGTGCCCATGTTCCAAACAGGGCGGATAAATATTCTCATTACTGCTAGAAATTTGTTGCAATATTTTTATATTGCTTGGGGTAGTAGCTAGGCTACTGGAACAGGGAACATGACGTCGAAAGGGGTCAGGAAGAAGCTGCCATTGAGTAGGAACCGGGAGGCAAAAGGAAAATACATATTAAAATGAAGGAAGAAATGTGGGGATGCGGCAGGGGTGGAGGCCTCGTTGATGTGCATTCACACTCATTGTAAGTGAACTTCTCATTCTAAATAATGACTTGCCATCAACTACACATTTCACGATTCTCCTACCAGAGCTAGTGTTGGTGTTGCTCCTAGTCTGAGCATAGTGACTGCATGTCCAGCACGAAAGAGCATCCGGGGCGAACAATCTTTGGCCGTTTGGCCAGTTTATTTCTGTGAGCAGGACAGGAGTAAGGGAAGGTACTGTTTGGGTTTATTGATTCGTCTATGCCCACGAGTTTAATTTGCTGGGCAGAGGCTCGGTGACACGGTCCTGTGGTCACGTCCGGCAAGACACAGGACGCATGCTGGGAAGACTGCAGAGTAGCCAAGCTGGCGAAGGATGACTAGCGCAGCTGCGAGCTAGCTTGCTGCTTAATGCTTGGCCTGTTCATGTGGCTGATTATGGATGTATAAAATTCATAAGTGTAAATGTGTACCCATTGGTATGCCACCACCCCTGTTCTGAGGAAAAAAATATGGGATATCGGTGCAGCAGAAGTGGAGGGATCAATGTGGTGAGATCGCACTTGTAGTACCTAAATTTCTTTATCCTAAATGTGTGTCCATCGAGCTCACACTCTTTGGTTCCCCGTGCTATGGTTGTTTCTAGTCTATGCAGAGGTATTGATGGCAAGCATGTCCAGCATGAAAGAGCTGCCGAGGTGAGTATACAATCTTTAGCCATTAAGCTCTGTCCTTCTTCATGTTAGTGGACCAACACCAAGATAGATCGATGCACGGTGATTTCGATGCACTGTAGTGACTCACCATATTTGTTGAGTTCATTGATTCAACTATGCCAAGTTTGATGGGTATGAGTTCGACACGACAGTCCTGGGTCAGATCATGATGAGGAAATCACTTCTTTAGATACACCCATTGGTCCTTTTACTATCGTGCAAGAGCCAATGACCCGAGCTCAAATGCGATAACTAAACTTACAGATGAGTTCGTTCTTAAGCGATCCGTTTCATACTTTTGAGAATAGATTGCTAATCTAATGATGTTATATTGCTTAGAAACAATGGAGAGGGGCATGAGGAACATGGAGGAAGGTGTGGAGGTGAGGAAGACCAACCAGGATGTGCAACACAAGCCCAAGGTCCTGTCCAACACGATTTCTAGTATACCTCGGCCTCTAGGACCAGTCTGTCTTGACACCAGCGCCACGGACGCATCTGGACTCCGTTCGATGGTTCAGCCATGGTTGGAAAGACAATTTTATAAGGAAGCCAATGCAACTGATCTCACGTCAAAATTCCTTTGGAATCAATAGGAATTGTCGAAACAAGTCAGCGTCTAGAATCTGTTTAGGTGCTGCATCACCTTATTTCGTCCGTTGGGCTGTGTATTGTCTTGAGCCTATTAGGGGGGAGTGCTTCCACGGTAGGCGACGACCCTAAGGCCTTAAAAATCATTAGCCGCCGTCGTCGATAGGGTTTGGGTCTGCTTAAGATTATTATGTCCATTGATAGTCGTCGTTCGTCGGTTTGTGGAACCCCAACTTGAGAATTTAATCATTCATCGACAGTTTGTCCTAACTTTCTGAGCTGTGTTCTTTCGAGTTCTGACTTGTGTTGTTTGTTTCGCAGGCACAGATTAGCCTTCTTGGTGATCGAGGTCAACCGGTTGGTGACACGGTTGATAACCCAAGGATTCGTGGTGCTTAGGTTGCAGGGTTCGGTTCTTATGATCTAAAGCCTGATTGGTGTGTCGCATTCCGCCCAATGCAAGAGTTATCCATAACATAACGAAAGATCCGAATCATGTCCCCATCATATCATGCCAGGAATGGCCTGTGGCAAAGTGAAGACAGTAGACGCATGCTGGACGGACAACAGAGCAGCTCACCTGGTAAAGGATGCTTAGCAGTGATCTGTTAGCTAGCTGCTGCTTAATGATTGGTCCGTTAATTTTATTTTATTTGGTTTTCAGGATTCTCATTTGAAGGATATGAGATAATCTCCCTTTTCTATGGTTAGTGCAGAGGCTGCATGTGGCTCGTTATTTAGGGTATGTTCAAACCACATATGGGGTCATTCTTCATTTGTCTTTTTTGTGTGATTTGGAGGCATAAACAGCCATAAATCCCTATGTTCTTCTTCTTCTTCTTCTTCTTCTTCTTCTTCTTCTTCTTCTTCTTCTTCTTCTTATTATTATTATTATTATTATTATTATTATTATTATTATATAGTTATTCTCTCAAAGAAATTGGTAATTAGGTTATGGGCCTACATTAATTTTTTGTCATTGAGGCTACATATTTTGCAAGACGACCCTGCTCAATATGTCGTCATCAAGTTGATCAGATGCCAAAACACATCATAGCATCTAGATAGCCACAATATACTTTTGAAGGGATGAATTTCCATCCCTACCGACCCCATCCATACACCTTATTTATATATGATTGGTTTAGACCTAGCACGACTCTTGGTGTAAACCAGGATAATTAAATAGAATCCAACTCGATTACATACCCTTGTCCTTTTGGGATATTTATTGCTTAAAGTTTAAAACCGTTCAAGTTATTATCAAAGGGCTCCCTCCATGCCGAGGTTCAATTTCTAGGCACACATTGGACCTGCTATGACTACTACGCCCCTTTATTTCCTATGTTGGCACTCTATCATTCATTTTGTGTTGTTGATACTCTGTCTCATAATACGTGCTACATTTCCTTCAACTATATGAAAATAGAGCTGCAGCGATATGTACCTAGAAGATATAATGGTTGTCTCCTATCATGCTGTAGATATGTGGAGCACCCTTGATAAATTCATGTACGTGGCCAAGTGGCCACCAATTGTGACTTAATTGTCAGTCCATTTCTCATATCAATCACCCAGATCAGTCCATGTGCGTTTCTGATGCATAGTTCTTATATGCATGACACAACCTTTGTGAATAGTGAATGCATTGGCAAATAAAAAAAATTACCCCAGCATAGAATTTCCAACTGCAACCCTGATTGAATCAACAGGGAAAAGTAAATTCCACAGCCACTAGCACTCCACAAACACCTATATTACTACATACTTGTGCCTTTTACACCGCCAAAAAACTTTCACAATGCATACCATAGTTAGTGAAAACAATGCATACCATAGTTAGTGAAAACAATGCATACCATAGTTTGTGAAAAAGGGAGTATAGGATGTTCAAGCCCATGTGTGATGGGAATAGGAAGCAACAAGGAAATACATATTAGGTGTAGGACATGGTCGGGAGAGGCTGCAGGAGCAGATGTATCACACATACTCATTTCTGGTTCTGACGCAGAGATTGTCTCTATGCACATAAATCAGCTATGACATGTGGTTCAATTAGTATCAACAATTCGGCAGGTGGCCAGAAACACCAGCCTATCGCAGTTGCAAAAGGCAGTGTCGTCAGTACCTGCGTGGCGGAGGGCATGAATGGAGAGTCATGGCTGGCAAGTGTTGGTCCTCCATGGCTGTGGCACATGGCTGGAGTAGACAGCATAGAAGCTGGCACAAGTTTGGTATGGTGCTGATCATTTCGTCTTTGAATTTGTTGTGCACACGAGAGTATTACCACTTTATTTTACAGTAACAAACTGCTGCTTGCACGAAAAAGATTCCACTAGAAGCTACAAACACAATGCTATAAAAAACTGACCATGGTTGAACACCAGTGTCCATAGTGCCGCATTTCTTAACTGCGTGTAGGTCAAGAATTGCCAATGCTTAAACTACAGATTAACCATGACTACTGGAAACAATTGCTCGATTGATTTTGCATCAACACAGAATTGGTAAGCCGTGGTTTGGATAAAACTGATCTTATTATTACACCTCTGCTGTTTGTCAAATGATTGCTTTTGCGAAAAGGCACAATACAAGTAATATGGTATGGAGTGATGGGTCACTGAGAACACAAACTGGACAGACTTTTGCCCTAGAAATAGTGACAAGCAAGAAGCCTACTCATACTGCACGCCAAGCCTGTCAGGCTATATTGGCCCTTGCACCAGCCAAAATCGAGCCTACTGTAGTTGAGCCTATTGTCATTCTTGCTGCCTCCCACGAGGTGCACCCTCGCTGCCAGTCAGGATAATGTTCTCCCTGTCGATCCCCAAGGCTGCGGGTCAGGATCATGTATTTGATTGTTGTTGCATTTTATGAACCAACTTCCCTACCAATCCATTGATATGGGGCTTATGAGTGGAACATCCTTACATTGAAGAGTGAATGTGTGGCAATAAAGCCAAATGAATACTGATTAAAAAATTGAGAAGAGAAGTCCCAACTAGTTATAATACTTTCTATGCCGCATACAACTTAGCAGATCCAATCACCCCAAGGGGTAGTAGGTAGGCTAGTGGAACAGGGAGATGTTGAATGGAGTCAGGAAAATGCTGCCACTGAGTTGGGAATGGGAGGCAAAAGGAAAATACATATTAGAAACAGGAATGAACATTGGGATACCACAGGAGGAGTGGCCTCGACGACAGGTGATGCCACTCGTATGTGAACTTCTCAATCCTAAATGTCTGGCCATCAGCTAACATCCAATGAATCCCAAGCTGGTGTTGGTGTTGCTTCTGGTCTGAGCATAGTGACTGCATATCCAGCATGATCGAGCTCCCAAGGCGAACAATCATTGGCCAGTTGGCCTGCCCTTGTTCTTGTTCCTGGAGGACCAGGAGCTCTAGTTCATTTGATCCACTACATGCCCGCTTTTTTCTATGCGTAGGACAGGAGTCAAGGACGGTCCTGTCTAGGTTTAGTCATTCTTGTATGCTCATGGCTGGATTTACTTGGCACAGAGGCTCCAAGACGCGGACCTAGGGTCACATCCGGCGAGAGAAAGCCGCCTGTGGGGAAGTGGAGGTGGGTGACGCATGCTGGGCAGACAGCAGAGTTGCTGAGCTGGTCAAGGATGACTAGCAGCTGCAAGCTTAGCTTGCTGCTTAAGGCTTGGTCCGTTAATTTTTTATTGTCATTGTCCCCATCGTTTACTTGGAGCAATCAGAGATATGCTCTTGTTTGGGATGTTCCAACCGGCTTCATCTGGCTGATTGTCTATGTATATATAGATCATGTGTAAATGTGCAGCCAAGGGTAGATCAATGTTGTGAGATCGCACCTGTAGTATAGTACCTCGAATTCTTGATCCTACATGTTTAGCCTTCAACTTCACATTCTTTCATTCCCCTGCCAGGCTACTGTTGCTTCTAGTCTGTGCATAGCTAGTGACAGCATGTCCAGCATGAAAGAGCTGCCGAAGCGAACAACTTTTGTCCATTTAGCCACACCTCTGGTTGTATATTTAGCCACTTAGATTCTATATTATTGCGACACGCTGTGTAGTCAGTGACCATATTATTTGAGTTCAGTGATGCATCTATGCTCACGAGTTTGATGGGTACAAGCTCTACACGGATCCAGCCAGCCCCGGCCAGTGGGAAAGTGGAGACGGCAGATGCATGCAGGGCGGAGAGCAGAGCAGCTGACCTGCCAAAGGATGACTAGGAGCGCTCTATAAGATAGCCTGCTGCTTAACGGTTGGTCCATTAAATTTTTATTTTCATTGTCATGATTGTTTATTCCTAGCAATCTATTTTGTACTGGATATGAGCATGCAGCCCGGTGCAGAATGGCCCAGCCCGAAGCATGAATTTTTTGTCCGGCCTAAGCACAGCCTGGCCCGATGTTGTGTGGGCTAGTGCTGACACGGCCTTATACACATGGTTATGCTTGGGCCGCACCTTAGTCACACAGGCTGGCATGGCATGTCCTGTAATTCAAAGGTCGGTTCGGTGCTGGCCCAGTGCACACTCACGACCATCTAAGAGGCTGATAGCCCACCATAGGTGCTTCTTCACTTTTGGCCAATTGTTCTCTCCCCATGCACCTATCCCAACCCTGCACTTGCATCCTCCATTTCGCGGTCGCACACAAAGGAGAAGGAACGTCATCCGTAGCTTCTCCGGCGGCCACCTCCTCACCATATGCACCAACGGCAAACAAGCGATGACAACCTCCTCCACAAACCTCCCGCCGAGCATGACGGCGATGTCCTCCCAACCCTCCTGTCAAGCACGACGGCAGCGTCCTCCCGGCCCTCCCATCGAGCGTGACGGCGGCCTCCTTCTGTCTAGTGTGCAGCCGGCTTCGAGCGCAGCACCCTCGAGCGATGGTCACTGTGTCCTCCATGCGGTTCGCGCTCCCCGAGTGCGGTGGCATATATTGAGCGCCACGACCGTGGATCCGACGCCCTCTAGTACACTACCCTCCATAGATCCAGTGTTCTCCATGGCCCCAACCTTCGCGACGCGGTGGCCTCGCTTCATCGTGCCCTCATCCATGATGGAACGACGCTCTGTAGCTTGGACACGGTCCTCGGGCTAGCCCGGCTTGCCAAATAGGTCGCATGCTTTCCAGGCCAGTCTAGGATGGAAAGTGGCCTCATGGGCCACGCCTGGGCCGTTGGCCAATTACGAAGGACTGGTGCGGCCTGGCACGACGGCATGCCGGGCCGTGCCAAGCATGGGCCATGCCATGCCGTCCGGTTGCTCATATATATTTTGTATAGAAAATGCAAGGGCTGCATGTGACGGATTATAAGGGCATGTTCACACCACTATTGGGGTCAAAGCTATGTGTTTGAGACCTTGTTGCTGTTCAACATGCAAAATATTTGCACACTGGAGGGAGTATATTATGTCTTTTTTGTCAGATTTGGACCATAAAGCACCACTTAAATCCCTAATACTATTCTCATTATTATTCCATAGTTATTCTCCCAAAAAATTGGTAGTTAGGCTATGTGTCTACATTAAATTTTGGCACCGGGTCCACATTTTGCAGGACAGCCCTTTTCAATACGTCATGAAGTTGATGAGACGGCATGACACATCACAGCATCCAGATAGCCACAGTACACTTTTGAAGGGGTGAATTCTCATCCCTACCAACTGCATCCATCATTAGCATATTTATATATGATTCATTAGTCCTCGTGCGACTCTTAGTGTGAACCAAAACAACTATTGTGATTATTTAATAAAAAACATAGATAACTGCTTAGAGTCTTAAGCCGCACTCCGATCCAGTTATTATCTGTTGAGCTTAGAGTCTTAAGGTTCATTTTGTATGCCCCTTTTTACGTATGCTGGTACTCTATCTTTTATTTTCTGTTGTTAATGCTCTGTCCAGTAAATACGTGCTATAATTTTAGTTCTAGTTGGTGAAAATAGAGCTGGAGTAATATATGTACCTATAAGAGATATAATGGTTTTGTCTACTCGCATGCTATATATATGTGCAGCAACCTTGATGAATTCTTGTATGTTGCCAAGGGGCCACCATCTTATTGTGACTTAATAGTTAGTCCATTTCTCACATCGACCACCAATATCAGTCCATGTGTGTTTCTGATGAGCAGTTCTTATATGCATCACTTGGTCATTGTGAGTGAGTCAATGCGTTGCAAAAATAAAAGCTTACTCTATAGTAGAATATCCATGTACAAAGCTGATTGAAATAAGGGGGGAAAAGTAAGTTCCACTGCCACAAACACTGCACAACCACCTATATTAGTAAATTCTAGTGTCTTCTACTCCGCAAAAACTGTCACAATGCATCCACTAGTTTATGAAAAAGGGGTAGGATGTTCAAGCCCATGTGTGATGGGAATTGGAGGCAAAAGGGAAATACATATTTGGTCTGGGGCATGGTCGAGAGAGGCTAAATGAGCAGAGGTATCATGGACACTCATTTCTAGGACTGAGTGAGAGATTGTCTCTATGCACAGAAATAAGCACTAATGTCTGGTTCAATCATATTGCTTATCAACAGTTCGGCAGGCGGCCAGAAACACTGTCCTATGGCCACAGGTGCATTATGGCAGTGTCAGCCGGTTCATGGCGGCCTGCGTGGGTCCATGGTTGTGGGCACACGGATGCAGCAGATAGCATAGAAGCTGAGGCACATGGCCGGAAACACAGCCCTATTATGTAGCTTACTATGGTCCCTTTTGGCAGTACAATACTATGTGTCATGTGCAGAACATTTAGCCTTATACTTTGCTGTGCACAGTAGTATCACCACTTTATTTCACAGCTGCAAACTACTGCTTGCAGGAAAAAGCTCCCACTGGAAACTGATAATACAGTGCTATAGAAAACAGACTATTGTCGAACACACTAGTGTCCACAGTGCTGTATTTCTTAACTGTGTGTAGGCCAACGATTGCCATTGCTTAAATCAACAGATTACCCAAGAGACTGCTGGAAACGGTTGCTCACTCGATTTTGCATTAACACAGACCAACTAAAGGCATGGACTAATCATGCTGATTGTCAAATGATTGCTTCTGTGAAAGGGCACTACACAACTAATCATGCATGAACAGCACAGCTTGAGTGACATTTCAACAAAAAAAATCTATTTGAGCAAATTAATGCATATATATTTGAGCAAGTAAGGGTTGGTCATTTAGATGAGGATGTAGGCGTACATACTATCCGTTTTTTTCTGGAGCACAATAGATATTGCAGAACCATGCATATATATGCCACTGAGGAGCTATTCATCAATTATTATCAATGTAAATGACACATCAAGGGAAATATTGACCAATATGCATGTCAAGGATTCTTACATCAGTTTTCATTATTTGTGTTGATCGATGCCTATATAGTAATAACGTCTCATTTCTGATGTTCTAGGAACAAGCTGAAGCACTCTATACGCTGCAATATGTCACTGAATATGTTGAGCCAGATGGATGGGCTTTTGTTTGTGCCCACCGTCCAATGTATTTTGTTTACGGTGCATTTGTGAACCAACTTCCCCTACCAGTCCATTGATGGTGCTTCTGAGCTTCCCTTCCGTGCAAGATCGTTACTTTTGAAGAGTGGTTCGATGTGTGGCAATAAAGCAAAGTGAAGATTAAAAACGGAGAGGACAAGTTCGAACGAGATTGAGTCAATATAATTCTTTTTACCCTGCATATACTCAAGTGTGTTGTTTGAACTTTGTAATAATTGGCTTGATTCTATCTTTTGGTAGATGAAGCCAGGTATTAAATATCCTTTATCTAAAAAAACCACACATCCTACGAAATGAATCACTGCAAGGGTAGTGGCTAGGCTAGTGGAACATGGAGTAGGATGTTGAAATGAGTCATGAAGAAGATGCCATTGTGTTGGGAATGGAAGGCAAAAGGAAAATACATAGTAGATAAAAGAGAAAAGATTAGGATGGCAAGAGTGGAGGCCTCAATGGTGTTTGTTGACACAGAACAAGTAAAGCCACAGCTTGGATAAAAACTGAATTTATTACACCTCTGCTGTTTGCCACAGGGAACATGAACAGCACAGAAGTCTATCTCATGCTGCATAACAAGCCTATCCTGGGCAAATCAAGCCTACTGTCGATCTCGCTGCCTCGCACCATGAGCAACCTCATTGCAGATCAGGCTGCGGGTCAGGATCTTGTGCTACCATTTGATCCCTATGGCCAGAAGTCGCTGTCTTCTCTAGTTGCGAGCAGTGAGAGGGGTTGGGAGAAGAGGGTGCACTGCAGCCACCAGCAGAAGAGCCAGTAGATCTTGGAGGCCACACAACTTCGAGTAGGTAGGATTGATTCAGGTCCTGGTCTTGAGGTTCCTCCTCTTTGTGACTGAGTTTGGGTCTAGGTCGCTTACATGCTAGGTGGCATGGTGGCAGCCGTCTTCGTTCATCCACTCTCCGGTATGTCTTTATGTGCTCTGGCCTCTGGGGGATGTCTTTGCCACCGTCGGTGCTTCCAGAAATAAGGCAGTGCTTCCAGAAATGAAATCAGCCTTTTATGTTTGTTGACCTTACATCTACTATTGACTGTTCTAGAGGCGGGACTGAGAATGTGAAACGGTTCTGAATCTGTTGATTGTGAATGTTAGTCTGACCTTAGATTGTTTGTGAATGTTAGTCTGACCTTAGATCGTAGTAGAATATTCTATATAAGTTAACACAAGTTTTATCTGCATCCTTGTTACCAGCGATTCCCAGTAGCAGTGATAAATGCCATGCTAGTCCGATGTGGGAACAACTACCTCGTGCCAGATGTTTATACAGTGGAGATTTGGAAATAGTCGCACACTAGATAAGGTAATTGATATGAGTAAATGCAATGCAAAAATTAAATATCCAGTTACCACTGATGGAAATTATCAGTAACTTCATTGCAAAAGTTAAGGATCGTATATATATTACTCTATAGTGCTTTCTATTCTCCAAGTAACCTGACAAAATGCATTCACTGGCTAACTGAAGACACACAGGTAGCCTGGCCTGTTCTAAGGAGTAAGAAATACGGTGCTCATGTGTATTGAGAATAGGAGGCATGTGGGAAATCTGTACTGTACTACTATACGAAGAATGAAATGTCGGTGTACTTCCCTGGGCAGTTTTGGTCCATTGTTCCAGCTCATGGATCAGAAGAAGAGTGCCACATTGGCCTCCTTCTACGCCATACACCTGCTGCCACCGGATGCTAGCACCCCCAGAAGCCAGAGTGGGTAGAATCCTCTACGGTGGCCCAATCGCTGGACCCCTGTTCAAAGGCAGTGCACCATGCTCCCCTGATCAGTGCTGTTAATTAATGAACCACACATGAATTAAACATATAGGGATTCCTGAAGAAGGCATTATTATTGACTAGGTTAACCTAGCTAACATGTGTGTTGCCTGATGAGAGAAGCAGGGATTGGATTGCAAGTCCTCTGGCTGAAAACTGAACTATGCTTGGTTGCTTCAACCAAATCGTAGAACACGAACCACAAATTTGAAACACAATTTATGTTAGAACTCGATATATTCACTACTGGAAACTTGAAATTCCCTGACTAACGTCAGGCAAAACTGGAATTACCCTGTCAAGCTAGCCCTGACGGTATTTTTATTTTCCCTGATGGTAAAAAATTGTATGGCGATATTTTCATGTTTTATGACCATACGTACATTTTCATACCGGCATTTTTATTTTCCCTGACAGTAGTGCACCGTGAGGGAATTTCAAGTTTCCAGTAGTGATTTCACACCAAGAGTTCTCATCTGAGTCGCTGGTTTTGCTCTGCACAAGTTGGTTTATCTCATATTTACGTGCCATTTGTCTCTCACACATCCATTATCAAATAGTTATTATATGTAACCCCAACATCGAGCAGTGGTCCTCTAAAAAATTCAACTATTAGTCTGTCCAAAATGTTTTGTTGTTCCTAGAGAACTTGACTCTATCTGAGAAATTAGCAGTCATAGAGATACAAATACTCCCATCTTGAGGCATTCTTATTGCTGGAGTTTGGCACGTTCCACACATTAGACTATAGTGAAGAAGACTAGAAGAGTTTGGAGAACGTGTCGGTACTGTAAGAGGGAACAGGAGGCACAAAAGGAATTTGAGGTGTGTAGTTCTATGGTCATACTTGTGGCCTAGGTAGTAAAAGTGCAAAGGTCATGGTTAATCATAATTAAGCGAGGCAGTTGCTGCGGTTAATATAATAAGAAAAACTCAGGACAAGCCCAGCGAGCCCATCAACAGCCTGCCAAGCCCATCCCCGTGGTACCGCTACGCTCACCAGATCCGGCAGCCCAATCACCAAATCTAGCCACCCATGTTGTGTGCCACCGGAAGTAGAGGAGAGAGGGCGCTGTGCGTCGGGAGCCACCGGATCACATGACGCCACGCGCATGGCCCCACCATGGTGTGCCAAGCCGCACGCCGAGCCCCGCCACGCATCCATGTCAGCCACAGGCTGCTATCGAGCTGCACGCTAGACCCTGCTGCTGGGGTGAACATAGGGCGTCACAGCACCCTCCACGCCATGTGCAAGCCGCCGCTGCACTCATGGGAGAGGGAGAGAGAGAGGAGCGCTAGAGGGAGAGGGATCTATGTGTAACTTGTCTGGGAGAGAGGGGTGACGAATAAGAAACCCTTAGTGCATGCATATATAGCAGACTTCAGTAACTGGCCTTCTAGGCTTTTATATGGGCCTCAGGCCATTTTACCTTGACAGGCCACCATTGTGCCATGAGTGCGGCTACAGATTCTTATCTCTCAATGTATTTTTAATTTGAAATGTGTTCTGAGCTATGTGCTAAAAAAGACATTGTGGATATATAGCTATCGTTGAGCCTATTACTATGGAACCAGAATCCTCATGACAGATCCAGGCACACAGCTTGTTCGAACCACAATATCATAATCAGACCAAAGCTCCCTAGGTCAACCCATGCCACCACTTCGGTTGCTGTCTATTCACCAGGTACGGCTGATCGCTAGAGTCCGCGGTCATGAAACCAACATATCCCGACCCTACAGGCTGCCACACCACCCGTTGTGATCCTTGGCTAGGCCACCATTGTGCCATCGGTTTTGGCGCCACATGCAGTGACATTGGAAGGTGATCCATTTTCCTCCGGACCATCTGCCCTAAGCATGTTAAGCAAAGAGTCCTAATAAGAGCGAGAGAGAGAGAGAGAGAGAGAGAGAGAGAGAGAGAGAGAGAGATGATGGAATGATGCGAACAGAGGTGAGAATACCAAAATCAAGAGAGATGATGGAATGGTGCGAACAGAGAGGGTGAGAGTACCACCATCAAAACCCTTGTGTTAGACGGCATTAGCTCCACTAGGCTTGAGGCATATGTATTTCTTGAGGCCAATATTTTTGGCGGTTTGTATATGAAAACATGGTCCATTTTCATACCATCCACAGGACTGAAAATTCACAGGTATTTTCAGAGGCAGGAATAATTGTTTGATACCTTCATAAATAAGTTGTGCCATATCCTAAAATCAGCTTTGTAATAGTCCTAGATCTTGTAATGGTTCTCTCCTATCATGCTACAAATATGTTGAGCGACCTTAACTTGACGATTTTTTTTTCATGTGACCAAGTGGCCACCCTATTGTATTACTTGTTTTCTGACAACAATAATGTAACTTGTTAATTGCTATTCTATTTTTTCGAACCAACGACAACCTATCAGTGCATTCATTGAGCTTATGAGCTGATCTTCAGTCCGTGATGTGGCCATTATGAACAGTGAATATGTGGCTAAAGAAGGTACAATACCTGTAGTTTCTAAATTCTATCTGCAGTATTGATTAAAACAAACGGGAAAAAGCAAGATCGACATCCACCAGCAGTGGGACAGCACGACCTGACCACTATATATATGACTACATTGTGCTCTCTATTTCGCAAGTAACTTCACAAAAGTCAACCACAAGTTAGCGGAAGAGGGAGTGGGATGTCCAAAGGAACGATGGTGATCATGTGTGTTAGGAACATGAGGCAAGAGGGAAAGACATATTAGGTAAATAGTAACATGGAGCGAGGCCGCAGGAGCACAGGAATCAGTGAAGTTGAGATCAGGAGCACGATCAGATATGCCCTGCTGCCTGGAGCACGAAATCAGAGATGCCCTGCTGTTCGATTTCGTTGCTGCATCGACAGCGTGACATCACAGTAGATTTTGGTGCCCTAGAGAGCAGAAATATGTCATTGTGTAGACTACAAGCAGATATATTATTGCAAATGTGCCCTCCATCAAATCGATGAACCAACTACCACTATGAGTCCATGGATGTGCTTTGGAGTTTACATTCCATACGTGCAATATGTGGTTACTTGAACTGTGAATGCGTGTCAATAAACAAAATAAATAATGATTATTTAATTAATGATTTAAACAATGGAAGAAAATAACTTCAAATAATAAGTATATATAGATATAGTCTTTTCATCAGACAAATAACTCAATAGATGCAAATATTGTAGTTCATACGAGAGTAGGATGTCCAGAGGAGTCTGCAAAGGGCTGCCTTTGAGTGTTGGGAATGAAAGGCAAATGGGAAATACGTGTTAGATGAAGGAAAACTCCTGGGCACGCGGCATGGGCGCAGGGCTGAATGGTACCTTCTGTTCTTCATGCCAAATGTATAGCTTTCAACTTCACATTCTATGATTCTGCTGGCGATGTAACTGGTGCTTCTAGTCTCAGTTTAGCGACAGCATGTTCAGGAACAAACAGCTACCGAGGCGAACAATCGTGGTCATAGACTCGTAGTTGACTAACACCTCTGATTAATTTAGTCATCTAAATGCCACCAGCCTATTTTCTTAGCACGAGAGTCAGTGAAAAAACTGCATGGGTTCAGTGAATCATCTTTGCTCATGGCACGGGCTTGCTGGGCACAGGGCCAGCTCGATGACGGTCTGTGTTGCGTGGCTAGGCTGCGCTACCGAGAGATGGGCAGAGGCTCTCCCCGAGAAAGAGGACCTCTGCCTGGAGTGGGACCCGCAGGCAGTAGGAAGGGGCCTGCCTCTCTTCACTACAGGATAGTATGTATGGAAATGAATGTCTTTATTAATTTTTCACCAACCCTTTCTACAGTGTTGAGCTCCTCCTTTTATAGGTGGCTCAGGTACAAGTTTTCCTCTTACATTACATATTTGCCCTCCTAACCCTAGGGACACTTTGGTCCTAGCCCTAGCCGCTATTTTTCCTCTGCGAGGGCGTCTTGACATTTCCTTCTTCCGGTTGTGGGCTGGGCGTATTTGGCCTCTACTTGATCCGCCTCCGTTGGGCGAACTTGAACCGGAGGTTAGGGCCTCCGATTTCTCGCGGTCGCCGGGCGCCCGGTGGTGCCGGGCCGAGGGCAACCTCCGCCTCCTAGCTCCGCCCCGACGGAGGTTCACCCCTCCGGGCGCTCTCCGACGGGCGCTCCGACCTCCGCCGGTCCTCCGCCTGCAGGCCGTTTCCCTGAAAAACAGTTTGAGAGGGTAAAAACATAGAGAGAAAAATGGGGATCAATCATCTCTGGTGAGCCTTCGCCTTAGGAGCGGAGGTTGGGTGGATATCCTCCCCCAAAATTTCCCCCCTAGAGTTCTTGGGCTGGCGCAGGTAGGCCAAAGTTCTCTGGTAACGTCCGCTTCTGAGGCGGAGGCTCCTTTATTCCCCCCTTTGGTCTTCCGTGCACTGCCCACGTGTCGCTATCCGATTGGTACGTCGTGCGACGTGACATGATTTGACGGTTTGTCTTCCGTCCCTCGAAGGCCCCCCTGGTGCCTATATAAAGGGTCTCCATGCTATCTTTTGCCGTACGCCGATTGCTTTGCCTTCGCTCTCGCTTACGCTGTGGCTTCCGAGTCTTCTACACCTCCGCTTAGGGTTTCCTTCTCGGGTCCCTATTCCCAACTGCTGTGTGTTCGGGCCAGCGGTTGGGCGCGTCGCTTTGAGGCTTGTATGATTGATAGCGCGGAGGCCAAGGAAACAGAAGAAAGTCTCTTAAGTGTTGAAGCGTCACTGTCTGATTTGATACCTCCGAGTCCTCCTCTTTAGATGGCGGGTAAGAATGAAAAGATCACCTGTGAAGTTGGTTGTAGTATTGTCAATCAGATGATGATAGATCACATGGCTCGTGAAGGCTGGTTTGACAAGGATAAGATCAAACTTCCTGGTTTGGAGACCGTTCCTGAGTCGTCTGGCAAGGATTACGCGGTGGTTTTTCATGATTTCTTTACGTGTGGCCTTTGCTTTATTCCTAGGCGGTTTTTTAGGGAAGTACTGGATGAGTTCAACGTGCAGATCCATCAGCTTACTCCTAATGGCATTGCCGCGCTCAGCAAGTTTGCGTGGGCCTGCGAGTCTTATGGGGCTACACCTGACATTGACAACTTTTGCCAGCACTATGAGTTGTAGAAACAACACAAGAAGCTTGATGGTGCTGTCTGTCAATATGGTAGCTGCTCGTTCTTCCCAAAGCGAAATGTTGGTATTTTTAACTGCACTCCATTTAAATAAGTTTTAAGTAGGATTATCCGCAAGCGTACAGATATCATACCAGTGTCACATTTTACCCGGAGGTTTTAAATATCGTATCCATAGGGAACAGTTGTGATGATGACAAAGTGTATAGACTTAATCCTACAATTAGGCATAGATCATATCAAGAAAAAGGAAATAGCTAATGTACTAACTTCGGTAAACTTTGTATAATATCGTCTTATCAGGCAAGTGACCTGAATAGAAGAAGAAACAGAGTAATCTACCTACCAGACACCTATCAGCCTGTAAAGCCTATCAACTGGAAGTGGACTACAGAGGATTTAACGTAGCTATAAAGTCACCTACACGAGCTACCACTATCCGGCTAATCAGGGGACATCCAGAAGTAAATCTAGCCTAGGCACCACGCCTACACCACAAAATATTACTTCAACCAAGTAATCACCAAGATCAAAGTCCTCAACATGAGATGTGAACTAAAGAACAAATAAGAACAAGTTGCTTACTTAAATCGGAATGGTAAATACAAAAGTACCTCAGAACGCAGCTCCAGGCGAGGAAGCTGAATCCAGAAGAATACAGCCACGAAGAAGCGCCGACATGCCGGAGCTCCTCCAGGATCTCCACTCCTCTACTCAATCTCTCTAATCTCTAAACAAGATTAGATCTAGAAGAACTAGTCTCTCCTAATTGCTACATCTAGATGAACTAGATGAACTAGTTCAACTAGAGGGACCCTAACCCTAATCTAATGAAGAATATGAAGCCTTGGGGTGTAGAATGCCTCTTGGGGGGAGCCTGTGGCAGAACCGCCTAAATTAATACACTCATAAGAGTACTTGTCTTCCATTAGACACTAAGTACCCAAGGGAGCGCACTAATTTAATCGATTCTGTCGAGCACACCCAACGGAGAACTCGAAAATCCACGTTTTCATCGGGATCACAAATAAGGGAATAAAGCTTACAACAATCTTACATTTCTTACATCCCATAATCGTATTTGATCGTAGTATTATGTAACAGCGGAAAGGATAAATACGGTGTAGCAAAATGAAAGTTGATTCATTTTAAACTTAACTGATGTATCTTGTACACTTGATCATTATTGCAAAATGAAAATAAACATTTATTCAATTTATGACTAACCATTTAACATAATAATAACATTATAGGACTTTTCTTTATAAATCCTTTGGTGAAGTTAAAACAATACTACTATCGCAGCGTAATTGGAATTTTCTCGCTAAGCCCACCAGGTGGAATCCACACACAAATGTCAGCAGCTAGCATCCACCTGTTACCTGCAACAGGGGAAATAAAACCCTGAGTACTCAATTGTACTCAGCAAGACTTACCCGACAGGAGGAAATAAAATGACTCCAAGGAATATGCAAGGCTGTTTGGCTTGCTGGGTTTATACTTGCAGGAAAGCATTACTAACAGTGCATCCTTATATTCAATTTTAGTAGCCATGATTAATTCATTAGCTAACCCTTCTAGGTGAGCACCTGAACTACTTTCAAGCAAGTGGTAAGCAATCAGAATCTCTTTTATCCATCTTTCATCTTCCATTTCTTACTACGATGCTAGAATAAGGCCCTCGTCGTTACCGTTCAAGAACGGCGATTCGCGAATCAATGCGCCCAGCTGGGTACCCCGAGACACACTCCTCGCCCGCATCCTAGACACAGACGAGAACAACTTGCTTTCTCCTGCCCGGGGTTCCAGGTCCCCGTCCAAACTGGAACTCCAAGCCCCCGACATTCCCGGCCCGGCCGTAATGCGGTGCAAGGACCTCCAACCCAAAAAGAAAATGTATGAATGCACCACCCTATACAGTCGGTCCGGATGAAGCTGGAACCCAAGACAAGAGAGAGCAAGCCTTCCGAGCGCCCATACACAAGTATGTGTTCGGGATAAGGAGATCTGTGACTTGACCTTCAACCCTTTAGCAATGACCGGTCCTTAACCGACACAGGCGGGACAAAAACGCAACCAGAGCCTCACTCTGTTGCCCAACAAACCCAACGCCCATCCACGGTCCATGATACCGTCCCGCCCGGTCTCCATTTATTATCCAGATATAATCCATGTGATAGTATGACAATAATATTAATCCTATCTCTCGCGAGTGACAGGAATCACTCGTCTTCTACCGAGAACCTGTAGCATAGCAATCTTCACGATCCTGTCATGCTAGTAAGACTCATAGGATAAGGAGATATATGCAAGTGGGTTTCATCCAACTCCTCCAAACTTAATGCAACATATATATTATAAAGTGCAGAAATATAGGGGCTATGAACCGGGGCTTGCCTGGGTAAAAGATAACCAAAGTTAGTATTTTATTTTTGCAGCAAGTCCATCATGACACCATCTTCGTGTAAAACACCAAGTCCTTTGGTTGCATCGGTCCATCATCGTTCCTATTATGATATGCAACGATGCGAATGCAGAGATGATGCGATCAATACAAAGGCAACACAACTCTTAAAATACAACACGCATAAACTATACTAACAGCTAGCTCTAATGGCTAACATCGTAAGCTACGTATCGAACTCATAAAACATCTTTTCATGCCGTCATCACTAACGTTTATTTATTTTTAACCTATATTCTAATCGGGGCATTTTAGTTATCTTAACAAACCAACAATTCTTGAGTTACTAAAATTATAACGAGCATATTATACTGCACTCTAAGTACTGTATAAATTTGAGGGTCATAGCTATTACCAAAAAGTCACAAAAATTCATTAACTATATATCCTTATTAGTACTTAAGCATCATAGAGCAATTTAATCACCCAGTACAGCACAGAAATTTATGAACTAAGTATACCAACGGATAGATCACAATTTCAGAAATCTAACAAGATTGGTTTCATGATTTTTGGATTTTTCTACTATTTTATACGATTTTCCAAAGTTTGAGCTCAAAGAATTAAAAAGAAAAACCATTTCTAAATTTCTCGGAAAAAGGAAGAAGCAAACTGGCCTGGCCGGCCCAACTTGGGTCTCGGCCCACGCGCGGCGGCCCGCGGGGGGAGGCCCGCGCGGCCGGGCAGCTTTACAAAAGGCCCTCTCGAAAAGGACTAATCGCGTAAACACTATTCGCACTATTGTACAGGAGGGAAACTTCTCACCTAGCACCCCGACGTTTGTCATCTTTACATCGGGCTGGTCCCCGGCCGGGGGCTCAATGGCGGCGGCGCGCACGGCGGCTCTGCTGGACGACGGTGGCCTCGCCCCGGCGACCACCCGGGGCCTAAGTCAAGGCACGGTGGCTCGCACCCGAAAAAGGCTCAAACGTAGCCTCGGCCGGCAGCGTGGCATAGCCGACCACGGTGGACGCCATGGCCGTGTGTTTCGCGGGGCGGCGGTGCAGCCGTTCCGGCCAAAGAGAGGCGCAGAAGGCAAGTCGGAAGGGCGCACAAGAACTAGGACCTTGACGTGATCCTCTCCGCGTGGTTGGTTGGGCTGGAGATGGGTGAGGGAGGTCCGACCGCGCGGGAGTAGCAAGCTCGGCGGCGCACGGCGGCTGACACGGCCGCGCCACCCGCACGAGCACGGCAGCTACGACCCTGTGGTTGAGAGCATGGCGAAGGGGAGCTCGAGGCGAAGCTGATGGTTCCAATTAATTGGACCCCGGAGCTTGGATAGGTCGTTCCTTTAAGAGCGTCGTCCTCGGCTACTTGACGACCGCCGGCCAAAGAAACTCCAAATTGGGGCTCGGCACGGCATAATTCAAGGCGGGGTGGGGTCAGGTGTCTAGACGACTTAAAGATGAAAACGTGGATGCGATGAATTGACCTGAGATGACTTCTCCCTACCGAATTTAATGTTGCCGCGGTGGCGGCCCCCGGCAACCGGCCTCGGCTGCTCTCACCTAGGCGGCTATGGTCGGCAAGCGTAGAGTGATGGTGAGGCAGTGAGGGGTCTAGTCGCCTTATGTGCGACCCCAGCGAAGCGGGGCAGCGTTGCAGTGGGGCACTCGAGGGCTGGCGCGGCTTAGCATCGACACGACGGCGACGCGACGCTAGACGCAGCAAATGAAGGCAAAGCATGCGGCAACGGCGAGCGGCAGCGTGATGCGGCAGCGGGCGGCGGGCCACGATGCCTTGCCAACAGTAGTAGCTTAGGGCGTGGCGGGCGGCAACGGCGCGCGCGCACTGTGGGGCGAGAGGACGGGCGCTGCGGCAAAGCAAGCAGCGGCGGCTTGCGGCGGCCGAGCGAGCCTTAGAACGTGGTGACCACGGCCCGCGGGGCCAAACGGCTACAACTAGTGCCATGCACGATTTTTTAAAGTGTCGTTTAAGGCTAAATCAGCTCAAAAGGTGAGGGCAACACGTAGGGACCGAACCTAAGAGGGAACTTACGGCTTCTAATCAAAGCAACAAACATGAACCTAGACTGCCTAGAGAGGGAGATAGAGAGGTGCCAAGATGGGTTCGTCGGACTACGCGTCGGCTCACTAATAGAACGCCCAGGACATGGTTTGCAGCGAGTTTGAGCAATTTTGAGATGTCAACACAAAACCAAAATGGTCTATGAGCTATACCGTGCTAAAGCACTCACTAAAGAGCAACCAACGGTGCAAGAACATGCACTCAGCGTTTAAGGAATTTAACCAAATTTAAATGTCAAAGCAAATTGGCTCTAGGTTCTCAGACTTAGGATCTTCGAGCTAGACTCTATTTCAAGTCCCATTTTCACGCTTTTGGAAGATCTAGCTAGCCAATCTATTTTGCAGTGACATAAGTTACATGATAATCTACAAAGTTTGCACTTCACATTTTATTTAGAAGTCACATACTTGTTCTATATTATTTTTGCTTAATAAAAATTAATCTATTACCTTAAGTGATATAAAGACCAATTGAAACTAGCTCTCCTTTAATAATTTTAGTGACATTTTCAGATAGCCGACAATCAAGTACACACTTCGACTCATACATTAGCTCAAAATCACGATGCTCATGAAATAATTTGACAGGGGATTAAGCGCGTAACACCGGGGGTGTTACATCCTACCCCCCTTAAAAAGAATCTCGTCCCGAGATTCAGAGCAGTTAAAGAGAACAGGGAAAACGCGATTACATTGCATGGATCTAAAATAACAGAAAGAGATTACATGATCAAAGCAATTCACACACCTAACCACTCAATCCAGTAGCCGAGCTAGACGAGGACAATGAAGGAACAACAAGATGATGATAATCCAGATCATGGCGTAGGTCCAACAGATCCAGAAACAGGTCAGTGGGAACTCAATCATCGTGAACTCTAAGGCCAGATCCAACCTCTGGGGATGAAAATCAGATCCTCTGCTCGTCGATGTACTAGGTGAGCTCCGACGATCTGATTCCCTAGGTTAGGCTGGACTCGCAGCACTGGACTGCAAATCCTCTCTCTGGCTCAGCTTCTCTCTGGATCTAGCCAAACTTCATCAGAGAGAAGAGAGGTGCTCAACGATTTTTGTGCTGAGGATTTGGAGAGTTGGGTGGCGGAGCGGGGACTACTTAACCCTCTTGATTAATCACGCTCACAAGACATTAATCCCGCGCAACATAACCACTGCAGAAAGGCGATAAATCATTTCGGGGGACAACACACAACGTCACTAGACTGCAAGGCAAACACACTGCTTCAAGATACAACGGGGATACATCATCTGGAGAAGGCAAGGACACGTGCTACAGAACCAAGGCACATTACCATGGGCAATTAGTCGACATCGTCGAGGCAGAGGGCTTCACGGCTGTTCTCCGGAGGCTCTTCGGCGGGGTTGGGCTGCGTGCAAGGAAGGGGAGACTCAACCTCAGAGTCTTCCACAGGGGTAGGTGGCGGGGCGGCTGGTGCTGGCATCTGCCTTTCCCGTTCCCAGGGATAAAGGGGTATCCCTTCCAGGATCCAGGACTGTTGCCCCTCCGGAGCAGGAGCCCTCCGCTGATCTCGAGCGGCGAAGTAGGCGTCTCTCATCTGCTTGACGTAGCGGTCATCCGCCTCCCGCAGGGCTTCAGCGGTGACGGTCTCACGGCTCTCGGCGGTGGCAGCTTGAGCACGTGTCATGGCAAGACTCACATGGAGCTTCCGGATGAAGAGCTCGGTCTCCTCGGCTCTAGTGATGCACTTCCTTAGCTCGGAGGCAAGCTGCTCGTGGTGCTCCTCCAGGGCCAGCAAATACGTGGCCAAAGACACCACGCTGGGGTCGACTGCCTGCAGCGGGCGTCCGCGTAGAGCCTCCATGCGGGTCCTCCAGAATGGAGAGTCCCGGTCTGAAGGTGGAAAGAACCTCATGGGTGAACGGGCAAGGGCATCCGCATGGATCTGGCACAGGATTCTCAGTGCCTTATGGGCTACAGCCTGATAGGTGTCTGGAAAGCGGAAACCAGTGATGGTGGTGCTCCACTCATCTACACCAGGAAAGTTATCACTTTTCCCAATGTAGACGGTAACCTCGCACCGCTCAATGCCATGCTGTAAGCACTCATAGCCCTCGTAAAGAGGACGGCCTCGGATCCCCAGCCTCTGTGTGGTGGTATACAGAAGCTTGGGAAATCCCTCTACACCCTGGCAGGTGCTGCTGGTCCAAACTACTCCCGTCAGCCCTGGCGGGCTAGGAGGGTTGGTGGGTAGAAGGCAAGGGCATGGTGGCTCTTGTGAGGCTATGGGTTTTTGCTTAGGAAGGAAGAAGGTTGGAGAGTTTGTTCAGCGAGTGTGGGTGTGGTGAAAAACAACTGGGTGGCTCTCCTTTTATAGAGGCCTAGGCAAGGCTTCTCTGAGAAGCTTGACCAGTCTACGGCGAGATTATAGTGGAAGACACGACGGGTGGTCAGGACGGGTCGACAGGGGGTTAAGTCTCGATGTGCCAGCATCCGTAGCTTTAGAGGTATGGCTGTGGCATCATGTTCGAGGGATCAGCAGAATTCACGCGACGTGAGAGATGAGTGAATGACTGAGGCCATACGTGGATGTCGGGTTCGAACATCGAGATAGAGGTGAAGGACCGACACGAGCGCAGAGAAGAGGGAGAGAGGAAGCGTGCAAGCAAACAAAACTAGATGTGACCCAGCAATTTAAATGCGGCACAGCAACGAGGAACAGAATGACGGAGCGGATATCCCGGGTCCTGATCTGCTTCCTTCAGCAAATAAACTCCAACTTTTCTTTTGCTTTTCTCTTTCTTTTTTTTCCTTTAGTACATCATAGCCCAGCCTCTCTTATAGCTTTTAGTGTTTTACTCCATCAGTCCGTTGTGGATTTCTCATTAGATCACCAATTTATTTCCAAAGAGATTATTTTGTTTCAAGAAAGGAGTAGAAGTATGAACCTGTAACGGGTCTTGGTCAAGAACCTAGATACCAACGCGTGCCAAGCAGCACACCCATGTGGCAGCTGTTCCATTGGGGGGCCCTCGGTTTCATCGTGGCACCATAAGTCAGTAACCAAAATACCATTACAGACCATACTAACAAAGACATAAGACTACTACAGGTAGCAAGAATGAAACAAGGAGTTCCTTCTGAGAATGAAGGACTAAAAATCAATATCCGAGGATGGAAATAAATTAGGAAGGATTCAAGTGTTCTACTGGGACATCCACAACCGACTAACAATAGTATTTACACCTCTTCTTACTGCTGCTAGATCATCTTGCATCTAAATTTACTGTTGCTCTTATAACTTGCTTGACGCTGAGTTTTGAGAAGAGGATAGACAGAAGATTTTTAACTAGGTCTAACTAGATTTAGGGAGGAACCAACACACATCAGCTAACACAACAAATGCACAAGCAGATATGCATGAATGCACGTCCTATCCATCCTCACACTGTCGCCACATATAGGACAACCGTTCTCAGATTTTTGGCACATCGTTCGCTCTCTATAACTAGTCGATTACTATCGAACTATGCTCGAGAGTTAGTGTACCTGCAGAAGATAGGATTAAGCCTAGCTAGGTTAGCGAGTGCCCATCTAGATACATAATCATAGTAATAGGGCTGCTTATATAACTTCGCATGCAAACGCCCTAACTTTTGGAAAGATTTTGTTGTCAAATTTTAACTTTGAAAAGGGTTGCGTAGCTTTATTCGCTTATTTATGCTCTGATACCACCTGTGGCAGAACCGCCTAAATTAATACACTCACAAGAGTACTTGTCTTCCATTAGACACTAAGTACCCAAGGGAGCGCACTAATTTAATCGATTCTGTCGAGCACACCCAACGGAGAACTCGCAAATCCACGTTTTCATCAGGATCACGAATAAGGGAATAAAGCTTACAACTATCTTACATTTCTTACATCCCATAATCGTATTTGATCGTAGTATTATGTAACAGCGGAAAGGATAAATACAGTGTAGCAAAATGAAAGTTGATTCATTTTAAACTTAACTGATGTATCTTGTACACTTGATCATTATTGCAGCGGAAAATAAACATTTATTCAATTTATGACTAACCATTTAACATAATAATAACATTATAGGACTTTTCTTTATAAATCCTTTGGTGAAGTTAAAACAATACTACTATCACAACGTAATTGGAATTTCCTCGCTGAGCCCACCAGGAGGAATCCACACACAAATGTCAGCAGCTAGCATCCACCTGTTACCTGCAACAGGGGAAATAAAACCCTGAGTACTCAATTGTACTCAGCAAGACTTACCCGACAGGAGGAAATAAAATGACTCCAAGGAATATGTAAGGCTGTTTGGCTTGCTGGGTTTATACTTGCAGGAAAGCATTACTAACGGTGCATCCTTATATTCAATTTTAGTAGCCATGATTAATTCATTAGCTAACCCTTCTAGGTGAGCACCTGAACTACTTTCAAGCAAGCGGTAAGCAATCGAAATCTCTTTTATCCATCTTTCATCTTCCATTTCTTACTACGATGCGAGAATAAGGCCCTCGTCATTACCGTTCAAGAACGGCGATTCGCGAATCAATGCGCCCAATGGGTACCCCCCGAGACACACTCCTCGCCCGCATCCTAGACACGGACGAGAACAACTTGCTTTCTCCCCGCCCGGGGCTCCGTGTCCCCGTCCAAACCGGGACTCAAGCCCCCTCGACATTCCCGGCCCGACCGTAATGCGGTGCAAGGACCTCCAACCCAAAAAAAGAAAATGTATGAATGCACCACCCTATACAGTCGGTCCGGATGAAGCTGGAACCCAAGACAAGAGAGAGCAAGCCTTCCGAGCGCCCATACACAAGTATGTGTTCGGGATAAGGAGATCTGTGACTTGACCTTCAACCCTTTAGCAACGACCGGTCCTTAACCGACACAAAGGGGACAAAAACGCAAACCCGAGCCTCGCCTGCTGCCCAATAAACCCAACGCCCATCCACGGCCATGGTACCGTCCCGCCCGGTCTCCATTTATTATCCAGATATAATCCATGTGATAGTATGACAATAATATTAATCCTATCTCTCGCGAGTGACAGGAATCACTCGTCTTCTACCGAGAACCTGTAGCATAGCAATCTTCACGATCCTGTCATGCTAGTAAGACTCATAGGATAAGGAGATATATGCAAGTGGGTTTCATCCAACTCCTCCAAACTTAATGCAACATATATATTATAAAGTGCAGAAATATAGGGGCTATGAACCGGGTTTGCCCTGGGTAAAAGATAACCAAAGTTAGTATTTTATTTTTTTGCAAAGCAAGTCCATCATGACACCATCTTCGTGTAAAACACCAAGTCCTTCGGTTGCATCGGTCCATCATCGTTCCTATTATGATATGCAACGATGCGAATGCAGAGATGATGCGATCAATACAAAGGCAACACAACTCTTAAAATACAACACGCATAAACTATGCTAACAGCTAGCTCTAATGGCTAACATCGTAAGCTACGTATCGAACTCATAAAACATCTTTTCATGCCGTCATCACTAACGTTTATTTATTTTTAACCTATATTCTAATCGGGGTATTTTAGTTATCTTAACAAACCAACGATTCTTGAGTTACTAAAATTATAACGAGCATATTATACTGCACTCTAAGTACTGTATAAATTTGAGGGTCATAGCTATTACCAAAAAGTCACAAAAATTCATTAACTATATATCCTTATTAGTACTTAAGCATCATAGAGCAATTTAATCACCCCAGGTACAACATAGAAATTTATGAACTAAGTATACCAACAGATAGATCACAATTTCAGGAATCTAACAAGATTGGTTTCATGATTTTTGGATTTTTCTACTATTTTATACGATTTTTCAAAGTTTGAGCTCAAAGAATTAAAAGAAAAACCATTTCTAAATTTCTCGGAAAAAGGAAGAAGCAAACTGGCCCGGCCGGCCCAACTTGGGTCTCGGCCCACGCGCGAGCAGGCCCGCGGGGGGGGGGCCGGCCAAGGCCGGGCAGCTTTACAAAAAGGCCCTCTCGAAAAGGACTAATCACAGAAACACTATTCGCACTATTGTACAGAGGGAAACTTCTCACCTAGCACCCCGACGTTTGTCATCTTTACATCGAGCTGGTCCCCCTCGGCCGGGCTCAACGGCGCGGCGCGCCGGACGGCGCACGGCAGCTCGCTGACGACGGCCCTCGCCGGCGACCACCGGGGCCGAAGTCCAAGGCACGGTGGCTCGCACCCAGAAAAAGGCTCAAACGTAGCCTCGGCCGGGCAGCGGGGCATAGCCGACCGGTGGGACGCCATGGCGCGTGTTTCGCGGCTGCCGGTCGCAGCCGTTCCGCCAAAGAGAGGCGCAGAAGGCAAGTCGGAAGGGCGCACAAGAACTAGGACCTTGACGTGATCCTCTCCGCGTGGTTGGTTGGGCTGAGATGGGTGAGGGAGGGTCCGACCGCCGCCGAGTAGCAAGCTTCGGCGGCGCACGGCGGCCGACACGGCCGCGCCACCCGCATTTGCACGGCAGCTGCGACCCTGTGGTTGAGAGCATGGCGAAGGGGAGCTCGAGGCGGCCGATGGTTCCAATTAATTGGACCCCGGAGCTTGGATAGGTCGCTCCTTTAAGAGCGCCGCCCCTCGGCTATTTGACGACCGCCGGCCAAAGAAACTCCAAATTGGGGCTCGGCACGGCATAATTCAAGGCGGGGTGGGGTCAGGTGTCTAGACGACTTAAAGATGAAAACGTGGATGCGATGAATTGACTTGAGATGACTTCTCCCCGCCGAATTTAATGTTGCCGCTGGTGGCGGCCCCCAAACCCGGCCTCGGCCGCTCTCACCTAGGTGGCTATGGTCGGCTAGCGTAGAGTGATGGTGAGGCGCTGAGGGGTCTAGTCGCCTTTATGTGTGACCCCAAATAAGCGGGCAAAGTGTTGCAAGGGGCACTCGAGGGTCGGGCGCGGCTTAGCATCGACACGACGGCGACGCGACGCTAGACGCAGTTAAAGAATAAAAAAGCGATGCGATGGCAATGGCGACGCGGCAGCCGGGCGGTGCTACCCAATGGCGCGCAGCGAACAGTAGTAGCTCGGGGTAGCGATCGGGCGGGCAACAACAGAGCGCGGCACCGGTGGGGCAGGGGACGCCGCCGCGCGACCGGGTCGCAGCGGGCGGCTTGCGAGCGAGCGGCCGAGCGAGCCCTCGAACGTGGTGACCACGGCCACAGGGCCAAACGGCTACAACTAGTGCCATGCACGATTTTTTAAAGTGTCGTTTAAGGCTAAATCAGCTCAGGTGAGGGCAACACAGAGGGACCGAACCTAAGAGGGAACTTACGGCTTCGAGCTGGACTCTATTTCAAGTCCCATTTTCACGCTTTTGGAAGATCTAGCTAGCCATCTATTTTGCAGTGACATAAGTTACATGATAATCTACAAAGTTTGCACTTCACATTTTATTTAGAAGTCACATACTTGTTCTATATTATTTTTGCTTAATAAAAATTAATCTATTACCTTAAGTGATATAAAGACCAATTGAAACTAGCTCTCCTTTAATAATTTTAGTGACATTTTCAGATAGCCGACAATCAAGTACACACTTCGACTCATACATTAGCTCAAAATCACCATGCTCATGAAATAATTTGACAGGGGATTAAGCGCGTAACACCGGGGGTGTTACAGAGCCTTGGGCGTCATTATATAGGCCGAGGTGGAGTAGGGGGCAAGGAACCGCCACGTCAGCGAGTCGCGTCTTCATCTCATGTGCACCGTCGGATCAAACCGACCTCAAATCAACGTAGGGATGCTTTGATTGGCTTCCAAGCAACCTAGGGAGGAAGACTCCAGAAGGCGGCGGTGATCGGGGGAGTTAGGGCACCGACCGGCCCTAGGGTGGGGCCGGCTGGCCCCACCTGGTCTCCTCTGCGGGCCCCGCTGCTTCGAGTGTCTTCTAGACCCTTCCTGATTCTGTTGGCAGTGTTGCTCCGACGTGGATCAATTTCGTGATAATTATGCTCTATAATCCCCTCTTTTCTGCTTTTCTGAAAATCACCCTGGAAAATATAGAATATGCAAAACTCATGGAATTTGTCAGATAAAGCCCTAGACTAGTATGTTTTCATGTTCTCCTTCAGGTTTAAAGTGCTAGTAAAAGTTGACGCTAAGGAGTGTCAACAATACCCCCAAGCTTACCTTTTGCCAGTCTCTTGGCAAACAATCTAAATCTAGTTATTAATGAACTTGGATCAGGAGTTGCTTCAATACTTTTATTTCTTTTAAGCTCACTTGCTTTTAAACATAAATTTTTCCTTCAGTTTAGATAAAACTGCTCTAACTTTCAAACTTACCCATTTTACCTTTAACCATAGAGTTTTACAGCTTTTGCATATGTCTTGAGCAACTAAAAGATAGAGCAATCAAGTCAAGCACTACGTCTCAAATTCTTTACAGTACCAATATTCTAGAGTTTTGTAAATTTTCGCAATAAAACTCAGAGCTTAATTGTATGACACCCTCAAGTCTCTTATTATACATGGTATTTATGGTTCTCTCTTGAGGCATTAATGATGTTATGCCTTCCTACAATTAAGCATTTATAGTGGAGCTCATAGGAGTGGCAATAACAAGGATGAACATACTTACGATTCATATATTGTAAAGTCAAACAATGGATCCACAGAGAATCGAGGCATTCAATCAAATCAAGATGTGCGTGTGTGTGGTGTATGGTGGATAGGTGTATATATGGTATTTAGTGGCTAATCCTAATTCTATTTTTGCTCTTTAAAAATAACTCCCTCCTTCTGAAACTTATAACTCTTCACGGGAAGACATGGGCTATCTTTATTCTCTCTTTTCTTCTGTTTATTTTTCTCTCTTTTTTTTATCTAGGAAGCGGGCATCTATGTACCCATTGTTTTAATGCTAGGACACTTGTCCAACTTTTACTCCCATATTATATATTTTTTTTCTTTCTTTTTTTTCAATACTTTTGCATAGCCACATGCATCCTTTGAATATAAATAATTGGAGAGATACTGATAAGAATCTAGAGCAATTAAATGGGGGTTGTCCTATAGGGTATATTTTTAGGTGTTTACTCCTGATGTAGGAGAAAAACATTTTTAAGGTGGATCTAGATGAAAGTGAAAATGACTGCGCTTACATCTTAGAGTAGGAGTAATGCAAATATGGGTGGAGTGCATAAGTGATCTTGATTTTAAAAGCATGACAAGACTCTCCTAAGGTATATTCCAAAGATTGACTAAACTCAATGTAAAGCAAGCAGTATGAATGTGCAAAGGTTTTTCTAACTCTAAACATATCAATATGGCTTTGGTAGGAATATAAACTTTGTCATACAAGGGCTCATCATGTAAGATTTTTGGTTTTCAAGATAAATCTCTAGAACTTAGTAATGCTAGGAATAAGATAAATAATAGCTTACACCTTCAAGTATCATATCGATCAAGCATATGCCTCCACAAATTTTAGGTTCAGAGTAAATTCTTATATCAAAGTAGTCATGTCCAAAACTTAGGAGAATTCATGGTTAAAAACTAGGCACTTGAAAGGAATTATAGTAGAACAACTATTCATCATTTCCACTTTAAAAAGATTAGAGAGAGAGTTCTTCAAACATACTTTAATTATTAAATCTAACACACACTATAGCTTACTAAAATAAAACTAATAGTAAAGACATACCATAATCACGATGATAACGGGGGTGTGTCTCCCCCAAGCTAATCCCTTTGATCTCGTCGAGCCTTCATGTGCCTGAATATTTTTGTGTTTTTCTTAATTAAGGGTGAGCCTTCATGTGCTCACATATTTTTGGCATTTTTAAATTTTCCTATGATACTATTGTGAACCTTCATGTGCTCACATATTTTTGGTATTTTATGACTATATAAAGTAGACTCGATAATCGCCTAGGTTTAGTTACCTGATAACTAGGGGATGCTCCTCCCCAAGCTAGATATTTATAATTCTTGGTGTTGATGATCTTTAGAGTGAGGTAACCAGCAGCGGTCCTAGTGGGTGCCACTGATAGACTCTCTCCTTGTCATAATGTTGTTCCTGCATAATTATACTCCAACTAGAAAACCAAAACTCAAGGCTCAATTTTAATAATAGGTTAACGGCCAGCCAATAAGTGATTGATTATTCTTTGAGTTGATTTGAATTGATAGGTTCTAGCAGGATTCTCTTTTTTTAGGATTTTCTAGTTTAATTATACAAAAATTAAATATGAGTGCATGATATATATAGTATATTTTTTATGCCTCCATAGAGAATATTTATTCTTATGGGGCTTAGACTTTTTTTTCATAATGCGAGAGAGTAAATACATAAGCTATTATTATTTTTATTATTTATGCCACTACAGCAAATATTCCTACAGGGTTACCATAAGTTTATTCACATGGGGCTTTTAATATTTTATGATGCAGTAAATGAAGCAATAAAGATTTTTATTTTCTTTTTAATATTTATGTAGATGAATATGTTAAAAGAAAATTATTAGTGTAGATAGAAATTCTAATTAATTAGATAACTACCATATTACCTTATGGCATGGGTACGGAATTTTAAGTTTACTTGACAAAACTTATTCTTCCACTCTTGTGTATCTTTCCATCTTGAGAGATGGAGGTCATGATGTTGCATACCTTTAGTGATGATGATATCACCTTTGTTCTTTGATTTGGCCAACAGGTTGAAGTAGAGCTTTAATTATAGCTAGCAGCATCTTGCTCAATGTGCATGTTCACAGAACTCTCACTTGTAGATTTAATAAATTTTACTCGATGTGTTGTCCTGTTTGTAAAACCAAGGCAGAGATCAAGTGCATGGGCTCTGCTGGTGGAAAAACACCAACAGAACCAAATCTATTTCTTTATTTATTTTTCTCTATCCTTAGGCACATTGAACAAGATAAAGTTGGTGTTACATGAATTGTTTATTTATGTCATGAGTGGTAGGATCAAAAGATTAAGCATTTAATGTTGCATTTAAGTTCACATGGCAGAAAAGAATAAATTGCTTAACCAATGGAAGGATTGTCTACCTATATATAAATTTTTTACATGAGTATGACTATCATCTTCCCAAGATTGAATATAATATCACTACTACACAAAAAGATTTTGCAAGGCACTTCAAAAATGAGCTCGGAGGCGGTTTTAGCAAAAACCGCCTCGGTTAATCAGATTCCAACCGAGGCAATGCTCCGGGCGCAAGAACCGCCTCGGTTAATACCTTAACCGAGGCGGTTTTCTAATGAAAACCGCCTCGGTTAATAGTCTATTAACCGAGGCGGTTGCTCTAAGACAACCGCCTCGGTTAATCACTAACCGAGACGGTTTTTTCTAAGACAACCGCCTCGATTAATAGACAATTAACCGAGGCGGTTTTTCTAAAACAACCGCCTCGGTTAATAGATGGCTAGTATATATACCAAACTTAGCCATTAGGGTTTCATTCCCACAGCTCCCCGCCGACAACTCCTCCTCCCTCCGAGCTCCTCTCTCCCACCGGCGCAGGGCGGCGGCTCCCTCTCCTCTCCCTCTCCCCCCATCGGCGCCGGCGGTGCGGGGACCTCCCTCTCTCTCCCTCTCCCTCTCCGACGCATGCAGGGCGCGGGCGCCTCCCTCTTCTCTCGATCTCTGGCGGTGGCGGCGCATGGGAAGGGCGGATCCAGCCCCAGCGCGGGCGGATCCGGCGGTGGCGGGCCTGGGTGGCGGATCCGGCCCGGCGCGGGTGGATCCAGCGGCGGCGGCGCCGAGAGCCGGATCGCCCCGTGGGCGGATCCGGCGGTCTCCCCCCCACCGGCGAATGCAGGGCGCGGGGCCTCCCTCTCCACTCGATCTCCGGCGACAGCAGCGCATGGGGAGGCTGGATCCAGCCCCAGTGCGGCCGGATCCGATGGTGGCGGCGCATGGGGTGACCGGATCCGGTGGCCTCTCCTCCCACCGGCGCATGCAGGCGCGGGCCTCCCCTCTCCTCTCGATCTCCGGCGGCGGCGGCGACGGGTGGGCGGATCCCAGCCCGGGCGCGGGCGGATCTGCTGCGGCGCGCATGGGTGGCCGGATCCGGCCCCGGCGAGGGCGGATCAAGCGACGGCGGCGGCGCACGCACTGCAGGCAGCAGCAGAGTACCTCCACGGTGGCGTCCCCGCGCGATCGGCTAGTGGGCTCGAGAACGGGCTCACCGGCGGGCTCACCAAATGGGCTCGCCGGTGGGCTCGAGATTTTTTTATTTTTTAATATATTAACCGAGGCGGTTATTGTTAAATAACCGCCTCGGTTAATGTATTAACCGAGGCGGTTGTCCAACCGCTTGGTTAAGGCCACGATTAACCGTGACCTTATGTTCGAGGCGGTTAGGAAAACCGCCTCGGTTAACCAAAAAAAACCGCCTCGGTTAAGTTTTTTTGTAGTAGTGTATTTTAATTTGTTTGGTTAAGACTAAGATTAAGAGAATGATTCGATGAACAATATTAAAAGATAGATCATGTTGAGTTAATAAGGTTAATCAATTAAAGTAGTAACTCTAACATGTTTGTGTTTTAATTTATATACACACCAAGATCAAGAGGAGAGCAGTGACCACTTACCTCAGGATATTACCTTCATTATTAGAGCGTGATGGCACTAAGTGATGAAGGGTAAATGACTGGTGGTTCTTTTCTTCTCTTGCATCTTGAGTTATTCATGGGCATCTTGTCTCCTCTGTTGTTTTTATTCTTTTGCCATATTTTGCCTCTTTAATCTTTTGACTCTTTTCACTCCAGCTATTATTATGCCTCGTAATGATTAGTAAACAATACATACCCGAAGGAGTATACAAATTTTGAATACAGGTTGCTTGTCCAAGATTTTTTATTTTGTTTTGTCTATGCTAATAAAACGATGGCATTGATATTGTTTTAGCATAGATTATATTTTATACAGGCATAGCTTGAGGTAAAGTAACTTGTAGTAGAAGATAAAGTAAATGAATCATTAATGCTCATAGTTCTTTCATTCATGATGAATGAACTATGTCTTCTTCTATAAAGTTATGAAAGTTAAGCATGTCTCTGTCTCATCTCTAATTCGAATTCATCTTATAACTTAACCTAATTAATTTTAGAAGTTTTCTACAAGGGTTAGTTCTCAAAATATCTAATATCTACCACAGCATATTATTAGTTCAAAAACCAACCTAGACACCACGCCTAATTTGATTTAGGAAGACATTCTAACCTAAGCACCACGCTTAATTCAAAAAGCCTTTGAAAGTTAAATCAACACCCTTCTGAGTTCAAAAATCAAACTAAACACCTTATCTAATTATGACTCAAGAAAACATTTTAAACTAAGCACCATGCCTAATTCAAAAGGTATATGAAATTTCTTCAAACCTTAAACATACTATAGCAAGGAAAGGTAACATAAAAGTTTATAGAGTGTCATTCAAATAGAGATGAAAGAGTATGATTAATAAATTGAATAAAAGTAGAGACAACTATTATTAGCAATATATAATTTTCTAAATAAGACCATTCGCCCAAGCTAGAATTTTGCAAATAAATGTAAGCTTGAGTGGATGTAATTCAAAATTGCATAATGGTTGTTTTGATATACCTGGTGCTGCCATTAGTTATTTTCTTCAAACCTGAAATGGTTAGTGATAAAAATACCCAAAGGAATATTTTGATAATTATAACTCTGCTTAATTCACAAGGGTGTAACAAAAGGTGCAAGCTCAATTCATTATTTTTTAAGAGTGGTTATTTTGAGACACAAGGTTGTTCTTAGAAAACCTTCTAATTATCATACTTCAAATTGGTGAGGTGGTTTTCTCTAGAGCATTAGCCTTTGTGTACCTATATCAAGATTACAACGAGATCTATAATATTTATGGTAAACATATGCATCTATAACTACCCTCTTAATGATTCTATGAATAGGTAGAATCAGGGAGTTGAAGATCTCGTGTGTGGTAATATTAGAGACCAAAAGATTCAGGAGATTTTTCATATGAGCATGGATTCGATAAAGTGTTAATTAGATAATTCTCATGCTTATCAATGTGATCTCCCTTTTTAAACTCTAGGGGTGTCTATTCATGGACGTCTATAGGCAGCAAGTTTGTCTCTATTATTTCATGCCTATGACATTTATTGGATGTTTTATTTTCGAGGATTTTCCATGAATCGATGTCTCCTAGGTTGGTCTTATCTAAAGCCTCCTCTAAATTTGGGTGAGTTATGTTTATTATAAGAATTGATTTAAGCTCACTGTTTAAATTTATATCAAGTTTAGATGCTAATGCTAAAGTTCGTCTTCTTCCATCCATTCTTTCACAATGGCATATGTATTTCTAGTATGTTCTACGCATTCCTACCATTGTCGTTGCTTTTTCTTGGGTATTCCTATAATTTTCGTGACTCTTATTCTTAAGATGTCTTGATAGATTTCTAGGATTATTATAAAGTTTAGTAGAAAGAGCAATAAAAGATTCATTGGGGGTCAAGGATGGGTTTAAAGACATTTAATGTGGGCATAGAAAGGGAGAAGATAGAATTTATTTCTAAGTGGCTTGGCTCTCCTTAATTTATTTCTAAGTGGTTTGGCTCTCCTTCTATGGCATCACTTGGCATGCCATCCTTGAACTCTTTCCAATGTCTTTTAGAAAGAAAAGGAAGTTGATAAAACTTTTTCCAAGATGCCCTTTTAAGAAGATTTAAGGTGTATTGATTTAGGAGCATCTTAGCTAATTGGAAGTCAAAATAATTAAAGTAAAAAAATTAAAGGCTTTAGGATTGATAGCCAAATCTTAGGAATGAAATGATTATATTTTGGCTACCAAGACTTCCGTATCTAGTTCGAGTGATAAGTTATCCTGAATCATATTATTTAGACATGGGCGTAGCTTATAGCGAGGTGTCATGATAGATTCTATAGATTTTGGTGGCTCAAAGCTTTCGATATCATAAAGACAGATAAAAAAATAAAATTAAAGACATCCATAAGGATGAACACAAAAAAAATAATGAAGAGACTGGGATAAAAACAGGGAAAAGATAAAAGTATAATACAAGATTAAGCTAGACTAAGTCAAAATCAGCAAACCGTTCCCCGAGAACGGCGCCAAAAATGCTTGTTGGTATTTTTAACTCGCACTCCATTTAAATAAGTTTTAAGTAGGATTATCCGCAAGCGCCATTGAGATATCATACCACCACATTTTACCCGGAGGTTTTAAATATCATATCCACGAGGGGAACAGTTGTGATGATGACAAAGTGTATAGACTTAATCCCACAATTAGGCATAAATCATATCAAGAAAAAGGAAATAGCTAATGTACTCTAGTTCTGACTTCGGTAAACTTTGTATAATATCGTCTTATCGGGCAAGTGACCTGAATAGGAGAAGAAACAGAGTAATCTACCTACCAGACACCTATCAGCCTGTAAAGCCTATCAACGGGAAGTGGACTACAGAGGATTCAACGTAGCTATAAAGTCACCTACGCGAGCTACCACTATCCGGCTAAACAGGGGACATCCGCAAGTAAATCTAGCCTAGGCACCAAGCCTACACTGCAAAATACTACTTCAACCAAGTAATGACCAAGATCAAAGTCCTCAATATGAGATGTGAACTAAAGAACGAATAAGAACAAGTTGCTTACTTAAATTGGAATGGTAAATACAAAAGTACCTCAGAACGCAGCTCCGGACGAGGAAGCTGAATCCAGAAGAATACAGCCACGAAGAAGCGCCGACATGCCGGAGCTCCTCCAGAATCTCTACTCCTCTACTCAATCTCTCTAATCTCTAAACAAGACTAGATCTAGAAGAACTAGTCTCTCCTAATTGCTATATCTAGATGAACTAGTTCAACTAGAGGGACCCTAACCCTAATCTAATGAAGAATATGAAGCCTTGGGGTGTAGAATGCCTCTTGGAAGGAGCCTTGGGCGTCATTATATAGGCCGAGGTGGAGTAGGGGGCAAGGAACCACCATGTCAGCGATCCGCGTCTTCATCTCATGTGCACCGTCGGATCAAACCGACCTCAAATCAACGTAGGGATGCTTTGATTGGCTTCCAAGCAACCTAGGGCGGAAGACTCCAGAAGGCGGCGGTGATCGGGGGAGTTAGGGCGCCGACCGGCCCAAGGGTGGGGCCGGCCGGCCCCACCTGGTCTCCTCTGCGGGCCCCGCTGCTTTGGGTGTCTTCTAGACCCTTCCTGAGTCTATTGGCGGTGTTGCTCCAACGTGGATCAATTTCATGATAATTATGCTCTATAATCCCCTCTTTTCTACTTTTCTAAAAATCACCCTAGAAATTATAGAATATGCAAAACTCATGGAATTTGTCAGATAAAACCCTAGACTAGTATGTTTTCATGTTCTCCTTCAGGTTTAAAGTGCTAGTAAAAGTTGACGCTAAGGAGTGTCAACACGAAAGCAGATTGAACCTAGTTCTGAGCTGTCCTACTGTCAGAAGAACAAATGGGAGAAAGACTGGACTTTGAATTGGTTCTATGTCAGGACTCCTGGGTACACTGTTGAGGAGGATGATGGTAAGAAGGTGACTCGTTACCCTCTTGTGTCAGTGATGACTCCGCTGGAGCCACGGTATTCTATTCCTGTTCCATCGAAGGCCACTGTTTCTTGGACCGCATGTAACCGGGCCTTCGCTCTCGCGTGCCAGTATTCTAGAGGCCGTGACTTGATAGAGGAAATAGTGGCAGCCAACTGCTGGCCTTTGGCGAAGGTCATGCCTTCGTTCCACTTGGAGAATGTACAGCTCCCTGTCTTTGGTGATGCGGGTGGTGTCCTGATCCCCCGCTTCGGTTTGACAAGTCCGAAAAACAAGGCCGACGCCGCCATCGTTCGTGAGGTTGAGGCGAAGGCTCAGGAGATTGCTAGAGAGATCTCGGACAAAGAGTATCTTGCCCGCCGGGCGGAGGCCGGGAATATGCCCCGCCTGAACCATGTTTTGGAAGAGATGGGTGTTACGTATGGTGACCATCCTGTGCCTGCGAAGCTTATCGCCACGGTCCGTGAGAAGGAGGCTGCCGCTGCTGCCACAGAGACCTGCCTGGGAGATGTCCCCAAGCCTTAGGGTCGTAAACGCCGTGGGGCTTCTTCTGGGGCTGGCGCAGGTCGCGGGAAGAGGACACGCTCTTCTGCTCTTAGTGCGGAGGTTTCGGCGCACGCGGATGTGTCCGCGGGTGAAGCTGCGTCCGGTAGCTCATCGTCGTCTACTGCTAGTTCTCTGGCTCGCCGTGTGCAAGATGTTGAAACGGAGGCGACGATGCAGGCTCCCTTACCTGCGGAGGAGCACGCTCCTGCGAAGAGGGCGCCCGTTGAAGCTGCCAGGGTTTCAGCCTCTGTCGCTCCCTTTGCCAGTGTCCTGGGTGCCTTTTCCGATGATTCGGAGGATTCAGTTCATGCTATTGTCGGCACTGGTGGAGGGGTGGAGGCTGCTTCTCGATAGGCGACGCCTGAGCCTGTGGGAGCTTCACCTCCGCATGCCGGTGGTTCGGCTCCGGAGGTTGCGCCGGTGCCTCCGCAGGTTGCGCCAGTACCTCCGCTGGACCAGGGTGCGCCTGCTCCTCAGGCTGTTTCGGAGGCTTCAGGTGCTGCGGAAGCTGGGGCAGATGCTCTATGTAAGTTTCAACTCCTTATTTGTTGTTTTGTTTGTTTCTTTAGTCTTTTTGTGACACTGCTCAGTGGGCCTTGCCCAAGTGCTTGCGAGGGATAGCGAAGCTACTCCCCATGTTGATATGGGTCGGATAGGCTTGGATCAGATTCCTTAGGTGCCTCCCACCTTCACTGGTACCTCATTCGGAGGTTTTGACGGCACCAGCGAAGGTTGGTGCTTTATGCATGTGACTTTGGGTTGTTTCTGTTATTTGTTATATTGTATATTTTTGATTCATTTCTTTGCGCAGCTAATTCTATGGAAACCCTAAGTGGGTGGAGCTCTGCCCTCCATAGCCTGCACCAGCAGCTTGGAGGTTTGATGTTTTCTTTTGATTTTTTCTTGTGTCAAATATTTTTGCTTATACCCTGAATTTTTTGTTTGGTATCAGGGGGCACTCGCAGGTACCTGGAGAAACTGGACTAGTTTAGCCTTCTTAGGCTAAACCTTGAGCAGCAGAGCGTGGTATGTGTTCAGCTTTGCTATAGTATGACGTCTTCGTATGTCTTCTATGGCTTGGCTTTTATGTTTGAGCCTTCGTTTTTCCTGCAGAGTCATCACATTGCAGAGGCTATGGAAGCTCGATGCTCACATGAAGTGCTAAAGCGTGATGAGGCGTTGAGTGCTCTCAAGGAGGAGGTTGAGACTCTGGGCTCTGAGAAGAAGGCCTTGGCTTCTGATCTAGCGGAGCTTCGCCCGTTTAAGAAGGCTTCGGAGGAACTTGACGAGAAGCTCAAGGCCACAGAAAGAGAGCTCACTAGTGCTCAGTCCGCCTCTTCCTTGCTGGAGGAGAAACTGAAGAAATCAAACGACGTCAATGCCAGCCTACGCACGGAGGTTGAAAGCGAGAGGCGGTCCTCTGAGGCTTTGAAGAAACAAGTGGAGCTGCTTCAAAAGGAGCTCGATGATGCAAAGGGGGCTGCCTTCGCTGTGGCCAGTGCGTATTCCGATGCGATCCACCGTTATGGCGGCGTTGCTCCCCCTTGGCGGACGAAGCTTCTACCTTCGATATTATGGACTGGATGCACTCTCGGCTTTCTCAGTTTCCTAAGTTTGCGGGCCGGCTTGGGCGACTTTCTTTGCTCTTTCCTGCGCCAAAAATTTTATGAACGCTTTGACGGAGGTTGGGTGCGATCATCTCCACCTTTTGAAGGGGAAAGCCACTTACACTGATCCAAAGGACCTTCCGTGGTCTAACCTTCGCGCGCCTATGCGCGTTGTTCGTGATTTCATGATGTATTGCTGGAGCCGCTTTGGCCGCAGCTATGCTCGTGACATTGCCAGAGAACGCAACGCGGAGGTAAGTTTGGTTTTTCTTGTTCTAGTTATTTGGCAGGTGACCTTGTTGGGGCCTGCGCAAGTGCTTGATGTACCTCCTCCGACTATGATGAAGGACGGGATTTATGTCAGCGGGCGGATGCTTGACTGTTGGCCCGACAACAATGTTAACGACATGTTTGATTTTGTTGTTGAAGAGCTTGAAGCTCCACGCAGTGATTTCATTCGTTCCTTGGCGTGGCGAGGCCCCAGCACTCCTCCTTAATCTTTCTGTCCATACCGTGTTGTATTGTCGTCTGAATCGCACCTTCGCGTGCGTACTGTTATAAATTTCTGTTTCGTGTTATACGATGTCAATGTTGTATATTTGTGGATGTTGTGTAAATTTATGAGCCGCGAAGGTAATGAGTTGTACTCTTTTGTTTTTTGTTCCTGGGTGCGATTACATTTACAAGTGCCATGTATGTTCTCTGGTCATACATATCCTGTTGGTTCGGCGGTTTCTTGTGGTCAAGCTGTAGTTGTTGAACTCATGCTTGGGCCTTTTGCTCCACTTGAGGCAGGTGCTGGAGCTGCGCTCAAAGGTGCTGAAGCTGTGCTTGCACTTTTGCATGTTTTCTCTCGCCCTTGGACCTTCGCACGGCTGCGCGTGCTTGGTCCCTGGTATGTTTAGTTGGCGCAGGCTCTTGCCTTGTACTTGCTTCTTGCCCTCCAATCCTTACAATCTTTTGTCTGGTATCTTACGGATAGTTTAGGCTTTGTCTAGCTGGGAGTTGTTGAAGTAGAACCTTCAATTGCAGGGGGATGTTACAAGTTTTTGCGTGGTATCCCCCCTTACTCGTAGGTCCTGGTTCTATGCATGCATACCGCCCTGCTTTGATTACAAGCTTTTGCGTGGTGTCCTCTGTTTTTTGCGTTGTGGGGAAATGCCCGCTTCCATTCCTTTCTACCTCTCCTTCTGTTCTTCCCGAATGGATCCGGGGGGTTGGGGGGGCATGGCTTTTATATGGTCTCATCCCATAATTGCCATTGATTTGTTGGTGGTTGAGGTTGTTGTTATATGGCTTTACTTCCGATTAGGTGGCATTTAGCTCTGGTAGTTGGCGTATAGCCTGGCATATAACTCATGGTCTGGATCTCTATTTATTTTTTTGATTTTTCAGTTTTCAGCGGTGGTTGCAGTTGAGCTTTGCCCGACATCCGTACCTTTGGTTAGGGTCTTTTTCCTTGTTTGGGGTTTTGCGGAGGTTTTATCGGATTGTGGCCTAGTGCCCATACCTTCGGTAGGGTCTTTTTCCAGGTTTGACATTTTGCGGAGGTTTTTCTCCGGCGATGGCCTGGTGCCCGTACCTTCGGTAGGGTCTTTTTCCAGGTTTGATATTTGCGGAGGTTTTTCTCCGGCGATGGCCTGGTGCCCGTACCTTCGGTAGGGTCTTTTTCCAGGTTTGATATTTGCGGAGGTGTTATTTCTTCTCCAGCTTGGACAGGCGATTATTTGCCGCGGAGGTCCGTTTGGGCATGCCTGGCTGTGTCGGCATCGTCCCATAGGTCCTCTTTTTCCGTCTTGTCGGCTTGTCGAATGTCTGCTGCCCGTTGCTGGCAGCCTTTTGACTTTTTGATCACGTAGTATTGTTTTCTTGGGGAAGCCTCTTTATATTTTCAGAGGTTGTTTACAAAGGTCCTGCCTCATTAAAAACCTCACCTCCGCTGAGGAGTCCCCTTATGAGGAAAAGAGTGCAGGCCTTTCGCCAAATAGCGAAAAAAGGAAGAGAAAGCTGAAAAGGAAAAGAAAACTAGAAAGAAACCTTGCATTTCTTGAGGCTACCTTCGCTTATAACTGCACGGAGGTCCTCTTACATCATATGTAGTACTTTCTGAGATTTGCGGTGTTCCAGGTGTGTGCGGAGGTATTTCCTTCCCTATCTTCCAATCTGAATGCTTCTTTGTTTGCGGTTTGCTTTGCTATGAATGGTCCTTCCCATTTCGACTGTAGCTTGCCCACTGTGCTAGGGTTTGGTTTCCTTCGTAGCACCAAGTCTCCATCCTCTATGAGCCTTTTAGTTACGTTCTTGTCTCTCCATGCTTTGGTTTGGTCTTGGTATCTTATGATGTTGTCAAGGGCCTGCAGCCTTTCTTGTTCTATTCCTTCTTTGGAGCATGCCTCTTCTCCTGCGTTGTTGCTGGTTGCACAGAGGCTTTGGTGTTTTAACTCCTCCGGCATCATTGCTTCTTCTCCATACATGAGTTTGAAGGGAGAGTAACCTGTTGCTCTGGTTGTTGTGGTGTTATGTGAGCAGACTACTCTTGGTAATTCCTCCGCCCACTTTCCCTTGCGTAGGTTGAACAACACCTTGGAGATTGCTGAGAATATCTCTCTGTTTGCCCTTTCCACTGCACCATTTGATTCTAGGTAGTACACTGATGCGAAGGCTAACTTTGTGCCTATGGTCTTGCAGTATTCTCTGAATTTATCCGACTCAAACTGCTTGCCATTGTCTACGGTTAGTATTTTTGGGACCCCGAATCTGCATATTATGTTCTGCCAGAAGAATTTCTTGACCGCCTCTGAGGTTATTGATGCCAGTGGTTTTGCTTCTATCCATCTTGTGAAATACTCCACGGCTACGACAGCAAATTTAAGTCCTCCCTGCGCTGGTGGTAATGGGCCTACCAGGTCCATTCCCCATCTGTGCAATGGCCAGATTGGAGATATAGGCTGGAGTTCCGCTGACGGCGAAGGTTATTTGGTAGAGTAAATTTGGCAAGCTTCGCACGTTCTGACTAGCTCTTCTGCATCCTTTGCGTGACTTGCCCAGTAGAACCCTTGCCTTAGGGCTTTTGCTGACAGGGCCCTTGGTCCTATGTGTGAGCCGCAAGTTCCTGCGTGTATCTCTTTTATCAGTTCTTTGCCTTCGCTTCTGGATATGCATTTGAGTAGCGGTTGAACCACTCCTTTTTTGTACAATTTTTTGTCTATTAGTACGTAGGATCTTGCTCTGCACTTCATTCTTTCTTTGTCTGCCTTCGACTGTGGGTTGAATGTACCTTCGAGCATCTTTGCTATTTCGGTTCGCTAGTCTTGTTCCGATGTTATTAGTATGTGTTTTTCAAGTCTTTCTCCGGCGGAGGTTGCTGGTTTGCTGACTTGCTCATAGAAGGTCCCCTGAGGCATTTTCCAGTTGTTTGCTGCTGCCTTCGCTAGCTCGTCTGCCTCTGTGTTTCCCCCCTTGGGATGTACTTCAGGGTGAACCCCTGGAACTTTTTCTCTATCCTTTGCACCTGCTCAAGATATCTTGTCAACTCAGGTTCTCTGGCTTGATACTCTTTCTCGACTTGGCCTGCTACTACCATTGAGTCTGTTTTTACCAGGAGTTTCTGGATTCCCAAGGCCTTTGCCTTATTGAGGCCTAGGATGAGTGCTTCATATTCTGCAACGTTGTTCATTGCTTTAAAGTTCAACCAGGCTGCATATTTCATTTTGGCTCCATTTGGGGATATCAGCACCGCCGCCGCCCCGGTGCCATTTAGTCCCCAGGCCCCATCTGTGAATAATGTCCAGGTTTGTTCAGTTGGGTTTTGTAGCCTTCGTGGCGAAGGTGTCCAGTCTGCCATGAAGTCTGCCAATGCCTGCGATTTGATTGCTGTTCTTGGAACATACGTTATGCAGTATTGCGACAATTCTGTGGCCCACTTGCCAATTCTGCCGGAGGCTTCCTTATTGTTGAGTATCTCTTCGAGAGGCTGCGTCGAAGGTACTATTATCTCGTGTGCTTGGGAGTAATGCTTGAGTTTTCTTGAGGCAGTTAAGATGGCGTAGGCCAGTTTTTCTGCTTGAGTATAGTTTAGCTTGGCTGCTGCCAGGGCTTCAGAAACATAGTATACTGGTTGTTGGTTCCTTTGACCTTCGCTTTCCTTTTCCTGTGCCAAGACTGCGCTGACTGCGTGATCTGATGCTGCCACATATAGGAGTAATGTGGTGTCTTGCTCTGGCACCGTGACTTTCAAAGTGTTGGCTAGGTACTTTTTGAGCTCGTCAAAAGTTTCAGACTGATCCTGCCCCCACTGGACCTTGTCGGAGGCTCTGAGGGCTTTGAAAAATGGTAGGCTTTTCTCTGCCGACTTTGAGATGAACCTGTTTAGAGCTGCTATTCTCCCTGTGAGCTTCTGCACTTCTCTTTTTGTAGCTGGTTCTGTCATTGCCAATATTGCTTGCGTTTTTCTGGGTTTGCTGTGATTCCTTTCGGCCCTACCATACAACCCTGTATCTTGGCTTGGCTTACTGCGAAGACACATTTCTCTGGATTTAGCTTCAGACCTGAGCTGCGGAGGTTGGCGAAGGTTTCTGCCAAGTCGCTGATGTGTTCTTCCTTTTCTTTGCTCATGACTATGATGTCGTCGACATATGCGATGACATTTCTTTAAAATTGGTTGCCTAGCACTTTGCTTGTCATTCTTGCGAAGGTTGAGCCCGCGTTCTTCAAGCCTTCTGGCATTCTGAGGAAACAGTATGTGCCAAAGGGGGTTGTGAAACTTGTCTTGTCTTCGTCCTTTTTATTGAGCCAGATTTGATGGTACCCTGAGAAACAGTCAAGGAGGGAAAATCTTCTGCAAATTGCGGCCCTGTCCAGGGAGGTGTCTATTCTTGGGAGCTGGAATACATCCTTTCTGCATGCTTTGTTTAGATCTGTGAAGTCTATGCACATCCTCATTTTGCCATTGCTCTTGGGCACTAGCACGACGTTTGCTAGCCAGTCAGAGTACTTGACTTCTCTTATTACCTTCGCATCTAGGAGTCTTTGTACCTCCGCTTTAGCTGCCATTATCCTGTCTTCAGACATCTTCCTTTGTTTCTGTTTTTTTGGTCAGATGCCTGGATTAACATCTAGGTGGTGCTGTATGATGTCTTTGGATACTCCCCGAAGGTCTTCAGCGGACCAAGCGAAGGCGTCTTTGTTTTCCCTCAGGGCTTCCATCAGCTCCTTTTCTTCTTGATCTATCAAATTTGAGGCTATTGTAACTTTTCTGTCTGGTTTGGACAGCTCCAAACAGACTGTTTTTGTTGTCTTCTCTTCTTTTCTGCCTGCTTTGAAGTTTGTCTTTCCTTTGGGCATATCCAGAGGTTCTTCTCTGCCTGAATCCTCTGCTTCCACAGAGTTGACATTTCTGCTTGAGCTGTGTATCATTTTCTCAATATTTCTTGCCTCTTTCTGGCTTCCATGGACTGTTATTATTCCGTGCAACGCTGGTAGCTTCATGCAGAGGTAGCCCATGTGGACTGCCGGCCCAAACTTGTTAGAGAAACCTCTGCCCAGGATGGTGTTGTAAGGGTAGTTGAGGTCGACGACGTTGAAGGTTATGTACTCTGTTCTGGCGTTGTTTTGATCTCCGAAGGATACCGGGAGCGCTATTTTTCCTAGCGCCTCCACCTTTCTTCCTTCGAATCCGACTAGGTGGGATTCTGAAGGTTGTAATTGGTTTCTGCCGAGCTGCATTTTGTCAAAGGTACTTGCGAACAGTATGTCCGCGGAGCTTCTAGAGTCCACCAAAATTCTTTTTATCTCCCATGCTGCTATGTTTGCTGTTATCACCATTGCGTCAGTGTGAGGGTAACTTTCTAGTTTTAAGTCTTGCTCTGTAAAAGTTATTGGCACTCTGGACCATTCTGTCGCTCTTATGGGCCTTGAACTGCCACATTGTTTACTAGGCGGAGGTGATCCTTTTTTTGCTTCTTGGTTTGAAACTCCATTGCTGAGCCTCCACTAATTGGTAGTATAAGGCCAATGGTTGGTAACGGGTTATGGGGTTGTGTTGGTTTTCTGGGTTTGGCTCTTGTTTTGTTTGAGCCGAAGGCTGTATTTGTAGTTGTGGCTGGAGTGTTGGGGGTGGCGGTAGAGCTTCGTGGGTTCTGTTCTGGGGTTGGCTATCTAGGTAGGTTATGTTGGGCGGCCTTGGGTGGCTGTAGGCTGGTGCCTGTTTTAGTCTGTATTGGTTGGGGTTTGCTGTTGTGCTTGCGTGCGGAGGTATCTGGCGCCATGCAGGCAGGTGGCTTGGGAAGTAAGCTGCTGCTAGTGTTGAGGGATGTATCTGGGTGCTATTTAGGGCTGGGTATACTGGGCAGTATTGGTTTTGCCAACTTGGTGCGGAGGTATGGTTGACTTCCCTCGTTTGCTGGGTCGACGGGGCCTCCGCTTCTTTCCTTTTCTTCATCCGTTCCTGGGTTTCCTTTGCCTCCAGGCATTCCTTTGTAACGTGCCCCTTGTCTTCCCCGTGGAAGAAACAATACGGCTTCTTTCTGTTGCTACCGGAATTGGTATTCCAGCTTCTTCCTATGTTTTGTCTTGGTTGGTTTCTAGTAGGCTGCGGAGGCGCTGGTGGCCCTGACTGCTGGCTCTGCTGGGGTTGCTAGTCAATACCCATCACTTGCTTGCTTTGGGGCTGCTGCTATCTGTAGCCTTTCGTTGGATCGGACGTTTGCCTGCTCGTGCTTTGAAATTGCTTATATTGGTTTTGCTCCTCCACCCTCTTTCGGAGGTCGTTGTCTGATTTGCAGTACTTTTCGAACTCTGAGTACAGTGCTTCCATGGTTTCAGGCTTTTCTCTAGCCAGATGCGCTGCAAATGGGCCGATCTTTAGTCCTTTGACTGCTGCTTCTATTGCTACCTCTTCTGGTATATTTGGGGCCTTCGCCTTCAATTGGACAAAGCGCTGGTAGTATTCTCTCAGTGACTCATCTTTTTGCTGCTTGCAATGAAACAAGTCTGAGGCTATCAGTGATTCACTTGAGAATCCCTTAAAATTGGTCATGATTTTGTCGCGGAGGTTCTCCCATGAGTAGATTGAGTTTGGCTTGAGCATGGAATACCAAGCAAGTGCGTCCCCCTCGGCTGCAATGACAAAGGATTTTGCAAGAACTATGTCATTTCCCCCTGCGGAGGCTACCGCTGCCTCAAAGCTCATGATGAACTGTCTGGGGTCAGTCTTTCCGTTGAACTTTGGCAATGTGATTGGCTTGTAGCCCACTGGCCATGCTGTCGTCTGCAGTCCTTCCGACAGTGGTGATTTTGGTCCACCATTCGTGTTTAAGCTGCCCCAAAGGATACGAAGGATGGCCCCTGAATGGGTGCGCCTTGCTGTGGCTGAGTGGCGGCGAAGGTTGTGAAAGCTGGCCCTTGGCCAGGCATTCCTTTGTGCGCCTGTGCCGCTAGCATACTTTGTATCTCTGCTTGTAAGATCGTCATCTGCTGCCTTGCTTCAGCGACAGCCTGGGAAGTTTGAGCTGCCCTCTGTCTCGCCGCGAAGGCTGCTGCAACTCTCTCCCTCTCTGCTTGCAAGGCTTGTAGCTGAGCCTGAACTCTCTGCAGCTCCTCCTCTTGCGCTGCTGTCGCTGGTTCTGGCTCTTGATCGTTGGCCGGTTCTTCATTGCTCCGCGGAGGCACAGCGGTATTGTGTTCTTCTGTGACTTGCTCTGTTTCAGGTGTCAGAGGATCTGCGTAGGTGCTACACCGCTCGTCTTGGCCTTCCTCGTGAGGTACCTCCGCCTGGGGGCGCTCTGGTTGTCTTCTTTTTCCTTGGTGGCATGTTTGGGTTTTTGTTGGCTAACCACGGTGGGCGCCAATGTTGCGTGGCTAGGCTGCGCTACCGAGAGATGGGCGGAGGCTCTCCCTGAGAAAGAGGACCTCCGCCTGGAGTGGGACCCGCAGGCAGTAGGAAGGGGCCTGCCTCTCTTCACTACAGGATAGTATGTATGGAAATGAATGTCTTTATTAATTTTTTACCAACCCTTTCTACAGTGTTGAGCTCCTCCTTTCATAGGTGGCTTAGGTACAAGTTTTCCTCTTACATTACATATTTGCCCTCCTAACCCTAGGGGCACTTTGGTCCTAGCCCTAGCCGCTATTTTTCCTCTGCAGGGGCGATGCTGACATTTCCTTCTTCGAGTTGTGGGCTGGGCCGTATTCGGCCTCTACTTGATCCGCCTCCGTTGGGCCAGAACTTGAACCGGAGGTTAGGGCCTCCGATTTCTCGCGCCGCCGGGCGCCCGGTGGTGCCGGGCCGAGGGCAACCTCCGCCTCCTAGCTCCGACCCGGCGGAGCTTCACCCCTCCGGGCGCTCTCCGGCGGGCGCTCCGACCTCCGCCGGTCCTCCGCCTGCAGGCCGTTTCCCTGAAAAACAGTTTGAGAGGATAAAAACATAGAGAGAAAAATGGGGATCAATCATCTCTGCTGAGCCTTCGCCTTAGGAGCGGAGGTTGGGTGGATATCCTCCCCCAACAGTCTGAGTTTAATTAACAAGGCGTCCCAGGGTCATGTCCTGCAAGCCATGGCCTGTAGGAAAGTGGTGGCGGCGGACACATGCTGGGCGAACAGCCAAACACTGTTGATGTGTTTGAGGACGTACATGGCCAGTTATCAACCTGATTCTGTGACCAAAACACTGTGGTGCCGCCCAAGAATAATTCTTGAACGACCCTTCCCCATGTGTACTGAAAAAATATTTTTGATTTAAGAAAAAATACAACACCCCAAGAAAAAGTTATTATCAATAAATGTTATATTGTAGACACAATAAAGAGATGTAGAAATAGAAAATATTAAGGTATTTGAAAATAGAAGTTATAAACAATGAAATAAATTAGTAAGTAAAAGGGACCACAATTCAAATTTATAAACAGCTTAAAGATATTTAAAAGGAAATAAAAATAAAGCACTATTAGAGAAATTTAACTGTGATTGTCAAAATCAATTAACCATGGCTGTTGATATCTTGCTTGCCGAAGGACCCTTAAAATTGTTCGGTGTCCACAATGGACATGCTATACAGCCAACTGCATCCATCATTAACATATTTATATATGATTAATTAGTCCTATCACAACTCTTAGTGTAAACCAAGTTATTAGTTAGAATCAAACTTGGTTACATATACCAATGTCCTTTTTGATATTTATCAATTATGCTGATTATTTAATTATAAACATATAACTGCTCAAAGTATTAAGACGTTCTAGTTATTTTCAACGGCTCCCTGCATGCCTAAGGTTTGATTTCTAGGCACATTGGGACTACGTACTATGACTTCTGTACCTGCTTTTCGTTTTAATGTTGGTATTCTATCTTTCATTTTCTGTTGCTGATGGTCTGTCTAGTAAATACATGCTACATTTTTACTTCTAGCAGATGAATTCTTGTCTCAACTCATGATATATATGTGTGGCACAATCTTGCTGAATTCTCGTACGTGGCCAAGTGGCCATCATCTTATTGTGCCTTAATTATCAGACCATTTCTCACATCAACCAACAATATCAGTTCATGTGTGTTTCTGATGGGAAGTTCTATGCATCACATGTCCATTGTGAGGAGTTAATGCACTGCAAAAGTATAAACTTACTCCAGTGTAAAATTTCCAATTGCAACGCTGATTGACAAACTGCTACTAGCACAGCGCTACCATCTATATTAGTACATACTGGTGCCATCCCCGCAAAATAAACTTTCACAATGTAACCACTAGTCTTTGAAAAGGGGCGTAGGGTGTTCAAGCCCATGTGTGCTGGGAATATGAGGCAAACGGGAATTAGGTGCACAAGGGAAGGTCGAGAGAGGCTGCAGGAGCAGAGAGATCATGTTGATTCACTTCTTGGACGTGTGGTATATATAATTATATTCACATGTAGATAGTTCAGCAGGTTTGGAGGCGGTTGGCGTGGCCGGAGAGCTAGACATGGCGCTGACAATTGTTGGCCTTGGATGTGTGGGCACATGGCTGGAACAGAATGCACACAAAGTGGAGGCACACATGCACCTTGCTTGCATCTCCCATGCATGGACGTAGATGATGCAGGGTGTCTGTACGGCACGTATATGTGCACATACCTCTTTGCTTGCTTCTCATCTGATAACTTGCATCTTCGAGTTTCTTGTCAGGGTAGCCACGTCCATCGCTAGGACACGCCGGCTTCCAGCAAGGATCGGAGGACACGTACGAGCCCGATAGTTCTCGAAGCCCGACGCCATCTTGATCATCCAGCTGCCGCATCGTTGTGTTTTTCCTTTGGCCGAACTCGTAATCCTGACCAAGATGCATGTGTGCAAGGTTGAAGAAAATAATGACTAGATTAGTTTCTTACAGTTTCTTACGCTCCTCTCTCTCGTAGATGGAGCTGGCCGGTTGTTGATTATTAGAGCAAGTATAGTAACAGGCTGTAAGCTGGCTAAATGCTGATGTGGAGGAAAGAGGAGAGAAAAAAAAAAAGAAAATGGACTGTAAGCTTACAGGCAGCTTAGACACAGAAACCAAAAAACTCAGTGAGAGAGACATGTGGGCCATATAGCCAGCAGCTGACTGTAACTATTATACAAGTGGGGTAAGAGAAGGCTATAAAAAAACTTACAGCCAACAATAGGCTGCACCTATTAACCTTGCTCTTAGAGGCAAAATTGTGATTTGCCTTCACGGAATCCTAGCTGGGCCGCTCTTTATATAGGCAGTAGCTAGGGTAGGATTGGCTTCTGGCTGTGTACGCACGCGCCGTTGTGAATTTATTGGATAGAGCGAGACATCCGGAGGCTTGCATCCTTCACACGCAAGGTAAGACACGTACATATCCGCACGCCACGAATCCTTTGAGATCATAAAAATCCACATTTTGTAATTCTAAAATAAAAGTGGGCTCAGATTAGTTGAGATATGATCGTATAAAACTGTTTCCCCATTAACCTTGCTAGCTTCTTATTGAATATGTCACCAACACATACGTACGTACATACGTGGGACTGCATCGTGTAGAGTCCGGCGCTAGCTGTGCACGTACAGGTTCGATTGGTTCCTGGCCGATGGAGATGTACTGCTTGGTGGCTCACACATCTACGTCGACCGTATTGTATACCAAAAAGCGCCAGACCTTCTAGAATGTTCCAGCGGCAGCTTGCCAAGCCGCTCCCGAGATCAACTAGCACCTAAATCTTGTAGAAGTACGTGGCATAGTCTAGCTTATACAACAAGCTCTACGGCCAGCAGGCGCCGTAGAACGTACAGCTGCACTGCACACACGCACTTTGCATGCCTACACCGCTGCTAGCTTCTCAATTTGCCATCAAACTGCATACGTATGCATGTCACTGTAGCATGTTTAATTAGCTTCTCTCCGTATAACACAAACAAGCTCACGTGTATGCATGGCACATGCAAGCTCACACAATTCGTCACTAGAGCTTACTAGCTCATCTTTCATATTTCTTTATTTACGCACTAACACCCACAAATATAAGCATATATACATGCGTGCATACGGTGGATTTTAATTGGACAAAAATCCATCAAACACACAGACACTACCACTTTATTTTGCACTTGCAAACTCCTTCTAGCATGAAAAGGCTGCCCCTAGAAACTGCTAATACAGTACTATAAAAACTGACCTTGGTAGAACACTAGTGTCCATAGTGATGTATTTCTTAACTCCGTGTGTAGGTCAACGATTGCCAATGCTTAAAACCACAGGTTAACCATGACTGCTGGAAACGATTGCTCACTCAGATTTTGCATCAACAAAGAACAAGTAACGCCGCGGATTGGATAAAAACTGATCTTATTCTTACACCTGTACTGTTTATCAAATGATTACAGGTATGATAGGGCACAGCATAACTAATCAGACATGAACAGCACACAAGTTTGAATTACATTTCAAACTCAATATATTTGAGTAAATTAATTAAAGTAGGGGGTTGTTAATTTAGTTGAGGATAATGTAGGCATCCATACTATATGTTCTTTTTTCAGGAGCACTATAGATATTGTAGAGCCCTGCATATATAGGCCACTGATGAACGCTATTCAACAATCATCAATGTAAATTTCGACTATGAGAAGTCAAGGGAAATATATTAACTAATATGTCAATGATTCTTAGGCCACTTTTCATTATTTGATGCTCTGTCTAGTAATAACGTCCCATCTGAAGTTCTAGGAACAAGCTGTGGCACTACATAATGCTGCAATATATCAATGAATATGTAGCCGGTTTTGTCTGTGCCAACCATCTGTTGGTTGTCGGTGCATTTGTTAATCAGCTTCCCCTACCAGTCCATTGATGGTGCTTATGAGCTTTCCCTTCCATGCAAGATTGTTACTTTTGAAGAATGAATGTGTGGCAATAAAGTGAAGTAAATAAAGAGTGAATGGAGCGGACAAGTTCCAACGAGTTGGAGTCTATATATAATTCTTTCTAAGCTGCATATAACTACACATTATACGAAATGAATAACCGCAAGGGGTAGTAGCTAGGCTATTGGAACAGGGAGTAGGATGTTGAAAGGAGTCACGAAGTAGATGCCATTGTGTTTGGAATGGAAGGCAAAAGGAAAATACATATTAGATAAAACAAAGGATATTGGGATGCGGCAAGGGTGGAGGCCTCAGTGGTGTTTGTCCACACAGAACAAGTAAAGCCACAATTTGAACTGAAATTGTGAATTTCCACTGTGATGGCCCCTGTCTTTTGAACGGGATTTTGAATTTCTTGTGGTTGCCTTGGGATCTCAAATTTTAATGTGTCTAGGCCTTCCGCATCTTCAAAAAAAAAACCTCCGAAACATCCTAGATCAGGTCAGTAGGTCCCTATCTACATGAGTGGCCTCCTCACACTGAACTTGGTATGTTAATTAATGGAGGTCCCTTATTTGAGTTTACAGATGGTGATTGATCTGAGGGAATTGTTACACACAGGCACGGATATAGCATGGGTCACAGATGAGGCCAGGAGACCAGACTGACAGCCTAACATATAAGGCCAGGAGGAGAGACCGAGCGTCCGCTCGGGTGGCTAGCGGAGGCAGTGGCCACGCAGCCGGCGCAGGTTCGATTCCTGGAATCGGACCTGCGTCTCTCACCGGGATTTAATCCCAAATAAAATCTACAGCCTCGTCTCGCGTGGTGCCACAAAGGGACTGCGATGTTTCCGTCGTCTACGAAGCTACGATAGCTTCGGTGATCTCCAGAAGGACGCGTTCTTCATATCTGTGTGTAGTTGTAGGTCTAGTCAGGCACGTGTGGTGTGAGTGTGGTGTACGTGGTTGTGTGCGTGTGTATGCTTGAACAGATACTACAGCTGTACTCAGATAAGAGGCTTAAAAAAGGCCAGGAGGATGTGACGTAGTAGTCGAGCAGATCACGTGGCTGGAGGTGTATGGAATTATGAATTGAGTTGAAGGGTGCTGCTGTTGATGATTGGAGAAGGAGATGGTCGAGGGAGCCATTGATTCCTGTGCTCCGTGAGATGGCAATAGGAGGCACACAAGGCAATCTGAAGCAGTCTCAGCACAAACATATTTGTGTCACCATGGATGGGACTCTAGTTCTATGGCCTCGCTTACTACTGGTGGCAGAGAAATAAATTGGGAAAATCCATTTTTATGTGTGTCAGCCAGTTACAGAGATTACTGGAGCATGGAGAGCAGCAGTCGTTCCTCCTCAGCTTGCAGTATTCCACTAGTAATCACCTCCGAGGATGTACTAATGCCATGTTTTCTCCACAAGCTGTTCCTCTTTTTTATCTGATGATTTGCACCGCCCCGTTTCAGAACTGGTACAGATCAATATTCGAAAAAAAATAGCCACAGGCTGCAGTAAGAAACAGATTCATCATCTCATCCCACAGGCCGGAAAACTCTGTAATACATAAATATGCAAATACAGAATCAGATCTCTAAACCTATATCTCTTTTTATTTGAAATTGTTTATAACTGTGTGTTAATAAAAAAAGGCATCTCCAACAGCGAAATGGAGGCCTGTTGGATAAGCCTGCTAACTGCCCTGGATCCAATTACAATGTTCATTTTGGAATTCTCCGTGTCATGCTCTGAGGCATGCAGGCCATCACAAAATCTTGTTGGAGCTAAACCAACGTCCCTAGTCTCAACCATCAGACCAGTACGTGTCGATGCCGTATGTGTAGCCAAGAGGAGGTCAGGACAAACCTAGCCCAACACAACCTTAGATGGGACACTACAACACTTGTCCGCACGCTCCACTACAACAAAACTGATTTCAGTAGAGAGTTTCTTTTAATCAGAGGTGTGTCCCCCCTCTAAAAAGAGTATAATTTTAGAGGCGGACATCTTAACAGCCTGCCTTCATTAATAATGCCAACCCACAATCAGCCCGATAGCCCGTACCCTTCAGAAGATAAGGTCAACTTGAATAGTCAATGCCGCATAGCAAGAAAAGGAAGCTACTACCATTAGTACACCAGGCTATACGCGTTAAACAATAAGTTCTTTTCTCACGTACACAGCATTCATTGCCGTGTATATATAGCTAGAGTTCCCTGTTCTACAAATACTCAACACAGGGCAGGGTAGTTAGCGTCAGTGGGCTAGCAGTAGAGGGGAGCTTGAAAATGAAAAGACTTGTTGGGAATAGGCCACTATTATGTGTTAGGAACAGGAAGCAACAGGGAAATGCCGACACTAAGCAGTACTGCCTGGACGGAAGGGGTAGGAGGATGGTTATCCAGTACAAAATGACATCCTCTTTTGCAACGCAAATATGTGTTGCTAAAAGTCCATATATACGTTGGTAGGGTCTATACCAACGCATGTAATATGCGTTGTCTAAAATGGAGTTGCAAGGGTCTACTGGAACACTTAATTATCCGTTGGTAACACATTAATAAGCGTTGCAAAGTTGCAACGCATAATGATGGGTTATAGAAACACTTATATGTGTTTGTAAAAACTATGGGCGAACTACTTCTATGGTTTGTTGCAACATCTAGATTTAGCTTTATTGCAACACTTATATATGTTGCAAGGAATAAACCATTCTTTCATTAATATCATAAATTTTTAAATTTTGAGACATAGAGATAAAAGCATTACAATTTAATGTAAAATCCAAGCTCATCCGACACATAGAGAAAATAAGCACACTCAGTCATATAGTATAAAAAAATTGTTTCCTTACAATGAGCACCATCCATATGATTCATGACACAATTTCTGTCCAGAAGTACAGATTCCTAGCTATGATTCAAATATAAAACATAAAGGGATATCCCTCTTAATAATGTCAGCAGCCTTCCTTTCTCCTTCCTTCGGTCTAGTCTAGCATTCCACTAATCTGACCATCCATTTATATCTTCTCAACCTACAAATAAAAGAGGTAAATGCTAGATTTTTTAATATAAAACTTAGAAGTAAAATCATATTATATTGTACAAAAGACTGTACAAATTTTGAAGACCATGAAATTAAAGATACAAGCAGAAATCTAGTGACCGCAATAGCACTAACATAAAATTAATTTTATGGTGCCCATATAAAAGTTTAAATAGGTCCTACCACATCATACTAGTCCAAAGTGATTGTGTCAAAATTCAGGTGCCAGGTAACTGATAAGCTGCAATTTGATCAACTATAATTTTTATCCAGACCCACAGAAATGTTTATCCGATACATAGAAAATTAATAAACATGAAATAATAAATAGCTAGTACCTGCATTGATCTAGCATTATGGACCATGTGGATATGATTGCATTTGCTTCACCCACCTGAAAAAAAAGCAACAAAAATATTATCAGGAGCACGAAAGTCACACGCAGAGGATAGAGGGGGAAATCATCTCAATGTTTCTCAACATATTCCTAGACTATGCAAGGCATCAAAGCTTAAGCTAATTTTTATTTTAAATAAGCTATTTTTTATTTCCTTGATCCTGATGCTTAGTTAAATACTTGGTCATCATTCAAATTAGCTATAACTTTTATTTTCTGAAAATGTTGCATTCACAATCATGCTTATACATTTCTATGTGAATTTCAAGTTTATTATTGTAAGTACTGACTACTGATGATGAGGATGAAAATTTCAGAATATTAAAAAAATTCAGTATACAGAAATGCATGGTATACATCAGTCTAAGTGCAAATCACAGAATTGATTGTGCCCAACACAAAAACATGAGTTCGAGAAGGTAGTTGATCCATAATAGTGCACATTGGTCATCTTCTTAATGTCATATTCTTAATGAATACTATCACTTCTACAAGTAAAGGTCTAATATGCACTTGTGCTGAAATAATAGAGGCCAAATGGAATACCTATTAATAAAAAATAGACTTCTCAAAAAAGTAATGGATCAAGCAACTTCGTGTGGGCGTCTAGCTTGCAGGCATCTAGAATTTACCTTGTTTAATCTGAAGAAATTTTTCAGAAACAATGAAAGTCATGGTACGTGAAGTAATATATCATATCACAAAGCTATGATCATGCCCCTATGCAAGGAGACACTACTGGAAACTTGAAATTCCCTGACCAATATCAGGTAAAACTGGAATTACCCTGTCGAGCTAGCCCTGACGGTATTTTTATTTTCCCTGAGGGTAAAAAAATTTCATGGCGATATTTTTATTTTTTATGACCATACGTACATTTTTATACCGGTATTTTTATTTTCCCTGATAGTATTGCACCATGAGGGAATTTTAAGTTTCCAGTAGTGAGATTATCTCCCAAAAACAATGCAACTTTAAGATACCTTAAATCTAGTAAACAGTCTCACATCCTTGATCCTTGTTGACAACCTATGGATGAGTGCAGTAGTTTCACCTATGTAGTATCCCGTGCAGTAGTTTCATCTATACAGTATTACAATAGTTAATTTCTATCCTCAGTTTCATCTATGCAGTGTTACATTGCACGAACTGTTCAATGATAACACATTCGCAGATAACACACTGTGTAAATTTAAACTAGGTTAGTAAGTACCATGGAAATTAAACTCAATATCACCATATCAATCTGATCTCCTCTAGCACTTGAATGCCTTAGTATTTTTTTCCAACATGCTCGTCGGACACATATTCACCATGGCTCTGAATTATCTATTTTCTTCTACTCCTTGCCATAGCCAATGCACAAAATGAATTACAGCAGAATATTACTAATATTAAATAGATGGGTACAAAACACATCATGAATTAGAGTAGACCAGCTGAGTCGGACAAAGTTAGAATTCTATACTAGCATGGTCGGCGAGCACCAGGGTCCTAGATGGTGCCCGACTGGATTTTGCAGGTTCCAGGTCCAAATAATTTATGGATTTTCAATCTAGGTATTATCCATATTCAAATAAATCTAATCCAATCCAATCTATTAAGGAAAACAAACTGAGGACAGGGCGACGAGTCACGCACAGAATTGACGAGATGCCCTGGATCCGGCGGCACACTCAAGGAACAGCAGAAGGCGGGCGAGTGTTACAAACCTGCGGCCAAGAACTGAACTCTAGGTCATCGCCGTGCTACATGGAAGCAGGGATCGATCCAACGCCGTTCTCTTGAGGTGGCGACAGGGACCGGCGAGGGTGCGGGGCACGTGGTCGTGGTCTTGCCGCGGCGTGGTGCAGCCACTGTGCTGGCGCGGGGACTCAACGCTGCAGTTGCGCCGGTGATGGCGTAATTGCCTGAGGTACGATTCCCTCAGCCAAGGTATGCGATGGATAGAAAGGAACCACAATTGAGTATTTAACCTGGAATAACTGACGGGAATTCAGATCCGCAATTAGGGGGCGGTTCCACGAAATAAAAAAATGGAGGAAAGAATGGCGGGGACAAAATAAGACAAAAAAATTACTAAGCTGAATTTACGTGATTAGATCAAGGGAAATATTGACAGGAGAAAAGAAAAGACAAAACCAAATTGAGATTACGCTAAATTTATATTACTAGTGTAGTGTTAGCATATAAATGCGATGGCCAAAGTAAGAAATCTGAAAATGACCCAATCATTTAATCAGGCCTCACAAATTAAATTAAATTACATTAAATTAAATTATATTACATTAAATTAAATTAAATTGAATTAAATTATATTAAATTGATACTTTCTATCAAGCAAATATTCAAATTAATATTCCAAGACAATTTGAAATATGGTAAATAGTGTTATATCCAAATCAAGCACTGAAATTTTCTAAAATTATTCTCTATTAATTTAATGTATTGTTGCATCTATCACTCACTATACCACACACTTTTTACAGCAACTGCAAAAAGAGTCGCTACAAGTCGCTATACCGATCGACCATTGGGCGGTATAAATCTATACCGACTGATGTCATTAGACGGTGTAAGTGGCGTCGGTATAAAGTTATACCGACCGATACATCTATACCGACCGATAACAAGTTGCTACTCTTTGTACCGACCAATGCTCTGTTACTAGCTATACCGACCAATGATTTGATGGTACATAACTTTATACCGACCAATAATCCAACGCTATGAACTGATATGATTACATAATTAATTTAACATTGACCTGACATGATTATACAATTAATTCCACATCAAGCAGATAATCTCAAGCTTAATCAACATCCATATAGGTTCACATGACACAACAATACATAACTGCTAAACAAGTCTCAGGTTTTCATTGAAGCCAACATTTGTAGTTGTACCATGTTTACAAAAGGACAAATGACATCCACATCCCTTAGTAGCTAGATCAAATGATATCCAGAAAGGCATACATATGTGGCCTTACAATCGACAAATGTCTGATCTTACTTAAATACAAAATAGCATCACTACACTAAAAAGATGTGCTTGGTGTTGATGTAGCATCATGGAACCTCTACGGCCTCCCACCTGAACAAAGTGAGTAAAATTTGTTAATAAATTGATTGCTGACAAGTGACTGTTATATTTTTCATCTCAACTACATGTTAATGTCCAGCAAACTGCAAAACTATAGAGTAGTACAGCAGCAGCAATCCATTGATGCTCCTCAATATCACTTAATTTGTTCTTGTGCAGTACATTTATACAAGTAAATGGCAGCAACAATTCCTTCTCTGATCAACTTATGTTATATCTGACTCAACTTATTTTAGATCAATATGCCTTTATGTCTTTATTAAGTAGTACAGCAGCAGCAGCAGTCCCTCCCTGCTCCTTGTAAAGTGACATATATGATGGATTAATTATAGTTAGATCTCTTACAGGAACCTAGTCAGATTCTAGTGCTTTTAATCTATTGTCAACACTTTCCAACTAAATATTTACAAGTAACAATTACCTTCATATGTTTGGAAATCAGCTGAAATATCACTCAAAGGAGAAAAATATAGTTCACAGTGCCAATGAGGTGAGTTTTTTTGATTCAGTGGAATGTTTGGCTACTAGGAAACATCAACACTATGGATTGCTAACTACAAAGTGACAAGTGAGTTGAAAATAACATACCTGAAGTACCAGGATTTGATGCTGATGCCTTGCTAACATTCAATGGCTTCATCTATCACAAATATCACTAGTTAGAAGTCTGGTCACTAATCACATGAGGAAATAGGAAAGAATGATTAGGACAGTTTATTACTCTATCATATGGCCATGCTATCGGCAACTTAAGAGCGTCACTCATCTTCTCCACACCAGGATAAGGGCGAGGTAGTATTGCATCCCTTTTCATCACAACATTCACAACAACCTCACCATAATGCTTTCCAAGAGCTACACCTCCTACAATGGTTTTAGGATTTACTGAAATAATTGTTCCCTTAGCCACAGCTGCATCAGCTCTGACCACTTCATATAATATCACATCCTTCCCAATCTGAAGCAAGTAATGCATCTTTGAGATGAGTCAATGATAAAGCAAATAATGCAATTATGATAAAAAAACTGAGGATGGAAGAGAGCATTACATATTTATCATGTGTCGGTTTCGTAACCTTAGTCTGTGCTGGTTTGGATACATGGGGCTGTGCTGGTTTGGATGCTTGGGGCTGTGATCGCTGGGCTTCATGAGGCTGCATTGTAGGGGCTGCATTGTTGAGGCCACACTGATGAGACTGGACTTGTGAGGCCACATTGGGCTGCACTACTGGAGATACATTGGCAGGGCTACACTGAGAGGATGGGGCTGCACAGGTCTGCACTACAAGGGCAGCATGGGAAGGACTTTGCATAGTTGGTGCTGCAGTACGCCTATCCACAACCAAGTATTCACCCGCCTCAACAGCATCATTGTTCTCATTAGCTTCATCCGGTTCATCTTCTTCAAAATAAGCATCCTGATATGGCTCATCATCATGTTCTACAGATCTTGGGCTCTACAAATAGAATGAAAGATATAATGAGATAAATTTACACAAGGTACTAAGAGGCCAAATAAATAGCTGAAGTATTTTTATAGCATTATATACCACATGTTGTGAATTAGAACCATGGTGTGATATTACTTCTGAATTTCGCCTTTCCTGTGCAAACCTTTCCTTCATCATTTCCATTTCTGCTTCCATTTGTGTTAGGCGCTGTTCTAGAGCTTCATTCTTACTTTCAGCCTTTTTACGAGCCAAAACTTCCATTTGAAATTTTGTAGATGTGTAACACTTTGCTATACCGACACTTTCAGGAGTAGGTCCTAGACCTAAAGCTCGCACACAACCTCTTAGCTCCTTTGAACCCAAAGCAGCAGCAAATACATCACCTTGTTGAATTGTTCTTTCTATCAACTCTGGATGGGCCTCAACAGTTGCTTTAAGTTTCGTCTATAAAAATGAAAAATCAATATTTACATGCCACAAAAATTACATACAAGCAATCATACATGAATAAACTTACAATAACTGGTTCTGCATTTGTTATTGGAACACCATTTTTTCGTGTATGAGTTTTGATAAAGACTTCATCCCTTCGAGAGGGCGTCCTAGTTCAGCAACCTACAAGTGTTTTAGATTTCTGCATAAAAAATTTGCACAAAGCACCTATATAAGACATAATGGGAAATAAGTAATTATAGTGCTATGTACCATTTCATGTCCAACAGCAGCAAAACTCTTAGTGCCTGATGCGTGATGTATCTGCAACTTAGCACGGTTCGCTTTGGCAATTTGTGTCCGAGCCTAAGATTGAAATTGTTATATTATGCAAAGATATTGACCAATAGGAATTACACATGTAATAGGATTAGCCTTACTTCAGATTCAGGAGACTTCCAATACTTTACGAGACACTCCCAATCCTCATCATTAACTTTACCACGATGCCTTTTCTTCAATTCCTCAAATGTTAACTTGTCATCAAAATACTGCCGCTTTAGTTCTGCCTTAAATTCCTTCCACTTCTTTCCAGCATTGTATAAAAACCAATCCTTACAGGAATCATCTATATCAAAGAAATTCTGTTTTTTCATAGAAAAGTACAAAATCAGTTTTACACAAGAGAACAACATACTATTCTAGCAGATAAATAGTGACAAACTGTTCTAGTAGATAACCATACCACATGTTCTGTGATATAATCTAAACAATTGCCTTGTAAAATAGCATATTGATCTAGCATAAATAACTAACATTTTAATATGAAATAGCATATACTATTCTAGCATAAATTTACCTGTAGTTCATCCCAAACTGCATCCTTTTGTTCAATATCAACAAGCCTCCAATCAGAACAACAAACTGATATTTTCTTCCTCACCAGGCAACCAAGAGCATTAGTAAATCGCTTGTAATTCTTCCCTACAGGCTGACTAAGTCCATTTACAGTAACTTTGATTTTTAGCATGTCTGATGTCCTTGCAAATACATCTGCCATTCTAGTGATACTCCTCCCATTCCTTTCCTTGTGTGGACTAGTGTCAACATCTGTTACAAGCAGTTTAATCACGAGAAATAACTCAAATGACAAGATATGATATTGTTGCAAAAAAAGATAGAATTTATGGTATAATACATTCATTGTCACATAAAAAGTCTCCAATTGATTCACAATCCAAATCTTCATCAATTTGGTCATTTGCACTCTCTACATAATTTCTTTCTGGCCTGGGGCGCAAATTATGCTGTCCACTTGCAACAGCACTTGTGTGATGAGTTCTCTACAAGCAACATCATAGCATAAGTACTTGTCATGAAATATTCAAACACTAGTAACAATCTTTGTACAGAACCTTTGTTCTTTTCTTAGATTGACCATGCGCCACTTCTGGCCTGGGAGGAATCAGACTCGCAAGCTTTGCTTTGTTTCTTGCAATGTTTTCAAGCCTTTGCAGTTCTATTTCGGTGAGGGGAGGATCCTCATTACTTCTTCTAGCGCTTGCCATTTTTCCTCCTGATATAGAAAAAACAAATCAGTAATCTTTTACAGCAAATAAATCACCATTCTCCAAAAAAAATTGTAGGAACATCAATGCAGCCATATTATTTAAACAATACTTACTTTTTAGAGCCCTTTTTAGATTTTTTGTCAACAAGTATACCATCTATGTCACTTCTAACAGAAGGGACAACCCCATTAATGATATCCACACTCACATTGCCACTTAGATCAGGAAAGGACATATTCAATCCATTATCACTATCAGTGTGTTCATTATCTAAATTATCCAAGTCATACACATCAATAGGTTTTGACTGAACAGCAGCAGCCCAATTACTATCATTGACTTGATCAGGAACATAGTAAACTTGAAGTGCTTGTGAGGCTAGAATGAAAGGCTCATCTGATATCCTTTCACCTGTATTGAATAAATGCTTAAAGTTGACACTTGTAATCCCAAACTGATTAGTTTGTACCCATTTGTCCTGCACCCGATTATCAACCCAATCACACATGAATAGCACCAGATTTCCTTTTTGATGATAGTTGAGTTCCAGAATTTCCTTCAGAATACCATAATAGACCTTTTCCCTATTATAGTGTTATCGTTATCACCCCTCTCAAAACATGTTGACTCTGCAACTACAGCAACCCCACTATTTTGAACAACTCTACCCTGATCATAGGATCTTGTGTGAAAATTAAATCCATTTATGTTAAAGCTACTATACTTATGTGCAGTCATCGTTGGCCCCTTTGCTAAAATTTTTATCTCATCTGTTGCTTCCTCACCCATCTCTTCCACCTGTATTCATGTAAACCTGCTATTAACCGACATTTGAAATCCATCTAAAGTTACATTTGTTGAGATTTCTTATTACTTACATGCAACCTGAACCACTCATGAAAGGATGAATGATGCATGCGGTTGATGTCTCGTTTATTTTGAGCTCCAATTGAGAATAGATACTGAGCATGCATGCTGTAAATGTACTATATTATCAGTTTAGTAGGCAATGGAAATTGATCAAACCAAATGTTAAATAATTGAGATGTCTTACTCCAAATAAGGTCCTATATCAGCATAGTTGAATAGAACATATCTATGAGCTTGTAGCCATGTCTTGTGATCTATACTCACTACACACTTTCTAGCCAATCCTCGACCAATGTTACGAAAGAAAGAAGTTCTGCTACGATCTTCATGATTTACAATTTGATGGTTCAATTGATTTGCACCATGTAGATAGCGAGAACAAAGTGTAAGGCACTCAGTAAACATAGACCACTCCATAATTGATCCCTCAGGGTGACTTTTTGTATGAACAGAACCCTTTAACCGCATTAGGTATCTATATTAAAAACAGATATATCATTGACAATATTATAAAAATAGTAGGAACTTAAACCTTCAACTATGTTACAATATTTACATGTCTAAAAAGATTACCTCTCTACAGGCCACATGCTGCGAAAATGGACTGGACCAGCTATTCTTGCTTGGACAGGAAGATGTACCATCAAGTGTACCATAATGTCAAAAAAGGAAGGAAGGAATAGTCTCAAGAAGGCTCAAGGTTTCAGCAATATCAGCCTCTAGACTTTCCATATCACTTATTCGAATGATAGGTGCACTATGTTTTTTTGAAAAAATTACTTATACGAATGGCTGCAGCACTAACCATTTCAGGCAATATCCTTCTCACAGCAAGTGGCAGCAAGTGTTGTAGAATAATATGACTCTCATGACTCTTTAGTCCAAATATCTTTTTCTCATTGACATGTATATTATGTCGTATATCAGATGCATAGCCATCAGGAAACTTCACCCCTTTTAATATTTGACAAAATTCTTTTTTCTCATCTGAACTCATTTGAGTATGGTGCAGCTGGTAAATACATTTGGTCATCCACTTCAATAGGGTGAAGATCACTTCTACTACCTAGAGCTTGAAGGTCGAGGCGTGAATTTAGATTATCCTTAGACTTCCCATCAGTGCCCAAGAATGTATTGAGTAAGCTTTCACTCACATTTTTTCCAATGTGCATGAAATCAAAATTATGACGCAACATCAAATCTTTCCAATATGGAAGTAAGAACCAAATAGATCTCCTTTTGTAAATTACTAAGGGCTCCCCTTCCTTGCGTCTCTTCCTGGTTGGCTTCTTTCCAGATGGATCTTTGCCAAAACTGTTACTAAGATCTTTAGTGCACTCCAAAATTTCCTCTCCAGAAAGTGGTTTAGGTGCTAGCCTAAACTCAATTGTACCACCAAATTTATTGGCATCAAACCTAAATGGGTGATTTTCATGCAAGAATCTTCTATGACCCATATAGCAAGTCTTGCTACCATTACCAAGCCTAAATGAATCTGTCAAGAAGTGACAATCTGGACATGCAGCTTCACTAGATGTGACAGATCCAGACACATATCCTAGACCTGGGAAATCAGTAATAGTCAACAATACTACTGCCCGCAGCTGAAAGTACTCGCCCCTCGAAGCATCATAAGTTCGAACACCATGTTCAAACATATCTAACAAGTCACAAATAAGTGGCTGATCCATATCGCTACCAGGAGCATTTCTACCAGGAATCAGATAAGATAGGATGAAATTTGATTGCTTCATGCACATTGAAGGTGGAAAATTCAAGGGAATGCAAATACCAGGCCAAATACTATAGCTAACATTCATTGTTCTAAATGGATTAAAACCATCAGTGGCGAATGCTAGACGTATGTTTCGGCTATCTTCAGGAAACTGTGGATGCTTTTTATCAAAGGCCTCCCATAGAGGTGAATCTGCAGGATGCCTTAGTAGACCATCCTTTTTTCGGTCTTCATCATGCCATCTTGTTAGCCTTGCTGTTTTTGAAGATAAAAACAACCTTTTTAGTTGTTTCTTTATAGGAAAGTAACGAAGAACCTTCCTAGGAACCTTATGAACACGTTTCCCATCTAAACTCTTCCTTTCTAATTTCCATCGTGAAACCTTACATTTCAGACACGAATTCAGATCTACATTCTCCTTCCAATAGAGAATGCAATCATTTTCACATGCATGAATACTATTGTAACCAATTCCAATGGATTTCACCAATTTTTTAGCCTCATGAAATGTTCTAGGTAGTGCCGAACCCTCAGGAAGTGCATCATTAAGTAGATCTAAAAGCAGATTGATAGATCTATCAGACCATCCTCCAAGAAGTTTGATATGGAGCAATCTAATTAGGAACCTTAGTTGTGTATATTTCTTGCAATTTGGATACAGCTCCTTGTTGTTTTCTGCTACCAACTTCTCAAGGGCAACTAGTTCAGGACACGGCTCTAGAGTAGAACCGTTGTCCTCAAAATCTCCTCTATCATCCAAACCAGCAGCTAGTCTCTAAGAAAATCAGATATATCATTATCCTCACTAGAATCCCCTATGAACTCAATACTGTCATAATTCTCATCATCATTATTCCCATGGTTGATTTGAGAGCTACCTTCTCCATGTAAGGTCCATGTTCTATACCCTTTTAGAAACCCATCACATATCAAGTGCTCACGAACTTCACTTGCCTCATGCCAAAATGAGTTAACACACTTTCTACAAGGGCATAATATCTGGCTGCCTACCGCTGAATTCCTAAATGCAAAAGCTAAGAAACTGTTCACTCCCTGCAGATATGTCTTGGTGTGCCTATATGAAAATTTTAGTTAAATTCCATTTTATCTGAAAATATCACTCTTAGTAGTTGTGGAGTTATTGTCTTTTACCTAGCATTATCATCAATCCATGTTTTATCCATCATCAACCTTTATGCAAGAGATCCAGCAGCTTACAATATTAAATAAAAATACATATCACAAGCACTGAAATAGATGTATACTTTGACAATAAGAATAGCTAGCGAAAGGAAATCCTACCGATGGAAACAAGGAGAGCTGCTGCCACAATATCGTTCAAACGTCTTCTCGAGGTGCAGGTAGAACTACCTGTTGTCAAGTGGTAGCAACAGCACACACAACACGTCTTCACGTAGCAGCAGCACCACCACACTCAAAACCTGCAACCACACAATGAGTCACTGAAGAAAGGTTGTACTGTACATATGGCATTAATTTAGTACATAAGTTAGTAATAAAGGATAAATATAAAATAGAATAGACTGATGTTACAGATTATGACCATGCATATAAACCCACTTTGCAATGTCCTGAATATTAGATTAATTTAAGCATAAACATCCACTGTTTCAATCTAATTCCTAAAATTAGCCAATAGAAAGTCATGGAATAGACACACAACAACCAACACACCCGACATATGCACACCCTAATTCTTAAATTAAGCAGTCCAGTGTATGATGAATCGAACTGTAAAACAGCATGAGTAGCAAAACGACAATACCAAATGAGAAATGTATCCAGAATTCCATATCCGCAAGGAACTAACAAGAGGAATTAAAAAGGTTAAGAAATCAGTACCTGCAAGCCTGAGAACGGACTATCTGGAGTTGAGGTCCAGCAAGGAAGAACGGCGATGGGGACTGGGAGTTCAAGGAGGGTCGTGAGCTGCAGGCACTCCCAATTCAGATTAGGGCGTCGCAGTTGGAGGCTCGAAGCAGATCCAGATGCGGCCGCGGTACCCTGCACCTCGGATGCGACATCGCCCTGCCCTGGCTGCGGCGGCGCCCTGCTCCCAGTTGCAGCGGTGGCCTGCCCCGGCTGCGGCGGCGGCGCCTGGCCCGATTCCGGCGACGGCGCCCTGCGCCTCCCCGGGTGTGGCGGCGGCCTGCCCTGGCTGCGACAGTGCCCTGCCCCCCGGGTGCTGCAGCGACGCCCTAGCACCAGGAGCTCGGACCTAGGCTCGACGGCGTCGCACGGCCTCGGAGTAGCGGCGCTCGCTTGCGTCGATCTGGAAAGCCATTTTTTTTCGGTGGAACTCGTCCTGGAGAAAGGTGAAATGGGAGCGAAGGTTTGGGGGCGGCGGCTCGCTCCTTTTATTTATTTGGAGGAAGAGAGGTGCATCCTAGGGTTTGAGCGCGCGGCGACCAAATTTTTGGCGCGCGCGGTGCCCGCCCGTTTTTAGTTTTCCTTTTTCATTTGCACCGACCGATGGCGTGACATTATTACTAACCTATACCGACCAATGATCGGACCAAATATATAGCGATAGATGTTTGGTCGGAACAAGTACATATACCGACCGATGGTTTGTGGGATACTTTTTACCAACCGATGTTGCATCGCTAAATAATTATTTTTAGCGACCAATGTCAGACGCTAATTTTGGTGTGTGGTATAGTGACTTTTTATCATCATGTGACTTTGGTTTGTGCATTTAAAATTGAAATTTCAAAATTAGACAACTTGAAACAATACTTTGAAGTACTAAATGATTTCGGCTAACAAAGTCTTGAACAACAAAGTTGTATAACTCATCAAGATCTACAACTTTTATTTTGGTGATTTGTTCATTCGGCAAAATGTTATTAATGTTTTTCATAAATTTGACAAATGCCTCTTATACTTCAGGAAACTAAGTGGGAGACTTGTAAGATTTGCAAAGTATGTTAGTATCACTTTATCGGAAATAGGGTCGATTTCTATAGGATGTTCTAAAGAAAAAACCGCCAGTAGAAATAAAACGCTAGTGTCAACACAAATGATTTGTGTACTAGTGAATCAAGCGTTGCCACCTATCCACTGCAACTGATAAATCAAGCGTTGCCACCTATCCATTGCTAAAGGGGGGTTTCGCTTGTAGTATATATCGTGTGATCAGGGAGTAGCAGCATCCAGAGACATGTGACAGCCACCTGCATGCTAAAGAGTTGTGAAACATTGCCAGAAAGAGGTATGGCTAATTATTGCGTGTGGGATGCAGAGTCGCATTGCCAGACTGGAGGTGACATTATTGCAGCAATATCTAATATTTTTGATGGCGTGTGCATGCACCACTTTCTTTGTTTATGGACGTGAGTCCGTGACACTATTATTGCAGTAATATCTTTGATGGCGTGTGAATGCACTAGTTAATTCCTTCGTTAGTGTCCAAATATAGCGTTTCCATGAATGATAATAAAACGTTTTACTCAAGGAGCCACATCTAATGATGTTCCAAGTATTTATTCATTTCAAGAAGATTGCAAATATTATATCCCTAGTAGCACATAACATACGAACTGATAAACAAACTAAACAAAAAACATCTTGGTGCAAAATCACATCAAACCTCCCACATATATACTCTCTCCGTCCCATGGATTTTATCGTTGGAAAACCGTACCCTCCTCATGCATAAACATGCTTTCCGAGCGACATACTCCATGGAACGGATGGAGTACGACAGAATGTGCAGCACCATCTGTCGTGAGATGCGACATTCTTGAGGAAGGAAGACACAGTGGTGCACATGGAAGAAAATTTTGTGGACGATGGGCCTTCTGCATGGCCTAGAGTGGTGCCAAGCGGAGAAAGAGAATTTTGGCTTCACTTCTCACACTGCAAAGAGTGAAGCTAACTCAAGTGATGTTAGAAATATAGGGAAGCGGTGAATGTACATTCACTGGTGCCCCGTTCAATAAAGTAACAAGAAAAACAGAGAAGGCGGCTCATTCCGTAGGATCGAGGAGAGAAAAAAGTTATTTATATTTTTTATTCAGTTTTGCTTGCATGGCAGAAGTGGTGGACCCCAAAAGTGGTGCCAAGCGACACTACACATTGCAACCTATGAAGAGTGTTGCCTAAATAAAGTGGTGGGATCCAGATTATTTCTTTTGGCAACGCTACCAGTACAGAGGGCCTAAGCTCCATACGTGCACCCATATCTTGGATAGCTGTCGATGGATGAAGCGGGGCCAGGCGATTCCAGTGTTCTCGAGCGTCACGCCAATGGACAATGGGTATATGGCATTCTTCTGTGATTCTGCATGAGCCCTCTGTTCAGAGGCCAGGTGACGGCCCATGCAGCGGTCATCCAGGAGAGATCCTGTGGGCATGCAAATTCGATAATCCAGGCAGAAAATGATTTTTTAGTTTTTCCTTGTTTTGTTACAGAAATGGGGATTGCACCGTCTTCTGTTCCTTCTCATTAGAACAGTCATGTTCGCAAAGGCAGGTAAATACTCTATCCCTAGAAATCTTCTGACTACACGTGGTAATGTTTATTGTACTAGTGGGCCATCGTGGCACATGCCCTAGAATCAACAAACGTATCTCCATCACATGTGTAGTAGCTCTATGACCGCACTGCTCTTCAGTCCATGCTGACCATCACCCGTCAAATTTACATCAAAGTTCTATCTAAGGATACAGACGACGACAATGACAATGACAACGACGACAACATGCTTAAACCAAAGTTAAGCATGCAGCCCGCAGCCCATGAGCACGGCACGGAGCCCGTTTTTTCGGCCCAGCCCAAGAACGGCCCTGCACGATGCTACCGGGCCCGTGCACAGCACGGCACGAGCCACAGGCCGTGCCTAGGCGGGAGGCCGTGGCACGCCGGGCGGCATGGCACGGCCCGGTCCACAACGGGAGGCCCGGTAGCGGCCCGTAAATGACAGGGGCTATATAGGCCCCCGGCGCGCGCGGCGCTCCCATCCGCAACCCTAAACTCATTCCCCCCCCGCCCGGCCGCCGCGCTGTGCTCTCTCGTACTTTCACCCAGACCCCCTCGCCGTCGTCCTGCTCATCTCCGCCGACTTCCCCACCGTCCTCGCAACGCCTCCACCACCGGATCTTGGACTCCTCCTCTCGTCTTCCTCCTTCCTCATCTCGTTCTATCTTCTTCCTCCCGCCACCTCTTTGTAGTTCTCCTTTGTCGTGGTCTGTCTAGGAGTTGCTGTTGCCTGTCTGAGCTTGCCGACACTCGTGTTCTTCTCTGCCTCTCCGGCGTCGGGCTCCGCCTCCGTGCAGGTAATCCGTAACCCTAACCCTAACCCTAGATCTCGCATCGCCTTGAACCCTAATTTTCTAACATTTCATCTCTGTTCCTAGGCCTAGGTCACCGGGTGATGAGTTGGTGCCGCCGGAATCGTTGAGGAACGGGGCCGAGAGGTGAAGAAGAAGGGGAGCTGGCCATGGCGGGCGGCGGCGATGGGTTCGCTACCCTCAAACCATCAACTATGAGCTCATTGAATTAGGGCAGCTCCCTAACGATGTCGATGACATGGGAGACGCCGCTGCTCTCTTGTTTGGTGGGAGTGGTGCTGCTCCGATTGACATCGATGGGGCAGCAGGATCACATTCTGCATCGGTATCGGCTACGGCGGCTGCAGCTAATGCCACTAGCCCTAGCGAGGCAGCCTCTCTAGGATCCTCCACCACCATCAAAGGTACACGCCGATCTAAGTGCTGGGCTGACTTCTCTGAAGTCAAAGGGAATGTTAATGGTGAAGTCTGTGTTTTTGCTGTTTGCAAGTTTTGTAGTAAACGGTTGTCTGCTAATTCTAGTGGTGGAACTGGACATTTACTTAGACACCAAAAATCATGCTTGAAAAAAAATCTGATCATGCTAAAATGGTTCAAAGTGGGATAGCTTTAAACCCTGATGGATCATGTTGGAATTGGGAATACAAACCTAATGTTGCTAGGGCAGAGCTTTGTCGTTTGATTGCTTGATTAGACCTTCCGTTGTCAATTGCTGATAATGATGCCTGGGATGAATACACTCAGTGTGCTCATAATCCTAGATATAAGCGAGTATCTAGATTTACGACATTTAGAGATCTGTCTATGCTTTACAACAAGAAACAATTGAATCTTAAAAATGTTTTGTCTGGTGTGTTTTCTGTATGCTTGACATTTGATATCTGGTCTGGAAATGCTAAGGAGGATTATATCTCGGTTGTTGCTCATTATATTACATCTGATTGGGAAATTAAGAAAGTTGTTATTGGTTTAAATTGATTGAAGTTAGTCATAGTGGTACTAACATTGCTGAACGTATCTGTATTGTGCTTAAAGATTGGGGACTGCAGGACAGTTTTTTCTGTGAGTCTTGATAATGCATTTACTAATGCAAATGCTATGGATACCTTGGCTCCCTTGCTTGATGGTTACTTAGGTTATGATGTTAATCCTTTAGATCCCACTAAAAAAATATATTATTGTATGCATCAACGCTGTGCTTGGCACATAATCAATTTGATTGTTAAATCTGGTTTGAAAAGACTTGATCCTTACACAGAAGTTTTTAGGATTGCAATTAACTTTCTAAATTCATCTAACACACGCATTGCACAATTTAAAGACTACTGCATAGCTAAGAATATGAGGCCTCGTAAGTTTGATTTGGATATGGATGTTAGATGGAACTCGACCTATCTTATGCTAAAGCATCTTATGCCATATGACTACCCGACTTATAACTTGAGCGAAGCTTAGTGAATCGAAGAATGGGAAGGCATAGGCTCATGGTGTTCATTTATTGGCCAAAACATTCTGGTGCCACAGATGTTATATCCTATCGGGGTCTACCTCTAGCTGCACATGGGAGATGCCAGACATCTCTGCAGTCTCTAATGCCTTTAGACAGCTAATTAACTGCCTCGTGCCTCTGCCATTAGTGCGTCATGACTGATTACCAGCATTACCTGCACATATGCTCCATGGGTGTTAATCTTCTGGACACCAATTGGTTTTGGCCTGTCGGTTTGGTGTCAGGTTCAAGCCCCAACATCCGCAAGACTGAATAAGGATATACTTTATATAAAAAATTGTAGAGTTTAAAGATATCTAAAGCATTGTACGTGGTCAACAGCTTTTTAATTTGTCATGGTTATTACAAGTCCAAAAGTCCAAATATTCAATATAAGTTCTGAGATCAGATTTGATGACCTGATTAATAATGTGAAATATAAGAATTGAAATGTGTAGTCAAAAGAAGAGCATCAGTTATGTTGTGATAATTGTCATGCACCCTAGTTGGTATATATGTGCGTGCGAGGGGAATGTGAACATTAAGGATGCAAGTTCTAATCCTCTTAAAAGGCTCACATATTACTAGGAACAAATTTTATCTTGGTAATTAAAAAAACTATGCATGAGGAAATAAAGTTTATACAGTTCTTTAGCTTGATGATCGAGCCATGCAAGTGTAGCAAAAAATACAAACACATCGGTAAATATCAAGGTTTTAAATCTCTGGCTAAGCCTCTTTGCGATTGAAGTTTGCAAAAGCTATGAGCAGTTATAGCGGGCTATAGCTCCAGCTAAGTTGTTTAGCTGTTTTAAAAAACAGAGACCAAAATCATTGATCATTTCCCATATTCATTAGTCATCTCTCATCAGTTCACAAGAACAGAGCTTCAGGGCCATCACAAGACGTTTGGTATAATATATACAATTCCCATCGTCAGTTGAAGTACGGGTGCCAAGCTCAAAGCACTCACTACTACGGGTCGTCCGCTGATGACTGGATGAGTCCGCTTGATTTTTGCCAGCAATGCACTTAGCGGTGGCAAAATGATGTTTATTTAGCGGCTATAGCGGGTTAAATACAGCTATTAGCGGCAGCTAACTCTTAGTGGCAAAAGTGAATTATCATAGCGGCTTGTCTTTCTAGCAGCTATCTCCGGCTATAGCGGTAGCTATAGCCAGAGATTTAAAATCTTGGTAAATATACCTATAGCTCCTGTGCCCCTTTATTTTCATTCCAAGTTTTCATCTTCCAAGAGATGATGCCAACGTGCAGCTGATATAATATACAGTAATAGTAGTATCCTCTCAGGTTACAGATATATATCAGGAGCGAGTTCAAAATGTATTCTAATTCGTGCTTGTAGTGAACACTTAATCATTTGTCAGTCCATCTTATCAAATCAAATAAAGCTTGTTTTGGTTCACTCTGTTAATGAGTACTCTCTTAATGAGTGAAAGCATAGCAACAGAGGTGAACTCAGAGGTGAACTCCTGCCATCAATACACCTGGTAGACTATACTGATTAAAAAATGAGTTCCACTGTCACAACATATGTAGTGAACCGCCTATATATACCGCCTATATATATATATGTGTGTATATATATACACACATACATACTAGTGCTCTCCGAGGTTACAAATACTCTGTTGAATGCAAGATTGCTACCACCGCAGCGCAGTGCCGTAGGCTCATGGCAGGAAGGATCACAGGGTGTTCAAAAGAGATGGGAAGATAGGTATTATTATGTATTGGGAATAGGAGACAAAAGGGAAACATATATGCGATCAGAGAGACCAGGAGGTGCCCGAAATGTGTGCAGTAGGGGATTAGCGTTTACACATGCTATTCGCTTCATAATTGATTGAGATCTCGACATGATGCCTGCCTCGCCTGTAGCTCCAACGGCAGACTTCAACCATGTCTCATAAGGGCATGCCATAGGCCACGAAGTCGGAATGTCAGACGAAGCCCTATGTCTGGAATCAGCGTGTACTGGTCTGGCCGTAGCTGAAGCGAGAGGCGAACCAAGGAGTACAGTGAAATAGACCATAGAATCACCAATGGTTGGAACGTAGCGACACACCAGATGCAAAAGTTGGGATTCAGGTGATTAGCATTCTTGGACTTGTAAACTCTTGATTATTATATACCATGTGCACGTATTTCAGTTGTACGTGATCTCACTGCCCTTGAATCTATAGAGATCTTTAAATTTGGTGATTGCTTTCTACTGTAGGTCAATAGTAACCTCCCGTTTACCACACTTATTCTACTGTTCATTCCACAGTAACTACCGTGCACGTGCAGCCGTCTGCTCCCACGCTCTGCCACCAGATGCTCGCCACGCTTGCCTCCGATCCGCACGCCCGCACGCCAGCGTTGCAGCCACAACGTGCCCTCGGGCCCCACAGCCGACTACATCAAACAGCGGTGCCACAAAACCGGCAACAAGGGGGAAAAACCGGCGGCGATGGCAGAGAGGAACTCCGCCGCTCCTGCGCCCTCCGCCGCCTATCAGTGTATCACGACACCTGCAACCTCCGGCCGCTCCTGCACCCTCCACCGGTGTGCCCCACATCTGCGACCTCCGGCCGGGCGCCACGTGGTCCGGCAATAGGGGGGAGCCACCCCGGCCATCTCGCGGGGCTCGGCGGCGCAGCCCCGCAGCACCATCATGGCGCCACGGCCTCGGAGCTGCGTCGCGGGATGGACCTGACAAGCCTCCGATCCTCATGCCCATCCATACCGCCCAAATCTGGTGAGTTCATCAAGAAATCCTCTCCCACTCCGCCTCCATTATTTGTCGATCCGTCCTCTCATATTTATGCCAAGCCCCCAATCTTCTCCTTTCTGTCTTCTTCTTCTTCTTCTTTTGGCTTATCACCGCCTTACTTTCTCATCTATAGTCATTTTAGATCTCTGTCATGGCGCAGTGCAGGATAGGCAGACGAGGTGGTTGTTTTCTCCGGCACCATGGCATATGGTCGTCGTAGCCAAATATTCCCTCCTCTTCATTCTCTGTTAATGGTTTTGATTTGTTTCGCTGCCAAAGCTGACATAGATCACGAGCACAATGCTCTTATACGATTTGTTTCCCTGTCAACACACTTTATGCTTCCTGTGATACAAGATTTGTTTATAGCTGACAACCTGATAGTCTTGAAAAATATATCACCTGTTCATGTGTGCATCTGATATATTGGAAACCTTTAAACCTGATTCTCTTTCAGTGCCACTGAATACTTCATATTTCTTCATAATTGCTTATAAGTCTACGTCTTTCTAAAAACCATTTACCTCAACCTGTTAGCTTTTAGAAATTGTCTTTCCTATTCCTTTGCACTAACCATTATCCCATTAAATGTTTTCTGATTATATTTCAGTTGATTTTGTAATTCTGAGTTTCTAACTAACTACATTCTAAATTTTATTATTATTGATGATCTCCAGTTGTACTCTAGGTTATTGAGTTTGGAATCAGCAAATACGTGCCATGTCAGTCTATACAAAGCAATAGTTCCTTCTAATTCTTCCACGCTGCTCCTTTATTTCGGTTGCTTTTATGTGCTCATAACCATTTGCATGACCTGCGATATGTTGGCAGCAACCTGCTCTGGAGGATCCATGTGTGGAAAAGAGACATTTCTCGGTGTTGTCGCTCAATGGTGCTGGATCATATGTTCAGATGATGGGGGTGAGCCAATTGCTCTATATGCAATAGTTTGACTCATTGACTCCTGAGAGGTAGTTCACATCCTGGGTTTCTCATAGTGGATGAGAGCAGGGAATTTCCATATGTGAGTAGAGTCCTCCAGATTTCCATTTTGTTTAATACATTGTCTGCATGTCTGCATAACCAGCTAAGTTTTCTATGCTACACTGAGGATGTACCTTGCATTGGAAGTGGTTCTCTTCCCTTTGTATTTTAGTCCTACTGATTGGCTTCTCAATGCGGATGATGACAAGTTCATGCTGAGAATTATTGATTGATTATGGACTGCACCAACTTTGCAGGCTCCCGAACGCAATTTTTTGTTCTCACAAAAATGTTAATATTTTTTCAAACCCCAATCCTTCTCCTTTTTGCCTTTTTTTCTGTTTATCACAATCTTACTTTCTCATCTAGCCTTTTTTTTTCTGTTTATCACAATCTTACTTTCTCATCTAAAAAAAATCTAGAGTCGGTTAGATCTCTGCCATTTGGTGCAGTGCAGGACAAACACACGAGGTTGTTGTTCTATCCGGCACCAAGGCATAGGGTCGTAGCCAAATACTACTCCCTCCTCTTAATTCTCTATTTATTTTTTGTATTTAATGGCTTTGATTTGTTTTCCTGTCAAAGCAGCAGTACATCACCAGCACTTTATGTTTTCCTGCCACACAAGATTTGTTCATATGAGAACCTGATTGTCTGAAAAACAGGTCAACCTGTTCATGCGTGCCTCACATATATTGGATATCTTCAAACCTGATTCTCTTTTACTGCTGCTGAATACTTCATATTTGTTCATGGTTGCTCATAGTTCCAGGTCTTTGTAAAAAAACATTTAGTCAACATTTTAGCTTGCCTTAGTTATTCCTTTGCACTAGCCATTATCTAATTAATTAATTAAAGCCTTTTGATTGTATCTCGATTCATTTTGTAATTCAAAGTTTGTAACTACATCACAAATTTAGTATTATTATCAAAACAATAAGTGATTCTAATTCTTCCACACTGATCCTCCTTTATTTCAGATCCTTTTATGTGGTGATAACCATTTCCAAGACCTGCAATATGCTGTCACCAACCTGCTCTGAAGGATCCATGTAAGCAAAAGAAACCTTTCTGACTGTTGTGTCTCACTGGTGCTGGAGCATAACTTCATATGAATATGGTGGGGGTGAGCCACTTGCTCTAAAAGAAGTGGTTTAACTGATTCGCATATTTGGTTCACAAAGCACTTTTATGTTGGTTTCATCATTATGCAAATCTTTAGCTTTGTCATACTCCTATTGCCTTATGCTTTGCTGGATACTCATCTCTGCACTCTTTCCTATGAACAGAGCAGAGCATGTTAGGCTTCATCAAAGGTTGTCGCCAGACTATCAAAGGCTTATACTGCTCATAGATTCAACCCTCTTCGCATCATGAAACCTTTGTACATGTTTAGGTTGCATTATCTATATTTACCAAGACTATGTTTGCTCCATTACAATTCTACGCTTTCTTTATTTGGAGCTTCCTATGTAAGGGACATACAGACATTTGTGCTCGCCTTTATGTTATTGGCCAACAAAGAACTACGTATTCGTTGTACAATTGTAGCCTGCACAACATATTGGAATGGAAGGAATATGTTTGAATCATAATTGGATGGTCAATACCGTCTTTCCCACTGCATCTAAGTCTGTTGTCAAATGTGTATATTGTCGGTCTGCTACCCGCGCGAAGCGCAGGGTTACCTGCTAGTATTCCAAGAATGTTGTTAGGAATGCCTCTATAGGGGTGCCTGGCCATCTCTGATTTTCCACCTAGGGGTGGGGTATCCAGCCACCTCAACAAATCATATCTTTAGTGATGAGAATAAGGAGCTGCCTCTAGAAATCCATTTTTAAAGTCAGTGTGGAATAAAGCCATCTTTTCTTAGAGCTAGCTCTATTCAGATTTTGTTATGTACTCCCTCCATCCCTAAATAACTGTCGCTTCGCTTCTCGAAAAATAAATGCCAGCAATTTTAATAAAATTATCATCGATTAGTATCATAATTAGTATCATCGGAAAGATCTTTGAGTCTAGTTTTTTAATAAAATTATTTAAAACTGTAAATATTGCATGTATTTTCTATAAATCTAAGTCAAACTTATAGCACGCAACTCATGGTGACAATTATTTAGGGACGGAGGGAGTACACAACATGCATAACCGTGTACATATAAGCTAGCATTTGCTGTTCTGCATATACTCAAACACAGCAAAGCGTACTAGCCACTGTAGTCTATCAATGGAAGGAAGATGGAAGATCAAAATAGTTGTTGAGACCGAAGATCAAAACACTTGTATTAGGAAAAGGAAGCAACAGGGAAATGTCGATATTAAGCAGTACCTCCTGCAGGGAAGGGGTACCAAGATAGTTCTCAAGTGACCATGGAATGGCAGCATCGACAGATGGAGATACATCCATCTGGACACCACGCAGCTAACATACATCACTGACCATGGTCCATGGTGGTCAAGGGTGCTAAGTCCAAGGTTATATGTTGTCCCGAACAGAAGCTTTCAGAGCATGGCTAAGAAGATAGTCCACTTGCGATTGATATGAAGGTCGTACATACCAACTAGACTGATAGAAAGGGAAACAAATAGTATGCTTCTTGCCATTTGGTTGATTGTAGTAAAAACATGAGTGTGAGAGTTGAAAGAACTATCTCCACAACATCTCCAGCACTACAGGAAATTGAGGCACTGCCGAGTGCGCGGCAGCCTTTGCCGAGTGCCAAATTTCGTGCACTCGACAAAGACATATTTTGCCGAGTACCGCACTAGGTAAAGAATCCTTTACCGAGTGCCAGACACTTGGCATAGAAAGGCCCTTAGCAAAGGACATCTTTGCTGAGTGCCCGGCCCTCGGCAAACAAGGACACTTGGCAAAGATTGGCCGGGCTAGATGGCATCCAGTACCATCCCCTTTGCCGAGTGCAAGCCATTTGACCACTCGGCAAAACATTAAGCTTTGAGAGCCAAATCTAGGCATTCGGCATAATAATTATTAAATTAAGCCTACCATATGACTAGTACAACTAGATCACTTCGATATTGCAATCTATATTTTTGTTTTGTGTTCACAGATCGGAGACGTCTATAAGGACAAACATTATGCACGTTTTAGACTTGTAGAAGATATGATCGAAAGGTTAGTAACAGTGTTGGGAATAATATATGGCTAACTGCGTGTAGGATTGGAGATAAAATTAAATGGAAAGTACATGGCAGGGAGGCACATCCCGGGCGCTGGACATAACACTATGTCCAAATGTAGTAGTTTCTTCGATCGGTGATACTAATAGAGAAAAGACTCATATTAGTCTCAGTTAGAATTAGACCTAGGACTAATGTGAGTATTAGTCCTAAGTCTAAATGTCTAGGGCATTAGAGAACCTTTAGTCCTATTTGGTAACACCAACCTAAACTAAAGGGCCTATATTAGTTCTAGTTGATGTTACCAACTTGGATTATAGATCCCTAACTCATGAGTTCCGGTCTACAATTAGTACCAACCTAGACTAATGTTGACCTTTTAGCCCTCATTGGTGTTCCTAATGCAGACTAAAGATCTTTTTAATCCTAATTGGTGTTACCAATCTAGACTTACCCCGACATGTTACTTTAAAGTCAAAGCATCTCATCCAAAATTAAATGTGTAGGGTAGCTATGGTAGAAAGGTATGCATGAGGCAAGGAATGAGGTCTTAGTTCAAATCTCACAAAAGGCACAAGGGTGAGAGGCAATACACAAGGTAACTAAATATAATAAGAAAATGAATATAATGAATTTCAGAAGCTTGTGTGCCAGCATGGGAGTGCCAAGGCGTGGCGCCAGTCCCAGAAACCACCTGTGGAGGCGCCTTGCTTGGCTGCAAGCAGGCGCTTGCTCGGCATTTGGTGTGTTTGGCTTGTGTGTTCAGTGAGACGGTCGACCCACTTGCGTTTATTATTACACTTGCTCTTGTATCCTCAAATAGTAGTCTCCTGAGCTCTTTAGAGATTCTAGCTGGTACTCACAGTCTGCACTTAATTGTTAACCCATCTTTACAAACCAAACACTTGTGTCCGTCTAATAATATATGTATTTAACTATTCATAATGAAATGGGTAGCCACCACATGAAACACCTGCTATTGACAACAACATACATAACCACCTATATATGTTGTAAGCTGTGGTGATAGGTTACATCCTGTTCGTCACAAACATAACTTCACATATATATACAGGATACTAAGCTCGCAGCAGAGGGAAGCAGGACCTTCAGATGACATGGGAAGGTGCTCCAGAGAATAGTTTACTTATTAGGACTGGAAGGCCAATGGGAAACATACTAGGAAACGGTGATGCCTGTAGGGAGCCGCTGGTACCATAGCTATAGGATGTGGAGACGGGCATGCGCAGGTTTAATTTGCTTTCTGACACGGTGACCATGATGGTGAATGGTGCTGAATCAAAGGTTGTTGTGGTGCTGTGGAGAATTCAGGGTGACTCATGGTTATGTTCCGTGCAATACATAGCTAGTAATTTCAAGCTGAACTGCCGGCAAGGGGACACGGTTGTACTGATGCATGTGGATGCCTACAGGATTTGTAGTGGTGAGCAGCAGATAGGCCTTCCTGATTCAACGGCAAATTGTGCAGCTACCACCATTGATGGGCTATTAAACAGTATATCCAGTCTTATTTGAGATTTGTGGATGCGGCAAGCTCTATGTATTTCTATATATATCCTGTACCACTGATCTCCTCTCATGCCACTAATTACTAAATGTTTGTATTAAGCTTTTTGTCGATACTAGTAGGTACCCACAGCCAGCATTTAATTGTCAACCCTAGGCAGTCTGCAACTTCAAGTGAATGAAGAGTGACAACATGTTACAACGTGTACTGAAAGAAACATATTCTCACAGAATGCATATGGTCGCTGCCAAGACCACAGCACAGGGTGCAAGCTTGCAGTAAAGGGACGCAGGATATTCAAATGAGTTTTTTTTTTTTAGATAAAGGATAACAATGTCCGGCCTCTACATCCAAATGAGTTGGCAACAAGATTTCATATATAATTTATTAGGAATAGGAGGCCACTGGGAAACCAACCAGGAAACAGTGATTCCTGTTCGGAACAGGCATGTGGCAACAGGCATGAGGCAAGCCAAGGCCACCTACTTGCTCATGGCACTAGTATAAGAGGCCAGTAAAAATGGTGGCGATACACAGTAGCAGGCTAAGTCTACCTTTTTGCTCATGACGATTTTGTTGGCTCAGTGTGCTTGATCCACAGTTGTGGTGGTGGAGCTGTGGAGAATGGCAGTAGTTTGTCAAGGAGACGAGGAAAAAGAACTCACATTGGGTCTGTTTGCTCTCAAGTTTAGCAATGCATCATGGCCTGAGATAAAGATAAGCAGCAAACGGTATGGTGTTTCCATGATTGACACAACAGGGGCAGAGGGCACAATAATGCACCCTGTACTTCTTAAGATGTATTATCTCAAATAAATTGTCTCAGCCCTTGGTTTTCTAGATTTTATGGATTTTTAAACTAATCAGTTATTCAGTGAATTTAGAAAAGGAGCAAAATATTGCTGAATCCCCAAATCTTGGGGACAGAAGCCGTCCGACGTGAAGTGATTTACGGATTTAAGTTCGTACTTTACGCATCAAACTGACGTTTATTATTGTACTTGGTCCTGTGTTCTGAAGTACTTGTGTCCTCTCTCATGCCACTGAATTCACTGAGCTTTACGGATTTAAGTTCGTACCCACAATCTGTACTTAGCTGTTATTACCTCGTCTTAACTAATCAATTACTTTGTCAGTGCAATAACTTATGTCTATCATTTTTTTAAGATCTTGTGTGCAAGGTATTGTTTATTAAGATAGTAAAAAACATGAAGCACAACATACATAACCCCCTATATATGCTGTAAGCTGGGGCGATAGCTTACATCCTCTTCGTCAAATACATAACCGTCTATATATTCATCGGGTAGTAAGCTCGCAGCAGAGGGAAAGCAGCACAGGACCTTCGATATACTCACAGAGAAGAAACTTCAAAGAATAGTTTATTTGTTGGGAATAGGAGGCCAATGGGAAACATGCTAGGAAAGAGTGATGCCTGTATGGACGGGGTGAGGTGGAGTCATAGCTAGTATGGCGAGGGAGACAGGTCCCAGCCAAGGCAACCTGCATGCTCTGGGTGATCCTCGTCGTGAAGGCTGTCGGATCCAAGGTTGCAATGTCTTGACTTGACGAACATTTAGTGACCATGAAACTAAATGTGGAAAATGGCAGTTTCTTGTCATGAAGATTAGGCAAAGTAAACGTCACTGTATCTGTTCCTGCTCAAATTTGACAACACTCCAAAGAAACGCCAAAGGCTACAAAAAAGATAAGCATCAAAGAGTACTAGAGTAGTCTTTCCACGATTGATACTGCCGGACTCTATGGTGCGTGCGTGTCTTCAAGTTGCAGTCTAAGAAGAAGCAGGTGCAATAATGTTGCAGCACTACATATATATTTCCAGAAAAAAAAGGTCCCTAGCGGGTAAAATATTAAGGAACATCGCATATATTTTACTTGTCTTTCTTAGCGAACAATTCCTGATCCTGATCCTCGAAAAACTGCAGCGGTTTACCGACTTACTCCTCACTGTCTACTCAAATTCACCATTCAAGCTTCGAATAAAAGTACAAAAGGTTTAGAATAACACACCCGACATCAAAGATGGCTATTAGAAAAGTTATAAACCAATCTATGCGTTATGACGAACATTTAGTGAAAACCATGAAACTAATGAGTGCTAAAATGGTAAAGGTCACTATGATAGGTAAGCTTATTAGTGGCACGTCTCGAGTGTCAATAGTGACATGTCTAGCCATAACACGTCTCAGATGAGGACCTTATCAGACAAATTTTTACAACAAGCATCACTAATGACGAATTCCAAAAAAAAAAAAAAAAAAAAGAAACCGGGATCCAAGGTAAGCCTGTCTGTATCACAAAATTAGTGCATCGTACATTTCAGAAGCCTGTGTTTGACTAACATAGTACATTTCTGACATTAAAACATGCATTGTGCTTATGCATGCAGTATTGTTAAGCTTATCTGGGAATCAAACACTACAACTACTAGGCTTTCGATGCCTGAGTTTGTTGTACTGCCTGGCCTTTTGTTCAGCATGTCATCAAACAATGCATCTGCTCACAGCTGGGTTTTCCTCCCCACAAATAAAGATACAGCAGATACTAATATTCAAGCACACCATTTGGTATGGGGCCATAGACTATCTCAAATGGCTGATATCCAGTAGAATGATTTGGGCACTGGTTGAAATAACATTCATCACATCAAAAAATTGATCCCTTTGTTTTGGTTTCTCAGCAATGAGGAAATAATTCTCAGTAGTACTGAGAAGATTTATAGTAGCGGCTGTAGAGCTATTATCACTGGTGTTTTTGAACCCACCAGTAGGAGAGGCTAGTGAAAATCAATTTTTTCATAGACGATGATTTGAGAACCTCCAGTACAACCATCTATCTAGAAAATATAAATTGGGTTTTAAAACTAGCAAAAAAATATTTTAATCCTAGGAAAGGCCCACTGGTCAGCCACATACTACCTTCTGATTGCAACTCGTGGCATTTTTCAAGCAAAAAATGTGCATTTCATGGCTGCACTTACATAAACATTAGATTTTGGTTCCCCATATATTATCTTGAACTGAGCATAAATTGATTATTTGAGGCTGTAAAAGAATCCAAATGAAAAAGCTATCAACTGCAATTTTCTTAACTTTTCAAGTTCTACAACTTCTATTTTAGCAGCAGGCTCCATCCAAGGTCGTTTATAAAATTTGAATCTCAAATTTGACAAATTTAAACATAATTTTCCTTGCCAAGATGATTTCAAATGAACTTAGGATGAGAGTAATAGCCGTGGCACGCACTATATTGGAGCTAGTAGTTTAATGAACTTGTATTATAGTTAAGCTCTATCATTTCGAGACTAATTTAACAGACTAGCCATATATACAACAGCCATACTCGTAATAAATTCTAAAAACTAAATTTATTTACGTAGGGCCCTGCACTATTAACCGCTCCTTTTCTATCCATTCTCATAAGGTTCTTCTCACTCCTCATTGTGGCCAGGACTGGCACACAACACCCGCCACGGGAACGCTAAGCGCAGGTCGCCGGTTGAAGCCTGTAGGTAGCATGCGGTGATGCCTGTAGGGAACCGATGGGACTGGGTGGCACCATAGCTAGCCGCGGAAGCGGCCATGCCCAATCCAATGCTACCTGGAAGCGAATGGAGACCCTGGTCGCGAAGGGTGGCGTGGATCCCAGGTTGCCGTCCTGCTGTGGAGAGTTGGAGACTGGAGAGTCGCAGTGGCCTGTTCACGCTCAAATTTGGCAAGGATCCAAGAAACGGGAAGCCCAAAAAAAAGATAAGCACCGAAGAGTACAGTGTTTCCACGATTGAGATTGCCACACAGCAATATAGTCAGTGCGTGTCTTCATGTTGCAGCCTACGAAAGCCCACCTGTAAAATCATGTTCTATTGCTAGATGCGAAACTTTGAAGAAATTGATACTGTTATTTGTGATTGTTTCCTTTAATCAATCAACCGTCTGTGAAGTTCGCTATTTTTTTTGGAAAATTTCTTTGTTAAATAATAAATAATGATGTCGATTGAAATGAATTTTGCAGCAGTGAAGAGCAGATTTGCCTTGATGGAACATCCAGAGCATGAGAGGTTTTTTCTTTCACGAGAAAACAAGATAAATTATAGCTGACCTGTGTGCATTACCATATTTATTTCGTATTAATATTTAATAAAAATATGGAGACGTCACTGAATATATTCACACTTATTGTGCCACTTAATATCTGGGGGGGGGAGCTTTATAGAACAATAAAAATAGGTATCCATATAGTTTGCACTTAATAACAATAGTGCTGGCGAGCAGATCTTCCGTGCAAGATATTGTTTTTATTAAGAAGTCAATGTGTCACAACAACAGGAGACACCCGTGACTAGGAAAACACACATAACCCCCTATATATTTTGTTTCCTATTCGGCAAGTACTCAACAGAATGAGAGTTAGCAAGCTGGCAGCAGAGGAAGCAGGATAAATGAGCGAGGAAGAGCTTCTATGTATAGTTTATTTTCTGATATTAGGAATAGGAGGCCAATGGGAGCGGAAACGTGCCAGGAAACAGTGAAGAATGTACGTAAACAATGGGTGGTGCCATAGCGAGCCAAGGCAGCTTACATACTGATGGTTACCCTGACACTGTGGACAGTACCTACTTGCTTGTCTTGCAGATTAGGGAAAGGAGAAGCATTGTGTCTGTTCTAGATCAAATTCGGCAATACTGCCAAAAACGGCAAGACCCACACAGGAAAGACAAGCACCAAACATTACAGCGTTTCCATGATTGACAGCGCCCGACTGTATGGTGCGTGCGTCTCTTCTGGTTGCCCAGCAGCAACATATATGTAAATAAATATAGCGACCTCAGGGGTAAAAACAAGGAATAAAATACAACATCTGGGAAGTAAGGTCCTTAGTGGTTCCTCAAATCAGACATGTACACTAGTAAATATGATGGATAAATGTATTAGGGTGGTTAGCTACAAGGAGCATCAGATTTTACTTATCTTTCTCAGTGAACTACTGCTGATAATCTTGATCATATTGAAGAATGGCAGCTGGCTACCCATTTACTGCTCACTGTCTATACTTACCTTACAAAAGCACCATTCAAGCGTTGAATACAAGTATAAAAAGGTTTAGAACAACAAACCAGACAACGAAAATAGATTTTAATTAAAAGGTTATTAAAAAACTAAACTAAACGTTACTAAGAACACATAAGCACAAGAATCACATCAGTCAGAGCAAAAATGGAAAGCTGATGTACAAAACAGCTCTTTAGGGGCTTATTTGTGAAAAACAAGCACAGAAATATAATTAAACATAAAACTATGACGTGTAACATATAAATTTGAATCTCTATCGATGGTGGGCCAGGGGTTCAATATAAAACGGATCTGTTCAATAGAATCGTCACCATAGTGTTGACTCGATCTTCACTGGTGTGGTATGCCACGCGGTGCATTGGTATTTGGCAAGCTCATGGTAGAGTTCCAGATCGTAAGACTAGAGTTCAATGGAAAGGTTTTCTGTTGACAGGCTATTGTATATGACATGAACGCTGGTTGCTTCCTGCCAAGCTTTTGCCACAATCACATTCCTGAACTCTGCTACATATAGATAGGGTACGCGAAGGTAGAGCACGATGTGGTGAGTTCATCTATGAGGTTCTCATCGATAGTGTGGACAATCGTCAGTCTCGTGGGGCTTAGTGAAAGAGCATGAGAATATAGAGAAACACAGGTGCCAATGCATTACTTACAAAAGTGCTGATCTTGAATGGTAGCTCCCGTTAATGAGCAAGTTGTTGTGGTAACTCTCTATGGTTTAATTTGATACTTGGCGAGAACTCCAAAGGGCATGATCACAGCTGATCAGGGCTCAATGGGGTCTGCTAATTGGGACACAGTAGCGTTAGATGTACAATAGTCGCGTGGCTGGAATTGGAAAAAAAAAAATGTGAGCATTGAGGACGGATTCAATTGCGTTGCATGATGGAAAGAAGGAAGTGGGAAGCTTCGCCTAGGAAGACAACGGACGATTCGTCAAAAAAAAGGAAGACAACGAACCGGGTGTCCCACCTATCTGTGATAAGTAGTGGGAATGTGGTCCCAAAGAGAACAACAGCGAGACGGTGTGCGTGGGGTTTGCTAGGCCGGCTGACAGAAAAATGTATACTTTGACCTTAGTGAGAGCTCAAATGTAAACTTCAAGTATTTTGTAATATTTATTTTTGTATAAAATATAGGTTTAAACTTGTTCTAGGCTTAAGTTTTCATGATAGAGTCAAAATATTTTGAAGACATTATTCCAGAACGATACCTTGGTAAGTATTCGAAAAGGTCGGCAAGTTCTTCGGGCATAGACTAACACTAGTACCGAGAGTATTTGTGCAGGCGGTTCACAACCTATCTTTACTTGGCGTTTTTTCAAACCACACTGGAAAAAGCCAGTGAAAATAGGCTATTTCCACTGTCGGTTTATTGAAAACTGCGAGAAGAAAATCGATTTCTACCGACGGTTCACTTAAGGAACTGCGAGTAGAAATGGCTGCCCAAAAACACCAAAAAGTAGCAAAATAATATTTTAAAAATAGCAAAAATATTTTTTTAAATAAGGGGAAGCACCCATGTATTTTTTGTGTAAAATCACGCGCTACGTGGTTGCCGGCCTTCAAACCCACAACCTGGGCCTCGTGCAATCCCTCTCCAACCACTGTACCACACACTCACACATATCCATATCCCTTTTTCTTTCCCCACATATTATCCAAAACCGAGTATAAATTGAGTGTTTGAGGAGCTAAATAAATTCAAATAAAAAAATTATCAGCTATAAAGTTTCATAGCTTTTCAAGATCCACAACTTTTAATTTGGAAGTTTCTCCATCCGAAGTCATTTACAATATTTGAATTTCAAATTTGACAATTTCGGATGTAGTTTTCCATGAAAAATTATTTCAAATAAAGAAATTGTCAACTACAAAGTTTCATAACTTTTTGAGATCTACAAATTTTATTTTGGGAGTTTCTCTATCCAAGAAAGTTTGAAAAACATAAAGAAAATCAATTTCAAAACTATTTCTACAAGCGGAATTCTTAAGGAAATGCCTATAGAAATAGGGAGAATTAGGTGTATGGCCTTGAAAAAATTTGCTCTTAGGTATTTGGCCGTATTTTTTTTAAATTTAGCTCTATGGCCTCAAAACAAAATTTTTTTAGGTATATGGCCTTCCGTCCATTCTAGATATGTAACGGTGTTAAGTTAGTGGTAAAAAGACGGTTTTACCCCTGGTAAAAAATACATAATCACATATATATATTTTCCAGTACATAACCATAAATGTACTCTCACGTAGCCACATGTATAATATTTATTTCCAGTAGTCCCAACGAGTCGGCCAGGGAGGGAGTAGACGAGGCCGGACATGAAACAGTCGGCCACAACTATGCTTCCGGGGGAGTTGGCATCCTCGACTCCACGTTAAGTATTGTATATTTGTACACGTGCTGCGATGTAGGTATTAGCATCCATAGAAAACACCACCATCCCGTTCTCGAAACAGAGATGCCCTACTTCAACGCCACGAGGTCCAATATGGTCGCGGCGGCGGGGGACGACTCCAACGCGGTGGACACCCTGATCGCCGCGGAGGAGGCGCAGAGCAACCCCGACGTGCAGAGTGACACGTCAGCCTCATCTCCAACTACTCCGCCGCCATCAGGCCAGCACGGAAGACCGGAATCGGCTTGCCGCCGGCTTCAACGCCGCTCTCTCGTCCCTGCTCGCTGACCTCACCTCCCTCTCCTCTGGGATGCCTGGCCTCGCATACTCACTGGTACTCATGGTGGCAACGGATCGGGCGGCGCAAGGACGAGATGGCGCCGGATCTGGGTGCCATCGGCCATGACGTTCGAAGCATTGGGATTTTTTTTTCTGTCACTCGTTCGAATGCACACAGAACCGTCAGGTCGGGGCCACGGCTGGGTGTGCGGCATGTGAAGAGGTGATGCGGCATGTGGAGGTGACTGAAGGGCAATTTCGTCTTTGCACACGACCAACAGTGGAGAAACTAACGGCTAACCTTAACAGAATGGACGGAAGGCCATATAGCTAAATAAATTTTGTTTTGAGGCCATAGAGCAAAATTCAAAAAAAAATAGGGCCAAATACCTAAGAGCAGTATTTTCTAGGGCCATACACCTAATTCTCCCATAGAAATACCGCTAGTAGAGACACACAGAATTCTTAAGGAACTGCCTATAGAAATACCGCTAGTAGAGACACAATTTTTACTGGTGGTTCCTTAAGAGAGCCACCAGTAGAAATTATATTTCTTCTACTGGTGGTTTTTTAAGAAATCTGCGAGTAGAATATGGTCGATTTCTATGGGCTTTTCTCAAGAGAAACTGTCAGTAGAAATAAAATGCTAGTGTTAAAAGAAATGATCTGTGTATTAGTGCAAAACAATTTGGATCAAAAACAGTTTCGAAATAATAAATATTTGCTTCAACACAAGTATTAGTAGTTCAAAACGAAAAGCATGGCAATGGTTTTGGATTTTTTCAAATACTTCTTTGATACTTTCGAAACAAAAGTTCGCTTTCAGCATTGGAGTAAAAGAGCAATAGTCTGTTTGTTCTATTGCTGATGTGGACTTGCTGCAGGCTTTTTGCAGACATGACCCGATTTTCCTTGCAGCTCGCAGTTAACCAGTTTGATTTCTTTGGTTTTCTCTCTGTCACACTTCTTCAAAGTGGCATGATCCTTCGCTGAGCATTTAGATTTATATTTGCTTTTCTTGCTTATTGTTGTAGAAGTCACACTTCCTCATAGTTGCATTGGATTTCAATAAATTTGTTTGGCCATGAATTTAAATGGCCTTGTCACAACGGTGAGCACCACAATATTCCAGCATCCAGCAACATGTAGACAAAAGGAAGACGAGAGAATGTCCATCCACTATCTGAGAATCCAACAAGCTAAGAAAAATCGGCCTGTCATGGTTGGGAATATGAGGCGAAAGATAACTACATACATCAGACAGAGACCACCTACAGAAGTGAAGAACTGATGAAGATGGTGGCCACTAGGTCGATAACACACTCTACAGTAGGATGGCCATGTGGCATACACAAATTAATTAGAGCACTACAGCAGTAGCAGTATACTAGCACTAATACAGTCTCGTCATACATGGACCATCATCAAATGGGTATGAGTCTGCTAAAAGTTTAATGCCAAAAGTTTCAATTGGACTAGCAAGTAAAGGTATTGACTGGCTTCATGCATTCCAGGTCTAGTTACCTATCACCCCGACCACATATCAATGCTACAGATGTCACGAGAGCCTAACTAGTACTCGCCAGGGTTTCACTTACCGTTTGGACGTACCGAACCGCCTCTGCCCGGTAACGGTAAACCGCTCGGTTACCGAAAAAAACCGCCAAAAACCGGCCGGTTTCAAATTTGAATTTGAAAATTCAAATCTCCGCAGGTCAAACGGTAGGGACTGGTTTACCGACCGGTTAGAACGGTTTACCGGTCGGTTAGAGCGGTTTACCTGGGTCGGTAATCCAAATGATTTCAAAATTTTTCAAATGAAAAATAAAAAATATTTTTAAAAAAAAACTAGAAAATTTTTAAAAATACTTCATGATTTATAGAATCCAATGATGTCAAAATTTTTCAAATTTGAGTGTGTTTAGTATATTTTTCGACCTTCATGATTTAATGGGCCTTAATGGGCGGCTCTTTTTTTTTTTTTTTTTTTTTTCAACTTCTAAATATCTAAATAAATACTAAACGAACTCAAATTTGAAAAATTGTAACAGCACTGAATTCTATAAATCATGAGCTATTTTTTAGGAATTTTTCTAGAATTTTTTAAAAAAATTCAAATTTCAAATTTTAAAAACCCACGGTTTGAACCGCCCGGTACCGCATCGGGCCGGGCGGAAAGTTCGGTTACCGGCCAAACCGGCCGGTAACCGAACGGTAGAAAAACCATGGACTCGCTGGGGGCTTGGAGCTAGGGTTATTGGACATAATCTATTTAATTGTCACTCTTATGAGAAGGGATGGCTAAGCATGTTACATTTTTTTATCTTATATAAGGCCGACACTGTCGAATGCTTACTACTAGCTAATACGTCCAATCTTGTGCTCGTGATCAAAACCTTCATTGCATTATATATATGATTTTTTGGATGAGTAAACGCATAATAATGAAAAGCACCAATCAAAGACTCATGTAAACAGTAATAAAAGAATGTAAACATTCATCACCAGCAGTGAACCAAAATGTATACTATTTATAGCACGGTATCAATGCCATCTCAAGCTCAAAAAAATGTGCCCAGACAACACCAGCAGAGTACAAACCAAATGGAAGGAAGAGATAGATGAATACAAGTGCTGGAAATAAAGCTGAATGAATGGTATGGTATGTTTGGAATGGGAGGCAAAAGGAAACTGAGCACTAGATGAGATGAAATTACTGGACACATAGTGTGAGAGCTATGTGAAGTGCACACAACTGCCGCTACCGGTACATCTTGAGTTCCTAAGCAAAGTTGATGTAGCAACTGCCGCTATGAGTCTTTTCGTTAGAGGATTGTAGACTCGGCTGAATTCAACCTTGCAGGTTTCCCGTGTGTTGGTGTCAGTAGATACACTTACACGTTGGGATCGTTTATTCTCTCGATGGTTTCAAGAGTTTTCTTACCATTTATATCATATGCGACACTTACACATCTTGATTTCTAGCTTGTTGGAGGCATTGCCTTTTTTGGGCCTCAATGTGATTATTTATCACTTTCCATGTTGTGAGATGATGCTTTTTGCAACATGAGTAATATGCATCCTAGCTTTTTCTAGAACGCGAGCCCAAGCATGGCAGCAGCCATTGCTCAGGCTCAGGGGACCGGGCCATACCAAAGGACCCTGACCGATGGGGAATTCAAGCCGTGATACCTGCCCTAGCGACTGCCTAGGCTTTCGCTTGGGCACCAACCGACGTCCGAATTCAAGGCTAGACACCAACCTTAGAATCTGCTTGGTGCCTAGAGCCTCACCCGAGCAAAGCCACAATATCATACTGCCATCCAAAACTGCAAGGCACTGTCTGCCAGACCCTCAGAATGAACATGCAACAAGTGTGACACCCTAGGTCAAGGGAGTCCACAAGCCTGTGACAGAGGGCTCTAGGCCTGACACAGAATATCAAATGCTCTCTCTCTCTCTCTCTCTCTCTGTGTGTGTGTGTGTGTGTGTGTGTGTGTGTGTGTGTGTGTGTGTGTGTGTGTTTTGAGTTTTCCGATCGGATCTTCTGCGTGCATAGGAGGGCCAACAGCAATCGGAATCATCGTTTGTTTTTGACACCTGCTCGGGTATATGCTGGGCGAAAGTTTTTGAGGAGTGCATAAAACCTGACTGCTAATCTTCTTCCCAGTGTTCTTGTACATTCTGTGACGCCTCTGCATCATCTGCTTCTTGGTGAATGTTTGATGGAGTTCACTACGAACATCAATTTGCACCAACAGTGGTCCACGACTTAGCAACACCCTATGTTGACAAGTGCGTTGTGATTATGTATATATACACCTCTTACTGAATTTTTGATCTTCAGCATTATAACTTTGATTAGTATTTTCTTCGTAGTTGCAACAATTCCAAATAATTGTAGTGGACACGTGCGCATATATATTGTCCCCAATCTGCTATTGATTTTCTATATTAAATTAAATACAAAAATGCCTAACATTATAACAGAAACATCTATAAACAAAATGGATATGGCATGCCATGCTGAAAAATTTGAGTTGCAACTTGCAATTGAATCTGAGTACCGAGAAACAAAAAAATCAGCTAGCTGCAACTGTTTGCAAGAGTCAATGCATAGCAACAACTTGAAACTCCTCCCACTAAAGCAGGTTTGAACTGATTAAAAAACAAGTTCTCCAATGGCTGGCGTAACATGCATAATTGTTATTATTGTGATTTGTGTTCCCCAAATACATCAACTGAAAGCAAGCTCGCACTGCCACCATAGTCTGGTGTCTCAGAGGAGGCACTAGTAGACATTTCATCCAAGGCTTTAGTTTCAGCTATTTTAGGACCCAGGATAAAAGATAGGATTTGCCCTGGTTGGTACACTAATATAGAAATCATTTCTCTTAGCATTTTTACTGGCAGTTTTAATCACTAGACGACTATGGAAATAAGTATGTGGGCCTAGCTTAAGTGGCAGTGGAAACACATTTTCACTGGCGGTTTCACTAAGAAAACCACTAGTGGAAAACTCATTTCCACTGGCGGTTCTCTTAGCCAATCGCCAGGGAATGGAACTTCACAGTTGACCACCAATACAAATGATCTATTTCCACTGGCCTCTCTCACTAGCGGCGCCGGGAAACGCCAGTGCATATATGTTACAAACCGCCTGTACTAAGCTTTTCTATACTAGTAGTATGACCACGGGACTAAAGTTTCTATCCAACAGTTACAACCACAGCTTTTGTAGGGCAGGAGGAGACCTTTAGTCCCGGTTGTACCCACAAACCCAGACTATAGTAGCTTCAATCCTGGGTTAGAATTTCAACCGGGACTAAAGGTTCCTATACTGGTTTCTGTGAAAAACCAGAACTAGAGGTCTATACTTTAGTCGTGGTGTTGGCTATCAACTAGGACTAAAATATCTGGCTATATATACTATTGTCCCCAAGCCTAAGATATAGTATTTTTAATTCGGTAAATCTTTGCTAGCTTGCTTGTTCATTCGTGTTCTTGCTCGGGGAGAAAGCTCTTCGCCATCAGCTTCATCTTCAATCTTCTAAAGGTTAACACTTTATCTTCTAATATTTCTTTGTTAATAACGTAAATGATTTAATGGTTTATTAGTAAACTTAGAAATATGTTAATAAACCATGGAACCATTTCCACCTGATCAGGCTCAACAAAGTGCCGAGACAACACTCGCAGAGTACAAATCAAATTGAAGTGAGGGATGGATGAATACAAGTGCTGGAAAGAATGCTGCATGTATGGTATGTATGGAATTGGAGGCAGAAGCGTAAGCACTAGATGAGATGAAATTACTGGACACCACACGTGCGTGGACTAAGTGCAGTTCAGGGAACTGCTGCTGCTGGTAGATCTTTGTTGGGTGCCTAGGCAAGGTGGATGCAGGCTCTTGGGCTTCTTCGCGGGTCCTTTCGTTAGATGATTCCCACTCGGCTGGGTGCTGTCTCGTACTCTCGTAGGTTTGTTGTGTGTTGGTGTCAGTGGATATGCATACAGACACGAGGGGATCGTTTATTGTTTTGGTTTTTGGGAGTTTATCATCATGTATACTTGATGCGACACTGAACTGGTAATTTTCTAGCTTGTTGGATGTGGTGTTGCATTTTTTGAGCCCTTGGTTAATTTATGGCTTTCCATGTTGTGCATTGATGCTTTTTTGCAACATGAGTATTTTAGCGCTTTTTGGAGGTGTGACTAGTGGATGTCCTACTTCACTGCAGTTGAAGCAAACCACATGCAGATTCCTCTCAGGATTAGCATTCCTCTCAACTTCCTGATTCATGTGTGATTCTGAACTGGAGCTTCTTCCCCGGGGGCATGCACTACCTCCCTCTCTGATCTGACACTGGTTTTCTGGCATCTTTTTTTTGACGTATGAATTGTGTTGCCTTGGAGAATGCTGCCTCCCCCTTCCTCTTCCCTGATTGCCACCACCTCTCGGCCTCTGACCCTCCACTTGACGATTGTAACTCCTTGGGGATGTAGCGGTGGCGGATTTGGGTAGAAGCTGTGAGGGGGCGGTTGGTTGTAGAAGTGCGGGGGTGGCTAGTTTGGGTACGGCGGCGGTGGATGCTGATTGGGGTACAGCGGCGGTGGTTGATTTGGGTAAGCCGGCGGTGGTTGGATGGGGTATGGTGGGTACGGATTCCAGCCTCCTCCTCCCCATCTCTCCCGGTCATCCTCTAGGCTCCGTGGCCGAGGGCCACGTCCTCTTCCGCGCCCGCCATGGCATCCTTCACCACCTGGATGAAGGATTTTCTCCTTTCTTTGCCCCAGAACGGCTCCGCAAAACTCAGCTTGGATCGATGGGATCACATCCCAGGTATCTCTCTCACCGACCGAATGGCAATCAGTTGCTTCGAAGGGTTTGGCGAGCTAGAGATCCCTCAATCTACTGAAACCCTAGGCATGCGAGATCGGGAATTGGATTTAGGGATAAACCATAGCTGTTCCCAGAAGCTTTGGATGTCATCCTTGTGGTCTAGTGGATTGCGGGACTTGGGTAATGCTTCGCGAACCACATATGGATGGCTCCGCGCCCGCCATGGCTGTCGTGCCATATCCATGGTTGCGCCGCTTGTGCGCCATGTCGCTCCCCATCCCTGGGCAAGCCGATAGGCGGGCCACCATCATGGGGGAAGGAGCACGACGACGTGGTGGAGTGCCACGCCCACGCAGCGGCGACGTCAGGGTGGGTCTGGTCGACTCTGGGGCGTTGGCCGGGTCGTCGGCCGGGTCGCCGACCAGAATCGCCAGCGAGACACCCATCTCACCCCTCCACACTACGCTTCATGTCGAGCATTTTCTCTTCAATTAGATCTGACGCAGCACCTGCACATCTCATTTTCGAGCAAGATTGTTGGAGTTATGTGTTGTCGTCTTTCTATAGCCTTGTTGTGCATTGATGCTGCTCACTGCATCAGCCATCAGCTATATATGTCCATGCAAGCATATTTCCGAAAGGTCTGAAGTGCACTTGGATCTATTTTATCACTACGACTTAACAATAATCTAATATAAATAAAGATTTCATTATTGAAAAAATATAAAAAAGAATATGCATTGCTACAGAAGTGTTCTCAACACTGGCTCGAAAACCATTATCACCTCTGAGACATCCTTGCTGATATGGTGTGGGTGGTGGCTTCTGGCCACGGCAAGCTGGTGTGCTGGCAGCATCGCTTCAGCTAGCCAAGGGACAGGCCTTGGCGCGGCCCCAGTGCCGCAAGTGGCGTGGCTTTGGAGGGGCTTGTGTATACTGGCCTCTTTCTTATTTATTATCTGTGGTTTGTAGTTCTTTGACATCTCGTTCCTCTTGGATCGATTTTTCCCGTGTCTGTATATAGTGTTCAGTTTGCGAGCACAGCCTCTGGTCGAGCACCAGCGAGCGGTACGGTGCAGTTCTCAATGACATGGCTGGCAAGCATACAAGGGGTAGAGAACTGCCAGCACACACAATTGCTGCCAAGTCAATGAACATCGTCGATGTCACAAGATCCAGTTACGTACTTGTTGGCAGCAGTGATGGTGTAGCTTAATACTGCTGGTTCTAGAAATCAAACTGAGATTTCAATGCTCTTATTGTCTCGAGTGCCCATACAACTGAGCTATGCGACAATATAATTATGACTGTACAACTAATTTTGTTCTTTTAACTACACAAGTTCAAAATTTTTAGGGCTATACTCAGGTACTCCGTTTACCCATAAAGAGGTAATATCTCATAATCGATCTAGATCGTTGATTTTCCACAATTTAATTAATTACTAAATAAATTAATAAATTTAATAAAAAAATAAAACACCCGCACCCCTAATCACGGGAGGGGAAATCCCGCGTGCTTTTTCCGAACACCGGTCATCCTCTAGGCTCCGTGGCCGAGGACCACCTCCTCATCCGCGACCGCCATGGCATCCTTCACCACCTGGACGAAGGATTTCCTCTATTCTTGGCCCAAAACGGCCCCGCAAAACTCATCCGAGGTATCTCTCTCCCCGACCGAATAGCAATCAGTTACTTCGAAGGGTTTGGCGAGCTAGAGATCCCACCGAATCCAGGCAAGGTTTCTCCCTCGATCTACTGAAACTGAAACCCTAATTAAGCTTGCGAGATCGGGAATTGGATTTAGGGATAAACCATAGTTGTTCCCAGAAGCTTTGGATGTCATGCTCGTGGCCTGGTGGGTTGCGGGACTTGGGTAATGCTTCGCGAACCACATATGGATCGATGGCTCCGCGCCCGCCATCGCTGTCGTGCCATATCCATGGTTGCGCGCCATGTCACTCCCCATCCCTAGGGATGCTGACAGGCGGGCCACCATTGTGGGAAGGAGCACAACAACATGGCGGAGTGCCACGCGCACGCAGCGGCGGCAGGGTGGGTCTCATCGACGGTGGGCCGTAGCCAGCGAGACACACATCGATCTCACCCCTCCACACTACCCTTCATGTCGAGCATTTTCTCTTCAATTAGATCTGACGCAGCACCTGCACATCTCATTTTCGAGCAAGATTGTTGGAGTTATGTGTTGTCGTCTTTCTGTAGCCTTGTTGTGCATTGATGCTGCTTGCTGCATCAGCTATATATGTCCATCCAAGCATACTTCCGAGAGGTTTGAAGTGCACTTGGATCTATATATGTTATCACCATGACTTGATAATAATCTAATATAAATAAATATTTCATTATTGAAAAAAATATAAAAAAGAATATGAATTGCTACAGAAGTGTTACCAACACTGGCTCGAAAACCATTATCACCTCTGAGACATCCTTGTTGATATGGTGTGGGTGGTGGCTTCTGGCCACGGCAAGCTGGTAAGCTGGCAGCATCGCTTCCGCTAGCCAAGGGACAGGCTTCGGCGCGGCCCCACCCAGTGCCGCAAGTGGCGTGGCTTTGGAGGGGCTTGTGTATACTGGCCTCTTTCTTATTTATTATCTGTGGTTTGTAGTTCTTTGACATCTCGCTCCTCTTGGATCGATTTTTCCCGTGTCTGTACATAGTGTTCAGTTTGCGAGCACAGCCTCTGGTCGAGCACCATTGAGCAGTGTAGTAGGCACCAGCGAGCAGTGATCGCCGGTTATTAGCTTAATACAGTTTTAGGTCATATGACAAAGTTATTAGCTTTTTTGTGCAGAAACCGAACAATTAGTGATAGTACCATGTCTATCACATCCGGTTGAAGCCACAAACACTAGTACAGAAAGCCTCAAAGAAGACGCGTGAATCACAGACAAATCCTTACTAACCGTCACAGATAATGCGACACAGACGGGGTGCACATAACCGTCTCGTGTAGGTCAGTACACCGTCTGTGTAATAAACAAATTGCAGACGGGTAGTACTACTACCCGTCTGAAATATATTACAGACGGTCGTCTTCCTTAACCGTCTGTTCTGGTCTGCATATTACAGGCGGTGAAGTCCGTGGAGACGCTGCGTGAATTTAAGTACCCGTCTGTAGTATGCCACGCGTCAGTGACGGGTTTTGTTCCGAGACGGTTAAATTGTTGATGAAGCTATAAATTTCTATATTATCCGATCGTCGGCCGTCGGCATTACTTCTCCTCGCCACGAGCGTGGTACTTCCCTCGATCTGATCCAACCAGATCCGTGGCGCCCGCCTTGTAAGCTGTCGATCGAGAGGCCGTACACACCCGCCCGCCCGGCCGGGCGGTTAATTCCGTGCACGGTAGGGCGGCGTCGTGCGGCGGGGGGAATAAGCTGGGAGGCCGCCGCCGCAAGGCAGCAGCTTTAATTTATTGGTCGCGACGACGGCGCAAGTGAGAAAGTATCGCCTTGGCGGTGTTATATTCGTCGCCGGCAAGACGTCGTCGAGCTCTTACAACGAGGTAAACGCGCGCGCCCCATCGGACAAACAAATCCAGCTAGCTGTAGCTAGGTGAAGGATCTCGACATATATATATATGCTATATAGTTTTTTGCGGGATATATTAGCAGGGGGATCGGATGGCGCAGGAGCCAAAAGGAGAATTTTGGCTAAAACACTGGATCAAGAACTAAGTCAATCTCGTTGGGAGGCTAGCTACAAAAGTAGTGCCTACGAATAGATGATCGAGTCTTCTTCTAATGTTGCTGAATCTTTCTGAACCCCAGCATACAACTATTTTCGTCATCTGTATTTCTTGAAACTACGTGTATATATATGCAGCATCCACATGAGTTTCGGTATATATATTAATCATAAATAGATTTCTCTGCAGATGGATGACCGTATGTGGATGTATCTGAAGAATCGTACCTGTGATCAGTATTTGCAGGGTCTCAAGTCATTCGTCAGAGCTGCAGAGGTGGATATGTCAGCACGATGCAGTTCTGCTATTTGGTGTCCATGCAAAGATTGTAACAATAAGAAGCAATACTCCAAGTCATGTACGATCCATGCACACTTGATCATTCGTGGTTTCATGGATGGATATCAGTGCTGGAACAAGCATGGCGAAGAAGGCATTAACGATCGAGACCTACAGGACAGCATTATGGGCGACGACATCCGTCCAAATATATTCTTTGGCACTACAGAAGAAAATGTTCCATCGCAAGCCTGTAATGCTGCTCATGATCTCAATGATGAAGACATAGTGCAAATGGGTGAGCAATTAGGCCAAATGCCGGACAAACTTGAACAGATGGTGCGAGATGCCATGTGGGAGGCCTCTACTGAGAAGGAGATAGCCAAATTGGAAGCTTTGATGAAAGATGCAAAGCTCGCCGTATATCCGGGTTGCCCAGATAAGTACACGAAGATTTTCTCGTGCTTGAAGTTGCTGCAGCTAAAGGCAGCCCATCATTGGACTGACCGGAGCTTCAAAGCATTGCTAGATCTACTACGAGACATGCTACCCGCTGGTAATCTCATTCCAGAAAGCACATACGAGACCAAGCAAACCATTTGCCCATTTGGATTGGTAGTGGAGAAGATTCATGCATGTAAGCACGATTGCATCCTGTTTCGTGGAGATTTTGCAGAATTAATGGAATGCCCGCAGTGTGGAACACCTCGGTACAAAAGTAGAAAAGATGGGGGTGATGAGGAAAGGCAGCATGGAGGTCCTCAGAAGGTGGCATGGTACTTTCCGATAATCCCACGACTGAAGCGGATGTTTGCTAGCACGAAGGAATCTCAGCTGCTGCGTTGGCACAAGGTAGGGCGAAAGAAGGACGATAACCTACGCCATCCAGCAGATTCGACACAGTGGCACAACATTGAGATGAAGCATGGGGAGTTTGCTAGTGAACCAAGGAATATCTGGTTTGTACTCAGCACAGATGGTATGAATCCTTTTGGAAACATGAGCAGCTCACACAGTGTATGGCCAGTCCTTCTCTCTATCTACAACCTGCCACCAAATTTGTGTAACAAAAGGAAATACATGTTGATGTCAATGCTAATCTCGGGCCCCCAACAGCCTGGCAATGACATTGATGTGTTTCTAAGACCAGTCGTGGATGAGCTCAAAACACTATGGGTAAAGGGTGTTAAAATAGTTGACAGGTGCATAGGGTCAGATTTCACACTAAAAGCCATTTTATTCACCACCGTCACTGATGTACCTGGCCACCGCAGCTTGTCTGGGCAGAGTAAGGGGGACAAAGATTGTTTCCAATGCTTGGACGACACTGAGACCATGCGGCTAAACAACTCCAAAAAACAGGTGTACACAAGGCATCGACGTTTGCTTCCCATGTCACATCCATATCGGAAGATGAAACAACAGTTTGATGGCACCATGGAGAGGGCTTCTGCTCCAAGGAATTTCACTGGTGAGTATGTTTACAACCAGGTCAAGGACATTGAAGTTACCTTTGGAAAGAAAAAAAAGGTCCTTCAAAAGAGAAAGATCAGCACTGAAATAGGCAATGACAACAAAATGTGGAAGAAGAGGTCCATATTCTGGGAGCTGCCCTATTGGAAGGACTTAACTGTTCGGCATAGTATCGATGTCATGCACATAAAAAAGAATGTCTGCGAAAGTTTACTTGGTACACTTATGAATGCCAAGGGAAAAACCAAGGACCATGAGCAGGCACGAGCCGATCTGGAAGACTTGGACATAAGGCCAGAGCTTCGTCCCGACGATGGCGAGGAGTCATTGCCGATATCTGCTATAAATCTATCAAATAAAGAGAGCTCAAATCAGGGAGGAGCTCAAGGACGAGATCATGGACGAGTTGTTGAAGAAGATGAATGTGTTACAAGAAGGACGATCAGAACCATGTTCCATCCCAAACTCTGGATGTGCACGAAAGAGCAGCTGTGCTTCCGCGCATGTTGGTAGTGAACCTCTTGTTAATGCAGTTGTGGATGAGGCAGATCCCATTGCCCTCCTAGATGAGCCTACATCCTGTGCCCTTGTAATACAACTTGGAGGCACACAAATTGAGGTTGGAAGAGGCATGCTGTATCCACGTCAACTGGACATATGTGATGTCCAAATACGTCCTGGGTATGCAGTGGTCAAGGTGGAGTATGTGCACTACCCCTTCAGGTTTTATTCGTTGGAGATTCCGCCCAATGGTGAGATAACAACACTTGGTCAAGCTCTTACGCAAAGGATCCAGTGGAAGAGGGCTGACATTCGGCTGAATCCGGAACCGTTCGATTATTGCGCTGGTAGGAAATCAAGCAGCACTCCCAATGATACGGCTACTAAGTCTGGACAGATGCAGCATCCAAAGGTTCAAAATGTGGTGACAGTGTCTGGTGCATGCAACGGGTCCAATAGCACTGCTTCTGAGAAAGAGTTGGCTTCTGCTGAGGGTGAGTCGCATAAGCAGATGGACAAATCACAGATGATTGGTGCTCGCCAATTGTTACCTAACCAGAATAAGGTTATAAAAGCCCATGGGCAGACAGATAGTAAGAAACGAATTGATAAGAATAACAAAGCACATGGACATACAGATAGTAAGAATCAAATGGATAAGTTTGACAAAGCCCATGGGCTGACACAGCGGGGGAAAAGGAATGTTGTGTCCAAATATGCAACTGTTGGCCGGGTGAACACACCTGAGTTCACTGACAGAGAGAAGGCAGATAAGGTTTACCAAAAGAGGCAGCACTCTTCAGCATGGACCAAAGCCAACCCCAAATACAAGTATGGAGAGGCAATGCTAACTCCAAAAGAACTTGACAGCTGTGGTCCTTCGTGCGTTGCCCTCCATACCTACTATCTTGACGCTTGTGCTTCAAAGGAGAATGAAATATTAATTAATTTCAACCGTTCCCAGTTATTCCTTACAGAGGAGTCAGTCAATGATTTGGTGGTTGGATTTAGTGATTTGTATGACCTCTTCAATCTTGAGGGGCTTGACATGTCCCTATTACGCTGCTTCTCCCTGTAAGTTGATTGATCCCAATTGTATTTTCTTTCGGCTGTTATGTAATCATATCTATATATGATTAATCAGTTGTAAACAGTACAGGTAGAATTTGCTCTTTATGTCGGACCCATTAATCTGCTTTGTTGTGCCGGTGTTGAAGTGTTATTTAAGAAAACCGCGTAGAATCGAAACCGATATGTTGCTCATTGGATAGAATTGGATAGAAAACACACATATATTAATAAATGTAATGTTTGCTTTGTTTCTTTTGTCTTCAGATACATGGCAATGAAGGTAAAGGAGGATGGCTTGCCTGTCGCCATTCTGGATCCCCAGTTATTCTCGAAAACCTGCATTCGTTCCAATGAAGCTGCTGTTGTGGAATATTTGACTGGCGTGTTTAATCAATATGCATCGGTGGCAGATAGTGTTATAATGGTTGCCCACAATACAGGAGAGCACTGGTTATTGGTGGTAATCATCCCAAAGTGGAAAAGGGTTCTGTACCTTGATTCTGACAGATCAAAACAAGCGGGACCATGAGTTTCTCGAAATCGCTGATTAACCAAGACGTCATTGCATTTGCATTCCAGTTACTTATTTTAATATAAACCATTGTACATACTGACCACATGTTAATGTTGCATGATTGCAGGCGTTCCGTGAATCTACGAAAAAAGAAGGGAGCTAACAAGGAGTTACTTTCACATGCCACCAAATTCCCGGTAATTGTAGTTGTTTTAAGTGGAACTGTGATCTCAGATTAGTATGCATCTAAATGACTTCATGAATTGCAGTGCCACCGGCAACCCAGTGACCACACTTGTGGCTTCTACACTGCACATCACATGATGTTAGCATTGGCGGCCGTAACTTGTAAAGTTCGTGAGGTATGAACTCTGCGTACGTCTGGGAGCTCGATATATCACCTCAAACTCTGGTTTCTTGTGTGTTTTCTAAATTGGTTGTGTTTCTTATGTTTCTGTTTCTGTTTCAAGGAGTTTGAGGTGCCCACCACAGTTCTGGATAGGTCTGTGTTGCATGTAATCCAAGAAAATATTGCATCGTTCATCATGTCTCAAGTCAAGAAAGCGAGAGAGGTGGGGGAAACTTAACTTGGACTCAGCAGTTGTACTCTGGATCTTTTGAGATACGTTCTGCAAGTGTTTTAAAAAGATGTTGTCGGATATTTGTTGTGATGGTTTAATCAAACCATTAATCATGTCTCAAGTCAAGAAAGGTTGAGAGGGGTTGGGGAAACTTACTTGGACTTTGATTGTATTCTGGATCTTTTGAGAAACGTGCTGCAAGTGTTTTAAAAACCCTTCTCTAATCTGTTTTGATGGTTTAATCGTTGTTAGACAATTAAGAAATCAGTTGGTTTAATCTGCAAGTGCACATTATTGTTTTTGTTGTACAGACGGCCACAGTAGCCGTCTGTGAGCGATATATCAGAGACGGCCTTCACCCGTCACTTTGAACCCCATTAATACTAGTAACGGGGATGTAGCCGTCTCTGATTTGTTCGTCACACTACAGATTCGTACCAGTGACGTGGTTATAGCCGTCTGTGGCTTAACTGTCAGAGACGGTTGGCCTAGGCCGTCAGTAAACGACGGGGTTATAGCCGTCTGTAAATGACATATCAGGGGTTATTTAATATTTATCAGAGACGGTTCTCTGACCGTCTGTGCACACTTGTCATTTTATGATTACATATCAGCGACGGAGTTACAGCCGTCTGTATCTCAAATATCTGAGACGGTCGACTACCCGTCTGTAGGTTTTCTTTCACAGACGGCTAGATCGCCCGTCACTAAGTTTGCTGAAATCACAGACCTAATTTTTCAGACGCGTCAGTTTAGGGTCTGTAATTAACTTTACTAGCCGTCTCTAATTTGCTAGTCTGGAGTAGTGAAACCAGTTGTGATAAACTTATTACTGCCAGATCTAAAGAAACCAGTAGTGATAGCTAAAGAAACCAGTAGTGATAGTCCATCAGTAACTGTCTGTTCTAGAGTAGTGTAGGGTTATTTAAGAAGAACCAATTTAATTTGTCATTCTTATAAGAAGGGATTGCAATACCATTTAAGGGTGCCACTATCTATACCTAACTCCTTCCTGACATATCTGATCTCGGAACACATAACTTGTGACAAATATTTATGACTACTTAGATGAGTAAAAGCATTAATAATAGAAGAAACACCTACCAGTCATTCCCACTAGCAGTGATTATAAAAGGATGTAAGCAATCACTGGTATGTATTGAACGGAAATATATACTGCGGTATGAATTCATCTTCTATGTCAACAAATTTCACAAACAGTACTAGCATTAGTCTACACATTGCTAGAAAAGTGGAAAGATGGATAAATAAAAGTTTTGCAAAGAAAGCTGTGTGTATGGGGTGGAGTAGGAGGCAAAAGGAAATTCAACGCTAGATGGGACAAAAGCATTAGAATTACTGGGAGAAAAACTGGTACCACTCCCTTGCACTCATGTTGCCCGTTGCGACGCTTAATAAGAACCCATTGGTGCTTGTGTGGTGCATGTGTAATTCCTCTGCTGTTGGGTGTTCATAAAAATTCGTATCCTACACCCTATATAGACATAACGATGGATACAGTATGCCATCGTACGAAAATTATGAGTTGCAATTGTAACTTGTATAGGGACAAACAAAATATAAAAATCTGCTTATGAGTAGTGCTGGTTGCAACTGTTTGTCGGATGCATACTTATGACCTGACTTTTGCAGGTCAAATATTGGATCATGGTACATGATTATCATATATCCATGGGTATTTTTTTGTTGTGTTTTTTAATGCACAGGTGGAAATGATTTTTTTTTTCATTACTGGAGCACGAGATATGGTGGTACAGAGGATTAGAATTGTCAGTCAGTCTAGGACTTTTTAATCCCTTTTTACAAAATATTCTAAAAATATTTCCACCCAAATAATATTTGCACATAGAGCTCTTTTGGTCGCGCCGGTGGGGCTAGCGTGACCAAATAACGCTGTCACGCCATATGCATTGGCCTGACAAGATTTTCCATGTGTAAGATCTTGTCACGCCAATGCATGTGGCGTGATAGTGGGAAATTCTTCGCCACCACCCGGAGTGGCGTGACAAGACTGAATTTCTGAAAAATCATAACTCTTCCATACGATATTGGATGAAGATGACTTTTATATGAAACTTGTAGCACTCGACGAGAACTATAACTTTCTAGTTTTGAGTTTTTCATTTAAGATCATTAAGATGCTCAAAAAAATCAAATACTTTTTCAGCATCATAATAAACACATATAAGAGCTTGTCGCTTTTAAGAATTCATATCCTTTTGTATGGCGTCAAAAAAAAGATACTTTTTATATCAAAGTTGTAACACAAAATGATATCTACAACTTGTTAGTTGAAAGTTTTTTCATTTGAGGACGTTAAGATGCTAAAAAATATAGTGTTTCAACACCATAATAATCGAGTACAAGTTAGGAAATTAATATGTTCTTTACATGGTGTTAAATAAACATACTCTTTATACCAAAGTTGTTGCTTAAAATATGATTTATAGCTAGTCTTGAGTTTTTTCATTTGAGAATGTTAAGATGATCAAAATAATATTATAGTATCTTAGTACTATAATAATTGTGCACAAGATCATGTACATTAGAAAAGTAATAACCTTTTTATGTGGTGTCAACTAAACATATATTTTGTATGAAAGTTGTAGCCCATAATAAGATTTACAACTTTATAGTTCTAATTTTTTTCATTCAACGTAAACAATACAATATATATATATATATATATATATGTATGTATGTTAATCATGTACTATTAAAAAATTTATTTTTGATGTCTCATGAAAAGTATGTTTTTAAATGAAGAAACTCAAAATTATAAAATTATAGATCTTATTATGAGCTATAATTTTGGTATAAAAAGTGTCTGTCTTTGCCACTATGTAAAGAAAATATTAATTTACTAAAGCAATAAGTTATTTAACATGATTATTATGATGTGAAATACTATATTGTTTTTAAGCATCATAACATCCTCAAATAAAAAATTGAAACTACAAAATTGCAAATCTCATTTTGAGCAACAACTTTGAAAACACTATATAATCTCATTTAATAGCATGCAAGGAAGATATTAATTTTCTAAATAGACAAGCTCTTGTACATAATTATTATGGAGCTAAAATATTATATTATGTTTTTGAGCATCTTAACGTTCTCAAATGAAAAAACTTGTAACTACAAAGTTGTAGATATCATTTTGTGCTGCAACTTTGATATAAAAAGTATCTTTTTTTGACACCATGCAATAAACATATAAATTTTCAGAAATGACAAGCCCTTATACACATTTATTATGGTGCTAAAAACGTATTTGATTTTTTTGAGCATCTTATTTTCCTCAAACGAAAAAACTCAGAACTAGAAAGTTGTAAACCTCGTCGAGAGCTACAACTTTCATATAAAAATCATCTTCATCCGACGTTGTATAGAAGAATTATGATTTTTTAAAAATTCAGTTTTGTCACGCCACTCCGGATAGCGCGACAAGACCACACTGTCACACCACATGCATTGGTGTGACAAGATTTTTCACGTCGGAAACGACATCCAACGTGTAAGATCTCGTTACGCCAATGCATGTAGCGTGACAGTGGTATTTGGTGGGAATATATCTGCAAATATAAAGGCTATATCTGTAAATATTATTTAGGTGGGAATATTATTGAAATATTTTGTAAAAAATATTACAAAATATAAAAAATCCGTCAGTCTATCTCGGTCAACATCACATGTCTTTCAATTCACAGATAGCGTGTTTGGATCTCTACATTTTGCCGATCTAGGCTCCCAGAATGTAAGGCATGGACGTTTGGATTACTGCATGCCACCTTGGGCCAGGCCCTGCTAATGCAATCATAGCCCGCCGGCCCGGCTCCAGGGAAACGCAAATGAGATCCGTTTTCCCAAAGCCTGGCTCACTTGGTGCAGGTTTTGTGGCCGCCACAGCTCATTCCATTGTGTGCGAGCTCACAAACGGACACAGGCAAGCAAACAACTAGGTGCTACATGGGTACAGCCTGGCCAGCGGCAGCTTGTATCTCAGGTGCAGTGCAGGTCGAAGGGAGAAGACAACGACCAAACGGGCCCAGAGGTGATCGGGTGATCTTATTCATGCAAAATATGATTGCTTTCAAGAGTAGATAATGCATAGAAACAACATAAAACTCCACCTCCCATTCGTACGGCTCCTATATACTGACTAACCCCTTATATATAGTGTTTTCTGTTCCCCAAATATATACATAGTAAGCTAGCAAAGCCTGTCAGGGAAGAGTGGGCTAGTGGCTCAGAGGAGCAGGATGCACATTATAGTTAGGAAGAGGCCATTTTCTGCTAGGAATGAGGGGCAAGAGGGAACAATAAATCAGATTAGTGAAACCTGACTGGTTGCCACCGGACAGACAAGGATGCGGCATCAGACCTCCGAGCAGGCATAGTATCAGGCTATCCGCCGCCGATCGAGTACCATTAATACAGCTCCTTCAGCTGCACTTGATAGAACACCTGCAACGAACTTCCCCGCTGGTTGCTCCACACTGGTTAATCGGCGACGAGGCCGGGCCGTTTTTTGGTGCAGAATTACAAGCACGCGGTACCTGTACGCAGCTCATAATATAATGCCCAGCAAATTATAATAATAATTATTCTCCAAAGTCCATGAATCAGTTTGAGGGAGTGAACTCTATCTGATAACATAAAATTTCAACATCTACTGGCTTGATCTGCTACTGTAAGTCGCTGGAGAGTTGCTTTCAACCACGCACTTCTACAGTTTTGGTAGTTGTGCACCGCATGAAGTTACTAGAACTTAGTAACGTCTTGGTTGTCTAATTTGTCACTATTATAATTAACTCGCGTAATCATGTCTGTTCACCTCATTATTGGAGACAGATGAACCATCCCTGTGTTGATTAGAAGGGAAGGCTAAGCTAGTTACATGCCCATCTTATAAAGGTCCTGACACCATTGAATCCTAATTACTGGGGACAACTATATTGTGTCAGCTACATAATTGTTGCTCAGAGCAAACATTAATTATAAGATATATATGACTACTCAGACGAGTAAAAGCATAATAATAGAAAAGTTCTTGCCAGCGATTCTCGCAACACTGCTAGAAACTCGAATACTTCTGTGGGTAATGAATTTTTCCGTGTGTGTTTTTAAGATAGGCATAGAAAAATCACAATTATTCCGTAGGTTTCAAAATATCCCCCTAGAAAAATAAGAAAACACACAGAATAATTATATAATTTTTCTATGAGTAAAAACATACACAAAGAAGAATTATATACTCATAGATAAATTATAATTATTCTGTGGGTTTCTTTAAAACTCACAGAAAAATACTATGCACACATAGAAAAATTTCAATTATTCTGTGGGTCTCTATATAACGCATAGAAAAATGAAAACACACATATTTGATGTGTTCTTACAACTATTATTTTGGTCATCATTTCTTGTGACTTTATTTTATCAATTCAACTTTGAATTTTCAAAAAATGACAAATTCAAACAACTTTTTGAAAGAGTAAATGACTTCAGCTGAAAGGGCAACTTCTTGAATCACAGACTTTATGAAACCAGATATGAGAGTTATGGATTTAGAACTACACTTTGCTAACACTTTGTCAAATGCAAAAATAGCCTATGTATAAAATATAGATCTTGAGGAGTGCACCAATCTTGATATTCATGACTTTTTGAGTTAAGACCATCTAGGGTTTCGAAAACTGGTCTGTAGCCATCAAAATTTAAAAATTAAAAATTTGAACCATTTAAAATTTATCAAATGAGATTTGACCATTACAATAAATGTAGATCAAGATGAGTTTAGCAAACTTTGGTATTCATGATTTTTCTATTTGAGACATTTTGTGCTTCCAATGCTAGAGTCTAATTGTTATTTTTTTAAATCCAAGTTTTGACTTTGTCAAACATGGTCAAATGAGACACTAAATGACCTCAAATGAATAAATTTTGAATATCAGGATAGTACAACTCATCAAGATCTATATTTGATACATGAGTCATTTCTGTATTTGAGAAAGTGTTAGTAAACACTAGTCATAAGTGAGACTTTTAAATACCAATAAGTGACTTGGTCAAATTTGGTCAAATGAGGCACTAAATGGCTCCAATGAAAAACTTTTGAATACCATGTTTGTATAACTCATCAAGATCTACATTTGATATATAGGTTATTTTTACATTTTAGAAAGTGTTACTAAACACTAGTCACAAAATCTTGAATCTCACATACTCCCTCCGTCCCAAAATAACTGTCGCTTTAAACTTCCCGAGAAATAATTGCCGGCAATTTTATAAATAATAAATATCATCGATTAGTATCATAATTAGTATCATCGGAAAGATCTTTGGGTCTAGTTTTTTAATAAAATTATTTGAAGATATAAATATTGTACGTATTTTCTATAAATCGAGTCAAACTTGTGGCACGAAAATCGAAGGCGACAAATAATTTGGGACGGAGTAGTAGACTTTATGAAACCATATGTAAGACTTGTGGATTTAGAATTGCACTTTGCTAATACGTTACCAAATGCAAAAATGGCCTATGTATCAAATGTAGATCTTGGTGAGTGGACTAATCTTTGTATTCATGGCTTTTCGAGTTGAGACCATCTAGGGTTTCAAAAACTGGTCCGTAACTATCAAAATTTGAACACCATCGAAAAAACATTTTTCTACGTGTATTCATGTTTTTCTTTGTGTTATTGCATACACAGAAGAATGTGAATTTCCATTAGTGCAAGCAGTGATAAAATAATGTAAACAATCACTGTTCTCAACACAAATACATACTAATTTTTAGAGTATATTTTAGAGCTGTAAATTAATTTAAATGAAAAAATTTCAACTATAAAGTTATAACTTTTCAAGATCTATAATTTTTATTTTGTCTATTTATTTATTTGATAAAGTAAAATTAAATTATTCACAAATCATATCTCTCTCTCATAGTTTATAAAACTAGAAGAGAGATATATAATATTTATGAACAATATTTCTACTACTATGTCTGATGACCAAAATAAAAAAGAGGTAAGTCTTAAGAAATTATATAACTTTGTAGTAGAATAGTTCAAAATTTGAATTAATTTTGCTAATGAGTAATACAGTCTAATTTCTCAAATTTAAAATTTAAATTTTTGAAAGTATCTTGGATGGAGAAACACTTAAAATGAATGTTATAAAGTTATGAAACTTTGTGGTTGGCAACATTTTCAATTGAATTCATCTTGTGATGTGAAACCGCATCTAAATCCACTCAGATTTAAAATTGAAATTTTATAAACAACCTCGGATGGAAAAACTCCTTCAATAAAAGTTATAGATCTTGAAAAGTTATGAAACCTTGTAGTTGACCAGTTTTTTATTTAAATTTATTTAGGGACTCAATAAGTAATTTTTATTTGGTTTAATTTAATATTTAGGGAACCCAAATGAAATATAGACATATGTGAGTATATAGTAAGTGATAGGGGAGGTTTTGCGCGAGTGAGAGGTCATTAGTTCGAATCCTGCTGGACGCATAGTCTCAAAAAATCCCATCGGACCGAGGGTGGAGACAGACGAGACTTGGTCGGTGGGGCCTTTCCTTGATTAAATCTATTTTGCAATTATTTTCGGGTTTTTTTGTCGAGTGCTCGAAAAAAAACACTCGGTAAAGTGGTTTTTGCCGACGAGTTCTTTGCTGAGTTCAATACTCGATAAAACCTTTACCGAGTGTAATATGGCTTTGCCGAGTGTCTAGGGCACTCGGCAAAGAAGACGATTCCAGTTGTGACTATGGTATCACATCCACCTCTAGCACAACATGAGCAGAGTAGACAAATGAAATGAGAGATGGATGATTAGAAGTGCAGGAAAGAAATTAAAGATGTGCCTATGGTTGTTCCAACAATGTATAGCAGCAACACAAAACACAAAACATTAAAACACCTTGTGTACTTCCTCTGTCTCAAAAGGAGTGGCATTTTAGACTAAAAAATCCTCCATTAATATGCGTAGTTCCCACTAATTATGATTCTTTGTAATGTATTGTGCATAATCTGGTTGTGCACACAAGAGGCAAATGTGACTGCGTCGTTGGCTTACAAAAATAATTAAGCAACAGTAGTTCAAGTCAGTTCAGACTAACATGCTGCCAAACGCTTGGTCCTCGCAAAGATGCAATTCTTAGTGCCCATTGCCATGCCTGCCTTGCCGCCACCACTACTATCATGCTGCTGCACCACGCAAAAGAAAATGAAGCGGTGCTAAGACTGATGCAATCACATAGGGTGTGTTTGGTTTCCTGGTTTATTCTTGACCTGGCTAGAATTTAGGCCAGGCTAGACCAAGCTTGGTTCCAGCAAGCTAACATGACCTTGTTTGGTTAGATGCTATTCTTGACCTGGCTTGTCTTAGATTGTGTTTGGTTGCCATGATTGTTTTGCATAGAATCACCTCTTCATTGGATTGGTAAGTATACCCCGTTGAGTAATTTCCTCAAACAGGTGGTGGGCGCAGCAGGATAAAACGAATACCACGGCGAGCATGGCAGCCTCCGCCCTCCGGCACAGTGACATGCCTAGGAAGCAAGCAAGCAACTAGAAAAATCCACGGCAAGCAAGTGGCGTAGCACAACAAGCGAGCAGCAAGCCTCCATCATGATAAGCAAGCAAGTAATAAGCCTCCGTCGTGGCAAGCAGCAAGCACAACAAGCAAGCGGTGGTGACGCGTCCAGGAACAAGAAGCTCCGTCACGGCCTCCTGCTCTAGCGGCGACGCCGCGGACTGCGTGGCATCTTGTGAAGATGCACCGGCGACACCATGAGCCGCGGAAGATGTCGTGCCACTGCAGCGGAGCCCCACCCGTTTGGGGAGCATGAGGCACACCGCGCACCAGCATGGATGACGGCCTCTGTACCCGCCCCCATCGACCTCCGCTCGTGGACGGCGAGCGTCACGACAGCCTCCGCGTTGGACGAGCATGGAGGTTAGGCACGGCACCGGCGAGGAGATTTCTCCAGCGCGCTCGTGCTGAGCAGTGTGGTGTCGTCCTCGCCGGCGCATGGAAGTTGGGCACGGCGCCGACGAGGAGATTTCTCCAGCACGCCTATGTTTTGCGCCGCAGTGTCTTCCTTGTCGAGTGCGAGCTGAGCCGACGAGGAAGATGAGGAGTGCAAGGAGCAGCAGGCACGGCGGAAGAGCAGCGGCGACGCGCGTGCACGGAGGTGATTATGCAGCAGGAGGTGACGCAACCCAAGACGATGCCTTAGCCAAGCCAGGCTCCACAAAAACGAAACCTCAATCCGTTTTTCCCTGGCCAGGCTAACTCAGTACGGTTGGCCTCCCTCAGCCAGGCTCTAGACTGAAATCAAGAAACCAAACACTAGAAGGTTGGCCCCCGAGAACCAGGCCAGGTCTTGGCCACTCTACCAAACAGGCCCATAAAGGCTGAGCGGTTGGCCTTGGGAGACTTCTAGTTTCTGGGGTGGGGATTCTATAGGTGGTTGTTGGTTAGGCCAAGCGCAGGGTTGTCTGTGGCCTACAAGAACCACCCTGTAGCTTTGCGAATGAGAAAAGTGTAAACAATAGGAAGAGGCGAGAATGTCCATCCAAGAAGATGGGAAAGTCGCTGCATTGTGGTTGGGAATATGAAACAAAAGGGCAATATGCACGTCAGACCATCTACAGAAGCGAAGAACGGGGGAAGATAGTGCCAACTAAGATGACACTTATCTTAACATGATACTGGTAGTAACATACTTCACATATGGTTGTGAGGTCGTACATACAGTAGTTCAACAGGATGGGAAAAGCTACTGGAGCTCTCATTTGACTAGTAGTTTTTAACACTAAGTAAAAGCATAATAATAGAAAGGCATGGTGCCTTTCTATTATTATGCTTTTACTTAGTGTTAAAAACTACTAGTCAAATGAGAGCTCCAGTAGCTTTTCCCATCCTGTTGAACTACTGTATGTACGACCTCACAACCATATGTGAAGTATGTTACTACCAGTATCATGTTAAGATAAGTGTCATCTTAGTTGGCACTATCTTCCCATGAGAGCAATGATAACAAATTTAGGGTCTGATTGGTTAGGATCCAATTTTTGTCCAACCAAAATGAGGACAAGCCAAAACTTTAGCTTGCCAATAAAAACTTGTTAAAGTTAGGACAATTAAGGTGGTAAGCCAATTTTTGGCCATTAACCAAAATGAGAGCCAAAATTTTGATCATGCCCTTATTTTGGCTAGGAAAAAATTAGCTTCAAACCAAGCAAACCCTTAAAAAATCAGTAGTATTGGGCGAAAATATATACTATTTATACTATAGTATCAATTCCACTCCAGCTCAATGAAGTGCCCTAACAATACTAGCGTAGTACACGCTGATAGGAAGTTTAGAGATGTATGAGTAAAACTGCAGGAAAGAAAGCTGCTGTATGGTATGTTTGGAATGGGAGGCGAAAGGAAATTGAACACTAGATGAAAGAAAAGCACTAGATACCTGGTGCTAGGGCCAACTGAAGTGCACTTAACAGCTCCTGCTTGTAGATCTTGTCGAGTCATTACACCTTTGGTCTTTTGACTATTGGCTTGCATGAGACAGGAGGTGGACCTGCAGGTGGAGTTTGTGTTGGTGTTAGTGGACGCATGAACACACAAGGGGGCACATGCGCGCCGCACACACACAAAAGGGCAGCTGCAACTGTGGAGACTTTGGTGTTGAGCATTTTCTCATGCTCTAGATCCGACAGTAGATCTCGTTTTCTTGTTTCTTGGAGATTTTGATTTGTGAACCTTCCTTTTGATTCATTTAGATATCCTTCGTTATGAAAGTTGTGCTGTTCTATGAATGAGAACTTTTGCAACATCTAATTAGCTCTTGGATCTTAGTATCGACATGTTGTAATAGTCTGAGATCAATACAGATTTCTTTATTGATTTCTTTATAAAAAACGGCACACACTTCTACAGAAGTGTTCTATTATCGCCAACATCTCAAACACCATTATCACCACCAGTTTAGTGAGACTGGAATTAAAGCAAGTAGTTATACTCAGCTTCATCTCCACCGGTTTAGCACAAAGCAATGAAATGTGGGCGTTGAAATTCAATCTCATTACTGCTGGTATGAAACGATGACAACTGATATTTTTTTTTTAAAAAAAATATACCAAGTCACCATGGGCTGCTGTCGTCCGTCTGCGCCCCCTGCCCTGGTTTAGATCATTACTGGGGAGCCGCACCATCACTGCCAGCTGCTACATTAATTACCCAGGCGCAGAATTGGGATGACACTCGCTCACACTCTTGTTGCTTCCGCAGTGCCAAACCATGCATTATTGCACTGGAAATTCGTCATCTGTTGTATTTTAACCAAAATTCGTCAACTACTCCTATATACTCTTTGTCTTGTTGCATGTCCATGGAAAAATGCAACACTAAAATTTGTTTGAAAAACTAGAATAAAACTAAAATGGATACATAATGCCTTCATGCAAAACTTATGAGTTGCGATTGAAGCTTGTGTAGGGAGAAACAAAAATAAAATCATCTTACGAGTAGTGCGGGTTGCAACTGTTGGTCTCATTTCCGGTCAAAACTGTTGGTCTCATAACGATGACCAGAAACTGTCCAGAGGCTGATTTGTGCATGTTGTTTCTGCTTACTCAAGTTCTACTTGCAACTGAAATTTTGGATCATGGTAGATCATTGTATCTTATATCCATTGATTTTTCTAATTTTTCAAGGACATTGAAATGTTTTTTTTGTTATCAGAGCATGAGTTGTCTAGCCCATGCAGAGGAGAAGAATTGTCAGTCCGTCTTTCTCCATTGACTTCTGTGTCTTTTCATTCACCATGGCAATCAGATTATCTCATTCATGCAAGATATGATTGTTTTCAAAATTGAATGCATCGCGACAATATGAAACTCCTGCCATTAACACAGCCCTCTACATGCTGGCTAAAAACAAGTTCCTTGTTACAGCCACCATGAATAACCCTTTATATACAGTGTTTTGAGTTTTCAAAATTCATCAACTGAATGCAAGCTAGCACTGCCACACACGGTAGAGCAGGCAAGTGGGCTCAGAGGAGCAGGATGTACAGTATCAAGAAGCGGTTCTCTGTTAGGAATTGGAGGCAAAAGGGAACAATATATCAGATGACTGAAACCAGATTGGTAGTCACCAGACATGGATGCTGAAACAAACTTCTTCGCCGGCAATAAACTCAGCACCATCGGGCTCGTGAGCAGCAGAGCACCATTTGCTTCATTTTGAGAACGTATCCTATCGATGCCTGGATGCACTGCCGTGAGTCATGCTGGACACATGTAAAAGTCTTTGGGTAATCTAGAATTTACTAGAATGGCCGCATTTGTTGCACCTATGTGCCGATAGATTCAATATTTGAAATAATCAGAAAATGGAGAAACAGAAATCATGGTGATGAAATTGAATTTTAACGCCCACATTTCATTGCTTCTGTGCTAAACTCTGTGCTAAACCCATGGAGATGGAGCTGAGTATAACTACCTGCTTTAATTCTAGTCTCGCTAAACCGGTGGCGATAATGGTGTTTGAGGTGGTGGCGATAATATAACACCTTTTTTAAAAAAATTGATAAAGAAATCTCTATTGATCTCAGAATATTACATCATGTCGATACTAGATCCAAGAGCAAATTAGATGTTGCAAAATGTTCTCATTCATAGAAAGAAAATTTTAGACCTAATCGTTTGGTCCAGCAACATCTAGTTACCAGGTGACTAGTGGAACATTTTTAATACTAGAAAAACTGATGGTCTGTTATTAAAGGTGAGAGCGATCTGCAGGTTGCTGGTTCGATTCTAGGTGAAACTGAGAGTTCAGGGGCTGAACAGATTAGTAATTTTGGAGTACAGGATGCATCAGGTGCTAGTTTAATCCAGCAGCAACCAGTACATGGCAACGAAGATTTGGTACAGGTTCCACAATTGACTGAATCTATAAATGAGTTAGAACCTGCTGGTGACTGGAGAAGCCCGACTTCATCCTACATCATCATAGATTCCAAGTGGACTTACCTTGCGCATGTCTATCTCCCATCCAAAACGCTCTAAAAATGTGTCCATCCTATCCATCCCACCTAGTCCTACCAAGCAAACACTACCTAGCTAGAACGACACAAATGGATATATGTACCATTTGTAGCTCCACTATTTGGCTGAGTCTATCTCCCCCACAGATTATAGAAGGTGGTGGAACCACGAACCCTACATACGACAATTCCTAATCCATGCCTCTACTATCGTGCCCTCAACTACATTGTTATCTGCTTGTATAGAGAGAAAAGAAGAAGAAGAAAGGAGGTGGTGTGAGACGGTAACAGAGGTGGCTAAGGGAAAAATGGGAGGACTAATGGCTCAAACCCTAAGTTCTAAGTGTATATGTGAATCGAACATGGGCTTGTTGGGCCTAGGCCTATTTCTTAGGGTGACCCTATTAAAAGGTCCAACCGGGAGACAAAACCTTTAGTCCCGGCTGGTGTTACCAACCGGGACTAAAGATGGACCTTTAGTCCCGGTTGGTAACACCAACCGGGACTAAAGGTTTCCCCTGCAGATGCCTGACACCATAGCCGTTGGGCTAGGGACTTTTAGTCCCGGTTGGTGTTACCAACCGGGACTAAAGGTCTTTTTAGTCCCGGGCGCCAATTTTCGGGTGCTATTGCTCATTTTGCCCAAGTGACCAAAGGCCTGTTCTGTAGTAGTGCCACCTCTGAAAATGATGCCATTATTTGTGAAGGTTGTCTTTAGTTACTGAACCACTTGCTTTGAAGTTCACTAAATGTTTTTGGATATTCTCTTTAATATAAATATATAAGGTTGTCTTTTTAAAATCTAATTTTGTAGTAGTGAAGAGCACATTTGCCTTGATGGAACAATAAGAGCATGAGAGGGTTCTTGTTTCATGTCGAAGCAAGAGAAATTATAGTTGACCAGTGCACCAACCATTTATTGGCTGTTAATAATCAATAAAAACATGGACACGTCAGTGAATATATATGTTCACTCTTATTGTGCCACTAAATATCTGGAGTGAGCTTTATAGAACAATAAAAATAGGTACCCATAGTTTGCACTCAATAATAACAATGTTCGTGAGCAGATCTTCCCTATGCAAAAAATTGTTTTTATTAAGAAATCAATGTGTCGCAACAATAGAAGACACCCGCGACTAGTATATCATGCATACCCCCACCCCCCCCACCCCACATATATATATATATTGTGTTTCCTATTCGGCAAATACTCAAAAGATCAAGGGTTAGTAAGCTCGTAGCAGTGGGAAGCAGGACAATCAAATGAGCTGGGAAGAACGATTCTATGTGTAGTTTATTTTTTTTATTAGGAATAGGAGGCCAATGGGAAATATGCTAGGAAACGGTGTGGCATGTACGGAGTGGGTGGCACCGTACCATAGCTAGCATGCGTAAAAAAACACGAGTAAACCAAGGCAGCTTACATGCTGATGGTGACCCTGACACTATGGACAGTACCTGCTGGCTTGTCACGGAGATTAGGGAAAGGAAAAGGCACTGTGTCTGTTCTAGCTCAAACTGGGGCAATACTCCAAAAAACGGCAAGGCCCACAAAAGAGATATGCACCGAACACTACAGCGTTTCCATGATTGACCGCGCCGGACAGCATGGTGCATGCTTGTCTTCTGGTTGCCCTGCAGCAATATATGTCTAGCGACACCGAATATATGTAAAATACAACATCTACAAAACTAAAGTCCTTAGTGGTTCCTCAAATCAGACACGTAATCGTATATACTGACAGTAATACACTTCACACTAGGATGACCGTGTGGTCATATACAAATGAGACCACCACAACAGTAGTAGTAGACTAGTACTTACACAATCTCATTATATATACATGAACCATCATGAAATGACTGTGTCGTCTTCCGAAAAGTTAATGCCAAAAGTATCAATTGAACTACCAAATCAAGGTATCAATCGAGTGGCTTCATCTACTTCTTGTCGTTGGCGTGCATTCCGGGCCGGGTCTAGTCATGATCTGTCATCCCAACCGCATGTCGATGCGTATAGATGTCACAAGAGCCAAACTAGTACTCGTTGGGCGCTTGGAGGCAAGGTTATTTAACAATAATTAATTTAATTCTAGAACGGATGCCTAAGCATGTTACATGTTCAATCTTATATAAGGCTGACACTATCCAATCCTGACACCTTGCTAACACATCCAATCTGGTGGTTGTGAGCAAATGCTTCATATAGCAAGACATAGATGACTTCTCATATGCGTAAACGCATAATAAAGAAAAAGCACCTACCAACAACTCCCAACAGCAGTGATAAAAGAATGTAAACAATCACTGGTAGTGGACCAAAATGTATACTATTTATACCATGGTACCAATTCCACCTCAAGCTCAACAAAGTGCCGAGAAAACACTCGAAGAGTACATACCAAATGGAAGTGAGAGATGAATGACTACAAGTGCTGGAAACAAAGCTGCATGTATGGCATGTTTGGAATGGGAGGCAAAAGGAATGTGAGAACTAGATGAGATGAGAATACTGGTCACTGAGTGTGAGGGCTAAGTGAAGTGCCCGCAACAGCTGCTGCTGGTAGATCTTGTTGGGTGCCAAGGCAACATGGATGCAGGCTCTTGCTGGTATGGTGTGTGCTTTGGTCAGATGATTGCCCACTCGGTTGGTGTGTGCTTTGTGCTGTCTCGCTGGTATGGTGTGTGTTGGTATCAGTGGACACACACAGACCCGAGGGGATTGTTTATTGTGTCCGGTTTAGGGAGTTTTCTCATTCTTTTTATCTGATGGGGTACTTAGGACATGCACTCACAATGCAAAAACTAGCAGCCAGTAGTTTCTGTCTTGTTCATCCAAATCCTGTGCGCGCGTGCCGGTCGGTTAGCCGCGCGCGCTAGGCAGTGATGGCGCATGAGATCTTGCATCGCATGAGGATCCACAGGTGGCCACGCTAGGCACGAGCCCCGGAGCTCAACTACACCGCCGCCTTCATTCCTCGGCCAGCTCCGCCTGCTGCACGGTCCTGATCTCCATGTGCAGATCGTCAAGATGCTTGTCTTGACCGTGACATCGACGCTGCTGTTGCCCTTTCCAACACGAGAGCGCACCGTCCAGCTTGGTTACCTACACTACTCGTGCTCCGGCTCATTGGTGGCTCCGTGTGTCCTTGTCTTTGCAGAGGATCTCCGTGTGGTGAAGGCACAAGTATCTGAGATGCCTTGTTTTGCGCGGCATGGAGGCTGGAGCTGCGGCTGGCTCTACTCGCGCTTCTTGCATGGTTCGCTGTGCTCGTGACGACGTTGTCAGCCTTGGTGATGTTGGTCGGCAGCGACGTACCATGCTGGGCCTGTCAAGGCTTCGCAGCGTGCGCGGACAGCGGACGGCACTAGGTGTAGCAGCTAGTTTGCGATGCGGACCAGGCTATAGGCTGCCGGTTCGTCCAGGTCAAGCCACCATGCCTCCATGCCCGACCGCACAGGATCCAATAGAAATGACGAACATCTTCCCAACACGCTGCAGATGATTTCCATCGACATGGGGACATGAAGATATCGAGTCCGTATAAGAAATGGTTTCTTTGTTTTTTCCCTCTCTCCTCATTAAAACGCTCGCCACGTGCTAGTTTCTGCATTGGGAGTGCCCTTACACATCTTGTTTTCTATCTTGTTAGAGGGGTTGTCTTTTCGGAGCCTTCATTGTGGTTAATTTATTGCTTTCCAAGTGTGCGTTGATGTTTTTTTGCAAACATGAGTAATGTGCATATCCTAGCATTTTTCGCAATAACACATCTTAGCACCTGTCACATTTGTGATTGTCCTGCTCAACTGTCCTGCCTCTATAAATGGACTAATGGAGGTGGAACACCTAAGTGTCTCATCAGACCAAATGGCTATTTACGGAGGCAGGACACTCTGTTCTTTGCCAGTGGCTCGCTCGCCGCCAACCACGCTGTCCATGCCCACCGATTCCGCTCCACCTTGCCCTCCACCTAACCTCGACTAGAGGCTCCTCCCCTTCATTGGTTGCCGGCAATCACTACAGGAAAACGGAACTTTGCCGAGTGCTAAACCTTTTGCCGAGTGCCAAAAATCGGGCACTCGGCAAAGACCTTCTTTGCCGAGTGCTACACTCGGCAAAGAGGGCTTCGCCGAGTGCCCGACACTCGGCAACAACAGGCACTCGGCAAAGACCGTCTTTTTTCCGAGTGCCCGGCACTCGGCAAAGCCACACACTCGGCAAAGAAAGTCCGGACCGGACGGCATCCAGCGCCGTCATCTTTGCCGAGTGCCGACCGTTTGGCACTCGGCAAAGTACCTTCTTTGCCCAGTGCCAACCTAGGCACTCGGCAAAGAATTTTTTTTCTTTGGTTTTTTGGCCCCAAAATTTTTTTTGAAGCTTCTATACACTATCAAAAAGTACATGTTCAAATATGGGACTTTTTAAATGCACTTTGGTATATTTCTCCTGTTTATTGCATTTTTTTTGATTATTTCCGTTTAAAGTACGTTTGAACTGGAGGTGCATCGAATAATTGATTGCTCTCCTTGTAAAATTGTTATTCTTGTTTATTAGTGTTATTTTATGCTAAATTCATGAACTCTCCTAAAATTTCGATGAACGTGCTCACAGGGGCAATGTCGTCCACTTTTATGTGGGTGGTTTTTAATTATATAAAATACGAACGATTTTCAAAAATTATGAGACTTGATGGCAGATCATGATATCGTATGCGTATGCCATAGTAAAAATTTCACAATGTTTGGAGCACGTTGTCATGCACCCTGCTCACAAACCAGAACTTGTTTCATATGATGTCTTATATCACATGTGGCATTGTCCGGATTGTGAGCAGGGTACGTGACAACGTGCTCCAAACTTTGTGAAATTTGTACTATGGCATACGCATACGATATCATGACCTGCCGTCAAGTCTCATAATTTTCGGAAATCGTTCGTATTTTATATAATTAAAAAACCAGCCGCATAAAAGTGGACGACATTGCCCCAGGAGCACGTTCATCGAAATTTTGGGAGAGTTCATGAATTTAGCATAAAATAACACTAATAAACAAGAATAACAATTTTACAAGGAGAGCAATCAATTATTCGATGCACCTCCAGTTCAAACGTACTTTAAATGGAAATAATCAAAAAAATGCAATAAATACCAAAGCGCATTTAAAAAGTCCCATATTTGAACATGTACTTTTTGATAGTGTATAGAAGCTTCAAAAAAAATTGGGGCCAAAAAAACCAAAGAAAAAAAATTTTTGCCGAGTGCCTAGGGTTGGCACTGGGCAAAGAAGGTACTTTGCCGAGTGCCGGCCTGGTGTCACTCGGCAAAGAATTTTTTGATTTTTTGGCCACCTTTGCCGAGTGCTGGCGTGCTGGCACTGGGCAAAGAATAGACCTTTGCTGAGTGCCGCCGATCTGGCACTCGGCAAAGGAGTCAGCGCAGTAGAAAACTGCCTTCTTTTCCCCTTCTTCATTTCACCACCAGGCCGCCGCCCATCACCCTCCACCGCCGTCCACGCGCCGACGCGCCGACCCGCGCCTGCTGCCGCGTTTTGCCGGTGCCGAGCTCGCGGAGGCGGTCCCCGCCTACCCCCCGAGAGGTGCCCCGGCCGGCCACATCGCCCCAGCGCCGCGGTGCCGCGGCCGCCCGCCGGCCGGCCCGCCCGCCACCGCCGCCGCCTCCACCGGGCCCTGCCGCGATCCCCGCTGTCCCCGCCGCCTCTCCCGGCCACCAGCGCTGGCGCCGCCGCGCCGTAGCCGCGGCCGCCCGGCCCGGCGAGCTTTCAGCGCCGCCGTGCGAGCTGCGGCCGCCCGCCCCAGCCCTTCCCGCCCTGGCGGCGCCCCGCGCCCGGCCCGGCCGCGCCGCCTCGCGAGGAGCGGCCGCCGCCCCAGGCTGGCCTCGAGCGCCGCCGCCGCCGCCCCCCTCTTCACCGTCCACGGCCGGCGCCCCGCCCCGGCCCTTCCGCCCGGCGGTGTCAACGGCGGGCATCCTCCTTCAGCCTCGGCCGTGGGCCACGCAGCCGCTGCCCTCAATCCTCGGCGGCCCCCAGCCAGCCCCCCTGGCCCCTCCCTCCATCGGCCGCTGTGCCGCCGCCCTGCGTCCCCACCGCCCCCACTGCAGAGACGAGAAGGGTGAGGTTGGGAGAAGGAGAAGAGGCGAGGAGAAGGGAAGAAGAGAGGAGGAGAAGTTTTGGCCGGTCTCGTCCCGTTGACGTCCTGGGCTAAAGGTATATTTTACTAGAGTTTTTGTAATAGTTGTAATGTAGTGGGAGTTAGTTAGTATTAGTAGTCACTATTATTGTTAGTAGCAGTTAGTATGTTTAATATCTGGATGGATGTTGGCCTTCGTGCCTATGTGTGATAAATGTTTGTGTAGGCCTTCATGCCTATGTGTCGGTGCGAGAACTGGCGGTCCTAGTACCAACGAGTGAATTTATGGTGCATGCTCCCTACTCCGGATGGTGTACAGGATGAACACAAGGATTTATACTGGTTCGGGCAAGGAAGGCCCTACGTCCAGTGGGGGAGGAGATCTTGTATTATCTTGCACCTAAGTGCTCGTAGGTAGGGTGTACAAGCAGATTGAGAGAGGGAGCTGGTCCCAAGTCTCGTGGTGATTGAATGTAGTGCCAATATCGGGCGTGAGTGTGAGTCTATGTCCCCCTATCGTCTACGGGCCCCTGCCTCCCCCTTTTATAGCCGCAAGGGGGTGGCCAAGGCTTACAAGGAGTCGGCGTGCGCGGGAAGCTGCTCTTCCCTCCTGACTCACGGCCTCGGAGCCCGCCGTCATCCCTACGCCGAGTGACCTGGGCGCGGTGCTTGGCACTGTTGCTGGCGCCGCAGGGCATGGGTGTGGCTGTGAGGAGTCATATCTTCTGTTCTGACAACGGGGGCCCTGTAGGAGTTGATGGAGAGGCCGGGGGAGACGTATCCGTTCCTCGTAGCATACTGTAGCTTTGACTCGCCTGGGTTCCGGGGCTCGGAGGGCCTCGGCGCCTGCTGCCGTACGCGGGGCGGTCAGCGCAGTGGTAAAGCCGTCATCGGGGCGCCCGCCGCCCATCCCGGGTTCAGAAAACCCAGGAGGGACTGTTGCTTTGACCGTCGCCCCGCCCGGCCTGACTGCCGTACGGAGGATAATGCTGGGTGACCGCCCTTGACGTGGTGGCCGCCGCCTCGGGGCTTCGATGATTTGACCTGCCAGAAAGGTTAGGCATCAGGCGCCCCACAGTGGCAGGCATGGCCTCCACTGTGGAGGATAACATAATCCCGACCCCGGGTGAGAGCCGTGACGGGACGGCTCTTATCCTCTCGCCACTCGACGGGCACCGTGTGGAAGGCGGGCGGTGGTTACACGTCAAGTCGGAAGCCTGGTTTGACCACGAAGTGCGGTGTGCCCCGCCCGAGGCCTGTTCGTCAGGGGCCCGGGCGAGGCGGTGAATCGGCTCCCGTCCGAGGTCCCAGCAGTGGGGGGCTCGGGCGGGACGGAGAGTTGGCTCCCGTCTGAGGCCCCAGCGGTGTGGGTTCGGACGGGCCAGAGACTGGACGCTGGTCCTGGTGTGCCAGATCCGTGGCCCAGATTGAACAGTGGGAGGCCTGTTGGGCCAAGTTTTGTGTCCATTGGGTTTTCTTTAGGGGGTCCTTATTTTGGTCCCCGACAGTAGCCCCCGAGCCTCTGAAGGAGTGGGTGCACTCATTCGTAGGCCGAGGTTGTGCTTCGTTGGTCGCCCGCTAATCTCCATGGGGTGCGCCATGAGGAAGCCTCCGGCGGTTGTAGCCCCCGAGGCCTCGGGGGAGTACTTGGACTCCTCCGAGGGCTTGAGATTAGCTGGTATGGTGCACTTCGTTTTTTGTCTCAGGGGTCGTGCTCATCGACGGGGGCGCGCGAGCGCACCCGCCGGGTGTAGCCCCCGAGGCCTCTGAGGAGTGTGTGCTCTTCCGAGGGATTGTGCGCGTGTCGCTTGCGTTGTGGTGCCAAGCCCCCGCCCGCCGGGCTCGTCCGTGGTTCTGGCCGGAGTTCGGGACGTTTTCCCGAATTGGTTCATGCGTTGGGGAAGCCCCCGAGCCCTCATAGTGATGAGGGGAACTTGATTGGTACTTTGCTGTCCCTTTTTTACGCACCTCCGCTTCCCTTCCGCAGGGAGGAGGGTCGACTTCGCCGTGCTATCGCCGACGAGTGTCGAACATGACTAGGTCCGGTGAGCTGTTAACGGGTGTATCCAAGTGAACCGCCTGTGCCCCGTTCGCTAGGGGTTGGCTGGGCCGTTGACGGTCACTAAGTCCAAATTTTATACCGTCAACAATAGCTTATAAACAGGGCAATAAGTAGACTAATAGGGTTTTATCTGACAAATTCCATGAGTTTTGGTTATTTGTGAAATTTCCAGGTGATTTTTTAGAAAAGGTTAAAAGAAGGGTTTCAATACAAATATACCACGAAACTTAACCGCGACGAAACAACATCGTCGAGGGACTCCTCTCCGAAGACACCCGAAGGAGCGGGGCCGCGGCTACCACCGAAGTGGGGCCGGCCGGCCCCCCTCCTCGCCGCCCGGCCCCCCTGCTAGGGGTTTGGCCTCCGGCTTCGGAACCTTCTCCCGGGCGGCTAGGGTTTTCATCTCCACCGTTGGTTGAGTCGGTTTGATCTGCGGCGGCGCGTGCACTCCACCGGGCTATAAAAGGAGGGGTAGACCCCCCTCAACACACCAATTCATTCCTCCTGCTTTATTCGTCAAGAGTAGTCGGGTTAGGGTTTCCGGAGATTAGAAGTAGAGCTCTAGTTCTTCAAGTTCTTAGTTTAGTCGTCTAGCAAGATTCAAGTAGAGATCGGGCGCCCGCCGATTCCGATCTATCTTCTAGAATTTGGTAATTTATCTTGTATTTCATTAATGACTTTGCTCTACTTTAATATATTGCTATTTATTCAGTTTTTTAGTTTATTCTAGTTGCACATTCGATATAGATGTAGTTTATGATGATTATTGTTATATGATCGTAAAGCGGCCGATTCAATACTCGAGTGGGTCGGTTGGTGCACATTATGTAGACGTGGTGTCTAGATATATTGTGTACCTACGGAGGCACCCTGATGTGCCGGGTCGTGTGGTAGTCCGCATAGGTGACAGCTGCGTTGGTTCCTCTATAGTCCACTCCCCGTACGTAGGACTAGCCGAGCATGGTCGCGAAGGAGGTGACTTCATTGTCGTAATATCCTCATTAGTTGATGCTCCTTATGATGTTTTCTCGAGTTTATTGCACTATAGATGAAAATATGTAGCAATGGAGTAGGTCAGACTTTATATTAGTAATTACATAGGTTTCTTTATTTCTAAATTGGATCTCTAGATTATTTTACTACATTAGAGAGTCTCTAACTTCCTAACTCTAGAATGCCATCTATCTTAATTACTTATTTATCATTTATCGTTACTGTTGACTAGTTATCGCTAAAGCATTGGTGTAATTGGTTGTGATAATGTTCATTTATTATTCTTACTCCTAGCAACCCACTCCTAATAGATAAAATCCTGCTTTATCCTTTTGGCATAAAATAAATCAACGATACTCAGAATACTCACTCTTGGTGAAATGCTACAACGGGAGAATTATCTGTGCACTTGCGGATATATTCTAATTAGAGTTATTGCATGTAGATTATTTTATCCTTGGTTTTTGGCATCATGTTAGGGATGACAACTTAACTTGAAGTGATGTTAAAAATACCAACAAGCATTTCTGGCGCCGTTGCCGGGGATGGCAATTTTATTTATTAGGATAACTTATTAGGATTTTTGATTCGCCAGGATATACATTATTTTCTAGAATTTTATATAAGTGAACCTTTATGGAAATCAAATTTATTAAATCATGTTTAGATCATAACCTTTTGCTTTAGCAGACTTACCCATGTTTTATTTAGAAAAAATTTTATAGGGTAAGTGCAGGAATTGGTTGTAGAATTTTAACTCTTATCAGGAACAACCATAGGAAGAAGGGTCTTACATCATTTTGAGAGCGATGGCTGAGAAGACTCTGCGTGAATTCTCTCTCAAGCACCGAGAATATTCACGTAGGTGTTGACACCTGTTAGTGTCAACTTTTACTAGAGCTTTTTCACCCAAAAGGAAGCAAGAAAACACACTAGTCCGGGGATTTATCCGACAATTTCCACGAGTTTTGCATATTCTGTAATTTCCAGGAGATTTCGAGAAAAAGCTGAAAAGAGGGATTCAAGTGCAAAATAACCACGAAAACTTATCCGTCACGAAGGACATCGCGGGAAGACTCGGAAGATTCTCGAAGACACCTGAAGTTTACGAGGGGGGCCGAGGGGCCGCCCGGGGGGCCGGCCGGTCCCACCATGGCGCCGGCCGGCGCCCCCTGTTAGGGTTTTGGCCCCCTTCGGAATGTTCCTCCACCGCCTCCAAGGAGTCATCTTGACCCTTGGTTACGTCGGTTTGATCCTGCGGCGCACGTCGATCCCACCGGACTATAAATAAAGGGGTAGACCCCCTCCCTAAAGCGTCAAGTCATTTGGAGATCAAGCCATCAAGAGCCTTCTCTAGTTCATCAAGAGCCTCTCTAGTTCATAGCTTTAGCCTAGTTAGATTAGAAGTAGAAGAGTTCTAGTTCTTCAGCGGGATCTGGAGCCCCTGACGTCTGTCTGGAGCGCGGAGTTCGGTAATAGATCTAGTCCTTTCTTTTATTGTATTCAACATTATGATTCAGGCAACATTGTTCTTAATCTCTTATATATTCTTAATTGCAATAGTCATTGTCTACTTTGATTATATGTCTAGGATAGTTGGTTCGATCTTATTGAATTCATGTAATTGCTCGTATAGCGTTTATCCAAGCGATCGCTGGGTAGATAGTAGACAATATGTAGACGTGGTGTCTAGATATCTTGTTTATCTGCGAGTGCACCCTGACGTGCCGGGACGTGTGGTAGTCTCCGCAGGTGACAGCTGCGTTAGTTCCTCTGTAGTCCACCCTCCGTACGTAGGACTAGCATGGGCGCGGTCGCGAAGGAGGTGACTTTATTGTCTTAAAACCCTCATTAGTTGATGCCTCTTTGCATGTAATAATGATATAGGGTTAACTTAACGATGATTGCTAGATGTAGTTGCACTAATTAGAGTTATTCATTGATGTAGTTATTGAATTACCTTAGTATTTATTCCTGAGTTTATCCATTGGCTAGCTATTGTTATGACTAGAAGAGCTCTGATGTTTATCTATTTATGATGACTGATCATTATCATTATTTATCATATATATCTTTTATCATGTGACTTATCCCTGTTATGAGTAGGATTCTAGTTAGGGTTTATCTTTCACATCATTAGTATAAGTTATAGCTGCTTTATTCTTTTGGCATAAAATAAATCAACGATACTCGGAATACTTCCTCTGGGTGAAATGCTACAACGGGAGAATTATCTGTGCGCTTGCGGATACATTCTAATTAGAGTTATTGCGTGTAGATTATTTTTATCCTTGGTTTTTGGCATCATGTTAGGGATGACAACTTAACGTGAAGTGATGTTAAAAATACCAACAAGCATTTAAAGGCGCCGTTGTCGGGAAGGTAGCTAGACAATTAAGAAACATTAATAGACTTATACTTAATTATGTGATCAAGATAACTATTAACCCCTGCTCAAGCAGGATTACCCTTGTTTGTCTACTTTAATATCTTATGCAGGGTAATAAACTATCGGATTATGACCTTCTGACATGCCCCCACAAAATAAGAAGAAACATAACAAATCTAATGTTGGAGAAAGAGGTCAACGTCACAAGACTTTAATTCATATCTCAAGTGACGGGAATATAGATGTTGCATCACTCACAAATTCCATCATGTGAGTCATGGTAAGTATGATCAAATAAAGGTGAGAAAGTCTTGCTCATAGACTTTAAATTTGATGAGTAGTTATCTTTTGCATTCCACTACATGTTTACTTTTTACAATCTAAACATCCACCTCATTTAGTTTAAAGTTTTTCATCTATAACATGTTCAGTTCCATTCATATATCCATCCTAACTTGCATCCTTATAAATAATTAAAAAAAAAAAAACTCACCATAATCATGCTTTTTCGTCTCTACTTGAATAAACTTCTACAGTACTTTCATGCTACTTGTATTTACTATAGCATGCTTAGGTTTAGAAGTATCTTCATACACCTTTGAAATTGGGCATTAACTATTTTTTTAAGTTAAAGTAGACATGGTGTCTAGTTTAATTTTTTAAAATCATAAGGTGATTTGATCTTACTTCTAAAAGGTTTTTAAATTAAGCAAGGTGCTTAGGTTAAATCCTTTCCTGATTCAAATTGGACATGAGTCTATGTTGATTTTTGAGCCGATAGTACACTTTAGTAGATACTAGTTATTTTGTTAGACTAACCCCTATAGGAGAATTCTCAAATTCAATCTGGGTAAGTCAAGAAAGGAATTCATATATGAGATGAATCAAGGCAGATGATAACTTTACACAAAGAAGTCCTTATGAGTATTAATATTCATTTATCCTTTGTTATAAATTATCTTTGCCTTAAACCATGCTAGATTGCAATAAAAAAACATATAAAATATGATCGATACAATTTATGCTAAATAATCTTAAACCATATATCATCTTAATTAGCATAAAAGAAAAAAAAAAGAGAGAAGAGAGAAGTAGTATGGACAACAAACCCATATTTCAATCTTGCTACCCCTTGGGTATGTGTCCATTAACATTTTGCAGGAAAGAACAACCTTAATCTATTGGAGAAGAAGCTTTTAATTTCATTGAATGGTGAAAAGACGAAGAAGATAAAAGGAAGGCCTTGCTCAGCAAGACCATAAGTTCTCACCAATAGATGAATCCGAACCCTTCTCTTCCAAGTAAGTATTGTCACCACTTACTTAGAAGGATGAAGACATAAGGTACGTTTGTCCAAGCCTCATGCAACATGAAACTATAATTAACATCTCATACCATGTTGCTAATTTGTCTTAGTTATTTCTACCCTATACTATGCTCAAATATAACTTGCTAATATATATATATATATAAAAAAATATAAATAAAATACTCCCTATGATTCACCGTACATATTCTTGGTTCTATTTGAATAAATACCTTAAGTCTAGCAAGCTTCTTTATTCTGTTATAAGTATGCTTTAGGATATTACTTGAACATTATGAAAATTAAGCATACTTATAAAAGAATTTAGTTGTACATATAGACTAACACCTCCTATATAAAAAAAATGTTTAAATCATATTAGGAGACTATTCGTAGAATCAATTCAAGGTTAAGGGTATGCTTTAAAATAACATCTTCACTTTAACCTTGATGAAAAAAAAAGTTTTAAAATAGTGGTGAATCATTAAAAACATGATCTACAAATTAATCTTTAACTCTTAGGCACACACTATCCATACTTTGATAAATAAAATATTTCTTTGGGTATGTGTTGTCTACTAACCCCTTGCAGAGAAGACATAATGAGATAAGCAGGAGGTCTAAAGAGTAAGAAAGGAGTACCACATTCGAGACAAGATGCTAATGAATAACCCATGATCAAGAAAGAAACAAAGAGACCATTGAAATTTATTTACCCTTCATCATACTCTAATAATGGAGGTAACATCTTAAGGTAAGTGGTCATTAATTTCCTCTTGATCGTGGTATGTAATAAATTAAAATACAACCATGTTAGAGTTGCAACTTAAATTGACCAACCTGATAAAACTCAACATGATTTGTTCTCTACGTTTATTCATAGCACCATTCTCTTAATCTCAGTCTTAACCAAGTAGGCTATAAATACTTTGTCTATTATTTTTGATACATTATAAAGATGAATAGTCTTTCTATTGGTTAAGTAGCTTTACTCTTTATCTCATAAGTTTAAGTGTCATATTTATACTTCTAGTCCTCTCGCCCATGATATGAATGAAGAATATAAATAATATCAATCTTATTGCGCCCAAGGTTAGAGGATGAATAAATTTTTGGTTCTGTTGGTGTTTTCCCACCAGCAGAGCCTATGCATTTGATCTCTGCCTTGTCTTTATGGGCAGAACACACTTCAATTAATGTGTGAGGAGACAATCCTCCGAATTCTCTAAGTGAAAGTTCTCAACTATAATAATGATGCACATAAGATTGACTTCAAGATGCCTACAAAAGAAAGAAAGAAGGTGACACCGTCATTGGGAGTAACTAGTGGAGGCACCACCTTAATCCTTACCATCAAGAGCAACTCGAAGTACTCAATGAACCACTGCAAGGAGAAGTCCAGTTTGAAGGATTATAAATATCAAACCCTCGCCGTGAGATAACATCGGTAGTTATCTATATTTACTTTCTTGCATCGTATAATTTATTCTCTCTCTAGCATAATTACTTTTCTATATTAGTATTGCATATAAAATAATAAAAATAAATAGATATGCATTAGGCTGCATTCATACATCTTAAAAACTTGAGGCCATATGTGAAACCCTTATAGTGTAAAAACTATAGGAGTTCTCACTGTGGTGGCCAACAAAATAAGAATATATATATCATGCATTTGCACTTTATGCATATAAACCCATAAAATCTAAAAAATATATATATATATTAATTGAGCATCCTGTTGCAATATTGCTATCATAAAAATACTTTAAAACCTCCACAACACCCAATCCTCTAAAAATGGCTAATCATTAATGTTTTATCCTAATACCGTTCCATGAGTTTTGGTGTTTTGTGAGAGCTTTCTGCAGGATGACTCCAAGAGCCAGCTTACCTAGGAATCTTCATCTTCATCACTTAAAGTACACCTTTCTGACATGCAGCTAACCCCTGTGTAAAGGAAGTAACTTCTTGAGTGATGAGATTGAAGTATTCCAGGCAACACTTGCTCTTATAAGCATGAGCTCCTCTGTGAGGACTACTCAGCTTCAATGATCAACTATAAGTAAACATCTAGCTTGGGGGAGAGCATCCCCTAGTTATCAGTACGGTTAGAAGCAAAAGAGACAGAAACGAGATGGAAGGAAGCACGTGCGGCATCACCACAGAACGGGAAGTTGACTGACTAAGATTACCTCGCACGATGAACCCACCGAGTAAGTGTTTACCTTTGTCTAAGTCCTGTCGGTAGACTTTAAATTCCGCACCCTAGCCATAAGGTTAGAATGGTAGTTATCTTATTAAATGCATTAGTAATTTAAAATTCAATTAGTAGCATTATCTGTTAACATATTAAAAGATTATCAAGAACATTTACTGCATTATCTGTTAGCATATTAAAGCATATTAAAATTAGATATTTACTGCATTATTCATGGCATCATTAAAGCCCCATGTTGATACCCGATGGTGTTTTCCCAATGAATATCCACTGTGGTGGCATAAAAATAAAATGATAAAAATACATATACCATTCATATTTAATTCTTGCATCATAATTACAATAAAAAAAATCCTGCTTAAATTGGACAACACTTAAAGATAAATCATAAAAGTGATCAATTACTCTTTGGCTGACCGCTAACCCATAATTATAATCGAGCCACGAGTTTTGGTTTCTTGTGGAGTATTTATGCAGGAACGATATTATAGCAAGGAGAAAGACTATCGATGGCAACCACCGGGTTCGGCTGACTAGTTTGCTCTAAAGAACATCTACACCCAGATATTGTAACCATCAAGCTTGGGGGAGGAGCATCCCCTAGTTATCAGGTGACTACACCTAAGCGATTTTTGAGTCTACTATACATAGTCATAAAATACTAAAAAATATGTGGGCACATGAAGGTCCACAAAGTCATCGAGTCTTATATTAGATATTATAAAAAGATAAAACCAAATAAATATTTAGTTTCATATTTATTAGAGTATAATTTAGTCTAGGCTAGAGCTATTAAATCTGATGAACATTAAAATTGTCTTGGAGATGATGAATAGTTGCTCTGTTATAATGCTTACTAAGTACCTACTTGCCAAACTTAAAATCTCTTCGATTCTAAGCAATGTTATTTTAATTGGAGAATTTATTCTGAACCTTAATTGTGGAGGTATAAGCTTGCGCTTGAGTCTAGGTAGTTAATTGATATGATTCATGAAAGTTGAGCTGCTATTTATCTTGTTCCTAGCACTGCTATGTTCTGGAGAATTTATTTTGAAAATCTAAACTTTACATGATGAGCTCTTGTATGATAAATATGAATTCCTACCAAAGCCAAAAAATTAATATCTTAGAGATAGAAAAACCATTTCACATTTAAGCTACTTGCTTTGCATTGAGTTCAGTCAACTTGTGTTGTATACCTTATGAGAGTCTTGTCATGCTTTTAAAACCAAGAATCACTTGCACACTTCAAACCACATATGCATTATTCCTACTTCAAGGAGTAATCGCAATCATTCACCATATTTCCATACATATTCATCATAAAATATTCACCTCCTACACTGGGAGAGGACATAAAAATATACCCACAACCTATAGGATAACCCTTGTCTTTTAATGCTCTAAGTCCTGATTATATCTCTCGATTCATTCATTGTATTCAAAGGATGCATGTGGCTATGCAAAATAAAGGAAAGAAAAAGAAAGAAAGAAAAGAAAAGAAAAGGGGAGTAAAAGATGGATAAATGTCCCAGCAATTAAAACAATGGGTACTAGATGCCCGCCTCCCTGAATAAAAAGAAATAATAAAGATAGCCCATGTCTTTTCTGAGAAAAGTTTTAAAGAGAGTCATTCCCTAAAGAGCAAAAGTAGAAATAGGAGTTAGCCATAAATAACACATATGCACCTATCCACTATATTCCATACACATGCACATCTTGGTTTGATTGTATGCCTCGATTCTCTATGGATCCATTAGTTGACTTTACAATATATGTTTTGCAAGTATGCCTATCCTTGTTATTGCCACTCCTATAAGCTCCATTTTATATACCTTTAGCTATAGGAGGCATAACAACATTAATGCCTCAAGAGAGAAACACAAATACCACATACATGAGAGACTTGAGGGTGTCATACAATTAAGCTCTGAGTTTTATTCTGAAAACTTACCAAAAACTCCGGAATATTGGTATTGCAAGAATTTGAGACATAGTGCTTAACTTGATTGATCTATCTCTCAGCTGCTCAAGACTTATGCAAAAGTTATAAAACCCCATATTACAGAAAAAATGAGTAAGTTTAAAGGTTAAAGTATACATTGTCTGATCCGAAGGAAATTTTATTTGAAAGCATATGTACTAAAAAGTATAATGACATTGTAGCAACTCCTGATCCAAATACAATATTAACTTAGGCTTGGTGTGTTTGCCAAGGGACTGGCAAAAGGTAAAGCTTGGGGGTATTACTGACACCTGTTAGTGTCAACTTTTACTAGAGCTTTTCACCCAAAAGGAAGCAAGAAAACACACTAGTCTAGGGATTTATCTGACAATTTCCACGAGTTTTGCATATTCTATAATTTCCAGGGAGATTTTCAGAAAAGTTGAAAAGAGGGGTTCAAGTGCAAAATAACCATGAAACTTATCCGTCACGAAGGACATCGCGGGGAAGGCTCGGGAAGATTCGGAAGACACTGGCGACGGGGGGGGCCGAGGGGCCGCCAGTGGGGCCGGCCGGCCCCACCATGGCGCCGGCGGCCCCCCGTTAGGGTTTCGGCCCCCTTCTGGAATGTTCCTCCACCGCCTCCAAGGAGTCATCTTGACCCTTGGTTACGTCGGTTTGATCCTGCGGCGCACGTCGATCCCACCGGGCTATAAATAAAGGGGTAGACCCCCTCCCTAAAGCATCAAGTCATTTGGAGATCAAGCCATCAAGAGCCTTCTCTAGTTCATCAAGAGCCTCTCTAGTTCATAGCTTTAGCCTAGTTAGATTAGAAGTAGAAGAGTTCTAGTTCTTCAGCGGGATCTGGAGCCCCTGACGTCTGTCTGGAGCGCGGAGTTCGATAATAGATCTAGTCCTTTCTTTTATTGTATTCAACATTATGATTCAGGCAACATTGTTCTTAATCTCTTATATATTCTTAATTGCAGTAGTCATTGTCTACTTTGATTATATGTCTAGGATAGTTGGTTCGATCTTATTGAATTCATGTAATTGCTCGTATAGCGTTTATCCAAGCGATCGCTGGGTAGATGGTAGACAATATGTAGACGTGGTGTCTAGATATCTTGTTTATCTGTGAGTGCACCCTGACGTGCCGGGACGTGTGGTAGTCTGCTGCGCAGTGACAGTGCGTTAGTTCCTCTGTAGTCCACCCTCCGTACGTAGGACTAGCATGGGCGCGGTCGCGAAGGAGGTGACTTTATTGTCTTAAAACCCTCATTAGTTGATGCCTCTTTGCATGTAATAATGATATAGGGTTAACTTAACGATGATTGCTAGATGTAGTTGCACTAATTAGAGTTATTCATTGATGTAGTTATTGAATTACCTTAGTATTTATTCCTAAGTTTATCCATTGGCTAGCTATTGTTATGACTAGAAGAGCTCTGATGTTTATCTATTTATGATGACTGATCATTATCATTATTTATCATATATATCTTTTATCATGTGATTTATCCCTGTTATGAGTAGGATTCTAGTTAGGGTTTATCTTTCACATCATTAGTATAAGTTATAGCTGCTTTATTCTTTTGGCATAAAATAAATCAACGATACTCGAATACTTCCTCTGGGTGAAATGCTACAACGGAGAATTATCTGTGGCGCTTGCGGATATATTCTAATTAGAGTTATTGCGTGTAGATTATTTTTATCCTTGGTTTTGGCATCATGTTAGGGATGACAACTTAACGTGAAGTGATGTTAAAAATACCAACAGTAGGTCCGGCTCTTGATGCTTTCGACATTTGAGAACAAGATTATGAGATCAAGCCAAGCCTCATCAAAATGGTGCAAGTTATTATGTTTAGTGGGAAGAAGGATGAAGATGCTATTGCTCATCTACAGAATTTTCTGGAGATTAGTAATACCATTAACATTCAAGGCATTCCTCAAGATGTTGCGCTACTTCGTTTGTTTCCTTTCTCATTAGAAGGAAGAGCGAAGCAGTGGTTTTATCAAAATAGAGATCAAATCAAGACATGGGAAGAATGTTCAAAAGCTTTCCTAGAGAAGTTTTTTCCAATAGGCCAAACCAATATTTTAAGAGGGAAGATTTCAGAATTTTATCAGCAGAAAGGTGAACCTATTCCAGAAGCTTGGGAGCGTTTCAAGGATATATATCAGACTGCCCGCATCGTGGAATGGAAAAGTGGTTGCTCATGCAAACATTTTATCATGGACTCACCCAAAGGTCATGTGAGCAATTGGACGCCACTGCTGAAGGATGATTCATGTCACTCACTCCTGGAAGAGCTGAAGCAATTATGGCAAAGATGGTAGAAAATCAGAATTAGACATTCAACACCCAGACATGCCATGAAAGTGAAGAAGTTCCAGAGGATTTGTGTGCAATATCAACCAAGATGGATGTATTATTGAACTGGCTAGAGCAAAGGAGCAATTATAAAAGAGATCGTCAAGCTATTCAAGATACATTCAACTCTCAAGATCAATATGAAGAAGATATTAATGAAATCATCAAGAAACAAGGGTGGAGTCGACCTCAGGCATCAAGCCAAGGTAAGTACCAATGTAATAATAATTCTTCCAATCAAAGACAACCACCCTTGAGAGAGTTAATATTAGAACAAGCTAGAATTAATGAGAGTATTTATAAAAAGCTTGCTTTTAATGATGAAATGTTAGAAGGAATAAATTCAAAATTAGATAATTTTTCTCTAGCAGTTAAAGAGCAAATAATGTTTAATAAAAAGATAGAATTACAAATTTCACATTTAGCCTCTACTTTGTCTGCCACTAACCATGAACAGATTAAAGGAATATCTACTAGCGGAGGTAAAGTTACACGTGATCCACCTTACCCCGAAGGTGCACGTAGACCTTCACATGTTGTGCAGGTAGACGAGGAAGCTGAAAAGAATACTCAAGAAGAAGAAGCACCCCTACCACGAGATGATCCGCAAGAGCCCGAATTAACACAAGATTTTCAAGATACTACTATCCTACCATTTCCACGAAGGAGGAGAAGTACTCCTACCGATGAGCGGTTCAGTAAGTTTGTCGAAATTATACAGAAATTATGTCAATGTTCCTTTGTTAGATGCTATGCAGGTACCAACATATGCGAAGTACTTTCGATCCATCCTCAATAACAAGGGACCACTACCATCTACCGAAGTCATCAAGCTAACAGAAGCATGTAGTGAGGCAATTCTACATTCTTCTCCCATCAAGAAAAAGGATCCAGGATGTCCCACCATTGACTGCTCTATAGGCAATCAGAATTTCGAGAACGCCTTATGTGATCTTGGGGCAAGCGTCAGTGTCATGCCCAAGACGGTCTTCAACAAACTCAACTACGCTCCGCTCACACCAACAACAATGTGCTTGCAACTAGCTGACCAATCAGTCCGCTATCCTGCATGGATTGCAGAAAATATTCCGATAAAAATCCATGACTTTTTTGTTCCTGTAGATTTTGTGGTACTTGACATGCAGGAAGAAAGAAATATACCTCTTATCCTCGGGCGACCTTTCCTAAACACCGCAAATGCAACCATCAATGTTGGAGCTAGAGAAATTATATTTACCATCAATGGGCAAGAAGAGCGATTTGCATTCAGGCCAAGACCTGAGCAATACAAGACTCTACAGGATCAAGAAGAGCAAGGTGCATCAACATCTCCGACCACGGAGATCTATCATAAAGAATAAATCAATTGGAGAAGTCCAATTCGCTGGACTTTAAAATCCTGAACCTTCGCCGGGAGGTAACTCGGTATTTATCAGTAATTTAATTTCTCGCATTAAATATTTTTTCTATCAATTGCATTATTAAAAAGAAACAAAATAAGCATGTCATATAAGCTAAGCCCCATGAAATTATAATTAACGAAGTGTAAAACCTCCGTCAATGAAATTTACTGTGGTGGCAGAAAATTATAAAAATACCATCATTAGAATTCTAATTTTTCATAAATTTATAAAAGTAATTTAGTTTTTCATTCTCATATCATTATACGGTACAAATACGGAAGACATGTGGGGGCCACACACATCACCTCATATCATCTCACACCCACCAATTATTCACTACCATTCAAAAATCCAATTATCACACACACTCACATGCATTCATCTCCATCCATGCCTGCCACCGAAAGGAGCACCTAGGGGGTAGCATATTGATCATTCTGAGGCAATTGTCGACACCAGAAGAAAGATGAGCACCAGCAGGCAGCAGATGGGGCCGGCCGGCCCCACCGCCACGCCGGCCGGCGCCCTACTACCTCCTCTCTGCTTCCAACTTTGCACACCCCCTCACTCATTCATTCCAAACACAGAGAACTCTGCTCCATGACCAGAAACAATTTTGACACTCTGTTCTTCAAAATCACCTATTAATTAGCAAGAAAAAGAAAAGAGAAAAGAGAGAAATTTATTTACAAGATCATCACAAGGATTTCCCCTCTCCTCTCTCTCTTTGATTTGCTAATCCTAGTCACTTTTGTGTTCTTCGTGTTCTTGTTGTTCTTGCCGTGTTCTTCGTGTTCTTCATTTACAGGCAAGATGAGTCAAAAAATTGGAGGTGCTCTCAAGAGTATTGGAAGAACTCTCTCCTTCTGTAGCACCCGAAGCCGTTCATCATCTCAAGTACCTTCAATTTTCGGCTCCGGAATGGACGTCGATCCTCCATCACCTCCTGAGTATCACCAACCATCTTCCTCTTCTCAACAAGAAGAGAGGTATGAGCTAATGAACATCAATCAAATTTTATTGCCACTAAGACCTCAAGTAGAAATATTTAATGTTGTAAAGAATAAGGAGTTTACTCATACCCCAACATTTGATGACACTTTACTAGTTGAGACTGGAATGGATTCTGAATTTGAACTTATATTTAGAATGGTTGGATGGGAATATGCATGGGAAATCACTGAGCAGGGTAGCAAATTACTCACCATAGAATTTATTAGCTCCCTAGACTTTGATGATGATTATGTATGGTTTAGAATGTTCAACAAATCTTTTGTTCTCACATGGAAAAATTTCAGTATGGCACTAGGATTCTCTGAGCAGTGTATAATAAATATAGCTAATGTTCTTGAGGATTTTGATAAAGATGATTTTTGGGAGAGCATCACTGCTAAGAGGCCAGAACGTAAACAAAAATACACCACTGATGAAGTCCATAACCCAACACTGAGATTCATGCTTAAATGGCTAGCCATTACTTTCTTTCCTAGAGAAGAACTAAATACCATTAGACAGGATGAGTTGCATTTATTATACATCATGATTAAAAAGATAAAAGCATCTCCTGTGAAGCTAATGTTGAACTACTGGAGAACCGTACCTCCCATGAGAAAGTGCAGTATTTCTTTTACATCTTGGATTACACGGTTAGCTTCGGGACTAGATTTATTATCTAAAGCTACACTTACATATATTACTGGTTCCCAAAGAGTTATTGGATATGACTTTTTCTTTCGTGCTCACATGCTGAAACGCCGAAATAGAAAGATAATCATGATTTATAAAAATTATCCAAAGGAGTACGAGTTGCCTGATAGGGATTTGGGGATTTATACCGTTGATAGTTACACTTTTCCAGAGACTGCTAACATTGGTAGGTGTCCTTCAGCACGCATCAGCAGAGTCCCCAGGACCGTGTACACTGGGACAGATACAGCACCAACGGGTCTAGCTCATTTTCATTTTACTAACTTTACAGAGCCAGGTGCATATCATGAGCCACATCAGCCTTGGTCCACCCACTCAGGTTGGGAGGACCAGCCCACATCAACAAGGAGAGTCGTCTACATCTACCGGGTGGGGAACATTCCCCACACAGGAGCCTGAAGATCATGGGCAAGGATTTCAGAGAGGACGGGCATCATTCTCAGTGCGTGGGAACACGGAGTACACCCCTAGTGGACCGTTTGCGTACCATGCACCACCAGAAGATGATTATATGCCACCTCCTGAGCGGTACTTTAGCACTCCTGTTAATGATTTTCCTACTATGTCTACCTATTTGACTAACATCCAGCAGGGACAGCAGACGACGAATGAGACTCTGCACCGACACGGCGAAGGCAAAGACCAAGTTGGCCACAGGCTTTCAAGAAGATACCCCGGTGGCAAAGATCGATGGACCGGCGACTTGATCACTTGCAGCATGGACAGCAGCACCTACAGACCGGGGTGGGATACCTAATAGAGCAGCTGGGGTTTGGACCACCCCCCGACCCAGAATTTTGAGTATGACAAACATGCAGCTTGGGGGAGAGCCCCCGCGAGGTGAGCACCATCCGCCTCTTTGTATATACTTTATCCTTACCATATTTCAGTATTTACTTTCTAGTATTTAGTTTGTGCCATTAAAGCAGAGTTTAGCACTAAATTCTGAAGTTCTTAGCAAAAAAAATATCTCTCTCTCTGCAATTACTTAGCATCTGAGAATTCAATCTTTCTTTGAATTATATGAAGTTTATCTACCCTGATAATTTATTCTGAAACTCAATATCTGTGGGTAGCATAAAACTTCTGATTCAGTCTAAGTAATTGGCAGATATCATATAAAAAGGTTTGAGCTAGTATATATTTCATTCTAAGCAATGGCTAAGCTCCAGATATTTTAGAATTAATTTAAGCAATCTGATAGACCACCTTGCTAGTATGATTAAGTAGATTGCTTTGCTATGCGCTCATGATTGAAGTCACATACACAAAAATGTTTTACTCTACAATAAATTCTCTCTTAAAGGTCTAAAAGAGAGTGTGGGATATAAATTAAAAGATGCCATACCAAAGAAGTATGAGCCCAAAAGATGCCATATCAAAAGGGTATGAGCCAATTCAAAAGAAAGAGATAAAACAATGGGTGCAAAGACACTCGCCTGAGAGAAAAATGGGTACACAAAAGGTATCCTCTGGGAGATAGCCCACACTTTCGAGAGACAGAAAAGAGAGAATGTTGCATAAGAGCTGAAATTAAAAGTTTTAATCACTAGCACATTCAATCATGATGCATAGTATAGGTAATCTACTTAAATCTTATTAGCAAAGTTCTCATGGTTTTTAGGATAAAAATTCATACAAAACAAAAAGAGGAAACCTCTGGAGTGATGCTCAAGCAAAGAATGGAATATATGCAGTGCTTGCTAAATTATTCTATCTTTCAATTACCCAAGATTTAATTAAGAGTTGATAAGCACCATGGTTAAAAGGTTGAAGAATAAGTTTGAAAGATAGAATTAATGGATTATAATCTAAAGAAATTTTAAAGCATTCATTGATACTCTAGAAGTTTCATTTCAAGTCTACTTTGCTAAGGGACTAGCAAAGACTTAGCTTGGGGGTAGTTGTTGACGGTCACTAAGTCCAAATTTTATACCGTCAACAATAGCTTCTAAACAGGCAATAAGTAGACTAATAGGGTTTTATCTGACAAATTCCATGATTTTTGGTTATTTATGAAATTTCCAGGTGATTTTCCGTAAAAGGTTAAAAGAAGGGTTTCAATGCAAATATACCACGAAACTTAACCGCGATGAAACAACATCGCCAGAGGACTCCGGACTCCGAGACACCGAAGGAGCGGGGGGCCACAGCTACCACCAGGTGGGGCCGGCCGGCCCCACCCCCCCCGCCCGGCGCCCCCTAGGGTTTGGCCCCGGCTTCGGAACCTTCTCCTAGCGGCTAGGGTTTTCATCTCCACCGTTGGTTGAGTCGGTTTGATCTGCGGCGGCGCACACTCCACCGGGCTATAAAAGGAGGGGTAGACCCCCCTCAACACACCAATTCATTCCTCCCGCTTCATTCGTCAAGAGTAATCGAAGTTAGGGTTTCAGAGATTAGAAGTAGAGCTCTAGTTCTTCAAGTTCTTAGTTTAGTCATCTAGCAAGATTCAAGTAGAGATTGGGCGCTCCGCTCGGGATTCCAGATCTATCTTCTAGAATTTGGTAATTTATCTTGTATTTCATTAATGACTTTGCTCTACTTTAATATATTGCTATTTATTCAGTTCTTAGTTTATTCTAGTTGCACATTCGATATAGATGTAGTTTATGATGATTATTGTTATATGATCGTAAAGCGCCTGATTCAATACTCGAGTGGGTCAGGTGGTGCACATTATGTAGACGTAGTGTCTAGATATATTGTGTACCTATGGAGGCACCCTGATGTGCCGGGTCGTGTGGTAGTCCGCGTAGGTGACAGCTACGTTGGTTCCTCTGTAGTCCACCCCCCGTACGTAGGACTAGCCGAGCATGGTCGCGAAGGAGGTGACTTCATTGTCGTAATATCCTCATTAGTTGATGCTCCTTATGATGTTTTCTGAGTTTATTGCACTATAGATGAAAATGTGTAGCAATGGAGTAGGCTGTAGACTTTATATTAGTAATTACATAGGTTTCTTTATTTCTAAATTGGATCTCTAGATGGCTTTACTACATTAGAGAGTCTCTAACTTCCTAGCTCTGGAATACCATCTATCTTAATTACTCATTTATCATTTATCGTTACTGTTGACTAGTTATCGCTAAAGCATTGGTGTAATAGGTTATGATAATGTTCATTTATTATTCTTACTCCTAGCAACCCACTCCTAATAGATAAAATGCTGCTTTATCCTTTTGGCATAAAATAAATCAACGATACTCGGAATACTCACTGGGTGAAATGCTACAACGGGAGAATTATCTCGTGGCGCTTTTGCGGATATATTCTAATTAGAGTTATTGCGTGTAGATTATTTTATCCTTGGTTTTTGGCATCATGTTAGGGATGACAACTTAACTTGAAGTGATGTTAAAAATACAAACATGGGCTCGGAAGCGCGGTTCATAAGAGCCGCACGGTATGCCCGAGGCGGGACTCGGCTCCCGTCCGCCGGGTCCCGAGGGGGCTCGATGCTCTCCCACGCGGGATCCCGCTACTCGGCTGCCATGCTAGCCTCGGATGCGGCTTCTGGGACGGCCCCGCTTGGGCCGGGGGGCGTGTTGAGGCCGTCCCCGAGCTGCCCCCTCGACTCTGTTGCCACTCGAGGTGGCTGTGTCGAACCCTGAGATGGGCCGCCCTTCCTTCCCAGGACCGTAAATGGGCCGTCGCCCGGACTCACTTCGTGGAGAAGGAAACCGTCATTTCGCCCCGTCGTGGGCGTGGGCGCGCTTTTCCAGGCGGCCAGCACGGGATGCGGGGCCGCGCGAAGTGGCGGGCCCCACTTTCCCCGTCGTGGCGGATCGCCAGCAGCGTGTGGCCATAGGCCCCGCGGCGGATGTGATGTGCGGCGCTGCGGCTTTCTGCCACGGTCACGCGGTGGCGGGGAGCCCCTGGGCCCCTGCGCCCCGGATCTTTTGTGCGGGGCGGGCCGCGCGGCGCGTGTGTGTGTGCCGGGCCCCGTGTGGGCTGTGGCCGCCCGTCGCTGCCGGCGCCTCGGTCGTCTTGAGGTGTGTGATCGATTACGGTGTATCGTGAGTTGATACGCATTAAGTGCGAAGAGGGAAGCACGTTGGGTATAAATACCTACGCGGCGGCCGCGTCGTCCTACCTTCTCGCCTTCCTTGCCCCTGCACCCGCCTTCGTCTCCTCCGCCATCGACATCTGCCCGGCCCGCCGTTGCCATGGCGTCGAGACCCGAGATCATCGGTGTGGAGGAGTGGGAGATGAGCTCTGTGACGCTGTCGGAGCTGGTGGCGCTCGTGGGGAAGGGGCTTCTCCGCCCCTGTGCCGACGAAGCCTCGCCAGAGTGGATTGTCCCGCCGGCCTCCGAATCGGTGTGTCGCATACCCTGGCGATGACCCTCTCCCACTACAACCTTGACCTCCCCAAGATTTCTGAGGGGCTTGTCGTCACCGAGGATGAGGAGGGTCGCGAGGAAGAGGTGTTCGCCGAGCTGCTCCATCGGGATGAAGAAGCCACGTCCGCACTGGTCGGGCACTTCGAGCCGGCTATCCTCCCTGGTGCTGCCGAAGGGGCCAACGCTGCTGACGCCGCAGATGCCGACGCCAGGGCTAGAGGGGGGTCAGATGCCCCCCAGTAAATTCTGTAATTCGGGCCAAGTGTGCTCATGTAGAAAACTTGATTAGTATTTTGTTTTGTTTGTGTTGACTAAGATTCTGGCCCGTCGAGGCCTTATGTTTCTTATGCTGACTCTTTCGTCGTCACTGTGTTTCCCTTTCGCGGTGCTCGTTACTTAGTCGTGCAGGGGAAGCTTTGCAGCCGTAAGTCGCCCTTTAGCCGAAGGTAGGGGTCGTGTTGATTGTCACGGCCCTGTTGTCTTTTCGTAACGAGCGACTTCCCCGTGAGGCTCGGAGTCCCCTTTTGGCTGAGGGCTGCAAGCGTATCGTAGCGCCCGGGCGTGGGTGGCCTCGCGGCTCAACCGCCTCTGGCCTCGGGGCGACTTCGATCGTGCCTTTAACTAAGTACGCAGGACCTTCGGGAATGTAGAGTTTATGAAGGATAGTCAGAAAAATGAGGTGCTTTCCAGGAGGGGGTTCCCCCCTTTCTAGCCCCCCGAGGGAGGCTTGGTTTTGATGAGTCAAAAACAAGTCTCACTGAGCCCTATCGAGGACAGAATGGCATGTCTTGGGAAAACGCCCAAGGGCTTAAATTTGTTTAGTCAAAAGTACAAAACGCATGTACAACGCTTGGAAAATTCAAGGGTAGAAGCGACGTAGCTGTTGGATGTTCCAGGCGTTGTTGAGGATTTCGCCCTCCTCATTGGCCAGCTTGTAGGTGCCCGGCTTGAGGACCTCTGCGACGATGAAGGGCCCCTCCCAGGGTGGTGTGAGCTTGTGACGGCCTCTGTTGTCAGGCGGAGACGGAGCACCAGGTCGCCCTCCTTGAGATCTTGGATCTGGACTCGACGGTCGTGGTAGCGTCGGAGAGACTGCTGGTATCTTGCTGAGTGTAGAAGGGCGGCATCCCTAGCTTCCTCGAGCATGTCCAGCGACTGCTCCCGAGCCACCTGATTGCGCGCCTCATCATAGGCCTTGAGCCTTGGAGACCCGAACTCCAAGTCAGTAGGCAGCATAGCCTCGGCGCCGTATACCAGGAAGAAGGGCGTGAACCCTGTAGCCCGGCTCGTCGTCCTGAGGCTCCAAAGGACCGAGGGGAGTCCCTCGAGCCACCTTTTGCCGAACTTGTTGACCTTGTTGAAGATCCGAGGCTTGAGCCCTTGCAGTATCATCCCGTTGGCCCGCTCCACTTGTCCGTTTGTCTGGGGGTGCGCGACTGAGGACCAGACGATGCGTATCTGGTGCTCATCGCAGAAATCTCAGAACTTCACCCCCGTGAACTGGGTACCGTGGTCGGTGATGATGGAGTTTGGAACTCCAAAACGGTGGATGATGTCGGTAAAGAAGAGCACCGCCTGCTCGGACCGAATGTTGGTGACAGGGCGCGCCTCTATCCATTTGGAGAACTTGTCGATGGCGACAAGCAGGTGCGTGAAGCCCCCGGGCGCTTTCTTGAGGGGTCCTACCAGGTCCAGGCCCCACACAGCAAAGGGCCATGTGATTGGGATGGTCTGGAGCGCCTGAGCCGGCAGGTGCATCTGACGGGTGTAGTATTGGCATCCTTCGCAGGTGCGTACTACCTCAGTGGCGTCAGTGACCGCGGTCGGCCAGTAGAACCCTTATCGAAAAGCGGTGCCGATGAGGGATTGAGGGGCGGCATGGTGGCTGCACACGTCGGCGTGGATCTTGCGGACGAGGGCGAGGCCTTCTTCGACTGTGATGCACCGCTGTAGGACCCCCGAGAGGCTTCGCTTGTAGAGCTCGTCCTCGATAACGACGAAGGACTTCGCTCTTCTTGCGATACGCCTAGCTTGGTTGAAGTCCTCAGGGAGGGTGCCTCGGACGATCCAGTCGAGGTACGGTTTCCTCCAGTCTGGCTTGGGCTCGGCCTCTGGGTCCTCTCCGTCGATCTCCATGACTTCGGCATCCGATGCCGAGGACACCCCAGAAGCCGAGGGGGCCTCGGATGTAGTGGGTGCCTCAGTCGTCTCCCCAGCCCCCGAGGGCGGGTCGGTGCGGTCTCCCGAGGCCTCCTCCTGTCCGGCGAGGGTGACGGAGGGAGCTGTAAGGTCTTTAGCAAAGAAGTCGGGAGGAACGGGGCTCTTCCAACGGCAATCTTGGTGAGTTCGTCGGCGGCTTCGTTGTACCTCCGGATGACGTGATTGAGCTCGAGGCCGTCGAAATTGTCCTCCAGGGCGCGCACCGCCTTGCATTACGCGTCCATCTTGGGGTCGTGGCAGCTTGAGTCCTTCATGACCTGGTCAATGACGAGCTGCGAGTCCCCTCGGACGTTGAGGCGCTTGATGCCAAGTTCGACGGCGATCCTCAACCCGTTGAGGAGGCCTTCGTACTCTGCCATATTATTTGACGCTGGGAAGTGAAGGCGGATTACGTACCGCATGTGCACCCGGAGGGGCGAGACGAAGAGGAGGCCGCCAACTCTGGTCTTTATCAGGGACCCGTCGAAGTACATCGTCCAGCATTCCGCCTGAAGCTGGAGCGGCGGTAGCTGGGTGTCGGTCCACTCCACGAGGAAGTCAGCCAAGACTTGGGACTTGATGGCCTTCCTTGGCGCATAGGAGAGGGCCTCTCCCATAAGCTCGACGGACCACTTGGTGACCCGCCCCGAGACCACCCAGTTCTGGAGGATCTCTCCCAACGGGAAGGAAGAAACCACGGTCACGGGGTGGGCGTCGAAGTAGTGCCGGAGCTTGCGCCACGTCAGGATCACCGCGTAGAGCAGTTTTTAGATCTGCGGGTAGCGGATCTTGGTCTCAGACAACACCTCACTGATGAAGTAAACCGGCCTTTGGACCGGCAATGCGTGGCCTTCCTCCTGTCTCTCGACGACGATGGCCGCGCTGACCACCTGGGTGGTCGCAGCAACGTACAGGAGGAGAGCTTCTCCTTCGGCAGGCGGGACAAGGACCGGGGCACTGGTGAGGGCGGTCTTGAGCTTGTCGAGGGCCTCCTGGGCCTCGGGGGTCTAGGAGAAGCGCTCGGATTTTCTCAGGAGGCGATACAGGGGCAAGCCTTTTTCGTCGAGCTGTGAGATAAAGCGGCTGAGAGCCGCAAGGCAGCCCATGACTCGCTGCACGCCCTTCAGGTCCTTGATCGGCCCCCTGCTTGTTACCGCGGTCACCTTCTCCGGGTTAGGCTCGATACCGCGCTTGGAGACGATGAACCCAAGGAGCATGCCCTGGGGGACCCCGAAGACGCACTTCTCAGGATTGAGCTTGACGCTCTTGGCCGTGAGACACTGAAAAGCGATCTCAAGGTCAGATATGAGGTCGTCAGCCCTCTTGGTTTTGACCATGATGTCGTCGATGTAGGATTCCACGGTCTCGCCGATGTGGTCACCGAAGACGCCCTGCATAGACCGCTGATACGTGGCCCCTGCGTTCTTGAGCCCGAAGGGCATCGTCACGTAGCAGTACATGCCGAAGGGGGTGATGAAGGACGTCGCGAGCTGGTCGGACTCCTTCATCTTTATTTGGTGATAGCCGGAGTAAGCATCAAGGAAAGATAAGAGCTCACACCCCGAGGTGGAGTCGACTATCTGGTCGATGCGTGGTAAAGGAAAAGGGACTTTCGGACATGTTTATTTAAACTAGTATAGTCTACACACATCCTCCATTTCCCACTCTTTTTCCTAACCATTACAGGATTAGATAACCACTCGGGGTGGAACACCTCCTTGATGAATCCGGCCACCAAAAGTTTGTTCACCTCCTCGCCGATGGCCCTACGCTTCTCCTCGTCGAATCGGCGCAGATGTTGCTTCACCGGTCTGGACCCGGCCCAGATATCAAGGGAGTGCTCGGCGACATCGCTCGGAATGCTTGGCATGTCCGAGGGACTCCACGCGAAGATGTCGATATTCACGCGGAGAAAGTCGATGAGCACGGCTTCCTATTTAGGATCGAGGTAGTCGTAGATCTTCACCGTCTTGCTGGACGAGGTGGAGGGGTCCAGCGGGACCTCCTTCACCCCATCGGACGGCTCGAAGGTGCCCGCGTGGCGCTTGGAGTCGAGAGCTTCGGAGACAGCCATGGCCTCGGCGTGTTCGATCGCCTCCACGTCGCAGTTGAACGTGTGCTCATAGGAGGAGCCAACGGTGATGACGCCGCTGGGGCCTGGCATCTTGAGGAGGAGGTACATGTAGTTCGGGACTGCCATGAATTTCGCGTACGCGGGACGTCCGAGGATGCCGTGATAAGCTCCTTGCGGTAGTTGGATGGTGTCCCAAAGACGACGGGGAGGTCGATCTGTCCGAGGGTCCAAGCTCGCTTGCCTGGCACTATCCCCTGGAAGGGAGAGCTGGAGGGTCGGAGTTGAGGGCGCGCCATCCCTAGCAAGCTGAGGGTCTCGGAGTAGAGGATGTTGAGGGCGCTGCCGCCATCCATCAGCACCTTGGTGAGCCGAACATTGCCGACAACGGGGTCCACCACGAGCGGATACCTTCCAGGGTTTGGCACGTAAAGCGGGTGGTCGTTGAGGCCATAAGTGCTGGCCCCGGCCGACCACGGCAGGTATTGCGGCGTGGCGGGGCGCACCGAGAACACCTCTCGACGTTCACGCTTGATCCGGCGTGGGGAGAGGTTCACTGGAAGGCCCCCTATGACCATGAAGACATCGTGGACCTCCGGGAACCCGTCTCCCTTGCCTTCGTCCTTCTTCTCCTTCTTCTTCTTGTCCTCGGGTGGGGGGTGTTTCTGGTAGAAGCGACATGCCAAGTCACACTCCCCCATGGTGTGCTTAACCGGGAATTTGTGGAAGGGGCACGGCTTCTTGAGCATGTCGTCGAACGCCCCGGGCCCCGGGGGGCCTCGGGGTGCCTTGCGGTCGGCTGCGGCAACGAGCTCATCCTCGGAGTCCTCCTCCTTCTTGCCGTGCTTGCCTCTCCGCTTGCCCCTCTTGCTCTTCTTCTGGCCGTGGATTGCAGCCGCGTCAGTTCCTTCATCCTTCTGCTTTCCCTTGTTGACGGCGCCACAGAAGATGGCCCCCACCGCTTCCTCACCGGAGGCGAAGTTGGTGGCCACCTTGAACAGCTCGTTGGCAGTGGAGGGCATTTTTCGGCCCAACTCATGGACCAGCTCCTTGCAGGTCGTCCCGTTGAGGAACGCGCTGATGATGGTAGCGCCGGCGACGTTGGGCAGCTCGGTACACTTCTAGGAGAAGCGGCGGATGAAGTCGCGGAGCGACTCGTCGGTCTTCTGGCGGCAGCTACGGAGGTCCCAGGAGTTCCCAGGGCGCACGTATGTGCCCTGGAAGTTTCCCACGAAGACCTTGACCAGGTCGCGCCAGTCGTAGATCGTGCGGGCGGGAAGGTGCTCCAGCCATGCCTGAGCGGCGTCGCCCAAGTGAAGAGGAGGTTGCGGATGATGAGCCTGTCGTCGTCCACCCCACCCAGCTAGCAGGCGAGGCGGTAGTCGTTGAGCCAGACCTCGGGATTCGTCTCCCCCGAGTACTTTGTGAGATTGGCGGGCTGGCGGAACCTGAAGGGGAACCGAGCGCTGCGGATCTCCCAGCTGAAGGCGCGAGGCCCCGGTGGGTCCGCTTCATCGCGGTCATCGTCGTAGTCGTCGTGCCGCCCCTGGCCGGGCGGTTGCGCTGGTCCCGCGCCCTTGCCTCCCTCACGATGTTGCGTGCATCGCCGTCGTTGAGGCTGCCACGGTTGTCCTGGATGCGCTCGCGAACTAGCCTTCACGAGGGTTCCTGGTGGACCGAGGCCTCGCGGTCCTCCCGGGGAGCGCCCCCGGGTCCTCATCCTTCTGTGCGCGAAGGCGTGAGGCTGAGCTCTCGGCCTGCTGGACCGCAGCGGTCTCGATGTTGTCCCGCATCTCATCGCGGATGCGGCGCCCCTCCGGGGTGGAGGGCTCCGGCATTGCTCGGAGAAGCAGGGCTGCAGCCGCGATGTTCTGGCTTGCTCGCTGGAAGATGGGGGGCGCTCGCCCCCTTCGTCGTTGACGATCCTCTGGTGGACGTCGCGGGCGGCTTGTCGCGCCCAAGGGCTCATGTTGAGCACCGTGCGGTAGCCTCGCCGAGCGCCGTCTATCTTCTCGCCGCAGCCGAAGACGGGTCGTGGGTCGAGCTGGCCTCGAGGTCACGGATCTGCCGACGGTGTGCCGACGCGGCCCCCGGGGCGCGGCTGCCGGATCCTCCGCCCTTGGAGTGGTTGCTGGTGGTGGGGTCCGCTCTCCCTGAGGTCGGGAGGTGTTGGGATCCACCGGGGTCGCAACCAGTGGAGCGGTCCCGGGAGCGTGCCTAGGGTCACGATACCGTTCCTCGTCGTCGCTGTCGCGACCGTCGGTGCTGAGGTCACGAACCTCCACGTGGAAGCACTCGCGCGTCGGATCATACATGTCGTCCGGGGAGTCAGAGTCGGGGTAGCCGAAGGCGAATACGTGTTCCGGGATGAACCCCCTGGGCTCCGTATCCTCGAGGTAGCACCGGATGGGGTGGATGTAGCGCGCGCCGGAGTGGCGACGCCGCTCCTCTTCTCTGACCAGGTACTCCTCGAAGGCGTGGACGGATCCGTCGGGGATGTCCGCACCGGGCTGCTCCGTGGAGCGCCTGCGGCGACGTGTGCGCCTTCTTCAGGCTCCCACGATGGTGGGGACCAACGCCGCGTTCGTAGCAGCAGCATTGACCAAGCCAAACGGCTGGCGTGGTGGCGATGGCAACTGAGCGTCCCTGCGAGGGGCGTCGCCCAGTCGAAGCGCCATGAAGTCCTCCTCCAGACCGCCGGCGTCGTCAGGAGTCCGGTGTGCACGACGAGAACGTGCGCCGCGGTGCCTCCTACGCCGGGCTGGCGATGAGTCCGCCGGGGCCATGTCGAGGGGTCCCTGAGGCCCAGCCGAGAGGAGCTCCATGTCAAACTGGACTCCAGTTGACACGAACTCGAGCTCACCGAACCGGATCAAGGTCCCCGGCTCCAGCGGCTGGGAGAGAGGAGAGTCAGGGTCGAAGCGTCCCCGCAAAGTGCCGTCACGTCTACTGGCCATCTGGGAGTTTGGCGGGAAATGAGGTGAGACACGCACGTCCCCCTACCTGGCGCGCCAACTGTCGGTGCTAGAACTGGCGGTCCTAGTACCAATGAGTGAATTTATGGTGCGTGCTCCCTACTCCGGATGGTGTACAAGTTGAACACAAGGGTTTATACTGGTTCGGGCAAGGAAGGCCCTACGTCCAGTGGGGGAGGAGATCTTGTATTATCTTGCACCTAAGTGCTCGTAGGTAGGGTGTACAAGCAGATTGAGAGAGGGAGCTGGTCCCAAGTCTCGTGGTGATTGAATGTAGTGCCAATATCGGGCGTGAGTGTGAGTCTATATCCCCCTATCGTCTACGGGCCCCTGCCACCCCCTTTTATAGCCGCAAGGAGGTGGACGAGGCTTACAAGGAGTCGGCGTGCGCGGGAAGCTGCTCTTTCCTCCCGACTCACGACCTCGGAGCCCGCCGTCATCCCTACGCCGAGTGACCTTGGCGCGGTGCTTGGCACTGTTGCTGGCGCCGCAGGGCATGGGTGTGGCTGTGAGGAGTCACATCTTCTGTTCTGACAACGGGGGCCCTGTAGGAGTTGATGGAGAGGCCGAGGGAGACGTATCCGTTCCTCGTAGCATACTGTAGCTTTGACTCCCCTGGGTTCCAGGGCTCGGAGGGTCTCGGCACCTGCTGCCGTACGCGGGGTGGTCGGCACAGTGGTAAAGCCGTCATCGGGGCCCCCGCCGGCCATCCCGGGTTCAGAAAACGCAGGAGGGACTGTTGCTTTGACCGTCGCCCCGCCTGGCCTGACTACCGTACGGAGGATAATGCTGGGTGACCGCCCTTGACATGGTGGCCACCGCCTCGGGGCTTTGATGATTTGACCTGCCAGAAAGGTTAGGCATCACGGCGCCCCACAGTGGCAGGCATGGCCTCCACTGTGGAGGATAACATAATCCCGGGCGCGGGTGAGAGCCATGACGGGATAGCTCTTATCCTCTGCCACTCTGACGGGCACTGTGGGAAGCCTGGTTTGACCACGAAGTGCGGCGCGCCCCGCCCGAGGCCTGTTCGTCAGGGGCCCGGGCGAGGCTGTGAATCGGCTCCCCGTCCGAGGTCCCAAAGAAGGGGGGGGCTCGGGCGTGACGGAGAGTTGGACGCTGGTCCTAGTGTGCCAGAGCCGTGGCCCAGATTGAACAGTGGGAGGCCTGTTGGGCCAAGTTTTGTGTCCGTTGGGCTTTCTTTAGGGGCCCCTATTTTGGTCCCTGACACTATGTTTTCTGCAGGTTTTGGGACCTCCCTGTGCAGGGGAGGTTCTGCCGAAATTTTTAGTAGATTGACACTTACCAAATTTCTGTTTTTAGGACACGTGAGCGACCTCGATCGACTTCATCGGAGTTGCTGGTCTGCCTGCACTGCCTCGCCTCGCCACCGCCCCACCTCGCCACCGGCCCGCTAGCCTGACCTCACCGACACCGAGGGTATAACCCCCTCCTACTTTGCATGCATGTTTAATTAACGTAAAATAGTTAGGCGTCTCCCGTCTGAAAGAGATACGATCGGAGGTATGCAGATCTTTTGCATATCTCCGACCGTATCTCTTTTGGATTGTCCACGTATTTTGGACAGCTCGTGGATGCGTAGATGAGGTTGGTTTTCATGCACCTCTCCGCTTTGAGACAGACTTTCAGCATCACCTCTCCGTTGTTCTCCGGATACACACAGGGACGTGTATCGGGAGAACAGCGGGGAGGTGCTGCCGAAATTCTATCTCGAACCGGAGGGGAGCATGAAAACCAACCTCATCTACGCATCTGTGGGTGGGATTAGGACCTATCCTGACCTATTAGAGAGTAGGAACGACGTGCAGATGCAATTCCTAGTTATGCTAAACCCTTACATATATATATGCCAGAGGATGGAGAACCGTGATTGGATGTACACGGGGCATGCACAATTGACCGCGGAATGGATGACTAAGACTAATGCTTTCTTAGCGCATTCTTTTGGCGTGGCTGCTAAAGGGTCCAGTCGAATGCCGTGTCCTTGCTTCAAATGTGACAACCGTGTAAGAAAGAATAAGAAGCACGTGGGGGAAGATCTTGTGTTGTATGGATTCACGCCAAACTACACTTGCTGGATCCATCATGGTGAAGCTGATCGTATTAGGGAGGAGGTGGTGAGACCACGCCTCGACGCTTTTGATGGAGAAGCTGGGGTGGCAGAATGGATGGATGACTTTCAGGAAGCACGGTTCGGTGAAGAATGTGAGGACGAGCCAGAGGAAACCACGAAGGCGTATTACGATATGTTGTCTTCCGCACAAAAGCCCCTTCATGAGAAGACAACAGTATCACAGTTAGATGCCATTGGACGCCTAATGGCGTTGAAGTCGCAGTGTGCCATGAGTCGAGACAACTTTGATTCTTTGTTGGCAGTGGTTGCATCCCTCCTTCCGGAGAGTCATGTTTTGCCGAAGAACTTGTACGAGTCATAGAAACTTCATCGTGCACTTAAGACGCCATATGAGCCAATCCATGCTTGTCCGAATGGGTGTGTCCTATTTTGGAAAAATCATGAGAAAGCAACACACTGTCCAAAGTGCAAATCCTCAAGGTATGTGGTGGAACCTATTGAAGGCAAAAATGGACACCCTGGTATTCCCGTAAAGGTCCTACGGTACCTTCCTTTCATACCGAGGATCCAACGGCTATACATGACAGAGGAGTCCGCAAAATAGATGACATGGCACAAACATGGGAAAAGATACAACACTGACAAGATGGTACACCCATCGGATGGTGATGCGTGGAAGCATTTCGATGCCATACATCATGATAAAGCTCTGGAGGCTCACAATGTACGTGTTGCACTGGCAACAGATGGGTTCAACCCCTATGGAACGATGGCGGCCCCGTACACTTGTTGGCCTGTATTTATGACCCCCCTCAATCTTTCCCCCGGCGTCATGTTTCAACCCAAGAACGTGTTTATGTCGCTCATAATTCCTGGACACCCAGGCAACAAGATGGGTGTGTTTATGGAGCCTCTAATTGATGAATTGATCCAAGCTTGGGAAAAAGGTGTACTCACATATGACCAAGCTACAAAGAAGAACTTCATAATGCATGTGTGGTACCAGTACTCCCTTCATGACTTTCTAGCGTATGGAATATTCTACGCGTGGTGTGTTCAAGGCAAGTTTCCATGCCCAATATGCAGGAGTGCTGTGAGGTTCATTCGTCTAAAGATGGGGGCAAGTTTTCTTCATTTGACCAACATCGTCAATTCCTTCCTCTTGACCATCCATTTAGAAGAGATGTCAAACATTTTAGAAAAGGAGTTCAAATCACCGATCCTATACCTCACATTATGACCCCCTACCGAGGTCCGTGCAGAGATAGAAGCTCTCAAAGAGGATAAGCAGAAAGGTGGTTTCATTGGATATGGTGTAGAACATCAATGGACTCATAAATCAGGCTTGACTAGGCTCCCCTATTTCAATGACATTCTTCTTCCACACAACATTGATGTAATGCACACAGAAAAAAATATCGCTGAGGCTCTCTTTGGAACACTCATGGATACAGATAAGTCCAAGGACAATGTGAAGGCTAGACTTGATCTAGCAATGATGTGTGATAGACCAAAGCAAGTGATGAAGCCTCCCGTGCCGGGGGGCACATGGAAAAGAACTGCGGCCGATTTTATATTGAAAAGAGACCAAAGGAAGGAAGTCCTGCTGTGGATTAAGAGCTTAAAGTTTCCAGATGGGTATGCCGTGAATTTGAGTAGGGGAGTTAAGTTGGATACTATGCGAGTCTTAGGGATGAAGAGTCATGACTACCACATATGGATTGAGAGGCTCCTTCCTGCGATGACTAGGGGATATCTCCCGGAACATGTGTGGCGTGTGCTGGCAGAGTTGAGCTATTTCTTTCGACAGCTTTGTGCTAAGGAGATATCTCGAGACATGATTGATGACTTAGAGAAAGTGGCACCTGTGTTGCTGTGCAAGTTGGAGAAGATCTTTCCACCCGGGTTCTTCACGTCGATGCAGCATATGATTTTACACCTACCTTACGAGGCCCAAATGTGGGGACCCGTGCAAGCCCATTGGTGCTATATGATCGAGAGATGTCTAAAGATTCTTCAAAAAAAAAGTGTAGGAATAAAGCCAAAATTGAGGCTACTTGCGAGCAGAGGCATTCATTCGAAGAGGTGTCAAACTTCACAACAACATACTATAAGGATACCCTTCCAAGTGCGCACAATCCTCCCACTCGTTATAACACTAACGAGAGTTCATCTAGCCTCGATCTGTTCAAAGGGCAACTCGGAAAGGCGAGCGCCGGGCACCAAGAACTTAAGGCATGATGAATGGCGCATTATCATGCTTTATGTGTTGTTGAACCTTGATGAAGTGAAGCCTTATGTACAGTAAGTTCTTAATGAGCTTGTTACATTCCTAGTTATCACTATTCTCTATATATCCAACCTACCTGTCTCTTGTTTTCTAGGGAATTTCTGAATACATATTAGACGGGGAGTAGGCCTCCTTCTCCTCAGGAAGAAGATAGTCTACTCAAAGACGCTGCGCCTGATTTCATTTCCTGGTTCGATACGAAGGTATCTCCTCAAACTTTGTCATCGCACATTGCTCCAATGAGCAAGTAATGTAACGATCTATGTGGCTTCATCTTGTAGGCCCGCATAGATGGACACATGGATGCTGAGTTGAAAGGGCTCGCCAAAGGCTTCGCCTATAGGGTCAAGACATTTAATATTTATGATGTCAATGGCTATCGCTTTCACACAAGAAACTATGAGCAGAAAAATGAGAATCGAAAAACCACGAATACTGGAGTTCGTACGCCTGGCACCGATGGGTGTGACTACTATGGCATAGTAGAGGAAATATATGAACTTGATTTCCAGTGTCACAAATCTCCTAATCCAGTCGTATTCAAATGTCATTGGTTCGATCCTAATGTCACAAGAAAAACCCCAGAGCTTGGATTAGTGGAAATTCGACAGGATTCTATGTATCAAGGAGAGGATGTGTATATTGTGGCCCAACAGGCCACACAAGTTTATTATCTTCCATGGTCATGCCAAAAAGACCCAAATCTAATGAGCTTTTTGGAAATAGACCATCATGAGAAGTGGGCTTCGAAGATATGCCATTTCGCAACGGGGTTTCGCCAATATGCCATTATGAAACGTGACACAAGCGCTAGAATGCCATCGAAGCAAATTTTTAGCCTTTTATTCCCTTTCTGCCCCTTGCTCCTTTCTTTTCTTTCACGAGCGTCATCTTGCTCGGACGGAACGGAGGGGAGGACCCCATGGCTACCACGGTGACAGGCTCGGCCTCCACCTACGGTGACGAGCTGGGCCCCATGGCTGCCCGCCTTTGCAAGAGAAGCCCAGCACTTGCACGGCAGCATGGCCAGCACAATCCCGTCAGCCTCCTTAGTCCTTCCACTCGATCTGGTCATCTCTTGCATTGCATACTTTGGTTCTCTTCTTCCTCACACCACACCAGCATGCAGCAGCAGCGGCGGCACAGCCTCGCAGCTCAGGTCTGTCTCTCTCTATGTCTCTCCATGCATGGACGGAGGCAGCAAGCAAATGCAGGCTCACCCTGACGCCGAGCAGTTCAATGCCAAACCTACAAGCTACTGCCGCATGCCATTGCCCAGCACTTTGACAAACATCGAACGGACACCAAGAGAATTCGAACGCATGTCTTGACGTCCAGCACCTGCACGGCAACATGGCTAGCAGCGCCGCTCCGCCGGCCTCCTCCATGCTCTACAGCTCGCTCCACGACAGCGCGGCAAGCGCCGCCGCACTGGCCTCCTCCACGCTCAGCAGCTAGCGTGACTGCAACGTCTCCCCGGTGGCATCCGTCCCCCGTGGCCATCGAGTACACGCGGAGTATAGCGGGGAGGAGATGCACACGAGCTCGCTGGGTTGTTCACCGTGCGCAGCTGCTCTCGCTGGGGATGGGGGGGAGAACGGCACGAGCTGGCCAGGGGTGCTCGCCGTGCAGAGCTGCTCGCCGAGGTGGAGCGCTCGCGTGCGTGAGCCGCTCGCTCGGGACAGCACGATTAGGAGGAGCGCTCGATCCGTTTTTCTCGGCCCTCTCGATCAGTTCCATGCGAGTAGTCAGTGGGGAAGAAAAGAGATAACGCAGAGGGGTAGAAGGGGAATAAACAACAACAAATTTCCTGTAATGGCATTCTAGCAGTTGCGTCACGCTTCATAATGGCATATTGGCGAAACCCCGTTGCGGAATGGCATATCTTCGAAGCCCACTTCTCGTAATGGTCTATTTTCAAAAAGCCCAAATCTAATGGGTTGGTACCTTGTGCAATTGGTATCGCCGCATGGTAAACTGCCGCTCCCAAATGATGAGGATTATAACTTTGACCCTGACACACAGGATTTCTATCAACCTGAGGGGTTAGAAGGGAGGTTTGACATAGACATATTTGCGTAGATGGAAGTAGACACTGAATTTAATCAGGAAGATGGAGATGAGGACGAGGGAGAAGAGGTGGAAGATGAGCAGGACATACAAATTTTAGAGCGAGTATTCTTAGCCAACGAAAATGTGAGGACGATGGAAATGAGGATGAAGGAGAGTTGCAATATGACAACATTGATAGTGAGGACGACACCTATGATCCAGACGCCGCCGATCGTGAAGAGTATTTCTAGTGCATGTAATACTATATTAGTACTATTATCATTATTGTAATTATGTTTCATTCAGTTTGCATATTTTCATAAGTATTTACAATTTTTAATTTAACTATGCTAATTGGTTTACTCTTTGAAATTACAGGGACTCCCAAAATGCCGGGCGGAAGACAGTCCCGGCGTTCGGTCAACTCCCTCTACATGAGGGAGCGCTCACCACCCCCCACTGAGGAGGAGCACCCCTTGTCGGAGCCGGTGACGAGGAGGACGAGGAGAGGTCGCCGTCAGAGGACCGTGCCGCCGGCTTCCACCCCGCCGGTGGAGGAGGACGACGACCAGCAGGTAGGCTTCGACACAGCTGGAGGTGGCACTTCCTCTGACGAGGCGGACCCCGAGGCGGCGTTAGCGACTGTCAGGGGATCCACTTCCACTGCCATGGCTCTACCTCGTCGGGAGTCTACTTGCGTGGGCCCTCGAAGCTCCCGAGTAGGGCGATCCCACTAGCCGTGCGCCCCGTGATTCGGCCAAATGGCGACGAGTAAGTATTATTTCAGTACCATTTCATATGACATGTTGACAATCATATTGGACACTAACAATTATTCTTAATCAATTGCAGCAATTGAATAGTAGTGTCCAGAAAGGGGCGCCACATCAATGGCACCATGGGCCTTCTGATTCGGAAGCACTACCCTGGCATGGTCACGTATGCCGGGGTGACTTCACCACCTTGGTCGTGGGACCACTTCTACGCCGCCGTGACAAATGGCGCTACGGCACCCGTTGCAAAGACGGATCAAGCAGGAGTTCTGGGTGAATGTTTCTAGTTTAATATGAATTGGTTAATAATGCAATAACACAAGATCTCTCTATGCAGGACTACTACACGTGCGACTCTGGGTATGAGGACCGGGCGGCGCGAGTGCAGGATAGGGTCGCCAGAAACCGACTCACGGACCTTTACTACGAGGCGTGGCTCTAGTGCATCGTGAACTACCACGGCGAGGTCCTTGGTGTACAGCTGAAGAAGAGCGAGGCTAGGCCCATGCAGCTCACCAGGGAGCAGTACCTCTCGGTAAGTATGAAACATCAATTCATACTCATTCCTTAAAGATTAGGCAGCAATCTATCAATGTTCTGACATATCAATATTTGGTTGGCATGCAGCAATGTCCTGAATGGTGCTCTAGGCATCGCCTTTGCTGGGAGGCCATAGTGGACAGGTGGCTCTCAGAGGAGTGGGCGGAGAAGCACAAGGTCCGCCGGGACTGTCGCTTGCAGATGGGTGGGCCAGCACACCACCAGGGCAACCGGAGCCTCAGCGCGTACACCGCCACTTGGGTAATCTTCTTTGTGTTTGCCTCTTTATTTATTCTAATGCTCAATTCACGTTATTTGTAATCATCTTTGTGTTTTCCATGCAGTCCCAGGCACACCAAGGCCGGGATTGCAATGAGTTCATGGCGTTTGTCTTGTCACACAAGGGCAAGGCGATGGCTCCTGACGTCACCTACAACCCGGCGGACGGCCCTGAGGCGTACACCAACCCGAGCGCCTACACCAAGATCAGCGAGTACACCTCGGCGGCACGCGAGCGCCATGGGGAGGACTACGATTCGGCAACACAGCCCCTGGACACGGACCTTCTGATGAGGCTTGGTGGAGGGAAGCAGCACGGCAGGTACTTCATGGCGGACAACACAGTCGACTCCGCCTCTATTCCGAACCTCGCTGAGATTCGAGCAAGGAGCACGAGCTCCTCCGTCCCCATACGCCCTCGGCAGCAGAGCTCCTAGCAGCAGATTTCAGACCTCCAGGTGAGTACTGTTTCATGCATCGATCACTGCTGTTACATATCTACCTAGCATTTGAGTTGTTTGAACTTTACGTGTGAATGTTGAAGGCCTCTGTGCGGAGGTTGGAGGCCCAGCAGGCGGGGGCGGAGGAGGCCCATCGGCTACGATAGAGGCCGCACAAGCCCAGAGGGCGGCCGAGGCGCAGAGGATGCGGGACATGTTCAGCTTCATGTCGAGCCTTCAGGCCTTGCAATGTGTGACCGTGCCACCGTCGCTGCTCGCTCCAGTTGAGCCTGCTGCTCCTGCTCCTCCTGTCTTTGTGACCCCGGTGAGTATGTCTGGTTTTCTACTAACTCGTACACCATATGCGGCTGATGCTGATACTCATGAACTCGCTTCTCTTTGGTGCAGCCACAGTCGGCCGGTTCCAACCCGACTCCTCAGGGTAGCGTTTCGCCACAGGGCGGGTGGCCAACTGGCCCTTCACCGCATGGGCACTCCGCTCCACAGCCCGGGTGGCCAGGATGGCAGTAGGTATCCATCGTTTATCACTTGATGTCGTTAGGCCTCTGTTGGACCCAGACATATGTTCGTATGTGACTTGTGATGGATTATGACTCGTATGTGATGGACTATGGATGATATTTGTGTATGTATCGCATTATGGACGATATTTGTGTATGTGATGCATTATGAACGATATTTATGTATGTGATGGATTGTTGATGAAATGCGTTTGCGTCGTATTATGTGTGATGGATGTCATGTATCGGGAATATTCTGTGATGTGATTTTATCGTTTGTGTTGGTGTAATAGAAAAAAACAAAAAAAACACTTTTGTCCTCTTTGCCGAGTGTAACACTGGGCAAAGAGTCCTTTACCAGTGCCATGGCACCGGGCATTCGGCAAAGCCGGGAAACAGAGGCACTGGTTTCCCAGCTTTTGCCGAGTGCCGTGCCATGGCACTCGGCAAAAGAAATTCTCAAAAAAATAAAAAGCTCTTTGCCGAAGTTCCTCCTCCCGGCATTCGGCAAAGAAATTCTCAAAAAAAAAAAAAAGCTTTTGCCGAGTGCTGCGGCGCAGGCACTCGCAAAGAAATTTCCAAAAAAAAAATAAAATGCTCTTTGCCGAAAGTGCCACCGCTCGGCACTAGGCTAAGAGGCCGTCAAGGCTAACGGCCTAAAAACTTTTGCCGAGTGCGGCATGGCACTGGGCAAAAGCCTTTGCCGAGTGCCCGTATCGGGCAATCGACAAAGACCTCTTTGCCGACCCTTTCTTTGCCGAGTGCGCTTTGCCGAGTGCGGCACTCGGCAAAGCCTTTGCCGAGTGCAAATGTGCCTTTGCCGAGTGCTGCCAAAGACTCGGCAAAGAGCCCGCTTTCCTGTAGTGAATGGAGGCTGCGGTGTCATGGATTGCGTGTTCCACGTGATGGTAGCGTTAAGGTTGAAAACGGAACAGAAATATCCCGAACTAAACCGCATCGTTTTCTATATTTAATCCGATCGAATTTGTATTTTCTTATCCAGCTTTATCATTTTTGTTTTTATATTTCAGATTTTTCATATTTCAAATGTAAAAGTAGAAAAGAGTTTAGGCATTTTTCAACCATTTTCTACTTTTCTACTTTATAAATTTGAAATTTTTTGAATTCAAAAATTTGTTTAAACCGAATTTGGTCGATTGTACATGTGATGCAGCCCAATTACAGTCTACTTACCATGTAATTGTGTTTTTTTACTGCTGGCTAGCTACCCTCTTTTATATAGACAGTGTGTAGCCTTATTTTTATTCACTATGCACTTATTAATTATTATATGCACTTGAACTTGATCATATATGTACTTAGTCATGCACTCGATTTACGGTTCAGTATTCCGTATTGAGCTTTCGTCCATTTTCGAAATTCTTGATATTTCGTAAGTTCGTGTTCATTATCGTATCCGGCTTTATGGTTTTCGTTTTTGTTTTCATATTTCAAATGTAAATGTAGAAAACAGTTTAGATGTTTTTCGACTGTTTCCGACCATTTCCATCCTTAGGTAGCGTAATAGAGTTTGTGAATCAATAATTGGTAGTGCCAAACAGAAACGCCTGAAGGACAAAGTTTTGAAGCCCTAAACAAATTTAAATTTAAAAAAGTTGTGATGAGCCCATGGCTCCTCAAAATATATCTATGGTAAATTCTTCTCCAATTTCAAATGTGGTAACTGGTATGAAATTTGGAGCTATTATTTTTGATAAGAAATACAACACGAATGATGCAAAATTCACTAGTGCTGGTTTATCCTCAAATATTGTTTTTATTGGTGCAACATTACTAAAGAGAGATGTGCTAATTTGAGAGGCAACCAGCTCCTGAAGGAAACCGGACGTGATTATCTTCTTGGCCAGAAAATTATATTGTATTTTTCCACTCCTGTCAGCCTGCCTTTCCTTTAATTAGATTAGCCAAGTAACGTTGCTTTCTTTTGGTGGAGCCGGACTTGTGTCGACAGGTGCCTGCGTGCACATTTAAAAAGGCCAGGCTCGGTCATGTACCGGTTTAGATTAGATTGAAATTTTATTTTGTGGAGTTTATTCCTCGTCGAGCCGCCGCTCGGGAACCCTAGTTGCTGGGGTGATTGATCTGGATCCTTCATGGATTTGTGTGGAGTGTGTGATCGAGCTGCTACATACAGTTCGGACGCATCGCTTGGAATTCCTGGAGTTCCCTCTCTTCTGATCGTGGTTCGTCATGGCCACGGGTGGAAGATTTATCTAGGGTTTGGATTGCATCTATTGTAAGCCGATCCCTCTATTCTATCATTGCTATTGAGTTAATTGTTTCAAGCTTGTCTTCATTAATCTGAGCTGCGGCTGGTTGATTATTTCTACTAGTATAGTGCCCGTGCTAACGCTACGGTGATATTTCCGAGATGCATATGAAAACAATCAAACGATGGTATTTTTCTTCCATAGTTTATTAAGTTTCACGCAATTTTCAGTTTCATGCAGTTGTAAATGCCTCCAATAATGTTGGCACTATAATCATGTAGCGGTAAGTCAAATAAAATGCAAAAAGTACACATACCTTTGCTTGTTTATCTTCCTTCAGTCCTTGGTCTTATTGTGACTTCGACTGCTTCTTATCTGTAATATAGAGTGCATTTTTTTTTTAATTACAACATTAGTTGCAAGGACCAACAAGTACTGTCCAAAGCATAACACTGAAGATAATCAATTTGAAGACAATGAAAAGAGATCTCAAGACACTGAAAACTATTAAAATCATAAAATTCTTCAGTGTCTTTTGCCTAATGTGGTGCACTCCTCGGTGAGCCCTGAACCATTAGCGGCGTGCATTACATGCTCTGCTAACATCCCAAAACAAAAAAAGGAGCTTAGGACCAGGCATGAATTGTGGCACCAAAAGTCTAAAACATGGTACCTCGAAGTGGACTGTAAAAATGATAAAATTAAATTAATCCTTCCAACATTTGAACTCCTTCCTCGTAAGTGAGCTTCAAGATCTGCTCTGGATACTACACCGGCCAGTAATCAGCACACTCTGAGTCAGCATCATGCCACTAATGATAGAGTATGGATTCTGAGCTGCAAGTATATATGATGGTTCAGCAATTAGCAGTCAGTTTTTCAGTTATTATGTACCAAAAGTACAAAGTCGTGACAAAGTAGAAGTAATATCGTCAATCAGTATACACTCACGTTTTCGCCTTGATGACATGCAGAATATTGCATACGTATGGCATATGGCATAGATCGTGGTGATTCACAAGTCAATTGTTCTGCAGTTCAAGCGTGCGTCCAGGCCAACAAGAAGAACGTGCTGCTTCTTTTCATTATCTCCAAGTTCTGCCTCGCTACGTCCGGCAAACCTGTCAAAGAAATGGAAATCTGGATAGAAAATTGAAGAGGGATGAGAGGGGGCTGTATTTGGTTTGAGGATTCCGATCCTGATTCAACTTTGGTCAGGAAAACAGCGGCGCCTAGGAAACTACATCGCCGCAGAGAGAGCCAGGCTGGTAGTGGGGGCACCTGGTGGTCGACCTCGCTGCGTCACGGCGGCCAGTGGCCACGCACCCGCCATTGCTGCCAGCTGCCTGGCGGCGGCTCGGCGCACAAGCCAAAGTCTTGGAAGTGGATCCCGTCGGCACGCCACACCCCGCGCCCGTTGTCCGGCTGTCCCGAGGCTACTGCCATGCCACGAGTGCACTTTGATTGCAGCGTTGAGGATGAGCTCGTGCCGGACGTGGATGGAGATGGGGAGGTGCTGAGTCGGCCAGCCTCCTCCCGGGGCCGTGGGCCCCTGGCACACTGCGTGGGGGGTCGTCTTCCTCACGGGAGAAGAAGGCGTCCTCCTCTGGCCTGGATCCGCGCTACGCGTCCTTCTCGCTAGCCCCTGGCTTGGCCGCGCCCGCGACCGGGCAGCATCGGCTGACGGAGGGCCTGATGCCACGATGGTAGTGGTAGCAGCCTCGCATGGTGCGGGGTCATCGTCGATCGAGGGGAACAGGGCAGCACCGCCATCGGAGGAGCATGGCCTTTTTAGCAGAAGAGAGGAAAATGAGGGTGGGGATGAGAATCGACCCTCATCGCCTCGAGCGGTTTCGTGTGAGGGGGCGGAGCGCAGGCAGAGCAGGCGCGGCGTGCAGCAGGGCGTCCGGCGGGCGCGATACGCAGCAGGGAGGCGCGGCAGGGCGTCCGGGGCGTGGCGTAAGGTGCGGGGGCGGCAGGGCAGCGGGGCGATGCGCAAGGCGAGGGCGGCGCAGCAGGGCAAATCGGGCGTGGAGATCGCGTGATTGCCGCGCTTGTTCCGCGGCGCCGCGAGGTGGGCGCGTGGAGGTCGAGGGTAGAGGGGAGGATATGTGACACTTTTGATCTGGACCGTCCGATGTGAATGAGTAAAGAGAGAGAATGATTGAAATTAAATCTGGGCTGTCTATTTTAATTGCGTTGGTTTTCTGTGTACAATTTCATGTGTGCATCAAGACGAGGCTCCTCAGTGGGGGGACATTTTTTGTGTGGCTGTAGAAAAGAAAACTTGGTGCATTAGTAGGTTGATTACTCTATCATATAATTGCTACTATAGCGGTCAAGTATTTAATGAATCAAAGAAGTGATTTTGTCCAGCTTTATCTATCCGCTATTTTTATTGGCATGTCCCTGTAATTGGATTAGTCCAATATCTTGAGTAGAACAGTCGCTGCTGTTTTTGGCTCGTTGATTCAACTGAACTGATTGGTCAGTACGTATTGGTGGGGACAGTTTTGCTGCTGTGCATCTTCTATTCAATATTCCATATTGTCAAGGCATTAATTCTTGTCGAATAATTCAGCTATATATTTTTTCACAAAATATTCGGCATTACATACATCTGGTTCTTGCTGTGAACAGAAATTTATAGGGCTGCCTTTGAATAGTCACATAGTAATTCAGAAAAATATCACAATCTGATTGTTTCGCACCATGAAAGATTGGGCAAATTCTTAGACACAGTAAGTATGTCCTTATCAGTTTGGTCAGTCAACCAGTACATGCTGACGTGGATGCATGCTCCGTTCTGTTACCTTGCCTTGTGATTTATATTTCCTTTTAGTCTCATATGTTGGATAATTTGTAATTTTCACATTCATAATTTTGGTGCACACTGGGTTTCAATAAATTCGGCAACACTTGAAAAAAGCCTCATCATGCCAGTAAACTCCACGAAGTTCAACCATCCAGGAAAATGTATACACAGAATGAAGAGGTTAGAATTTTCAAAAAAAAAAAAAAAAGAAGGAACAGGAGAGAATGCTCATCCAACAAGCTGGGAAAGGCTGTTGTGGTGTGATTTGGACATGAGCAAAAAGGAAAATACAAACATCAGACATGCCACCACGGCAACCAAATCCGGTGAACCTAAATAGCTTCTAAACTTTGTTGACATTTTCTTTCGCAGTTGGTCTGGATACGAAGTGAAAGTGGCGCACATGCTGTTCCAGCCTGGCGGTTCACCCTGCCTTTACTACCGATCGGCGTATGGTCTGATCGCTAGATAAAACCTAGTTATCTCTGCTGAATCGGGTTCCTCTCATTCCCCTTCCACCTCTCTCTCTCTCCCCCCCCCCCCCCCCCCACACTGCTCGCCCTCTCCCTCACTTACGCGCGAGCGAAATATGCGTTTTTTAAAATAATTATTTCTATCTCTGCCGAATCAAATGCTCAGCTGGAGCTAACACACTTTTGACTGCCAGTTCAATTGGCCACTGCACCACCCTACTGTAGAACCCACGCTGAAATACTTTCCTGTCGATTGTGTACAAACCAGCGGTGATAAGGGTGTGCTGACGACCATTTTCGTTCTGTAGTAGTATTACACCTCTGTTCTAGAATACATACTGGTAGCCTTGAGAGAGAAGCTTTAACGAGACTTGTACTTTGAGGATGTCAAGGTGTAACAGTTATAGTAATAGTACTATCATCTATATCCCAATTAAATAATCCAACACAATTACATTTTTTAAGGGAACTATACAATAACTTGATAACGATATACAGCTTGACAGCATTTTTTAAAGGATCACAACAAACATGTTTGTTAATCTATTTATTAGCAATCCTTATTGTCTTAATTAATGGTGCCACTAAAAATTATTTACTGTGCTGATGAACACACGCTGTTTGTAACATATATAACAAACATATATATTAATGTTTGGACGAGTAAATGCAGCTCTATATGTGATGGTGGTCTCGAGTTCCAGCTCAAGCTTAATATATGGTAGTGGTCTTGAGTTCTAGGTCTAGCAACACTAGCACAGTATACTCTAAAGCAAGAGGATACATGGATGAGTAGTTGAGTTGTAATAAAAGGAGGTTCCCTGTTGTGCTGGGAATTGGAGGCCAAAGCAAAATGGACACCAGATACGTAGAGTGAGGGCCACATCAAGCGTACACCATCGCTGTCCTCTGGGTCCGCTATTGCACAGTATACTCTTGTGCAAGGAATGTAGTGATATGGCTCTTCTGTCAATCCCTGTGACTGCCCGGCCCTTCCCGCTGCTACATGCCAACCAAGGTGGATTAGTAATTACACTAGATACTCTGCGTCTCAGCATCAGTGACCCTGTGCGTCACCTGTCTTGCTTCACAGCATTAGACCAATCCGACCATGACGCAGAGGGGCAATTGAACTTACTCTAAGCTAGCAGCTAGATATCAGAGTTCACGTTTTATATATGGTCAGATAGTTGGCCATGGGAAATCTTTTGGCTGATGGTGGTCAGAACATTGATGAACTGATACGAAGACAAAAACATCAAAATCAGCATGGTCTTGGAACAGTTATGATTGTGTGATGATCCCAAAAGAAAATAAAGTGTATGACATGCATCATGTTTTTCACCCAAGTGGTTGAAGATGATGTCTCCATAGTTTCTTGTACCATTCATTCCATCTAATCTTTTGTAAAATGAGCACGCAAGGTAAATTTATATTGATACTAAGTTCATGAGTTATTAATTCTAGGTTCACAAGAATCTTCCAACGAAAAGTCTCCTAATATAGACAAAACATTGTACCTATTTCACTTTAAAATGTCCGAGCCTTCATGACAAAAATCTTCTAACATATTGTAAAACTATTATGAAGTTAAGAGAAAAAAAATGCAACATCATAAGAATTATATAGTAGACACAGTAAGGAGATGTTGTGCCAAATAAAAACTTACTATGAAATATATGCTAGTGGTCTCGAGTTCGACCTCTAGCTTAACAGGATGCTCAAAGAAGACAGGCATAGTACACACTAATGCAAGTTGATGAATAGTAGACCTCGAATGAAAGGCATACCCATGCATGGTGTGCTGGGAATGCGAGGCCAGAGGAAAATGGACACTAGATACCTAGCGGCAGGACTAGTTGAACTGCACATCATGGCTGCCTTGTGGATCTGTTTGTTGGAGACCAACTCATGCAAGGAATGTCTTAATATGGTTCTTGACCACAGTCCCCCTTTGTGCCCAATCTGGTATCCGCTGCAAGCCTCTAGAGGCCTCGACGATGGGGAGGAAACAGAAATTGGCCATGAGGGAGCAACATGGGCCGATACAAGAAGGGAGCCAATACGGTACCTGTGGCTCCTGCATTTGCCCCGTTGTTCATTTGTTACCACCTTGCTATGACACAAAATTATCAAGAGTGCAGTTGAGTCCTGGCTCCACGTCTGGGGCATAACTGACTAGTTGTGCTCCCTCTCATCGTGCCCACCTGCTTGGCCTCACGAGATTTCTTCATACTGCAACGATGGACCACTGACCAATAGGAGATGAAGAGTATGACAACGCTTGTTGTAGCTGCCAGCTCCTACTATCCCTATTGGGGATGTATCTTGTTGGTCTTGAAATGCACTCAACATTTGGGATGCATTTGGTGCAAAATATGCTTCATCCATCCCATCTTTTTCTAGAGACATAATATGGACCTAAATTGCATTAAGTCTATAGTTACTAATACAAGAAGATCAAGATCACCATGGTCTTGTAACAGAAATTAGCTTGTGACCACACTAATAGAAAAAATTGTAGGCGATGTTATTAAAATGTTTAACATGCATGCCTGATTCATTTTTTTTTTACATCGACACTAGTATCTAAACAAGTTCAGTTTCATAACAATAGTAATAGCAGCACGACTATGCATGTGCTATTTATTGCCCAAAAAGAATCACATAAAAAGCATTATTAACTCGATTCTTGCCGCAGTTCCGAACTGCGACACTGGTATTGTCTGGTGAGGCAAATATCTGTTGCAGTGTTAAACGCGTTGATGAGCAGATCTGCTCATATATGTCTCCATAGACTGATGTTTGCAGGTTTTCTTTTTTTATCGTATTCTTGTATTCTAATTCGTGACCGTACTCTACATTGTTCCCTTGTCTAAAAAAAATTTCGTGACCATAGTCTACACTTAATCAATTGGCTGTCCATATCTTTCAGAATCAACTTCAATTACTGTCTTTGGGTCAGTGTTAATTAAGGAGCAAATCATGGTGCCGGATATGGTTGTTTTGAAAAGGAAATGCATAGTAATGAAGTGAATCTGCTGCCATCAATACACATAGTATATATAATACTGATTAGAAAAACGGAGATTCACTGTCTGTGTCTAGCAAAATATACGCATTGAAATGCTTATATATACATGTAGGGCTTCCTGTTTCATAGAGACTGAATACAAGCTAGGTAGCACCACAACACAAAACAGTCCATAACACAATGATGCTTATAGGGTAGAGGCGTCCTCATATCTAACTCTTTATCGGGGAAAGGATCCCCGCGCTCTCAGCTCCCCGTGCATTGTTCACGTGGGGCCCACACTGTTCAGTGGGTCCATATACACAGTTCAGTTTTTCTTTTTCTTTTTTTTTGCGCCGCTTCGTTTTTTCCCCTCACCTTTAAGCAGGTGCACTGGCGTCTAATCCACCACATGATTATCGCGTAACTGCTATCTTTATCGGGGAAAGGATCCCCATGCTCTCAGCACCCCGCGCACTGTTCCCACGGGGCCCACACTGTTCAGTGGGCCCCGCATACACATTTCAGTTTTTTTTCCACCTTCGTTTTTTCCCCTCACCTTTAAGCCGGTGCACTGGCATCTAATGCACCGCACGATTATCACGTAACTGCTACGAAAAATCCTTTGCACATATAGGAGGAACTCACCATACCGGACTCCTCCATGCGTCTATCTTGCTGTCGCCACTAGCAGTCCTATTGCGCCACCATATTTAATAGAGGATATATATTGTCTTAAAAAACAAAAGGCTATCCAGTGTAAAATTCACTAGCTTCTACCATTTGATCGTGAATTTTCTTAATTTTACGTTAGTCATTCTTAGAGATAACCTTGAGTACTTATTACTGCCTTTTACATGCATATGCATATACTATACTAAAAAAAAGCACAACTATATACATAGCTTTAGGCCTATTACCGCTACAAACAAACGATGAACACCAGTTCACCACAACACACATGCGCGAAAATCAACTGCGCGTACCCTCCTAGTAGTTACCATGCGGTGACAAACAGATGCAGGCTAAGGCCACAACATGATGATGCCCGTTTACATCGTTCAGCACACCATCACAAATTCACGGCTATGAAACCACGATGAAAGCGGACCTCCATGCCTCATGCCCAGTAGCTTAATTGCTACATCTCCATTCTGCTATTCAGGTACCTCACTGGCATGAGTGGTGCTGCTTTGTGGGATGACATGGTCTTCAGCTACTTCAACCAGATAACTGCGACAAACAGAAGCAGATTAACTAAACATGAAACTCCTCCCTTACTCCTCCCTTAGGTTGATGGGTTTTATCTATTGTTTTAAATCGCCAGTTAAGGCATTTAACTTTCTCCATCCCAAAACAACCTATAGCCGGCTATATCAGACTATAGTGCAAGTTAAGAGCTAACTTGTACATGAAAAAATATAGCTAAATCCAGCTGAATCCTCCTCAAACAGCTATAGCCAGAGATAGCGGCTGCTATAGCCGAAGATTTGAAACACACCATGCATATCATGTCTACATTCCTTTTGTCTTCCACCATGAACACACGTCTTCGTTCCTGTACGTGTACCCTTCATCCTGATCATTTCCTTCTTTTTGTCTACATGGCGCTAGTGTAGTGTTTTTTTGTCGAAGCAAACCTGGAATGAAGAGAACAGTAACATATAGGTGGTTGTATACATCCGATACATTGTTGTCATTAGTATAGAAAATATTTATACAGAGAGTTGGGCAGCCATTTCTACTGGCGTTTTTTCCATCCGTCGGTTGGAAGAGGCTAATAAAAATGGTTTATTTCCACCGGCGGTTGGTTGAAACAGCGAAATAATATGTTAGAAATAGCAAAAAATATTTTAAGTTGCAAGTCACGCAATTTTTTATATAAAGCCATGGGGGTTCAACGATACGATCTTTCCCTCACACGCAGCCCCCTCTACCACTTCACCCATCAGTCACTTATGTCTATATCTCATTTTGGTTCCGACATATTATCCAAAACCAATGGTAAATTCAATATTTCAGGGTCTAAATGAATTCAAATGAAAAAGTGTTCAACTACAAAGTTTCATAACTTTTCGAGATCTACAACTTTCATTTAGAGTGTTTCTCATCCGAGGTAATTTGCAAAAGTTTCAATTTTAAAAATTTAGAACATTGTTTTCCATAAAAAAGATGATTTCAAATAAAAAAAGTTGTCAATTATAAAGTTTTCTAACTTTTTAAGATCTGCAATTTTTATTTTGAGAGTTTCTTCATCTGAGAAATTTAAAAAATTCAAACAAATTAATTTCAAACTATTTCTACCGAGTAGAAATACGTTTTCTAGTGGTGGTTCTTTAAGAAATCTGCCAATACATGGTTTCTACTTGGCAGATCTTTAAGAAATCATTTTTCTACTTGGGCGGTTTTGTAAGACATCCTCCAAGAGAAATAGGACCCATTTCTACCGACTGTTCTAAAGAAAAACCGCTAATAAAAAATACGATAGTATCAAGATCGAGAAATAATTTGTGTAGTAGTATGTGCTACTTGCTGGAAAATAGAGACTACATGCTTTTCGTGTTCATGTGCTGGCTTCACATGTCTACTTGACACCAATAATAGGCTGGTCCAGAAGAGATATAGGGTATATGGTATCAGGAACCATCTATCCTGTTGTAGTGTGGGATGGGATGGTGTAAGGTCAACATCTCCGTGTCACAAATTACTCAAAAGTTAGGAGTGAGGCGACAATGGATCACCGATTTTTCAAACCAAGCAAACCATATAGGAGTTGTTCCTCAATCAATGGGAAAATCTCTTAATTTAGGTACAGGAGAAACTCTTGTTCCTCAATCAATGGAAAAATCTCTTAATTTATCCACAATGTTTCATTGATTCATCAGAAAATAGTTGAGCCTTCCAAGAAAACTATATTACCTTAATGAGAAGAATGTTCCGTTATATTGAATAAAATATTACTGACTTAAGCGAGGAAAATCCAACATCACAAGAAAATTTTAATCAATATAAATTATATTCTAGACATACCAGAGACTCACCTGTGATTGATTTATAGGATGGTTTGACTATGGTTAAAAATGAAAAAAAATCTGTTAAATAATATAACCCGAACTGTGAGCCTTCCAGGTGTCCGCGCAAGACTCACATCAGAATTCAGATCATATTCTAATAGTTCTGGGCATTTACATTATTATTGATTTGTTTTGATAGTAGAAATTTAACACTAATTACAACATAATTTTGAACATTTACATTGTTTGATTTGTTTTTAATAGAAAAATACATATTTTTTGGTGCAAGTCACATGAAAAAAAATTGTATGGGAAAAATACTATGCATTAGAGGAAACATTTTTTTTTGTACAGTTGTTCAGCTTGATGGTCAAGCTGGATATATAAGTGTAGAAAAAATATACATCAAGGAAATTACACACAGAACAGTTTATTGTATGCCAAACTAATTTTTACTTGTTTTTGGGTGACCTTTCATTTAAATTTCTTCTCGGTGTTGGATCTAGTGACACAACAATTTAACATCCCACATTTTCAGTTCTAGGGAGCAGATGCCAACAAGCAGCATGAGCATTGAATCAATATACAATAATACTAGTATCCTCTCTCAGGGCACATTTTCGTTGTTAGTGTTGGATCTGGTAACATAATAACAATGTCCCGCATTTTCAGTTCTGGGACATTCGGTTTTAATATCATAGTAGGGGTTGGATCAAATATATACAGAAAAGCTAGTATCTTCTCTGGAGCTCCAAGTATATATCTGGAACAGTTCAATGGATTCTAATTGGTGACATTATATACAGTAGCACATTTAATATACTGTCTGTCCATCATTTTGAATCAACTCCCCATATGGCCTCTGGTTCACTGTGTAAATGAGCAGATCCACATCCATGTGGTTATTTTGAAAAGTGAATGCAATGACACGATCAAATCCTTACTCTTAGCTAACACATGCAACACGGGAACAGATCTTGTGACAGCTATATAAATGTTGCTCACGAGCAAACCTTCATTACAAGATATATGTGACTATTCAGACTAGCCAGTAAAAGCATAATAATGCAAAAGCACCTACCAGTCATTCCCACAAGCAGGGATAAAAGAATGTAAATAATCGCTGGTACTTGACCAAAATATATGCTATCGTATCACAATCACATGCATCTTTAGCACAACATGAGCAGAGTACACACTAACAGAAGGTGAGATATGGATGCATAGAAGCGCTGGGTGGAAAGGGGTGTGTATGATATGTTTGGAAAGGGAGGCAAAAGGAAACTAAACACTAGATGAGATGAAATCACTGGACACCTAGTGTGAGGACTAACTGAATTGCACGTAATCGCTTATAAATCTGGCACCCATAAGTTAGGTGGAAGTGGGCTCTTGTGCGCTTCTTCCCTTTCTGCCCTTTTTTCCCCACATGAGTCCTTTGTTTAGAGGCTTGCACAAGTTTGGGGGATGACTTGCAGGTGTGCTTGTGTTGGTGTGAGTGCACACACACTAGGGTATCATCTATGGGGATATTGATGTCAAGCATTTTCTGCTCATATTGATCTCACGTGGTACATGTACATCTCATTTCCACCAAGATTCTTGGAACTGTTGTCTTTGTCTAGCACTGCTGTGCACTGGTCTTGGTTTCTACATCAGATATATGTTCATTCTAGCATTTTTCAGAGAGGTCTGAAGTGCATTTGGGTCTATTATATCGCCATGACTTATTAATAGTCTAAGATCAATAAGATTTCTTCAATGGAAGATTTTAAAAATAAAAATAGACCATGCATTACTACAGAAGTGTTATCGACACTGGCTACAAAACCATTATCATCTCTAAGACCTCCTCGCTGTGTTGGTCCGTGTGGTAGCATCGGGCCACAGCCAGTGGGTGCTGGTAGACAAATTTCCATGTATAGTGAGATAATTTCCATGTATAGTGAGATGTACAAGTGATTGAGCAGCAGTACAAGTCATTGATGCACCAGTATAATCTTATTATGAGCAACCTACCGTCTTGAAATGACAGACATTTATTTGGGCATTGGAGCAACAGAGTAGTAGTGTTTCCTTTATTATATATGGTTGTGGATATGCTGCAGCACAATTGACCCAAATTTTTTCTTGCCGCAACAGTCAACCAGTATACTTTCTTGTTTATACTTGGTCAGTCAACCAGTATACACTGATGTGGATGGCATGCTCAGCTCTGTCATCAAGCCTTGAGATTAATTTTGTATTTTTAATCTCTTATGTCGGATAATTCGGAATTCTTTTCACATTCATAATTATGGTGCACTGAGTTTCAATAAATTCGGCATCACATGAAAACAACACTCATCACGCCAGTAAGCTCCACATATTTCCAGCATCTAGGAAAGTGTGTACACAGAAGGAAGAGGAGAGAATGCTCATCCAACAAGCTGGGGAAGGCTGCTGTAGTGTGATTTGGAACATGAGGCAAAAGGGAAATAGAAACAACAGACACGCCACCACGGCAACCAAATCCAGTGAACCTATGTAGCTTCCAAACTTTGTAATTTTCTTTCGCAGCCGGTCCGATTGGCTTATGGTCTCATGCTTAAATAAAACCAGTGTGATTTGGGACACATGCTCTTCCAGCCCGGCAGTTCACCGTACTTTAACTGCCGATTGGCTTATGGTCTCATGGTTAAATAAAACCCGGTTATCTCTGCCGAATCAAAAACTCAGCCGCAGCTGAGTACACTTTTGACTGCAGGTTCAACTGGCCACTGCACCTCCCTCACTGTAGAATCCACACTGAAACACTTTCCTGCCGATTGTGTACAAACCAGCGGTGATAAGGGTGTGCTGATGATCATTTTCGTTCTAGTAATATTACTCCTCTGTAGTAGAATACATGTTTCTAGCCACACTAGCACACTTTACACTTGAAGCAAGAGGATGGACGGATCAATAGAGAGCTGGAATGAAACGAGATTTCTGTGTTGTGCTGGGAACAGGAGGCCAAAGGAAAGTGGACGATAGATTTCCTCTAAAAAGAATTGGACGATAGATACATAGAGGGATGGTTTCTAGCCACACTATCACACTTTTACATCATTGCTTTCAACCGGCTCTGATAGGCACGCACTACTGGTTCATTCATGGCTTGACCGGGTAGTGATAGAATGTTTTGTAAGATTATTTTCATATTATACCGTATCAACATTAACTTCATATGAAAATTATATAGTTGAAATAGATGTAAAACTTTGTGGTTCACCACTTATAAATTTGAGATGGTCCACAAGTCCAAATATTCAATATAAGTTGTCAGAGTAGATTTGAAATGATTAACAATGTTCAATGGAGACAAAGTCAATGTCAAAATTTTAGTACTCGAGATGAGATTTACAACTTTGCAGTTAATAATCCTTTTCTTTTAATATCATTTGAAGTGTCACTGAGATGGTGAAGGGTGCTGGATCCAAGGTTGCCGTGGTGCTGTGGAGAATGGCAGTGGCTTGTCACTGAGATTTGCCAATGTAAAGGTAATTGTGCCAGTTCACGCACGAATTTTGCAATACTCGCAGAAAAGGTAAGCCCCACAAAAAGGACAAGCACCGGACAGTCTATTGTTTGTACTAGGATGTATGACAGTGCCGGACTGTAGGGTGCATGTGTGTCTTCATGTTGCTGTGTGACGACAAGAACAGGTGCAATGCTGGCATGCTGCATCAACATATGACCAGAAAAATTGTGATTTGAAGCACCAACGGTAAACGAGGAATATAAAATGTGGCTCTCAATTAGACAAGTACATATGCTGTATAAGTGTATTATTAGGGTGATTAGGTACTAAGAGCCTCATGTTGTACTTGTCTTTCTTAACCACTACCTCATCAATATTTACTTATAACTTACAAAAGCACCACTCAAGCATAGAATGCAATTGCAAAAAGTGTAGAACGACACACCAAACATAAAAAAACATATTAAAAAGGTTAAAAAACTCATCTCGTGGAAAGGTTATGCTGAAAACAAGTCTTTAGGGTTATTTGTGTGACAACATGGACAGATGTGTGTATGCTGAAAACAACTCTTTGGTGGTGGATTAGATTATCGAACAAAATGGGGTGTTAAAAAGGACTTATAATTCTAAAAAAAGGACTTATAAAGATATTATTTTCTATACGTGGATTCGGACCAAGAGCTTTGTCCAACTTCGTGGTGTACGGCAAGAGTCATGACCAGCAACGGTTGACGTTGGCGAAGAGATCTAGCCACATATGAGATCACAGGCCTCATGCGAATCTCAGTAAATGATGAAGGAAATGCTAGACTGAAGACTAATCCCGGAGAGCGAGCATCCAATTCTTGGGCTTCCTGTCTACGTCTTTCTCGTGGCATATCGCAGTATCCAATTCTTGGGCCTCCTGTCAACGTCTTTCTCGTGGCATATCTAAGTATATATTTCCCTTTTGCCTCCTGCTCCCAATACGGACGGGTATATGCCCCCAATACGGACGGGTATATGCCCAGTTCACAACTCTTTTGAACATTATGCATGATCCACTCTGCTGGGAGCCTACTGCTCTGTGCTGCGGTGCTAGTTAGCTTGCATTCAGTCGAGTGTAATTAATGTGCAACAGGAAGGACTATGGGTTGATTTGTTAATAATAGGAGGGCTGTTCTGAAAAAAGGGCTTTATCGTTAGTGCTAACTCGATTGTCGCTGATGTGGTGTGCCACGAGCTAGCTAGTTCATGATCTGGGCACTTGTATTTGAGTATATGTGGACTAACCTTTCTGTTTAATGACAACACTTGTGGCCTAACCTTTCTATTTGAGTATATATGAAGGAAAGTACTCCCTCTGTCCCTGAAAGAAGTGATTTCTAGAGTTGTCCTAAGTTAAACTTTTTAAATTTTGACCGATTTTCTAGAAAAGAGCATTAAGATTTATGTTATCAAATTAGTATCAATAGATTTACCATGAAATATAGTTTTACAATATGCTAAATTTATATCATAAATATTGTTGCTCTTTTCTATAAAGTTGGTCAAAGTTAAAAAAGTTTAACTGGTACGGTTTCTAGAAATCGCTCCTTTCAAGGACAGAGGGAGTAGTTCATAGGAAGAGTTGGGCACTGACATGCATTTCAATGATAGCATGTCGGAAAGCCCAAATCAAACGTAGCAAGGAGAAAACCAAATCAAGGCTCAGCTAGGAAGGACCGCGTGCAAGGCAACAGTGAAGGGCAAGCTAAGGGAATGGACATGGCGGACCAATATATCGGCAGTGAAGTCCTAGTAGAGGCCTCAAAGACCAATGGACCGAGGATGTGCTTGCTTTATTGGAAAAAGTCTAGATCACCCTCTGAACTATGAGGGGTGGAATACTTAACCTCCTCAACTATAAAGCCGGGTATTTACCCTCTGAACTTTTCAAAACCGGTTAAATAACCCCCTAGGGCAGTTTTGAGCGATGGTTTTGCTCTACATGAAGTGGTTTTGTTTTTTTTATTTATTTTGGCGAATAATTAAAAAATCATAGTAAATCATAGAAAAATCATAAAATAAAAAAATTTAATTTTGTTTGCACTCCACATGAGTAGATCTACACAGTGAGCATATAATATGTTATTTTTAATAAAATTTTTTTTTGCTATAAATTTAGATCTATGATTTTCTATAATTAAATGGAATAATTCATATCTGTAGTTTCTTTGGTCCAATTGTGGTGAAATTTTTATGGTAGGCTAATTATTGTATGTTTGATCTCTAGTAAAAATTTCATACTCATTGAGTCATTTATAACTTAGTTATAAATTTATTTATGTTTATATATATTAAATACAAATAAATTTATAACTAAGTTATAAATAATTCAATGAGTATGAAATTTTTACTAGAGATCAAACATACAATAATTAGCCTACCATAAAAAGTTCACCACAATTGGACCACAGAAACTATAGATATGAATTATTCCAATTAATTATAGAAAATCATAGATCTAAATTTATAGCAAAAAAATTGTACTGAAAAAATAACATATTATATGTTCACTGTGTAGATCTACTCATGTGGAGTCGAACAAAATTAAATTTTTTATTTTATGATTTTTCTATGATTTACTATGATTTTTCAAATATTCAGCCAAAATAAATAAAAAAAAAAAACAAAACCACTCTACTGTAGCAAAACCATCGTTCAAAACCACCCTAGAGGGTTATTTAACCGGTTTTGAAAAGTTTAGGGGATAAAATATCCGGTTTTATAGTTGAGGGGGTTAAGTGTTCCACCCCTCATAGTTCAGAGGGTGATCTAGACTTTTTCCTTGCTTTATTATACTTTGCTTACTCCTTTATTTATTAAAAGTCGATGTTTCTGCTGACTTTATAATAATTGGCTTGATTCTACATTTTGATAGATGAGATCACGTATAAACTAGCTTGTTGGCCCACGTGGATTGATAATATTTGTTTTAACTTTCGCTACAGCATTAGTGGTCCGGTCCACTAAGGCAAGTGCCCGACATGAGCCATGTCAAATGGAACTGTAATGGGCAGTATTATTTTGGCCCAAAATTTACGGGGATATTCATGTGCAAAGCAAAAGCTACAGTATAGCACAGTTTCAGCAACAGTTTCCTGAGCTATTGTGATCTGTTTTCTTCAAACAGGTGTTCTGAAAAATAATAGCTTTTCATAACTTCATCTTTTGATAATAAGCAGACTGGCTGGATTCGCGCTCAAGCACCAGCTAGTCGAGGCATGGTCACCGAGGTGTGGCATGCTGTGAAGTGGCCAGCGGGGGCACAGCCTAGTATGGCACAGCCTAGTATGGCACAGCCTTCCGGCACGAGTGGAAGAGCCATATGAACAAGACGACCGAATAACCGAGATGGAAAAGGCTTAGGGCATTAGGGTCTTTCCATTCTTCTATTCTACCATACAAAACGGTTTTACCCAGCGGACCTTGGAAACAACTTTACCTTCATGGAGAAAGCTACTTCTTAAGCTCAAACTAAAAACAATAGTTTCACTAGAACAGTTGAGCTGTGCTAAATGAAACATAGCCAGCCTAGAAAAACCAAAGTGTTGTTTAATTAATCTGGATTGGAAAAATTTAGGGAATAAATATATTTTTACATGCATATATAACGCGTACCAACGGGAGCTTCTGGGCATGGAATATATAAATGGCATCTTTAAAATGGAGAATTTTAAAGGAGTTCGTGGAAAAAGCAAGCAAGAAAAATGGAACCTTTCGCCGAGTACTAGTGTAGGTCGTAGGACACTAGGCAACGCCAGGATTTGTCTAGTGTCAAGCCCCGACACTAGGCAAAGTGACTCATTTGCCGACTGTCTAGAGGTGGCACTCCATAAAGGGGTGACAGCGACTGCCGGTTGGTAACAGCGGCGACCCTTTGCCGAGTGTCTCCATTACACACTAGACAAAATACTAGCTTTGCCTTGTCGGCTCTAAATAGTAAGTAGGCAAAGAATGGTTTTACCGAGTGCCGGACCTTCATGGAGTGTCCCGCACTAGGCAAACACTTCTTTACCGAGTAATTTAGTTTGTCTAGTGTCACACGTGTGCCCAATAAAAAACAATAGGCAACCGTTGGACACTCGACAAAGAAGCCATGTCCTATAGCGTACCATATAAAACAATTTTATCCATTGGGCTTTGGAAACAACTTTAACTTCATCAAGAAAGCCAATTTTTACCCTTTCAAAAAAAAACAAAGCTACTTTTTAAGCTAAACCTGAAAACTACTAGAAAAGCCGAGTTGTATTAAATAAAACGTAGCTTAGAAAAACCAAAATGCCTTTTAATTAATCTAAAATGGAGAAATTTAGAGAATAAATATATTTTGACTTGGAATATATACCGCCTACCAGTGGGATCCTTCCAGGAGTGGAAATAAAGGGCATCCTTTAAAAAAGGAGAATTCTAAAGCAGAACGTGGAAAAAAGTAAGCAATAATGTTGGAACCTTGACTCCACTAGCCGTCATCAGTCCAAGTCATCGTCCAGGTCCACAATCCCAATCCACGCTGACGCCGACGTCGCCGCGCGCGACGAAGTCAACCGCCGCGGCCCGGCCCGCCACCACAGCTGACTCCACCGACGACTTCACTCTCTCCACTCCCCCTCTCTCTCCCTCCCTCTTCCACCCAAGAACCAATCAAATCAAACCAGACCACCACGCACGCTGCGGCCGCGCGCGCCGGCCTCCTCCGGCCACGCCATGGCCATGGACACCCCTCTGGTCGCTCTGGTGGCCATCGCCGGCGCCTCTCTCGCCGTCGCGGTGCCCTGCCTCGTCGTCGCCTTCCTCTGCCACCGCCACAGCGCCAAGCGCCAGCAGCTCAAGCCGCGCAGCCGCCAGCTCTGCTGCTCGGCGTCGGCGGCGTCGTCCACGTCCACGCTGCCGGTCTCCGCGCGCACGGCGGACAACAGCTCGTCGTGGTCCTTCTACGGCACGCCGGCGGACGCCGCGCTGCTGAAGCTCTCGCTCGCCGACCTCGCCGCCGCCACGGGCGGGTTCTCCCCGACAACATCATCGGCGACGGCAGCTTCGGGTTCGTGTACCGCGCCGTGCTCCCTGACGGCGCCGCGGTCGCCGTCAAGCGCCTCTCCGGCGACGGCGACGCCGGCGCCGGCAACCGCGAGTTCCGCGCCGAGCTGGAGGTGCTCGGCAGCCTCAGCCACCCCAACCTCGCGCGCCTGCTGGGATACTGCGCCGCCGGCCGCGACCGGATCCTCGTGTACGAGCTCCTCGAGCGCGGCAGCCTCGACGCCTGGCTCCACGGCGACGTGGAGGACGGCGGCGGCGGTGGCACGGGGACGACGCTGCCATGGTCCGCGCGGCTCCGTGTCGCGCGTGGCGCCGCCGCCGCGCTCGAGTTCCTGCATCATGGCCGGCGGCCGCCGGTGCTCCACCGCGACGTCAAGTCCAGCAACGTCCTGCTTGGTGAAGGATTCGAGGCCAAGCTCGCCGATTTCGGCCTCGCCAGGATCGTCAGAGGAAGCCCGGCAAAATCGCACGTCAGCACGCAAGCCGCGGGGACCGCCGGGTAAATTAAAATATTAAATACACCTTATATATGTATATAAATTATATAATTGTATAGATATATACACACTATATTTTTGAATGAATATGTCTATATGCATGTAAAAAATCCGAACATTTTCTTCTTGGCCTTCTTCTCATCTGGACCACAAGAATCATAGATGCTTAGTAGAAATTGTAAAATCATAATTAAGATGGCAATTAGCATGATCAAATTAAAGATACAATAGTACAAGAACGAATGCATTAGTAATGACAAATTTGTCTTCAGAAAGATTCATTAGGCATGATGATTGTTGGACATCAAACAGGTATGTGGCACCTGAGATATGGGACGGCGTGGGCGCGACTACAAAGGCTGATGTGTACAGCTTCGGCGTGCTGGTGATCGAGATGGTAACAGGACACCGGCCAAGTTGGCCAATGAAGGCCAGCAAGGGGGACGAGGAGGTGAATCTGGTAGATTGGGCAAGGGAGAAGATAGGTGCGGGCAATGCATCGGAGATCCTGGACCGTCGGATGGGCATCCAAGCGCATGGGAAGGAAATGGAGGAGGCCAAGGGGCTTTTGGAGATTGCACGCAGGTGTATCGACAGTGCCAAGAACAGGCCCACCATGGAGGAGGCTGTGGCCATGCTCAACAAGATTTGAGGATGTGTGAAGTCAAGTGCTCGATGGGTGCTAGAATAACAGTGTGATTAATGCGTACAATGTTCAGGAGTCAGAAGATGCTGAACACTGAACCAAAGGTGAACGTTTGCGTTTTTGCTTGGTTTTTGCACAATGGAAAGGGGTACTGCATGCAAAAGGCCATGCAGTAGTCCTGATGTGCCTACCATAGGTTGCCACAAGGCATGCATATTTTTCTCCACAAATAAATTAAAATAATGTGGCAGAAATTTGGACATAGCTAGAAATGTACCATTCTGTTGATACTAAAATTCAAGCCTTTGGCACTCGCTCGGTTTTTGGGAATGAACATCTCTGCGCTAGTTGGTGTTAATATTGATAGATTTGTAATGATATACTCCTTTCCTAACAAATTATAAGAAGTTTTGATTTTTTCGACGATTGGACATAGCATTTGTAGATATGCCCATGAAAATCAAAGACAAATTGAGAAAGACCATAACTTATCCATCTGAAGTACATGAGCCCTTGGTGGAAAGCCAATGGATCTAGTCCCACATAAATGCATCGACATATGTACTGTCTTTCACTGTTGCTATCTCTCTCTATATAGTTCATATACATGTGAGGAATTTTTTTTGTTACAAACCTGCAAATTAAATGGTCCTAAGAATTTCATCTGTGCCTTCTTACGTAATTTTTTTTTTGTTGAACTGGGTCGAGTTTCTAGCAAATTTAACATCCACTACTGCACTAAAGCTCAGAGGGGCGGTTGGTGATGATTTGTAGAGACGGTTTCTCCAACCGCCCCTACGCAAGCGTGGCTAGAAATCCACGATTTGTAGAGGCGGTTTTTCAACCGCCCCTACAAATACCATTTGTAGAGACGGTTTTAGATAGAACCGCCCCTACAAATGCATTTGTAGAGACGGTTTTAAAAGATAACCGTCCCTACAAATATGATTTGTTGAGACGGGTTGAAACTACATACGTCTCTACAAATTTATTTGTAGTGACGTTTGTAGATAAAACCGTCCCTATAATAATTATTAAAAAAAAACTAAATTAAGGCTGGTACCCAATTCCACCAGAACAGGTTATATACATATACGAAATCATTCAAACAACACGAAACAGTTCATTAATAAGTCCAACAACATCCGCACCATGACATGTGTTATGAAAATATTAACATTCAATAATTACACAAGTCCGATAGCATTCACAAGTCGTATTACACGTCACATTACATTCACCAAAGGATTCAGCGACCTAAGCTTAGCCTTTCCCACTCGCTGAAGATGTTGGTACTGAGGAATACTTCCTAAGTCGAGTTTGGGTCATGGTAAGATCCCCTCACATGTATAATTTGATCCATTATGAAGTTGCATAGGTCGCCCACGAGTTCCAAGAGGTTGTCATCATCAATCGGTGTCCTACTCATTTCTTTCTCTTCCGGCCACTATATGAACAATTGTACATTTAGTATTTCATAGTATAGGCATATCTTTGAATCAAGTTGTTGTACTACAAGTAAAGCATTTAAAATATACCATGTTAGGGTGTCTCCTGTATGGACCATTTTCAGCAATAAAAGTGCAGATATAATATCCACAGTGTACACTCCCAATCTTCTGCTTGTGACACTGAGTTTGAAATAGAAGAATCATTTCGACAAAAAAATAATGGAAGGACTAAAGGTAGTTTCACTTATCGGCCACTTTGTTTTGACACATAGATTATCCTTCCTTGTTGGATGACGCCTCCCATGGTGTTTGTTAACATAGTACCTGAATGCCCTGCACAAGTGAATATAGCCAATGACTTAGTACATAAAAGTTACTATCCAAAAGTGCTACAATTGTAGAGGCATATGAACTTATACGTTTTGAGGATTGCTATGAAGTCTTTATATGTGTTCTCATCCTTGTCTATTGAATCGAAGACCCACGCCATGCTGTGGCCAACATCGACGCCTATAGTAATCCAATGATTGCTGCATGATTTCAATCATAGAAATAACTAAGCTCATCTAAATCAATCGAAAATGTGTTATATTCTTAAAGCAGAAAGGAAATAGTTGTACTCACTCGAAATTGTATGGTATCCATATTGTATCAAGATTCTGCAGTCTATCAAAAGCACTTGCTATGTATCTTTGAAACCTTGAGCCCGGCGTCTCTTATGGCTTCTTGACGGATCCGCTCTTTCTCCTCGATGGTCTTTCCAAATGGCAAGTTCTTTGCCATCTAATTCCCACTCGTTCGGGTAAGTAAACCTGTCTTGTGCTACCAATTGAGGGTCTAAGTACCCAGTACGTTGAGTTGACACTTGCTTAGCAAGGTGGACTTGCATTCTACAAATCATGACATTGGTTAGTTATTACAAAATGCAAAGATTATAATGAAATAGGACAAGGACTTACAAGCACCACGTGCGAATTAGGTTGGCTTCCATTTCTCCGAGGTGGAATATTGTCGTAGATCATCGAAGTCAAATGCAATTTTTCCCTTTGGGCCCCCGAATGTCTTGGCGGGGAAGCTTGCTTCTATAAGATTTATTTTTGTTTCTTGAGCACGCAAGTACCAATCATGGAACCTTTTCATTCCTAGTGGTAGGTTCTGCATGACCCGATTTGGTAGAAATAGCTTGCCTCTTTTGTAATGTTTTGGGCAATCTTTTGACCATTTGATAGCACTTACATTTGGATACTTAGAAGCCTTTTTCTGAGTCTGTTGAATGTTTGGTATGCGTTGCCTTTTGCTAGTGACAGCCGGCTCAGATCGTGGGACTTGTTTGACTTGGTTCTCCGGCTTGAACCGGTCATGTGCATGCCACTTGGCCGCCGACGTGATGCCTTCCATCGTCTCAAAAGCTGGTCTCTCGTGGATTAGATGCTTCTTTCCTATTTCTCCTTCCTTGTCGGCACCTTCTACATGCTCAAGTATTGGCTCTGCTTGTAATGAAGTTTGTGGCATCTCATTACACATGTCCTCGATCTGAGGAGGGGAACACTTTGCCATAGCAGGCACGGGCTTGCTTGGAGGCTGGGAAGGTTCTGGCATTTCAGGCAAGGGCTCGTTAGGAGGCAGGGAAGATTGTGGTATGTCAGCCAAGTTGTCCGTACTGAGTTTGGCTGTGGTAGTAACCATGATAGGAGACGCAATAGATCATTGAAACTACAGTCTGACCAACCATACTTTGCCTTCAGGATGAGCAACTCAAGCACAAAACGTAGCACTGTCCAGTGTGTTGGACAACCCTTTTCAACATCATACAAAGTCTCCTTCGATGCTTTCTTCACCTTTTCTAAATTTTCTAGACCTTTCACGCTCTTTAAAATAATCTCAGGTCCGATGGCAAGAAGCATTTTCTCTAAATAATCACCATCACCTTCATCACCAACACGTCCACCTCTATCTTCTTTATCACCAACATGTCCACGAGCATTAGTGTGGCCACTAGCTTCGTAATTACCAGCCCAACCACCACCACCTTGCTCATGGTCATTGTCATCCATTTCTCGCATCCAAATACGCTACATATTGGTCAAGGAATTCGATATCTTGTACAAATTGGTGCGGGCAATCGTGGTTTGCCACTCCTTCAGTGAATCAACATTAGGCATTGTTTCACCATGATGAATCCACACTATGTAGTCCTTCACAAATCCTCTCATAATCAAATGTGCTCGATTATACTCACATCCGTCCATGCAATATGATTCTTGCAATCATGACATGGACAAATAATTTCATTATTCTTCTGTGTCAACATTGCATTCTTCTCCGCAGCATCAAGAAATTTATCCACTTCATCACGAAAACCGGGCTTCCACCGTAATGCACCATACATCCAAGACTCCCGATACGCTGCCATGTTTCAACTACACAATATAATAAAAGAACCAATATCATTCGCAAGGTGACATTTATAACAAAACCATTCTTATTAGTCTCATTATCAAATATAGCTATACGATGCATATATAACAAGATGGAAACGAATATATTTGTCCACAACAACTTAAATAAATATATATTGCCATTTTCTTGATTATAATAAGTAACTCTAAATACAATAATGAACAAATAACGTGTGTACCCAATATCCTTGAAATGACACTATTTAAATTCTACTAAAATGAAATAATAAAATAAATAATAATAAACAACCACAATACAAAATTAATATTAATTAATATTTCAACCACCATCCTTCAAGTGCACACTAAATTCTACTTTCCTAAAAAAAAAAAAAAAAAACAAACCCTAATTCTAGATCTAGATCTAGATGTGGATGAAACATTCATAAAAGTTCCTAATCCTTTACTCTAATCTTACAAAACCATGCTACATAAGGGCCAAATGTTATTCCCTATCAAATTATACCTACCACCTTGAAATTTTGCACCATAAATGGGTCAAGCACCATAGAAGAGAGAGAAAAACTAATCCCTAATTAAGCCTAAATTAACCAATAAAAACTCAAAGTAATGATTGCAATAGCATTTACTTACCTTCTTTAACCCCTCCACCAAAGGAAATGAAATCAACAGCTCCCCCCTAAAAGAGCAATTTTTGGGAGGTAGCCCAAGGCCTCCCTTCCTTCCTTCTCGGAACAAAGAATCGGCCCGAGGAGGAAGAAGGGAGGCCCTGTGGTATTTATGGTCGTCATTTTTGTAGGAGCGGTTCTATATAAAACCGTCACTACAAATATATTTGTAGGGGCGGTTTTATATAGAACCGCCCCTACAAATAACACCATTTGTAGTGACGGTTTTTAACCCCAACCGCCTCTACTATTTCATTTGTAGGGGCGGCTGAACTGAGGCCTGCCGTGCACGCCCACTGTAGAGGCGCCTCATGATTAAACCGTCACTACTAAAAAAAAGGGCCGCTGCTACAAATCGAATCTGTAGTAGTGATCTGCTGCTATATATATGGGTTCAAGTTATATGTGCTCTAAGGACAAGTGTAATCTGGTCCCGGCTTGATATACAGTAGGTGTAACTGCTGCCGAGAACTCAGATCTCTTGATTCCACAATTTGTTGCCCACAAAGGTCCTTGCACAATATATATGTTTCCTGCTCTAACTACTAGCTGTATTAGATGCTTATATAGCTACAAGCTTGTTTGCACATGTACTACACTGTGCACGTGTGCTTTCCTTCACTACTAAAAGCAAAGATTTATAGTAACGCTTCCATTTTTAATGACCCAATCTAAAAGTAGCCCTACGGATGATTTCCAAAGCGAGCACCATGTAGGTATTTTCAGTTGCTCCTACAGAGGACCCCATTTTTCAGGAGGCTCTTGGTCCAGCCAGCCCTACAAATTTGGATCTAGAGCCACACCTACAAATACACATTGAATAGTAAAATTGTGTATTAAAACTTGAACTGTTAAAAACTATTAGATGGAGAAATAACCAAAACAAAAGTTATAGATTTAAAAAGGTTAAACATCTTTTTAGTTGACAACTTTTTTTTTGGGATAATTTTGTCAAAGAAAAATACATTTGAATTTCTTTTATTTAACATTTGAATTTTCTCAATGACCTTATATGGAGAAACAACCAAAAGAAAAAAACTAGGACAACGTTTCTTGTGTCACATAAAGGTACCAAGCTTCGTCACAAATTGTCATGCGCCAAGAGCCGATTGACGGTTTTGTTTTTGTGACGATTCATACAGTTTTTATGTGACGATCGTAGACTGTCACTGAATGTTTTATCAAATATGATGACCCCCAACGTCATAAGATGCCCTTGTAGGAGCTGGACCCTTGACCATGTCTCTTGGGCGCTAGGCCTCAGCCCAAGTGAAAATGAAGAGGGGGCACAGATGGAGGAGACGGGCTAGGCCTAAACGAGTAGGGCTGAGAGGTGTTTTTTTTCTTTTTCCTTTCTTTTTTCATTCAGTTCTGGGCCTCAGCCCAAGCGAAAATGAAAAAGGGGCACGGGTGGAGGAGACCGGCCAGACCTAAAAGAGTAGGGAGAGAGGTATTTGTTTTTCTTTTCTTTTCCTTTTTCATTTTAATTTATAAATCTATTTTTGGTTTAAATTTAATATTTATACTTTTTATTTCAATTGAAAAAGTTATAAACATAAAAATTGTACAACTCATCAAGATTTACACTTTTTAAAAATTCAATGACTTAGTTAAACCGGTCAAATGAGGCACTAGATGACCTCAAATAAAAAAACTTTTGAATACTGTGTTTGTACAACTCATCAAGATCTACATTTGATACATAGGTTATTTTTGTATTTGAGAAAGTTTTAGTAAATAATATTCATAAAATCTTGAATCTCACACAGACTTTATAAAACTACGTATGAGACTAGTGAATTTTGACCTACACTTTGTTAACACTTTCTCAAATACAAAAATAGCCTATATATCAATTGTATATCTTGATGAGGGGACCAATCTTGGTATTCATAAATTTTTGAGTTGAGACCATCTAGGGTTTCAAAAAACTGGCATGTAGCTGTGAAAATGATACATATTTTTAAAAATTTTAAATTTGACTTGGTCAAACTATACCAAATGATACACTAAATGACTGCAAATGAAAAACTTTTGAATATCATATTTGTACAACTCACCTAGACCAACATTTATTGTATAGATTATTTTTGCATTTGAGAAAGTGTTGCTAAACACTATTCATAGAATCTTGAATCTCACATAGACTTTATGAAACTAGGTGTGAGACTAGTGGATTTGGAACTACACTTTGCTAATACTTTCTTAAATACAAAAATAGCCCATATATCAATTGTACATCTTGATGAGGGGACCAATCTTGGTATTCATGGCTTTTCGAGTTGAGGCCGTCTAGGGTTTCAAAAATTGGATTTACGTTTAAATTTTTTGAAATTTGAAAATTTAAATGTCGAAACCTCATCAAATGAAAAGTTGAACTATGTAACAAATGTACATCTTGATGAGCTTTACATTCTTTGTATTCATGAATTTTGTATTTGAGACCATCTAGAGTTTGGTCAAAGTGCCTTTTATTTAAATTCTAAGAGTTGACTTGGTCAACCTTGCTCAAATTAGGGACTAAATGACCTCAAATCAAAAACTTTTGAATATCATGTTCGTACAACTCATCAAGACCAACATTTATTACATAGGTTATTTTTTGCATTTAAGAAAGTGTTGGTAAACACTATTTATAAAATCTTGAATCTCACACGGACTTTATGAAACTATGTGTGAGACTAGTGGATTTCGAACTACACTTTGCTAACACTTCCTCAAATATAAAAGTGGCCTATATATATTAAATGTACATCTTGATGAGGGGACCAATCTTGGTATTCATAAATTTTTGAGTTGAGACCATCTAGGGTTTCAAAAACTGACATGTAGCTGTGAAAATGATACACATTTTTAAAAATTTAAAATTTGACTTGGTCAAACTATACCAAATGACACACTAAATGACTGCAAATGAAAATTTGTATTGGTGAATTTTCCATTTAAAATCATTTAGTATCCTAAAAATTAATTTAAAATGCTCATTTAAAAAATAAAAAATAAAGATAATAATAATATTAAAAATAAAAATATGAAACTGCAGATAAAGATAACGTCATCTCGGTCAGCCCAGCCCCACAATTTTAGCCCATCTTAGCTCATGTTAATCCGCATTACCTCATCCGTTGGATCATCAAATGGACGGCTAACATTCATCCCGATGAGTAGAATAAATGTCGACAAACCCTAAGCTTCAGCCCCGTCTCAGTCACTCTCCCTTCTCCCACAGCGTCCATCACCTCCTCTCCTCGCATCTCAGCCGCCGCATCCATCCACGACGAGGCGGTGATGCTCTTCTTCTCCCTCGGCCAGATCCACGCCATGGGGACCAAGGTCGGGGACTGGCGACGGTGGACGAGTGCTATACGCGCCCGAATGGGCTGTATCTCGGTCGCCCTCTCCGCCTCATCCTCTTCCTGTCGCTGCTTGCTGCGACGCAGCACGACGGCCACCCCATGTTGTCTTCGAAGCTAGGGCGTAGATTCGGCATCTCAGTCCACCGGTGGCCGTGGCATCAGCAGCAAGGGCACGGAGACCCGGTGGCTGACCGCCTGGTGGCCCCTCTTCTAGCTTGGCTCGATCTGCACGGACGATGGACTTCCTAGGTGCGGCTCGACGCCACCACATCCACCACCATTGATGCAGTGCTGAGGAGATGCCAATCCTCTTCGACCACGCAGTCCGTGCCACAAGAAGCAAGTGGTCCGGTACCCTTCTCCTTCAACGGCTTGCACATGTAGATCACGATATTAGCTTGTTTATAGTTTCTATTCAAGTCTACGCTAAAGAAAAATGGTAGCATACACTGTCCTCTTCTTTGAAAAAAAACTTTACTGTAGAACTAGTAGTAATGTACTGATGTCTTACTGTCTAACGTTAGTTCTCCTACTATTGAAATAGGCAGATTTCAGCTCAGTTATTTGTGTACATGGTATTTAGGTGCTGTATGTTGAGAATAAATTATTATCTCGGATACATAGCTCCATTAAATGAATGTTTATTTACCTGTGAGCTTACCTAACCAAATATGTCTACTTTCTCTTAAAATATGACCAACCATTTGAATCAGATTAACATGCTCTACTGTAGTTTTGGGTTTGCTTTTTCTTATGCTTGTGATTTTGGATTCTGGTATTTGTGGGTTTAGTCATTTGCTATCAATTTGTGTATGTTCATTACTCTGTCGGATGCCCGCTTGTTGTTCAGCACTCTTCTTGGTTGGTTCGTGTTTGCCATTGTTGGATGCACTGATTTTCGTTTAGCACTCTGCTTATGCATTATTGCAATAGGAAGGTGCATTGTTTCTTTAGCTATTTAACTGTTTTATGTTACACTAGGTAGCATGCCCGTGCGTTGCTACGGGACAACTTAACTTTTATAATAAAAACATACGGATCACACGATAAGATAACAATACCGTGAAATAAAATTGAAGTGACATTTAATCCCAAAATCAAAGCTCATGAAATTAACAGTCAGTGAGAGTACAGCGTCGCAAGCTGACAAACTCTACCGTATAGACCTTGATGCTACTAAGATAATGTTATGTTGGCACACTTGGCAGAAAGAAAACAATCTTTGAACATATGTTTATGACGTTACTAATACGAGTTCTCACCAATTCATTGTGCATGCATTGATTAATGGTGAGAAGTAAACAGAAACAAGTGTTCGCTAATTCATTCAAAAAGTGATAGTGGTTAGCTGTGTTTAGCCTTATCCCTGTCAATCGGTACTGACAGGTGACACTTCCCATAACTCATCAGTCGTGTGTGCACCATTATCCTCTCCCTTGCCGCCGAGGTTATTTTTCTTTTTGGTCAGGTTGCCTCCAAGCTCCCTAGTGAACCACAATTGCTATGTAGACTCAATAGACATGTCAATATAATAACACAACCAGATTCGTAGTAGAAACAACTATATTTTTATGCTTCCTGAGCATAACTACATAAGATGAACTAAAGTTAATATTTACAAATTAATCATAAAAACAACAAAAAAGAACCTGTGCATAAAAGGCAAACAGATGAGTGAAAACAAAAACTTGGCATGTAGATCACAAGTCTGAATCACCACCGCCCTTTGTCGATTGATGATCTGAAGAGCTGTAGGATACATACTGCAAAAGAAACGATTCAGGCACAAATGGAAAAGTCTCACCATGTCTTATAACTGCCATTGGACTTGGCCAACATTTAGAACAAATAAGTTAATATCAAATGGATAAATGTGTTAATTTGCACAAACTAATGATATCAATCTCGCCAAAAATTTCTTTTGCATACATATGTCCATCGTTCCTTATGATAAGTATAAAAGAGAGCTAACGTCAATCAATTAATAGGTTGGGCATTTCACCTCCTAATTCCCTGTTTATTCTACCTGAAGCACAATTGTGTATGCCTACCTATTCATACCGACATGTGGCACTTAGAAAGAGATCTAGAAAGAGATCTCATGAGTTTTTTTTTCTTTACCTTGCAGTTGTTTGCCTCTATCTGGAATCTGGAACTAACTGAAACTTGAGCCTGAGAGTGGTGGCCTTGGTGTGGAGCTATCTAATTTTCAGAACGAATGGAGAGGGATAGAACAAAAAGGAATTAAAGGTCAAAATTCTATTTCCAGTAGGTGCACAGGATCTATGCAAAGGATCTGGCCATGACGATGCCGTAGCGAAAAACTTGAGCCTGAGAGTTGTTTTCCTCTATCATAAATATGTGATCTATCATAATAATGGCTAGTACACATGCAATGTAAAAGGGAATGAAAGACGTGCCGTAGCAGATCTTACAATATTGATGTGGTTCACTTCCTATACACAATGAATAAAGGATTTAGATTATAGTATTGAAATTTTTCCAAAGTCACAAAACAATAGGCGAGGCAAAAAAAAAATCTATACCGCAGAAAACTCTGCTCACACAATAATTGAGCCTCTAATGAGCAAACTCAACAAGATGAGCAAGCTACACAGATCAGATCATTGGATGGATATCCACCATTAACTATTTTCTCTAAGTTATATCATAGCTACCAATTAATCATCCATACATTAAAGTCTGCTACTAATTTTCTGAGAAACCACACTTCAACATCTATTTTGTGATTGAAGCAAAATGCCTAAATTGGCTATTGCAAGGTTGCAGTTGAACTCAAAAGTGCAAATCAAATTGAATGGCTATTACAGCAATGGGAACAAACTCTGCTAGTGCATTCAAGTGTGTGCATGAGAACTCACCTCGATTTCTATGTAACCTCCTTCCTCATAAAGCACCTGCCAAGAAGTCATCTCCAATATGCAATTTGACCACTCTTTGTCTAAAAATATATTTTTCCATAGCAGATTAAGAAAACATGATGGATTTGTGATGAGGGAATGGAAAATGAGGTTGTAAATCTGAACACCTAAACATTTCCATTTCCAAACAAAAGATCTGGACAGTTATTCATGCAGTCATCTTCACACACATACGTCACAGCCAGTGATGGCAAGGCCGCAGGTGACGGTCTGTGGTAATACTGAAGTATGGCTTGTAAGTTGAAATGATCTACGAGTGAAATCACCATTCTTAGTAGATGAGCAATACTGAAGTATGACTTGTACTGCTCCATAGATGCCATCTTCTTAAATTAAAAAAGGATCATTCAAGTGCATAATTGCAAATTACAAAATAGACATAGATCATAGGCCATGCACAATACCATAAACATGTGCCTACTACCATAGACAGAATTATGAAAACTATGGGGTATTTATGAAACAGTGCATAGTGACATCACCTAATCACCGGAATTGGACTGAGTGCTTCAAAAATCACCGTGAGTGCTGGTCACCTAATGCCAATGTCGTACAAGAGATGCAGCATGAGACAAAGAAGAGAAGAATCTGCCCAGAACAGACATTGAAATCAGAATGCCACTTGCTCGCTTCAATACGAGACATAACATAGACAATGAAATCAGAACTCTGAAAGAAATCATTCAACCCACAACAAAATTGGACCACCCTAAAACTGAAATTAACCTAATCATCTATAGTGCCTCGACAGGAGCATTTATTTATTGTTGTGCACTCTGAACCAGCCTATAATAATATTTCTTAGTTTGGTAATATTACCTGGATTTTAGGTATTGTTTATTGTTGTTTCCTCTTGAAACTTATCCATGCCAAAAATGCCTGAACAGCTACTGCTTTGCCCAGGGGTGCACTCAAATTTCTGCTAATTAGTAACTGGAATGGAGATTTAACCATGTTTAAATTCTGAGTACAACCATTTATTCGTTCTCCCAGTTAGGAAAAATGAATGCCACCAATAAAATCAAGGTACACATAAATTTACATGCTCTCTCTCTCTCTCTCTCTCTCTCTCTCTCTCTCTCTCTCTCTCTCTCTCTCCCTCTCTCTCTCTCTCTCTCTCTCTCTCTCTCTCTCTCTCTTAGTTCTGTTCTTGCAATAGGTAATCTGCATATTTCATATATGAATCTTTGTAATTGTGTTCAAACTGAAAAAATGGCCCTGAAACTATATATATACTTGCACAATCATGCGACCACACAATGTTTGCCTACAAGGACCATTCATGTTTGTCTGAATCTGCTGGTGCACTCACTATGTAAACTTTCTAGCACCTACCTACGAGAGATTAAGAAGCATAGCAACCATTTAGAAAGATAATGGTGCCGTGGCCTTCATGCTGTTTACTGTGAACCATAGTTAGGGAGTATGCAATGCTAATCGCTACACACTTTGTTAAGCAATAACACACAACTATACATAATTCTTTCTTATCTGTGCTTGCAATTCTTATTAATAGCTTTTAAAGCTATCACTTGCTGACTGTCAGTTCCTTTTGCTCGATCCAATTCTCATTTGCAGCTATAGTTTCTAAAATGCTCAAAACCATTGACACATTAAAATTTCAACCGAACTACAACCGGTCCCAAAAATTAAAGTTCCTCAAAACCATTGACTCTTTCCTTGTGCTCTGCATTTACATAATTATAAACACAAATGCCTTCTAAATCATTGGCCCTGAACATGGATTATTGCATGCAAAGTACTACTTCAGGGAATCAAAGCAAAGTAGTCTTGGTCAAGCTCAACTAATAAGGCAATGATTTAGGGAGGTGAAGTTATTGAGAGTTTTCTATTTTTGTTTCGGTTAACCATGGTCAATTTGGATAAAAAGTTTCGAGTTTGTTGTAGGCTTCTAGATGTAACTTTTCCTATAGTAGTCAAAATATGACCCACTGTACTACATTTTTAGTACACTTTAACTTAGTTCTGAAAATTACACCTAAAATATGGTTTTCTTTTGGTAAGCGCTCAGCCCTACTTGAGTGAATTATCATCTGAAATTTAAAGCAAGACACAAGATTTTTTACTACAGTATAGTATGACAGATGCATTTCATGCTAAACAAATTTCACAGTTTCTAATACCTTCAAGATAGTCAGTATAATACGGCCATTCTAAATTTACAAGTAATCTCAAGTACTAAGTTACACCATTTACAGTGTTTAGCTTTTCAAAAGATCCCAAAAACCAAAGTCATGCGAATGCAGCATCAAGGAGACACCAAAATCAAGAGATATTGTCCGAAGGACATTGTAAAGGAAAGAGAGCAAAAAGATCTACAGAGATAATGATCACAAAAGCATCAGCAGATACTACTACGCCTTGCTTGAACTGGATGACGATCAGCGCATTGTCCATGCAAGGCACCATGAACTGCCTGGAGCCCGTGAGGCCCTGACCTGCAGACCGGGCGTGTAGTGGCCGGAGACATTGTGTGCGTAATGGTGGCAGCGCCTAGATACCCAAGAAGAAAGAACAAGACAATTAAATCGCTACATCGCTGCCAACCGGCTTGGCTGGTTCCCAGCTCCCTCGCTCGTGCTATGCGTGTAGCGGCCTGCTGCCAGCCTAGCATGCAAATGGTTAGGCAAAGAGGCAAAACCTGGATCTTAGAAGGTGCAGTGCAGGTCTTTGTCAAAATCAATGGTCCATGGTGACTGCACCAGACGGAAGACGACGCCAGGACGTATACGGTGTATATCGGCAATGGTCCACGCACTGGATGGGCGATCCTGGTGATGGCCAGTGTGGTCGCCGCCAACGGCGATCCCTGGCTGGTATGGGAATAAAATCTTCTGCGACGTCGGGAAAACTGGAAGTGAGGGAGAGAACCGCGTGAGGTCCCACCTGCCGGCGCCAAACTTTTACCGCACAACAAAGGGGCAGAACGACGTCGGGCCGGGGCTGTTTACCGCACGAAGAAAAATCTCAGCTCTTTGCTCTTTTTATTTGTAGAGATTAGGCCTTTGCTGCACCATTCAATTTATTACAGCCTGACACACTGCTCCTATTTTAGTGTATCCTTAATGATTTTCTTAATGTTTTTAGCCTGCTTGAAGCACCATGTCTTTGTTTTCTTATTTGCTTTACTTGATGCAGATATACCAAACAGTGATGGGAACAACAATAGACAGATCATGTGCTGCAGGTAAAATATGACATACATGATGCATGTCAGCTAGCTCTTGCTTTGCTGCAGAACTATTTCAGGCTCAGGTGACATTCTTGATTAGATTCATATCACATAATGCTGGCTGAATTATTAGCATGGGGCATGCCTGATTATTTTTTCCAGTCAGTCCCACAATGCAAACATGGTCCAGTTCAGACTATTTCAACTTTGTTTGACAGAGGCACATAAACCTACTCCAAATCCTTTAAGATGAGGTCATGTACTCATGAGAACTGAAGCTGCAATGCTACCAGTGTACTGATTTTGCGTAGATATAAACAAGTACTAGTGTCATGTACTCAGGTGGATTGCATTTACACTCTTCTTTTTTGCCTTTGGGATGCTAGCATAGTAGGAAACCTTGGTCAAAGTTTATGAATGCAGATAACCAACACCTAGTGTCTCCTGAGGTGTTTGCTAATGCCGTTGCATTTTGAGTAGACCTAACTAGCATTTGATAGTGCTTAACTCTAACAGGATTCCTCCATTTATAATATCTGTAGGCCGTAGATTTTTTCGACAAGCTTTTGCGTTATTATCATCAGGACTGACTGACTGCACGTGAATCTATGGTAAGTTTCCCTGTGCTAATTTTGGTGTCATGTAATTTGACAACAAAAATTAAACTGTTTGCTCATTATTGCCAAATATTTGGTGTAAAGTTATAATTTACTAGTGCTTATCTCCATCTCTGAGTAAAATTATTTGCAACAAGATTTAGGCTTTGATGACATGGATATTCTAATTTGTGATGTCAAGTGGAACTGCTTCTTGCTTTGTAATTGGTCGTTGGATAACTTGCTTAATAACTTAAGGTAATGATGAGTGCTCTCCAGTGCAGTAATTAGAGTCATTGCATCTCAGGACCACACATTTGTATGATAGCTCTAGAATCCATAGGTTTGAAAATTTTAATCTGGTTGTGGCATTGCTTTTACTACCAACGATTCCCACATGCTGCTTTGTTCTCTACAGGTTCAGTACCCAGTTTTAGCAAGTTATCCTAAAGCTTGTTCCTGATCTTAGATTATTTAATTACAGCTATGCAGATTTCTTCTTTGCTAAAATTGCCTATTGTTTTGTTCTCTGCAGGTTCATGTCTTGCTTTTTAACTTCAGCCAAAATTGCCTACGTACAATTGAAAGCACAGATTCTTGCTCAACAGGTCTCACTTGAAGATAACCAAGCAGCATCTATTTATATGTTTGAACTTGTGTGATGAAACTTGGAACTAGTGTGATGTTTGAACATGCTAGCAGTTGTGTCTTCTATCTTATTCTCTGGAATGTATGTGGATGATGGCTTGGCTGATATGTATGAGCTGTAATGAGAAAGCTAGAAACATTTGTGTGACATTCATCATTGAACTAATATATATGGCAATGCCATTATGGTCACAATGTAATGTCATAAAATCTGCCCTATCATCACAATAAGTTGTCTGAGTCAGGTTTCCAAGGGTACATTTTATGACGGTTGGCGTATTAGGTGACGCGTTGACCAACCAATATGTGACAGTTGCTGTCGTCATTAAATGACAATAATATATGACGACACAACAAAGGCGTCACAAAAGGTCATCACATTTTGTGATGGTTTTCCATAGTATCGTCACATGGTACATTTAGCGACGGTCGATATATGACGACCTTCATGACGGTGGTTTTTCGTCATACCATTCATTTTGTGACAAATTCTGCACTTTCCATGACACTTTCAGTTTGTTATAAAAGCCCAGATTTTTTGTAGTGGTTTGGACCCTGTGGCCGCGTAGGGCACGATTTAAAATGCATGACTTGTGACTTGTAAGCGTGCTAGTGTGTGGCTACCCGATGGTGCCTTTTGGGGTTAGCCGCCTACATATATCCTTGAGGGAATTGTTGGCCCCTAAAAATTGTTGATTTTGGCCTCCTCTTGAGTCCATCTTAAGCTGCCCCTAGTCACTATAGTACACACAACATTTGTAGAAGCGGTTTTGAACTCATTTCTACTAATGTTTTTTAAACCATCAGTTGGAGCATCCAGTGAAAATCACCCATTTTTACTTGCTGTTTTTTAGAACCCCAAGTAGAAATCGATTTCTATAGGCAGTTGTAGAAATCGTTGTCGAGAAAATACAAAAAAACAGCAAAATAATATTTTTGAAACAGCAAAAAGTACTTTTTTAAAATTGGGCAAGTGGCACATTTTTTCGCATTAAATCATGCGCTATACGGATGCCAGCCTTCGAACCCGTGACCTCAGCATCGCGCGATCCATCCCCTACCACCGCACAATACACTCACATATGTCCATCCTTTTTCTTTCCCCACATATAATCTAAAACTGAATATAAATTGAGTGTTTGAGGACCTAAACAAAGTCAAATAAAAAACTTGTCAACTACAAAGTTTTATAACTTTTTGAGGTGTACAACCTTTATTTTAGGAGTTTCTCCTTTTTGGAAGTTTGAAACACTCAAAAAAATCAATTTTAGAATGTTTCTACCAATGGATTTCTTAAGGAACCGCCAGTAGAAATACAATTTATACTGGCAGATTTTTTAAGGAACCGTCATGATTTGTACTGGTGGTTCCTCACTAGTAGAAATATACGATTTGTACTGATGGTTCCTTAAGAAAACCAGTAGCCGAAATCGTATTTCTATTGGTGGTTATTTTAAGAAATCCGCCAGCAGAAATAGGGCCAATTTCTAATGATTGTTCTAAAGAGAAACCACCATTAGAAATAAGACACTGGTGTTAAACGAAATAATTTATGTACTAGTGTGTGCTTCTTTGTCATAGTGTTTGCATCCCTTTTTTTGTATTCTAATAATGTGCTAAGGCAGTGGCATATGCATTAAGGAATTCAAATTTACCATCTCTATTATGCTGAGACAGGGCATATGATGTTCAAATCACCACTACAAAAAATGTTGCGGGATCTTTTGAAATGTGTCTTAGAGACAGGTAGTAAATTCCACCTCTTCGATTAATGCCTCAGATTAATCATGAAGGTTCTTTGCTATTAATTGAAGCGGTAAAAAAACCACCTCCTAAAATCCATTACCGTCTCATAGGCGCACCACTTATAAGGCCCGTATATATCGGTTATTTTGGCTGAGGCCCAAAAGGCCCTGACAAATCCCAATAGGAGCGATCGAGTAGAAAAACATGAGTTAGGGTTTCATTATCATCGGTTCTGATCCCTCTCCTCACAATGAGAACTTTGCCTCCCTCCTTCTCTGGCTTCTCTTCCTCTCTCCACACCACTCCACCCTCATAGGGCCATAGCTATGGATGACAAGTTTCATGCTAGAGAGCCATTGTTGCCGTCGGCCTTGCGGATCGGGTGGCCTCTAGTGGCGGTGCCCCTCCCCACGTTTGGCCTCCTCCTCTAGTGGCTTTCAACGGCAGCGCCCCAACCCATTTGCAGGCACATCCTCCCCCTCCAGCGTCGCCGCAGGGACCTTGTGGATTCCATCAGTGGCGCCCCTACCGATGCACGTCCGCCTCCTCCTCCTCCAGCGTGTTTGTGCAGATCCGGTGGCCTCTGGTAGCAATGCTCCTCCCCAAGTGCGGCCACTTCCTCTTTCGCCTCTTGTGTGGCAGCACAGGCTAAGCAGCTATGCTCCTCCCCCTATGCGTATCCCGTCATCGTCTCTCATATCTGAGATCCTTCCCTTACCTTCTCTCCCTCATAGAGACACGATGACGGCGATGGTGATGAATACGCAGGTGTGATGGATAGATCCAGTCACGGCAAGTTGGATCTGGTAGCGGGGAGGTTGGATCCGCCCAACAAAAGCGACTAAGGCCGGTCTTGTGATGGCAACGGCCACTGAGCAGATGTGATGATTGCTACCGTTTGATGGGCTCGGTGAGCCCCTGGATGGGCTTGGCAGGCTTTCCATGGTTTTTTTCTTTTTCCTAATTGATTAACGGAGGCCGACAAAGCAGCTACCTCGGTAAACCAGGATTATCTGTGACCTATGTTTTGAGGTGGTTTCAATGCCCGCCTCGATAAATAAAAAATGGCTGCCATGCAAAAGAATACTGTAGTAGTGAATGCCCCAGTAGTGGATTGCTTGTACCGTATACAAGTAACCTATTTGCTAGCATTCTGATGTGATAACGTGGAAAATATAAGGTAGTAATATTTGTAGTTTTTTGTATTCAACAATTTTATACTTTACTTCTTCCTTTCTAATCAACAAACTCGATGATGTACTTTTCTTATTCTCTATATTCAAGATATCGCTATCCTACTTTTGTATACTAATGTAATAGTTGATAAACATAGAATTATAATTGGTGATGAATGTATGGATGTCATTGAGTTTACTTGTGAAATGATCATAATATGAGATGCACATATGGTTTCTAATTCCCATGTTTCCATATAATCAAAATTGTATACCTCTCTAGCTTCCATAATAAAAGCTTGTAATGGTTAGCGAATTGAGCAGTCAAGGCAAAAAGAAGAAGAGCCAGACAACAACATTTGCTACAAGTTGTTCTCTAGTAGACAGCGTTGAATATGAGGGCAAAGACCTTATACTAGGGCCTCACGTATATAGAGCCACAAGAGAGGATCTTGTCGTAGATTCGAATGAAGATATCAAACAACAACGTCACATGGTACAGTAGTGCACATTAAGACAACACTTGAGTGCATATATAGAATGTGAGTTATTGTATAGTCTCGATAGAGACAATACCTTGATTGGTATCGTGAGTGCAACTTGGTTTGGAATTGCACGAGCATGAAAGGGAAGAACCTGCTACCTTAACGCCGACTTCTTCAATGACATAGATGTTTTATGCAGTGTGGTAGTCAGGCAGGAGAAGGTCACCTGAAAACATATATGTCAGAAGAGGTCGAGAGGAGGTGTACCCAAAGGGCGTTGATTAGGATCTTGTCAAGCCGTGCATGCTGAGTATGAGTATGAGTGCTAAAGCCTATCATCAATTTAGGTGGTTGCTCAATAAGAGTTACATCAAGAATAAGAAGCAGCAACCCCCTTTGATGAATTCAAGTTCATCACATCATACCTTAGATTTCAGAAACGCTTGTCAAAGAATGGATAGGCAAAGAAGCAAAGCCCAATGGCGAGAGGTTCTCCATGCTAGTGAAGAAGAAGGCGAACCACCAGTCCACCACAACCTAGGCACTATAGAGTATGCCGCTAAGAAGAAGATATCCAAGGCAATTAAATATCTAGACATGGTGCAGCATGGAGGCATGGTAGATAAACATGGTCACACAATTAGGTGCCCACCTGATGTACATGACCATATACTTATTGAATCGAACTGGTCTAGCACTCGTACCTGTGATGCTCAGCCAACTTTAAATTAGATTTTGTTTTGTTCGGTTAATCTACTTCATTAGTTGTACAGGGAAGACCAGCCACCCTATAAATATGCAGGGTGATGGTTGATTGATAACACACAATCAAATCTATTAAACACAACTACTTCTATCATGTGTTATGTGTCCCAATCTGCTATTGCTTTTGGTTTTTTGTTTGTTGACAAGAATTGTTGTTTCAACAACGGCAAAGCCTTCAAGCTTGTCAGGCTAGCTAGGGCAACCATAGCCACCGCATGCCCTAACGAGGTCTCTGCATATCACGGTCATCGACGGGTAGTCATCGACGGGATGGTGATGTGTTTATTTGTGTACGAACACAAGGCACATAATCATACACAGAGGGAAATTTGAGCATAGCCACGCATCTGAATCATTCTCATGACAAAAGCAGGTAACAATGTTCTTGCAAAAAAAAAAGAAAAGAAAAGACTAATCAAGGGTATTAGATTCGTTTCTACCCATAGCAACCTCATTATTGAATGTAAACAAACTTTTTGATTCAGAAACTATGGTTGAGCATTCCACATATAGCAAAATCCTTCATTCGGGATTACTTCATGGGATATTGAAACTGAGTAGAGCACATAAGTCCTTCAGTGCTATAGGTCCTTCAGTGCTTCCATTGTGTTCTCCATCTACAGCAACCACAAGAAACAAACTGTGAACTAGAATCTGCTAGAGAATGTATAGCAGATAATCATAACCAGGGTATATGATTCCTTGAAAGGTATCACTGAAAGCTAAGATAAATATTTCTAGCAATGTTATTCCATGCAATATAAATTTATAAAGCAAATAAGTCAGCATTAATAATGCTTTTCATAGTTTGGGTGTCAAAAGTAGTAGATAAATAACAGATTTAGATAAAGATGCTTGATGACAGAATTCATACTCGAACCACACAAAATAGTATAATGCATGCTCATACCACAAAAATATTCAACGTATCTAGACTTGTAATATAACAAAGTAATAAGCCATGTCTAATCTGGAGATGGGAAAGTATGAATCAGTTGTTTCACACTGCAGATTTTCATATTACTATGTGTAACACAAGCATAGTTGATTAGGATTATAGAGACAAAATATTGTGATGGTTACTTTGCAAAACATGAATTTTTACCTATGGGACAATACTAAAGCTAGATAATTTGTACAGCTACACCTTAAGACAAAACGAGTAAAAAGAAAGAAATATTTATAATGTTCATTTTTTGTTTAGATTTATTTAGTGATGAAGCTAGAACAGAAAACCATTTGTAATAGAAGAAACAAAAATTTCTAGAACAATTGTAATAGGACATAAATACCTAGAACAACAGTAATATAGGACATATGAAACGCATAATATTACCTTTGGGTTGGCTTCTCACTTTCATTTTTTCACGCTGTTTCGTTTGATTGTTGCTTCTATAATCATACTCCTGCCCTTGGACATCAAAAGCATATTTTTATCATTCTTGGAGAATTTTTTCTCCAAGCAGCCTTGAAGATTGTCTCCATGTTTGCCAGCAGCCTTTGTTGCAATGACCTCTCTTTTAACCTTCTTTCGGAGTGGAGTCTGCACAGCTGGTGTCATTTTGCTAGGTTGGACCATGGTACATGGAAGTGTAACAATTGCTCCAGAGTGAACATTCTCTGTAGTGGTTGTACGTTGGTTTCGAGGTCTTGATACTTCTGTGGCTTTGAATGTTTCACTGCATTGAAGGCAAGAAATGTTGCAATTAAGATACTCTATGGAATATTTGTTCTTTTTCTTGCAACTTGCACATGCTGTCCAGAACGTTCGACGTTCGCGGTCTGCACGGAATGGACCTGGAACTGGATTGTTCAGAGCAGCAAGGGCGCAAACAATAATTTTTCGGCCTTGTCTCAGATCAACATGGACGGCACCGGTAACAGAATCAGCTTGTTGCTCCATTTCTGTTATATATATGTCTCTTGAAGAATAGTCCTTCCCTCAGTTCACGGCATGTGATAGATAAAACTGATTGGATTGAACACTGCAAAGATGGTAAAGAATTAGATAGATGGTAAACACATGTTTTTTTTATTATTATTCCATTCAGTGTCATTGTCTCAAATTAGTTTCATAAAGGATGTGATGGGTGCATCAAGTATTGGAAAAATGATGTAAACAGAAGCAACGATTGTACCCCCCCCCCCCCCACCAAAAAAAAAAAAAAAAAAAACTTTTTCTAAGTCCAACATGGGTGAGACAGCCCACACTACTGCCCCCCTTCCGCTGCTGGTTCTCAACCCTGGCTGCAGGAACCTTACTGCTTGTCACCCAATGCTTTGACCCCACCAGCCATCAGTTGACTAGGAGTCGTCTTTGGTCAAACCAATACCTACAGCCGCTAGCTAGGGTGATGGCATTCGATCCCCAGCAATCATTCTAAAAACTAAACCTCAAGATAAAGGCCATCCAAACTGCTGTAGTGACAAGGACAAAAATTTCTGACATTCAAAGAATGGCGCGCCTTCAAAGAATCTAGGATTGAATAGATCAAGAACAGATACAAAACAACCAAAACACATGCCCTAAGAATGGTTGCGCTGGAGATAAATTTCTATGCAGATTATTGTCGCCAGCAGAAATAAAATAGAAACTATTTCAAGAATTTATTTCGCTAAATTATCTAAAACGAAAAAAGTACAAATGAGGAATCGGGAAATCAAACTGATGCATCATTCATGTATGAGTTCTCACCTGTGGTGTTTTCCTGTAGATTCAAATTCGACTTTGATGCTTTTAGATCTATTTGTTCCAGCACAAAAGACAAGAGGAGTAGATGAAGAAAATACTGGGAATGGGGAAAAGGTGTGAATACTGTATGGAAGGAGTGGTATTTATAGTAGTTGGGGAAGAAACCCTAAATGTTTGTGGACTTTTGCTGGGCTTGTATTAGAGATGGACTATTAGCCATGATCCATGGTCATTATGTTTCTCAAAAGCCTTATGACCGTTAAAATGAGGCACATAATTAATGTGGCCTTACATATGGCAATTTATTAAGCTCCTTAATTTTATGGATCAACCCAACTAAAAGTTAGCTGCCTAAACTTTATTATTCTTTTAGCTAGCTAAAGATGACTAACTATATTTTAGCTAGGGGCATTTGGATCCAACAGCTAAATGATTATTTGTCTATCGTACCACTTCCTCCCACCTCATTCTTCTCACTGTTTCTTCCTTGACGCATCCAAGCAGGAGGCCAACCCCTAGCGCGTACGCTAGTGGTGAGCGGGCAGCGGAGCAACAGGGCCCCTAGCATGGTGGCTCACGGCTTGGCCAAGTTCGCCAGCAAGGCCACGTCCACCCCCCGGCGCAGAGGCTAGGAACGAGCAGGTGGCGGATCTTGATAGGCTGGTAGAGCAGCTGCCCCCCATCACCCAGCCCCACTCCCACCCTTGGGGTGCCTTACGAAATGGAGGCCTAGCAGCAACCCACGGCGTTGCGCCTCATAGTGGCGGTCCCCACAGCTCTGCGGTTGTGAGGTGTATTTTTTGGCCTTTTGTGGTTTAGGTAGATTCGCTGTGTTTAACCACCTAAAATTTAGCTCCTAGTTTAGCTGGTTTATTTGGATCCATATCAGCTAAATTTAGACCACTAAAGTTTTAGCTGGGGAATCAAATCTGGCTTATATTTATAAGTGTTTGTAAGACAAATCACTCATTAATTAATAAGGAACAAAATAATTACTTTCGCCATCCCAATTTACAAGGCATTTAACTTTTTTCACCAAGTTTGACCACTTGTGTTATTTAAAAATTATGTAAATATCATTTCTCTTGTTGTGGCTTGATTTATCAATAAAATTTATTCAAAAATGACTTAAACTTGACTATTGTTGGGGAGAACCGCACTCGGCGGAGGCTCCAAAGTTCCGAGTTATTACTAATACTTGATAAATCTCTGTTGTCTTTTGGCTACAGCACAGGGGACCGCTGGCACGACCTCTACCAAATGGCCAGAGACCGGCAGAGGTCCTAGAGCGCCCAACGCCCCGAGTGAATGGGGAAGCCCACAGGGCGGAGGTCGTGACCTGCGCTATGGCGTGTGCCACGGCGGAGGTCAGAGCTCAACTACAGTGGCTGCAGAGTATCACGTCAGGCGAAGGTTCTAGGGGTGAAAGGTGAGAAGTCATCGTGGGCCGGGACGGGGTGAGGCATTTTGGCCCAGCCCAGGAAGGAGGGCCGAGACGGACCCCTTTGCCCCCCTTAGAGGATGGCTAGGGAAGGAATATACCTAGTATATGCTTTGAGGGTTTCGGGTAAAATTGTAAACTGTAAGGGTAGTTGGGAAGGGGCCCTCTTATAAAAGAGGAGTCCTTCACTATTTGTAAGGTTGGTTGTAAATTAATGAAGGAATTAATGATTGTACCCTTCTCAACATTGAATGACTTGTCATTCCACTGAGGTGGTCCCATTCTAATTCTGTTGGGCTAATAGGCGAAGGTCCCTTAGGACCTCCACACTCATCCCTTGGCTCGGGGAATCCTCCCCGCCAACAACTATGTTTGCATAATTTTTCTAAATAAGACTGGTGGCTAAACTTGTGGTTAAAAAGTCAGATGTCTTATAATTTAGGATGGAGGAAGTAAAGTATTGCTTCCAATGACATGCTAAATAACATATAGTTATTCGACGATTGAATATGCACATGGCTTCTACGAAAAATATTACCATGTAAATTCCTCAGAGTTGACATAAAACAAAACAAAGCTTTTTTCAAGAATTGTATGCACCTATAGAGGACTAGTTTACCTGGATTCTCTTGTGCCTTTCAGAGAATAAACGGAATCTATCTATGAATTGATAAATAATTGGCAACCTTCGAAATAAAAATACTGTCACTTTAGATTCTCACACAAGGAAATGAATTGGATAAGTAAGATCTACTGCTAGAGTGAGACGACAGACGAGACTTAAGAGCAGGCCAAGCCCCTGCTGAAAAACCAAGAGCTAGCAGGGCTGTTAAGTGAGCCCCTGCCGCAGTCAGTCGGCAACAGCATGGTCCAGGACTAGGAGAGACCAAAAAAAAAAAAAATGGGAGGTAGCAGGAGGAAGAAAGACTGTCGCCTCCAGAGGCGCTCCTCACTAACCCACTGATCTGCCTCTATATATGAGACTATATGACTGACTGACTCTACTATACAAGAAACCTAAGCACACATAGACGAACGAGTGAACTCCGTGCAGTGGTTACCTTCTTTAATTCCCCTTCTTGTGGATGGCCTTTGGCTTTCTTTCTTCTTCTTTTTCTTCACAGTGGCTTTCTTTCTTCTTCTTTTTCTTCACAGTATGAAGGCTCTTCTCTTCTGCTGCCCAATAGGCGACTTAAATAAGGCTCTTACACACCGGTTTTTCTATGTTTTCCTTTCAAAAATCTAATTTTGCATACAGGTCCCTAAATTAATTGCACTCAGCAGGTAATTTTTAGTATGTAAGGTTTTTGGATAAAATAATAACTGCTGAACTATAGAAATGGTGGGAATAGGCAGTGAGTGTGTGAGAAGAGGAAAAGATGTAGCGCTTATAGCCTCGCTAAACCAAGCTATATATGAAGATGACCCTTTTCTAGGGGGACATGCTGCAGAACCAAGGTATCAACTCTCTTGTTTAATAACGATTCCCGCGCTCACATGAGCTTCACTTGATGCTCCGATCCCTTTCTTATTCTTACATGCATTTAGTATAGGTCCACCGAGGACCATTCCGGAACTAGAGCTAGAGCTGTTCAAAAAAAAGTCCCGCCAAAGAGGGCCTATATATGTCATATCAACATGTGTTTTATACATAACATTATATGTTGCATGGGAAACCAAGAAACACACTGGCATGATACATAAATTTGCTCGGGCTAACGTAGTAACACCTTTCTTTTGCTACTTTTAGTAATCCAATGTGATGAGAACACTTGACGGTGATATGTTAGCTGTCTTTAATTATGATGTACTTCTACCAGCGGTTTCTACATGATTGGAGTAATGCGGTGTTCAAAAAAACTATGATAGACACGTTAGCTCTGTGATCCACAAAGTTTCCAAAACTGGCAAAGCATACATTAGATGATAGCTTCTGTTGTAGGATACAATGATATACGACAAAGACCGTTCATAGATTCCGAGGCATGCATTTGCCTTGGGGGAACATCGGTATGTTCGTAATGTGCTAGGCATGTTAGGTCGATGTCCCGCAAAGTTTTCCAAATTGGCGGAACGTATGTTAGATGCTCTCGTTATAGAGTGCGCATACGACAAAGATCGGTCATGGAGAAGAATGTTTTTCTCTTGCCTCGTGGGGCCGGCGTGGCCATTATCCTCAATCATCCAGAAGAATTTCTTTCTCATATATATGACAATAAGCGGTCGATAATGTTAGACATGTCATTTCTTGTTTGGTCAATTTTTTGGAACATTAAAAATAATTTATCTCAAGAAAGGACTAGCAAGCAGAGTAAACTCTTTAAATATGTATTTTTTTGAACTTCTTTACTTGTGATGGTGAATAGGTTAATTGAAGTCTTAATTAGCAATAGTCCCATAAGATAAGGGCTCAGATGCAAAAACAAAAGATACTAGAGGATGATGGATCCGGCCATAGGCCATAGCACATAGCACATAGCAACACGCGATGACTCAACTCGCACCAAACATGGTAACTAGCTACAATCCAATGCAGCTCTAACCATAATCGTCGTCTTCTTGTGGCATTATGGCCAGAGACGCAGTGGTGTTACTGCACCGATGTACACACCGTGCTAGAGACGCAGCATCTATCTTTCTATCTCTATCTCTTTCTCTATCTACATTTGTATCTCTATCTCCCTAGCTCGCCGTGCAGATAGCGCAGCGAGGGGCATCTGGTCACGGTTCAAACCAACCCCTGCAGACGTCCTCACACAATCTGCTGCTATCGAATGCCACGTGTGTGGTGTTTGCTGCCGCGTCAGTTTAATTTGTAGAAGAGGGTGGTGGTGGCCAGCACATTAACTCAGTGATTATCATCCCCTCCACGCCATCCGCTCTATGATTCATTTTCTTCTTTCTGTTAGTCTGTTCTGTCCACTAGTGGTAGCAATCGTAACTCATCTTTAAATACTCCCAAAAAATTCTGTTCTTCTGTTAGTGTGTGTCTTCTAGCAATAACTTTTAAATTCCCTCTATAGCTTGAACCTGGTTCACTATACGTTTTGGCCACAGCACGCAGCAAGAAAGCAGGTAAAATGCATGGAAAATCCAGGCCATGAACGAAACAACTGGCAGGCAGTCGCCAACTCGCCAAGGTTGCTGTTCTCTGTCATGGACTAATCCAGGCTGTTCATGCCAGTGCATCTGCAGGGAAGATATTCTGTGCAGGCTGTTCATGACAGAATTGACAGGCACAATTATGTTCAATTGTCGATCATACTTCAAGAGATACTCTGTGGAAAGTATATTAATTAGTAATTTCCATCTATAAAAACAGAGGTTTTATTAGTAGCGCCTTCTCTAAAATATGTGCTCATCTGCGTGGAAGGTATTCGAGTCATACAAGCGTATCTTGGAGAAAAGATTTATAGTCCAATCTACTACATTTATTGTTTTGGCTACTATATATATGGTTGCAACTAGATTTGGTCGTCTACAGGCAGAGTATTCAAGTCATACCAAAAATATCTTTGAGAAATGATTTATAAAGAAATATAATATAATCTACTACATTTATTTATTTTTTGGCTGCTAGCTATAGATTGATGTAGTGGTGTTATAATATCTCTAGATTCTATCTATATAAAAAATGGCGACAAGTAGGGATGCCATAATGTCTCCAAGTTTTATCTATATAAAAATGCAATGCAGAAATGAGTCTTTAAATAAGTAGAACTCATAATATATTTGTACATTGTACCTCGCCTAGTATTCGATTCACCACTAGTTTCGTTGCCATCACTAGTGATAAAACTGCATGGTCCAAAAACAATATACTTCTTTTGATCAGAAAAATATATATTTGATCTATAATTTATTGATAATGCTGGATCTACATGTATTGTCTACAATAATAGACTGACATCAATGCAAAACAAAAAAAAAAAGAGCCCTTTAAATAAGCAGGACTCTTAACAAGTTTGTATATGCTTGCAGACCTAGTATTCATTAATTCTTCAATCTTAGTTATGCATACATATATGGAAAGAATTCACAAGTCATACCACTACATTCATTGTCTTCATTACATATAGAAGTGTATGGCCTACAGGTTATAGCTACACTGATGTCATGAATGTCTTAAAATGCTAAAAATTATGTAATTCAAATTCTTTTTTTACAAAAATCATATAATTATACATCATAGACTAAACTAATGTCTTAGCAGTAGTAGCGCTGGACACATTGGCTGTTAGTCCGCTAATAAGATGCATTCAGACATATCCTAAACTAATGCCATCCCGATGTACCTGATAGAGGAAGCAAAACGAGTCAAACAGTCCAAACCATTATATTGTTTGCATCACCGTGGAGATCCCGTAGCAAAGGTCAAAGGTCTCCTTTTCCACTAGGAATGCGTACATGCATCAAAGGCAGTTTGTGGCCATTGCTGTTGCTGTGGATCAAAACCAGACATACTACCAGTGCAGGAAGGACAGGTTTACTTTATATATTCTTTCATATTATAGAGCATGCCTGTTGTCCCCCCCCCCCCATCAATAATGTTAGTGCAGGGTGCAAGAGAAGTATTGCATGTCGTAGCCGAATTAAACCCGTGGCAAAGGGCAGCTGCTGCCTGCACTGCACTGGCCAACCTCCTACTGGTGCCTGCTGATCTCACTCTCTCTCGCTCTCGGAGTATGGACCACTGTCGTAACCATCACCACTCACTTGGCCGCCATCACCATGGTCGCCTCGGCCCCGCTCCGTTGCTGCCCCCCATTATCACCACCACCAAGCACCAGTGCCAGTACCACGGTGGCACCATGTCCATTGTCCATCCCTTAGCGTGATTGTGTGTGGAGATACAGTATTATATATGTAACCTCATTCATTATCTCCTCCCACACACAGAATGAAATAGTTGTATAAGGTTCAAACCCTGAATTGGTGATGTCATTGTATAGAAATATACTCACATAGGATGAGAATTTATTTATAATTTAAGGTTACCACAAACATTTAAGGAGAGGATGATAATCGAGGGGCCTTGGGAAGAAGGAGAAGATGCAGATGACATGTGGCTAAGGATGGCAACATGTGTTCGGAAGGTGGCTTTGGAAGTGTTTGGCATGAGTAGGAGAGGCAAACGGAAAGCGAAAGACACCTGGTGGTGGAATGACGAGGTGCAAAGGGCCATTAAGGAGAAGGAGTGTTTTAAGCGCCTCCACCATTACAAGAGTGCAGCCAACATTGAGAGCTATAAAATAGCGAAGAGGGTTGCAAAGCGAACGGTGAGTGTAGCAAAAGGTCAGGCATATGATGACCTTTATCAGTGTCTAGGCACGAAGAAAGGGGAGAAGGACATTTATAGGATGGCTCGGATCGCGAGAGGAGGACATGGGACATCAACCAAATCAAATGCATCAAGGATGGGACAGATCAACTTCTGGTAAAGGACGAGGAGATCAAGGATAGATGGAGAGAGTACTTTGACAAGTTGTTTAATGTGGAGAATGAGGGTCCTACCTTTGAGTTGGATGACTCTTTTGACGATACCAATAGACGCTTTATGAGAAGAATCCAGGAGGCAGAGATCGGGGAGGCTTTGAAGAGGATGAAGGGAGGTAAAGCAATGGGCCCTGATGGTATCCCCATTGAGGTGTGGAGATGCTTGGGCACTAGAGCGATAGTGTGGTTAACTAAGCTTTTTAACCTCATTTTTCAATCTAACAAGATGCCTGAAGAATTGGGGAGAAGTATATTAGTACCTATCTTCAAGAACAAGGGTGATGTTCAAAGTTGTATGAACTACTGCGGGATTAAGTTGATGAGTCATACAATGAAGCTCTGGGAGCGGGTCATCGAGCATCGCCAGAAAAGAGTGACAAGTGTGACCCAAAATCAGTTTGGGTTGATGCCTGGTAGGTCGACCATGGAGTCAATTTTCCTTTTACGTCAGTTGATGGAGAGATATAGGGAATAGAAGAAGGATTTGCACATGGTCTTCATTGACCTCGAGAAGACATATGACAAAGTACTGAGGAATGTCATGTGGTGGGCTTTAGAAAAGCACAAAGTACCAACTAAGTACATTTCCCTCATTATGGATATGTATAGGGATGCGATGACGTTTATCTGAACTTGTGATGGCGATACCGGGTGACTTTCCAATTAAAATAGGACTACATCAGGGGTCAACATTGAGACCTTATTTATTTGCCTTGGTGTTGGATGAGGTCACTAGGGACATACATGATGATATCTCTTGGTGTATGCTCTTTGCTGACGATATGGTGCTAGTGGATGACAGTATAGTAGGGCCAAGACATAGTAGGACCAAGACCGAGTACATGAGGTGCGATTTCAGTGCGACTAGGCACGAGTAGGGAGATGTTAGCCTAGATGGGCAAGTGGTGGTCAAAAAGGATACTTTTCAATATTTAGGATCGATGCTACAAAAGGATGCCAATGTAGATGAAGATGTCAGGCATAGAATTGCAGCGGGTTGGTTGAAATGGTGCCAAGCTTCAGGCGCCCTTTGTGATAAAAGGGTGTCTCAGAAGCTGAAGGGTAAGTTCTATAGGATGGCGATTCGTCTGGCGATGTTATGCGGTGCTGAGTGTTGGCCCACAAAAAGGCGACATGTCCAGCAATTGAGTGTGGCAGAGATGCGTATGTTGCGTTGGGTTTGCGAGCACACTAGGAGCGATAGAGTTCGGAACGATGATATTCAGGATAGGGTCGGGGTGGCACCAGTGGAAGAGAAATTGATTCGACACCGATTGAGATGGTTTGGACATGTCCAATGGAAGCCTCCCAAAGCGCCAATGCGTAGTGGGGTTCTGAAGCGGGCCGATAACGTAAAGAGCAGTAGAGGTCGACCTAAACTGACTTGGGACGAGTCAGTTAAGAGAGGCCTTAAGGAGTGGAATATCTGCAAGGTTTAGTTTTGGACAGGAGCGCTTGGAGACTGGTAATCAACGTGCCGGAACCGTGACCTCTTTCTGTCATGTGCCCTTCTGTGTCTCCCAGTTGCTTGTCTCTCTTGGGTTTTATCTCTAGCCTACCCTAACTTGCTTGGGATAAAAGACTTTGTTGTTATTGTTGTTATTGTTTTTCGTAATCATACAATTTGTAGGGATTCATAAGAAAATAGATGGAGACATGGATCTCTCCCCATAGGTGCCCCACTGAGCCACTTACCAGTGCTTGCATATCCTGCTGTTTGTGCTACTTACCAACTTTTAGCCCTTTGGACATAGATAGCAAACATGCTACAACCATCTCCATATAGTCAATATGTTTTCTTTACGAATGTGCATCTGCTATTTTAATTTATACATTTATTATATAAATTTCTGTGTCATGTTTTGAGCAAACAAGATTAATTATTATATTCTGGACTATGAATGCAAAATATTACATTTCAACTACACCGCTCTGATTTATTTAGTTTGGAAGATCTTATCCAAAAGTATGCACCACGTGTATATATATGCTATGTTTTTAGTGCATCATTGTCAACTGTTGGTTCAGAGGTTGTGAATTTCGACCTCATTTTAACCAAAATCAGGCAGTACATGAACTCAATGGTCAAGGCCATGAAGTAACAGTCAAAACTGTAACTAACGTTGAAGTTACCACATCTGTGTTTGGCAAATCAAGTCTGTGACCATTTCTGTGGCTCAAAAGATGATTATGTAATTCAGGAGAATTGGAAACACCACCAAGCATAATGGAATCATTGGTTCAACATCACATGTTTCTCAGTTATCCTTCCTGGCTTGCTTTAGTGGCTGTTTGGATCTCCCAAAAGGCAACTAGTACTGACAAAATAATAAACATGCTTTTATTAAGCCTTCATTAGAAAACGGACATTTCTTACTATTTGTTTTTGGTAGAATATTAACACATTTTGATAGCTTTCATTTCAGCATTTTTCAGGAATATTTGGTTCGTGCTATCAAAGCGTAATACAAGTTTCCCACGGACAATGCAAGCTAAGCCCTTATGCTGTCTATCACAGTGCAAGGAACCAATCAGATACTATATATATAATCACGCTATGTTCCACAGGCAAACTACATCTGGCACCCCACCCTCGTTTCACTCAGCACTACGGCAACGGATTGCAGCCCTTTGCTGTGTAGCCTGAATCTACGGGGACATTGTCCTCCGCCAGCGCTACCATGTCACTGCTTAGTCTGAGAAGGTCTATTTTTCAAATGAATTTGCTTTGCATGTCAGAAATTTGTAATTTGGTTTAAGACCTCATGTTGATGGTTAAATTCAAGAAGTTCAGATTGGCTACAAATATTCTGGGTCAACATGCCTCTGGCTGTTCCCGTAATCTTCAAACAGTGGTTGTAACATTTAAATTAATAATTAATTGTAACTACTGGCTCTGTATTTTCTTGATGGAAAGGAGTTGCACAGCAATTTTATTTTTTACCTTGAATACACAGGGGATAAGCATATCATTGCATTGTAGAGATGAAAAGATCAGCCACCCCTACAAACACCACCTCCTCACTTTGAGGCGGGCGGTGAGGGGTTATTTCTTTACATCAAGCAACATGAAGTCGCACTACCACCAAACACCAAAGGTCAATGCTCATCCCTGAACGCACACAAAATTTTTATTATAAGTATCATTTTCAATGAACCTAAAAATGCATATCTTTTAAGAAGACTAAATTTGAGACATTCAAAGTGAAATGGCATCAGACCTGCTAGAAAAAACTGGCACTTATAACATATTTTCTAACTTATATCCATACATAAAGTTTACAAAAATCTTTAGCTATTAAACAACTTATCATGTTAGCAAGGCTGAAAATAATGAATGCATGGGATGAGATCAAGACATCAACCCCTGGTCGGAAACTACCTATGCCCTTGTATGATGAGGAACCAGGTCAAGGAGTGTGTAATGCAGCTTGTGTGAGGTTCTTACATGGTGCAAATGAAAATGTTGCTGGTACAGAAAATGTTTTTTGAACTTGAGAATAGTTTCCTGTTGCCTCCTATTCCTATTGAACCGTGGATTGATTATCTACATCTCTTCCTCTGTTCAGCCCCATGTTGTCTGATAGTCTGTACTGTATAGTACTAGCACACTGTTCACAAACAATTATATATAGGCCGCTAGTGATAGCAAAGTTAACTAATGTACTAGGTGCACCTGATCAGATGTATTAATTGGATCTGATCAGAAGCACTACACACAAATGCATATTAAATTAAGCTAGTATTTCAAGCACTAAATGTATTTGTAGTTGACTCCCTGTGACAAGTTTTAAATCCATTGAGGTTATAGAATAAAATAATATGTGGTTCATGCCAGATATGCCACAAGGCCACTTGGAATGGAGGTGGCAGAGGCGACTGAGGCAGTGCTAGAAAGCCATTACTTCTTTCACTATCTGTACATGCTGAAGAGGTTGCCTTGTTTTTCTTTGCTTGTAGTTGTGGATTGCATTCAATCTTCAGTTCTAGCTCAAATATGGGTTTCAGGCTACTGGTTAGCTAAACATGAAAATCCAGTGTCGATGAATAGGTTCTGAGCATCAGGGCCCAGATGATATGTATAATTCATGCCAGATCAGATGGACAGAAATAAATTAGCACAATGATCTGGCAGACAAGAAGTTACGCATTGGAGATAATAGTATCCTTTACGTTTCACCAACATGACTCATCCCTCTACCTCGTGCCGCAGACCACACCAAATGGGGTACAATGTGGACATCACAACACCAGACACCACAGAACATTCTGTGGCTCCAGATCGCCCCTGCTCCATTGACTCTACTGGAGAACTAACACAGAACCATACGGTAGCTACCAGTAGTATCGTTGCCTAAACAACATATTTTACATGCAGAGCAAGTAAATGTACTACGGCTTGAAATGAAAACAAATTGGAGCAGTATCACCCATCCGACATCTCACTAGACAAACAAAGTGACAGCTGTATCAGTGCAAGACAGGAACCACACATGAGGGTACCTCAGCGTTCCCACTACCATGCATGGGATGCGAGGCTTCACACCTAGATCAGATGGACAGAAACAAATTGCCACATTGATCTGGCCGACAAAATGTTACATGCTAGTGCCGGACACAACTGAGTGTGACATTGCACAAACACAGGATGGAAAATGGAAACACGACAGAATGTTTTGTGGCACTACGACAACGCTCGTTCTGGCCAAGCTTCTGAACAACACTAGACCAACCAAGCACCTCAGCCATATCCAGTTGAACACATTTTCCCACACCGGATTTTTTCTCTTCCGAGCTTGTTCCCATCTGCCTCCTCTTCCCACCAGATGCAATTTGCAATGAAATGTTGAGCAGCTACTCATAAAAAATATAATCTATCTTCACATCTCATCTTCGTCCTTGCACAACCTTCATTCTCTACTGGTTCGATGTATGGTACATTGGCAATAGAATGCCTAATATACAGGGCATGTCAATAATGATGAAATTATGTTAATCGCATTATGATAACTATTCCACTAGCAATTCATTTAAAAATTTAATACCTCTAACCAATCATAATGTCTTATCTCTACACCCGAACCCGAGCTATTTATATTCACTTAGGAGCAAATACCCAGTGCATACTCTACATCATGAGGTTTAACCGGCATGATTGATTCGAGAGTCCAATTAGTAATAGTAAGAAATCCTTCCATTACATGGATCAGATGTATATTGCATCTTGTCTCCAATCATCTTCTGTTGCCTGTAAAAATTTTAGGATTTGCCCATGCAACGTACTTGACTTGCAGAAAAGTAAATGTAGTAATACATGCATGAAATAAAAGCGATGCGGAGTTCTAGTGATGAAAGTACTACAAAAACAGTACTACTCCTATAGGCATTAGAATTTTAGAATATATATAAGTACATTACAAGTTTGCTGAAAATACATATTAAGCTCTTGATCTTTCCAGTGTGAGCCACTTTGGTCCATAGACTCTCAAAATGCATTTTTGTCAGCAGCCTAACATTGGTTGACTGTCCCACTTATGCACGTGAGGATTGAGTGAGATGTTTTGGTCAGTTTAGTTAAGCAGATAGACACTCGTCTCCTTCATTTCCAGCTCCACAGCATACCCGAGTGGCTTCAGGGAGAGATCACTTGCCACCGCAACAGTGGCTTGGAATGCAAATGCGTTGCCATAGTAGCCCTTGGGGATGGCAAGCATCTGAGCGCAGTGGTGCAGCAGACGTCCATGAGAGCCCTATGAGGAGGTCAAATGAGGACGCACGTAAGTTGACAGTACAGAGGTGGCCCGTGGTGCTGGTGGTGCTAGTGTCCCAGATGTCACATGAGCTGAAGTGGCTCTCGAACATCAACAACCAGGACTGGTTTCAGTTCCACATAGTCATCCAGTTCTACCACACTGGAATGCTCTCATGGGCAGGCAGGATCTGTGCTGCTGATCGAGGATACCCTCATGCACTGGGAGTCACCACCATCCCCGAGGGCTACTGTGGCAATGTCTTCATGTTAACAGGCACCGTCACAACGGAAGGTCACCTCGCTGCGAACCTGCTCGGTGACACCGTGGATCTGGAAAAAAAAGGGGAATCAGAGGGTCTACCTGCTTATTACCACTGCCCAAAACCACCTCACGCACACCTCATATGCACAGGGACACATTAGGATGCCACAAATTCATTTTGAGAGTGTGTGGACCTAAGTGGCACCCTCTGAAATGTTGAAGAGCCTACCGTGCATGCATTATACATTTAACTCAAAAATTTTGTACCTATAACTAATCGAAATTTCTTATCTTTGCACATAGACATTCTCTATTCATTTAGTAGCACAATACCCGATTACAAACTCTATATCATGATGTTTAATCTTCGTGCTCCACTCGAAAATCCAATCGATAATTATTTGTTCAATGTCGAATTATTAATTATAAGATAACATATCCTGGTTAACTGCATGAAACAAGTGTATTCACATATTGTTCACTCGTCTTGTATGGCTATGAAAGTAATAAAAAGATATAATATCAGTGCGAAAACAACTTGTTTCAATGGAAATTGAATAAATACTTGATCCAAAGAGAAGCGCCATATGAGGTGCATTCTTTGCCTTTTGAAAATTTGTGCACCTAGTTGCTCTGTTTTCCTTTGCAATGCAGAATTAGTGTCCATGGCTCCTGATTCCTAAGAGCTGCATCCCAGGAGTGTCCTTTTCCTGATAGATTCGAGTGTCGAGTTAGTATGAGCTAATTCTCATCAACCCATCAAGTAGGTCTCATCTTGGTCATTATGCCTCTGTTTGATAGCTACTCTGTTGGACATATGCCACAATTTGGATTTTTGTTAAGGAACGGCTTAATATAGATGCTGTGCCAACTTATTTCTAATGGTGGTGGCATTTTGGTTGGTGTATTGTAGTAACCTCCATCTACTGCTTGCATCACACATGGCACATGCAGGGATGGTGTCATCTTCCATAGTCGCACTCTACCATGGTTTTCTTTGTGCACGTTTAAGATAAATAATCAAATAACATGACTATCAATAGTGCAATGAATAATCAAATAACATGACTATGAATTGTGGAACGCTTGGAATAAAAACAACTAAGTCCGACTAGAAAATTTTGGTTACAGCATTCATATTTTGTGAATTAAAATTAATTATTTATATTATAAAAAATATAGTTTTTTTTTTTGTCCTTTTCATGATTAACAAACTACTTTCAACCACCGATGCCAAGTTAATCAGAAAATGGTAGTCTGATGCTCAGTGGTTCCAATTTTCTATGTTGCCGAGCTGAAAGCAGTCACGCAATTCTTAGATAGCAAAATGAACCACTCCCTTTAACATGCTCACTATTCACCATCGAGGTGCACTACTATATACACCGTTCTCGTGAGCAAAAGTGAACCATTTCCCATCAATTTATTAAGTAGCAATGGTCAATGAATGTACAAAAATACTGCTGGTGGTGGCCCAGAATTTGTATTGTATATATATCTCGATGTCACCACTAGTTGAACATATAGCCTACCGACAACACCACACAGTATACGCAAAAAACAAAGTGGCGAAATGTATGAACAAATGAGTACGGCCTGAAAGCTGCCTGCATGATCTGTATGGAAATGGGAGGCAAAGGGAAACTGATGGACTTGGCAATCTAGGCCCCTAACAGAAGTTCAGGGCTTCAGGCAACCCACAGCACCAGACCTGTGGCGCATGTGCGTGGGGGCGCTGCTTTCAATCATGCTCTGCCTGGTTTACTATGCGGTTCTCCCCATGCAAATGCTCTGCGTCGAGCCTAGGGCATTGAGTGGCACCGATCACAATTCGACCCTCAGGTCTCTGGGCTTGTTTGGTTGTCGCTAAGAGGGGTTAAGGACTACTTAGTAGCTCCAAGTAGCCCCAAACAAGCTAAACATAAAGACAATTGATAGGAAAAAAATAGTCCCCTAGGAGAAGCTTTTTGGGGCTATGCTACTATAATCAAAAGACAGCGCATGGCTCTTTACTGACACTACTAAATTGTCTTTAAAGTCCTTAGTAAACCAAACAAGATCAACTGGCCACTAAATAGTGTCTGTAGTGTCACTACTAAATAGCTTTACGAACTGACACTACTAAATAGCTTAACGAACTAGCACTACTAAATAGCTTCACGAACCGCCTTGACATCAATGGTCAATCGGTTACGGCTATCATGGCCCACTTATTTGTAACGATGCTGGTATTTTGCTAGGTGTTTTGTGGTAACGTCCATCCACTACTTTGCATCACACGCATGGCACGTCACACATTGATGTTCAAAATAAATAAATAAATAACATACTATAAATAGTAGAATGCTATCTTGGAATAATGACAATGAACTCGGACTTGAAAATTTTGGGTATTGTATTCATTTTTCTGATTTAATATTAATTAGATATTATTTTTAAAAGTGATTTTTTATGGTGCTTGGAGAAAACATGGGCCGTCCGTACCCCTTGATCGAATGGTTAGAGAGGTAGCAGAACTGAGTGAGAGGAACTTAAGTTATGGACCGGAACTAAAATTGCGTGGGTCCAGAACTTATTTTTCTAAATCTTTAACTAATTGCGAAAGGACAAAATCGTAATCTGTTTTCTTTTGACCTGGCCGGCGCGACGGCGATCCCTGGTGAGGATGCGGCCAGGCACGTGCTCCTGCGAGCTATGGCGGCCACGAACAGGTGTGGGGCTGTGGGGCTAGGATGACAGCGCGCAGGTGGGTGGTCCCACCAAGGCATGCGCTCCAGCAAGCTGCGACGACCACGAGCACGGGTGGGGTCTGTGGACGGGCGGGCACCGCTGTCGGTGAGGCAGCGACCCAAGATGAGGGAGCGGGCAGGCGCGTGCAGCAGACGGTGGTCGGCATTATCGGCAGCAAGTTCAGGGACAGGTACATGTTCTTAGGCCTCCTAGAAGGCCGCCCGGAACGAGCTTGCGCATTGCCTGATGGACCTCCTTCTCATCCTCACACTTGGCGATGCTCGTCAGCCCGACGCTACGGCTCCTGAAGCGCGAGCAACAGGACAGCGGCGAGCCGGTGAGCCGCTGGGCAGCGGCGAGTCTGCTCGTGGAATTGGGTCTGGCTGGAAGTGAGAGATTGTGGAGAGAAATACTGAACTACCCATAAGCACAATTAATTAATTTTTGTAATTAATAGCTGCGGAACCACCGGTTCCTCCCAAGCACCGTAACAAAGCTCTTTTTAAAAATATATTTTTAAATCATTTTGGTGACTTGCAAACCACTTTTAGCCAGCTGGTTCCCATTTTGTTAAAATATATGTTAAATCATTTTCGTGCCTAGCTGAAAGCGAACTCTCGTAATTGTCGCTTAGCAAAAACGGGGAAAATTCAAATGGCAGAAACTTTAGAGAAAAATATTTGGATTTAGAGAAATATCATCCGAAGACTGTTCCGTTACTGCAATCTAGCACTCTGTGAGCATAACATTAGCAGGAGGAAAAAGAAGACCCAACCCAACCCAACCCAAATAAATAGGCAAATGCAAATGTACGTGTCGTACTGTCATGTGCATGCTCTCTGGTCGCTGTGAGCTTGCCGCTGGCCGCTATAGCATGATGAGTCCAAGATGGCCTTTCCAGTGGGTCCGTGGGTGCCACCACTGGCCTGCTGCGCGATGAGGGTTGCCCTTCCATGCTCGTGATGTATATGCACCGTGCTCATGAGCAAAAATGAACCATGTCCCTTTAATTTAATAAGCCAGCAATGATCAATGGATGTAAAAACCACTGGTTGCCACTGTGGCGCAGAATCTGTACTGTATATAGTGGTATAAATATCGATGTCACCTCTAGCTCAACAAAGGCCACATAAAATACGGTTTTGGAATGTGTGAACTACAGGATGAACTAATGAGTTGAAATGAAGGCTGCGTCCATAATCTCTTTGAATGAAGCTCAGGCAAGCACCAGTACTAGAAGCCTACGTACGTGTGTGCTAGGAAGGCTGGAAGGGCCAAGGAGAGGAGAGCCTTCCACCTTTCCTCCTTAGGCTTCTCAATACAGGATTCCAAAAGTGAATGTGAATTATTGTTTCGACAGCACGATTGGCCTCCTTGTGGGCGCCAGCGGCCAAATAAGGCTCAAGTCACACACCTGGAAAATCAAGGGCGGAGCTTGACCCAAAACAATTGCGATTGGTGAACTCTACAAACTGCTCGTTCCCCAGTGAGAAGATCGCAGTCCAAAAGTAGTTGAGGGGTGAAACTGCGGCTTCAACATGTTTCTCTTTCAACAGCAGGAGCGTAAACTGGATGAAATAGTTGTCACTAACGAATAAACATGATTTTTCTACTGATGATAGCGTGGCAGATCCAATCATGTTTTGCCAAAGGGTATGCCATGCAGAAAAAAAAAATTAATTCAGTATAAACTATTTAGCAAAATTCAGTAAGTAATTTTTTAATTTGTCTGAATTTGGCTTTCAATGTACCAAATTCAATCAAGCATTTAGTCTCAATGAATTAAATAGTTCAATATTATTTTAAGCCACAGGCTGCCCCATCTTGTGGCAACAATAGCATTGCATGAACCAGCTCATACTCATTATAACGAACAGACATATATTGACTCTAGCTAAAATATGATGCCGATGACCTGATGACTTCTTACACGAGACTCTTTCTTATGGCTGGAGAGTTTGCTTTGGATACAATGATTTTTATCCCTAGAATACTAGCTCTTGATAGTACACCTTGTATTGAACCACTTTTGAGAGTACACTTTGCATAGCCATTGAGATTTCGAGGACTATGAAGAAAAAAATCAATATCAGAATGTTCACAATAATTGTTAACCGAAACAGTATATTGCTCAAACAATGATATTTGTTATAACATCTGATTGTTACCCATTACATTTCAGCATCATTAACCATCAAATTCATTGCATTTTAAAATCCTGGAATGCCTATTTTTTTATCGCAAAGATAAATATTACCAAAAGGATGATGATCGTTTAGGACCTAGGAAGGTAATTAATAAATAGTTCAATATTATTTTAAGCCACAAAATGGAAATAAAGCAAGTTGATTCAGATGCTTCAAAGTTGGTTAATAAATGAACTATAACATTAGTTCATGCCTTGAAAAAATGAAAAAATCCGGAAGCTGCCTTGCAAATGATAATTACCTGAAATGAACTTAGCACGTATGTTTAGGAATTATAAATTAGTAAAATCTACAAAATAATTCAACACAAAAATGGAGTATAACGTATGGACAACAACATGGGACAAAGCCAAATTAAAGATTTATGTAAACACAAAACAATTTGTAGCCTGCAGCTAGGAAAATTCAATTGTCAAAGGACATTTTTTACTGAGTCTCTAATGCCAAGTGAGATTGAAATATTGGGAATGGAAAAATTCTCCAACTTTTTCATGTGAACATAATCAAGTTCCGAAGCAAAAAAGTTGTTACCTATCCCCAAGGTGCACTATTAAAATACGTCTATGCTACTAAAGTGACATATATACACCATGCTCACAAGCAAAAATGGACCACCATTTCCCATTAATTTAATAAGCAAGCAATGAACAATAATGCGGTGGCCCAAATTTTGTACAGTATATAAACATATATATATATATCGATGTCACCTCTAGCTCTCAACAAAGGCCCCACACAATACCATACAGTACACGCAACTTGTTTCAGGGAGCCAGAAAAGGTCAGCTTCGAAAATTTACTTCAGAGTAGGTTTGGGCAACTCTACAAACTCCCCCCACTACTGTGTTGCGGGACCCAGCCATATCCTTGCTAACACCTTTGCCATCAGATTATGCGAGTTGCTTCCCACGTGCCTCATTTTCCCATTCGATGCCAGTGACAAAATCATCAACTATAACTGCCATATCATTATGTGTTGGTCAGATGTGTGACACTTTCGTAAAGGAACCGTGCTTTGGCAGCTGCATTCTAGTAACATCCATGGACTACTAGGATAACATACTTATGACAAGATGTATTACAATAGTTGAAAAACGATGTAATATCATATCCATAAGTGTGTATTCTTTTCAGAAGTCATAATAATGCAGCCCTTTGAAAGGGATCATAAGTAGGCTTTTGCTCGGGCTTGGCCTTCACTGGCGGCCTATCAGTGGCGGTTATCAACCAACTGCTACTGATGATCTTCACTGGCTATTCAAAGAGTCAATGATTGGAGGGGGGTGGGGGCGGGGAGGCCATGAACTGCCAGTGAAGGTAGGTTTCAGTGGCGGTTATAGTCTAAAACCGCCAGTGAAGCATCAGTGGCGGTTCTAAACTTAAATCACCACTGATGGTGAAGCATAAGTGGCAGTTCTAAACTAAAACCGGCCTGCACTGATTGTTCTATATCTGTATATATGCTGGCTAGGCGGGACAGCTCCCAAAAGTTCCAATTCATTTTCCTGTTCAGCCGAACACCACGTCCACCACCGTAGCGCCATCGACGTGGGGAGAGGAGCAACGGTCTCCCTCTTCCCCACCCGACACACCCGCGACAAGCACCACCTCCACCGCTGCGGCCTTTCCTCGGCACCATGTACGTCTGCAAGAAGACGCTGCCATCCTGCCCGACCCGGCCCGGCGCATGATGCGGACAGCCTTGCTGCGTGCGCCCCCGAGCCCGCGGCCGACGCCCTGCATCACCTCGACGCCAATCACCATCTCAACACCCTGCATCATTTGTGATATTCTTGTCTTTAAGTTCTACAGTTTGAATGCAACATTTGTGATATTTGTTGTAATAGGATTCTCGATGGATCGTTATACTCTAAGTAGTACAATTTCTATGTAATACTTTAATTAGTACAATTTTGATGTAATCGTAATCTCGATGCATTTAGTTTAGAGTGTCGCAACATCATGGCAAATAAAAAGATAAAAGAAAAAAAAATAGAAACTGCCAGTCTTATTGAAGGTCAATAGTGGCGGTTCCCATATGCAACCGCCACTTGTTAGTGAAGTGAACACTGGCGGTTGAAGTCTAGAACCGCCAGTGAAGTGAAGTTTAGAACCACCCGTAAAAGTTCAGGAACAGTGGCGGTTGGTAAGAACCGCTAGTGATGGCTGCCCCCCATCACTAATGCTTTGGTTGTGGCGGTTCAAAATCTACCGGTGAAATGTGGTTTTGAACCGCCACTAATATGCAAATCTGGCGTAGCTAGGCATACCAAGTGAGCTTATGCAGAAGTGCTTTGGAGTCTCAGTATGATGAAGCCAACACTGTCAAAACAGCACAAAGGAGACATCATAACCAGTGTAGCTACTAGATTCTGAGGCGTCGCGAATGCCACTAGAGACTCGTGTATATTGGGTATGTGTATGATCAGTGGTCATTTATGGCCAATGAACCAACAAACACGTTGTGAACTGCCATCCTCTTATCACAGATTTGAGTCAATAAGCTACACACGTCCACACAATGATGGGGGCATTTATTAGAAACATGTAAAGCTAAAACATGAATATGGCATGTAACACATGAGGCGAGGAGGGTGGATTGGGGCTAGTGGATCCGGAGGGAGGGAGGAGGAGGAGAGGGCGCGGCACCCACCCGCAAGGGGCGGTGGCGCTGCGACGTGCAGCGGCGGTAGCAGGGCGGCGGCATTGCTAGGGCGTAGGGGCAGTGACGTGAGGGAGAGGGAGAGAGGGGGCGCGGGAGATTGAAATAAAGGTAATCACCCTAATTACTTTCTTAATTCCATCCGATTACCTAATATTTATAGTCCTAAGTGGACTCTAACGGGAAAGTCCGTATCGAACACGGATTTTCCAATTTTCTAATCTTAACTACTTAAATTAATTAATAACAATAAAAATGTAACTTGCGGTGGCGGTGGGCGACCGAGGTAGGGCCCGCGCCCCTTTGCCCGCGCGCTAGGTGGCGAAGGCGTCTAGGGTAGCCGCCGCCTCCCCTGGTGCTCCACGGCATCAACCTCTTGGAATGGGCCGTGGAGTCCACCAATCTTGGCCGGATTCTCTGTGGCGTCGGCCTTTGGCCTAACAATTCTATAATTTGTTACCGCCTTGATTATACGTGTGACATGACATAATAACCTTGGAACAAAAAAAAACTACCAACCTCAATGAAAAATGTACAGTCAAAGTCTGGATGATAGTGGGTCTGCGCAAAATTGTCAATACAACTACAACATTGGGTGTCTTGTACCAAGCCTATAAATTTTACAGCAACCACCAGTATCTAAGCGACCTTTTTAATCTCCTAATCGTTGCTGCTTGGTTGTCATGTGAAGACCATGATGTGATGGCCTAACTGCCTAGATGATACCCAGTGCAGTGTTCGCGTGTCAACTAGAAATTATAAGGTCAGCATGTATATATTTATTTGTAACACTTGGTTTACTGCAGGGCAGCTTATATTTGTGGTATATGTAGGTCTAGAATAATTGTTGAGAACAGAAAATTGGTTCTACCATAAAATAAGCCAAAGTTGCATGGACTGGCTACAAGTAAATACCAAGTTAATATTAGTTTATATAGTTGAATTCGCCTAACATGGGGTGGAAATTGAAGTTTTTCTTTTACTCAATCAAGATATTATTGGTGTCCATGGCTGATCCCATGGGTGAGCATCCCAGGGCAAACGAGTGTGTAGTGAGACAGAGATGCCTTGCGGCATGACTTTGACACTGCTTCACCACGTACTGTGCGCTTTCATTCAGGAGATCTTGCTTGCCATGCTTGAAACCAAAGATGCTCCATGCCAAGATATTGTACGTTGTTTCACTATATAGAACCTAATACTACTAATATCAAGTTTGGGTGTTTTGAATTTCACATTATTAGTGAGAAGATCTCTCCCCTGCACCATATGGTTGTTTTAAAGGTTGAATGCAAATCAATGGAATGAAGCTCCTTGACATCAATAAATCATCTATATATACAGATTAAAGCAAAGAGTTCCACTATCATCACTCGCTTTGTTTAACTCCCTGTAGTAGGCTCATGGCAGAGATCTCCTGAATGCTGAATGTAACGTAGATAGAGTTCTCCTGAATGTAACGTATATAGGACTACTACACGTGGTAGTAGGTTCAAGTCAGAGAGCAGCACGGTGCGCACCAGTTGTACAATGATATTTGGCTCCACATCAACCCTGAACATTGCCAGGCTTCTGTAGAACACTGAACTATTTGAAAAGGGCCCTTGTACTTCACCACCGCTGCTGCACAAATTGCTGCACTCTAGCCATATTCTCACGGAAGCATTGCCCTACATATTTCATGCATGCAAGAACTGCTTCCCATGTGCCTCCCCTTCCCACCAGGTGTGAGTGACAAAGACAACAACTTCATCCAAGCCACTACATCTCCCTTCTGCATATGTTTGCTAGGAGTGTAGCATATATATATGTCAAATTGCTAATGGAAGGGTCAATATAGGGTCCTTGTCGTTGATGTTGGACTTTAGTATAGCTCCATGGTCATAACTATATTATCAACCATCAGTTCTCCTACATGAATTGTGATTTTAGAACAAATAAGTATTAGAGGCCTGGTGACAGTTTTAGTACGTATAACTTATCAAAATTCCTTTAAGCACAAGCTATCCCTATTTATTTACTAGCATCTTACCTTCTTTGTTTAGAAAATTTCAGATTAATAAAAAGTTCCCCAAAATAGTTCATAGGAAGACAAATGGTTAGACCCTTAGGCTCTAACATACCAATAATACCCAAAATTATTTAATACAGTGTGGAAGAAACAAGCAGCAGTGGTGGATGTTCTAAATTTCGAATCCTGTCAGTGTGTTATTTAAAACGGCAATAGCTCTGTACAAACTGTTTGAGTGACATGCCTAGTTTACATGACTTACCTGACACTCCAACAAAAAATGGCTTATTCTAGGTTAGATCTGTCTATAAATATCAAGCTTTGTTAATCTGGTTGGAAAGTACTTTTGGGGTACATTCTAATTACATTGTTACAGAAAAAAATGGAGAAAGAAAATTAGTAAAATTAAATTAATAGAGACAAAGGGTAGATTAATAGTTGGTCTAATTTACACTGACCGATTTGGGTATACGAAGGAGGTTGTGTTCTTCAGGATTTGTGTAGAGAAGAGAGTGGCAGTGGATGTCCTTTTTTGTACAAGAATTATTGATGGCTTTGAAAATAAAAAACTTGGAAATAAAAAACTCGGATGGTACAAGAAATGGGCTCTTCGAGGATATGATTTCTGAAGGATTGGTTCAATAGGAAATTTAGAAGGCACTAAAGATCTATGACAATGCCAAAAGAACATTTCCATGACAGCATGTGTTTTACAAACACAATATCATTGTCAAAATATGGCGGCCTCTGTAAATTGATAAACACAGGCTGGCATCTGTAAATTGATAAACAAAAGCCAGCACCTTAAGATGCTCATCTATATTAATCCTATTACCTATGCAAGCACGTTAAGACTTCTGCCTCTGTAACTGGGTTTCAGAAAACCCAGAAAAACTAAATGGTTTGCACTATCACCTGGTGCTCAACCATAGCAACCCTCTATCGATGCACCACAAACTCAATTGTGGCCATACATAAGAGTAAATTAAATGAACTCAAACTAAGTAAACTGAAATGAACTCAAACTAAGTAAACTAAAAAGTTTAAAACATGTCAAGCAATACAACATCAAAGTTTGTTTGAAAACATCAAAAATTTGAATCTCAAAATATGTCATTTAAAAAAAAAAAATATTTGAGATACTAGATGACAACAAATGCAAAACATGTCAACAGAAAAAATGTAGATCAGGTGGGTGACTACAACTTTGGTATTAACCATGTGAACGGTAGACATTTAGAAATTCTACATTTTTCAGTTTCAAAATCTATGAACTTATGACACATATTTGGGATTTTAATCAACATTATAAACTTTGCAACTACAAAGTTATGAATGGTATTGAGGCAACTCTGGTATAGACCATCATAATTTTTGAAATCTGTAAAATTAAGTAATAGCTGGGACTACAGCTTCAAATCAAACATATTTTAGCTATGAAGTTATAGATCGTGTCACAAACTACAATTTTGATATGAAATTTGTCTTTGTCCAAATTTATATGGAAAAGTTATGATTTATTTTAGGATGAAAATAATTATAGAGACAGGCATCTCTTAAGACGCCTACCTGTGAAAATAAATTTTTGACCACCTCTGTTGATAGCAATTTTTTGGAGATGGGAGATTGCGTCACGAACTATGATTTTGGTACGAAATCGTCTACACACTAGTACACAAAGTATTTGTCTTGACGGCATGGAAAAATTTGTACAGGCGGTTATAGGAAAAGGGCGCCCGGTGAAAATCAAAAGGCCGGTCCCACAACTAGAACCGCCTTGCAAAAAAGATTAGCTGCTGGCGGTTCCCTTAAGTGAACCGCCAGTGTAAATAGCCACATTTACACTGGCGGTTCACTTAAGGAACCGCCTGTGTTGGGCTAGATTAACACAGGCGGTTACTTAAGAAAACCGCCAGTGTAAATGAGGCTATTTACACCGGCGGTTTTGTTAAGAGAACCGCCAAGCTAATCTTTTTTACACAGGCGGTTCCTTAAGTGAACCGCCTCTGATCCTGCTATATATACCCCTCCTTCTTCCCCCTCCTTCTTCCCCACCAGAACTGTAGCCCGCCGCCACCCTCCATTGGTGGCGATTTTGGAGGTCCAGATTTGAGAAGAAACAAGGGGGAGAGGTTTTGATCTTGATTTCTTTGAAGGAGATTGCTTAGAAAGGTTAGTTTTAATATCTCTTACCTCTTTTTAACCATTGATGCTCAATTCTAGACACATTTAGGATTTAGGGTTTCACTCTAGAGAGAGAGAGAAGAGTAACTAGCTTTTTGCCATTTTTGATCAATTTTAGCCACAATTTTGAACTAGATTTTTACTTTTGTATCTAGAATTTAGACTTTTAGGTTACATTTCCACCATTCTCTTGCTCAACCCCACTCACTTTTGAGATTTGGGGTTTCACCTCAAGTGAGAGAGAAGTGTAGCTAGGTTTTTGTGTTTTTTTAATTATTCTAGTAATTATTTATCTAGGGTTTCACTTTTTTATCTAGAGTTTAACCTTCAGCGTTTTATTAGTTACTCTTATTTAAATTTTTAGTTATATTTAGTTTAATTAGCTAGTAGTGATATTTTTAGTGATGATTCTTTAATTAGGGTTTCATTTATATATTAGTTACTCTTATTTAATTATTAGTTTATGTGTCATATTGATGATTGAAATTAGTATTTGTTTCATTATTTAGTTATGTTTACTCTTATTTAATTACTTTTTTATTTATCATATTGAAGGAGTTTGCTGATCATCTTAAGGTTTGTTAATAAATATCACAAAACATTCAGGTCTTCTTTTAAGTGATTACATTATTTAAATCTATTAAACTCTATAACAGTAACGATGGACGAGCATTACGGATGTATAACTTAGACAGAGTAGATCCATCCTACATACTTGAGGTCCGTAGGTTTATCGATGCTTTGTTAAAAATCATGCATTCGAGAACACGGACGAAGCACATATATTGTCCTTGCGCCGATTGCAGAAATCTTGTTGTTTTTGAAGACACAAGTGCAATCATGGCTCATCTGGTCTGCCGAGGATTCATGAATGATTATTTGATTTGGACACAGCATGGAGAGGGTAGCTCTGCAACATATGTAGCTGAAGACCCTGTGAATCTAGGTGGCAATGGCCCAGATATGCTTGTTGACGATGTATGCCAGTTCGAACATGAGACAGAACACCATTGTCCCCAAGAGAGTGAACATATTGTGCCCGATGTTCATGATGATGTAAATGTTGAAGGAACCGATGCCAACAGAACTCAGGTGGAGGATGAAGACGCAGAATTAATGGCTGCACTATTGCATCGTCATACGGATCCATCAATGTTTTTCATGAAAGGGATGAAGGCATTAGAGCAGGCAGCAGCAGAGCCCTTATACGATGAGAGTAAGGGTTGCACCAAAGAGTTCACGACATTACGGTCTGTGCTTAAGTTGTTGATGTTGAAGGCTAGGTACGGATGGTCTGATGCCAGCTTCGATGCATTGTTGAGTACTCTCAAAGATATGCTTCCTAAGGAGAACAAAGTGCCTGCTAACACTTACTATGCAAAGAAGCTAATCAGTCCACTTACTATGGGTGTTCAGAAGATCCATGCTTGCAGAAACCACTGTATCTTATATCGAGGTGATTACAAAGACTTGGATAACTGTCCAAATTGTAGTGCAAGTCGGTACAAGACTAAAAAAGACTACCTACAAGAGGAGAATGCAACTTCCATTTCCAAAGGAAAGAAGAGAAAGAAGACCCAACAGAGTTCAAAACTCTACAACAAAGAAAATGAAGAAGAAGACTATTATGCCAAGATAAGGGTTCCAAATTTTAGTGATGTGGTATCTTCCAAAGTAGTTGATCGTCTACGGTGTTTGTTTGCAAACCCCGAGGATGCAGTTTATGACTGGCATGCTTAAAGAAGCACAAAGTAGATGGAAAGCTTCGACATCTTGCCGATGGGAAGCGGTGGCAAAAAATTCAATGCTTGACCACCCGAGTTTGCTAAGGAAACAAGAAATGTTCGGTTCGCACTATGCACCGGAATGAATGAATCCCTTCGCCGAAAAGAGCAGCACGCATAGCACATGGCGGTGCTCCTCACTATCTACAACCTCCCTCCACACTTGTTCTGAAAAGCGCAAATACCTTTTGGTCGACCATTCTTATTTACGGACCTACACAACCTGGTGTTGATATGGATGTATTCTTGGAGCCATTAATGGAGGAAATGAGAATATTGTGGGATACAGGTGTCGCCATGTTGGACGAATACCGGAAAAGAGTCATTCACACTAAGAGCAATTATTTTTGTTACGATCAACGATTACCCAGTCTATTTGTATTGTCGGGGACAGTTCAAGGGTAAGGTCGGTTGTGTAGTATGTTTGGATGAAACTTTTTATGTGTCTCTCGGTGCCTCCAACAAGATAGTATATATGAGACACGGGCGTTTCTTATCGAGAGGACATAGGTACCGCTTGCGAAAGATGGATAGATACTTTGACAATCACGACGAAATAAAGTCCACTTTGCTCCATCGGGTAATAGTAAAGGTCAAAGAGTGTATGAGATAGTTAAGAACATCAAGTTTGTATTTGGCAAGAAGACAAAAGATGGAAAAGCAAGAAAGTTTGTATTTGTTTAAGTCCTTTTCTTTCTAATTCTTTAAGTCCTTTTCTTTCTACTTCTTTAAGTCCTTCTCTTTCTACTTCTTTAAGTTCTTTTTTTTTAATAAAATAATTAACCTACAAGAAATAACATAAAAAAAGAAATAAGCTAAAACAAATACAATAAAAAGAAATAAGCTACAAGAAATAACATGAAAGAAATAAGCTAAAATAAATAAGCTAAAAAGAAATAAACTACAAGAAATAACATAAAAGTAATCAAAAATAAACTACAAGAAATAATCTAAAAGTAATATACAAAAAAAAACCTAAAAAAGAAATATACTAAAAAAGTCACCTACAAAAAAGTAACCTAAAAAAATATTGTAAAAAAAATATGCTACAAGAAATTACCTAAAACAAATAATCTAATTGTTAACCTAAAAGAAATAAGCTCAGTGCTAGTTAATGCCATAAAGAAAAAGAAATTGGTTAAGGGAAAAAAATATTTCCACAGGCGGTGGACCTAGACAACCGCCAGTGGAAATAGATTTCCACTGGCGGTTGCCTAAGTTCACCGCCTGTAAAAATCCATTTGTACAGGCGGTTGTCTAGGACAACCGCCAGTAGAAACCATTTCTACTTTGGCGGTTGTCCTAGACGCCTGTACAAATGCTCCCCCTACTTATACCCCACCCAGGACTTGAAATTTTCACAAGTCTGGTGGGCGAGTTTTTTCAAATCGACGCCGTCGGCTGCCGGGTCTCCGCCGGAGTTCGCAGCGCCGCCCATCCAGCGCCGAACACCGCCGCTGGAGACACGCCCGCCGAACCGCCTTCTCCATCCGCCGGAGTCGCGGCGCCCCGCCTTCCGCCGGGCGCCGCCGAGACTCTTCCGCCACCGTTCTCCATCCGCCCGGAGCCGCCTTCTCCAACAGCCAGGAGCACCACCGCCGGCCGGCCGCCGTTCTTCTTGCGTGCGCCGTGGTGAGAAATCTTCTGCGGCGTGGTGGCGGCGGTTTGCATGCTTACTCGGTCCGCCCGGTTTGCGTGCGTCTTGGCGGCGGCAGTTTCAGCCCGGCGGCGGCGGCGCAAGCGCTAGGGCAGCGCCGGCCAGCGGCCAAGTTGGGCCTTTGTTGGGCCAAAAGGCCCAACAAAGGCCTTTTTTTTTTTTTTTTTTATGTAACAATTATTATAAAATTAGAAAATTAGTTGTATTAATTGTATTAATTAGTATTAGTTGTATTAGTTGTATTAGTTGTATTAATATTTTAATACTATTAAAATTGTATTATTAGTTAAATTAGTTAAATTAGTAATTAGAAAATATTGTATGTCAAATTTTTCAAATATATTACGTGTATTATTAAGTAATAGTATTACGTAAAACTAGTAATATTGTATGTGGCATTTTCAATTTATATTGTATCAATTAGCAATTAGTAAATTTGTTTTGGTTATATCCTCGCTCATGGTACCTTTTAAATTATATGCTCGCTCTATTAATTTGCAGTCACCGTCACCATACCCGCCAGCGAATCATTGTCCTGCCACCGTCTTCTCATCGTTCTCGGTCCGTCGCCCCCATTCAGTCTCTCCTCCACGCTTTATCACAGTACATATTTCCTAATGAGTTAGTGTTAATTCCTACGTGTTATTAACCTAGTGTTAAAGACTTAGTGCTAATGACTTAGTGTTATTGACTTAGCGTTATTTACTTAGTGACTTAGTGTTATAGTGCTAATGACTTAGTGTTATTTCCTAATTACTTAGTGTTAATGACTTAATGACTTCTTGTTAGTGTGACTTAATGACTTAGCATGTTAATGACTTAGCATGTTAATGACCTAGTGTTAATGACTTAGTGTTTATGATTTAGTGTAAGATCACACAAGCGCGGTACAAGACTAGCTGGCTGCATTAATGACTTAGTGTTTATGACATTAATGAGTACAAATTATAGTGTTAATTCCTAATGGAACTTCCATTTCTAAGTGTTAATTCCTAATGACTTAGTGTGAGTAACTTAATGACTTAGTGTTAGTGACTTAATGACTTACTGTTAGTGTGACTTAATGACTTAGCATGTTAATGACTTAGCATGTTAATGACCTAGCGTTAATGACTCAGTGGTAATGACTTAGTGTGACTGACTTATTATATTTGAAGTTATCGAGAAGATGACGTCTCCAACATCTAAAGACCATCAGGCAGAAGAGCAGCGTGCAGAGTCACCCACTAAGACTCACACACCCCCGGAGGCACGGTGAGTCTCACGGCATTAAGAAGCCTTGCCCTTTTTATAACGTCGAACCCTATCAAAGTAACTAACATAGTTATTGCCATGCATAGAACTGTAAATCCTCCGGAAGAAGAAGAGCAGCGTGTGAGTCACCCCCCTAGCGGAAGAAGGACAAGAAGAAGATTTCCATGGTGACATGTTGGAAGAAGAGGAAGATGACGGCGTCTTTAAGTGATCCATGCCCTAGCATAGATAGGCAACGCGAAAAAAGTGTTGACCCGGATTATAATCCGTATGATGAGGTATACTCATAATATGAAAACCAACACTTCCCTTCATAGTATTATAGTCATAATGATCCTTACACTCTTCAATACGGATGGGCCAGGAGGTTATGTCTCAAATGCGGGAACTTCTCGCGGAAGAAGAAGACGCGTGCCCCAAGGCGAAGAAGACGTGCCTCATGACGAAGCACCGAAAACGACCGAGACAACGACCTACAAATCAAGAAAAAGGAAACAGTGTGACCGGAAACGTGGTGACCGAGGAACAAACAAGTGGCCGAGAAGACATATATAGTTCCTAGCATCGGCCCAAAAGAGAGCCTCAAGTGGCTGATGAGGTGGCGGCCAAGATAAGGAATGCAATTGGTTGGTCGGTCGAGATAAATTGGACATCACAATCACTAGGTGGAAGGATGTGGATGCGACTAAAAAGGAAAGAGCTGTGGGACAAATTTATAGAAAGGTTTGTGTACCCTACGGGGGACGGATGAGAAACTTGCGAAGGGGTATTTTTACAAGCGGTTGCAACATCATTCCGTGGCGGCGATCCGAGATGAATACCAAGTTTGCCAAGCATGGGTACGACCCAACGAGCAAGTATAAGATCACACAAGCGCAGTGGGGGATATTCAAGGTGCGTAAGAACGACCCGGTGCCAAAGCCAAGAGTGAAGCTGCTTCGAGCTAGCAAGGAAGAACAAATACCACCATCACCTTGGCACCGGTGGTTACAAGAAACAAATTCCAAAATGGCAGGCAGAGGAGGAGGAGCTAAAGAAACAAGGGGTTCGTGTGCTATCAGAGGAAGTTGGCGAGAGGTCGGCAAATTGGCTCAGAGGTAGAGGAACAAAACAAACTGCTACCGGTGTGAACTGTCCCTTAGACATCACAGCCCCAGCTGATAAGATGTTGGAGCTAGCAGTGGAGGTCAAACAAGGGAAACTCAAGCCACGAAGGGAGAGAGACATCCCGAGTATTGGGTTGGGCAACCCCGAGCATCCTGGCCGTGTCACGAGGCATCTCCTCGAAGATGGGATGGAAAGAAGGATTTGGTGAGGAGTGGGTGGGCATGTATAAGAAACGTGATCAATATAAGGAAGACATGCAGCATTTTTTTGAGGAAAAGGCTAAGGAACAGTTCAACAACATGATGTCAGCCTTTCTAACAAATCCTGATCCACGGCTGGTGCAGAAGTTAGCTAGTGCAGTATCTGTTCAGCAGATGAGCACACAAGGCCCACAGATGCAGCTCGTTCCAGCACAACCCTTGCCTGGAGCTCAGGAGATGAGTTATGGCATGCCCGCTCATTCTACTCCTTTTCCAAGTAGTGTGGGGTCTACGGGAAACACACACCGCTACCCTGTGGATGACATCAATGGGCCGACACCTTGCAAAATTGTCATACGATATGGTATGAAGCATCAACGTACAAGGGAGGTAGCCACGGGGCTTTGCGATTCCCCGGACGTGACTACCACGGTAAACCTATACCAGAAGAGTACTGCAGGGTAGAAGTGGTGACGGTCGTCCCAGGCTACGAGGATGACATGCTTGAAATTTCTGGTCCCGAGGGTATTGAGACACTCGGACAGGCCATTAATAATTTCATCTTGTGGCCTCGAAGAGATGTCCAGATTGACGCAGCCACCACCTTCCACGAAGCCCCCGCCGTAAACTCGTGAGTCCGCACTGATCTCGACCGTCAACAGGATCCAAACCCACCATCAGCACCTGCTGCCGATCCTTCAAGAACCCCACCGTCAACATCGAAACCAGCAGGGATCTCCGCCACAAACAAGTCGACCAGTCTGTGAGCCTGCTCCGTCCCCCGCCGCCACAAACAAGTACACCAATCCGTGAGCCTCGCCGTCTCCACCGCCACAAACAAGTACACCAGTCCGTGAGCCTGCTTCGTCCCCACCACCTCAAGACATGGAAGCATCGCCTTGGACACCACCGCCGCCACCAAAGAAGACCCAAGAAAAACCCACCAAGAAGAGAAAATTTTCTATTCCCAAATTGGTTTCCCCATTCGAGCCGAAGAGGAAAGCAAATGGGCACCGCCAAATTTTTAGAAGGGATTATGCTTTCTCGCAAGTCAACTACCGTGGACTTAGCCGAGCAAGAGAAGGCAGTAGAAGAAGCAAAGATCCGAGCTCTAAAGATAGTGAGGCCAACATGGGATGACTATGAAAATGTCCCGGATAAATATGTACCCGGCAGGCCTCTACTGAGTTGGGAACAACTCCAAAAGCTTCCGCCTGGTATAAAAAGACTTCATGACTGGTACATACGAGCGGCTCGACTCGGGATCGACGCAATCCAAGTGGACATACCACCAGCTGCTTTCATAAGTGAACGAGACACGACTTTTCGTTACTTTTGAGGACATATGGTTGGCTTTTAACCTTAAGCGGCTCGGCGTTCAGCTCGTCACGCTATTTGCATTGTAAGTGTACCTCTCTCACTCGACATGAACTTTCGTTTATTATTATTGACTTCTATCTTGTGCCTTGGAGAATGCAATATGAACAAAACGAGTTCGTGTGCGGTCCCGCACCAAACAAGAATGACTTCAAAAGGACTTTGGGTACCTAAGCCCCAAAAAATTTGCGAGAATGAGCACACCTTCCGAATTGGTGACGACAGCGACGAATTGAAGGGGTTATCAAAGAAAGATAAAGAAAAGAGAAAAAAAAAAAGATTTGGAGAAGGATCATGAGACTCACTATGCCACATACATAGGCAATGCATTGCTCCAAAGACAAGCACGGGGGAATGTGTAGTTGCCCCTTATAACTTTAGGTAAGTATGGGTTCATATACATACATCAGCTTAAGTATCGGTTTATATAAATGCATGACAACTCGGTTTCGATCTTGCGCAGTGACCACTGGATATGCTTCTTCATTTATCCTAGAGACGGAAGGGTGCTGGTCTTGGACTCCGCTGACTACCCACCTAAAAGATATGCAAAATTCCAAAGTATCATAGAACGGTAAGCTGACAAAATATAGCATGCATCTTTTAATCGATGAGAGTTTAAGATTGCTGCTAACTGATTCTTTTTGAGATCATAGATGTTGGAGATTCTATAAAATAAAAGGTGGAGTGTTTGACCCGTCTTTGGCGGGGAAGGAAATACAATTTTTTCACAAATGGCCGGTATGTAAATTTATTATGAATCAATATCAGGCATGTTACATATATAAGATGTTATTACAAGTAAATAACTCTAAGCAATTTATGTAGTGCCACAAGCAACCAATCGGTTCGCTGCACTGCGGATTCTACGTCGAAGTTCATGAGAACGGCCGGACGGTACATCAGGAATCCTAAGGTAACACTAATAGTAACGTTTGTATTTATATCGTTAAAAATGCAAATTTATTTAGACGCATGGAAATATATATAATGCTTACAAACTTCCTTTTCAGGCGTATCAAGAAGCGGACTCCCATAACCGACGAGCTAACTATGTACGGAATAATTGAGGATCTCTGCTCATTTATCATGAGAGAAATTATTCCTTCAGAGGGGAAATTCCACCACTCGGAAAGCGCCTTAGCGAGGCCGAGTTCAGGCGCTAAGGGATATTAGCGCTCTGAAATTAAGTCGAAATGATTATTAGAATCCTCTCTAATGTAATTTTTATTATCACATGGTGGCCAAAAACAATTTTGATGTAAACAATGTATAGTGTAATTAAATTGTTAATGATGTATATATGTCTATAAGTATTATATGGTATAATAACTTTTTTTAATGTATTTTTCATAATTCAATAGTCTTTGCATTGATAGTCGTAACGGAGAAAGATGAGGGGGACAAGGGAGGAAGATGAGGGGGAGAGAGAGGAGGGAGGGAGGGGGGAAAGAGGAGGGACAGAGAGGAGGGAGGGAGGAGGACAGAGAGGGCGCCAATCCAAAAAATGAAAATTCAAATGAATTTTGGCGGGAAAACATTAATACAGGCGGTTCACCTAATAAAACCGCCAGTGGAAATGCCATTTCCACTGGCGGTTTCTTATGTTAACCGCCAGTGGAAATGTCATTTTCACTGGCGGTTGGTTAAGTGAACCGCCAGTGAAAATGCATTTTCACAGGCGGTTTTTAAGCAACCGCCAGTGAAAATGCATCATTTTCACTGGCCTCTAGCACTGGCGGCAGCCCAAAACGCCTGTGCTGAGGCCTCTACAACCGCCTCTACTAATGCTTTGTGTACTAGTGTCATCCAAGTTTATACGCGAAGTTGTGAATTATTTTAGGATGCAACTATTTATAGAGACACACATCTTAAGATGCCTATCTCTGAAAATAAATTTTTAGACACTGCCTCTGTTAACCCATCTCTTAAAATCAATTTATTCAGACGGTTGTCCTAATCTCTATTATTGATGAATTTCAGAGGCAATCACCTTAGGAGGCCTGCCTTTGTAAATGATTTCCAGAGGCGAGAATTTTCATTTGTACATTTTTTGATACATGATCAAATGTATTTCATTTACTTTAATAATAATTTGACTTACTATAATACCCAATGTACAACCAAATTTCATGAAAATAATTTTATTTGTAGATAGTGGTGCACTGTTGAACAGATTTGAGCAAACATAGACAATTTTGACTTAGGTGCAACCTAAATGAAATATAATTTGAAGACACAGAGTAGATTTCTACTATGCTATATCACCGCTCAAAAAACTGAGTTTGATGGTTTAACATGCACTTTCTATTTAAGCTACTACTGAACTCATGTTTTTAAAAATTATGCAGCATTATTTGTTTTTGTCTTAAGACATGCTAGAAGCCTGCAACGTCCCATGAAAATGATTTTTGTATCCACATGGCACAGAATAAATGTACACTGTAAGACGCATGGGATGGAACCACTCAGAAATGTTAAAATAGACTTCGTACATGTCCTTCTATTTCGCAAGTACGTAAACAAATGAAATATATAGGTTGGCCCAATATAGGGCTTGCCAACAGTCTCAACTGGCACACTAGTATCCCCTTTCGCTTATTATGCAACAGACATATGCAACTACTTATATATAATAGTTTCCCTGTTGTGCAAATACAGTACTAGATGCAAGCTAGCAACAGAGCGCAGAGGATGTTCCAAAGAGTTGGGAAAAAGTCGATATTATGTATTTGGAAGTGGAGGCACCAGGGAAATGCAAGGAGCCACGATCGGACAGGCAATAATTGAGGGCTCACGAATGGTGTCATGGAGCTTAATTGGGACAGCTAACCACACGGACACTAATGACACATATCTTATTGTCCTGACAATGCAGGCAAAGAGTGCCGGATATGCCTAGCTGAAAGCAAACTCGTGTAATTGTGAGATAGCAAAATAAACTTCTCCCGTTATCATGCTCACTATTCACCATCGGCAAGGTTCACTAATAAACTTTCTGTGCTAATAAATTAGTGATATCTATATACACCCTGCTCATGAGCAAAAATGAACCATTTCTCTTTAATTGAATAAGCTGCCAATGATCAATAAATGTAAAAAAACACTGGTAGACGTGGCCAAGAATCTGCAATGTATATAGTGGTTTATATATCGATGTCACCTCTAGCTCAACAAAGCCCACAAACAACACTACATAGTATGCTCAAATATAAAGTGGGGAGTGGGGAATTGCATGAATAAATGAGTTGGTACGAAAGCTGCGTGCATGATGATCTGTTCCGGAGTGGGAGGCAAAAGGAAACTGAACATTGCATGTTCCCTAGCAGAAGGGAAGGGAACCACGAGCACTAGAAGCACACCCGTGGGCAAGGAAGGCGGCAGGGAGGATTCCGCTATTCCTCGTGGGACTTCACAATAGAGGATTCCACGACTCAGTTGGAAGATTATTTTGAGAGTATGCTTAGCCTCCTGTGTTAAGCATCAAGGGCCAAACTTCAGATGGGCACAAGTCACCCACCTTGCAAATATAGATGTTGAGCCAGAGCTTCACCTAGAAAAATTGATGGTTGGAAAATCGGACCTCGCATTGGACATCTACAACCCGGCTCTAGTTTAGTAGTAGATGCCTGTCGACAAGTTGATGGACGGGTGAAACTGTGCTGACTCCGGTTTATTATTCAACAGCAGGAGCCTAGACTCGGTCAAAGACTTATCACTTACCAACAAACACCATTTTCAATTGATGTTTGTGGCAGAGACACAATTGAATTTTCTTAAGGTATGCCTTACAAAATATTAAGATCAAATTCAGTAAAAATCATTCAGCAAATAATTGTAAAATTTGTTTACTCAATAGAAAATATATTAGGGAACAATATACTTTGCAATATACTTTGGATACCTGTTTGTTTCTATTATATATATGCATGACACTATAATAAAAAAAGTCAAGGAGGAAAATTACATGCCACGGTAATTCCAAGAACATATATATTCATTATTCGAGGAAATGCATTATGTCTACAGACATATATGTACTTGAAATTAAACAAGTCAAATCATACAAAAAGTCGAAGCTAACATACATCCAGCTTGCTCTATTCCACTAACACATAAGCCTCCCTCCATCTTTACAGCCACACATAGATAATCATGTAAGCATGTAGCAAAAATCTAATGTCAAACCTACTTACTGCACAAGGGAGCTACCAAGAAATAAAGCAGTCCTAACTTGAAAGGAACTAGCAAGAAATAGAGTACAGCTTTACAAGTTGGCTAGAATCATGTAAAAATGAAAAAGGTATGGAATAGTGGCCGTGTTGTGATTGCAGCCATGACCAATCCTGTATATACATGCTAGTTATTTACATGATATTTCCCATGCGCATTTTCAAAGAGGAGGATGTCTTGCTGGAATAAACTTGTTGTCTGTGTACAGGCGTTTGCTCTTGCTCTTTGTTGTGGTCGAAAACTTTTCTGTAATGCTCTTTCCACAGGTTCCGGATTGTGTACATCTATCCCCAAACTGTGCAATTCAAACATAGCAAATTGTCAGTAGATTAAAGACGCAGAATTATCACTTAGTAAATGTCCAATGTGCTATCAAATTTCCCATGAGATAACATGCTGAAGGAAAGCATAGCTATTACGTACTACTCATAGTGAACTAATGAGAAGGAAATCGTAGCTATTACAACTGAGTTACTAATACCATGATAGCCTGTGAACAGATCATCTATATATATATCGTGGTACCTAAATAAAAAAAGGACAAGTATATCATTCCAATGAAAGCCACAAGTCAAAATTAATCAAAAGGACGTCATCACCTTTGAATGAATACGAAGCAAAATATCATTTTAATTACTACAACCATGGTCTAGTCTCATTGTTCAACCTCATGTTAACTACTAGTCTGCTGCTCATGTTAATGCATGAGGGCAACAACGGGACACAGAGGGATGTGGTTTGGCCTCACTGTATACTGGCGAGGGGAGAGTTGCTGCACATGAATATTGGGTTCAAGGGTGATGGTCTCCTCCTTGAGCTCCCTTGTCTTCTTTGACTGTCAAAACAAAATACAGAGTTGTGAGTGCACTGTGATAGGAGGACTAATATGAACTATGCAAGAAAGGCGCAAAGCAATGGACAGATAAAATGAAAACAAGACCTGTTGTAGGAACTAGAGATTGTCATCACTTGTCCACACACCAATCAAAAAAGAGTTCTTCTATAAATAAAAGGTAAAAATGAGTAGACAATGGTGACTAGCAAGGCCTCAACTCGTTTGCATCAATGATAACACCAACCTGGTCCTTTCTGTGCTTCAGTTTTGGATCGCCACAAACGAAATTAATCTAGTATATAGTTGATAGCCCCCTAATCCATACATCATAGTGATTAAACTACTGCTTGTGATCTTGGACTACAATTTATTTGTCAAACAGTGCAGAGGCCCAATTCAGCTCAAGTTATTAGCAACGGCACACAAATAGCTCCCTGGTCCCTCCTGGATGCACTAGTTCATGCTGGAAAGGCACAACATCTATATCTGGGAGTTCAAGCACTACTTCTCACATGGACAAATGCATGTTTTGCTGAAAGTCTAGATCAATCAAGAATCAGGTATATGATGTAGAAAATGACACAAAACATCTAGAGCTTGTAGTACAATGACTAGTTCTTGCAGCAGATGGAAGATTTTCTGCAAGTCTAGATCAATAAAAAACACCATGTGTAGTAACAGGAAAAGGACTAGGAGGGAGCGAGTACCCTCTTGGGGCCAGATCTGACGGGCTGAGTTAGGACGCCTTGGATCACATTAGGCCGGTGACCGATGGTAGCGGCAAACGAGGTCAGGACGGCGGAGATGGCCAACGGTGGAGCCAATCGAGGTCGGGATGCCAGAGTTGATCGACGCTAAAGGCATTCGAGGTGCAGATGAAAGAAGCGAACAAGGTGATGACCACGACGGGATCGGCAGCGTGTACCAGGGTGTGGATGGCGTGTTGGTCGCGGCTCGTGCAAGGGTGGTGGCGTCTCGCGTCGCTCGGGGAAGCAGCACCCGGACCCTAGAGACAGATAGGCGAAGATCCCGCGAAATGTCGTGGATGGGGTCGCTCAGCCCCTTCGCATGGGCTTCCAACGGTCAGGGTCGTTTGGCCTGGGGCTAAATTCCGTGCGATCATCTGCCCGTGGAAAATACCGGGATAACCCCGTGGATTCAGGTTTCCCAAAGAGCCCTTAGGGAGGCGGTGACATCTGGTTCCCATGTGCCTCCAATTCCCATCAGGCCAGTTGCAACATCATCGACTCTCCAGCCATGCACTTCATCTCATCTTGATCCTTGTGCCTCTATTCATAGATGTTGGGTACACCACTAGGGGTTATTATATGGGTAATGCTGCTTCTACATTTTGGTGGGCCTAAGGGTAACTGTTTCGAAGGGACCTTTGGCTATGTACATATCTGTATATATAGTTTGAGGTACATATATGTGTCAGATCTTTTATTCAGTAAAATGTGGGCTGTGCATGGCTTCTATATTTGAAGGTATTACTAGAAAGCATTGTGAGAGTTGATAGGGCAGGTGGCAGTGGATGCTTATGGATATAAACTCAGCTGGCAGGCAAAGGATACTGGATTAGTTTTGGCAGGAATTTTCATGCGGGCTTGTTTCAGGAACACTGTTTTTCTTATATTGTATCCAAGGGCGGCTAATAACTGCCAGCCACACTGACTGACTGACCCCTTATCGGCCTGTAGATTTTTGACCTGTTTTCATTTTTGTTCTTGGCCCAGCGGAGTCTCGTTACTCTCGTATAAGCCCATGACGTGTGATAATTTTTTACATGTATGTAACAAACACCAAGTTCTTATTTTTTATCAAAGCAGAGCATTGATGGGATTGAAACAAAGCATTGATGGAATTGAGACGTGATGTATCTTGGTGTCTTTCTACACCAGTATTAGTATTTCCAACATTCCAATTGTATACTATGAGCCATAATTTTCTATTTTGAACAAAACTATCTTGTTCTAGTAATGATATTTATTTTTTTAATCATTTTCATAGTTAATGAGAACACAAACGAGGTATAGTCAAGGATTACATTTTCCATGGAAGCACAACGAGCACATACAAGCAGATAGGATGTGTGGTCAATGAAGTACATGGATATTATCACCATGCACCAACTGTGAAATTCAGCCATGCTGTAGCAGCGTTTTTACAACGCATGTCTATATAAAGCTTAGTATTTTTCAATTGTGGCACACACTCAACACAGGTGAGAAGTGGGAAGAGGAGGCATGCAGGAAGCAGATAGGAGTTGCGTGGAGCGCCACTATGGCTGCTTGCCAGGGGACAGATAATATGGTAGGGGCCAAGCAACCAAGTTGCTGTGCTGAAGGGCCACACTTTGGTTGCCTTCATCTGGCTGATGTAAAGAAGTCAGAGGTTCTAACAATTAGGGATGACATGCTTCAATCTGCCACAGAAGCAGTGATGGATTATTTTTCCTATGGACGTGGGCGATTGGGCATCAACACTGACCTGCTTGTTGTTAAAGAACAATCTTGTGTTTCGTGCACCGCCTCCTAGTATTTTCCTCTGCCTCTTCATGTTCAAAGCTGAAGAGAAGGATGCGAGGGGACATAAGACGTACATGATATTCAGACTATACCAATGGATATACAACCTGATTACTGGCTTACAAATCCAAGCCGTTCTTATGAATGCAAATCCACATATAACGCGAAGAACGTGGCGGATACATCAACGCCACCTGCTCAGGCCATGGAGCCGGCAGCATGGACAGCATGGATGAATAGCCTGTGGTTACTGCTATGATCCACCTTGCTGTGCATAGGTCTTGTAGCTCCTTGTTATGGATGAGGTTGTTGTCCATTATGTCTGGCAGCTTCTTTCCTCTCACCTCACATGCGTATCATCAAATGGCAGGAATGTTTTCTCGTCATCCTATGTTGATGAGGTATCTAAAATGACGCCTTCACTACACGTTGTCATTGATCTCTGATAGCTCCCATATATCATGGCTCTGGGGCAACATAATATACAGCGCCAAAACTTCTAGAGGACTTTGCTACACCTTGACACAATATTAAGGGAATACTTGGTGTCACCAAATTAATGATCTTATCAGTGATACACAATCAGACAGCACAAGGATTTAACAACTGATAATATCAGTTGGGACCATTTAACAACTGCTTTCTCATACATTGAATTATAGTTTTGTGAGGTTACTCTAGTTACCTTTTTAGGAAAAATTAAGAGTTCAAAGAAATCATAGCACTGGATTTTTACCCGGTTGAAACAATTAAACCATTAAACTAATCAGTAGGTATCTCAATAATTAAAATAATCTAGAAAATCCTACTAAATTTTGTTCATTTTTTTGTGCTTCAAAATGGGAAGAGCTCTACCATCATTCATTGTAACAGAAGCGTATATTTACGTTTCTTGAGCGGTATCTTCTGCAGCTTGTCTACAATTACGGCTCCCCCTTCCCATGTGAACCTATCAAGACTACTAGCCTACTGTGTTTCTTAACAGACATCACAGCTCACTAAAATAGAACGGGCAAGTGCTCCGGTACTCCTCTTTTAAAATTTTGCATGCATCCCAAGACAATTCTCTAATTATTTTCCCATTTATTAATTACGGAGTAGTATTTATCTGGACCTTGTTTGGGTCATGATCGACACAAGTCAAGCCCACGCCCATTAAATTCACAATTGACATGGGGCTTGACGACGAGGCTGGCAGCGCTTGTCCTATTGGACCATGGCGCGCCATGCATATCACCGGCTCTTGGACATCGTCGAGGAACTCTACATATACCACTGTGACAGCTGCGTGACTGCGTCATGGATACTTGTCAACACATACATTAGGAACATGCCAGCAGCATGCAGATTTGGAAGCGGCCGGTGGCGTATGCACGATGCGAAATTGTGAAGTTTATCGGCGATGAGACGGCGGACACCGTACTGGATAGGACCATTGATGGAGCTAGCTAGCGGCGTGGGCATGTTGTAGAATTGGCCGGACGTGCCCGAGGCCTCGGCCAGTCTTTCCGGTGCCACCGCTGTTCACGATGGACTTCAGGAGCCAGAAAGGATCGAGAGGAAGATGAAATTGTGACGGACCTGTTGATTGCTGGGCTGGGGTTGGGCCGGCACAGGTCTTGACGGATGCAGATGGGGCACGGGGGAGAAGTTAAGTTAATTAAGTCTAAATATAATATAATACTGCTTTAAGATTCGTGTATTTTTTTTAAAAGGGGAGTACCGGAGCAGTTCTCAATAGAACGTACTCTCTCTATCGCAAATTACAAGTCATTCCAAAAATCTTGGATAGGCGCCTTGGTTGCCAGTCTTGAATTTTCAGGACTAGAAATAGAAGATAAATTTATGAACGGTGGCAGCAAATCATGTGTTCTAACGTGCAGTGCAAGGCTGTGGTACCGAAGGCCACAATATATCTTGCACCTATAGCTAGGCCACGATATGAAGCTGCTAGCTCAGACATGTGGACAACATGCACGAAATGCCTTTGGATGCAGATGATCCATCTCAAACGGCATTGGCTAGGACGCCAGGTTAGGTCTGGATGACACTTTGATTCATTCATCCTAGTAGCTTCTTCCCTCTTGCCTCGCATTCCTATCAAACACAAGGACAGCCCATACACACACACACACAGACCCACACACACACACACACACACGGACACACACACACACACACACACACACACACACACACACACACACACACACACTTGCTATGCTACTATCCCAAGCTAAGTTGATGTACCTTAGTATCATGCCCCTGCATGTTAAAATAAGCGTAAACCACACTACTGTATATATATCGTCGTCATGGCCTCATAGGGGCGACATGGTGGAAAGTATGTTAATATGACGGGAGCCATTTAATATCTACCAGCTGATATTGTATGAAATTCTGAATACAGTAGGTGGTAAGAAGTACAAAAAATCATTGCACCTTATTTAACAAGACATAATATGATTAAATGACGAAGAAATGAAAGAATACTCCTCCCACAACTCATCAATTAAAGTGACCGGGAAATAAGAAAATAAATCATGGGCATGTATCGCACGCCATGCCTCACATGCATGGAAATTGAGTGATAAACATTGCAGCCACGTTTATGCTAACCTTTGCTTTTGCTCATATTAAAAAATGATAAATGGAAAAGTTATTGCATTAAAGAAACATTGCACAATAAGTCACATTATGATACACAATTTGTCACAATACGAACTCACTAGAAAGAGTCAAATTTTGATTCAATACTGTATGTGTGTGTGTTATCATTCTCAACTCTACATTTGTCAGGTGCAAAGAAAATAAAAATAGCAACATCTTGGCAGTTTGGGATAAAAAACTTGTCGCATCCTAATCATGGATTTACATTGACACCTAGCTCCACCTATATACATATATCATATTCCAAAACGAAACACAATACCACAAAAAATGTTATTTCCATGCCTCAAATTTGGAGCAACGACTTTCTACATAGACTCACCACACCATGGCTGCCATAAATACTTGTTTCTGTGAGAAAAATCTTGATCAGATCCTGAACCTGGGCGCTGTATATTTAATCTTCTTCCCTGAGCCAGAGATGATTCCCTGCCTTATTGGTCCCATGACCTTACTGATTCCAGGTTGATATCGTGGATCTACTAACCACCTCAGCGAACTGATATTTTGGATTTCTGAAATTGGCTTCTCTTATGCCTCCTATTCCACATAAACAATATCAGGATCTTCTGTCCTATTGCGTGCATATGCAGAACATCCTTGTGTGGTTGGGGCACAGTGTGAATGAGAATGAAACTCCCATTGAGCATGGCCTTATAGCAAGTCAATATCCCAAGGAAATATAACTTTTATTGGTTAATACCTCTGTAGATGAGACCCAGCACTAGGAGCCGAACTGAACACTAAAATAACGTTTGTACTATTTGTCAGTTCTATACAATGTCTTCTATTTTTTTCATTAAATTGATGTCACCCTAACAATCAGGGTCATTGTCCATTTCTATATTTTGGAACCGCACAATATATAAAAACCCGTTTCCCATCGTTAGTGCTAGGTGGAGATAATTAATGGTTAGGACACAGGACACACCTGTTTGCAATGGAGTAAACTCCATGGAAAATAGAAAAATGAGTTTGTAAAATATTGGGCTCCTTACACTATAATCGCCCAACAGTTGTCATTTGGGTTTACCCACTGAATAGGAAGCTTGATCCTGCAAAGATGGTTGTTCAAGTGCACTTTTCGATATACTAGTGAAGGGGGCGCACCATTGCGCGCATATGCAGTTATAGCGTAACTTCGAAACATGGAGGTACAAAGATATATATTTAGGGATGTTAGGCTGTATATATATTACATATGTTGTTCAGTTCTCATAGGTGTCGTGACTAATAAGCATATCACACTTGTTTAGGTCTGCAAACAGCTGGCGGTGATGCAAGGAGATTACACATGCTAATAGTTTACAAAGATCAGATCTGGTGTTAGTCTGAAATTAACCCTCTGGAGGCGTATAGGACCAGGATGGCAAGGAAATGAGGAGAATCTTGAAGCTGGGACAAAGAGTGCGCCACACGTTGGAAAAATGGGGACACATACGCCGTCAATCAGTGTCCCCTGCTGTGACAAGAAATGTACTCAATTAGCCGATATTATTGTAAATTTTCATCATTTAAATGTCAAAGAAAGAAGCAATAGCATACTCATATTGAATAAAAAAATAGCATACTCACATAACAAATTTGACATCATAATCATAATAAATCATCAAATACCTTAGCAATTTGGCACGCTCCTTAGAAGCTTTGGATTTGAAAACCTGTTCCTTGATCTCAGTGAAAAAATCTGCAGGCCTCAGTTTCTCAACCATGGAGAGGAGACCTCTTGCTTGAATTGGGATTCTTCTCCGATTCCCTTGATTCCTTGAGTAAAAGAAATGGCATCCTAGAAGTATTGTCAACAGTTTAGGCAAGTGATTTGTGATGCAAAAGTGATTTTAATCTAGTACTTTCTGAATGTGTGAGCCGAACAACATGGCAGCAAGTACTGAACTGCAAATGATTTGAAGGACAACATTCATGTATAAATAAATAATCAGATATACAAGAACCAACAAATTATTAGGTATGCAACCCACCTGAAGTGTCCCAGTCGATACTTAGAATGTCTGCAAGCAAAACCAGAGGCTTTCAGCTATGTGCAAGGAAATTTATGGAGATCACATTGCAGATGCCATAAACAAATCTCTAGCCACAGGCGTTGCATTTATAACACTGAAAAAATTCAAAGGAGCTTTGTGAGAAACAAGATAATTGGTGGAAGTTAAAGAGGGAGCACTTCCAGCTATAAGGTTTAGTTAAATCATAAGTCAAAGGATTAGAAGTGGCAAATTAGCAATTAATCAATGGTTGATGTGGGTCTTGGAAAAATTGCTAACAGTTGTAAATTGACTGAAAATGTAAATCCCTTGAAGAGGACAGAGGAGATTTACCTTCTGTACAGGTACTTTCTGCGACATATGGAATAACACAAGGTACAGAGGTTCAGTATCGCCACTTTCATTGCCTTTGATAATGTGTTGTCTTGTTCATCAATGCCTAGCAACAAGGGAATCTGTGAAGGTGAAAAAATCCAGATGATTTTGAATACATGGTGCTTTGCTGCTATATATGAACTAACAGCTTCCCTTTCATTTCAAGCATGCTGGATTGGCAGACAGGGGCTGGAGTGGAGATGATGCGCCTGCACTATAACTACTTGATGGACACGCTGTGCATGCACAAATTTAGGCATTTTTTTAACAAGACATTCATATAATAGCATCACGCAATGTGTAGGTGCGTTACTGTTGATAACTGCTTGAATAAAATTAATGCCTAGATCCGATCACTCTTTAGAAGACTCTAAGTATGCATAAATCTGTTATTGCCCATAGTAGAATATGAAGTTGGCAAAATAGGACCACATATGCTAAAAAATCCGTGACATATGCAATAGCAATTTGCACATGGCAATAGATTTGACCAGTTTCGTTGGGTAAAACTGAAAGCAAGGAAATTAGACTGACCGGTCCATAGTCAAGTAAAATCCATATTAATTGAATTGGTTGATGAAAAGGGCAAGAAGTTGATATATGAAGCAAAGATGACTCCGAGCTATACATAGTACGGCAATAAATTCGGCTGGACATTGTATTCCTTCCATATATATTGGCAGCATTATATTAAGACAGTATTTTGGTACTGGAAAATGAAGAGAACTTGAGAATTCTGGCCAATAAAATGTTTGATACATCTTAAAACTATGTGATATGCGAAGACTAAGGCTATATGTTTCAGTTTAAATGTTGGAACTAATATGTATAAACCAGGTATCCTTATTCCAAATAACAATAAGAGGAAGTATGAAAATATCAAGATCCATGCTTCCAGGTTTCTGATGCCTAGGATCATCTATCTATCTGCAGTGCTCAGAAAGCATAATATATATATTGACATGATTATTCAAAAATAGTTTAAAGATCAAATAGTTCAGATGCAAAATAAAAGGAGCAACATGACCAACTACTGTCCTGTTGGAGTTCAATACAACAGTATGCTGTGATCTTAAAATTACACATTCAAAAATAGAAAGAGGGATTGATTCACTAAAATTTCAGAATAGTCATACCAAGAAGCATAACAGAGTCACAATGAGTGCACTTGGGATGTAATAAGTATTTTTTTGTTCCGTTAGCATGGACCTTGTAGCCGAATGCTGAGCCTTGTGGCTCTGATAAGAAATAAATTTACTGGGTGGACCATGGGGAACAGAACAATGATAGAATTCACTTGATTGAAATGTAAGATAAAAGCACGCATACACTACATTAAAAGCATAAGTACAGATCTGATTACATGAGCACACTACAACAAACACGATAGAATTTTCTATCCTGAACATGATACAAAATCGTAAATTGCTGGAACAATTCAGAACCCTGCAGATCAGAACAGTCTGTGTCGGAATGAAGACATCATATTCATTTATGAAGCCTGCATTTGTTGACACAACTGAAAAAAGCTGAACCCTATAAATTCTATCCAGGACCAATGCCTGCTATTGCAAATTAAGGAAGGAAAATGAAAGAGTAAACTGACCTATAGATGACGAACTGACGAGGATGTTGCTATAGATGGTGTGCCCATCAGTCAGTGGCTCAGTGCAGCCTAGGGGGACAGGGATGATGGCACCCAACATTTCTTTACTAGGCCCGTATGCGTGCATGTTAGGGCCACCGATAAAGACCTAGCACCTATCAGGGTAGTCGCTCTTGTGGAGACAATCCGCTGGCCTAGCTGACCACAGCCTCCACCGGCACCAGTCATGGCACTACAAAATTCATGAAATACAATGGCAGGTTTTAGTTATATCCACAATCAGTTAAAGATGAGTAGATGACATAACTAAAATTGTTCAAAATAAAATCCCACTTTTGAGTGGGGCAGCTCATAGTCTCTACATCCAGGTTCAGTTACTAAACATTAGCATGCATGGAAACAATCTATGGCTAACCACATTATTGCAGCTTCACCGGTAGATCAATGGAATGGACATTAATATATGAAGCTGCTACCTCTAACCATTTTAACTAATGAATAGAGCTACCCGAGCAACCAATTTGAACAAACCAGCAGATTTCAGCTGAGGTAATATCGTAGTCTGTAAATTCTCTCAAATCCACCCTCAATAATGACCACTTGGTTTGCCATTTTGACAGCAAACACTCATATAATTGATCCGTTTCTAATCTAACTAATATAATATTGTAAGCACCAGTTGAATAAAACACTAGCATGGTTCTATGCCTGAGAATGCGATGGAACCTGACGCTCTTGGTGACAGACTCATTGGCGTTAATGGCAGGGAAGAGGAGGGCGCCGATCTGCTGCATCTGGTAGAGCCTATTCATTCCGGTGGTGGTCTCTTCAAAGAGGCCACGGCGGCTCTATCCCTTCATCCCACCATGGTCTATGCTGTGAGATACGAGCTTTCATCAAGGTGGATAGAGGGAGGGCAACAGAGTTTGATGGAAGTTTACCGTGTCGTCCACGCAGTTGCCGGAGGGGCAGCGACCTTGTGGCCGCCTCCACTATCGCGGGGGGCGGGACCAGGGTTGGCGTTGGGCGGTCGCAACCTCGAGCACAGGCAGGTAGGATTTGTTTGAGCACGGGAACACACGCCGGCGCAGCAAGAGGAGGCAGCACCGGAGGGCCAGCCACGCCGGCGGCCACCGGCATGGCCCGGTTGCACGGCGCTACGGGCAGGGACGGCCACCACCGGTGGCCACACGTGACGCCGCCCGCGCATGCCAGGTGTGACGCCGCCCCACCATGGCCTCGCGTGGGGAGCGTACGGCGCTGGCCCGACAGGCACGATGCGGCACGAGGGAGGGAGGGAGGTGAGGGAGGACTGGAGGAGGAGGGTCGCCACAGCCATGGGCTGCTCACTCCGGTTGCCGTCACCCTGCCCGCGTCAGGTCTTCGCGAGAAAAGCTGAGAGGTCGAGAGGAGAGAGAAACGGAAGGGAAGAGAAGGAACGAAGATATTTTGTGGTGGTGTCGCGGCGTCGCGGCGTCGACTAGGGCGAGGACAGCGGTCAACAGCACCGCGTCGCCGAGGGTGGGGCTGGGGAAGCGCTCGGCAGGGGGCAAGGAGAGGCGGTGCTCGGCAGGGGCAGGGCGGGCACGGCGGGGAGTAGAGAGAGAGTGAGGGGCGGTGGAGGAGACGACGGGAGGGAGCCGACTGGCTCCAAGGAACGAGAGGATAAGGAGTCATTTTTCTTTTTTTTACAGCGGAGAAAGGAACAGTAAAGAGGGGGTTACGTGGCTAGGCTGAATGCCGGCCGTGGCTCCCCAAATTGAAGAAGGTAAATGGCACGCGCCACAGAGATGTGTTCTACCTCAAAGATATCAAACTGGGAACAAAAGAGGTTTGTTATCTTCTAGCAACATGCAGGCAGAGCAAACACAAACCTTGTTACTGTAACGGACGAACTAGTGCCACCTAATAAATAATGGTCGCAGATTTATTTTTAACCATTTCAGCGTAAGAATTTTTCTTCTTGTTTCACCAAAAAGAATTTTTTTCTTGGAAGTGACCTCAATTCATTGATTCTGTGGATTACATTCAGATGTGGTCAAAGATGGTGCGCTGCTTAAACTGGAAGTGTTTTAGCATGGAAGGATGTAAATGTACACACCAATCCTTGCAAGACACAATGAAATTATTAATTCGATCATCAAGGTGTTGCACTAGCGCAACGAAAGAAAATGCCAATGAACATGAAACTGATTGCAGGAGAATGCAAACAGTTTCAACACTGAAATGCAGTTTACGTCAGTCCACGGCAGCAATAAGATGAACAAATAAAGCCTTGAGGAGACGAATCAGTCACCAATTGATCAAAATCATGTAAAACTGGTGCAGAAAAAATGTAAAACTGGTGCAGAAAAAATAGGGACCTGGTGAAAACCAATAGAAGAGGTATCCATGGTGGGACGGATTGATGGACAAAACCATAAATGATGATAAGATTTCAAAAGTAATCACTATCATCTCCTAGATCACCTGTAAGAGAGGTAGGCGGATATGGTGCAATCATGATTATGATTTATTTACTGCATTATATTTTTATAATAAATTTAGGGCATTTATGTTCAAATACTGTAACATGCTATTGGTATAAAACTTTGTAGTTGACAACTTTTTTATTTGAATTCATCTTGTCAACGAAAACTACGTTCAAAATTCTCAAATTTGAAATTTAAATTGTGTAAATGATCTCGGATGGAGACTCCTAAATAAAAATTGTAGATCTTGAAAAGCTATGAAACTTTGTAGTTGACAAGTTTTTTATTTGAATTCGTTTAAGGCCTCAAACAAGTAATTTTCACTCAGATTCGTATAATATTTAGAAAAGCGAAACGGAATGTAGACACATATGAGTGTGTAGTGCAGTGGTTGGGGACGTTCCAAGTGAGGGAGAGGTCGTGAGTTTAAATCTCGTCAGCTGCGTAGCTGCGAATTTTACATGAAAAATGCTGCGACTTGCCAAGTGGCCTTTGGCAAAACCTTTGTCGAGTGCAATATGGGATTTGCTGAGTGATTGGGGCACTCAACAAAACAAGGTGAATCCGGTTGTGGAGCAAGGATGTGGATTTAGGATAACCTTGTACTAAGTTGCTAGGATTAGGGCTAATACTTGTAATATTGTATTTTGACTAGTTATGGTGTAGTTTTAATTTCTGATTTCTAGTAATCGAGATATTATATGCTCTTGGGCACTCAAAGAGCTACTTCTAGAAAATAAATTTTGAAGCCTGATCTCTAAAGAAAAATAAAAACTTATATAGTATAATGAAAAAGATGTCATCGTGCAGTTACGATTTTCCATAGATCACTTGACCAACATTACATATTCCAATATGGACAAAGCCAACACAATATTAACCTCTAGCCTGCGTTAATATTGAGTTTAATTAGAAAATTAAGTTAATATATACACTACCAGAGAGCTAAACGCTCCTGACGGTACCAGGTCTGACAGGAACACCCAACTAACATAGGCCACATTGAAGCCCCTCCAGCCAAGTAAGAACCGGCAGGAGCCTTTCACCACAGGACCCCACCCCCACACCCCCCAAAACCTTATCTCTAATAATGATCGCTCTCTCCCCTCACTAACTGGCCACATGAAGAGATGGGTAGGGACAAGCGTGGTGTGGCTCAATATCTTTCTCCATCACTGGTTCCAGTGGCTCCCCATGAGCTAACAACAGGGCATGGCTCGACACACTGCTAGATTGGGTCAGCGCTGCATGGAAGGACCAAATCTATTCGGTCCGGCCAAGGGCATGACTGAACTCAACAATGGCAAAGCAGACACCAACAAGGCGCCAGATTGCAACTAGGGTGGTGGATGATGATCAGGGTATCAGGCATGGATGACAGCAGACCGGCCATGATCTGCATGAGTTGATCAATAGAGACAGTGATGCGAGCACATAGAGACAGTGATGCGAGCGCAGACAATGAATGGATGACACTTGTTTTATTTTAACAATGTTCACTTCTCGAGGAAGTGTGTATTAAGTGCGGAATTCAACTGGTGGTTCACTATTAAGTGTGGAATAAAAGGCAACCGGTTCACTAAGTAAACTGCTGGTGTAAACACTGGTGGTTAATTTAACTGAGCGGCCAATGTACCGTTAGTGTAAATGACAACCACCAGTATACACATACACCCCTAACACTGATCAGTGTAAATGACGATTGTTAGCCAATATAAAGTTATTTGTACTGGTTGTTCTTACCCATTTTTATTTGATTTTTTTGTGTTAGCCAATGTAAATCTAGTGAACTCAATATGAGGGGAATCTTCTATCCTTTAATCACATGCATCTCTGGGGTATAGTGGTTAGAACAGGAACCCATGAGGCCTAACGTCGTGGATGGACTGCATGCGCACATATTATTTCACACAAAAGATCACATTACTGGTGACTACCTGGTGGGGCTCTTGGATTAAAAAAGATTTATATTTTTGGGCCTGATTAAGAGTGATGTAGCTTACGTGGCTTGCATTTTGCAAAGATAAAAAGAAAAGCTAACTGTTGGCTATATAAGCCATCTTATTAGGTACCTCTCACTATAAATGTACACCATGAAATATCACTGTTAAACCATTTAATAAATCTAGCAAAATATATTCAGTCACCGGTACCTGCACATGGAGCCTTACCAACAGAACTTAACTCAGCTTTACAAAGATCCAATCGTCATGACAGTTTCTCTACAAAATTGTTACGGTGCACATGTTTTATCCTGTCCTAAGTGTTGGATCCTCATGAGAGTGGAGAGCACTTGGTATGCACTGTCGTATAACATTTACAAATGTTTAGCATATTTCTTTTTTTCAGAATAAAGTCCCTTTTTCTTGTTCTGAGCCTACTGCAGTATATTTATTTTTCTCAGAAAATTATGCAGCTGAGGAATTAATTTTATATCTTTTTCATTTTCACCACCGACATGAAAACGATGTGTTGTCCCCAGACATTCAATTTTTCAGTAACAACAACCGGTGGATCGACACAAGAAGTGAACGGATGTTATCACAGTGCACCAACTAAAATTAGACCAGTGTTGGCGTAGGCCCAATAATAACCCTGCCGTTACCAATGTAGCAAGATGACAAGTGCTGGAGAGTTAATGAGAAGTTGCACCTATGGTGGTTCATATTTTCTAATGGCAAGAACAAAGCTAGCACACGGAAAGTATCTCTCCGACCCTGCAGAATCCGGACGTCTGGAGAAACCGATTCTGTTTGGGAGGCTAAGCTATTCGTGATGATGCCTGTGTGGACAGCAGTAACGGAGTTTCGAAGGAACAAGTTAAATCTTACATGGGTCCATTGCTAGTGCGCTGTTCAGGCGTTTATTTTTTTAAGGAGATGCTAGTGCACCAGTGTCGGCGACGGGCAGAGTGTATTTCTTCATTTATGGCTTGTGCTTCTCATCTGGTAATAAATATAATGTCCCGTCCCCATGTTAATCCATCAGGGATGCAGAAACAGGCGCATGTGTTACTCATCAGTGAGTGAGGAACCATTACTTACTGTAGGGCATGAGAGGCACGGGGAAAGACACAACAATGGAACTACACAATGATACAGATGCTGATCAGGGGCCACAGGGAATTGATGTTCCGAGTATACATTGTGGTTGTGGCGCTGTGGCTCGGCGTCCTGGTGCGACAAAATGATACAAATGCACCAGATATGATGACTTCGGCGCTGTAGCTCAGTGTTGCCACTGTGGTCTGTGGTGTGCGTCAGTTGGCTCGACCTTATTGCTGATCATGAGGCGCCGGACCAGACAAGGCAAGCAGCTGGGTCAGGGAGACAGAGAACGTGTACCAGTTCCTGCATTTCGAGTTTCAGTTGCTGCTTTGCGCCGAAAAAGACCAACACTACTTGCAGCTGGCTCGAATGGATCATTGAAAATTGCACCAATCATCCAGTAACTAGGAACGAGGAGATTGTGCACAAGGAGATTCTGTGAGATTCATTGATGCTACAACTAGAAATAATTAATCAGTGTGTCATCCACCAACATGACAGTTAGTCGTCAACAAAGCAGCAGCCAGGGCTCAGGCCGGCCTCTGAGTAAGTTCCGGCTTGCTGCTTTCCTGCATAGCAAAAGCAGCCTACTGCTGCACACATTTTCACTAGTACAGGATAGCCCTATAGTCCCGGACCAACAGCCACTACTACAGAAATAGCCTTTAGTCCCGGTTGGGAACGGGCTTTAGTCCCGGTTTCCCAACCGGGACAAAGAAAGCGGGACTAAAGGTCCAGATCTTTAGTCCCAGTTTCTCAAACCCGGGACTAAAGGTTTCTCCGACTCAAAAAAATAAATTGCGATGTGTGAGATTCAAACCCAATTCCTCTCGCCTCACGCATAAAGCACTACTACAGAACAGGCCTTTGGTCACTTGGGCGAAATGAGCAATAGCTCCCGAAAAAATGGCGCCCGGGACTAAAAGAACCTTTAGTCCCGTTGGTAACACCAACCGGGACTAAAGTCCCCAGCCCCAACGGCTATGGTGTCAGGCATCTGCAGGGGGACTTTTAGTCCCGGTTGGTGTTACCAACCGGGACTAAAGGTCTATCTTTAGTCCCGGTCTGTAACACCAACTGGGACTAAAGGTTTTGTCCTCGATGCAGTGACACCGGCCGGGACTAAAGATGGACCTTTAGTCCCGGCTGGTGTTAGGGACCGGGATTAAATCCTCCCCCCTATATTTGAATCCCTCTTCCTCCCCCCGGCCGAGCTGCCCGAGCTCACTTTCTTCTTTGTTCTTCATGTTCTTCATGTGTTCTTGATTGATTTGTGCTCCAATCTCCGGCTATTGATTCATTTCATCACTTCTACGCCGTCATTTACTTGTTTAGAGGTTACCAACTTCATCTTCTCAAGTTTTAGCTGCGGGTTATCTCATTTTGTGGTGTTGTACATTTTGTTTTTTATTTTTTATTACTACACTATTTTAAACACCAATCACTTCATCGTTTAAATATTTCAATGTAGATAACTACAATTAAGAACCTAAAAATTAGTATATATTATTTATTACTATTATGTCTACCATATTATTTGGTTTACTTAGAAAAATACTAAATTTATGGTTTCTCATTATAATTAGACTTTTAAAAAATAACATTTGATAATACTTTAGTTTATAATTTTATTATAAATAATACATTTGAAGGATTATTTAATTATAACTAAGTATGAATATAAAATTTATTTAGGAAAAACAAGAATAGAGAATTTTAGGTTATGTGTTAGTTGGTTACTTAGAATTCTATTATTTTGCAATTTGTGATTGGTTTTATTAGTTAATTTAAACAAGTATACATGTCACATTTCTTGATTAGTTAGAAAAAATAAATAACTTTGGTGTTATTTAGTTTTGCTTGTTTAGAAAAAATAGAAATAGAGAATTTAAGGTTATAATATATTATTTTGCAATTTGTGATTGGTTTTATTAGTTAATTTAAACTAGTATGCATGCCACATTTCTTGATCAGTTAGAAAAATAAATAACTTTCATATTTTTTTTAGTTTTGATTGTTTAGAAAAAATAGAAATAGAGAATTTAAGGTTATAATATATTATTTTGTAATTTGTGATTGGTTTTATTAGTTAATTTAAACTAGTATGCATGCCACATTTCTTGATTAGTTAGAAAAATAAATAACTTTCGTGTTTTTTTTAGTTTTGCTTGTTTAGAAAAAATAGAAATAGAGAATTTAAGGTTATAATATATTATTTTGCAATTTGTGATTGGTTTTATTAGTTAATTGAAACTAGTATGCATGCCACATTTCATGATTAGTTAGAAAAATAAATAACTTCTTGATTATAACTAGTATGCCTACCAAACTTCTTGACTATTTAGATAAATAGAGAACTTTGGTGTTTTTTATATTTTGCTTGTCGAAAAAGAATTAGAAATAAAGAAACTTATCATACTTTATTTTGTAATGCAGAAAATGACACGTAGTTAGATGTACAATGCCGATCGCCGCTCCAAAGAATTCATTGATGGTGTGCATCATTTCTTAAGAGTGGCCGAGGAAAACAAGCGGGATGGATTCATACGTTGCCCATGTGCCTTGTGTCAGAATTTGAAGGAATATTCTAGCTCTAGAAATATTCACTCACATTTGTTGAAGTCGGGTTTCATGTCAAACTATATTTGTTGGACCAAACATGGAGAAACCGGGATATTGATGGACGAATGTGAAGAAGAACATGAACAACCGGAGCCTGATGACCTTATTGCTCAATTCGGTGGCTTCGATGATATAGCAATGGGAGAAGCTCAAGAAGAGGGATGTGCTCCTGGTGAAGGTGATGCTCTTGCTGATGCCATTCGTGATGCACAGAAAGAATGTGAAAGTGAAAAAGATAAGGTAAAGTTTGACCGCATGCTAGAAGATCACAAGAAATTACTATACCCATCCGCCCAAGATGGGCAAAAAAAATTGGGTACAACACTGGAGTTGTTGAAATGGAAAGCACAGAATGGTGTATCCGATAAGGCATTTGGGCAGTTACTGAAGATCCAAAAAAAGATGCTTCCGAACCCTAATGAGTTGCCCACCACTACGTACGAAGCAAAACAGGTCGTCTGTCCTTTGGGATTAGAAATCCAGAAGATACATGCATGTCCTAACGACTGCATCCTATACCGTGGCAAGGACTACGAGAATTTAGAGGAATGCCCCGTATGTAAAGCATCACGGTATAAGATCGAGCGAGATGACCCGGCGATGTTGAGGGGGAAGAACGTCCTAGAAAGAAAATCCCTGCAAAGGTTATGTGGTATGCTCCTATAATACCTCGTCTGAAACGTCTTTTCAGAAACAAGGACCATGCAAAGTTGTTGCGGTGGCACAAAGAAGACCGTAAGGTAGACAACATGTTGAGACACCCTGCTGATGGGTCTCAGTGGAGAGCAATAGATAGGGAGTTTCCGTGAGTTTGCAAAAGATGCAAGAAACTTGAGGTCCGCTCTAAGCACGGACGGTATGAATCCTTTTGGTGACCGAGCACTAGTCATAGCACTTGGCCTGTTACTCTATCTATCTACAACTTTGCTCCATGGTTATGCATGAAGCGAAAGTTCATTATGATGCCGGTGCTCATCTAGGGGCCGAAGCAACCGGGCAATGACATTGATGTGTATCTAAGGCCATTGATTGAAGAACTTCTACTTTTATGGAGCGAAACAGGTGTTCGTATGTGGGATGAGTACAAACAGAACACTTCGACTGCGAGCACTTGTTGTTTATGACAATCAATGATTGGCCTGCTCTAAGTAATCTTTCGAGGGCAGTCAAACAAGGGATATAATGCATGCACACACTGTTTTGATGACCTTGATAGTATATATTTGAAAAAAAAAATGCGTAAAGGTCGTGTACCTTGGGTATCGTCGATTTTTTTTTTCGTGAATCACCCAGCTTAGAAAGAAAGGCAAGCATTTTAAAGGTAAGGCGGACCACCGACTCAAGCCTCACAAATGTAAACCGGAGAAGATGTCTTTGAGATAGTTAAGGATGTGAATGTAATTTTTGGTAAGAGACAGGGCAGTCAACCAGTTCCAAAAGATGCAAATGGGTCATGCACCCATGTGGAAGAAGAAGTCAATATTTTAGGAGCTACCGTATTGGCAAGTCCTAGAGGTCCGTAATGCGATCGACGTCATGTACTTGACAAAGAATCTTTATGTCAACCTTCTAGGATTCATGGGTGTGTATGGGAAGCCTAAGGATTCACTTGAAGCACGACAAGACTTGCAGCGCATGGAAGAGCGAGACAACCTACATCCAGAGAAGACAGATGATGGTCGCCAATATTTAAGACCTGCTAGCTACACTCTTAGCAATGAAGAGAAAGAAATCATGTTTGAATGCTTAAGCGAAGATCAAGATTCCATCCGGATTCTCCTCTAATATAAAAGGTATAATAAATGTGCCCGAGAAGAAATTTATGCACTTAAAGTCGCATGACTGCCATGTGCTTATGACGCAATTGCTTCCAGTTGCATTAAGAGGAATTCTACCTCCACATGTACGTCTAGCCACCGTTAAGCTATGTGCATTCCTCAATGCAATTTCTCAGAAGGCAATCAATCCACTGGAACTTGCTGCTCTACGAGAATGATGTGGTTCAATGTCTTGTCGCTTTTGAGTTAGTGTTCCCTCCATCCTTCTTTGATGTCATGACACACCTCCTAGTTCATCCGGTCAAGGAGATCAATATTGTTGGTCCTGTGTTCCTGCATAATATGTTTTCTTTCGAGAGGTTTATGGGAGTTCTGAAGAAATATGTCCACCAAATGCTCGGCCGTAAGGAAGCATCACGTAGGGCTATGGAACAGAGGAGGTCATTGAGTTCTGTATTGAATTCATTCCTGAACTTGACCCAATTGGTGTTCCTGAATCACGACACGAGGGGAGACTGAGCGGAAAGGGGACGATTGGAAAGAAAACATACATCGGTACGGGGGACGATTATTTGAATAAAGCACACTACATAGTTCTTCAAAACTCATCCGTGGTGGAGCCGTATGTCAAGAAACACAAGGACTTTCTACGATCCCAGTTCCCAGAGAAGAATGAAGCTTGGCTTATTCGTCAGCACATGGACACTTTCAGTGATTGGTTACGAAAAGAATGTCAGGGCAATGACCAGATTGATGAGCAACTATATTTGTTGGCTAGGCAACCATCATGTCACATCCTCACATACAAAGGGTACGAGATAAATGGAAATACATTTTACACCCTAGGCCAAGATAAAAAAAGCACGAACCAAAACAGTGGGGTTCGCGTAGACGCCACCGACCCAAATGGAGACAGACAAACATATTATGGCCGCATAGAGGAGATTTGGGAACTAGACTACGCACCTAATTTCAAAGTCCCTTTGTTCCGGTGACAATGGGTCAAGAATACCGGGGGTGGAGTAACAGTTGATAAAGACTATGGAATGACAACAGTGGACCTCAACAATGTTGGTTACAAAGGTGAACCATTCATCCTTGCTGCTGATATGAATCAGGTTTTCTATGTCAAAGACATGTTGTCAAAACAAAAGAGAGAAAAAAATGATAACAACTCAACAAATGAGCCAAAACGCCATATAGTTCTCTCAGGGAAAAGAAACATTGTGGGAATTGAGGACAAGTCAGATATTTCAGAAGATTATGAAAGGGATGACCGAATCACGCCTTTCAATGTGACCAAAGATCCGAGTATCATAATAAATGCTGAGGACACTCTATGGTTATGTCAAGATCATGGCCAAGGAACATACATCAAAAAGAAGATCACTACTGTGCCCGCCTAATAAGTAGAGTGTATTGGAGTATGTGTAGGTGAGAATTGTAACATAAGATGTTTATATTAGTTATTCTTATTATATATCAATTCAAATATTGACATGACATGTGGGATGCAAAGATTTTATATTTAAGTTTGCTATTATAAGGGATGAAAAGATTTTATGTTCTCAAATTTAATATAAAAGCAATTAGACAAAAAGAAATAGAACTATTATTTTTAAAAAAATAGAAACTAAGCAAAAGGAAATGTACCTATTATTTTTCAAAAAATTTATACCTAGCCTTTAATTTAGTAGAGAATAAACAAAAGGTAAATCAAAATAACTTTAATTTATTTATCGGGAACTCAAGAAATAAAAAAGAATTCACGTTAGCATTACGAAAAAACAAATTTCTTGTCCAACAGCAACAATTCTAAATTTTTTTATTTGATCAATATATTTTTGCATTAACAAAATACTAAATATTATTTACATTTACAATCACTATTATAAGGTAACAAATAAATTTATGGTACAAAACATATAAAGTGTGCAAAAAGGCAAAACGAAATGCAATTGTGATTTTTAAAATATTTTATACCTACTGTTTCATTTACTATGCAATTAATAAGATCTAGAATATATATATATAAAACAAACTGATTTATAAACAGCAGCCGTAAACCCTAAAAGGAAAAAAAAAAACTTTAATCCCGGATCAGGTTGGAACCGGGACTAAAGGTTAACCTTTAGTCCCAGTGGGTGGTTGGAACCGGGACTAAAGGTTACCTTTTAGTCCCGGTTCTTGTTTTGCACTGGGGTTAAAGGGTCTTTAGTCCCGGTGCGTGGTCGAACCGGGACTAAAGGTCCACCTGGTATATATTACACAAAGACCTTCTTCCTTCTTCCTCCTCCCAATCCGGATCGACGTCCTCATACACCCGCCGCCACCGCACATCCCTTGCCCTCTCCAACGACCTCGCCGATGACCCGCCGCCCGACGCTCTCTCCCTCCAGCGCCTCGCCGCCGTCACGGACCCCTTCCTCGCCGAGCCGTCGCTGCCACTGCGCTTCTTTGCTTCCTACTCCGGCCCCCCACGGCCGCCCACCTGTTCTTCTCCGGCGTCGTCCCCGACCTCGTCCGGAGCCCCGACGCCTCCTCGCCCGACCAACGCCTCCACCGCCCGGCCAACCGCCTCTGCTTTGCCCGGCCATCGGCGTCCTCCTTCTCGGCCGGAAGGCTCTCGGCCAGCGCCGCGTCGTCCGCCGTCGGCCCCGTGCAGCGCTTGCGCCTCCTCTTCTCCGGCGAGGCTCACGCCGCCGTCCTCCCCCTATTCCCGGTGGCGGTCACGGCGCCGGCCGCTGCCTCCTTCATTCTCCGACCCGGGCCCCGCGCCGCCGTCGTCGAAACGCCGTCAAGGGTGGCGCCCGGCGGTGCAGCCCCCCTATGCATGTGTTGTATGTGTTGCGTCGGCCATCGGCCGAAGCGCGGTTGTGCGTCTCTATTGGGCGGATGTCGAGCCCTTGGAATGCGTGTATATGTGTGTGTTTTGGTGGCCGGCCATCGGGCCCGGCCAGGCTGCATCGCCTCAATGTAGAATTTGGCGAGAAACCCTAACGACGCGATGAACATTAAACGTGGGCAAACTATTCATTTTATATGAAAACCCTAACGACGTAGCGGCGACCTAGCGATAATCGGACGAACGAAGTCATGACCTAGCGATGACTTAGCGATGCCCCAAATGGCGGCCGGACGAACGAACGAAGATACGCCCTCGCGACAACCTAGCGGCGACCCGAATCGAACGAAGGCACGACCGGACGACAACCTAGCGAACCAAGTCACGACAACCTAGTGAATATAATTAAACACCTTACTCAATATAATTAACTTTATTATGTAATATATTATAATATATTAATAAAGTCTTATAATATTAATGGTACTTATTAATAAAGTCTTGTAATATTAATGATACTTATTAATATAGTCTTGTAATATTTAATGGTACTTATTAATCTAGTATTCTAATATTAATGGTACTTATTAGTAAATTTAATGGTACTTATTAATAAAAACTTCTATTATGTAATGGTATTTTTAATATAGTTTTATAATATTAATGGTACTTATTAATATAGTCGTGTAATATTAATGGTACTTATTAATAAAGTCTTCTATTATGTAATGGTATTTTTAATATAGTTTTGTAATATTAATGGTACTTATTAATATAGTCGTGTAATATTAATGGTACTTATTAATAAAGTCTTCTATTATGTAATGGTATTTTTAATATAGTTTTGTAATATTAATGGTACTTATTAATATAGTCGTGTAATATTAATGGTACTTATAATGTTATGTGACTTTATATCAAGTAACTTTATTAATGGTACTTTTATTTAACTTTGTTAACTTTCTCATGTCATGTGACTTTATTATGTAACTTTATATCAAGTAACTTTATTAATGGTACTTTTATTTAACTTTATTACCTTTCTCATGTCATGTGACTTTATTATGTAACTTTATATCAAGTAACTTTATTAATGGTACTTTTATTTAACTTTATTAACCTTTTCATGTCATGTGACTTTATTATGTAACTTTATATCAATTAACTTTATTAATGGTACTTTTATTTAACTTTATTAACTTTGTCATGTCATATGACTTTATTATGTAACTTTATGTCTAGTAACCTTATTAATGGTACTTTTATTTAACTTTATTAACTTTGTCATGTCATATGACTTTATTATGTACCTTTATGTCTAGTAACCTTATTAATGGTACTTTTATTTAACTTTATTAATTTTCTCATGTCATATGACTTTATTATGTATTTTTGTGTGAAGTAACTTTATTAATGGTACTTTTATTTAACTTTATTTCTTATGGCCCTACATGACCAATTGAATTCTAACAACTTTTACGAAAATGGCGGATCCGATTGATAACATGGATGAGGCAATGATGGACCTAATCAATAGCGCCGGCAATCAGAATCCCCAAGTCGAAGGTGATGACAATGAAGAAATAGATGATGGGAGTCAGTACTTCGCTGATTACGAAGAACTTGTGGGAGACAATCCTGATGACGTCTATCTACAATCTTGTCTATATGTATATACATGAAATTAAAAAGAATGATCGACTTGTGTATTAATATATTTATACTTGTTTGTGTAGCCCTCTGGATCAGCGACAACTACCGGGAGTGGTAGAAAAGTGCGAGGCCCGAAGAAGCCGTTGGAGGGTCGGTACATTCTGTCGGACTTCGACGAGGGCACAGGCCAAGTACTTGGGGAACATGCAAAGAAATTTGTTGCTCACTGTAGATACTTAGTGAGGGACAGGCTCCCGACCAGTGCTCGAGAATGGAGGCAACGGAAAGACAACCCTGCTATTAGTTATGTCTCAGATCGTGACAAGAAATTGCTATGGCAAGATATCCTTTAGCATTTCACGCTGGATATACAGGATGAATCTTTGAAGGAGAAGGTTCAAACATGGGCTATGCAGAAGATGGCCAAACAATTTCAGGCTTGGAAGAAGAAACTCCAGAAGACTTTTGTTGCAAATAACCGGACGCCGGATTTCACCAACAAGGCCTATGTCAAGTTGAGGCCTTTTTGGGATGAGTTCGCATGCAGTTTTAATAACTCGGATGAGGGTCGCACGGATGATCCGTAATCGAAAAATGCTAGACACAAGCAATACCACCATCACTTGGGTTCGGGTGGCTCTGGGGACTGCTATTCCCAAGTGGCGTAAGCCGGAACAGAGATTGTTGATTAGGGGATAGAACCAGAATCACTCAACTGGCCTGAGCGCGCCAAGTATTGGTTCTTCGGTCATGGGGGAACCCTTGACCTAGAGACCGGAAAGGTGGTGTACGGCGAGAAGCTGCAGAGAGTGGGCCAGAGACTGGCATATGCCCGAGAATTAGCTGAAAGTGGCGCCTGGAAGCCAAATAGAGAGAAGGATGAGCTGACATACGCCCTGGAGACTGCTGAACACGGTGGGCGAACAAGAGGCTATGGGGAGATATCATGGGAGCATGGCTTCCCTCAAGATAGACCCACTTATAGAAGCCACCAAAGAAAGAAGGAAGAGGAGGCAGAGCGAATGCGTAGGTTGGAGGCACTGGTGCTGGAGTCACATGAAGCGGCTCGTGAAGCCATACGGAGAGAAAAAACCGGAAGCGAGAATGAATGAGGAAATCAAAAGACAAGTGCAGAAGTCGTAAGTTCTATGCAAAGGCAAACGCATCGAGCCGGCGATCAACATTAGCCCCCCCGGTCAGTTGAAAAGCAGTTGTGCTTCCACAGAGGTGCCAACTATTCAAGACGACGTGGGGCTGCGTTTTTCGGTGGATTACGTCACTGAAGCTAGGACAACATGTGAGCTGCACATTCCATAGGGGGCTACCACTGTCATGGTTGCCGTCGGTGTTGTAACTCCTATCGACCCAACGAAGACACCAAGAATCCATGGAGCCATAGTTCCAGCTGGATATGCTAATGTCTCGGTGGATAGAGTTATCAAAGGCTATGAAAATGTGCAGCTCGAGATAGAAGGAGGCGATGGGGAGAAGACTCTAGGGCAAGCAGAGAAGGCTTTCATTTGTTGGCGCAAGCGCTACATCATTATTCCTAGGGCTTCACCTTGTAGTCTACCACCACCTCCTCGTCATGAACCTAACCCTAGGTGGTGATTAAACATTATGATACATTTATTCACTAACTTTATTTTGCATTTCCTTAGTTAGTTAGCGGTTTACTCATACACCTCTTTGGTTCCACAGGTGGTCACCAACATGTCATAGTGCCACGGGTGATGACGAGGCAGTGCAAGACACGGCTGCATCGCCCCAGGCTGCAACGCCGCCTCCTCGGGCTGTAACGCCACCACCTCGGGATCCAACACCGCAACCTCGGGCTCCAACACCGCCACCACGTGCTACAATGCCCCCACCTCGGGCTCCAACACCGCCACCACGTGCTCCAACGCCGCCTCCTTGGGCTCAAACGCCGCCTCCTAGGGCTCCAACACCGACACTGTCTCCACGTCGGGCTCCAACCCCGCCACTGGCCGCGCCATCGCCTCCACACGTGGCTCCAGCGCCGAAACCGGTGGACCCACTATTGAAGAAGAGGCCGGCCACACGATCAAATGTGTCGGCCGCCCCGCAGGCCAAAAAGAAAGCCGCTGAGAAGAAACAACCCGTCATTCCTAAGAAGCTATCCTATGAGAAGACTGCTGCAGAAATAGAAGCTTCGGTAAAGACAGATGTGGACAGTTTCTTCAAGAACCTTAAGGATGAAAGAGAAGCCAAGCGGAAACCTGAGAAGCCCTACCTCTTGCTACAGCCAAAAGATCTACGGCAAAGGGTTGAGGCTAAAAAAAAGAGGCGTGCAGCTCAGAAAGAATCATCATCTTTATCTGACTATGAGCGCACTCTAACCAAATCCCTAGAAGCAGGGACGAAGAAAGGGAAAAGGGCATGCAAGAGTGTGGCACAGCTCGGGGAACAATCAAAGCAATCGGTGCCCCCGCTAGCCGTACCTGATCAATATGGTTCAAACATCGGCGTGCTAGACCAGCAGTTACCTCCAGGTTTGAACTATGAGGATCTTGAAGATTTTTTTGCGGACACTGGTCTTACCTTATCCCAAATGATAGCTGGGGCAGCAATTCAAAGTGCAAAAGAAGTTGATCATTGGCGGAAGACATATGAATATGGCAAGAGTCTGTTCAACCCTGCGACCCTAGGCCAACTTGGCATGCAGATGTATCTGCTAAACCAGTGGTACCTAGACACGTGCGGTAGAAGAGCAGATGACTATATTTGCGTCCGAATTAGAAACCATGATTGCTTCCGTGGTTATGATCTTATTGCTGTTCAATTTAATGAGCTACACCAGCTATGCCACATGGACGCTCTGGACAAATCCCTAATAAGTCGCTTACGTCGTAAGTGATTCTTTCTTTTTTAATAATATCACTATAAATTATCATGTATATGTATAACTAATTACGTAAAACCGGGTACACATATGCGTAAACATGATGAGGGATCTCGAGCTAGAAATAACAAGGAGGTTGGATTTGTAGATCCCTATATTGTATTTAAAGACCCCAAGACTCCGTATGCCATATGGAGACCTCAAACGGAGAGAAATCTACGGAGGTACCTGATCAATCAAAAGGATAAAAGTTATATACTCTTTCCCTACAACTTTAAGTAAGTATCATTATCATGTGTACGTACATTCTATTAACCCAATTGATCGAGATCCGTGTGAAGATAAATAATTATTTTACCTACACACAAATGCAGCTATCATTGGATATTAATTGTGATTGATCTCCGGCAATCTCAACCGATAATCTATGACTCGTTGAGAAAACCACTGGAAGATTACCAAGAAATGATAGATATTATCCAAGGGTGACTTTGATCTCTAAATATTACTCTCAGCTCTTTAACTATGTAATAGATAATTAATAATGATCATTTTATTGCTAGGGTTTGGGCTTGGTTCGTGCGAAACACTTCCAGATTTAAAAGCGCCACTTTCGAAGCCTATCCTACATCGATGGATTCTACGGCAGCCACCGGGAAAAAAATTTATGCGGATACTATGTCTGCGAATTTCTTAATGTCTATGAAAAAAGATCTAATCTTGAGCACGCAAAAAGTATGCAACATTTATATATAATTTATTTCAATTATTTGTTGTTATTTAATAAATCTAATATATACCTATAACTTTTTTTTTTTTAATGATTACTATAGGCGACGTGGTTGAGGGAGAAGGTGTTGATCAAGTCCGCCTAAAAGGCATTCAAGAGACAATCGCCGGATTTCTTAACGACCAAGTCCTAAATCCCGCCGGCGAGTACTTCTTCAACCCGACGAGCCACTCAAACCAAACCAAGATGATCATTTGTATGATGCTTGAGTGTCGGAGAACAATTAAGTTGTAAATACTTTAAAGATGACGGAGACATGTAAATTTTGTATCATAGACCAATAGGAATGTATAATATATAAATAGTTTTATGTAGTTTATTTATATGTAATGATCTAATTATAAATTATAGGTGCGGCGTCTACATAAACAAGCAAATGGACAATACGAATTCGAAAATAATAATAATACAATTGTAAACTAGAAAGGGAAAACCAAAAGAAAAGAAAAGGAAAACCAAAAGAAAAGGAAAAAAAAGGAAAAAGAAAAGAAAAAAGAAAAGAAAAAGTAAAAACTCTTTAGTCCCGGTTGGTGTTACCAACCGACTAAAATGGGACCTTTAGTCCCGGCCACGGAACCGGGACTAAAGGTGGGACATTTAGTCCCGAAACCTTAGTCCCGGCTCCGCAGCCGGGACTAAAAAACTCTTACGGCCCGGGACTAAAGCCCAGCTCTGTAGTAGTGAAGGCCTTACCAACTCAGCTATACACCACATGTGACATAGTCCCCGTGCAGTCTCCTTTTAAATTGATCCGCGGAGGACCTTTAGTCCCGGTTGGTAACACCAACCGGGACTAAAAAGTACCTTTTAGTCCCGGTGGTAACACCAACCGGGACTAAAAGTTGATTTTTTAGTCGGTTGGTGTTACCAACTGGGACTAAAAGTTGAGGACTTTTTGTCCGAGTTGGTAACACCAACCGGGACTAAAAATCGACCTTTAGTCCCGGTTGTTATTACCAACCGCGACTAAAGATCTTTAGTCCCGGACGCAAAAAAATACCGAGTCTAAAGCCAAATTTGTGCATCAACCAAAGGCCTGTTCTGTAGTAGTGAGCACTTTTAATCCCGGTTTTAGGAACCGGGACTAGGAATTCGGGACTAAAAGTCCCGATTTTTAGTCCCGGTTCCTAGGACCGGGGCTAAAAGTCATTTATTTTGCAAAAAAGTTGCGACACTAGGATTCGAACTCAGGCCATCCCCTTTAGCTGTAGCTTGCACGCACCGACCATCCGAAACCCACCGCGCATGTGACATACAAGAGATAACTTTCCTTTTAGATTCGCTCTGGAAGCAACTTTAGTCCCGGTTTGAGACACAAACCGGGACTAAAGGTCCCTTTAGTCTGGGTTCGTGTCTCAAACCAGGACTAAAGGGTCTACCTTTAGTCCCGGTTGGTATTACCAACCGGGACTAAAGGTTAAGGACGTTTAGTCCGTGTTGGTAATACGAACCGGGACTAATCGAGACTCTTTAGTCTGGGTTGATAATATCAACCGGGACTAAATCATTTTTAGTCCCGAACGCAAAATTTATTGAGACTAAAGCTCATTTACTACATTGACGAAAGGCTCTTTCTGTAGTAGTGTTTTTTCCCACCGCAAAGAAGCCCGGTAACAAGTTTCATTAGGCCCTCACTTTTACACAACTGTTGCACCAACTTTATTTTAAATACAAATCTAAAAGCCCATAATATTTTAAGTTGTCTTAATTTGCATTGGCAAACCTTTTTATTAAATCAAATAAATCTTACAGCCACAATAATTTTTAGGTATAATAAATGATTAATCCCACAAAGAAAATTGACACATTTTAAATATGTGGCTACCATGTGCGCCAAATGTTAGCATCATGCCCGCATGAATATTGTTAAGACATGTCAAGAAGCAACATGCATACACTGGGATAGAAAGCAGCCTTAGTGACAATTCGAGATATATATCTGTGACGGGCAATAAAAGTGTCACTGCATGTCCTATAGAGTCATCACAGGCTAATCACATTTCCATTGGATACGCGCATTAGTTCAGATACACGTCCTGTCACAGCAGCCATTAAATAGGACATGCACTACTCGTAATTAGAGTAACTTCATTTCTCATTGGATACAGTGTATAGTTCAGAGAATCAATAAAAGGTTCATCGCCTGCGCCACAAGTAAAACATAAAATGTGGACAAATTAATTGTAACTAACGTTCCATTCAGCAGATGCTAGTGCAGGGACAATTAGTAATTACAAGCAGTGGTTACTAATTACAGTCGAAAATATATTTTCAAGTGGAAGCTTACAGGGTGTTAAAATTTGGAAAACAGTCGAATAGATACAGTACCATTTAGTGTGTAAAAATTAAGATTCAGGACTGCAGGCAAATGGAAGTTGTACATAAACATGTGCTACAGTGGCATTCGCAGTTTGCTGATGCGCTGGCGGACTGACTTGACTATTATGAGCTTATTAATTAGTATGATCAGGCTAAGACTGGGTCTGATGTGATGACAACATATACTGAAACAATATATTACGTGAATGAGTGTCAGACTATCCGTGCTAACACATAGTGTTGATTGACTGTATGGGCAGTGTCACTTAATTTCTTTATTTTTTTCTTCTTCTTCTTATCTACAAATACAACATGTCAATCGATAGGGGCTACCAGAAACAGATACATGTTACATGAGAGGTAGCATTTGCAGTTGGGCTTGAGAGGCACTGGCAGGAAGACCCAGCTTCGGTGCAAGACACGTTTCAGTGCCATGCAACAGATGCTCACCATGCGACAGTGTTCATCTCTGAAACATGGTGCCACGATGTTCGCAATAATAGAACAGATGGCTTCGGCACTGTGGCTCGTTGCTTTAGCATAAGAGTTCACTCGTTCACTCGTTTCGAGCAATGCGAAAAAAAAAGATTGGTCACCATCTCTTATTTTTCTTTAATAAAGCTGGTCGCCTAGAGCCCTCTAATGCCAATGTTTGTCATCTGAGTTCATTCGTTTCAGTATATGAAACCACTCCATGTCACCGGAGTCTATTGAGGGTGCATTTGTCCACAGCTAATGTGCAAAACAGAGTGGATATACATCAATGCCACCTGCTACGAATGGGCGGTGGCTGCTGCTAGGATCCACCTTGCTTGACATAGGCCTTGCTTGCTCCATGCCGTGGATGAGGTTGTCATCGATTATGTCTGGCAGCTTCTTCCCTCTTGCCTCACATGCATATCAAACGGTAAGAAACTATTTTGATGTATATCTGCTATATCTTTTCTCCTCATGCTAAGTTGATGAGGTATCTTATTTCGTGCCTTCACTGATAGCTCCTGTATATCACGCCTGTGGAACAACAAAATATATACCACCAAAACTAATTCAGGAGGGCTTTACTACACTGTGACACAATATGAAGGGAGGATTTGGTGTCACCAAATTAATGATCCTATCATCAGTGACACACAAGCAGAGAGCACAAAGATTTACCGACTGAAATCAGAAATACCCAATGTTGTGGCCATTTGACATTGGTATATATTGTATCATCGGGCTTTACAGCTAGTTTGTAACTAATTAACCCTAATTCCCATTTGTTTTTGACATACCTGGTCTAAAAGTCACATAATGGTGTTACCGATGGCAATGATGCATGCAGGAGAAATTCGTTTAATAAAAAGCAAAGGAAAAGTTAACCAAGGGAGCACCATGGCTTGTGCCATCACTCTCAGGCGTCATTGCCTGACCAGTGACAATAAAGAATAGACTATAGAAGTCTTTGTAGAAAATAAGATGCATTATGTAACCATATATATAATGCCTTGCAGGACCACAGGTCAATGAAAGCAATGCAAGCCAGCAGGTAGGGAAAAAATAGTCTACTTACAGGTCATAATTACTTCATCATAATTAGACAATGCATCTTATTTTTTACATATCTTGTGTGGTTGTAAAAAAACATCCAAAAGCTACAACCACACAAGATATGGGTTTAGTATGCAGGCTAACTGCCAGGGTTGGCCATGTCAAGAACAATAATCTTTAAAATATGGCTGTGGTGGAAGCATCAGATAGGTTGAGTGGGCGGTGGTTGAACTCAGTGGGTGGAGAAAGAGAGAGTAATGAAAATATGGTGGCTATATGCAAATGAGACTACCATTTGTACGCTCTTTGGGGATTTTAATTTTAATCATTGGATCTTGCCACTGCCTTAATTAGTAACGCATGGATGTGGTGGAAGCATGAGATAGATCCACTGGGCTCAATACTTTTTGCGCGACCTTCGTAACTTTGTTGGTAGCTACCTTGGTGAAGATTCTTTAAACTTACATTAAACAGATATAATGACCTGTAATGTTGTAAAAAGGTCCTTTTTTTCTCTTCCTCTTAGCAAAAAACTTATTCTATTCTATGTATTAAATAATTTTTACTAACAATATGGGTTATCTGTCCCATTTACTAACAATATGGGTTATCTGTCCCATTTACTTTTAATAGTAAAAACATCGTCCTATAATTAAGACATGCAGATCAACCAACGAGTTGTGGTGTTAAATTTGAAAGAAATATGCATGGATTTTCTGCCTCCGGCAACAATATGGTATCTTGTATACTTTGCATGCACACTATGACTTAAATTATGGGCCTGACCATCGAGCGCCACCCATCACATCAACAACGACCAGTGCCTTCTTGTGGTAGCCGTAACAGAAGCAGCAATATTCCATTTTCCCCAGTAATTATCCCTCATTCAGGTTCTGCCCGAGGTCAGTGCCCCGTGCCACGAAGCATTGATCAGGTTGGTGCACCACCCACTCACGCTCTGGACAAACCGGTATTTTGATCTGCCTACCACTACTTCCCTGATGCCACACGTTCCCATGAGACATCGTCCCATCCACTTCCTGGTTCACCTACACCTTGTATGTATATGTGCTATTGCCTGTGCCGCATTGAGAAAGGTTATATAGAGCATAGAGGGCCCAGCATGCATATGATGTGGAATTTCATTAAATTATATTCCCATTGTTTGATGTATTCTTGATGAAATAAAAACACACGGACACCGTGGATCCCTCTTGTTACCATGACACATGGTAAAAACATGGGAGATGTTCACATTATCCTACTAACCAATATATTATACTCAAACAAGAAGTTGTTATAACACGTGAATGTTAACCATTATAATTGAGAGCATCATTAAGGATGACATTCATTGCATTCTATAATCATGGTATGAATATTCTCATCGTGAATATAAATATTTGTGTACAGTACTGGATTAAATTTTCGATCAACTGATCCGTCTGACCTCAATGCATACAATAATTCAAAACTCAACTGTTGAAACTTGATAAGAAAAATGAATAGGAATAGATGCACCTAAAGAGTTCTTTTGTTTTCAGGACATTAAAAATGGTCCTCTGCCAGCCGTGTTTGATACACGTACCCGACGATATGATGGGATGGGACTAGGCCATAAAATGGTACCCTGCTACCTTCTTCTCTTTCAAAAAAAAAAACGCCTATAAATTCACGCACATGTCCTGGATTTCCTACAGGTACCCCGTTGCCACTGGTCATGCCAATCTTAGCTGTTACTGTCTCCGTCACGTTCCCAATGGGGATCACGTGGATTCACATATATAAGAATGGAGGATTAGGTTAGAGACAATCAGAGCAAGAACTGAAAACAAAAGACAGGATTGGGTATTCAGAATTTTTCATTGCGGTCATCACGTTAGCTTCTTATATACAAGCCCAGCGCTTACATATAGGACCGACTTAATTTTTGCTTAGCTAAAATAAGAGGAGCACCAACACTTATTGGCAGAGTGTCATTTAATTTTTCATTTATTTATGGCCTGTGTTGGTCCGTCTACGACCACAACTTCCTATCCGGATGCATGTCAAAGAATTAGAGCTGGTAGAAACAGACACATGCTTTGTTACTGAATGTGTGAGTGATCCAGGTACCATTGGGTATTGGAGGCACCAGGATAATCCACCTTTGGTGTGATCAAGGGATTGGCATGCATCAGATGGCTTCGATGCTGGGGCTAGGTGTTCTCATTGTGAACTGTGGGAGCATGTCATATTCCCCGAGGGTATTGTGGCGTAGCTTGTAAACTGACGCCGGCACGCAGATGGAAGACGTGGAGAAGCTAGCAGACCAGAGGAAACTGATTGGGATCTTCAAAGAACGTACAAGGCACGTGGTTAGGTTCTAGCAACAACTAATCTTTAACGGCCAATCATTATAGTACATGCGTATTTTTACTCGTAGCTGTGGGAAGACAAGTGGTTAGGTTCATCTAGTCCAGCCATACAGTTTTGGCCCCTGTACAGAATATCCCATCGCAGGGGAGCGTGAGGGCACGCGAGTGCACGCCAAGCGGCGGCGGCACAACGCACTAGCGACGGCGGCACGGATGCGGATATATATGATCTCACCCGGTCACGCACTGCCTTCCTTTTCCTTCCTCTAGTCTAAATCTAAGGGTTCCTGGGTGCGCGTTCTTGATTTCGCCCTGGGGTTCTTGGGGGAGAGGAACCCGCATCGATTTCCTTCTTCTGCCTTCTCACCAGTAATCTCTTCCACCCTCTCTAGTTCTGCCATGTCTAGGGGCTGCTTCTTGATTTGGGCTCTTGAGCCACTTCTTAGATATGATGGTTTGCGAGATTTGCGATGGTGGGTGGTAGATGCTATTTTGGGCGTGCGATCTTGATTCTGCTCTAGGTTCTTGGGTGTGAGGACACAGCGCCATGTCAAAATCTAGTCATTCCGTCTGCAGTCTGCTCTAGTGTTTGCCTAGATTAATTTCTACTAGCAAATTTGTATATGATCTCCATCCTGTAGTCATAGCACAGTAGGAAATACAGAAGCTCAACTTGAATTTCAGCATGGTTCCTTTGCCTGATGGTTGTTCAGTTTATGCACTAGAGGATCCCTGTCAAACTGAACACCTCTACCAATGAGGCAGTGCTGGTTCTTGATTCGTAGCAGTTCGTGTACTAGAGGATCCCTGTCATGCTGAATACCTGTACCAATAAGAGCGATGGTCGTTGATTTCTTGTTTTTTAGCCTAATTTGTTCCGTGAATTAGCTAGGAATAAAAATATATAGACAAATGGAAAGCATTGTGGGTTTATTTTCCATCTTTGGAACTCTCAGTTACCTATCCTAGTCACCATTCTTTCAGTTCTGAAGACAGTTAATTTCTTGTGTTAAGATTATAGCTCCAGCGTTAATAGTGTGCATCCATGAAGAGAGGAGATGTATCACAAGAGCTGAAAGAATGGTGCAGATTATAGCTCCAGTGTTAATGTGCTATGATTATCTGCTAAGATCTACAACGATTTTATGTTGTTGCATCTATTAGCTTGTAGTGCAATATCTTCTACAATCTATCTGCCATAGTCTCTATTAGCCTTTACCAAAATTCTTATATTGAACTAGCAAAACAGTTTTCAACTTGGGCTTTTGTGAATGAAATATTTAATTCTATTGAATAATAGTATCTGCAATGGCATTCTACTATAAGGTTGCAATATGTGATGACATTTTGCTATGCCTTTGCTATGCTACAACTCCATAAATTTATTTTAACAACTTTTTATCCAGCTGTGATGGCTGAGATGGTTGGGCATGAAGTGCCTGCGTTCAATCTACAGGCCCAGCCTCAGTTGTTGAGGTCCCACCTGGTGCTCAGGCACATGGACCAGCAAGATTAATTCCAGTGGACTAATGCAATTCCGGATTTCATGCTCCGCCATTTAATTTTGTACAACTTGTTCTGCAGGGCAACCTTGCACGAGCAACCAGGTCTACGACCACCTAAGGATGTAGCATGCTCGCTGGATCAAGGTGTGCAAGTTAAAGGAACTTAGCGGAGCTGGCTGGGATGAGACGTGCTATCAGATCATGCTAGAGGAGTCTCACTATATATAAAGGGATACGGGCAAGTATGTCCTTGGTATTTTCATGCCGTTGATGTTTCAGCAAACATTTATATCTAATATTCGTTCATTGAGTAATGCATCTAAATGCCTGTAGGCATTCCCAAATGATGCAAAATTTGTTAACAGGCCAATCATCAATTATGTGCCAATGAAAATCATCTTTGGTAATGGTGTTACAACCGAGCAATTCTCCATGCGGTCCAATGAAGCACTGGAACAGCCATCTAAAGCCCCTAATGCTAGGAAGAGTGAGTTCACACAAGAAGGCAGCAAGGGACAAGCATCTACCAGGAAGAGAAGGCAATCTGTGGACAATGAAGAAGGGTGTACTGATGCTGTGAAGTCAACAATCCACACTGAAGCGTGCCAGGCATCTATAGCTATGAGTATGTGATGAACATTCCTGGGTTCACAAGGGAGCAATTGATGTTTGGGTTCTCATACTTCATAGACAACAAAGGCCCTGCTCTAACTTTTGTGTAAAAGTCTGATGAGGACAAGGTTCTATGGCTTAGGCAGTTCCTAGGCAACACAACATCCTGTGAGTGACTGAGTGACTGATAGAAGTATCTCTAGCACATTTACACCTAGTCTAGGCCTTTTTGATGCATAAATGTCCATGCAGCAGCTGTAATATATATATATATATATATATATATATATATATATATATATATATATATATATATATATATATATATATATATATATGGTGATAGTCATCGTGCAGAACTGTTGGTATGTGATCTTCTAGATATGTGTCACATGATGTCAAAGATTAAATCTGCTGTAATACATGTCAGATGATGTTAGAAAATTCTCATATTGATGTTTTTCTCTCAATGGCAGTACTTTTCTTTTTCAATATGTTTTTGGCCGGAAGTCTGATATGGTCACATTTGCATCTCAAGATTTCGTATTGATCCCTGGTGGTTAACCGAACAACAAATATAGAGGGAATTAGCCCTAAGGCAGGGAAGTAACTCATTCCGGGATTAAATCAGTTTGGGGGATTGAGCCCCCAGCAACAGGGCGGCGGGGAGAGCCAGCATTAGGTGGCCAATCCATTTGTTCAGTCTAATTAAGTTGATGATCCAAGAATAATAAACTTACTAAAGTACGCATAGTTTCTCTTATCTTCATCGACTAGAAGTAACATAACAGAACCTGCACACATCTATAACTCTTATATTTTTAAACCCTCTCTAGCCTGTTTTCTTGATCCTGATTGGTCCAATTTTGAAAAATAATGTCATGTGATATCCTTGAATCAGTTACACCCACTAAGCCTCATTTATCTCCTACTAGCTATTTCTTTTAAAATAGAAAAAAAGTCTTAGCAATCTAAACCAAGTATGGTAATTAAAATCCAACTTCTCCAAAACAAGATCCCATATAGATATATTTTATTTTTTTTTTTCAGCATTGCATCTATGCATATATATCTTTTAATTCTTAGTCTAACTTTTTTATATTTCTACTTTAGACACCCATAGCAACCCGTGGGACGGGGCATTCCTACTGGTATGTAAAATTTAGTAGGCTGCTCCAAGGGCAAAATGTAAATTTTACTCTGCCTCCGGGTATGTGCTATTAATACCCGGTGGACTGCACGGCAATAAAGGGTTTTAGAATGGTCATCAATGTACGAGCAATGTAAAAGGTGCGTCGTCTTCTTGGTGGTGCCTGCCTATTTGCGATGAACCTGAAACTGAAGATCACGCAACTTTGGAAACGAAGTTTCAAGTTCATAACCCCACTACTCCCCGGCCTTGTCAGCCCTGCATGAGAGGGCGGCCACCTACCACGCGAAGGCTGTCTCCTTAATGCTAGGCCGTTACGTAGCCACACTCTGAAGGAGGGTGGCAGCGAGAACCAGCATCATGGTGGCTAATGCATTCGTTTACTCTATGTTGATGATCCGAGTAATAAACTTATTGAAGTACCCATAGTTTCTCTCTTGTCCCCATCGACTGCAAAATAATTTACTAAAGCACATCTCTTTTAGTTACATTTAGAAAATGGAGCTATTTTACAATGGTTGGTACAGTACCATTGTTACCTCCATATACTTGGCCTTTTCTATTTTCTAGATAATTAGTTACGAAATATTATTTATTAAACGTAATCCATATTATCATCGGTAGAGGCAGTCAGAAAATTCAAAGCAGATGTCCTAAATACCAAAAAAAAAGTCTTAAGATATCTGCCTATTATTATGAGAGGAGCCCAGTATACATCTTCATGGTCCAAATCTAAGCCCGTTATCATATTTGGGTATATAAATGATTAAACTTTAGGTTTGAGCAGCCCGTTTTCTGATCATTTTCTCCTCCGTTATCTCAACAGCCGCAACTTCGCTGTCCCTTCTCGATTCCTACATGGGCAGCAAAGGCCCAGTTGAAGCAGTGCATGTGGCAGCCATGGCCCTGCCGGTAGTACAAATGGGCATCAGGTGGCGCTAGGCGCACATATTCCTTTTGATGTTTTATTCGATATTTGCTGAGTGTTACACTCGGCAAACCGCGAGTGACGTAGACACTTGGCAAATCGCCTGTTTCCAGTAGTGTAGGGTACAAACAACAGTCTGTTTGTTTGGCCCCTGCTGCCTTGACAATTCAGCCTTGAGTAGCCAAAACGATGCTCTAAGCTGCTGATATCTTCTTCCGCGGTACATTCACTTCCTATACTAGACAGTGTCACCAACTAAGTACTCAAACCGAGTCACTTGTTCTCATATTTTTCTCCATGTTATTTTTCTTGATAGCTTTGGGTGTGCTACCACATTGAGAAAGAAGCTTTATATAGACAGTCTCCATGCCATTGACGGAGGAGGAGATTTACATATGTAGTGATAATAATAACCAATTACTTCAAATGTGTAGTAGAAAGGGAAGGCCACCCTAGTGATGGTGGATTGTGAATAATATCCATGTACTTCATGTACCATGTCTAGACAGAAAAATACAACACAATTCTCTACATAAAGAAAATCATGCAGGTGTGATAGTATACTAGAGCACAGCATGTAGGAATTGTAGTCTTTGTTGGTCACGCATGAAGAGAGTATAGCTGAATTGTCTTCAACGTCCTCGGCAGAGTCATCATCCCATACATTATTAGAGTCACATAGCTGGAGCATCACCCACCTCATTGGTGTCGAATTTATGTTTGGTTGCAAGAATGTGGTGGGGTGGAAAGGGACACTACTTTAGAATATTTAACTACGATGGTTAATTCCACATTGAGGATCAACTCTGGTGGTTACGTTGTACCAACCGCCACAGCTCATTAACTGTGGTGGTTGAGTTTTTCATCGTGGCGGTTGCTTAGTAGGTGGCTAGCAAGCTCAACCGCCACAGTTAATTAAAAGCTAATGTCATGAAAAATCTTTTCGTTCGTAGAGGGATGATTTTGTTTTTGCACATGTTTAGTTGGGAATGAAGCAGAGGTGGAATTATCCCACTAGAGACTATGCTCTCTATATGCAGGATGACTTTGCCTCCATAAATCGGGTGGATCGGAGTCAGTTCCCAGCGCCAGCGAGCTCTGTAGCTCGAGCGGCCTCCTCCGGCTCATTGGCAATAACAGGATCTAGTGGCCTGAGTCGAGATGTTCCACGCCCTTTCTTCCACTACCATAAAGTTTAGGTATTTAGCTATTAAATTTAAACATCATTGACCATAAAAGCAATTTGATCAAAGCATAATTTTTTTCTTTCATTTTAATTTTAATAAAATAAATGGCCACGTTTTTGTTTTCAAGGCTGGCTTGCTGTTCAAAATGTCAATTACATTGGAATCTTACGACATGAAAGTTTGGCCTTGAAATACAAATAAATGCTTAGGAATCATTGATTCTAATTCACACTAGGATAAATGCTCATTTAAGTTCAATATCTTTGCGTGACTCAATTAAAAGGCTCATTTAATTGAAACACTGAAACTAGATATTATTTAGTAATAAATACTGTGATAGGTATGAATAAACTAACATGACCACTCTATTTACTGAATAGATAGAATAACAGAGGAAGAAATAATTTCTTTGATGGGAAACGATTCTGGCCTTGCATCCGAGAACCAAAGAAACGAGCCTACGAGCCTTCTCGCATTCAGCTCCTGCGGTGGTTTCTTCCAACGAGCGCCATTCATGTTACGCCTTCCCTCAACCCTGGCCATGCCGAGTGATCCGCTGCCTTCCGCCGTGCCAACTCTGTGAACCCTGAACGCTCCCGCTTCTCTCCCTTCCACCGTGCCAGCTCTGTGAACCGATGCCCTATGACCTTGCTGTGTGCCGTCGCTCCGGCGGTTTCCTTACTATGACGCACTCTCCCCTGACAGTGCCCTGCAGCTGCACGTGCTTGCAACATATAACAGTACATAGCTGCACCTGCCAATGGATTTTTGTGAGGATAGATAAGAGGTAGAAAAGCAGATTTTTGTGAGGTCCTATCCTATGCGAACAGATGATTTGTCGGATAGTGTAGTTTCCTGGGATTGGTTCAAAGTTAGGACTCAGCTGAATGAATTTGCTATCAACTGACTACTAGATAGGTGCCTTCATTGGCCATAAAAAATTTAAATTTCAAATTTTCTATCAACTGATTCCCTTTTGCCTCCTATTCCTATATATATGTACCGTGATAGGTTTTCTTCACTTCCCTCTTTTTCCATACTCGATAACCTTCCTCTATGTTTGGTGTGCAATATTAATGCAGACTAAAAAGCATTATATTGAGAAACAATAATAGAATTTGCAGGTTGCTGAAATTTGCACTTGATGTTCCGAGAAATTGTGGACAAGAGAGGAGGTCATACAAATGAAGAGAAATAACATAACTGAACCTGCAGTGGAGCCCACTTTTTATTTTTATTTTACCTTTTTTTTTCCTTTGTTTTACCTTTTTCTGTTTTCCGAAACATGTTTCTTAAAAAAAGATGCACTACTACACAAAAACTTTTATGAGACGTTTCAAAAATGGGCTCCGAGGCAGTTGGGCTGGTTGCCCGCCGCCTTGGTTCGTCGTGGCAGCCAAGCTGGCCTAGCAACTGCCCCGGTTATAATGACTAACCAAGATGAACAATGAGTCGTACACAACATCAATGGTAGTGGTTGTTGATGCAATATATGGTGGTACAATCTGACACATGTATTAGCTTTAAGGTTCACCGAACATAGCAGAGGTTATTGAAGCTTTATAATTTCAGAGTATTAGTTTCAAGGTTTACCAAGTTTTTGTAAGTGCACACTAGCATGCATGTCCTTACGTATTTTCACTATATTATTTTATCTTCAGTATGAACAACCTGTATAACCTGTATATTACTCAATTACATTACGAGAAATTATCTGCCCTGTGAAATTGGCGTAGTGGAATAACATCCACCCATATTTCTTTACCCTGCCATGGACATTCAAGAGCAGCGTAATGAATGACTTTGGTCACTTTGAGCAGAGTTCTCTGTAAGGGTCTGCCATGGAGGCCTGGCAACGATCGAGTCCATGCAAGGGATGGAGGCGAGCAGCTGGTTGCAGCATATATATGATGGATTGGACGCTGACTTTACACTATAAAATCACGCACATGTCCTCGATTTCCTACAGGCGCCTCATGGCCAGGGGCGGATCCAGGATCATCACCCTGGCGGGAGGGGGGGCTAAATAATGAAGGATTAGGGTTTAAGCTGTTGATCAATGGTAGATTAGAGACTAAGCTACTGTATTTTGCAGGTAAAATAAAGCTCCCGGGAGGGGCTGCGCTGCCCGGGCAGCCCGGGGCGTGAACCCGCCACTGCTCATGGCCCTATCTCTGTCACGGTCCCACTGAGGATCGGGTGGATTCACGTAAGACTGGAGGATTTGGTTAGAGAAAACTAGAGCAAGAATGAAGAACAAACAACAGGATTGGATATTCAGAGCTTCAGTGTTCTTCATTGCCGTCATTACATTGGCTTCTTATATACAAGCCCAAACTCACAAGTAGGACCCACTTTTTTTTTCGTAGGTAACAAATAAGAAGAGCTCCAACGTTGGAGTTTTGGGAGGGTGTCACTTATTTCTTCATTTGTGGCTTGTGCTGCTCCGTCTATAAGCACAGCTTCCTATCCGGTTGCATCGCAATGGATTAGGGCTGGTAGAAACACGTGTTTGCTACAGAATGAGTGAAGTACCACTGGGTATGGGGGGCACCGGAATGATCCAGCTTTGGTGATCAACGGACTGGCATGCATCCGATGGTTTCGATTCTGTGGCTCAGTGTTCTCACTAAGAACTGTGGACGCATGTCATGTTCCTTGAGGGTACTGTTGTGGTGTAGCTAGTAAAGTGACACCGACAACCAGAAGGAGGACGAGGAGAAGCTCGCAGACCAGAGGAAACTGGTTGGGATCTTCAAGGAACCAAGACCAGAGGAAATTGGTTGGGATCTTCAAGGAACCAAGCACGTAGCTCTAATAAAGGGAAGTACAAATAGTTCTATCAAAGAAACTGAAAAGATGATATGTTAGATACCTGTATGACCAAATATTCAATATAGTTTTGTAACCATGATAGCCAATTGAGGCTTGCTATTATGGTACCATGTTTGAACAAAAAGGTCAAAAAGGTTCATGATTTCAATTTTACACTGTATGTACTGGTTTAATTTTTCTACCAACTGAGCTGGGTGCCTTGGGTTAGCCACTCTTGAAACGCAATTAAATGAAAAGAAAAATGAACGGGAATACATCCATGTACAGAGTTCTTTATTTTTTTTGGACCTTATAATAGAAGAAGATTATGTTATGGAAGGTCACTAGCATGTCATGTGTTCTGACATGCAGTGCACCATTGTGGAATCAAATTAAGGACACAATGTATCTTGCCCCTCCAGCTAGAGGCACCTGGTCGCTATGGAAGATAGCAATCCTTTGCTGATATGGCTAGATTGCCCGAGTATACATTTACACATATGGGTCTCCATGGTCACAGGAGTCAAGTAGCTTAATGGTGCCAAGGCCACCATATATTGCTGCTGGCCAACATATGTGGAAAGCTTGCAAAAAACATCAATGGATGCTGACGATCCATCTCTATCAGCATTGGCTGAGCTCTGGATGACATTTCAAAAAATTTATTCTAGTAGCTTCTTCCCGCCTGCCTCGCATTCCTATATGTGAAACACAAGGAAAGACTACAAGAAATGTTTGGCTTTGTGACATAAAATTCATTTGTGACACGGGCTTTGTGGACGTTAATTATGACACATTTATATGAATTATGACATTAGTTATGTGAATTATGACATCAGTTATGTGTATTATGACAAAACTGCAATGTCAAAAGATGATTGCAAATATTTTATGACATTATTCATGTTTTATGACATAAATTCATGTCATAACTAACATATTAAGACATAAACTATGTCATATTTAATGTCAGAAAGCCTGCGTCACAAATGGATTTTATGTCACAAAGCCAACCATTTCTTGTAGTAAGTTAGCCTTTCTAGTTACATGTATATATACTTGGTATCTATCTCCTCATGCTAAGTTGATGTACCCCAGTATCATGCCGATGCATATCAAAATTGAGGTGAACCAGCCTCCTATATATCATCATCATGGGGGCAACATGGCGGAGAGTAATTTAATGTCACCGAGGCCATTTAATGTCCTCTTCCTGATACTGTATTCTGATTATGAATGCAGTTGGCGGTAAGAAGTACAAAATATTATTTCACCTCATTTAACAAGATATAATATAATATGATTACATAACATGAAAACTAAGGACACTAGTACATAAATGATTTTGCGTGGTGCTAACCTTTTATTAACCGTGGCGGTTAGAAATCCAACCGCCGCGTAAAATAACGTGGGATTAACCGTGACGGTTATTTTTATTAACCGTAGCGGTCACAAATAACCACCACGCTAAATCTATTAATCGTGGCGGTCAAAAAGTAACCGCCACCTAAAATCAATTAACCGTGGCGGGGAGGCCCGCCACCAAAAATAACCTCATTTTCAGTGGCGGGCCTCCTAACAGCTCTTTAATTAAAGTACCTGAAAAATAAAAAATAAAACCTGGGCATGCATCACAGCAATGCCTCGCATGGCAACTGAGTGAGAAACATTTCATCCACATTTATGATAACATTTTTTTTTGCTCATAGTAACAAAACATTAAATGGAAAATTTATTGTAACAATAGGATAATCATGAATGAGTGTTATCACACTCACCTTTACATGTGTCGTCAGGTGCAAAGAAAAAAACATTTCAACTTGTCAAAACTTTGGGAACAAGAAGCTATCACATCATAACCATGTACTTCCTCTCCGCATCGTCATTTGAAGACGTTATGGACTTTTGGTGGAATGCACGGAAGGATGACGTTCTCAAATAAGAGGCTCCGTATGGATGCGAATGCCCCTGGGCATCTGCTCGAATTCGCTCGGCACTCACGCCCCATTCCGCTCGACTACCCTGCGCCCGCACGTGTCTCCTCAGAAAATTCCTGCCTTCTCGATTGAAGAAGCCTCGCGCCCAGAGCCCTAGCGCCACACAGCGCTCGCCACTCGCGCCACAGCTAAGATTCCATCACTACAAAGACGGGCGACGCTATGGAGACTGGTGGCGTGCAGGTGCTGGTCGTCGCAAACGGCGCCGGGCCAGAGTCGAAAAGCGCCGCAGAGGACATGTCGCCGGGGTTGGAGGAGCTCGCCGCGGAGAACATCGTCGACCCGCTGCTGTGCGTAGACTCCAACACGCTGCTCGCTGCGGATGACATCAGGCCAGATTTGCTGCTGTCCGTCGACTCACTACTGTCCGTCGACTACTGCTGTCCGTGGACTCTGACATGCTGTTCGCCACGGACGGCATAGTGCTGGATTCACAGGAGGTCGCCGTGGACGGCCTAGCGCTGGACTCGTAGGAGCCGGACGAGGGAATCGTGCAGGTCGCAGCAGACGCCGTGTTGGTGCCGGAATCACAGATGCCACCAGACTCCGTCACGCCAGAGTTGCTGGCACTCGTGCTGGACTCCATGGAAGTGGTGCTGGATTCCTTGCCGCTAGGGGTGTTTGTATGCGGTAGCTGTGGTCTCATCCACAATGATCGTGAAGCATGGAACCGTGTGTTTGACGAGATTTTATACAAAATATTTATATTATTTATACATATTGTTTGGAGAAAAACAAAGAAGAATATTGGAAGCAGTAGGTGCTCCTTTTGTACTCTCACACGTATATGCTAGAAGAAGAAAGTAGCAGCTAGCTAATTAGCAAATCTGCACTTTGGTCACGTACACGTCCATACATGCATGTGCCAATTTGCTGCACGTGGATATCACATATTGTGACATGCTGAATCGGGATTGATTTAAACCAACTCGGTTTTGCTCCAATGAGAGCATTCTGGGCATTGCTGGCACATTCCTGTGGTGACACGCGTCTGAGCATATTTAGCAAAGAGCTCCTTAAACTTCTAGAAAATCAACCCGCCATCCACCTTGTCTCCGCTAAACAGTAAACGCGTTTTGATATTTTATGACCGAAACCCTCTTGTAAATTGTATTTCGACCCGAACAAGGTAAAATTCCGTAGCCTAACCTTTTTTTCAAAAACACCTTGCAAATTGTGGAAAACCCCTCCCGCAGAAGCGTACCCCAGGCCCCCAACCCTAGCGCAGAGCTCATCTCATTTCTGAACTCTCCCTTTCTCCTCTTTCTCTCTCCCCGCCGCCTCGCCAGCGCGCCTCCCTGATGCCCGCCCGTCGCTGAATCGCGAGGTCTCGCAGTTCGTTTATCGCCACCGTAGCCTAGCTCGCAAGAACTCCTCTCCTCCGCAGCTCTCTCTAGCTCTCTCTTCCGTCCTTTCCCCCTTCTCTCTCTTTCCATTCATCTATCTATTCGGTATAGAGAGGGCTCGGGCGCCGTCGCCGACCTCTACCATCCCCATCGTCTCTGGCCAGGATTCAACTCCACCAGGCCCTGTTCTACTCCGATTAGCACCGGATCTAGGCCTCTCCGTGCTCGCGGCAACTACGCCGCCACGAACCGTCCGGCTCCCTCAGTACCCCATGGGGCCGCACACACTATTCTGCCTCTCTCCTCTCTACTACAGCCATCACCTCCCTCCACTTCGCTAGGTCCTGGGCCGACAGATCCGATGGTGCAGGATGTAGCGTCCCTGACCTCGACCACGCCGTCGTGGCTGGCCTCATCGGTCACTTGCGTGATCTGCATCGAGGCTGGGCACACCAGGGCTAGCGAGCATGGCGGACCGTGCGCTGTCGCCTGCACGGCGAGGTCATCCCCAACGCGCTAATCTCTGTCATCAACCTCGCTAACCCCGACTTCAACACCTTTCATCCCTCACCGAGGCGCGCGAGTGGCCGGGACCTCCGACATCAGGGCGCGTGGGCGGCCTTATGCAGACTCGTCGGCATCCGCCTTGATCTTCGTCGACTGGCACCATCGGATCCGCCAGAGGTGAGATGCTCGCACGCTGCCTCCTCTTTCCACGTCAACTGCTATAGCTGGGTCAATCTGTTACTCAAATTGCTAAATAGACGTTGCAGATAAGAAGTAATTGCTGCAAGTTGCAGCAGACACACGAGTTTAAAGCTTGCAGTATACACCTGCGAAGGTCCTGGAGGATTTTATATTCTGATCTGATTTACTTGCAAACAAGTGTATGCAGCCAACTTGGATTTTTGTTTACAAAATTATCGAGTCCTTTGCTGCTTCTGCCCATGTCATGTAACCTGAAAAATGTTTGGTTGTGCATTGCAGTTCTGCAGCATGATGTTTCTTTCCAGACGTCTATCATTATCTTAAAGAAAGTAATGTTCTTTCTCACAGCTTGCGGATCATGAGATCCAAGGGCATACAGCCGCCTTGCCGATGGACCTAGCGATCTAGCTATGTTGGCCGTGGAACATCGAACTGCTACCCTCCTTTGCTTTCGCTGGGAACTAGCTTATTGTGTTTAAGGCACTAATTTTGTGTTGCTTGGGGATATCATAACCCAAAATTACTTCTCATTTCATAACTTATCATAGGTGTATTGGGATGCTCCTGCTGAAATGAAGATCATACCTATAGGTTATAGCCCAATTACCCTGTTGCCACGATCGGTAAGTAGTGCATGCTTTTTAAAATCTTGAAACTCTCTGCCGAGTAATCACATTATACAGACTGATTTTTTTCTGCCCATTGAAATATTTTTTTTATTTTCCTTTGCTACCAAGATGTGTAAGCAGATTGTGTAGGTGCAGGATTATGAAATATTTGTTTACTTAGTAAATAATGCTTTTTGAGAAAATACTTAACCACGAAAAGAGGCATTGACAACCAAATGACTGATTAACTGTTTTCAATTATTATCCAGATATATGACACATAATCTATGCACATCATGCCTTATGCCCTTTTCTATTTACAGGATAGTCCATGATACCTAATTACCAAAAAAGAGGAGAGCTACATTGCTTTTGCCTCTCTACTGGTTGCATTTAGCTGTTTATGTGCTCAACCCATGATCGTCTAATGTTCAGCGTCAAGGAAACTTGCCACTATGGTGATCGGCTGTCTTATGCAAATCTCATGGCTGCAAGCTGTGTAATTTGCTGTTCTAAGGTAGCAGCTAAGGTGTTCGGTAGTCATTATTTCCTGATTGTAGTGTATAGTTCAATATTACCATAAATGTAATGACGGGTTGTGTAATATTAATCATGCTGTATGTCGTTGCTTCATAATTTTGTGGCATGTTTCTATTGGTATAGTAATATATGTTTGCTCTTAGGTACTGACACTGTCGATTTGGAAATTAATATACATTAATGATTATAATGTATGTGACTGATATGTTGGCTTCACCATATCTGATTATGGAGTTGTGTATGACGAATAAGGTAGCTTTTATTCTTCAAATCATGGTAGGGCGCCCGAAGGGCGCCTGATGTTCTAGTATATATAAGCTGGACATGTATATGCGAATCATGGCCGATCTCGTCTCCAAATACATGCGTGTATATATGACCAAGCGTGTGTATGTGAATAAATACATATGCAGTGGCTCGGCCCATCAGTACGTCCGCTGGGCGGATATGTGGACGTTTCGCCGGTACGTGGACAAATACGTCGGCAGTAGCTCGGGCCCATCATCAGTCAGCTGGGCGCGCCAAGGTTCCAGAAGCCCCCGTCCTGGCAGATATGGATCGCGTGCATGATTCAATCGATAATCATGGAGCCCTCCAAACAGATTATTAGCACTAGCACACGCGTACGACGTGGAGAGCAAGTAGCTACCGGCCTCCGGATATCTAGCGCTGGCCAACGACTTGTGACGGCGCGTGCGTGCGGCCAAGATGCCTCCTCCTACCCCTAGTGGCTGCCTATATAAAGAGCCCAGGGACTCCACGAAGAGGCTAATCAACGACTAGCTAATTGCCATCTGCAGGAGAAAGCTAATTCGGCTGATTCCATCTACGAGAGAGAATAGCTAGCCTTTTCTCGTCGAGAACGCCGGCGGCCATCATCTACCCCATCGTCGGCTCGTCGAGAACGCCGCCGGCCATCTACCCCATCGTCGGCTCGTTGACGTCGAACACGTCGTTGTCGTCGTCATCATCTTGTGGCTCGTCATCATCGAGGTCGAACATGTCGTTGTCATTGGCATCTTTTAGCTCATCGATGCCGAACACGTCATTTTCTTCGTCAACATGTGTAGCTGGGACATTGAGATCAAACCCAACGTCTTCATCATCTTCTGTGGCTAGGGCATTCAAATCGAATATTGGAATGTAATCAGACATTTGAATGTGAAGCACTAGATGGAGAAGGAAGGAACAAAAGAAGAAGAAGAGGCGTTGAGAAGATGAAGAAACAAAGCAGCAGCGTTTTAATAGGAGTTGGGAGTAGCGCTCTCGGTTGCATTAGGGCCAAAAATTTTGAAATGATGTGCGGCAGCCAGATGCGCTCTACTGCACCCAGGAAACAACAAAAAAAATGCAGGGAAATTTGGCCAGAAGCGCGAAACAAACAAGCCAAACAGCGCGCTGAACGACCAAAGCGACCCCGCACGCCATGCATGGCCATGCAAAAATTGTGGGCAGTACATAAAAAATTCTGCAGCCACCAGGTATTCGAACCATCGACCTCTGGCCTCGGGGTGTGGAGTGTTGGCTAGCTGAGCTACGATTGATTGTCATTCAAGTAGCACCGCGTGCGCTGCATTTAATAAGGGCAAGGTAGGAAAACTAACCCCTAATTAATCACCCCTTGGTAATCATACTCAAACTAACCCCTAATTAATCACCCCTTGGTAATCATACTCATATCCTAAACGTATTCTAATTAGGATACGGAGGGAGTATCTTGGAAGGGACGTCCATAACCATGGACCCTTGAATCATTAATCTTGGAAGTGGGCCAAAAGATGCCACACTGTTGCTTCGGAAATTCTGGCACTCAGGCGTTTATCGTATCCCGGTAGTATCGGACGGAACCCACCGCTGACTCCTATCCATAAGTTCTTTCTTATCCCTTCCGCTCACCACAACGTCCAGCTCAGTTCCACTTCCTCCTCCCTGCCGGTGCCACTCCTCCCTGCTGCTGCTATTCGCGCACCTCCCCACTGCTCCTTCCATTGTCCATGCGTCCGCCAGTCCTGCTGCTGTGTGTGCCGCTACTACCGCCGTTGGTCCACAAGCTAGGTGCGATGCGGTGTCCTTCCTCCGGCACGGTGTGGCATCCTTCCTCGGTGACGTCCACCCACCCGGCGCGGCATCCTCATGGGAGGCCCCAAAACTGGCACGACGCCCTTGCCCACCATGGTGTGGCACTCTCCCCAGCACAGCACGGCGCTCTCCCCACCCCACCGTCACCCCTAGCAACCATGCTCCCCATCCAGACGGCCATGGCACCCCGGCACCATGCTTTTTTTCTTTTTCTCCCCATGTTGCAATAGTATGTTCCAATTGTTTTAGACGTTTAAGAGGTATGTTTTGTTGGAATCATATAGGTGTTGCAAAAGTAGATCGGGGGATGTTGCATATGTTGTTGTTGTTTGAGTGTCGTGTTGCAACAGTATGTTTCGAGTGTTTCAAATATTTCAGCGGTATGTTTCATTTGTGTCTTCGTAAGTTTACCTGGATGCTGCATTTTATTTCATGCATACGTTGCATGCATTTTAATTTGGATTTTGCGATGGGTTGCAGTAGTTTTGAAATGCATTTTAGATATGTTTTTCAAGTATTTCACAAGCATGTATCTAAATGTTTCAACCACCATTGGATGTATGTTGCAATAGTTGGTTTTAGATATTTGAGATGTTTTTCACGTGTTTCAGAATGCTGCAAACATAACTGCCAAAAAAACAAAACACTGATATGGGCTGATCATCCATAATTGAGAGACATTATGCCAAATTACCTAGTAAGACGACTTGCGGGAGGTAAGCCAGCATCCCCGAGCATGCTGTGATAGAGAAGACCTTTTCACACAGGCTAACAAAACCTCCGGAACCCCTAAGTAAATAATCAATCTATGATTACCAAAAAGTGATTTTAGAAACAATATCTAAATAAAAATGACCCTGATTTCCACGATCCTTTTATAGAAATTGTCACTAATATCTTCTAATCATTATCATAAAATGCATTCCATGGAGATTTGTGCCTCTGTTAATCAAAAATTAATAGAGGTGCCGCCCTGAAAATCTGCTAACTATTTGTGCAGGCGGCACCTGCAGATAGGCCTCCTTAGAAAATAAATATTTACATTATTTGCGATTAAATAAATATTTACAGAATGATCACTTTATACATCTGGTAATCCATGAACTGACCTGCATCTGCTATAGCAACCGACTTTTAAATAGCTTTAGATAGGTTGGTTTTCTAAGGGTGCCATCTCTAGAAATCTGTTAAAATAAGTGCTGTACTTATAAGAACCACCTCTGCTAAAGTGTTTCTTGGTCATATTTCCGAGCTACATAAGGTTGCTGTTTGGGATTTTAACAATATTTTCCTATTTTTCAGTTTTTTAGTTTTCTTTTAAATCATTATTACAGACGGGCAACTTAACCTGCCTCACTTAAACCACCTGCCTCTGTTAATGAATATAAGGAGATAGCAAGACCCACCGCTTTTTGAGAATGGCCCATTAACCAAAACTATTTGATACTTGATAGAGGCAATCGACATGTCCACATTTGTAATTTAAACTGCTCACCTCTGAAACTGTTTTTGTACTAGTGTTTCTTCTGAGATCATTAGGTCCATTATTATCTTGCATCTCAGGTCATACTACAGCATGTCCTAGTGACTAGAATGTCATCACCTCGTTAAACTTATTATGCATACTTGAGCACATGGCACATGATCCTTCAATGGTGGCTGAAGATGGAAAGAGGAGCCACGGACACACAAGTGCAGAACACGGGGTTGGAGTTGGTGTTGAAGAATGAGAGGCCACTGAAATCGTAGCAAGACAAGGACAAAGCTTTGCATGACATGAAGTTCCCTACCGGCTAGTAGTGTGGAAATGAGTTTTGAATCCATGCATTGGAGAATTTTCCTCAAAGATAACTGTTTAATGTCACTGAATATAGAATCCATCCATTAGAAAATTTGATGAAAACCGACCATAAAATTGTTTCTACTAATCCATCCAAATCGGGCTTTTCTAGATTTCGGTCTGTTTTAAATTTTTCGTCAGTATTAGTATTTCCAACACTACCACGAATGTTCTTTTGATTTGCAGCCATATTATTCTATTTCCAATTAAATTATAGGGTTTTATGAACCATGTTTATTTTTTATAATTTTTATATTTAAAGGGAACACAGAATCTGTCTAGTCGATAAGGATTCTATTTTCCATAGCAGCATAAGGATTCTGTTTTCCATAGCAGCACACTATGATGTATGATCCCATATACAAGATAGGACATGTGGTCTCTGGTATAAATGTATCTTATCATAATCTGGCCACCAACCGAAAGTGAACCATCACCATAATACAATGTCTTCGACAATGTAGCGTCGTCATTGCTAGCAACCGAAACCTCTGTCTATATAAAGCTTAGCTTAACTTTTGAATGCCTCGAGATGAAATGAGAAACATGATATGAAATGGCTCGAGATGAGACACTAGTAACGTTCTCTAGTGGGAAGAGGAGGCATGTGGGAAGCAGATATGAGCAGCCTAGAACATCACTTTGGGTACATGAAGGCGGACTGTTAAGACGGCAGGGGCCAAGCAACCAGATTAATGCTTGTTGCTAGTCCTTGTTGGAGCAGGGCACCGAGAAGCCGCACAACCTTGACTTGCAGCCTACTGATCCAGACAGGACAGAGTTTGTATTAAATAGACATGGTGACGTGATGCATTCACTTATGGAAAAAAAAAGTTCGATTATTTTCCTTTGGAGTAGCGATTGGACGTCAACGAAACTGATCTGAATGCTTCCACCCTTCATTCTTGTATGTGGCGCACCGCGCGTTCAAGGTTCCATGTTTTTTCCTGGCATTTCATGTTCAAATCACGAGATAGAGATGCGAAAGGTCATGAGGCATATGTAACATTTAGACTATGCAAAACGTTTGCACACATCCTTTTTACTAAAAGGAAAATATAGGCTATTTTTTACAAACCATATGTTGATATGTATTCAAATAACAGCAGTTGGTCTACCACCACCACAAACAGATTTTAGGCTACGATATGCCTAAATTAATAAAATAAAAAGACTATCATTTCTGCTGCCTTTATAAATGGTTAGACATGCTTTGGGCACACATAACCTCAGCTAATCATTCACATAAAATGTGTTATGTGGAGACCAGGGCAGCTCTTAATCGACTATTAATGGCCCCCTGAAAATACGTTAATCTATTTGTAGAGGCAGCACCCGTAGATAGACCACCTCCAAAAATAAATACAAACAGAATGCTGACCTTAGACCTCTAATAATCTACAAACAGCAGTGCACCTGATGTCAAAACACCTGTTTAAATAGTTATTTTAGAGGTATGTTTTCTAATCAAGGATGCCGTCTCTAAAAATCTGTTAAAGCACCATGCTTCATAGGCACGCCTCTGCTAAATATTTCATTGCTATAATGCCAAGCTAAGTTGCTTGTTTCAGATTTAAAAAATATTTCCTATTTTTGATTATTTTGTTTGTAAAATATTCAATATTACAAAATGATTGTCGGATTATCACTTTAGGTTCGTGGCTTCCATTGGCACCAACAGGATACCGATAGTAATAGGTGGACTATATATGCCTTTCCACTCATGGCCTCATGTCTTCAATTAGCAGATAGGTATGGTACTATCATTGCCAGTTCAGCCACGAACTGGCAATGAGAGTCCACCTATCACTATGGGTTCGTCGGTTGAACCCGCAATTATAGTCATTTAATTTTACACAAAAAAATCATGATTTTTAATAAAAGATCATATTAAGATAAAGTTTATATCAAACTAGTGGACATGCACGTGGTTAAAAATAATGAATTTTTACCCACGTTAAAATATGATTTAGCTTTAGTCAAACTGAATCTAGAATGGCTTGAATGCAACATCTGGTCAGAATGTAGAAATTTATCTTTGCATATACTTTGAACATAATCTCATAGCAATAAAGAGATCTAAATCTTTGTAGTTGATAAATTTTTAATTGTGGGGATTTACAAGTCCAAATATTTTGTATATGTTCTCAGAATGTCTAGGACTGGTCTATTATTTCCGCTTAACCATTTGTAACACAAGCAAATAAATAAGAAACTGGCTTCGACCACTCCATTCAAGGACAAATATGGGCTCAGCCCCACTCAACGGCCCATTCAAGCCATGTACACAGTCAGTTACTGTGCCTATTCCCAACAAACAGCAAGGAGCCATGGTGGCGGTGCACCACACACAACACAGCGATCCATGGAACTGAAAAAATTGCAGCTTGGTGTTGTTGACATCGCCCTATGCATGCCTCACTGTACTCCATCAAAAACATAGTCCATCTTTTTTTTCGGTAGCTGACAGCATGTACCACCCTGTCTCTATCAGCAACCCTTGTCGAGGCTGAAAAGGGAAGCTGGTTGCTTGGCCCCTACCGCCTTAAGAAATCACCATCATGTTGCAAATGTACTGCTCTAAGACTGTCTCCAACAGGCACTACCTAAATGCGAGATGCATCTGATGAATCGGATCACGCACAGTAGAATAGCAGGCAACCCAAAACTTTTCCTTTCCAACAGAGGACGCAAAAGAGGCTCCAATTGCGCCGCTGTCGAGGCGCACAGCAGCATCAAGCCGCACGGCGGGACGTCCGCGAGCGTGAGCGCGAGGAGTTTGACCACCCGCGCGACAGCCGGAGAGGGCGGAGGCCCGTTCGCGCACGGCGGCGCTCCTTCCCCGCGACGCGGACGCGTGGCAGCGCTGGCGGCGGCGGCGCGGACGCGAGGCGGCGCTCCTTCCCAGTGACACAGACGCGGGGCGGCGCTCCTTCCCGTTGACGCGGACGCGGCGCGGCGCTGGCCGGCGGCGCGGACGCGGGACGACCCTCCTTCCTGGCAGCCTAGCCTGGCCGTTGCCAACATGGATACTCCTTCCCGTGCAAGCGCCGCTACGCGAGTTTGCGTCGTATGGAGAGAGAAGAGGCAATTTTGCGTGATGTCTCGAAGGGAAGGCAAAATGCCCGCTCCATTTGCGGCATCTGTTGGAGGCCATTTTGGAAACGCAAATACACTATGCACGAGGTATTTTGCGTATGGGTCTGCTCTTGCGTTCTCTGTTGGGGACAGCCTAAGCCGCTCATATCTGCATCCTATATGCCTCCTCTTCCCACTAGACAACATTGATGTCACAAATTTCTCACCTTTTGCCTTTTTCTCTCATGTTTCTCCTTGTTAGTATATGAGATATAATTTAATAAACTTGCAATTTTGGGGTGCCAGGATTGAAAAAATAACCTCTTTATAGACAAAAAAGACAGGCCAACAACCCACAAATTTTACATTGTGCTCTTATTTGTGCGGAATCCATCTGTTTCACTCCCAAATATTTCTGCTAAATTAAAATATAATGAAAAAACTTGGCCTGGAACATAAATAAATGAGACAAGGTCCCTGCAATTTCTGTTTCATTAAGGGTAGTTGGGCACCTTATCAACTCCTCAATCCATAAAACCATTTCCTTGTGTGATTCACACAATCACACTGACCGCCTATAGAAATGATTATAGGATGGTTCCTCTGAGATTTAAGTTTCTCTCCAGCCATGTCAAGGGCCAGCTTGAATTACAACCACCTTAAAAAATTACTTTTATTGTACTACAAATTTTATGCATTTTTAGATTTTTTGAAAAAAATGTGGCACCTATATTTTTTTGGTACTATAGATTTTGCGTTTATCTAACAAAATTAAGCTTCAAAAATAGCATTTTGACCATAGAAGTAATTTGAAGAAACCATAACACTTTTAGCTAGGTTGTTCATTTAAATTTTAATTAAAAATGGTAAAGAATATGTTTTCAAGGCCAGCTTGTTGTCCAAACCATCAATTACTTCTAAATAGTAGGACATGAAAGTTTGGCCTTGAAATTCAAATAAAGTTTATGAATCTTTATTTGTAATCTGCACTGCGATTTATGGCTCATTAAGTTCAATATCTTTGTGACTCAATTCAGAGGCTCATCTGAGTAAAAAAGTATGATAGGTAAGCAAAAAATAACATGACATTCTATTTAATGAAGAGAGATAATGAAAGAGTGAGAATTGGTTTCATAGATTTGAAATGATTTCACTGTTGCATCCAAGAACCCAAGAAACGAGGGTTCTTGCATTTGGCCCTTATGGTGGTTTCTTCCTCAACCTGCACCATTCCTCTGTTAGGGCTTCTCTCATCTCTGGCCGTTCCGCCGTTCGCAGCCTATGCGCAGTTTGTATCCTCCTCCTTCGGTTCGACCTTGCACTGCTGTTGCTTGACCATATAGATGCACCATGGTTCAGTGCTCGTACTTTAGCCGCATCACCGTCACCTCCCCCAAACATTGCAACCGTGTACCTCCCGTGCTCATTGCTCATGCCATGTCTCCCTTGTCCAGCTCGGCTCGAACCTGCATTTCATCCTGCTCAGCCTGCCTGTTCTCCGGCCAGCCACAGTCCATGAACTGATGACCTATGATTCTGCTGGGTGCCATCAGTTACCTGCAGGCACATGGTTCCCGGCAATCCTGATATGATCCATTAGTACAGTAACTTCAGTTCGAGCTCGGCATTGATTCCTTTTTGCCTCCTATTCCTATGTACCGTGACTTTCCTCATCATATTCCCAACTCTACCATACTCGACAACCCTCTTCTTCTAAGTTTGGTGTGTAATGGTGAGTAAAAGGCATTATTATATATACTATTCACAAATAAGAATAATACAAATTTTGTGGTTGCTCACATTTACAGTTGACGGTGTGGCAAGTTGTGGACAGCAGAGGGAACACTGACAAATGAAGAAAAAATAACTTTCTTTTTACATTTTTCTGTTTCCCAAGGAATTTGTTCTCCTAAAATGATATCTCCTGCCACGGTCTCAACTATCGTACACAAAATCAAGAGTGGAGGACTGGCGGTTGGTGGGAGATTTCCTGGAACAATCTGACACATGCATGTGAAGTGTCAAACAATCGACAACTGGACTCTGTAATCATAGACCTCAGTAAACCTTGAAACTAATGAAATTTAACATCTGAAAGCAAGCGTGCAATCAGAAACAATAAAATTGATGCATGCACTTTGCAAACATTCAAATATACCATGAAGTAAGCACGTGCAATTTCCTTTACAAAATCTTATAATTCTGGTCTCTAGGTTTACATCGAATAAATAATTTGAATGATGTCTCTCTGGTTGTAAACAGCTTAACTGATCATCAAAATTATCGGTCGTCAAGTTTTTTGGTTGACCTGTCGAGTTAACTGACCTAGCCGAGTGTCATCCTTTCGACCGACTCAACTTAGATCCATTAACCCTGGTAGGACTGCACGATGGAACACTAGTACAGAAAACCTTTGTACAAAGTGGTGCTAAAGGCATTTGCACAGGCGGCCAAGCCCACCGCTTTGTACCGGGGTCAAGATACTAATCTGCCCACAAGATAAAGGCGGCGGGCTGTGGGCCGCCTGTGTAATTAATTTTTTTTCTAAATTTTAATATTTGCCTCCACACTGTGCTATATTTGTCACATATATATATATATATATATATATATATATATATATATATATATATATATATATATTTAAGATATGTAAACATGAACCATAAATTTGCATCATACAAACAACACACATAAATATTATAGATATGTACACATGAAATCAAACATCAAGCATAAAATTACATATAATACACGTCATTTCATGTTATCCCTCTAACAAATTGGTGTCATTTACATATCATTTCGTTTCAAGTTTAGACCTGCTAGGTCAATCCGGCCGCTCTAAACTTTTCACTTTGGCTAGATCACCGTCTTCTTCAAAATATGCTCCGTCACTTGGAATTATTTCTCTCATAATAAAACCGCACAAATGTCTGCTACTATATTTTCCATAGTCGGCGGAGTGAAGGGCTCGTCCTTTCCTTTCTTTCTCGGCTGGAAACAAAGTTTAAAAGCATCATTTTCACATGTACTTTGCCGTAACATTTGAAACTTTAAAAAACTTTAAATATAGATATTTTTTACCATATTTTTGTCCCTCGACGACGTATCGTCCCCGCCGCCTTATAAACTCACACACATAGTATCCACGATGGACCGTCCCGGTGGTTGCTTGTGGCACTATTTAATGAGTAACAGATGATTCTAAAATTGTCATGCCTTGTGTATTAATTATTTATAATCATATGATGATATGTGGGTGACAACTTACCGGAAAAGTTGTGTTGTATCGTCAATGGCACCCTAGGATCTTTGCAGGCGGGGTCGACCGGTCCTTTTGCTTCTTATAGAACCGCCATGCCCTAAAGATGTGGATTATAAAACTCTAAAGTTATTTACAAACTCTAGTTCATATAAGGATGTGTGGTTGCATGCATGTTGGCTCACCTTTCTAAATGAACCAGGAATGTTTGATACGACTCGGTAGGATAATGTAATGAGTCTAGGACAAGCACCTTCCCTTCGAATGGATAAATATAAAAAACAATCCAATGGTCACTGCATGAATAAACGAGTGAGCGACATATGTACTTAGGGTTAACATGATAATGTAAAAGTACGTATTTGAGGCCACGCTTACCCAAAGTTGTAGGGTGCCAATACGAATTCCACTGTACTTATATCTCAAGATTGCTCTTCCGAGATAGAGGGCATACTGTCCTCGTATTTTTGTTGTAATTTCTTTACAGCTTGTGCAAATTCTTCCGGTGTTTTGTCCTTCTCTATCTTGGCTCTATCTTCATTTGTAAGTATAAATTTGTGCATATTTTCTTGTAACCTGATTGGACTCAGGTAACCGACCATCGTTCCTTGTGTTAATGATCTCTGCTCATGGTCTTGCAAACTACATACAACATCCGCATATATTAGAGTGATACTCATAGTCTATAATTAATAATAACAATTTGTGTGCATGACTTATACTTACAGGCACCAGATTGTAATGAGTTGGACGTCAAGCTTCCTATAGTTCAACAGCAGGTGCATGTCGTCGAAGGTAACAAATGCCCCGCTTCTTTCCGTCCCAGTAGCAAACACGTCGGGTGGTATGTCAACGCTAACTGCATGCAGTCCGGCATTCACTGCTCTCATGTACCAGTCATGAAACCTTTTTATCGTCCATGGACCCTTTTGAAGCACGTCCCCACTGCAGCATAGGCCTTCCGGGCACATAGTCACTGGGGACATTGACATAATCATCAACCGTTGGCTTTCTTATATCCTTAAGGGTCAACGGTGCATTTGATGGCGGTTCGACATGTACATCGCCACTTGGGGCTTCCTTTGTTGGTGGCACGGCCGGTTGCTTGGCCGGGCGGCTTCCTTACTCGTGTGACGGTTCGAGCTCAACGAGTCGTGCCGTTCGGCCGCTTTCAAGCCCTTTCGAAATAGAGCCGTACTGCTTTGCTTTCCCCTTTTTTGGCTCATAGGGAAAAACCAATTTTAGAATTGGAAAGTTCTTTGCCTTCTTGGAGGCCAGTGCTTGTGGGGGAGTTTGCTCTGCTTCCTTATGCTTTGGTGGTGGCGGGGGAGTTTGCTCATCTTCATTCTGCTTTGGTGGTGGCGGGGGAGTTTGCTCTACCTCCTTCTCTTGTGTTGTGTCCTTCTTGGCTGGCGGAGTCTGCTGCTCAGGCATGTTCTTGGCTGGCCCTCGAGCTCATCCAGCGAGAATGACAAATCATGTATTGGGGATGACGACAGTGGCTCATAAATATGCGGGGATGCTTTGGAGAATGCATTGGCGATGCTGGCTGTTGACTTGTTTCGGCCTCTTGGGATGCTTGATGCACTGGTGGAGAGGGTGCCGTTGGTGGATCAATCAACCTTACGTACCGTCTCGGCCATTGTATGAAGTTCTTGATTGCTTGTCCAAGCTTCTCTATGCCCTCAGAGGTCGGGATGTCGATGAAGTCGTCTTCATATCCAGCCTCGACCGTCAACACTTCCACCCTGTAGTATGCATCTTGCATCTCGACGCCATGGAACCTACGTCCAGGGATAGCGAAGCCTGTGGCCACTTGCTTTGTATGCTGATTCCTAAGGCCATATCCAATTAGCAATGTGCAAGGCCAAGATTTATCAATATCGTCAACTGGGTAATGGTCTTGATTTGATGTTGACGCTATACTGCTTGGAAAGGGCATAGATTGTGTGGCCATCTCCTGGCTACCCAAGGGTTGAGCTGGGACATGCTGCATATATGAAGGAGCTTGTGATGACATCTGTTGAGCGTAACCTTTGCTCCCCGCCAACCGCTTCAGCGCTTCAGGGATCGGGGTTTCTAACGTAATCTTCCATTAAATCCCTAAATTTTTTGGCGGCCTGCTGCTAAAAAAAGTCCGCCAACCGCTCCTTATGTCGTTCTCTTTTCTTATACATGCCTTTCCACTCTTCGCCAAACCCTTCTTTCCAGGTGGTTCTGGATGAGACGCCCCGTACACGGCCTGGATGCTCGGGGTTACCTACAACATGATATTTCATGTCAGTGTTGATTTCTATTTTACTCGAACAAAATGGAAAATATAATTCTGTTACCTAGAGCATGGGAAAGGCTGTCCCTCTCCCTCTGTGACTTGAAGGCACCTGTCTTTTCCAGGTTTGTTGCTTCCAAAACCTTCTCGACAACTGGCTTGATCTCATCGGGACAGGAGATCTCATCGCTCTCAGTGTTTGCCTTCCGAGCGCGAAGCCAATTCGCACTTCGTTCTGGCACTATATCGGTCAATGCCAACTTGCCCTCTCTCCTCTTTGCTTCGTCTTCTGCCCTCCATTTAGGAATCTTGGTCTTGTAGCCACCAGTGCCGAGGTGGTGGTGGTAAATGTTCTTCTTCGCAAGTTCCAAGGCGGCTTGGCTCTTAGCCTTGGAGTGGTCGGAGTTTTTAATTTTACTAAAACGTGCCCACTGTTCATTTGTGATAGGGTACCGCTTCGTCGGGTCCCGCCCCTTCTGCAGCCACATTTTATTCATATCGTGCCTATAGCCCCGGAATGATATTGCTAACTGCTTCATGACATGACCTTTGACCAAACCTTCTGTTCCCTCCGGAAAAATGAACTTAGTGCACAATCGAGTCCAACAATTCTTCCTCTTTCCTTCAGGCACCATACTCCAATCACTCCAGGAGATATCAAATTCTTCCTTTACTAACCATCCAATGGCGGCCCTAAATTTAGGTAGCGCCTCTAGAGGTGCTAAGGGCTCTCCGCTCGGGCTAACATCTGTAATCCTATAAACTTCTTCTGGAAATTTATTCCTTCCTCTATCTCCTCGTGCCCGATCACTCTTTTTCTTTGTACTTCTTCGCTCGGAGGATGTCCCGGTCGTTTGAGGCGCCGTATCCTTATGAACATCTTGTGACTCTGTGTCCATTTCCGCAACAACTTGAGAGAACACCTCCTGTCAATTCAATTGTTAGGTATATGAAATACACATGAAATATTATCTTATATAGACAATCTACGAGCATATATACCTCATCATCATTTGGCTCATCTCCAGGCTCGTAATTAGGGTCACGTTCTAACTCAAGACGGGCCTTCTTAGCTCTAGGAGATTCACGTGGTGATACGCCCGGGCTCCTATAAGGTTCGGATCCAGAGGACTCAGATCCCGGTGTACCTATCTGGGCATCGGCCTGCTGAGCATTTGATGGAGTACTCATCTGCAATTAACATACTCTAAATTACTAACTTTTATTATTAACAAACCCTAACCAAAAAATAATATGACTAAGTATTATTAACAAAACACTAACAAAAGCATTAGTAACTATAAATAATAAACTCTAATTAACATACTCTAAATTACTAGCTTTTACTATTAACAAACCCCAACAAAAATATTGCAAACAATTATTAACAAACCCTAACAAATAATATGACTAAGTATTATTAACAAAACACTAACAAAAGCATTAGTAACTATTAATAATAAACTCTAATTAACATAATTATTTGCTAATTAATGGTTGAAAAAACCCTAAACCAAAATACTAATAATTAATTAACAAAAAAAAAAAAAAGCCAGCCAGCCAGCCGGGCGCCTGCCGGCCCAATACGGGCCCAAAGAAGGCCCACCTGGCTGCCTGGGCTGTCGCCCGCGGAGAGGGAGCAGGGCGGCGGCGGCGCGCCACCACGTCGCGGCGGGAGAAGAGGCGGCCTTTCCGGGCGGAGAAGGCGCGGGTCCGGCGGCGGTCACGGGCGCACGGCGCTCCGGCGCACCCATCTCGCGGCGGGCGTTGCGCGGCCGGGCGGAGTTCGGCGGCGGCGCGCTGACGGTCGCGCTGGCTAGCCGGCGTGGCGGCGTTCCCTCTTGCAGGGCGAGCGGCCGGTCGCGGATGGGGTGCCGCGGCGAGGCGGCGGGAGGACCGGCGCGGCGGTGCGGCGCGAGGTGGCGGCGCGGTGGCGAATTTCAGCGACCTAACGGCGTCATCATTTTCAAAACGCGCCACCGGGACTTAGAAAAATTCGCGTCCGCGCCGGCTTTATATTGGAGGAGGTTTTTACAGCGGCCCTTTTGACCTCCGCTTGTACTAATGGTTAGTACAGGCGGTCCTCTTTGACCGCCGCCTGTACTAATATATTAGTACAGGCGGCCCTCATTATCAGCCGCCAGGCGGCCCTCATTATCAGCCGCCTGTACTAATTTTTTTTCATTTTCTACAAGAATTCAGGTTATTTATTCCCTCTAATTAGGGTTTGTGAATTAGTTTAGGTAGTAATTAATGTTATGTTGTAATAGGTTTAGTGATTATTTCATGTACTTAATTAGGCTTTATTAATGAGGATTATTTATTATTTCATGTACTTAAGGATTATTTATTATTTTATGTAATTAATTCATTAATGTTATGTTTATTATTACCTATACTGATTATTTCCTATACTTTAATAGGGTTTGTGGATTAATTAAATTAATAAATAAAAGATTATTAATGAGGATTATTTATTATTTCATGTACTTAATGTTTGTGCATTAATTTAGTAAGCAATTGAAGGGTTGTTTAATAGGGTTAGTGATTATTTCCTACACCTAGGGTTTATGAATTAATTAAGTTTTTAATTAAAGGTTTGTTTAATAGGGTTACTGATTATTTCCTATACTTTAATTAGGGTAGTAAATAATATAGAATCCAAAGAAAAATAACAAGGGGAAATGTAAACATCTTGCTTAATAAGAAAGAGTGGCATTGGGTACAAATGACAAGTGATACATGAGTTACATAAAAAATAATCTATCGTGCTACAGTCCTTCCTTGTCCATCGTGGCGCACCCAGGGCAAAGAGGTTTTGCGGGATACTTTTCTCAACTTTTTGATATTTTCTTCAAAGTTTGTAAAAAGAGACATCTCGCTGAACCGGTTAACACACTCAACTCCTATAATTTGTTGCTTTCCGGGGATAGCTACATGCTTTGGCTTTTGGGTACTTTTCTTTTCATCCTTAGAGAGGATTTGTTCCATATAGAAGACACATGCAAAGACGGTTAGCAAGGATCCACGGATCATCTTTGTAACCTACTTTACTTAGGTCAAGGACTCTCTGGCCATAGTTATCCACAGTGACATGTTTATCTTGAACCCATCGACATCGAAACACTGGAATCTGCAGCCGTGGACCATATTCAACCTCCCATATGTCATCAATGAACCCAAAGTATGTAGTTTCTTCACCAGTTGCATCATCTACAGCCTCACATCGAACGCCACTATTCTGTGCCATTCCCTTGGTGTCCCTACAGCTGGTGGAAAATGAGAAGCCACTAATGTCATAGCTCTGCCATGATGTGACCTGGCTTGACGGTCCAGATGCTAAAATCTTGATGGTTTCTGATTCCTCTGTCATGTCCAAATTCTTTAGCCATGTAGTGAAGTGACGCTTGTGTTCCTTATGTACCCAATCATCTGTGCATCCTGGATTGTCCTCACGAAGCTCTTCCATGTGCTGCTTGGTGAATGGGTCTATTATTATGAGTTGTTGTAGTATGCTGTAATGTACCTCTAGGATTATGTTGTAATCCGGCGGGATAAATGATTTCCGTCCCATCCTCCCTCGTCCACCAAGTCTTCCCTCATGTCGCAACGGAGGCAAACCAATTGATACCTGGTCTTTTAAGAGATTGTTACATAATGGTCCTCCAGACTCAATGGCCTCTTCTGTAGTGTATGCCTCTATCATGGAACCCTCCGGATGAGCTCGATTTGACATATAGCCATTCAATATTGACATGAAACGCTCATACGTCCACATTTCATAAAAATACATGGGACCCAATGCCTCAATTTGAGGCACCAAATGAACAACAAGGTGCACCATGATATCAAAGAACGATGGGGGAAAGCACATCTCCAATCGGCACAATGTCTCTACACAAATTTACGTAGGGACTCTAACTCATCACGGATAATTACCTTCTCAGATATCTTATTGAAGAAGTAGCACAACCGTGTGATTGCCATCTTTAAGAACACTGGATTTATAGCCCTGATGGCAATAGGAAGAAAAGTGGTCAGTATTACATGACAATCATGTGAGTTGTAATTGGTGAGTGTAAGGTCTTTCATTGAAACAAGACTCCTTATGTTGGAGCAGAAACCAGATGGAACTTTTAAATTCTTCAACCATACACACATTGCATGTTTCTCTTCTTTGTTCAGGTTATAGCTTGCTGCCGGTAGATGGTACTTCCCATTCTCTTGGAGTACCGGGTGAAGTTCTTTTCTGATCTTTAAATGTTGCATATCCAAACGTGAATTGAGACCTTCCTTTGTTTTGCTCTTTATGTCTAGCAAAGTTCCAATTACACTGTCAAACACATTCTTCTGAACATGCATACCATCGATCGCATGTCGTACGTCCAAATCTTTCCAGTACGTTAAATACTTAAAGAAAATAGACTTCTTCTTGAATATGTCCCCTTCTTTTGCCTTCACAACCTTTCTTGGTTTCCCATCTTTGGTCTTCTTTCCAAAAACAAACTTGACATTCTCAACTATCTTGTACACTCTATGCCCTTTACTATAACCTGTTGGAGCAATAGATTTTGATTCGTCCATATTGTCAAAGTACTTGTTCATCTTTTGTAAGCGATACTTATGGCCTGCCGGTAGCCATCTCCTATGTCTCATGTACACTATCTTGTTAGATGGAGGAAGAGACACGTGCCATGTTCCATCTATGCACTCTACACAACCAACCTTTCCCTTGAACTGGCCTGATAAGGAGAAGAGGGCAGGGTAATCATTAATTGTGACAAAAATAATTGCTCTCAGTGTGAATGTCTCTTTGCGGAACGCATCAATCATGTCTACACTTACTTCCCATAGTATTTGCATCTCTTGCATTAAGGGCTCTAGAAATACATCCATATCAACACCAGGGTTGTGTAGGTCCGAAATGAGAATGGTTAGCAAAAGATATTTTCTTTTTGACACAACCATGGAGGAAGGTTGTATATTGTCATGATCACTGGCCATGTGCTATGCGTCTTGCTCCTCTGGGCAAATGGATTCATTCCATCCGTACTTTCGAGCAAACCTTATATTTCGTGGATCCTCGGCAAAAAGTCCGGATATTTCTGATCAAATTCTTGCCATTGCTTTGCATCGACTGGATGTCGTAACTTTTCATCATCTTTCTAAAAAGTATTTATTTTCTATAATCCGAGCAAGATACAATTTACTATGAATTATACAAAAAAAATTAGCTAAAACTATCTCTCTCTTGCCCTAGCTATGAACCCTAACCCTAACCCTAGATTTAGAGCACCTCCAATACAAAAATTGAACCAATGAATCACTAAAAAAATAGGTTCAAGGGGACTAACTAACCTTTTGGAAGTTTCTCACCAAAGAAATGAAGTTGAAAACCTCTCCCCCTTGGAATCTCCACTGCTCTGTCCGCCACTGTGCAGCACCAACGGGAGTAACTGTTCTTGTCTGGAGGTAGGAGAAGGGAATTTATAGTTGAATTATCACAGGCGGTTGGTAAGGAGAGTCGCTTTGTGTAAAAAACAGTTTACACAGGCGGCCCTCATAACTTTGCCGCCTGTGTAAAGAGGACCATTTACATAGGCGGTTTACAATGTCAACCGCCTGTGTAAATGTTCTTTACACAGGCGGTTTACATTGTGAGCCGCCTGTGTAAATGGTACTCTTTACACAGACGGCGAAGTTAGGAGGGCCGCCTGTGTAAACCGTTTTACACAGGCGGCTCTCCTTTTGGGCCCACCGTGTTTTTTCTACTGCCGTCATGATATTATGAACCGCCTGTGAAAAAAAAAGAAGGTGCCGGCAAAAATGATTTTTGTACTAGTGGAAGTCATAAACTCCCTACCTACTCTACCACTACAACAGAAACAGTTTTTTTTTAGAATGAACGCTATTTTCACCGCAACATATCTGGAAACTATTGTTGACAATATTTTATCGCTCCTTCAGAACAGAACCAACATTGAAATCCTCTCCCTAGGCTCAGAATCTAAACCTAGTGGATTTAAGAAGTGCTTCATCTGACCCTATATATCTCTTCAACCTTATCATGTTTCATTCCTCTCCCTGGCTCTCACCCTGCTCTCACCCTCAACAAACAATGTGAGCAACCGTACACAACAGATTTGTGTTGATGCCTACTTTTTCTACTGGCGGTTCATATCCAACAATTGCCAATGTAAATTTGCTTTCACTGGCTATTCTTCTATACCACAGGTAGCAGCAAGTGGAGCGCTACACCAGCAAGCATGTGCATTTATTTTTGTTGCCATAAAAACATTTGAACTAGCGATCAACGTAATCGTTCTGCCACTACAAACTCATTTACACCGGCGGCCAGTAAAAGGCAACCCCACCAGTGAAGTTATGATTACATGCAGATTTTAAATTCATGCCAGTAATGTTTTTTTATCTTTACTAGCCTTTCACACAAACGCAGTTGAAAAAAAATGCAAGTAAAAATCTAAAATCTACAGCCAGTGCGAACGTCCAGTGTACTAGTGCCAGCATGTGGGCACCACTTTGCAGCACGTTGGGCCAATCATGGGTGGCTTGTCTCAGCAGACTTGGTGGATAGTGTTCAAGCAAGGACGCCCGACTGCTGTGCTGAGCAGATGGCCTTATGGATGCGTGGACTGGGCAGTTGATGTGCGTGTTGACATGGATGTCAACGACACCACATGGTGGTAGTGCTGGCGCGGTGCAACGGCAGGCGCACATAGCCTAGCCGAAGGGCAAGGCTGACTACTTTTTATATTTGAATTGGACTGCCATTTTGAAAATAGTCCGATCATTGTCACGGTGATAGGGGTTTTCGGGCCGGCAACAGTGCTGTCTCTACAGTAGTGTACTACGAAAATAATATATTAATTTAGTTAACTAATTAGACATTAGTTCTAAACTAATTAGACATTTCCTTTATTGATAACAATAGCTTGTTTGCAGTTGTACCTAGATTGACACCATATGCGTTGTTAATGGGACAAGGGTATGGTATACTTGGGTATTCACAACAAACACGATGGTATATATAAGAGCAAATAAATAAATTAAAAGATGTGGTCATGGAAAGCTACGCATGGATTCCCTTATTACGAATTAAGGGCGCCGATGGACTCTTGGCGATACCACACTTGCCAAACGGGTTCCTCACGTCGTTGCGCCTCATGCGGATGTACCCGTCGTCCTCACCCCACTTGACGCCCCAGGAGTTCTTAGCGATCCAGTAATCCTGGCCGTGGGCGCTACCGTAGCCCACCAGTGTCAAAGCGTGGTCCACATTTGTTCCGCAAGCACCATCGAAGACACCCTGTATGAAGCAGATGAAGAAGCATATGACGACTAGAGTACTTAAATTTAGTATATCAAGCAGATGGTCACACCGATTTATGGATTTTTTATATATTTTAATCATTTTTTAATTAATATTCTAAACATAACCACACCCAAAAAATATTTGCACAACATAGCCCTTTTTTGGTCGCGCGCCAACGTGGGCGCGACCAAACAACGTTGTCGCGCCACATGCATTGGCGCGGCAAGATACGGCACCGGACGCCATTTCCGACGTGGAAAAAGCTTGTCGCGCCACATGCATTGGCGCGAAGAAGCTATTGCCTTGTCGCGCCAGCGGAACGGCGCGACAAGACTGAATTTTCAAAAAATCATAACTCTTCAATACTACATCGGATGGAGATGATTTTTATATGAAAATTGTAGCTCTCGACGAGATCTACAACTTTCTAGTTTTGAGTTTTTCATTTGAAGTGGTTAAGATGCTCAAAAAAAATTATATAAAGTTTTAGCACCAAAATAATCGCGTATTAGCGCTTGATTTTCAAAAAATCATAACTCTTCAATACTACGCCGGATGGAGATGATTTTTTTATATGAAAATTGTAGCTCTCGACGAGATCTACAACTTTTTATTTTTTCATTTGAAGCCGTTAAGATGCTCAAAAAAATTATATAAAATTTCAGCACCAAAATAATCACGTATTAGCGCTTGTCGCGTCATACAAATAATATCTTTTTTGTATGAATTTAAATGAAAATACTTTTTATACAAAAATTGTAGCTCTCAATGACCTACTACTTTGTAGTTTTGAGTTTTTATATTTGAGGTCGTTAAAAGCTCGGGGAAATAATATAGTATATTCGTGTTGAAAACTTATATTATTTTCTTGAGTATTAACTCGGCTTCAACTCGATGGCATATCTGCTAGCGGCACCGCCTAGCAACAGGGCCGTCGGCACCGTCCTCCCCACGGATGCCGACGACGGCGGGCAGTTGCACCCGCCTACGCAGCTTCTCGGCTGCCTGCGCACCGTGGGGCGGCCAAGCAGCAAAGGCGAACCCGCTCTTCGTCGCCGCCGTCTCACGCCACCGCCAATGCCAAGATCTCCCACGTCGACCTCAAGCTCGTAGACGTGGCGACCAGCGTGATGGTCGCGCGGCTGGACAGGCAAGGCAACGGCCACTTCGGGCGTGACCGGGCGGCCTCCTCGCCTCGTCGGCACGGGCGGCACGACCGCCGTCGGCGTGTTTCGACCCGGCCACGGGCGACGTCACCGGCATCCCGGCGTACGCGAAGCGGCAACGAGGCGTCGTCGGCGTACGTGTTCGGGCACGTCCCCACGACGGGGGGCACAAGATCCTCCGCGTCTACGCCGCCACCCACGGCGTCCGGCATGGCGGGACGCCGACCGAGCACAAGTAGTCCTACGAGATCCTCACCCTGGGCAGCGAGCAGCAACGGTGGAGGCCGGCGCCGAGCCCTCCGGTGCACGTCGACACGTTGATCGCCCAGCACAAGATATCATTTGTATGACGTGACAAGCGCTAATACGCGACTATTTTGGAGCTAAAACTTTATATAATTTTTTTGAGCATCTTAACGGCTTCAAATGAAAAAACTCAAAACAAGAAAATTGTAGATCTCGTTGAGAGCTACAATTTTCATATAAAAATCATCTCTATCCGACATAGTATTGAAGAGTTATGATTTTTTGAAAATCAAGCGCTAATACGCGATTATTTTAGTGCTGAAACTTTATATAATTTTTTTGGGCATCTTAACGGCTTCAAATGAAAAAACTCAAAACTAGAAAGTTATAGATCTCGTCGAGAGCTACAATTTTCATATAAAAATCATCTCCATCCGACGTAGTATTGAAGAGTTATGATTTTTTGAAAATTCAGTCTTGTCGCGCCGTTCCCGCTGGCGCGACAAGACAGTACTGTCGCGCCAATGCATGTGGCGCGACAAGCTTTTCCATGTCGGAAACGGCGTCCGAAGTGGCGTATCTTGCCGCGCCAATGCATGTGGCGCGACAACGTTGTTTGGTCGCGCCACGGACGTTGGCGCGACCAAAAGGGCTATGTTGTGCAAATATTTTTTAGGTGTGGTTATGTTTGGAATATTAATTAAAAAAGGATTAAAATATATAAAAAATCCCCGATTTATAGAGCTGCAATGCACGAACGCCGATCGTCTGGATGGCGACACTAACATGCTGCCGTGCCACCGCCCGCTGCATGCCTTCTCATTTTTGGGTGGCAGCCGTCTCCACCCATCTCTTCTCACAAAGTCCTGTATCTGCATTCAACAAAACAAGCAAAACATGGATCCGCATCACCATTCTGGCAGTGGCTTCTCCCGGTAGCCGCTGGCGCTACTGCGGCGGAGCTCCTCTAGCGTGAGGTCATCGGCGAAAGGGGTGAGGCCGAGGCAGAAGCTGTGGCGCCCTTGGTCAGCCATTGCATTGTGGGAGTCGATGTACCGGAGGTTGTCGTGGAAAACCATTAGCCGCTCGAGGTTGTCAACGACGCCGTTGCTGCGGTGCTCCAACTTCCACGCCTGGTACAGCTCAACCACCTCCTCCTCCGCCCTGTCCAACATGGTCACTGCGGTAGGTATGGTGGTGGTGACCAGTGCCACGGCTAGTGCCATCGTTAAGCATGCTCGCCATTGCGGTGAGCTAGTGCCGGCTCTGCGATACGAGCCCTGACTTACTTGGCTATGGATTGAACAACCATTTAGCTATACGTAATCCATTTATAGCCACACTGGAGGGGATAGATGACCACTCCAACTAGACATCATCACATATGTACGCAGAGCGCACTAATTAAGGCACGGTATATGTGTCATGCAAGTCATGAAGGCTATTATCATTTATTTTTTAATAAATAAATAAACATCAAATTTGCTACGAACTATGGGTCGGTTAATGAATGGCCTCGTGGCATGCGCATATATATAATATTCTGTACTTGAATATACCGATGTAGTTTCACTACCAGAAACTGGAAATTCCTTGACGGTTTCAAAATTTTTTGACGGTTGTTGCATAAACCGTCAGGGTAAATTGAATTATCTTGACGGTTTCTGAAAACGCACAGAAAAATTAAATAACCGTCAGGGTAAATGTAATTACGTTGACAGTTTCTAGAAAACCCACAGGGAAATTAAATAACCGTCAAGGAAATGTTAAATTAACCTGTGAGTGCACGTAACCGTCAGGGAAATTACATAAACCGTCAGGGTAAATGTAATTACTTTGACGGCTTCATTTTTTCTGACGGTTATTATATAAACCATCAGGGTAAATGTAATTACCTTGACGGTTTCCAGAAAACAGATAGGGAAGTTAAATGAACCCAAGAACATGAATAGAAGCTTTTCTCTTTTTAATCTATGATGAAATTTTGTAAATAATTTTTCTCTATCATGCTGACTCCAAATGATATGTTTCTTTTTCCTATTTCTATCAAAGATCATGACATACCACTTAACAACACTAGAGGAATTTCCACGCATTGTTGCTGGAATTAGCGAAGTAATAGCTCTTATACTACATTATAGCGCACGAAATATTTAGAACTAACTTTAGGTATAATTTGAAAAGATAAGCAGCTAGCTTGCTATTGGACAACTCATAAATTACAATTTGTATTTTTTCGCTAATTGCTATTGTGCAAAAGATCATATAAGTATTAAAATGTAAGATCTAAATTTTATAAAATTATACATGACTACTTGATAACACATGGAAAAAGAGGTAGAAAAGTGGAATCAAACTAAATGAAACAACGTAATACATCATCCATGACCATGAGTCTCAATCGATAAAGATAGATAATGATAGTATGTAGAGAAATCTCATCCACAGCTCATCTATTACTCGGCATTAGTAAATCGTAAAAAAATTATCAAAATATATTCATGAGGTCTGTTTTGAAGAGTTTATTGTGAGGAACACCATGGTACAATTAGATTTTAATTACGATACTTGGTTTAGATGCTATGACTTTTTTATATTTTGAAAATCCTAACTTTTGATTGGAGAGGACCATTTAGTGAGTCTTAGGATTGTAGGAGTATAGGCAGTGGCGAATCTAGGTTTGAAAACCTGTGGGGCCAAACTAGTTGATTTTAAGTTAATCAATACAGAATACAGTAGCATACAGTATGCAAATTTAGAAAAAATTGTGGGGCCAGGTGGCCCCACAGCTTACACGTAGATCCGCCACTGAGTATAGGATTTGTGTTCTTTTGCATTTGCTTGTTTTCCAATCATGCATATAGAGAAAGCATCTTGTGAAACAACCTTTATAACATGTATTTTATACATTTACCCTGTCGAGCCAGCCCTCGACGGTTATTCCCTAGCGGTGCACCGTCAGGAAAAAAAGATTTTTCAATTCCTTGATGGTTTTTTGGTTTTCCCCGACGGTAAGTGCACCGTCAGGGAATTTCTGCTTTCCAGTAGTGTTTTACTCTGTATAACCCACCTGTATAAGTTAGGAGAGCGAAAATTATTAGAACAAGTGTGGAGCTTGCGCCCCCACCCAGCGTGTAATTAGTTACTAAATGATACGATGTAATTAATTTTTAAAATGATCAACAGTAGCAGGTGAATATGGAGTTCATATACTTTGGAGTGGCAGTCATCAATTCATGTGATTAGTAGCCCATCTTTTGCATAAATTTTTAATTCTTAAAAAAATAATTTTTTAATCAATAAATAAACTTCAAACATGTGCTCTAGGAGTCATGTTAGCACGTTGTGTGTTCTACGCGTCGTGAGCACAGGTGTGCTCTAGGCGTCGTGCACGTCGTGGCGGTGTTATAACCAGTTCATTTATTTTATAATGAAGAAATCTACTTCAAACATGCAATGAACTATGGGGCGGCTATTAAATGGCTGCGTGCTCGAATACTGTGAAACACTAGAATAATTTTATGCGTGAATATACGTACCTTGAGCTGTATCTTCTGCAGCTCGTGTACAAATACAGCTTACTCTCCCATGTGAAACTATCACCACTACTAGCAAACTCTACGTACGTCTGTATCGATGTTGGATGGGCTACCATTAATTACAACTTGAAGTGTATATTAACATTTTTAACAGACATCACGGCTCGCTGAAATAGAACATAGTCTTCAATAAAAAAAAATAGAACGCAGTCCATAAAAAAGGATTTGCTTGGAGAACCAGCCGGGAGTTATTGGCAGGGTGTCATAGGGAGGAAATGGCAGGGTCTCATATGGTCCTGCCTAGCTTCCACTATGACCAGCTCCTACTTATTAGCGGGTGCTATTGGCTGCCACTAGTTCAACCGATGTGAGGCCAGCAATTTAGAAGATGGATCATCTTGGCATTGAAGTCTACTTCCCTCACAACCGGACTCCACTGCTTTGCCGAGGGCCCCTGGCACTTGGCAAACCGCACAATGCACATGGCAAACTGTTCACCGAGCGCCACACTCGGCATAGGACACGGTAAATATTTTAATGACAAAGAACCCTTTGGCGAGAAGTTTATCATGGGCACCTGGCAACGAGTTTGCCGTGTGTTAAAATAGCACTCGGCAACAAATTTTTGGAAAAAAAATAAAACGACACATGGCAAAAAAACAGAAAAATATAAAAAACATAGCCGTCCGGCCACCACTGTACTACCAGACCACCAGCACGCCCGCCACAACCGTCACGCCACCTATGCTGTTGAGCAGGTCACTGTGGAGGTCGAGGTCGCTGTGGAGCAGGTACCCGCCGATGCCTCGACCCCGCAAACGGCCACAAGCTCAGTCGCCGCCACGGCCCTCGCGCCACCACGAGCCGCTGGCGCTACCCTGTTGCCCACTGGCCGCCCGTGGAGAGCCGCTGCGCTGCCACGAGCCCGGCACACCACCACGAGCCGCGGCCGCCGCTAGAGCTGCGCTGCGTCTCCATGAGCTGCTCCAAGCGCGCCGCCACGAGCTCCAGCCGGCGGTGGGAGGGAGCAGCCGGCCAGCGGTGTGGGAGAGAAAAGGGAGTGAGATGGGGGAGGGAGAAGAGCAGCCAGCTTCAAAAAAAGGAGAAAGGAGCAGCCGGCCTTATCCAATCGTCGCGGGGAGGGAGTCAAGCCAGATGGAGCGCCACGGACCAATAGGAAACCAGCATTTAGGTCAAATGGAACACTCGGCAAAGTATATTTTTTTCACTTTGCTTGAGTGTCAGCCTGTTGACACTCGGCAAAATACTTTTTTTTCATTTTTGAACTTTAAATTTTGTTTGTAGTCTTTCAACAATATTTGGTACTTCATGTTCAAATTTGATATATTTCTCTGACTTTTTTGCTATATTGTTTAAATTGATTTCATTTGATTGAATTCTTTGAAACAAGTCAAATTTGAGTTGTAGGTGAATCAAATAATGAAATTACATTTATGAAAAAAAATGTTATTGTGTTTAATGCGAGGCCGTATCTTGGAACGAACCAAAAATTTCAAATATCTTTTTCAGCAAACATGGCTACGAATGCTTGGCCGAATGATTTTTAAATTCTAAAAAAACCAAATGATGTCCGAAAGTCATGGAACATGTCAAGTGGTCATTATATCATATGCAGAGACTATGATAAAAGTTTAAGCAGGCTTCGAGCAAATTGTCACATACATTACTTACAAACTTTATCGTCTCCTTCTCAACTCTCTGAAACTTTCACGGAGATGTTTTGGTTTGTAAGTAATGTATGCAACAACTTACTCGAAACCTTATCAAATTTTGATCATAGCCTCCACATATGATATCATTATATCATGACAAATCCCATAATTGTCAGACTTCATTTGCTTTTTTTTTAGAATTTAAAAACCATTCGGCCGCATATGTTTGTAGCGGGGTTTGCTGAACAAAATTTGACTTATACCAAAAAATTGATTGAAAAGCAATTAATTAATTAAATATAGCAAATAGATCTAAAAATTTACCAAAATTTAAAATAGAGTACTACATATAATTGTATGTAAAGAGTAGAAAAAGTTTTAAGGGAAGGAGAGGAATTTTTTTTTCTTTGCCAAGTGTCATAAAAAACACTGGCAAACTTGCTTCTTTGCTGAGTGTCAGAAAAAAAACTCTCGGCAAAAGGGTTTCTTTGCCGAGTGCCCAATGGATTGCACTCGGCAATCTTCTGGACACTCGGCAAAGAGCTAGATTCCAGTAGTGCCTGCTGCTTTGGTTTCTGACTAATTGTTATGGCAGTGTGACATTATGTATCAATGGGCTAAAAGCCAGTTTCTAATTAATTAACCCTAATTCCCATTGTTTAACAAAAAGCGGCACGACTGGCACCACGACTCTCAGGTCATTATTGCTAGGCCAGTGACTAACATAAAGAATAGATCAGGGATTGTCAGTCACTGGAACTACAAATCCCTCAATACATTATGTATCCCTCAATACCGTACCGTGCAGACATTGGCATACTGACTATGCCATTCATAGTATGATCAGGCTATGACTCCGACAAATCACTACTGGAAACTTGTAATTCCCTGACCAACGTCAGGCAAAACTAGAATTACCCTATCGAGCTAGTCCTGACAGTATTTTTATTTTCCCTGATGGTAAGTGTACCATAAAAAATTTCATGGCGATATTTTTATTTTTTATGACCATACGTACATTTTTATGCCGATATTTTTACTTTTTCTGACTGTAGTGCACTGTAACGGAATTTCATGTTTCTAGTAGTGAATATATATACGAGATTGGATGCCTCATGATGTCCTTACTAACTCTAGTCTTGATGGACTACATATAATATATATGGCCACAGTGTACCTAACTTCTTTATTTGTGGCGTGTGCTCCTCATCTACAAATAATACTACCTCCTGTTCCGATGTCAATGGATCAGGGGTGCGACCAGCAGATGCATGCGTGTTACAGAGTCATGAGTGAGGTACCACTGGGTATGAGAGGCACCGTGAAGACCCTGCTTGTTTGTTACACAAGTTCCGTAGGGACGATACAGATGATGATCACGGGAGGCCGTAGCCCAGTGTCTGCAGTCTGCACTATGGCTTGCATGCGGTGGCTTGGTGTTTGCATTGTAAACTGTGGAATTCATAGGATGGCTCCACTACAATAGCTGGCTGAGTGAGTGACAAATTAAGGTTGCTAATGCCGAGGAACCAAAAGTATGCCCTTCCTCTAGATTTGTAGTTCCTAGGTGGAGGTAAAATTATTCCATTGTATTGAGGGATTGTGGTTTGAGTTTGGGCTCAATTTGGTGTATGTTTGATGGGCAGCAAGTCCATCAGGTGTCCATATGAACCAACATGTAAATCTTAGTAAACAAATATAAGCTCCTAATGTGCTTAGATCTCATCATTACCCAGGTACCGCGGCATGTAAATTGCACAAACATATATGCCTAATATCAGTTGTCAACTTCAGACAACAAGGCAACAAGTATAGTGGTAGGTCCTGCATGTAAATTGCAGTCAAAAATAGGATGGCGCTTGGCATAGAACCCATGACATGGACAACAACAAATAACTCAAGCTTTATCGATGCAATAAAAATTTACAAGAACATTATTGTTTTTTGCACATTTTAGATTATGGCCATGCACATGCAACGTAATGAACAAATTATTATATGATGACCTAGACAACTTGGGACTAAAGATTTATTCAATAGTATCATTAATAGTCCAATACTCGGTTTTAAACATTGTAACAATTAGGCCTGGGTTCATCCATTTTCACGTGAAGGACCCTTAAAACAACAAGATCAGTTTAATTGACCCACTAGAAACAGGGGCGCGGTGCCGTGCCTACCCTCGATGCCTCCACTGTGGTTTGGTCAAATTTGATTTTTGTGCAGTGGATAACATATAGTAAGAGACGGAATAGAGGGTATCCCACTCTTAAAGAACCTGCAGTCGTAGATGTACGAATAAATCAACTCTTTTCTAAGAGGAGAACGAAAAAAATGCTACCCTTTGATCCTGACAGGGAGGCGTTCGCCGTTCAGTGGGGCAGGTCCAGTTTAGTGTGCGTCAAGGTGATCTTGTTTGCATTCTTGCGTTCAAATTAGATAGATCGAAGAAGATGGTATGCTTAGCCTCATCTCCGAAACTGGTATGCTCTGGTTTGAAAGTTGAAACCTGAAAAAACCTGATAGTTGGAGAAATTGCTTCTGTGTTAATGCTGGCCCTGCATCGCCTGCGTTCAAACATTGCCAAGGTTTGGTGAACGGCTTGCCTTGGAGGTATTTCGTCGAACAGCTGACTGGTGACATTATCGATGTCACTGGCCGCTCTGGCTGTGGGAGCGTGGCCCGTCCATTATGCATCATGGGAACACTCAGGAGCGTGGAGGAGCTGCAAGCGTTAGTTGCGTATCACGCATGCCACGACCCCGTGTTTTTGCGCCCACTGCCAGCATCTCTATGCGTATCTTCCACAAGTGTCTGTGTATCCGTCGCTTCGGAGATGCCCTCCACCTTGCTTCGTTGTGGAAGGGGCCAAGTTCCATACGACAGCCGTGGTGGAGGGAGGCATGGGCGTCGAGCCGTACAAACTACGAAGTGAAGAGGCTTGCGAACGGCGCCGTTGGTTGGCGCATGCTCACCGCCATGGCTAGTACCTAGTGCTTGCAGTGGAAGCAGCTCGTGCGGAAGATGAGGCTGAGCTGATGCAATAAAGGCTCGCGCGCGGCTCCTGCCAGGCGTTGGGTACACACGACCGTGGCTACGAGGAGAGGGCGGCGGCGCCGCAAGGGAGGAGGGCGTGTCCCGAGACCGAGGCAAATAGGACGAGCTCTCAGCCGAGCGGGTTCGTGAGCTTTCGGGACTTTTCGGGTTCATCAATAACGGGTGACAGATCCGCGAATACTCAGATCGAATGGTCCACATCGCTTGTTCGCCAGATCTGACGGTTATCGGGCTATCGGGCGACGTGGCCCTATCCACAGCCCGCGGTCTATCCTGCAGATTCGTTATTAGAAGATTCCGTGGTGGCTGCTGCCCAAGGACCCTTAAAATTGATGGCCTAGTCGTGGACCAGGGATGCCATTAGTCTTCTCTCCACCCCAGCCAACTGATATCGTGACTGCGGATAGCTGCTTCCCTGCTGATTCCTCTTATTCACATGTGTGGAAAGACCATGTCAACTTCTTAACATCATGGCAGTAGTGCGCACAGTGTCCAATGGATTGAGTACTTCTCATACATGCGTGGTTAATTATGAAATGTTGAATACTTTTGCATTGCACAAATGGCATCTGCAGAGATGGTCCCTGCTCCTACCTTTAATGTATGGTCATTGTAAATGGATGATAACAGAGGTCGTCACTGCCTCTGTCTGTGTAAATGGTATCTACAGAGACGGGGAGTTAAGATGGCTGCCGCTGTAAATCAGAGAAAACAAAAAAAAATATATATGTATATGCCCATTGGCTGGCCACTGTACATCGTCTTGGACACTCTTGGCAACCAGCTGGAGCTCCGGCTGCGCCTCGCTGCGGTCCTCTGCTCCACCCAGGAGACAACACCGGGCTCCTCAGCTCCATCTGAACAAGGGAATCTTCGCATGCTGATTCAAGGGTGAGGCAAAACAATGAACAACTCATCACATATGCAAGGATGTGACTGTTAACCTTCTCATTGTGGCTTAGGGCCTCTTCGAGCAGCGCGAAGTGGCATATCGATGTTATCACCGGCATCGAGGCCAATCTGCACATTATGCGCACCACTGCGCCAGCCATCCATGGGGATCTAGCATTACCGGGATCACAACCTGACCTTGGGGATCTGCCAATCGTCCACACCTTCATCTCCATCCAGAATCAGGCCTGAACACATCTTCCCTGCAGATCTGGTTGCTGTCAAACTCACTCATCCTTAAAACAAATTTGGCCGCAATCTGACCCTGCGCGTACTCTGTACTCCACCTTTTGCGTGAGGGAGACCGAATAGAGAGACACACTGGATGACGGTATCTTCCTCTGCACTCGAGATCAGCCCTCTGTCATGGTGCCTCTGTTACGACTAGGGTGGGATGGGAATTGAAGTCCATTCGGGTGGGATGGGAATTGAAGTTCGTTCGGGGCGGAGTAGGTTGGGGCCAGCGACTGCTCACGTGGTGGTGTTAGGCTGGCAACTCTGTGTGGCCAAGGTTCAGACATGTGTGAAGAAGATAATCAGAGAGAGATGCGGGCATTGGCAGTCTTGATTTGTTAAGCATCTTCTAAGATCCTATCTCTCCTAAAATCCTAAAATCACGTTACAGCTTACAATGGTGGTCGTGTAAAAGTAACACCCCGGAAGATAAAAATCAATTTTGTAGTAATGATTACAAATAAAACAAAGGAAAACACGACTTTTGTTTTTTAGTTCATGTGAGCAAATTGCAGGAGCCATGTCAAGCTAATGGAATGTTGAGATATTTCAATCAGGCAAATATTTTTTTTCTAATAATAAACCATTTGAGAGACGACAATGTTTAAAATGATGAGATTCATGGATGGCCATATTTTGATATGCAATTTGCCTGATTGAAGAAAGACAAATAATATAATGATGCAAAAAACATCTATGTGTTATTTGGATGTTTTGTGTTTGTTTACCCCTGTAAACAGATTCCGGTTGTAATTATTAGCAGACAGGAATACAACTGAAACTCGTTACCCCTGTAAAATGCTGTATGGGTGAATGAAAAACAAACTGCTGTCATGTGGCCGCAGCTACAGCTTGATTCAGTGGATAGTAGGACATTGATGCTGATGCAATTTCTACAGACTGCAAAGAAAGAATACATACAACTAACTAGATTCTGTAAGCAGGAATTTCAATCGGATAGCACTTTATCATTTGGAGAACAAGGAACCCCAATTGCTCAAATCATCCTCCAATTGAAAAAAAAAATTGAAATCTGCGTTGGATCCAGCAGTGCAAGAAGAAGATGGCGTCGAGTGTTCATAACATCATCTGTGAGGGGAAGTGAGGGAGATGACGGAGCAAATATGAGAAATCGAGTTGCAAGTTGCAACTGTGTCCCATCGGCACTAACCATTAGCATGTCATCTCCGCTGATGTACGTCGATGATGATCAAATCGCGGTCGCAGTTGCCGAAATCGGCTCCTCACCTCCGCCGCGCCGGTGCTAACCGCAAACGGAGCGCCAAAGATCCCTATCGCTGCCATCGCCGCACCAGTGCCTCCACACGCCCATCATCCGTGGCGCAAACATGCTGGAGGGGGGAGCCACCGCCCAGGTCCTAACCTGGGGAGAAGATGAACGTGCTGAGGTCCAGGACTGTGGGGAGCCACCGCCAACGTCTAGCATCCATGCCGCGAATGTGCCAGAGCCCAGAGAGGTGGAGACCAAGCAAGTGCATGGGATGCCCGAGCCCGATAGTTGTCTTATATTTTTCCAAACCTTGTGAGCAGATTATTTTTTTGGTGGTTTTGGCCAAAACCGATTGTAAAATTATTGTGCTAACCGGCCATCCAAATAATAAATTCTAGACTGGATTGAAAATATTTTAGGACCCGTAATTTACAAGGGTTTCGAGCTGAATACCGGACTTCCAAACAATTTAGAGATCAATAAGGCACCTGCTTATTTTTTCTAGATCCGTATCTCAAAGCCATACTACTTCAGGTGATCGCCGTGGATCCATTCAATATCGTACACCTTCTACAGCACACGTCACATGAACCGCCACAAACTTGAAGGGATGGACTACAACGAACGGCTGCCCTTATTCTCCAGGTACCAGCAATGCCAGGTATAGAGACTCTTCACGGGTGTCCTGATATTATGGTGGCTTCACTCCCTACTATTGCAAATTCATATTTTGGACTGCTGGTAACTTCCTTTCTTATGCCTCCTATTCCCATGTACTGAACATTTTGCTAGCTGTGTCCTAACTCTCGCCATCTCGGGACATTTTTCACGTCATGTGGTTGTTGATTTGGTAGTTTTAGGTCTCCATGGCTAAACATGTTAATATAGTGGGCAATGCAATCACATTGCAACAACTCTAAATAATATATATATATCATACTCTATACATTGATGATAAAAAATATAAGGCATGGAGATGTGTTCATTCCTGGGATCTTTTAGATTTCAAATAAATATAAGGGAGAGCTGTCTAGTGAAGATTGGCAACCGATATATGAGTCAGGTTCAGATCCCTGTCTCGACTGTCTCCTGGAAAGGCATCTAAGAACAGTTACCCTCATTATCGAACTAGACAAAGGCAATCTTCTCTCCAAAATTAAAAACAAAATCACCTTATGCAGCCGTGTTTCCGTGTTTGTGGCATTAAATAATTGTTTAGTTATATATATTCAACAGTCACCTTCAGCATATCGAAGCGTTAGAAAGAAAAAAAAACATGGAGAGAGAATCTGAGGCGTAGTGTCATGGGTGCTTGTCATGAGAGGATGGAGTTGGACATTCTGGCGACTAAACGAGGCAAGCAATCGGCATCATAGCAGACAGCTTTGATGACATAGTAGAGAACTAGGTGTTGGTCATGGAAATCTTTTTGGGTGACAAGTTAACCTGGTTCTGTCCAGAGTCTTATGATGTTTTCTAGTTCTCTTTAGAACATCTGATGCTCTTTTGTTTCTCCATTCTTATCATGGTTGTGGAAAGTAGGAAGGTATTAACTCTTCCGCGGTAGTCTGTCTGGTAAGCTGGTCAGATGTTTCCCTCTTGTACTGGTGGTCAAGCGCAGTCTGTGCTTCCTATGGCTGTCCCCTCTGTTAAAATCCAAACTCTGGATTTTCGTTCGTATGAATGAGAACGGGAAATGTCCCCGTACCGAAAAAACAAATATGAGATGGTGCGTTGTCTCTGTGCTTACTGCTCGGGCTCAAGAACTGCTCTCATTGCTGCCAAGAACGAGCTTTACTTTCACACCACCAAGTGGATAAATCATTGGTTCTAGTATTATTGATTTAATTTCTGCTATTTTCCACGTGCCCTCACTCTTAGAGTTAAGGCTAAGCATTGTTACTTTTTCGATGCACTACTGGAAAAGAAATTGACTTTCTAGTTTTGCCTTCACGAAGTCACTCAATTTCATGACTGATAGGACAATTACAAGACACAAAGAAGGACAATTTTCCAGTGTGGAAAGTCCACTGATAGAAAATTCTGTTTTTTCTGTTGTTTCATGTATTCGTTTCCCTATATTGTTGAACACACAGAAACATGTCAAAGAATAAAAGTATCCCGCCAAGGCCTTGTTTAGATTGGGGATGGAGAGAAATTGAAAAATCCTGTAGCATTTCATTTATAGTTGGTAAATACTATCCAATCGTGACCTAACTAGACTCAAAAGATTTTTACAACCAAACTGTATAATTAGTTATTTTTTATTTATATTTAATGCTCTATACATGTGGCTACAAATTGATGTGATGGAGAGAGATTGAAAAGTCCTGTAGCATTTTATTTATATTTGGTAAATATTGTCCAATCGTGGCCCAACTAAGCTCAAAAAATTAGTCTTGTGATTTACAACTAAACTGTGCAATTAGTTATTTTTTATTTATATTTAATACTCCAAACATGTGGCTACAAATTGACGTGATGGAGAGAGAGTGAAAAAATTTGGAATTTGGAGGTAATCTAAACAAGGCCCAAATTCTCATGCTGACAGGGCCTGACATGGGCGCGTCGTCACGCATCTGCACGTCCTCACAGAAAAGGGCGCCCTCATGCACAGACACCTCTGTATCTGCGCGTCCTCGCGCAACAGAGCTGGCCAAGAAAATCTATTGCCCACAACCTCCCATGGGCAAGCACGCACGAGCACGCATGCCTCTCTTGTGAGTCGTGTAGCAGCAGCTCGGCCTGCCGCCCCCCTCTATGAAGAAATGTGTAGCTACAACTGCCCTTTTCCAGGCTAGCTAGGCACTAATTCCCTTTTGCCTCCAATTCCTATGTGGTTACCTCAGAAGATTTGCGTAGCCACCCTGCCACACTCCATCTGTTTCCATACACAAAACGCTAAACATGGCCACCAACGGCAAGAAAGAAGCACTATATATAGGCAATAATAATAATAATGATATGGTACCTGCATATCATTGGAGCTGGGGACTCGAAAAAAATTGCATATCTAGCCCGAGCAGCTGTCACGGTAGAGTGATTTTTCAAACGAAATACATGCACCATGCGTCCAGCAGTACTTGAACTAGTCTGCTAATGTTGAGTTTAATTGTGTTTGAAATAAATCAAACAAGCTTTCCAGCTGACCAATGGAAGGTAAAGGCTACTACTCAGCACGATGCACACAGACGAGTAGAGGATTCAAGCAAGGGAAGTTCAATTTTTTTCTTTTAGAGAGAGGAAAGAGCCATAGAAAAAGCTAGAAGATGACGTCTCTATGGTGACCATGAACTGAGTCAACTCTGCATTGTTTGCTATATATATGATGCAGCTTCATGCTACGCAGTGGATCTTGAGATGTCTGCAATCGCAGGCATACCTGCAGAGCCACAACTCTCAACTACACGTGTGGTGGACTCAATTCACGGCCGTTCCGCTGCCGCAGGAACAGAAGCTATTGCAGGAACAGAAGCTGTCGCGACTTGCTTGTTCTTCTGCTACTCAAAGTCTCGCACTGCCTGTACTCCATGTGAAGTAAGCCAAGACTAAAGATCTGAAGTAAGACGGCCCAGATAACAAGATTGACTCGGAGGATACTCTGTATTCTCTACATTAAAACTCCACTCCTGAACGAGATCGAGAAATGTTTATTTCACATGCAGAACTAGTGTCTGCAGCTTCTGACAGCGGCTTCCCATGTGCCTCCTCTGCCTATCAGACATGACTCGGTATATTAATTAAGGACACCATCCTCCTGAAAATGTCTCATCTTGTTCATTCTGCTTTTGTTGGATAGCTAGTGCTGGATATCTGCGGATGTGTACATTGGTCACAGAAGGGTTAATATAGAGGGAATGCCACTTCTCTTTAATGGTGGTGGTGTTTCTGTAGGTGAACTATTATAATATCCATACACTACAAACATCGCCTGTATATATCATATCTTGTAGCAGCTCATCCTTGGGGACTACACCAACTCTGCGTTGGTCTATATGGAGAACATAACTTAGCTTTTTTAGGCCTAGAAAATGTGTTAGTTGAGACGTAGAAATAAGAGGTCAAATAATCTATACAGTTAAATTGTTATAGGTATACAACAATTATATTAATCAATTGAAAAATATTGGTTTATCCTAACATGCTGCGATCATAGTGCAAAAAACATGTTATGATATTAATTAACATGATTTCTGTATTTAGTTACATAATTGTTTTATAAATTTAAAACCAAGATATTAATTTTACAGCGTAATTACTGTACTGTGTCGCAGAATAGAGAATTAGTAAGAAATGAATACAAATTTTTCAATAAACGGACTACATTGACATTGTCTTCTTGGATTTTTGACAGATCAGAATTCAAATTCCTTTGATATGTTACTCAAGCTTATCCAGTTCTACAGTTCATTCCAGAATAAAATCAGATTAGTCAACTGCGTGCAGCTTGACGCTGTTTTTGCCAACTCCGGGTTCACCAGCAGCCGTCAGAAGACCAATCCGCAGGCTGCTCTTCCGATGAACCAGCTCCATGAGCATCATATGTCAGCAGTCCTCGGCTAAAAGGATCAACAACAACAACAAGAAGCATGGGCCCATGTTCTATAACTGTGTGAGGAATTAATCGCAGGATATGACCCGTTCAAGCAGACTGACTGGTGTCAATTGAGTTCAGTGTGCTGTTTCAGTAACTAAAACAGCCTTGGATACACCAAGTCAAAATTAAAAAGCATCTGCTTACAGTCAAATTGGCAAATACTAAATTAAAATTTGAGCATACAAAGAACAAATGTTCTGGTAGGCATGGACCGTGCAGTGTGGCCACCATTAGGTCGTTGTTGTTTGTACCAGCACAGTCCATCATCAGCAGACCGTGGACGGTATGGGACATACAATAAGAATCTGACATAGCTTCATCCTGCATATGTTGGCTGGAACACCCCCTACGCTCCATGACTTCAAATATAGGAGTTGACTCATTACAGAACGAAAAGAGGCTGTACAAAAACGGAGGATCTTGCCCAGTGTTCATTCCCTGTTGCCTCTTTTTCCCATCTTCAATTGCAACGATTTTATCTAGTGATTTTCTACTGTCTTCCTGTACCTACTCCTGCTGCTATGTCCTCATCTATTGTTTGGTGAGCCAGGAAGAAAAACAACACTATATACTATAGAACTAGATGTGGGACTTAGTCCTTGTCATTTTAGGACCATCCCCAACAGGACCTTTTGACGCAATATAATAAAGGCACAGTACAACAACACTTAAAATTATGAGTATAGCTGTACCTATAATCTTGGTAGATGAGCTTCATTGCACGAATTGTATCTTGGGACATGCTTGGACAATCTCAGCTTCATTACAAGTGATTTAGAAAAAGTAAAATACTTAGAATTGCACTTACATTTACAACAAAATAATTTAATACAGCAACGCCAGCATCTTACGGCAGCGTTTATCAATAGGACCAGCGGCAGCAAGAAGCATGCATGGGCTGTGACTGGTCAAACAATCTTGGAAGTGGGTGAAAAGATGTCAAATGTACTCCATTGATTATCAGTTACACGATAGAACTCTGCATGTTCAGACGGAAGAACTATGGTGGTACCAAAATTGTTTTCCATGTAAGGCACTAATTCACTTTTGCCTCCCTTTCCTATGTGGCCACCTCGAAAGGTTTGCATAGCCACATTGTATCCTTTCCATACACAATGCTAAACATGACCAACAAAGGGAAAAATAGAAATTATATGTAGGCAATAACACTGATGAAGTCATGAAGATTGCTGGAAGCTGCAGACATTTATGTTTCATAGTAGAGGGCTTGCTGACCTATGAGGAAATGCCTTTTTTACATGGCCCTGATCGATGTAGCGACCACACTTCTTCCTTATTTAGATAGACATGAAGACTGAACATTATAGGTGTGGTGCAATGGGAACGAGTAGGTCGGCAACACGAGAGCGAGTTGGATCCATGCCAGATGTTTTTGTGTCAGAAAAAATTCTAGGAAAAATTCTTTGGAGTAGCCCTATAAACACCTAGAGGATGATGGTGGAATGCATGTTGTTCTTTTTTTCGAAAGCATGTGCTGCACGTGCTTCACTAGAGGAAGTTAGAACTGAAATACACAGCCCATGTGGCTTGACGGCGAGGTGCCATAGAACGACAGCGGTGGAATACTAGTGTCATGATGTCACTGTCGAAACTTACTGCATGTTCAACAGCTTGGTGAGCTGTAAACATGGCGAGCACCAAGGCAAAATCTCAGAGGTGGTGGAAATTAAGGGAGAGAGGATAAATAGGAGAAAATCTTTGTATTATATTTACCAAAAAAATTATGTAAATCTTAATAATGTTGCATTGCGTGATTTCTTGATGTGACAATTTTTTCTTTTTGGAACAGTGAAACGTGATATATATATATATAAAGAGGCAAAACTTTCAGCTAATTTTTTCTTTTGCGGGATCCGGCCACATGCCACCGGATCGAGCCACCCGGCACCACTGAAGGGACGGGGAGGGGGAAGACTGTTGGGGGTCGCAGAGATCAGGGCCACCGCGCCGCCGTGACACCGGTCTAGGTCGGTGCCGCCGCTCGAAGGTCCGCCTTGCCATGGATCCTGCCACCGACACGAGTGGGGGATGCCCCGCCCTAGATCTGTGCACACACAGGTGAAGCTGACTGTGCGCCCCAGACGGTTCACGAACGCGCCGCCGCCGTGGGTGGAGGCGATCAGCACGTCGCGGCCGCCTCGTGTTCCTCTGCCACCGTCTTCACCAGACATGCACCACCTTGTAGCCGCCATGGGTGCAGGTTCGCAGTGCTGCCACCGCCACCGTCGAGAGAGAGAAGAGGTGGGGTGGAGGGACGCTGCTGTCAGAGAACGGGGTGGGGGCACGGCGGGGGAAGAAGGGGGTGGGGGGATGGCGCTGGGAGGAAGGTGGTGGGGGACGGCGCTAGGGGAGAAGTGGAGGTGCCCTGGGGAAGAAAGAAAGGGTGGAGGGCTGGAGGCACCGGGGAAGAAAGAAAGTGGTGGATGTGAGTAAAACAAAACCCTAGCTCTTGTTTTTAAATACGGTTAATAGAAAACGACCGCCATGTTAAATCCCGAGGTATTTTTTGGGGTGTTGGATTTTTTACCACCACGGTTAATGAATGGGTATCATCTGGCAAAATCATTTCTGTACTTGTGTCTGCTTGATGAACCTGCGGTTTGAGCATCATTGGCTGCGGTCCTTGGTTCATAGGATCAATCTCAACTTGAAACATGCCCCGTGTGTGCCCGAATCTCTTGCTTGACTTGGCACTAATTCCCTTTTGCCTCTGATTCCTAACAATTAATAGTAGTAGGTGAATATGGAGTTCATATAACACAGGTTGTTGTATGGTTAACAGTAAGCATGCAGTATCATATGGGAATGACCAATGTGTAAACTAATTTACCTATGCCACGTATATGCGCGGAAACGGTATGCGTACATAGCTGGGTATATGTGCTTTACATAATGTACACTCGGATTGTAGCGTTCGAAAGTCCATAAACCGCCTGCCATGCTTTGTTCAGAAAGCATCGTTGCACTCTTAGGATGAAACAAATAAAAATGGGAATGACCAGTGTACAAATTCAAGCAGCTGGAATGGAGAAAGCAACTGAAAAAGAAGTGTATCCGACAATGGCTAAAGAGAAAGCTCGTTGTGTTGTTGGTATGATCATATTTTATAACCAGTTGTGAAAGCTATGACTAAGTAACTCTAGCAGACTACCTATGCTAGATTTGGGTTGTATAGAGGCTAAAAATCCTAGGTCGACTACCCAATAAATTCCTCCTCCCATCATCTATTTCTGTTAGCCAACAGATGTGACTACCTATTATTCCCCCGTGGGCCTCACTCTCTCTCTCTCTCTCACTCTCTCCCAGCGCTCGCACGGTCATAGGCATTCGCCCTGCCCCCATGGCTCATTGGAGTTGTACTGCTCCACGACGCGATAGTCCTACTCAAAGGCTTGGCTCTACTCCTAGAAGCATCACCAGTGTGCCCGCTGTGCAGTGGACACCTCTCTGGCGTGGCTCCTCCGTTTTGGGTGGGGCTCCGATGATGCCGCCTTCTTCGTCATGGCCCATCTCTGCTCATCCTCCTCACCGTGGGCAGCAGGCAGCCTCCCTAGCGCGGCCAAAAGGCGGCCATAGGTGCACGTACGGCAATCTCCCCAGAGCGGCCACAACTCCCCCCAATGACGGCCATCTTCTCGTCATCATGGACCCACATGTCATTCACTCCGCAAATGAATTTAGGTTGTCACTTTTGGCAGTGTTGCCGGATTAGAAGACAATAAATGAGTAGTTTAGAAATAGGTGGCTACCTAATCATACTAGGTACGATAGTGTTGCTGGAATTGCTCTAAATAGAGGCTATATCAATTGATCGGAGTAATTCGGCTCTTCTAAACCTTGTATAGCAAAGGCATGCCAAAACAAACAGTCACTGCTAAGAAATAAATATTTGAGGTCGAGAACCCTAACCCAGGTGTCAGCAAAACCTAATGACTCTCATTTTTGGAGAGGCCTCATGCATATTAAAGAGGAAGTATTTGCGAGGGGTTCCTTCATAATTAAAGATGGGACCAATACGAGGTTTTGGGATAATATTTGGGTAGGGGATAAGCCCTTCAAAGACCGATACCCGAGCTTATATAATATAGTTCGAGCACCCCACGACACTGCATCACGAGTTATGGCCACAAACCCTCTTAATATTTCCTTTAGAAAGGCCCTAGTTGATAACAAGCTTACGGAGTGGCTTAATCTGGTGGCCAGCATCTCAGATGTTGTTTTGGTGGAAGGCAAGGATTATTTTAGATGGCGCCTTACTAAATCTGGGCTTTTTACAGTCAGATTTATGTATCTTGATGCTATAGATACACATCCACCGTTACAACACTCTAAGATCTGGAAACTGAAAATACCTCTAAAAATTAGGATTTTTCTCTGGTTTTTACAAAAGGGAGTCATTTTGACCAAGGACAACTTAGCCAGGAAAAACTGGAAAGGCAGTCAGAAGTGTTCGTGTTGTAACATGAATGAAACTATCCAACACCTCTTCTTAGACTGCCCTCTTGCGAAGATGCTTTGGAGGGTTATTTTCTTAGCCACCGAGCTGAACCAACCTAGATCCATCAACCACATGTTTGAGAACTGGCTTAGTAATCAGAATAATAATAAGGTTAAGGCCTTGATTTGGGTTGGGGTAGCTGCTGCATGCTAGGCTATCTGAAAATGCCGGAATGATGTAATCTTTAAACGTTTGAAAACTAACTCTATTATGCAGGTGATTTTCAGGGGCGCATATTGGCTACGCGTCTGTGTCCAGTTGCAGCGTGACGAGCAGGTCAAAGACACCCTCATTTTGATGAGCAAGAAATTGGAGACGATTGCCTTAGAATTCTCTAATAGAGGGTGGAAGCATTTCTATCGTTTGCTTTAGTCTTTACCGCTATGTCGGTCGAACAGTGCTTGTTCTGTTAATTTTGAACTTGTATCAGTTGGCTGTGTACATCGACGGATGTAGAGGCCGGATCATATATCCATTATCGAAAAAAAATGTGCGCCCATTTGTCTAAAATAATTGGTTTCAGAAGCTGATGGATCAACTTTGGAGTGCGGGGTGATTAAAAAAAAGTAGCCCATATTTTGCATACGCTTTTTTATAAATAAATAAAGTTAAATTTTTAATAAATAAACTTCAAACATGTGTCATGTGCACTGTAGGAGTCGTGCTAAGACGACGTGTTCTATGCGTAGTGAGCACAGGTGTGCTCGTCGTGCGCACATGGGTTTGTGAGCACGATAGCTGTGTGAGTACTTGTGTCTTCTAGGTGTCGTGCACGTTGTGGCGGTGTTATAATCAATTGATTTATTTTATAATCAATAAATAAACTTCAAACATGTAATGAACTACGGGTCGTTTATTAAATGGCCGCGTGTGCGAAGACTTGCTGTGAAACAGTACAACGCATGGAACGTATTGATTACTCCATAGAACCCCTTGTATGGGTTATGAGAGGCCAAATAACTAGAATTTCGTGGTAAAGGGAAAATTCAATTTTACTGAGTCAGTGCCATCGATCGATCTGTTGGCTCAGTTCTGATCGATCTGTTGGCTCAGTTCTTGGGAGGTGTTTATAGAGGTATAGTTTGAGTATGTATACATTACACCGCAACACCGCATCACCGTTAAACATCTGACGCTAAAGCTTTTTTTAACTATAGTTGATCTGAAGCTAAAGATAACTAAGAAACTATCTAACGCTAAATCCTTATTTAGGGACTTACAGTCTGACGCTATATGATGGGGACGTGATTTCCGATCTTCTGTTAGGTCCTAGATAACTCTCGCTTTGAGTGGAACGCGACACACTGATCCGGCTTTAGATCAAAAGACCTGAACCCTGCAACCTTAGCACCATGATTCCTCAGGTTATCAACCGTGTCACCAACCGGTTGACCTCGCCAAAAAGGCTAGTCCGTGCCTGCGAAGCGAAGAACACAAGCAAGAACTCAAAAGAACGCGGCACGAAAGTTGGGACAAACTACGATGAATGATTAAGTTCTCAAGTTGGAGTTCCACAAACCGATGAACAACGACTGTCAATGGACAGAATAATCTAAGCAAAACCCAAAACCTAACGATGGCGGCGACTAATGAATATAAAAGTATTAGGGTCGTCGCCTACCCTGGACGCGCCCCCTAATGAGCTCAACACGACACACGGCCCAACGGACCAAATAAAGGTGACGCAGCACCTGGACAGATTCTGGATGCTGACTTGTTTCGACAATTCCCATTGACCCCGAAGGAATTTTGACGTGAGACCGCTTGCATTGGCTCCCTTATCAAATTATCTTTCCAACCATAGCTGAACCATCGAAAACGGAGTCCGTATGCGTCCGTGGCACTGACATTAAGACAGACTGCTCCTGGAGGCCGAGGTAGACTCGAAATCGTGCTGGACAGGACCTCCGGCTTGTGTTGCACGTCCTAGATGGTCTTCCTCGCCTCCACACCTTCCTTGAAGTTCCTCGTGACCCTCTCCACTGTTCCTAAGCAATATAACATCACTAGGTACCAATCTATTCTCAAATTATAAAACGGATCACTTAAGAACGAACTCACATGTAATTTTAGTTATCGCATTCGAGTTCGGGTCATTGGCCCTTGCGGTATAGTAGAAGGATCAGTAGTTGTATCCAAAGGAGTGATGTCCTCATCACTATAGCTACTCAGCTGAAAGCACATATACAGTGAATCTATCGGCAAAAATAAATGGGCCCTACCTGGATCGCGCGTCAGCTTATATTCAGCTCCTTTTGGCCTGGCCCATGAGTATACGCTAAACCCTTCTCTTACCCAGATACCAAATCTAAGGGATGCCCAACTTGCTTGCGCCGCCGCTTTTCTGCATCCAAATCGCACCCCCTCGACCGCTCGGTCCTAGATCTCTGCCTGCTGCCGCACTCTAGCTCCTTGAGTTTATCAAGAGGTGTTGGCCCCTGGTTGCTGATGATCTTCTTAGTCTCTTCAATAGCTTTCATTCAAACCAGGTATGCCTCTAGTCTAGAGTATTAATAGTTCAAACATTGTTTTGATACCAAAGATTGATGGCCCTCAAAGTTTTTCTGTTGACAGACCTATTTCACTGCTGAACGGCTCTATAAAGGTCCTTACAAAGCTCATAGCCAATAGACTGCAGGGAAGAGTTAAGGAACTAGTGTTTTAGAATCAGTACGGATTCATCAAGACATGGACAATCTAGGACTGGTTAGCCTAGGCCGTGGAATATATTCATCTCTGCCACAAATCCAAAAAGGAGCTTGGAGCTTATCATTTTTGAAGCCAGATTTTGAAAAAGCCTTTGATAAGATTGATCATGGGGGCAATCATAGAAATAATGAAGGCCAAGGGCTTTGGACAGAAGTGGCTTAGATGGATCAATGACATCTTGGGGTCAGGGACCTCAGCTGTCATGCCTAATGGTGTTCCAGGAAAGATTTTTCATTGTGAGAGTGGGGTTAGGTCAGGTGATCCTCTTTCCCCACTTCTATTTGTCCAAGCTAGCAGCTCACCTCTTACAATCAGTTGTGAACAAGGCAAAGGACCTAGGCATACTGAAGCTGCCAATCCCACTAAACTGCACAAATGATTTCCCAACTATTCAGTATGCTGGTGATACACTAGTGATTACGGAAGCAATCAGTACACAGTTGGTTGCTTTGAAAGCGTTATTGCACTCTTTTGGGCAATCCACTAGTTTAAAAGTAAATTACGGTAAATCTTTCATGGTACCACTTAACATTGATAATGAAAAGTTACAACACCTAGAAAGAACCTTCAATTGTCAGACATGAAGCATGTCTTTCACTTACCTTGGATTACCCTTGAGCCTTACAAAACCCAGAACCATTGACTTTTGGCCACTGGTTACAAAATGTGAAAGAAGATTGGCTGCAACCTTAGTGTTCCTAAGTCAAGCAGGAAGACTAGAGCTAACCAATCTGCACTGACTGTAATGCGAACATTCTATATGAGCACTTTCCTCCTACAGCAGGGAGTGATAGATCAAATCGACAAATTCAGAAAGTTATGACTTTGGAGAAGTTCTGATATCAATGCCAAACAGATGCCAAAAGCAGCTTGGACAGTGGTTTGTACAGAAAAGAAAGGAGGAGGATTGGGAGTAATCAATATCAAAACTCAGAATGAAGCGTTATTGCTGAAACACTTACATAAGTTCTTCGACATGGAGGATAGTCCCTTGGTGGCTCTGATGTGGAGAGATGCGTCCTCTACTATGCTACCAGGATGCTCAAAGAAATGATTATTTTGGTGGAGAGACGTGTTGAAACTTCTGGAGAAATACAAAGGCATGGGCAGAGTACAAATTGATGATGGGGCTTCCTGCCTACTCTAGGTTGACCTATGGAATTTTGCCCCCATAAACCAAGAGTTCCCACATCTGCATTGATATGCAAAGAATAAGAACATTGGGTTTGATGCTGCAGCTGCGCAAAATCCAATTTCTTATCTATTCCATCTGTTGCTTTCCCAACAGGCTCATGATCAGCTTTTGCAGCTGCAAGATTTATTAGAAGAAACGATGCAGGTGGATGCTCATGATACATGGTCTTATATTTGGGGGTCCAACCTTTTCTCAGTTAAGAAAGCTTAGACACCTAAGTGGTCATGAGACGGTGCATCCTGCTTTCAAATGGACTTGGGACAGCTCTTGTCAAAGTAAGCACAAAGTTTTTTTTGGCTACTCTTAAAGGACAGAATAAGCACAAGGGAACTAATGAGAAGAAAGAACGTGGCTCTAGACGATCATAGTTGTGTTCGCTGCTTGGGAGGTGTAGAAGAGTCTCTCAACCACCTGCTTTAGAATGCCCTTTTGCGGTCCAGTGTTGGGCTTTGGTTAATCTGCAGGTTAATATTGTGGATGGCTCGTTCCAAAATTTGCAGAACTTCAGAGAGCAATTGGGGGTCTCTTTCTTCATGGAAATAATAATCCTGATGGCTTGGGCAATCTAGAAATCAAGAAACGATCTCATCTTCAGACAGATAAACCTTTCCATTCAAGCAGCGAAGTTAAACTTTATGAATGAATTCAACTGGCTGCTGCTGAGAGCCAAGAAAAGATACTTCCCTGAGATTGATCAATGTATTGCAAATCTTCAATAGGGCTTCTTTTAGCAGTTGTGTTACTGCCTTTTCTCATTTCCTTCTTTGTTAGTTGAGTTTCCTGGTTCTCAGGCTCAAGCTGGCTTACCTGCTTGGTAAACACTTTGTTGCGTGGCTAGGGCCTTCCCCCTTCTTTCCTTCCCCCTTCTTTTTGCTTTCTTCTCTCTGTCTTTGTTATATTCATACTTTTTTCCTAATAAATCGCTGGAGGGGTGAAAACCCCCACAGTCTCTTAAAAAAAACAGTTAATAGAAAAGGGCATGTGTTGGTTCTTGGCTGCACTATTGCTGAATTACCCGTTAGAATGCCAAGGAGGTCTAACAAGAAGCGTTGGTAAGATATTGAGAGATCACTAGCTAGATGCTGCATCAGTTGAATTCAACACCGACTTGACGCTACGGATGCCAAAGTTGTTCAGGTACCACAACATTTGTCCATCCTACTAGTTAATTCCTTCTTGCATCCTATTCCCATGTATGCGTTACCACCCAAGCTTTTTCTAGCCATTAATTCCTGTCTTCATTGTATTCTCATGCTATTTGTCAATAGCTTTTAAGTAAAGTTACTTCACCACTATTTCAACGTGGATGGGGAGAAAGAGGCATTATATAGAGTCATGTAGGGTTTGCTCCCAAAACGTGCTATTGAATTTAAAATAAAAGAAAAATCTGGCCTGGCACACATTGGTGGTTGGCGACCTTACTGACTCTTTGATCCGATCCGTAAAAAACTTTTTTATTTAGTTAGCCACACCAACCACCCTAGAAATGTTCTTAGGATGGTTTCCCTTAAAATTTAACTCAAATTCATTCCTAAAAAAAATCTTTTGTAAGACACTTTAAAATGGGTTAATGTCTGGTATTAACCGAGGCGGTTACCGCCTTATAAAATAAAACAAGGCGGGAAAGTTTCAAAGAACTGCCTCACCTAATCTATATTAATTGAGGAGTCCACTACTAAAAAATTCTTTGGCAAGACACTTCAAAATGGCCCTCGGAGGCGGTTGGGCTAGAAAACCGTCTTGGTTAATCAGTTCCAGCTTAACCAGGGCCACCGATCCAGCAACCGCCTAGATTAATAGGTTAACCGAGGCGGTTGGCTTAGGAAAACTGTCTTGGTTAATTGTTATTAACCGAGACGGTTGTTTTAACTGAACTTCCTGAATTAATCTTTTAACTGGGGCGTTTGTTATAACGCTAACCTCTAAGTTAATAAAAATTAACTGTCCAATTCCTGACGGTCATAGCGCCAGTGCACCAAAGGATTTTTAGAAATGATGCTCAAGTCCATCACAATCATCTGTTTTTGCATATCGATGAACTCACAAATGATCAGCTTCTAAATTACACAACCGAGGATGCACACCAGTCCAAAAAGCGATAACATCAGCACAAATTAAAAATGGCGTTTGGAGTATTTGGCAATGCGCTGGAATATTCAGGTGATGCGAACATCGAAGTGCATCCAGGTCATCCTTTTATCCGACCACTGGTGTCCCCGATAACAAGCCTTGAGTCCCATCTGGTGGTGTGAGCTTTCTGCGCAGAGATACGATCCTAGGAAATGACTTCGACCTCTCCAGGTCCTCTCCCAAGGTCGCTCTCGGGAACTCGTGTGCCCAATGTTCGATTTGCTGGTCGCCACCGTGGATGTCGGGATGTGCGGGCTTCCATCCCATGCAAACTGATTCTCAACCGAGTCCTATAATAGCAAATTTCTCACCCAGCTTAGATCCCTTTGTCTCATGAAACAGTCCACTGAAGTAGCCTCGATGACCTTGTGGCAAAGCTCCAGCGATGTCCGGGAAGGCACAGAATTCAACCTTGCGCACAGAGTCGGCCAGCCATCACCTTTCGTCGATACTCCTGGAACCGTCATTTTTTTCCTATGCACATCTACTTTCCGCATGCCTCCTCTTCCCAGTAGATAAGATACTCTCAGCTCTAGGCTCCCACTCCGAGTAGATAATCTACTTACAGCTCTAGTTTCTAGCTACATACCTCCTGTAAGAATTGTCCTTGTTCTATATATGGGCTAAGTATGCCTTGGCACGTACGGATGTGCCCGAATAGAGAAATAAGCATTATATACAGAGAGTGAGAGGTCATGCCAACAATAAATGTGGAATTTTAGTAGGTACATATATAGTGTTAGTTGGTATTTATATGGAACAAATAGTATACTCTATTGGGCCCTACTCTTTCTATTCCGAGTTACAATTCACTTTAATGAGGTTTGCCTATCCAACATTGCCCATGTTTTTTGAGTTGATTTCTATAATCAAAATAAATTAGCTATTCAAATTTTCTAGGTAGAGAGTATAATGAAACCAAATTCATGTTCTAAAAGTTTTTAAAATTTTGTAGAAACTTTGTTCAAATTTAATATGTTTGACTAACGATAAATCCTAAATAATTTACAATTTTGAGTAGAGAACAAAAGGGTTTAATTAGACTAGTACAAAACTGGGCTGCAGTCCCCAATGGGAAACCCAACAATGAATCCTGGACTGAAGCCCCCACCCTGGTCAGAACTCCGAGTGAGTGGGGACCTTTATTACCGGCCTATATAATGATTTCTGATCTGATTTTATATGCTATATCAAGAGACTGCCAGAACAATGGTTTTTGTAGTGGTATCGTCTAATTCTTTCCTGCACAGACGCCTGTAACTAGGAATGAGAGACTCTAGCTGAATTGCCTTAAAATGAACCTTGGGGTATTAGGAATTTAGAAGACAAGAATTTTTTTTCTACAGGAGCGGTTTGACAACATCACTGTTTCCAAAATAGCTAGTGAGCAGTAGCTCTATTTACGGAGGCAATTCAAAAACAACCACCTCATTGTTGTTGAGTTGGTCCTCTTGAGATGTACGCACCTATAAATGGAAACAATTTTTAAGGAAGACAGTTCCAGTGCAGCCATCAAAAGTATCCTGCTCCTGCATGTTGCCACCATTTTTATTGAGGCACACTTCGCCGTACCAGCTGTTACTGTTAGTCCCAAGAACCTCAGCCAGGTCCATGGCAATGATGATGGATCGGGAATCTAAAGTGTGAGAATCCCAACAACTGGTCTCAAGTATTCTGGGAGCCAGCTCAGACTTGATTCTACTATCATTTGATGATGTATATGGTGGATCTCAATACTCAACCAGCATGCCACTATGTCTATGGTCAAAAAGTCAAAGTGATACTAGAAGTCGCGCGCATCATCGCATCAAAACTGAACACACATGATAACTCCTGATAGTAGCTGACCACACCTCTCACATTAACCCAGATCATAGTGGATGAGATTGCTGGTAAGCACAGGGACATGAGAGCTAAAATGACCTTCCGAAACTTCTCTATCTGAAACCCATGCTCTGCCCCAATGCCAGAGCCGCAAAGCAGAGCAACAGTTGATTGACAAGGTCATGTTGTGGTCCTCGGCTGCACTATTCACTAGTACACAAAGCATTTATCTTGACGGTAGGGATTATTTTCACTTTGGCGGTTTTGGCTTAGAGACGCCTGCGGAAATCGACAAACGGGCCCCACTTTAGAACCGCCCGGTGGAAAAAGAGGCTAGCACTGGCGGTTCCTTAAAGGGAACCGCCGAGTGTAAATAGCTTCATTTACACTGGCGGTTGACTTAAGGAACCGCCAGTGCTAATGAGCATTTTCACTAGCGGTTACCTTATGTCAACCGCCAGTGAAAATGTAGCTATTTTCACAGGCGGTTTCCTTAAGTGAACCGCCAGTGATGATCCTCTCCTATATATACCCCGCTTCTTCCTCCCCACCACAGTCCAATAGAACTGTAGCTCGAAACAGTTCTTCCATGGAGGAACTTTGGAGGTCCAGATTTCACTAAATACAAGGGGGAGGTTTTGCTCTTGATTTCTTCGGTGGAGGTGACTAAAAAATGTTAGTTTATGTATTTCTTGCCTCATTTCCCCCATTCTTGCTCAATCCCACCCACATTTGAGATCTAGGGTTTCACCTCATGTGAGAGAGAGAAGGGTAGCTAGGTTTTTTTTCTCCATAATTCTAGTCACTATTTTTTTTCTAGGGTTTTTCTTTATTTTAATATTTAGTTATATTTAGTTTAATTAGCAATTAGTGATGTTTTTTAGTGGTGATTTTTTAATTATTGTTTCATTAAATTTTAGTTACTCTTATTTAATTATTAGTTAAAGTGTTATATTGATGCTTGAAATTAGTGTTTGCTTAATTATGTACTTATGTTTTGTTTAATATAATATGTAGTTAAGTTTTTTTTAATCAAGTAGTGGTGAGGCTTTCATTAGGGTTTAATTTACTATGTTTAGTTCATTTAGTTGTGTTTAGTTTTTTAATTACTAGTTTATTTGTCATATTGATGCTTGAAAATTAGTATCTCTTTAATTGTTAAGTTTTGTTTTATTAAATTTAGCAGTGGTTAGGCTTTTATTTGGGTTTCATTAAGTAGTCCTCCTTTATTTATTAAGAATATATATATATAAAATGATGCTTTAATTTATTATGTTTAGTTCATTTAATTGTGTCTAGTGTTTTTTTAATTACTAGTTTATTTGTCATATTGATGCTTGAAAATTAGTATCTCTTTAATTGTTAAGTTTTGTTTTATTAAATTTAGTTGTGGTTAGGCTTTCATTTGGGTTTCTTTAATTAGTCCTCCTTTATTTATTAGGAATATATATAATTAAATGATGCTTTAATTTATTATGTTTTTATTTATCATATTGATGATTAACAATTATTTTCTCTTTAATTATTAAGTTATGTCTTGTTAAATTAAGCAGTGGTTAGTCGGCCTTTTATTTTTAGGATTTCATCTAATAAAATGATGCTTGAAATATTAACTATTGCTTTATTTATTATAGAGAGGCGTATTTATCTAACTAGTTGTTTTAACTATATGTAGCCCAGACGTGTGTTATTTGAGAAATATACGAGCGAGGAGTTCTTTTCATCTATAATCCATTAAAGAAGTTTGCTGATCATCTTTAAGGTTTGTTATTGATTATCACAAGACATTAATGTCCCATTTTTAGTGATTATATTATTTAAATATATTAAACTCTATAACAGGTGACAATGGACAGAGCATTTTGGATGTATAACTTAGACAGAGTAGATCCATCCTACCTACTTGAGGTCCGTAGGTTTATCGATGCAGCTAAAAATCATGCATTGAGAACACAGACGAAGCACATATGTTGTCCTTGCGCAGACTGCAGAAATCTTGTTGTTTTTGAAGACACAAGTCCCATCATGGCTCATGTGGTCTGTCGAGAATTTATGAATGATTACTTGATTTGGACAAAGCATGGGGAGGGAAGCTCTGCAATGTATGTAGCTGAAGACCCTGTGAGTCTCGGTGGCAATGGCCCAGATATGCTTTTTGACGATGTATACCAGTTCGGACATGAGACAGAACACCATTGTCCACAAGAGAGTGAACATGTTGTGCCCGATGTTCACGATGATGATGATGCAAATGTTGGAGGATCCGACGACAACAGAACTCAGGTGGAGGATGAAGACGCAGAACTGATGGCTGCACTATTGCATCGTCATACGGATCCATCAATGTTTTTCATGAAAGGGATAAAGGTATTAGAGCAGGCAGCAGCAGAGCCCTTATACGATGAGAGTAAGGGTTGCACCAAAGAGTTCACGACATTACGGTCTGTGCTTAAGTTGTTGATGTTGAAGGCTAGGTACGGATGGTCCGATACCAGCTTCGATGCATTGTTGAGTACTCTTAGAGATATGCTTCCAAAGGAGAACAAAGTGCCTGCTAACACTTACTATGTAAAGAAGCTAATCAGTCCGCTTACTTTGGGTATCCAGAAGATCCACGCTTGCAGAAACCACTGTATCTTATATCGAGGTGATTACAAAGACTTGGATAACTGTCTAAATTATAGTGCAAGTCGGTACAAGACTAAAAAAGACTACCTACAAGAGGAGAATGCAAATTCCATTTTCAAAGGGAAGAAGAGAAAGAAGACCCAACAGAGTTCAAAAATTTCCAACAAAGAAAATGAAGAAGAAGACTATTATGCCAAGAGAAGGGTTCCAGCTTTAGTGATGTGGTATCTTCCAGTAGTTGATCGTCTGTGGTGTTTGTTTGCAAACCCTGAGGATGCAGAGCTTATGACCTGGCATGCTTCCGAGAAACACAAAGTAGATGGAAAGCTTCGACATCCTGCCGATAGGACGCAATGGCAAAAATTCAATGCGGACCACCCAGAGTTTGCTAAGGAGACAAGAAATGTTCGATTCGCACTATGCACTGACGGAATGAATCCCTTCGCCGAAAAGAGCAGCACACATAGCACATGGCCGGTGCTCCTCACTATCTACAACCTCTCTCCACACTTGTTGCAGAAGCGCAAATACCTTTTGCTAACCATTCTTATTTCTGGACCTACACAACCTGGTGTTGATATGGATGTATTCTTGGAACCATTAATAGAGGAAATGAGAATATTGTGAGATACGGGTGTTGCCATGTTGGACGAATACCGAAAAGAGTCATTCACACTAAGAGCAATTATTTTTGTTACGATCAATGATTACCCAGATCTCTTTGTATTGTCAGGACAGTTCAAGGGTAAGGTCGGTTGTGTAGTATGCTTGAATGAAACTTTTTATGTGTCCCTCAGTTCCTCCGGAAAAATAGTATACATGAGACACAGGCGTTTCTTATCGAGAGGACATAGGTACCGCTTGCGAAAGATGGATAGATACTTTGACAATCACGATGAAACAAGGTCCACTGCTCCATCAGGTAATAGTAAAGGTCAAAGAGTGTATGAGATAGTTAAGAACATCAAGTTTATATTTGGCAAGAAAACAAAAGATAAAAAAGCAAGAAAGGTTGTAAAGCCAACTCCTGGAGCTACATTTAAGAAGATGTCAATTTTCTTCAAGTATTTACCATATTGGAAAGAGCTTGACATACGGCACGCGGTGGATGGTATGCACATTCAGAAGAATGTGTTTGAAAGCATAATTGGTACGTTGCTAGATATAAAGGGTAAGACAAAGGAAGGACTGAGTTCACGTCAGGACCTGGTCAATTTGAAGATAAAACCAAAACTTCATCCAGTGTTGCTAGATAATGGAAAGTACCACCTCCCGGCAGCAAGCTACAACCTCACTACGGATGAGAAACATAAATTTAAAGTTCCAGCTGGATTTTGCTCTAATATTAAGAGCATTGTGTCAATGAAGGATCTTACAATAACCAACTACAACTCACATGATTGTCATATAATGTTGATAACCTTTCTCCCTGTTGTCATCAGGGCAATAAGCCCGGTGTTCTTAAAGATGGCAATCACACGGTTATGCTACTTTTTTAATGAGATATCTCAGAAGGTAATTGACCGAGAGCAGTTAGATTCTCTTCAGGAATTCACGGTTGAGACAGTGTCATAGCTTGAGATGTGTTTTCCACCATCTTTCTTTGATATAATGGTACACCTTATCGTGCATTTGGTGCCACGAATACAGACTTTGGGTCCCATGTACCTGCATGAGATGTGGACGTATGAACGTTTCATGTCAATACTGAATGGGTATGTATCCACTCGTGCTCGTCCTGAGGCCTCTATGATAGAGGGATACACTACCGAAGAGTTCTTGATATAAGTAAAGTAGGCTACAAGGATGATCCCTGGATCCTTGCTATCCGTGCTGCACAGGTCTTCTATACCGAATAGATCCTTTGTAAAGAAGAAAAGAAAAGTAGCGACAAGACCAAGCATATAGTTCTTCCTGGAAAGCAACAAAGTTTTGGAGTTGATGGTGTAATTGACCTAGATGACTTCAATCATTTTGGGCACATGTCTCTCTTTGAAGATCATCCTTTGAAGATAAAGAATGTTGAGCGTACCATCCCGAAAAATTCATTGCCATAGGTGCGTCATGATAGAGAAGGCAAAACAGTCGCTAGCTAGGTAGATAGTTTATATTAGTTAAATATCGCTTAATGTCATGTGTAACAATTTATCCGTTGTAATTTGTACTCCTACATTAGTCTCGCTTGGTATTGCTCTTCAACTTATTTAAATCCTTTTCTTTCTATCTCTTTAAGTCATTTTCTTTCTATCTCTTTAAGTCTTTTTGTTTCTATATCTTTAAGTCCTTTTCTTTCTACTTTTTTTAGTCCTTTTCATTGTACTTCTTTAAGTCATTTTTCCTTCTACTTCTTTACGTCCTTTTTCGTTATACTCTCTTGGTATTTACCTTTCATAAATATCTACAAGAGTTAGGGTCCTATAAAAAATAACCTAAAAGAAATATACTTAAAAGAAGTAACCAAAAAAAAAAATAACCTAAAAGAATTAACCTAAAAGAAATAACAAAAAAGAAATAACCTAAAAGGAATAAAAAAAAAATAACCTACAAGGAATTAAGTAAAAGAAATAGCCTACAAATAATACACTATAAGAAATAACTTGAAAGAAATTACCTACACAAAATCTCCTCAAAGAAATATACCTACACCAGTAACCAAAAAAATAACCTAAAAGAATTAACCTAAAAAATAATCTAAAAGAATTAACCCAAAGGAAATAGTGTAAAAAATATAGTACAAGAAATATACTAATAGTATTAACCTTAAAAATAACCTAAAAATAATAACCACAACAAATAATAAAAAAGTATTATACTAACAAGAAACAACAAAAAAAGAATTAACCTACCAATAAGCTCAGTTTAACATAAAATATAAAAAATATTTTTACAGGCGGTGGTCTTAGAAAACCGCCGGTGAAATCCATTTCCACCGGCAGTTGGCTAAGAGCACCGCCTAAAAATAATTTATATATAGGCGGTTGTCCTAGTCAACCGCCAGTAAAAACTTTCATTTCTTGGGCGGTTGTCTAGGACAACCGCCTGTAGAAATGGTCACCCTACTTATACCGCCCACCCGGACTTGAAATTTTCACAAGTCTGGTGGGCGATCTTTTTCAAATCGACGCCGCCGTCGTCGAATTTTCCCGGAGAATCGGGCGCGCCGCTGGAGCCGCTCGATCCCTTCCCCATCGACCAAGTCCGCCGCGCCCCTTCCCCATCCACCGGAGGACTGCCTCGACTCCGGGAGCCGCGCCGCCCGCCCGTCTCCGCCCAGCGCCCGACCGCGCGCTTCGCCCGTCCGCCGCCGGTGATCTCGCCCGTCCGTCGCCGTCTCCATTTGCGGTGCGTGAGCGGTGCGGCGCTTCGCCCTGTCCTCCGTGCTTCTTTGTGCAAGGCGGCCGGCGCGCCATAGCTTGTGTTTGGCCATTTGGGCGGCGGCGCCCGCCTACCTAGGGCAAGGCGTGGTCGCCCGCCAGCGCCCCCACGCCGCCCCGTGAACGGGGCCACCGTCGGGCCCCAAAAGCCCAGCCGTGGCCTATTTTTTTTGTTTTAATTAATAAAATAAAATTAGTAACATTTAGTAAAAGCCCAACAGTAAAAACTAATTAGTAATAAAATTACTAATTAGTAATAATTAGTAAAATAAAATTAGTAATAATTAGTAAAATTAGTAATAATATTAAGTAAAACTAGTAAATATTAAAATTAGTAAATATTAATTGTAGTAAGTAATTCTATCAATTAGTAAAACTATTAAATATTAATTGTAATATATTATATGTGGCATTTTCTAAATACCTTAATGTCTTAGCATTTTTAATTTATATTGTATCAATTATATCCTTGCTCGGGGTAGCTTTTGAATTATATCCTCACTTTGTTAATTGACAAATCACCTTCTCGATACCCGCCAATAATCATCGTGCCACCGTCTTCTCATCGTTTGCCGCCACCGACTTCTCTCCCACCACAAGCGCTTGTCACGGGTATATATTTTCTAATGACTTAGTGTTGTACTGCTCTTTTATAATTAATCACTATGCTAGGTTAATGACTTAGTGTTATTTTCTAATTAATTAGTGTTAATGAGTTATTGCTAATGACTTAGTGCGAAGATTAGCGTACATGTTAATGACCTAGTGTTAATGACTTAGGGTTAGTGACTTAATTAGTGTTAGTAACTTATTGAGTTAGTGTCTTAGTGTTCGTGACTTATTGACTTAGGGTTAGTGACTTAGTGTTAGTGATTTATTGACTTAGGGTTAGTGACTTAATTAGTGTTAGTGACTTATTGACTTAGGGTTAGTGACTTAATTAGTGTTAGTGACTTATTGACTTAGGGTTAGTGACTTATTGACTTAGGGTTAGTGACTTAATTAGTGTTAGTGACTTATTGACTTAGGGTTAGTGACTTATTGACTTAGGGTTAGTGACTTAATTAGTGTTAGTGACTTATTGACTTAGGGTTAGTGACTTATTGACTTAGGGTTAGTGATTTAGTGTTAGTGATTTATTGACTTAGGGTTAGTGACTTAATTAGTGTTAGTGACTTATTGACTTAGGGTTAGTGACTTATTGACTTAGGGTTAGTGACTTAGTGTTAGTGATTTATTGACTTAGGGTTAGTGACTTAATTAGGTACTGCTCTTGACTTAGTGGTATTTACTTAGTGACATAGTGTTAATGACTTAGTGAGAAGCTTGTTAATGGCCTAGTGTTATTGACTTAGTGGTATTTACTTAGTGACCTAGTGTTTATGACTTAGTGGTATTTACTTAATCACAATTTCCAAATGACTTATTATATTTGAAGTTATTGAGAATATGACGTCTCCAACAACTAAAGACCATCAGGCAGAAGAGCAGCGTGCAGAGTCACCCACTAAGGCTCGAACACCCCCGGAGGCACGGTGAGGGTCAGGGCATTAAGAAGCCTTGCTCCTTTTTATAACGTCGAACCCTATCAAAGTAACTAACATAGTTATTGCCATGCATAGAACTGAAAATCCTCCGGAACAAGAAGAACAGCGTGCAGAGTCACCCCTAGCGGAAGAAGGACAAGAAGAAGATTTCCATGGTGACATACTGGAGGAAGAAGAAGATGACGGCAACCAAAGTGATCCATGCCCTAGCATAGATAGGCAACGCGAAAAAAGTATTGACCCGGATTATAATCCATATGATGAGGTATTCTATTAATATGAAACCGTATGATCATAGTATTATACTCATAATCTTTTCTGACACTCTTGAATTCATTCGGCCAGGAGGTTATGTCTCAAATGCGGGAACTTCTTGCGGAAGAAGAAGACGTGCCTGAAGACAAAGCACTAGAAACAACTGAGACAACCACCTCCAAATCAAGAAAAAGGAAACAGAGTGACTGGAAACGTGGTGACCGAGGAACAAATAAGTGGCCAGAGAAAACATATATGGTTCCTAGCATCGGCCCAAAAGGAGAGCCTCTAGTGTCTGATGAGGTGGCGGCCAAGATAAGGAATACAATTGGTTGGCTGGTCAGGGATAAATTGGATATCACAATCATTAGGTGGAAGGATGTTGGGGTCGATTAAAGGAAAGAGCTTTGGGATAAGTTTGTGGAAAGGTTTGTGTACCCTACGGGGACGGAGAAACTGGCTAAGGAGTACTTCTACAAACAGATTGCAACCTCGTTCAGAACTATAGGTCCGAGGTCAATACCAAGTTTGTAAAGCACGGCACGACCCAACGAGCAAGTATAAGATCACAAAGGCGCAGTGGGGAGATATTCAAGGCGCGAAAGAACGACCCGAGAGGCCAAAGCCAAGAGTGAAGCTGCTTCAAAGACTTGCAAAGAGGAACAAATACCACCACCACCTTGGCACCGGTGGTTACAAGAAACAAGTTCCAAAATGGCGGGCAGAGGAGGAGAAGCTAAAGAAACAAGGGGTTCGTGCGCTATCAGAGGAAGTTGGCGAGAGGACGGCAAATTGGCTCAGAGGTCGGGGAACAAAACAAACAGGTACCGGGGTGAACTGTCCCTTAGAAATCACGGCCCCAGCTGATAAGATGTTGGAGCTAGCAGCGGAGGTCAAACAAGGGAAACTCAAGCCACAAAGGGAGAGAGACATACTAAGTCTTGGACTAGGCAACCCTGAGCATCCTGGCCGTGTACGTGGCATCTCCTTGAAGATGGGATGGAAAGAAGGATTTGGTGAGGAGTGGGTGGGCATGTATAAGAAACACGATCAATACAAGGAAGACCTGCAGCATTTTTTTGAAGAAAAGGCTAAGGAACAATTCAAGAACATGATGTCAGACTTTCTAACAAATCCTGATCCACAGCTGGTGCAGAAGTTAGCAAGTGCAGTGTCCGTTCAGCAGATGAGCACACAAGGGCCACAGATGCAGCTCGTTCCTGGACAACCAACTCCTGCAGCTCAGGAGCTGATTCATGGCATGCCCACTCAATCTGCTCCATTTCCAAGTAGTGTGGGGTCTACAGAAAACACACACCGGTATCCTGTGGATGACATCAATGGGCCGACACCTTGCAAAATGCTCATACAATATGGTATGAAGTATCAACGTGCAATAGAGGTAGCCACAGACTTTGCGATCCCCGGACGAGACTACCACGGTGCTCCCATACCAGAAGAGTACTATTCGGTAGAGGTGCTGACGGTCGTCCCAGGCTACGAGGATGACGTGCTAGAAGTTTCTGGTCCCGAGGGTATTGAGACACTCGGACAGGCCAATAATAATTTCATCCTGTGGCCTCGAAGAGATGTCCAGTTGACCCAGCCACCACCTTCTACAGAAGCCCTGCCAGAAACTTAGGAGTCGGCACCTGATCTCGACCGTCAACAGGATCCGAACCCACCATCATCACCCCCTGCTGCCGATCCTTCAAGAACCCCACCGTCAACAACGAAACCAGCAGTAGGATCTCCGCCACAAACAAGTACCCCAGTCCGTGAGCCTGCTTCATCCCCACCACCTCAAGACATGGAAGCATCGCCTTGGACACCACCACCGCCACCTAAGAAGGCCCAAGAAAACCCGCCGCCACCAAGAAGAGGAAATTTTCTATTCCTAAATTGGTTTCCCCTTATGAGCCGAAGAAGAAAACAGTAGGCACTGCCAAATTTTTAGAAGGTGTTGACGGTCACTAAGTCCAAATTTTATACCATCAACAATAGCTCCTAAACAGGCAATAAGTAGACTGATAGGGTTTTATCTAATAAATTCCACGAGTTTTGGTTATTTGTGAAATTTCCAGGTGATTTTCCAGAAAAGGTTAAAAGAAGGATTTCAATGCGAATTTACCACGAAACTTAACAGGGACGCAACAACATCACCAGAGGATTCAAGAAGACTCCAGAAGACACCCGAAGGAGCGGGGGCCACAGCCACCACCAGGTGGGGCCGACAGGCCCCACCCTGGCGTCGCCCAGCCCCCTGGGGCTAGGGTTTGGCCCCCGGCTTCTGGAACCTTCTCCTGGCGGCTAGGGTTTTCATCTCCACCGTTGGTTGAGTCGGTTTGATCCTGCGGCGCGCGTGCACTCTACCGGGCTATAAAAGGAGGGGTAGAACCCCCTCAACACACCAATTCATTCCTCCTGCTTCATTCGTCAAGAGTAGTCAGAAGTTAGGGTTTCCAGAGATTAGAAGTAGAGCTCTAGTTCTTCAAGTTCTTAGTTTAGTCGTCTAGCAAGATTCAAGTAGAGATCGGGTGCTCCGATCGGGATTCCAGATCTGTCTTCTAGAATTTGGTAATTTTATCTTGTATTTCCGTATGACTTTGCTCTACTTTAAATATTGCTATTTATTCAGTTTTTAGTTTATTCTAGTTGCACATTCGATATATACATAGTTTATGATGATTATTGTTATATGATCGTAAAGCGCCTGATTCAATACTCGAGTGGGTCAGGTGGTGCGCATTATGTAGACGTGGTGTCTAGATATATTGTGTACCTACGGAGGCACCATGATGTGCCAGGTCGTGTGGTAGTCCGCGTAGGTGACAGCTGCGTAGGTTCCTCTGTAGTCCATCCCCCGTACGTAGGACTAGCCGAGCATGGTCGCGAAGGAGGTGACTTTAGTGTCGTAATATCCTCATTAGTTGATGCTCCTTATGATGTTTTCTGAATTTATTGCACTATAGATGAGAATGTGTAGCAATGGTGTAGGTCTGTAGACTTTATATTAGTAATTACATAGGTTTCTTTATTTCTAAATTGAATCCTTAGATTGCTTTACTACATTAGAGAGTCTCTATGTTCTAGCTCTGGAATACCATCTATCTTAATTACTCATTTATCATTTATCGTTACTGTTGACTAGTTATTGCTAAAGCATTGGTGTAATAGGTTATGATAATGTTCATTTATTAATCTTAATCCTAGCAACCCACTCTTAATAGATAGAATGCTGCTTTATCCTTTTGGCATAAAATAAATCAACGATACTCGAATACTTACTCGGGTGAAATGCTACAACGGAGAATTATCTCGCGCTTGCGGATATATTCTAATTAGAGTTATTGCGTGTAGATTATTTTTACCCTTGATTTTTGGCATCATGTTAGGGATGACAACTTAACGTGAAGTGATGTTAAAAATACCAACAAGCATTTCTGGCGCCGTTGCCGGGGATGGCAATTTTATTTATTAGGACAATTTATTAGGATTATTGATTCGCCAGGATATATATCTTTTTCTAGAATCTTATATGAGTGAACCTTTATGGAAATCAAATATATTAAATCATGTTTAGATCATAACCTTTTGCTTTAGCAGACTTACCCATGTTTTATTTAGAAAATTTTATAGGGTAAGTGCAGGAATTGGTTGTAGAATTTTAACTCTTATCAGGAACAACCATGGGAAGAAGGGTCTTACATCATTTTGAGAAGCGATGGCTGAGAAGACTCTGTGTGAATTCTCTGCTCCAAGCACTGAGAATATTCGCGTAGGTCCGGCTCTTGATGCTTTCGACATTGGAGAATAAGATTATGAGATCAAGCCAAGCCTCATCAAAATGGTGCAAGTTATTATGTTTAGTGGAAAGAAGGATGAGGATGCTATTGCTCATCTATAGAATTTTCTAGAGATTAGTAATACCATTAACATTCAAGGCATTCCTCAAGATGTCGTGCTACTTCGTTTGTTTCCTTTCTCATTAGAAGGAAAGGCGAAGCAGTGGTTTTATCAAAATAGAGATCAAATCAAGACATAGGAAGAATGTTCAAAAGCTTTCCTAGAGAAGTTTTTTCCAATAAGCCGAACAAATATTTTAAGAGGGAAGATTTTAGAATTTCATCAGCAGAAAGGTGAACCTATTCTAGAAGCTTGGGAACATTTTCAAGGATATATATCAGACTGCCCGCATATTGGAATGGAAAAGTGGTTGCTCATGCAAACATTCTATCATGGACTAACCCAAAGGTCATGTGAGCAATTGGACGCCACTGCTGAAGGATCATTCATGTCACTCACTCCTAGAAGAGCTGAAGCAATTATGGTAAAAATGGTAGAAAATCAGAATTGGACATTCAACACCCAGACATGCCATGAATGTGAAGAAGTTCCAGAGGATTTATGTGCAATATCAAGCAAGATGGATGTATTATTGAACTGGCTAGAGCAAAGGAGTAACTATAAAAGAGATCATCAAGCTATTCAAGATGCATTCAACTCTCAAGATCAACATGAAGAAGATATTAATGCAATCATCAAGAAACAAGGATGGAGTCGACCTCAGGCATCAAGCCAAGGTAAGTACCAAGGTAACTATAATTCTTCGAATCAAAGACAACCACCCTTGAGAGAGTTAATATTAGAACAAGCTAGAATTAATGAGAGTATTTATAAGAAGCTTGCTTTTAATGATGAAATGTTAGAAGGGATAAATTCAAAATTAGATAATTTTTCTCTAGCAGTTAAAGAGCAAATAATGTTTAATAAAAAGATAGAATCATAAATTTTGTATTTAGCTTCTACTTTGTCTACCACTAACCATGAACAGATTAAAGGAATATTTACTAGAGGAGGTAAGGTTACACGTGATCCACCTTACCCCGAAGGTGCACGTAGACCTTCACACACAGTGCAGGTAGACAAGGAAGCTGAAAAGAATACTCAAGAAGAAGAAGCACCCCTACCAAGAGATGATCCGCAAGAGCCCAAATTAACACAAGATTTTCAAGATACTACTATCTTACCCTTCCCACGAAGGAGGAGAAGTACTTCTACCGATGATCGGTTCAGTAAGTTTGTCGAGATTATACAGAAATTATATGTCAATGTTCCGTTGTTAGATGCTATGCAGGTACCAACATATGCAAAGTACTTTCGATCCATCCTCAACAACAAGGGACCACTACCCACTACCGAAGTCATCAAGCTAACAGAAGCATGTAGTGAGGCAATCCTACATTCTTCTCCCATCAAGAAGAAGGATCCAGGATGTCCCACTATTGATTACTCTATAGGCAATCAGAATTTTGAGAACGCCTTGTGTGATCTTGGAGCAAGCGTCAGTGTCATGCCCAAGACGGTCTTCGACAAACTCAACTACTCTCCACTCACACCAACAACAATGTGCTTGCAACTAGCTGATCAATCAGTCCACTATCCTGCAGGGATTATAGAAAATATTCCGGTAAAAATCCATGACTTTTTCGTTCCTGTAGATTTTGTGGTACTTGACATGCAGGAAGAGAGAAAGATACCTCTTATCCTCGGGCGAGATTTCCTAAACACCGCAAATGCAACCATCAATGTTGGAGCTGGAGAAATTATATTCACTATTAATGGGCAAGAAGAGATGCAAGACTCTGAAGGATCAAGAAGAGCAAGGTGCACCAACATCTCCGACCACGGAGCTCGATCATAAAGAATAAATCTATTGGAGAAGTCCAATTCGGTGGACTTTAAAATCCCGAACCTTCGCCGGGAGGTAACTTGGTATTTATCAGTAAATTTAATTCCTTGCATTAAATAGCATATTTTTTATCAATTGCATTATTAAAAAGAAATAAAATAAGCATGTCATATATATATATACTAAGCCCTATGAAATTATGATTAACGAAGTGTAAAACCTCCGTCAATAAAATTTACTATGGTGGCAGAAAATTATAAAAATACCATCATTAGAATTCTAATTTTTCGTAGATTCATAAAAGTAATTTAGTTTTTCATTCTTGTGTCATTATACGGTATAAATACGGGAGACATGTGGGGGCCACACACATCACCTCACATCACCTCACACCCACCAATTATTCACCATCATCCAAAATTCCAATTATCACTCTCACATGCTTGTACCCTCTCCATTTCGTCCTGCCACCAAAAGGAGCACCTAGAGTATAGGGAATTGATCATTCACAGAGCATTGTCGCCACCAGAAGAGAGTGGACACCAGCAGGTAGCAGGTGGGGCCGGCCGGCCCCACCACCATGCCGGCCGGCGCCCTATTACTCCCTCTCTGCCTCCAATTTCTCACACCCCCTCACTCTTCCACTTAGAAACCAGAGAGCGTGTTTCCTTCTCTGTTTTCAACTTTGACACTCTGTTTTTCAAAAGTACCCATTAATTAGCAAGAAAAAGAGAAGACAAAAGAGAGAGAAATTAATTTGCAAGAGCATCACAAGGATTTCCCCTCTCCTCTCCCTCTTTGATTTGCTAATCCTAATCCCTTTTGTGTTCTTCATGTTCTTGTTGTTCTTGCCGTGTTCTTCATGTTCTTCATTTGCAGGCAAGATGAGTCGAAAAATCGGAGGTGCACTCAAGAGTATTGAAAGAACTCTCTCCTTCCGTAGCACCCGAAGCCGTTCATCATCTCAAGTACCTTCAGCTTCCGGCTCCGGAATGGACATTGATCCTCCATCACCTCCGGAGTATCACCAACCATCTTCCTCTTCTCAACGAGAAGAGAGGTATGAGTTAATAAACATGAATCAAATTTTATTGCCACTAAGACCCCAAGTAGAAATATTTAATGTGGTAAAGACTAAGGAGTTTACTCATACCCTAATATTTGATGATGCTTTACTTGTTGAGACTGGAATGGATTCAGAATTTGAACTTATATTTAGGATGGTTGGATGGGAAGATGCATGGGAAATCACTGAGCAGGGTAGCAAATTACTCACCATAGAATTTATTAGCTCCCTAGACTTTGATGATGATTATGTCCGGTTTAGAATATTCAACAAATCTTTTGTTCTCACATGGAAAAATTTCAGTATGGCACTAGGATTTTCTCGAAAGCAAAGTGTAGTAAATATAGCTGATGTTCTTGAAGATTTTGATAAAGATGATTTTTGGGAGAGCATCACTGCTAAGAAACCGAAACGTAAACAGAAATATACCACTGACGAAGTCCATAACCCAACACTGAGGTTCATGCTTAAATGGCTAGCTTTCACTTTCTTTCCTAGAGAAGAACTAAATACCATTAGACAGGATGAGTTGCATTTATTATATATCATGATTAAAAAGAGAAAAGCATCTCCTGTGAAATTAATGTTGAGCTACTGGAGAACCGTGCCTCCCATAAGAAAGTGCAGTATTTCTTTTACATCTGGGATTACACGTCTAGCTTCAGGATTAGATTTATTATCTAAAGCTACCCTTACATTTATTACTGATACCAAGAGTTATTGGATATGACTTTTTCTTTCGTGCTCACATGCTAAAACGCTGAAATAGAAAGATAATCATGATTTATAAAAACTATCAAAAGGAGTACAAATAGCCTGACAGGGATTTGAGGATTTATTCTGTTGATAGCTTTACTTTTTTAGAGACCGCTAACATTGACAGGTGTCCTTCAGCACGCATCAGCAGAGCCCCTAGAGCTGAGTGCACTGGGGCAGATACAGCACCATCGGGTCCAGCTTATTTCCATTTCACTAACTTTACTGAACCATATGCATATCGTGAGCCACATCAGCCGTGGTCCACCCACTCAGGTTGGGAGGACCAGCCCACTTATCAGCATGGAGAGTCGTCTACATCTACCGAGTGGGGAACATTCCCCACACAGGAGCCTGAAGATCATGGGCAAGGATTCCAGAGAGGACGGGCATCATTCTCAGTACGCGGGAACATGGAGTACACCACTGGTGGACCGTACCCGTACCATGCACCACCAGAAGATGATTATATGCCACCTCCAGAGCGGCACTTTAGCACTCCTGTTAATGATTTTTCTGCTATGTCTACCTATTTTACTAACCTCCAGCAGGGACAGCAGACGACGAATGAGACTTTGCACCGACATGAGCAGTGGCAACACCAGGTTGACGATAGGCTTCACCAGCATACCCAGTGGCAGCACACTGCATGGACTAGCGACTTGATCGATTCTGAAGATGGACAGCAGCACCTACAAACTGGGGTGGGATACCTGATAGAGCAGCTTGGGTTTCCACCGCCACCCGACCCAGAGTTTTGAGTACGGCCAACATGCAGCTTGGGGAGAGCCCCCGCGAGGTGAGCACCATCCACCTCTTTGTATATATTTTATCCTTTCTACATTTTAGTATTTACTTTCTAGTATTTAATTTGTGTCATTAGAGTAGAACTTGTCTTTAAATTCTGAAATTTATTCAAAAAAAATCTGCAATTACGTAGCATCTGAGAATTTAATCTTTCTTTGAATTATATGAAGTTTATCTACCCTGATAATTTATTCGGAAATCTAATATCTGTGGGTAGCATAAAACTTGAGATTCAGTCTAAGTAATTGGCAGATATGATATAAAAAAAGTTTGAGCTAGTATATGTTTCATTCTAAGTGATGGCTAAGCTCCGGATATTTTAGAATTAATTTAAGCAATCTGATAAATTACCTTGTTAGTACGATTAAGTAGATTACTTTACTATGCACTCATGATTGAATTCACATGCACAAAAATGTTTTACTCTGCAATAAATTCTCTCTTAGAAGTCTAAAAGAGAGTGTGGGTTATAAATTAAAAAGATGTCATACCAAAGAAGTATGAGCCCAAAAGATGCCATATCAAAAGGGTATGAGCCAATTCAAAAGAAAGAGAGTAAAACAATGGGTGCAAAGACACTGCCTTTGAGAGAAAAATGGGTACTCAAAAAGTATCCATTTGGAAGATAGCCCACACTCTCGAGACAGAAAGGAGAGAATGTTGCATAAGAGCTGGGAATAAATTCTTAAATCACTAGCACATTCAATCATGATGCATAGTATAAGTAGTCCACTCAAATCTTATTAGCAAAGTTCTCATGGTTTTCAAGATAAAAAATTCATACAAGACAAAAAAGAAAAACCTCTGGAGTGATGCTTAAGCAAAGAATGAAATATATGCAATGCTTGTTTGATTATTCTATCTTTCAATTACCCATGATTTAATTAAGAGTTGATAAGCACCATAGTTAAGAGATTAAAGGATAAGTTTGAACGATAGATTAATGGATTATAATTTGAAGGAATTCTAAAGCACTCATTAATACCTTGGAAGTTTTATTTCAAGTCTACTTTGCTAAGGGACTAGCAAAGACTTAGCTTGGGGTAGTTGTTGACGGTCACTAAGTCCAAATTTTATACCGTCAACAATATCTCCTAAACAGGTAATAAGTAGACTGATAGGGTTTTATCGACAAATTCCATAAGTTTTGGTTATTTGTGAAATTTCCGGTGATTTTCCAGAAAAGGTTAAAAGAAGGATTTCAATGCAAATTTACCACGAAACTTAACCGCGACGCAACAACATCACCAGAGGATTCAAGAAGACTCCAGAAGACACCCGAAGGAGCAGGGGCCACAGCCACCACCAGGTGGGGCCGGCCGGCCCCACCTTGGCGCCGCCCGGCCCCCGGGGCTAGGGTTTGGCCCCCCACGAACCTTCTCCTAGCGGCTAGGGTTTTCATCTCCACCGTTGGTTGAGTCAGTTTGATCCTGCGGCGCGCGTACACTCCACCGAGCTATAAAAGGAGGGGTAGACCCCCTCAACACACCAATTCATTCCTCCTGCTTCATTCGTCAAGAGTAGTCAGAAGTTAGGGTTTCCAGAGATTAGAAGTAGAGCTCTAGTTCTTCAAGTTCTTAGTTTAGTCGTCTAACACGATTCAAGTAGAGATCGGGCGCTCCGCTCGGGATTCCGGATCTGTCTTCTAGGATTTGGTAATTTTATCTTGTATTTCATTATGACTTTGCTCTACTTTAATATATTGCTATTTATTCAGTTCTTAGTTTATTCTAGTTGCACATTCGATATAGACGTAGTTTATGATGATTATTGTTATATGATCGTAAATCGCCTGATTCAATACTCGAGTGGGTCAGGTGGTGCGCATTATGTAGACGTGGTGTCTAGATATATTGTGTACCTACGGAGGCACCCCGATGTGCGGGGTCGTGTGGTAGTCCGCGTAGGTGACAGACTGCGTTGGTTCCTCTGTAGTCCACCCCCATGCGTAGGACTAGCCGAGCATGGTCGCGAAGGAGGTGACTTTAGTGTCGTAATATCCTCTTTAGTTGATGCTCCTTATGATGTTTTCTGAATTTATTGCACTATAGATGAGAATGTGTAGCAATGGCGTAGGCTGTAGACTTTATATTAGTAATTACATAGGTTTCTTTATTTCTAAATTGAATCCCTATATTGCTTTACAACATTAGAGAGTCTCTATGTTCTAGCTCTGGAATACCATCTATCTTAATTACTCATTTATCATTTATCATTTATCGTTACTGTTGACTAGTTATTGCTAAAGCATTGGTGTAATAGGTTATGATAATATTCATTTATTAATCTTAATCCTAGCAACCCACTCCTAATAGATAGAATGCTGCTTTATCCTTTTGGCATAAAATAAATCAACGATACTCGGAATACTTACACTGGGTGAAATGCTACAACGGGAGAATTATTTGTGCGCTTGCGGATATATTCTAATTAGAGTTATTGCGTGTAGATTATTTTTATCCTTGGTTTTTGGCATCATGTTAGGGATGACAACTTAACGTGAAGTGATGTTAAAAATACCAACAGAAGGGATTGCGCTTTCTCGCAAGTCAAGTACCGTGGACTTAGCTGAGCAAGAGAAGGCAGTGGAAGAAGCAAAGATTCGAGCACTAAAGATAGTGAGGCCAACATGGGATGACTATAAAAATGTCCCAGATAAATATGTACCCGGCAGGCCTCTACTGAGTTGGGAAAGACTCCAAAAGCTCCCGCCTGGAATAAAAAGACTTCATGACTGGTACATGCGAGCGGCTCAAGTCGGGATCGACGCAATCCAAGTGGACATACCACCAGCTGCTTTCATAAGTGAACGAGACACGGCTTTCGTTACTTTTGAGGACATATGGTTGATGTTCAACCTTAAGCGGCTCGACGTTCAGCTCGTCACGCTATTTGCATTGTAAGTGTACCTCTCACACTGACATGAAGTTTCATTTATTTATTATTGACTTATATCTTGTGCCTTGCAGAAATGCAATATAATCAAGACGAGTACGTGTGCGGTCCCGCACCAAGCAAGAATGAATTCAAAAGGACTGGGTACCTAAGCCCTAAAAAAATTTGCGAGGATGAGCACACCTTCCGAATTGGGGATGACAACGACAATTTGAATGGGTTATCAAAGAAAGACAAAGAAAGGAGGAAAAAAGATTTGGAGAAGGATCATGAGACTAGATACGCCACATACATAGGCAATGTATTGCTCCAGTATAAACATAGGGAATGCGTAGTTGCCCCTTATAACTTTAGGTAAGTATGGGTTCATATATATACATCAGCTTATGTATCGGTCTATATAAATGCATGACAACTCGGTTTCGATCTTGCGCAGTGACCACTGGATATGCTTCTTCATTTATCCTAGAGATGGAAGGATGCTGGTCTTGGACTCCGTCGACTACCCACCGCAAAGATATGCAAAATTTCAAAGCATCATAGAACGGTAAGCTGATAAAATGTAGCATGTATATTTTAATCGATCAGAGTTTAAGGTTGCTGCTAACTGATTTTTTTTGAGATCATAGATGTTGGAGATTCTATAAAATAAGAGGTGGAGTGTTTGACCCGTCCTTGGCGGGGAAGGAAATACAATTTTTTCACAAATGGCCGGTATGTAAATTTATTATGAATCAATATCAAGCATGTTACGTATATAAGATGTTATTACAAGTAAATAACTCTAAGCAATTTATGTAGTGCCACAAGCAACCAATCGGTTCGCTGCACTGTGAATTCTACACGTGCGAGTTCATGAGAACGGCCGGACGGTACAGAAGGAATTCTAAGGTAACACTAATAGTAACGTTTGTATTTATATCGTTAGAAATACAAATTTACTTAGACGCATGAATACATATATAATGCTTATAAACTTCCTTTTCAGACGTATCAAGAAGCGGACTCCCGTAACTTCGACGAGCTAACTATGTATGGAATAATTGAGGATCTCTGCTCATTTATCATGAGAGAAATTATTCCTTCAGAGGAGAAATATCACCACTCGAAAGCGTCTTAGCGAGGCCGAGTTCGAGCGCTAAGGGACATTAGCGCTCTGAAGTTAAGTCAAAATAATTATTAGAATCCTCTCTGATGTAAATTTTATTATCACATGGTGGCCAGAAAATAATTTTGATGTAAACAATGTATAGTGTAATTAAATTGTTAATGATGTATATATGTATATAAGTACAGTATGGTATAGTTACTTTTTCTTAATGTATTTTTCATAATTAAATAGTCTTTGCATTGATTATCGTAAGGGAGAAAGATGAGGGGGGAGAGAGAGGAGGGAGGGAGGGGGGAAAGAGGTGGGACAGAGAGGAGGGAGGGAGGGAGGGAGGAGAGAGGGGCGCCAATTGAAAAAATAAAAATTCAAATGAATTTTGGCGGGGAAAACATTAATAATGAGGCGGTTCACCTAATAAAACCGCTTTGTGGAAATGGCATTTCCACCGGGCGGTTTCTTATGTTAACCGCCAGTGGAAATGCCATTTTCACCGGGCGATTGCTTAAGTGAACCGCCAGGTGGAAATGCATTTTCACAAAGCGGTTTTTAAGCAACCGCCAGTGAAAATGCAACATTTTCACTGGCCTCTAGCACTGGCGGCAGCCCAAAACGCCAGTGCTGAGGCGTCTACAACCGCCTCTACTAATGCTTTGTGTACTAGTGATTGCAGGATTACTCATAAGAACACCAAGAAGGAGGTCTAATAAGAAGCATTTGCAAGGGATTGAGATGAGTATACGTAGCTGGATGCTGCATCTGTTGAATTCAACGCCGATTTGACGCTACGGATGCCAAAATTGTTCAGGTACCACAACAGTTGTCCATCCTACTAGTTAATTCCTTTCTGCATCCTATTCCCATGTAGCGTTACCACCCAAGCTTTTTCTAGCCATTCCTTTCTTGTATTCGGATGCTATTTGTCAATAGCTTTTTAGCAATGCCAGTGTGAAATGAGGAGAAAGAGGCATTATATAGAGTTGTGTAGGTTTGCTCCCAAAACGTGCTATTGAATTTAAAATAAAAGAAAAAACTGGCCTGGCACACAAAAATGACATATGAGCCCCACATTTTATTATTTTTTGTTGGTGGTTGGCGATTTATTGACTCTTTGATCTGTAAAGCACTTTTTTTGTTTAGTTGGCCACACCGACCACCCTAGAAATGTTCCTAGGATGGTTTCCCTCCAAATTTAACTTGAGTTTCAGGACCATTTGGTAGTTGCCTGCTAACTATTTCTAGGGGCAGCTAGAATTACTGCCACTACATATGCCTCTAAAAATGATTTTTGTTATATTGCAAATTGAAAAAAAATTTGAGTATTTCATTATCTAAAAAACAAATTTAAGTATTTGTGTAAACATTTCAGAGATCGTAAGATTATAAATGCATACTTTATGTAGATGTTTGTTTATTTATTTTTTACTAGAAAAATCAACAAATTTATGTTTTCATGATGGGCTTGTTCTTGGAAACATTAATTATTTTCAAACTGTTGGTCATAAAATTTGTTGGGCATGGAGAGAGAACATAGTGATGTTCGCATTAAATATTATTCCATAGCAGTAAAATTTCTACTAAGAAAAGTAAAAGAGCAGATGTAGTAGACCCCTCCTCCATCTGCCACTTTACAAACCTATATGCACCCACCAACCCGCAACCATAAAACATTATTACCTCAACCCTAGTAGTATATGAAAGCTTGGCCACCTAAATGTATGGAAGGTTATCAACAACCAGCTAGCCCTTTTTTTTGCTCATGAATGATCTCGTGCGACCGCTGCATTGTGATCTAAGTTTGTTGATGCTAGTGCACGCGAACAATGTGGGGAATAGCATCACAAAATGCCAATGATGCCCAGCAGCGTGTGACAGGGCTCTAGGACTGCTTGCTCGGAGCCTATCAACGTGAGGCATGATGAAGATACCAAAGAACATGTTTGCTGAGCTACCTCGCCTGACTTCTCCCAGCAAACCTTGCTAGCACAAGAAACGAGGAAGAATGGCCTAGGAAACAAACATCATGTCCATTCTAGTTTCTTGCCCACCATGGTGAGGTCAGCTGGAGCAAGAGATCCAAACGCCAAGCACCCCCCCCCCCCCCCCCCCCCCCCCTGAAAAAATAATGGCTTGAAGCTGGATCATCTTTCCTCATTTCTGTTCATTTCTCATATCATCGATGGCATGTGGTCATCGGCTCTACATTGTACCTTTTTGCAGTGCTGTGTCTTTTCCCTCCCAATTCTCACTGTAGCGCTGTTGCTTGTATATAGTTCTATGACAATGTTGTGCAGATCTGTATTCTTCCCCGCTCTTTATCTCCTGTAGATCTGTTATAATATTGAGATCAGAGCTCCACATTTGGATAACTCTTCAGTGTGCAGTGTTTGTGAGGTCTACCATTTACTGATAGTAGCTTGCTAGTCTTCGCTAAGAGGGCCTACTGTTATAGAACAGGTGGCGACAGTGTTTTGTTAGCAGTAATCTGATGTGCTTGTAAATATGTCGTAGCCCGTGTGTTGGGTGTGGAGGGTTTGTACAGCATCAAATGTTCTCTCGTGTACGTAAAAAAATTAAAATGGCTACGGATTGTTTTACAAAACTGATCTCAGCCCGCACACCAACAGGGCAACACCAGGGCAACACCGAAGAGCATCTCCATGTTGTCGGCTCGGGTGCGTGTTTTTTATGGGTATCCAAATTTTGGCTATCATAGACAATGCAAAATTCTGCATTTTGTGCTCTGGTTTCAAATAATAACTTCTTGGTCGTCACATGATGGAGGACTACCCAAACCAGCAGATAGTGGTTTCAGAGTTAGACCTGGCCTAATAAATGCACCGAAAGAAGGGACATAATAACTCAACAACATTGTTTTGTTTGTTTCATTTGTCTATATACACACACAAGATGTGAGCTTATGTGCTATAAATATGTACTACAGCAAGCGAGGAACCCCTAAGCTCCAACCCCTCCAAGGCACACTCAAAACCATACAGTCATTCAAACTAGAATACTCGATTGTCTCTAACCAATGGAAGTCACTGGGAATTCAGACAATGTTGTGACAAGTGTTGCAGAAACCTCCTCGCTAATCTAAGAGGAATGCCTCAACTGGACCGACATATGCATGGCATATGCCTCTGCCCACTCACACCCATGTTTCGGACTAAAACAGAGGCTGAGCCAGCTTGTTTGAACGATATCTAGTAGGCAGGAATCTCACCAGGGATCCTAGCCTGGGGAGAATCCAAACACATCCAGCATACATGGACACCATTCCTGAGAATCCTGTTTTGACTCTATCAACATCGACGAGTTCTTCTCCCATAATCGATTCGTGTTTCATCCTTTGGACTTTGCATTGCGCATGTACCTGTCCGTTCGCATTCTGCCTCATAGGCCAGTAGATATGCGTAATACTTCCCACATGCACTCTCTTACTAATAAGAGGAGCTGGGAGTATCAAACCATTTAGGACTTTTAGAGAGAGACCAACATGACCTGTAACTAGTGACCATTAGCACACCAACGTTTCGCACCCATTTCTGAATTGGATTTCCTACCAAGTTTTTTCTATTCCACGCACAAACATGGATACTAGAATCCCTATGTGTCAATTGGACATATTTTTAACACTTTTCAAATGGAATTTTACTAATACTGAATTAACCTGAATGCATATGGGTAAAAGGATGAGAGGGATTATTGGAGTGGAAAATAAACCAATCCGATATGGATTGGGGTGGGTTGGCGTGCCGCCAAACAAGACCCTAGACAGAATGGCCGGATACTAAAGACTTGGTGGTATAGGCGGAGCATGACTGCCGTGCTGTGCTAATGGCAGGAGATCAACCACTCCACTCACCGCTTGTATTTTCTACTCCCCTGATGATCTTCAAAATTTGGTTATTTTAAGTGCAGTTGAATCTAGCATTACAAGGCACAATGCCACAATCTTAAAGTCTGGAGCTTCCCGTGTCTACCTGTGTAGCCTCTAAGGCCACCATGTTGTCTGTCACCACCACACAAGCATGACTACATATCTGTCGTGTCTGTTAGGGGAAAAATATCGCTACAGGTCATGCACAATTAGATTAATTAGGACAGTGAAATTCTTTCTATTTTATAACAGCTTAAGAAATTTTTTTAGAATAGCAATAGAGTCCCTTCCCAAGATTTATGCTTAACATTCACACTCGCATCTTATCCCAAGAAAAGAAAAATTCAAGAAAAGCCAAGGATTTTTACAGTTTAACTATGTTGGTCTCAATTCAGGCATTCAACTTTTTAAGCTTCATCTAGATCCTAGCATCTCGCATTTTGAAGCCAAAACTTGAGTATGCATAGATCTCTGTTGTCGTTTTGATTCAAAACTTGAGTATGCATCCCCTCATGTGCTACTAAGCTTGGATCTCCTTCTCCGTGCTCCCAAACACTTGCTCAGTGTTGTATGTGGTCCAGATGCACTTTTTTGGCACTGGAAACGGTCTTCCTTCTGCAGCACTACTCATAAAATCAAATTTCTTTATATTAGACACAAACTTCAAATTAATTATCTGTCCTATTTGGCACTACCGTTCAAGCGGCTACAAAAATGACCAATATGCCCTTACACTTGTGGCTGAAAAAAATTACCCGTATGTCCTGATATTCAAGTGGCTACTGAAATGACTAATGTGTCCCTCTCTTTATTACAAATGTGTGGTGTTAAATAAGGAAAGCGTAAATGTACAACTTGTCAAATCAAGAAAGCACGAATATCCAGACACTACAAGGGTAGGTTTCGGACTTAGGATTTGTTATGAAGATTTCCCTGAGATAGCTTAAGTGATGGTGGTGGCGGGGGTGATCCGGAAGCCGGCGGCTCGGTTGCCGGTTCCTTTGTGCCAGGCGGCGGAGACGGCGCCTCTGTCACCGGTTCCCCAGACCCAGGCAGCGGCGCAGTTCTACCCTTCATCAAGATTTTGCCGTAGCACACTCGATGATGAGGACTGTGAGGATGAAGAAATTGACGAGCTTATCATCGTTCACGATGGGATCTCGCCTGAAGCAATACATTGGCATCAGACACTACTCGGTCCAGAGGACCGCCGACACTCGGCGCCGACCAAGATTGGTCCAATTGCACCTAAGGTAAATGTTCAACTTTTCTCTGGATCCAAGTTTCGATTACTCAAAGATGGGATCACTGGGGATGAAGATGCGCTGGAGATGGCACAATTTATTTGCGCGGCAGTGCAAGATGGCTTCTCGGTTGATGAAGTCATTGCTGCAGAACACCAATTGGAGGTCGTTCATGTTGCTTCTCTGGAGGTACGCTCGCTTTTTGGTGGTGCAGGGAGGAACACGAAGAGGCTGGCAAGCCGATTGATGACCGGCTTAGTTCGAGGTCATGGTGCTGTGCCGCCATGGCGTGGTCCACTGCCAAGAAGAAGGATTTCACCGCCGATGACCTTAGGAGACGTAATCAAAGCAGCGGCATTATCCAGTTGACCGTCGGTTTCTCCTGTAGAGGCGGCGCCGCGTTCTTCGCGCATGGTGATCTGGAATGGTGATTCAAATTTTGAATCACGCCATAATTCACGCCTAGCTGGTGTACTGGACCGATGCAGGCCAGGTTTGGGCCAACGCACAAATGGGCTGGCTTCTTTTCTGTCTCATGCAGGTGGAAGACTGGTGCTTATGCAATCCAGCGCTAGGGTAAGTATCCACACGGAAACTTTGCCGCCGCCACGTACAACCTCCCTCCGCAAAGCGCCATCTGCATCCCCTCTCCGCGACGCGCTAGCCACTACGGTGATCATGCAGGGCGGGAGGCATGGAGCTCATGGACGAGGCCCTCATCGCGGCGCTGCCCCGGTTCGTGGTGATGGCCGACGTCCTGGTTCTGGCCCGGCCCCGATGGTGCCTTCCTCCGGCCAAGCTATGTTGGGGCGTGGAGGCGTGGCCCCCGGCCAGGCTGTGCTGGGGCGTGGAGGTGCTGATTCAGGTTCGGTGGATGTTGGGGCTAAGAACAAACCTTGTGGAAGGTGTTCTCTGAAGGGGCATGCTACTGCTGATTGCGACACGGAGCTATACTACCATATCTGCGATGGTCATGACCATGTTAACCACCGATGTCCATTGCTAAAGCAACCAAAGCCGGAGGCACATGCGGTGGGGTATGCAGTGGAAGGTCTTGGTTTTTATCATATTCCACATGCTCCATTACCGCGGAACAAGGATTCTAAAAATGCGTTGGTGACTGTTTCGGGTGGCCCAATCACTTCTCAGCAGTTAGTTGCTCAGTTATAGAGAATAGTACCAGTAAGATGGGGGTGGGAGCCTTCGGTCCATAGTGAGAATTCTTTGGTGGTACAGTTCCCTACCAAGTCTGAGTTATAGCGTTCGATTGCTTATTGTGGGGCGGATGTATTGGAGGCTGGAGTTCTCACAGGGAAAAGACTAAGCTTTAAGGAGTGGCATGGTAAGGGAAAGGGTTTTCTCCTTCCCAAGGTATGGCTGCAGGTTCAAGGGATTGATGACGACCTCTGTGAGTACCCAGTCCTATGGGCAGTGGGGACGTTATTTGGCTCAACTCAGATGGTGGACATGGTGACTAAAAGAAAGAATGATTATGCTCGTATTTTGGTGGCAGTGTTGGACCCTAGCATAGTCCCATCTCAGCTGGATGTGGTTATTGGTGATCACTACTTTGAGCTAACAATTGCTATGGAGAATGTCGATTTTGATGAGAATGGTCAGGAGGAGGAGATGGATTTTGGGGGCGACGGTGATGGAGAGCAAGGGAATAAAGAGGCAGGGAGAGATGGCAATGGGGGAGGAGATAATGATTTGCCACCCGAGGCCATGGACGAGGATATGGTGAAGCTGGACTTGGTGGTGAGACGGGGGAGTCACAGCTGGATGGGGCTACAAGCTTACCTCTGCTCGGTGTAGCTCCATCTAGATTCATGGTGTATGACACAAATCAGTCGTTGGAGGAAAATATAAAATCCATGGCTGATAATATTGTCAATGTGGCAATGGAGGATGTACTAGGGGACCACGGCCATCATGGGGACCACCCGCACTAGGGGGGAGCAGGCCGCAGAGGCGTCACTGGCGCCGCCAAGACCGCCTCAAGGCGGGCGGAGGGAGCCGCCGCCACCCTACCCGGCCTCGGTGGCGGCTAGGGTTGCATCGACCGCACACGGGTCGGTGGAAGGAGTGAACAACGGGAGAAGCTGCAGCGGCGGCTATCGGCGGGCCCAGCCACGCCGCTCCATGGCCATGGATGGCCACCGGTGGGACGCATGCACGACACAGCACCGCGTGCCGAGGGCGCCGCCAGTACTGCCCGTGTTGGGGGAGAGAGGGAGAGAGAGCGCGTGCAATGTAAGAAACGAAAATGTGGAGTCGGGAGGTTGAGGAAGGCAGCTGGGCCCTTACTTTTTTCTCTTGGATAAAACATAGGGCACGCGGCACACTGTGATTGGTCCATGTGGGGCTCGGGGCGCTGGGAATGCGCGAATCCTTTCCGCGATAAGGACATAGATATGTTGGCCCATACGATTTTGTTGTCTCTGATATAAACACATGCCCAATATGTGTACAACAACCCCGGAGTGGACATCATTATAAATGTAACCCGTCTTTTCCAATGTGAATGCATATTATTATCAATACACACACACACACACATGGACCTAACAAATTTTGTCCGTCATTGGCATTACCTCGCTGTCTATATATAAAGCTTATTTTTCAGCTGTGGCACATGCCGCACACTGTAACCAACAGAAAAACATATATAATAGAGTGAAACAACGGAGGAGATGGCTACAGTTAAGAGAAGCTGAGACTGTCCAGTGGGAAGAGGAGGCACGCGGGAAGCAGATATGAGCAGCTCAGCAAATCATTTTTGCGGCAAGAGAGAGAAATTAAAGTGAATACAGCTTGTGCTCTGCGAAGTGCTTGCTGCACCTGATGGTCTATGAAGCATAGATTTTCCTCGTGAAACTTACAATCTTTCAACGAAAAGCTGGAGCTGTTGCCCATTGCTTTCGAGCAGATATATACTTGAGCACTGCTGCTGCCGACCCCTGAATGGTAACTACGCTTGACATGCAACAAAAAACATTCTTTTCCTGTGCTATATCTCCGTTCCTCGTCTCTGGTCTTGCCAGCAAGGGAAAACCAAATGCATGGTGAAGACATCAATTTTGTCTTCGTGGGTATTTGTTTTTGTTTCCCAAACAAAATCGAATGTTTCTGACTGCTGGCTTCTCTTAAAAGATAGATTAAGCACAAGAAACATTCTTAGAAGAAGAAATATGGACCTTCAACATTTGATTGTGCCCTGTGTCAAACCAGATCTGAGGAGACTCTGGAGCACCTCTTTCTGTTTTGCCCCTTTTTGCGGAGCAATGCTGGAAAACTATAAGCTTGACTGTTATGCCAGAATTGGGAATTCTGGATAATTTTGAATCCTTCAAAGCACAGCTCAACTCTCAGTTTTTTATGGTGGCAATCATCCGCATGTCTTGGACAATTTGGAATGCAAAGAAATAAGCTCATCTTTGATGCAGTCCAGTGGAGCACTCAAGACTTAAAGATTTTTTCTTAAAAGAAGTCAGGTTGACTGGTTTGAGAGTCAAGGCGGCGGTTTCCCTCAACTTTGAACAATGGACAGAATCCTTGATTTCAGCTTAGTGTTTGACCTGAGTCCTAGGTTTTGTCTAATTTTATTTGTTTCCTTTTTTGTCTCTTGAACCAGTTCTTAGCTGGCGCCTTCTTCTTGTTTGTTTTCTTAAGTTAGTTTTGTCTCTTTTCTTCTTTGTTTTGTTCTTTTTTATCTTGTAAGAACTGTTTTTACTCCTTAATAAATTTCTGTAGGGGCTGCGGCCCCTCCAGTTCTCTCAAAAAAAAAAACAAATATAAACATAACATGGGTTGACTCATCACTGTCATGCAGCCTATTATTAATGCAACCACATTTTTGAATTTCAGCACAAATTACCTGAAAATCTGCGAAAATTATTTCTACTGGCCCCATCCAGTAGAATACTATACTGGCCTTGTAGATTTTGTCCTGTGTCATTTTTTTTGTTCTTGGCCCAACAGAGTCGGATCAGCCCACCAGGTGCTTATTTTTCTAATGCAATAGTGTATTGATGTTATCGAGTATCTATACTAACACCAGTGTTAGTATTTCCAATGTTCTGATGAAACCTGTTTCTATTTGCAGCCACGCAGTCTCAAATGATTACATTTTCCATAGCAGCACACTATGTGCTCATACAAGATAGGACATGTGGTCTTTGATGTATATGCAGCTTATTATCACATTGCACCAACCAAATGTCAATCATCACTGGGGTGTCCACTGGACAACAATTCCAAATAACCCTTGTTTGCTGGACAACAATTTAACCTTGGGAAGACTGCACAGTACAGAGCAAATTTGCACTGTGAAGCAACTTCATTTTAACAATTAGACTGGTGCGCCGGGATATAGAATTGGCACAGACAAAAAGACAGATCATTCATTTTTAACGACCTAACGATCAGACTTTTTCCTCTTCGAAATGACCTCAACACACTGTTGTTATGGACTAGCAACACACTGTTATTATCACTCAAGCTGCAGTGTTTTAGAGGCGAAAGTGAATTTTGAACATATAGCAGGAGTAGCCTAGGATGTAAATGCAGAGGCCAATATCCTTGCAAAATATTGAATTTATAAGTTCCATCCTCAAAATGTTGCAAATCAAAGAAACTGCCGGTGAACCCAAAAATGATTGAGATGGAAGCTAGAATCCACCACCTTCCGAACTTCAAGCAGTTCTGATGAAACTTAAATATAGTTCACATCAGGCCAGCTATAAGCACCAAGCAGAACATGTGCAGCAACATTGTGAGCAAAAAAAAAAAAAAAATCACACGACTAATCCACGGATCCATGGAGAATGCAGATTCATGCAGACGACCGCACATAATAACAAGCTTGATTTCCTCGATCTGGAATCAGAGAAAAGTCAGAGCAATTTGTTTTAAACCCGTGATCACACCACATTAAAATTTGCTAGAGGCTCCTTGTAATTTCTTTGTCACCTTTTATATATGTTACCGAGTAGGGGGCAACCCAGAAATATGACTATGTTTAATGTAGATATAAAAATCTATTTAACTAGTAGGGGGCAACCCAGAAAAAAATTGCTACAGGATAGGTTGATGGATGGATTGTAATTTTCTTTGTTGCCATTTATGTTAGCTAAACCATTGTTGGATCTTTGTTTTATTGTAGATAAAAATTGAGCCTCCACATTAATTCTTACCAGATGTGCTAAGAAAAAAGATAAAACAAATATTATAAATTCTTATATTAATCAGAAACATCTAGCCATTAAATTTATATGCTCGATCTATTTTATTTTTAGAAATTACCCACTCTACCATCATATAGTTCTATAGATAAATGGAAGAAAAAAAAAATTTGTCATATTTAAATATATATGTAGAGTACCAAGATACAAATTAAGAAAAGATATAATAAATATATTATTTTTCCCAATGAACCTTCCGCACCCTAGGCCACTGTAGAGATATCCGCTGCACTTGTTTGGCTGCACATAAATACACTTCAATCCATACGGTTTGGAAGGATTGAATTTTAATTCAAATTCCACTTCAATCCCTTCCAAACCGTATGGATCAGAGTGTATCTACGTATAGCCAAAGAAAGCCTAATCTGTCCTAGCAGCGCCTCTCATGTGCATCAATCAATGTGGACCAGCTGGAGCCAGGACCAATCGGGCCAGGAGAAATAGCAAGGGATCAACCAACAAGAATGAGCTACCTCGCGGTCGCCAATCCATAGATAGCTTGCTTCTAGTATGTCATCTTCCATGATGCATGGGTGGTGAGAAACCTAATAATCGATCTGATTATTGTTCTCTTCTTCGATCCAGTAGTACATCTTGCACGTACGCACATCTTGCACGTTGGCTTGGCCAGGCTGGCGTGCTACGCTTCTGGTGGATCAACCGTTGGGCGCTACAATCAGTGACGACATAGATTAGAATGGGTCACATACACATCGCCGTTCAGCCGGTACTCTCATCTGGTCTGCCGCTGCTAGGCGTTCCCGTGACATGAATGAAGATCGGCATATACACGTATGTCTCGCACTACAAGAAATCGGTGGTTTTTTGACGTAAAATCCATTTGTGACGGTGGTTTTTGACATTAATTATGCTATAGTTTATGTCATAATACGTTAGTTATGACATGAGTTTATGTCATAAAATATGATTTATGTCATAAAAATATGCAATCTTCTTTTGACATTGCACTTTTGTCATAATACATATAGCCGATGTCATAATTCACATAACTAATGTCATAATTCACATAACTATGTCATAATTAATGTCAAAAAACCACCGTCACAAATGGATTTTACGTCAAAAAACCACCGATTTCTTGAAGTGTCGGCGAGAGCAAGGAGGCTATTCACGCATCCATACTACTACGATGGGAGCCCATAGGTGGGGGGAAGATACCAACGGTGATTGCAGCAAAGGTATTTAAAGATATGTCAAATGTTAGAGGGGGCTCTGGCCATTGGCTTTGCATTGGCCCCCCAGTTCTGCCATTGGCTCTGGCCATGGCCATCTAGTAGGTGGCTTTGAGGGTGCACAGACTCCAGGCGATCACGATGAAGTAGATGCAGTCCCCGTGCTCATGCAGATAGATGGTGCTCGGTATTGAGGCAGTGCACTTGGCATGGCTGGAGAGCTATAGCCATCCTCTTCCCTTGTTTGCTTCTCATCCCACCTGATTTCCGCTTGCAAGTGAAGAACCTAATTCAACCCTGGCTTGCTGGATGCAATTATCCAATCAGCCCAATATAATTAGCGATTTTTTTAGAATTGCACTGTACAATGCAGACGCCTACAACATGCACGCTCACTAATCCCTATGAACACACACACAAACCCTACTGAGCTGCTTATATCTTCTTCTCAGGTACCTCCATTTCCTATACTTTACCATGTCGTCACCAAGTACTCAACTTGAGCCATTTGCTCTCTCATATTGCTCCATATTAGTATACGTGGTTTTATTCTTCTTATAGTTTTAGGTGTGCTACCATCGAGAAACAAGCTTTATATAGACAGAATGGCCATGCCATTGACAGAGGAAATTTACATGTAGTAATAATAATAACCAATTACTTCAAACGTGTAGTACAAAGGGAAGGTCACCCTAGTGATGGTTCTGCGTTGTGAATAATATCCATGTACTTCATGCACCATGCCTAGACAGAAAATAAATACATTTCTCTATATAAAGAAAAAATAATGCAGGTGAGATAGTATACTAGAGCACACAAAAATAAATAAAAACAAAGAAACATATAATTATTGATATCTATGAAACATATAAATACAAGTTTATGATAGACATGTGTGCTCCACATGTAGTTTAATAACCGTGATCCATGTTGGGTTAACTTAGACGATGTGGTCATCTTATTCTCAAGGCCTCGGGAGACTCCTGGTTAACTACATCCATAAGCTAGCTCAAGGACCTCCATCGATTAAGTTGCTGCAGTTATTGTCATTGGTGTTTGCTTCATGTCCTACATAGGTGGAACATCGATGACACTTGCATATGTCACATCCCTTGGGATTTTTTATATATTTTAATCCTTTGTTAATTAATATTCTAAAAATAATCACACCCAAAAAATATTTGCACGACATAGCCCTTTTGGTCGCGTCAACGTTCGTGGCGCGACCAAACAACGTTGTCGCGCCACATGCATTGGCGCGGCAAGATACGGCATTTTGGACGCTTCCGACATGGAAAAGCTTGTCACGCCACATGCATTGGCGCGACAGTACTGTCTTAGGGGTTATATCTGTATGGTCTCAATCTGAAATGTTGTGCTCTAGGTATCAAGGGTATAATATCGTCATGGGGTCTTTGACGGGGAAGGCTTGCAATAGGTTGAAAAATGGTTTGAAATTTCGTGATAAGTGAATCTTAGCAGGAATGATTTTAGTGGATTTGGGCTGTTTTTGTGGAACAAGATTAAGCTCAACCATGCATAGAAGGAAGACTTCACGCTCTATAGCTTGCAACTGATGCATAGATATAGGAGATCCCAACACCGCCTTAGACTGAATCCCTTGTAACTTAATGGAATGTCCTGGTGATTTAACTGAAACTTCTGATTAGCCCAGTGAATTTCCATAGGACTATGCATAGAAAGCCGGTCCATCCACAGTGCAGTATGTTTGCAACTCAATGGAATCATCTTAAAGGAGCTTTTAAAAGTATATCCCTCAACACTCCAAAGGAATTCTAGTAGTTCAAGAGTGCAAGGTATTTCCCATCCATTAACAACCCTGACATGGACAGGTTTATCTAAGGCTTTGAGTCCCTGTGTAGTGGAAAGCAGCTGCTGATTAATGAAATAGTGAGAGCTTCCACAATCAACCAGCATAAAAACTTCTTGACTGGCCACAAAACCTCTGAACCTGATAGTTCTAGTTCGTTTCTGTTCCCCTGATGGCTTGAGTGGATAAGGCCATTAGATCATCTCCAGATTCAGTATCTTCGTTCTCAATTTCTCATCATCATGGTCACAGTCACTATCTCCTAAGAATTTCCGACTTCTGCCATGGCATGAAGGGATATAGTAGCTGGACATTAGTGCATGGGACTCCATTTCTCCCTACATTTGAAACACAGCCGCTTAACTTTTCTATAAGAATTCAGAGTTGAGAGTTTGTCTTCAGGAGGTTTGTTTCTAGACTGATCAGTAGGTCTTCTTTCTTCAAAATTTGGTGTGACTGTCTTGTTAGGGGCCAGTACTGCAGTTGGCCTCACAATGTCATTGGTTCTTGTATTCTCAGGAGAATGTCTTCTAGCTGAATTGGAATATTCGATCAGAACTCTTCTTCTCTCTGATAGATGTGTCCAGCAGTGCCTCCTGCTCCAAAAGTGTCCAGGAACTCTCAGTATCCAAGTTGTGTGGCCGATAAATCATAATTACAATATGAATTCCTCTTTTCAGACCATCAATAAATCGGTTGCTAATGACAGATGAAGCAACTGATGGGTCATGGACTAACAACTGGTGTAAGACATCACTAAATTGTTCTATAAAAGTAAGACACTGTGATGCTCTGCCTAATGTGGAAAAACTGTCTTAACAGATGGTTATGGTCATCTCTGTCAAACCAATGATAGACAGTAGTGGACTCTTCCCAACTCGACCCAGGGTTACCAGTAAGTGTATGAAGCCAAAGAGCAGCTGACCCAACAAAATTCACAATGGCTACGTTAACAGAGAGATAAGGATCTACAGAATATACATCAAAGTCTAGGATTACTAGATTAGAACCATCAAATCGTGGGAATTTGAAATTAGGCAAAGCAGTTGGGGAAATTAGAACCATCAATCACGAACATAATTGGAGGCGAACTGAATTTGTTTTGGCACATCTGTGACCGGAGGCGTATCTGGAGCGGTATAAACCACCCCAAATCCAACGCTCCGGTGTCAATTTTCATAAAAGCTAGCAAATTGCCCAGGCGACGCCTCTAAGGAGGTCGGCTCCAGGTGAGCGGAGCCTGCCAACATCCGCTGGTTGCCAAACAACTGCTCCATCTTCTCGCCAAGGTAATTCGCTGCATGCCCCAAATCAACAACTCGATTGTCGACTCCCGTTTCCATGCTTTGAAATCGGCTTGCACAGACTTCATCTCCAACATGGATTGCTTGAGCTCAGTGATGCCCTTCGAATTCTCACCTAGGAGGGCCAGAATTTGCCCGAACTGCTCCCTTGGGATCGTCGCTGCCATGGCTCTCTGAGTACAATATGGATAAGCTGCCAGGTTCGCACTCTAATACCATATGTGTCACCGACTGACTGGATTGGGTACGATATCAGTATTATGGAGGAATATTTGGTCGCCGGCCAATCACTGGCGCCGCCATCACCTTAGCCACTGCTGGGTTCGAATACAAAAATATCGTGTGAGAAGAAGAAGCTCTCCATCGCCTTACTTATCATTACAAGGCTCAAGCTGAAGGCCTCCCCCGTTACAGGGTACCCTCTCTTATCTAAATCCAGTCCGGCCCAATGACCCTACCAACTGTACGTTGGGCTTGGCCATCCTTTTTGCCTTCTCGCACCTTCCTTCTTTCACTTTGTGCCTTGCATCCTGCAGACGATTTCACCTCTGTAATTCAGGAGTAGAGCCAACAGAGTCCTTGCTGGTGATATCCAGGCAACCAATGGCCACTGGTCATGCCAATGATTAGCTGCTACTGTCTCTCTCACGATTTTATTGAGGATCGGGCGGATTCACACATAAGAGCGGAGGATTCGGTTAGAGAAAATCAGAGGAAGAACGAAGAACAGAGGACATGATTCGGTATTCAGAGTTTCAGTTCTTCATTGTCCTCATTTCATTGGCTGCTTATATACAAGCCCAATGCTGATTAGTAGGACCCACTGATTTTTTTCGTAGTTAAGAAATAAGAAAAAGAGCTCCAACATTGAACTTATGGGCAGTGTCACTTAATTCTTCATTGATGGCTTGTGCTGCTGCGTTTATAAATATAAACACAACTTCCTATCCGGATGCATGTGGCGTGTCAATGGATCAGGGTGGGTAGCTAGAAACAGACACATGTATGTTATTGAATGAGTAAGGTACCCTTGGGTATGAGAGGCACCGGGAAGATCCATCTAGGGACGACCGTTGTATACATCAGATAGCTTGGACGTTGTGGCTAAGTATGTGAACTGTGGATGGATGCCGTGTTCATTCTGGATACTGTGGTGTAGTTTGTAAAGTGACACCGGCACCCACATAGAGGACGAGGATAAGCTGGCGAGGAAACTGGTAGGGATCCTCAAGGAACAAGGCACATGGTAACAATCAAGGAAAATATAACAATCATGGAAAATACAAACAGTTCTAGCATGCAACAACTAATCTTTACTCCCATTTATTAGTACATGCTTGTTTTTACTTACTGTACATTCGGCATGTAATAAGCTGAGGCATACAAACACAGCCTCAGCCTTTTTATTCGACAAGTACTATTGGAATCTTTTTTCAATGCATATAGCTTTCTACATCTGCATGAGTTGTGAGGGTCATCAAACAGGTACTTTGTGGATAGTGTGTGAAAATCGTATGGGCAACAGTACTGCAACAAAACTGTTAAGCTGATATGTAACAGAACTCGATTAAATTACAGCAACCTATGCTTTGTCGTTAGGAAACTTCAACGTATAAAGGGTTCACGATTTCAAGTTTACGCTATACGGGTTTAAATTTTCTATCAACTGAGCTGTGTGCCTTTGTTGCCAGTCTTGAAACGCAATGAAAAGAAAAAAACAAACGGGAATACAAGCATGTACAGAGTGCTTCGTTTTTGTATGGATGGTGGCTGTTGTACGTACCAAGCCCACAATATACCTTGCACCTACAGATACATGCACCTCGTCACTATGGAAGATGTCAATCTTTTGCTGCTATGGCCAGATTACCCGAGCATGCATGTACTCATATGGGTCTCCATGGTCATAGGAGTCAACTAGCCAATTGGGACGAAGGGCACCATATGAAGCTGCTCGCCCTGGCCCAGACATGTGAACAGCGTGCACGAAATGCATTCAGATGTGGACGATCCATCTCAATCGGCATTGGCCAGGTTAGATCTGGATGACATTTTGATTCATTTATCCTAGTAGCTTCTTCCCTTCTGCCTCGCATTCATATCAAACACACGGGACAGCCTTTCCATCAGCCTTTCGATCTACATGTATATATATAGTTACATATATACTCTACTGTCTCATGCTATGTTGATACTCGGTGTCATGCCCCTGCATGTCAAAATTGACGTGAACCAGCCTCCTGTCTATAGACTACATATATCATCGTCGTGAGGGCAACATGGAAGAGTTACTATCAATGGGACAGGGGCAATTTAATATCCACTTCCTGATATTGTATTCTAAAATACCTAATACAGTAGGTGGTAAGAGGTACAAAATATCATTGCACGTCACTTAATTTCACAAGATATAATCCATGCCCTCGAACTCTCAAAAAAAAAGGAAAGAATACCTCCCACAGCTCATCAATTAAAGCAACTGGGGAATTAAGAAAATCAATCATGGGTTGCAGGGCATGCCTCACATAGCAACGTTTATGCTAAGATTTGCTTTTGCTCATATATTAAAAAAAAGTTAAATGGAAAAGTCATTGTTGTTGAAGAAACGTTACACAATAACCCATATTAGGATACACAATATCTCACGTTACAAACTTACAAGAAAGAGTCCAGTTCGGAATTAATAATAAGAAAGAGTCCAGTTCAGAATTAATGATGTATGCATGTGTGTTATCATACTCACCTCTACGTATGTCATGTGCAAAGAAAAAAAAAACGTTGCAACAAGTTGGCACTTTGTTACACGTGGATCCACATATATAAACTATCACATTCCAAAAGGAAAACAATACTGGCTATCCTATACCCTATTAATTATCAGCATCATATTTTTCTACTTAAGCTCAAGACGGTTCCAAGAACAATATGCATAATCATGTCCTACGTACCAACAAATTCCTAATTCTATGAACAATTACTTGTTAACATAATTTTGCTTTAAAACTTATTTTTGAATTAAGAATAGCATGCCAGAAATAACCAGTCCATCAACTGGAAAAGGACCGCCTTACATTATTGTCCTAGCTAGCATAGGTGTTCTTGCATTTCCAGATATGGATGTCCTGGTCGCAGAACTAAATCAGTCATATACATGGGCATGAGGAGCGACCGTGCCTTGCCCTGCTTGACATAGAACGTATGTAGTTGGTCTAGGCCACTTAACCTTCAATTTGGCCTTGAATCCAATAAAAAGACTACTATAAACATTTTGGTAGAATTTCCTTTTTATGATTTTCAACGATTTAATATGAATTTCTAAAGCTTCAGACATGAAATTTTGGTACAGAAACGTAGCCATAGCTATTCAACTCACAGGCCAAATATTTTGTGTCACTCACTACCGGATCCAGTGACTGTTCATCCATGTTGCGTTTTGCTTTAGGAACCTTGGAGAAGTTTCTATTCTTGTCTTGGTCCTTCATGATCGGTGGCAGAGCATTGCAGGATCCTGGTCGGCTCCAATCGACATGATGGCCGGCGATGGAGAGTGGAAGTCGCAAGTCCATAGTGAAGCTCGCTGTGCCTCTCAGCCAACAGCCATGCCTTGGGATGACACCACTACAGAGGCTCTTTGCCACTACCGAAGACCTCGTTAGCTACTGTTGACTGTCCGATGGTGTATAAAACCCGGTACATGTGTGGTTTGAGACTCCGGTTAAAGGTATAGCTCATCACGACTGATATAATATGTAATACGGGATTGGCACATATCCTGCTACACAAAATCTTTTCCGCTGCCTCCTATTCATATTGCATTAATAATTATTCTGGCTGATCCTTTGTTTCTGATTAATTGGTCCACTTCGACACATCCCATCTTACTCTCTCTGTTTTCTATACTCTATATATAATATATCAAATGGTCGTACATATCTGGAGGCCACGAAGTTATCGTTGAGTTACTCCATTAGGTGAATTCAATAATATTTAATAGAAGCATTCATCAGTATACTGGGAGCTCAACATGTATATTTCAGAAAGTGGCTGAATAATAAAAGCATGCACTGACAAATACTTTGAGATCGTGATGTGTGTGTGACGGAAGATATATCCACCAGTTGCAATATATTGGATTAGTAATGGGGATGGGCAATATATAAGGATGGCATGTATATCATCGTTTCCATATATTGCATTAGCAAATGGAGATGGTAGGAGCTAGCGAGCTGGGCATGGTGAAAACAATTTTTAGAGTAAGTTTTCAAAGCCGCGATACTTCACTACTAAATGTAAAATAATGCATTTACATGCACCGTTTTACAAATTGTTACATATGCAGCGCGAGGATGGAATAGGGGCTAGTGGATTGGGAGGTGAGGAGGGAAGAGAAGGGGAGGCAGCATTGTAGCATTGGGCAGCGGTGCCGCTAGGGTGGCAGGCTGCGGCGGCGGCGGCGGCGGCGGGAGGGAGGAGGAAGGAGAGCGTCGGGGATTGAAAATAAAGAGAATTATCTCACTTACTTTCTTCATTGGATCTGATCGGACTCTAACGGAAAAGTCCTTATCGAATACGAACTATTTAGTTTTTCTAATCTTATAATAATAACAAAGGTAACTGGCAGCGACTGCGGTGATGACGGCGGGGAAGCGGACACGCTGGCTCCGAAGCCAAGGGCGGCTAGGGCAGCGACCGCCCTGCCACGTGCGGCATCCCACGCCGCCCCTCTAGGGTAGGCCATGGGCCCCACTATCCTCCTTGGGCCCCGCCTTTAGCCCATCATCAATCTCATAATTTGTCACCGTCTTCGTTTAACGTGTGACACAAATCATAGCTGTAAATATAATTTTGTTTTCTAGGGCACTGACTTCATCAAACGTCCCAAGAATCATTTTGCATGCCCCAATGAAATATATAAAGCATACAAAATACTAAACTGTGCCAAAATTACAAAGAAAATATCTAGTCCTCAAGAATGGTAGTTTTTGCAATGTTTGCATGGAGTTTCAGGAATCGAGTCGGGGCTTAGTTTTGTTTCCTTTTTGCTGTGCTCACTAGTTGGCTTTGGTTTGTATAATCTGCAAATGGTAGAACCTAACAAATATTTGGGACCTCTAAGCAACATCAAATAATAAGTTGTCAACTACAAAGTACTAGATCTTAGCAAGTTGCACAATTTCATATAAAGTTGTATTCATCATCTCACTTTATTTGCTGGCTAAATCATTTGCCCCCACAAATCCACCCGTTTTCATGGGCACTTGGTATCCCTGATTTTCGTCTATAACTGCATGTGTGCCTGTCTTTCTTGAACTTTTCATATTTCCAGTCACTTTTTGAATACTATTCCCATTGCCCCAATTCTTCTGTGAAGGTAACTATATGCACAAGACTCTGAAAATAAAGACATATATGCCTTTGGCTTGAGCGGGCACAAAATTCACGCCGCTTTTTGAAGCTGGTGGCACATCTCCCTTGTTGCCACTGGATACTGGAGAGAGGCAAATGGATGGGTAGAGGAAATGTATTGATAGGCTAGGGGAAATAAAGTCATTTCATCGTCCATTTCATTTCTGTTTTTTTGTCATATTAACTTGCTCTAGCTCACGTCATTAGAAATGGGCGCAAATGGAAGATCTGAATTCAGAAAAAAAAAAATATCAGGGCAAATCTAAGTCGGAGAAAAGAGGGACTAATAATATAAAATTAGCAGTGAAAAGGAGGACCTAAACACAACGTGCTTAGTAAAAACATAGTTCGTTAATACACAAACATCATCAGGACACAAAGGGAACCTAACTCAACTTATTATAGAGCCATGTGATCCCACGTCTCAAACACCTAGTTGAGTCCTTGATCTTCTTCTCCTATTGAATTTAGTTCTCTGTCTCCTGTTGAATTTAGTTCTCTGTCTTCTTCTCAGTGAAATACCACCTAATGTGTGCCCTAGCAGTCAACTAAGAACTACAATGATGGCGGGTCTCTTGAATATTTGAAATCTAGCTACGTGGGCTTACACTGTGCATCGAGGCTAAGATGGGCAAAGTCAATAATAACAGTCAGGATGTTGTTGTTCCACAATTGCATTTTTTATTTCAAATTGCAATGCGGGCTTCTTTTCTTTTAGTTTTGGAGCAAGTTCTGCACAAAGAAAGTTCATCTTACCCTAGACATCGAAGCAGAAGCAGCTCACTAAAAATCTCCTTGCTATAGCAGATGGCAAAGAGAACACGGACGCCGCCCAAGCAAACTGGAAACTCAAGCACTACTACAGAACTGGGCTGTAGTCCTGATGCTGAAGGGTCTTTAGTCCCTGCTGCGGAGCCGGGACTAAGGTTTCGGGACTAAATGTTCACCTTTAGTCCCGTTTGGTAACACCAATCGGGACTAAAGGGTGCGCTAGGGTGCGCCACCTGCCGCCTTTTTTAGTCCCTGGTTGGTGTTACCAACCGGGACTAAAGAGTTTTTTTTTTTTTTTCTTTTTCTTTTCTTTTTCCTTTTCTTTTCTTTTGGTTTTCTCTTTCTGGTTTACAATTGTATTATTATTATTTTCAAATGCGTATTGTTCGCTGCTTGTTTATGTAGACGCAAGCACCTATAATTTATAAATTAGATCATTACATATAAATAAATTACATAACACTATTTATATATTATACATATCTATAGGTCTATGATATAAAATTTACATGTCTCCGTCACGGATAAAGTATTTACAACTTAATTGTTCTCCGCCACTCAAGCATCATACAAATGATCATCTTGGTTTGGTTTGAGTGGCTCGTCAGGGTTGAAGAAGTACTCGCCGGCGGGATTTAGGACTTGGTCGTTAAGAAATCCCGCGATTGTCTCCTGAATTCCTTTTAGGCGGACTTCAGTCAACACCTTCTCCCTCAACCACGCCTCCTATAGTAATCATTAAAGAAAAAAGTTATAGGTATGTATAAGATTTATTAAATAGCAACAAATAATTAAAATGAACTTATTATATATACATGTTACATATTTTTACGTGCTCAAGATTTAATCTTTTTTCATAGACATTTAGAAATTCGTAGACATAGTATCCGCATAAATTTTAGCCCGGTGGCTGCCGTAGAATCCACTGATGTAGGATAGGCTTCGAAAGTGGCGCTTTTAAATCTGGACAGATGGTGTTTCACGAACCAAGCCCAAACCCTAGCAATAAAACGATCATTATTAATTATCTATTACAGAATTAAATAGCTGAAAGTAATATTTAGAGATCGAAGTTACCCTTAGATAATATCTATCATTTCTTGGTAATCTTCCAGTGGTTTTCTCAACGAGTCATAGATTATCAAATGAGATTGCCAGAGATCAATCATAATTAGTATCCAATGAAAGCTACATTTGTGTGTAGACAAAATAATTATTTATCTTCACACTGATCTCATCAATTGGGTTAATAGAATGTACGTACACACGATAATGATACTTACTTAAAGTTATAGGGAAAGAGTATATATAATTTATCCTTTTGATTGATCAAGTACCTCCATAGATTTCTCTCCGTTTGAACTCTCCATATGGCATACGGAGTCTTGGGGTCTTTGAATACAACATAAGGATCTATAAATCCAACCTCCTTGTCATTTCTAGCTCGAGGTCCCTTATCATGCTTCTGCATATGTATACCCGGTTTCGTAATTAGTTATACATGATAATTTGCAGTGATATTATTAAAAAGAAAGAATCACTTATAGACGTAAGCGGTGATTAGGGCTTTGTCCAGAGCGTCCATGTGGCATAGCTGGTGTAGCTCATTAAATTGAACATAAATAACATCATCACCACGAAAGTAATCATGGTTTCTAATTCAGACGCAAACATAGTCATCTGCTCTTCTGCCGCACGCTTCTAGGTACCACTTGTTTAGCAGTACATCTGCGTGCCAAATTGGCTGAGGGCCGCAGGGTTGAACAGATTCTTACCATATTCAGACGTCTTCTGCCAACGATCAATTTCTTTTGCACTTTCAGTTGCTGCCCCAGCTATCATTTGGGATAAGGTAAGACCAATGTCGGCAAAAAAATTTCAAGATCCTCATAGTTCAAACCTGGAGGTAACTGTTGGTCTAGCATGTCGATGTTTGAACCATATTGATTCCCAACGACGCGGGGGCACTGATTGCTTTGATTGTTCCCCGAGCGGTGCTACACCCTTGCGTGCTCTTTTCCCTTTCTTCTTCTCTCCTTCTAGGGATTTGGTTAGAGTGCGCTCATAGTCAGATAAAGATGATGATTCTTCCTGAGTGGCACGCCTCTTTTTTTGTTGAGCCTCAGCCCTTTGCCGTAGATCTTCTGGCTTCTCAGGGTTCCGTTTGGATTCTCTTTCATCCTTAAGTCTCTTGAAGAAACTGTCCACATCTGACTTTATCGAAGCTTCGATTTCTGCACCAGTCTTCTCATAGGATAGCTTCTTAGAAATGACGGGTTGTTTCTTCTTAGAGGCTTTCTTTTTGGGCTGTGGGGTGGCCGACACATTTGATCGTGTGGCCGGCCTCGTCTTCAATATGGCGGGTCCACTGGTGTCGGCGCTGGAGCCACGTGTGGAGGCGATGGCGCGGCCGGTAGGGGGTTGGAGCCCGACGTGGTGGCGAGGGGGCAGCCGGTGTCGGTGTTGGAGCCCGAGGAGGCGGCATTTGAGCCCGAGGAGGCGACGTTGGAACCCGAGGTGGCGGCGTTGGAGCACGTGGTGGCGGTGTTGGAGCCCGAGGTGGCGGTGTTGGAGCCCGAGGTGGTGGCGTTGCAGCCCGAGGAGGCGGCGTTGCAGCCTGAGGTGATGCAGCCGTGTCTTGCACTGCCTCGTCATCACCCGTGGCACTATGACATGTTGGTGACCACCTGTGGAACCAAAGAGGTATATGAGTAAACCGCTAATTAACTAAGGAAATGCAAAATAAAGTTAGTGAATAAATGTATCGTCAGGTTTAATCACCACCTAGGGTTAGGTTCATGACAAGGAGGTGGTGGTAGACTGCTAGGTGAAGCCCCAGGAATAATGATGTAGCGCTTACGCCAACAAATGAATGTCTTCTCTGCTTGTCCTAGAGTCTTCTCCCCATCTCCTCCTTCTATCTCAAGCTGCACATTTTCATAGCCTTTGATACACCGAGACATTAGCATATCCAGCTGGAACTATGGCTCTATGGATTCTTGGTGTCTTCGTAGGGTCGATAGGAGTTACAACACCGACGGCAACCATGACTGTGGTAGCCCCCTGTGGAATGTGCAGCTCACATGTTGTCAAAGCTTCAGTGACGTCATCCACCGGAAAGCGCAGCCCCACGTCGTCTTGAATAGTTGGCGCCTCCGTGGAAGCGCAACTGCTTTTCAACTGACCGGGGGGGCTAATGTTGAATGCAGGCTCTAATGCAGTTTGCCTTTGCATTGAACTTACTGCTTCCTGCACTTGCCTTTTGATTTCCTCGTTCATTCTCTCTTCAAGTGCTTTTTCTCGCAGTATCGCTTCACGAGCCGCTGCTTGTGACTCCATCACCATTGCCTCCAACCTACGCAATCGCTCTACCTCCTCTTCCTTCTTTCTTTGGCGCCTTCTATAAGTGGGTCTATCTTGAGGGAAGCCATGCTCCCACGATATCTCCCCGTAGCCTCTTGTTCACCCACCGTGTTCAGCAGTCTCCAGGGCGTATGTCAGCTCATCAGCTCATCCTTCTCTTTCAACTAATTCTCGGGCATAGGCCATTCTCTGGCCCACTCTCTGCAGCTTCTCGCTGTACACTACCTTTCCGGTCTCTAGGTCCAGGGTTCCCCCATGACTGAAGAACCAATACTTGGCGCTTCAAAGCCGGTCTTGTGATTCTGGTTCTATCCCTTTGTCAACAATCTCCTGTTCCAGCTTCTGCCACTTGGGAATAGCAGTCCGGTAGCCACCTGAACCTAAGTGATGATGGTATTGCTTGTGTCTAGCATTTTCCTGATTATGGATCATCCGTGCCTGACCCTCATCTGAGTTCTTAAACTGTACGAACTCATCCCAAAAAGGCCTCAACTTGATATAGGCCTTGTTGGTGAAATCCAGTGTCCGGTTATGTGCAACAAAAGTCTTTTGGGGTTTCTTCTTCTAAGTCTGAAATTATTTGGCCATCTTCTGCATAGCCCATGTTTTAACCTTCTCCTTTAAAGCTTCATCCTGTGTATCCAGCGTGAAATGTTGAAGGATATCTAGCCATAGCAATTCCTTGTCACGATCTGAGACATAACTAATAGCAGGTTTATCTTTCTGTTGCCTCTATTCTCAAGCACTGATCGGGAGCCTGTCCCTCACTAGGTATCCACAGTGAGCAACAAATTTCTTTGCATGTTCCCCAAGTACTTGGCCTGTACCCTCATCGAATTCCGACAGAATGTACCGACCCTCCAATAGCTTCTTCGGGCCTCGCACTTTTCTACCACTCCCGGTAGTTGTCGCTGATCCAAAGGGCTACACAAACGAGTATAAATATATTAATACAAAAGTCATTCTTTTTAATTTCGTGTATATACATATAGACTAGATTGTAGATAGACCTCATCAGGGATTGTCTCCCACAAGTTCTTCATAATCAGCGAAGTCTTGACTCCCATCATCTATTTGTTCATTGTCATCACCTTCGACTTGGGGATTTTGATTGCCGGCGCTGTTGATTAGGTCCATCATTGCCTCATCCATGTTATCAATCGGATCGGCCATTTCTGCAAAAGTTGTTAATTAAAAGATGTTAGAATTCAATTTGTCATGTAGCACCACAAGAAAGTTAATAAAGTTAAATAAAAGTACCATTAATAAAGTTACTTGACATAAAGTTACATAATAAAGTCACATGACATGACAAAGTTAATAAAGTTAAATAAAAGTACCATTAATAAAGTTACTTGACATAAAGTTACATAATAAAGTCACATGACATGACAAAGTTAATAAAGTTAAATAAAAGTAACATTAATAAAGTTACTTGATATAAAGTTACATAATAAAGTCAATGACATGAGAATGTTAATAAAGTTAAATAAAAGTACCATTAATAAAGTTACTTGATATAAAGTTACATAATAAAGTCACATGACATGAGAAAGTTACTTCACATAAAGTTAAATAAAAGTATCATTATATTACAAGCTACACTTGTAATCCGTGTCAAGTTACTAAACATAATTAAAAGTACCATTAATAAAGTTCCATGACATAAAGTTACATAACAAAGTCACATGACATTAGTATTATTAATGAAGTTATTTGTCATTCTATTAAAATATTAAAATGTTACAATACTTTACATATTACATGAGGAGGTTAATAAAGTTAATTAGAAGTACCATTAATAAAGTTACTTGACATAGAGTTACATAATAAAGTCATTCTATTAATAAAGTCGCTAGGTCATCGTGTCTTGTTCGTCCGGTCGTCGCTAGGTCGTCGCTAAGTCGCTAAGTCGCCGCTAAGTCGTCGTGTGTTTTTTAGTCCGGCCGCCGCTAGGTCGTCGCTCGTCGTTGCTAGGTCGCTCGTGTCTTGTTCGTCCCGGCCGTCGCTAAGTCGTCGCTAGGTCGTTATTACGACGTCGTTAGGGTTTGAAGTAAACCAAATAGTTTTGATTCGCCCACATTTAACGTTCATCGCGTGGTTGCATTCTGCCAAGTCCTGCATGGAGGGTCGCTGGGCTCGGGCTTGATGGCCGGCCACCACAACACACATACACACATTCCGCGGCTCGATGGCCGACGACCACGACACACACATACACACATTCCGTGGCTCGATGGCCGACACAACACATGCATACACAGCGCAGCGCCACCCCTCGAACGGCGTTCAACCGCAGCCGAGGACCTCGATGCCGGGCGAGGAGGAGGCGGGCGGCCGCTTCCGGGCTGGACCGGGGAGAGGCGGCGGTGGCTGCTCGCTTACTGGCCGGAGAAGGACGAAGCGGCAACGGCGCCTCGGGCGGCTCGGGACGAGGGAGGGATGGCCGGTGGAGGCGGCGCCCTCTCGCCGGGCGGAGGTGGCGCCCTTCTAGAAGGCGCGCTGGGCTGCCGGGAAGAAGGACGAAGGGCGGCGGCGCCCACGGTGGCTTGGGGCGAGGGATGGCCGGGCGGCGGCGCTCCTTCGATGATGGCTAGCGGGGCCGGCCGGAGAAGAAGGACGAAAGGCGGCGGCGCTCCTCGGCGTCTCGTGGACGAGGGAGGGACGAGCGGCGCTTCCTCGACGACGGCGCGCACGGGCCGCCGGAGAAGAAGGATGCAGCGGCGGCGGCGCTGGGGAGACGATGGTAGGAGCGATGGCGGAGCGGCGGCGGGGGCTAGGGGCTACGTGATCCGATGCGCCGCCGAGGAGGAAGGAAGACGATCGTTGCCTATATACCGGGCACCTTTTAGTCCCGGTGCGTACCACCGCCCGGGACTAAAGGTTTTTCCACCCGTCTGTTAATACATAAGATTATTTGTTTATCTATGCTATTTCTAAATAGATTATTTTTAATAAATGCATAGTAAATAAAATAATGAGTATTAATTTCTTAAAAAATAACAGTTCTATTTTATTTTATGTAATTACTTACTTAGAAAATTGGGAGCATAAAATCTTTTCGTCTCTTCTAATAGTAAACATAAATATTAAAAATAATTAGTAGTTTGTTAATGCAAAAATGCTTAACTTAATTAAAATACTTTAAAGTAGTTGTTTTCAATAGAAAATTTGTTTTTGTATTATTTTAGCGTAAATTTTGTTCATGTATCACTATTTATCTTCAAAATCATGATCTACGTGATATTCACCATTACATCAAAATATTTTTTAAAGATTTTTTTCCTTATTTATTGATGCTTATAATAACTAGATTAATTTTGTTAATTGCATAGTACATAAAATATTAGGTATTAATTTGTTAAAAAATAATAGTTCCATTTCTTTTTAACTAATTGCTTTCATAATAAATTTGAGAACATAGAATCTTTCCATCTCTTATAATAGCAAACTTAAATATAAAATCTTTGCATCCCATATGTCATGTCAATATTTGAAATGATATAAAATAAGAACATGGGTATTAATTTTTTAAAAAGTATACATTATATTTCTTTATGTCTAATTGCTTTTATAATAAATTTGGTAAAATAAAATCTATGCATCCCTTATAATAATTAGATTAATTTTGTTAATTGTATAATAAATAAAAGAATAGGTATTAATTTGTTAAAAAAAATGCTTTTATTTCTTCTAATAGCAATACCATAGTCACCATTACATCTTATGTTACAATTGTCACATACACATGCTCTAATACACTCTATTTATTAGACGGGCACAGTAGTGATCTTCTTTTTGACGTATGTTTCTTGGTCATAATTTTGACATAACCATGGAGTGTCCTCAGCATTTATCGTGATGCTCAGATCTTTGGTCACATTGAAAGGCGTGATTCGGTCATCCCTTTCATAATCTTCTGAAATATCTGACTTGTCCTCAATTCTCACAATGTTTCTTTTCCCTGAGAGAACTATATGGCGTTTTGGCTCATTCGTATAGTTGTTGTCCTTTTCCCTCTCTTTTGTTTTGACGACATGTCTTCCACATAGAAGACCTGATTCACATCAGCAGCAAGGACGAATGGTTCACCTTTATAACCAACATTGTTGAGGTCCACTGTTGTCATTCCATAGTCTTTGTCAACTGTTACTCCGCCCCCGGTATTCTTGACCCATTGGCACCGGAACAAAGGGACTTTGAAATTAGGTGCGTAGTCTAGTTCCCAAATCTCCTCTATGCGGCCATAATATGTTTGTCTGTTTCCATTCGGGTCGGTGGCGTCTACACGAACCCCACTGTTTTGGTTCGCGCTTTTTTTATCTTGGCCTAGGGTGTAAAATGTATTTCTATTTATCTCGTACCCTTTGTACGTGAGGATATGCCATGATGGTTGTCTAGCCAATAAATATAGTTGCTCATCAATCTGGTCATTGCACTGACATTCTTTTCGTAACCATTCACTGAAAGTGTCCATGTGCTGACGCATAAGCTAAGCTTCATTCTTCTTTGAGAACTGGGATCATAGAAAGTCCTTGTGTTTCTTGACATACGGCTCCACCACGGATGAGTTTTGAAGAACTGTGTAGTGTGCTTTATTGAAACAATCATCCCCCGTACCGATGTAGGTTTTCTTTCCAATCGTTCCCTTTCCGCTCAGTCTCCCCTCGTGTTGTGATTCAGGAACACCAATTGGGTCAAGTTCATGAATGAATTCAACACAGAACTCAATGACATCCTCTGCCCCATAGCCCTCTGCGATGCTTCCTTCTGGCCGAGCACGCTGGTGGATATATTTCTTCGGGACTCCTATAAACCTCTCGAAAGGAAACATATTATGCAGGAACACAGGACCAAGAATATTCATCTCCTTGACCAGATGAACTAGGAGGTGTGTCATGATATCAAAGAAGGATAGAGGGAACACTAACTCAAAGCTGACAAGACATTGAACCACATCATTCTCAGAGCAAAGAAGTTCCAAAGTGGATTGATCGCCTTCCTCGAGAAATTGCATTGAGGAATGCACATAGCTTAACGGTGGCTAGACGTACATGTGGAGGTAGAATTCCTCTTAATGCAACTAGAAGCAATTGCGTCATAAGCACATGGCAGTCATGCGACTTTAAGTGCAGAAATTTCTTCTCGGGCACATTTATTATCCCTTTTATATTAGAGGAGAATCCAGATGGAACCTTGATGCTGCTTAAGCATTCAAACATGATTTCTTTCTCTTCATTGCTAAGAGTGTAGGTAGCAGGTCTTAAATATTGGCGTCCATTATCTGTCTTCTCTGGATGCAGGTTGTCTCGCTCTTCCATGCGCTGCAAGTCTCGTCGTGCTTCAAGGGAATGCTTAGGCTTCCCATACACACCCATGAATCCTAGAAGATTCACACAAAGATTCTTTGTCAAGTGCATGACGTCGATCGCATTACGGACCTCTAGGACTTACCAATACGGTAGCTCCCAAAATATTGACTTCTTCTTCCACATGGGTGCATGACCCGCTGCATCTTTTGGAACTGGTTGGCTGCCCTGTCCCTTACCAAAAATTACTTTCACATCCTTAACCATCTCAAATACATCTTCTCCAGTTCTGTTGCGAGGCTTGAGTCGGTGGTCTGCCTTACCTTTAAAATGCTTGCCTTTCTTTCTAACTGGGTGATTCATAGAAAGAAATCAACGATACCCAAGGTACATGACCTTTCTGCATTTTTTTAAATATATACTATTAAGGTCATCAAAATAGTGTGTGCATGCATTATATCCCTTGTTTGACTGCCCTGAAAGATTACTTAGCGCAGGCCAATCATTGATTGTCACAAACAACAGTGCTCGCAGGTCAAAGTGTTTCTGTTTGTACTGATCCCACATACGAACACCTGTTTCGCTCCATAAAAGTAGTTCTTCAATCAATGGCCTTAGATACACATCAATATCATTGCCCGGTTGCTTCGCCCTTTGGATGAGCATCGGCATCATAATGAACTTTCGCTTCATGCATAACCATGGAGGAAAGTTGTAGATACATAGTGTAACAGGCCAAGTGCTATGACCACTGCTCTGCTCACCAAAAGGATTCATACCGTCCGTACTTAGAGCGAACCTCAAGTTTCTTGCATCTTTTGCAAACTCTGGAAACTCCTATCTATTGCTCTCCACTGAGACCCATCAGCAGGGTGTCTTAACATGTTGTCTACCTTACGGTCTTCTTTGTGCCCCCGCAACAACTTTGCATGGTCCTCATTTCTGAAAAGACGTTTTAGACGAGGTATTATAGGAGCATACCATGTAACCTTTGCAGGGATTTTCTTCCTAGGACGTTCTTCCCCCTCAACATCAACAGGGTCATCTCGCCTGATCTTATACCGTGATGCTTAACATACGGGGCATTCCTCTAAATTCTTGTAGTCCTTGCCACGGTATAGGATGCAGTCGTTAGGACATATATGTATCTTCTGGATTTCTAATCCCAAAGGACAGACGACCTGTTTTGCTTCGTACGTAGTGGTGGGCAACTCATTAGGGTTCGAAAGCATCTTTTTTTGGATCTTCAGTAACTGTCCAAATGCCTTATCAGATACACCATTCTATGTCTTCCATTTCAACAACTCCAGTGTTGTACCCAATTTTTTTTGCCCATCTTGGACGGATGGGTATAGTAATTTCTTGTGATCTTCTAGCATACGATCAAACTTTGCCTTCTCTTTTTCACTTTCACATTCTTTCTGTGCATCACGAATGGCATCACCAAGAGCATCACTTTACCAGGAGCACCTCCCTCTTCTTCAGCTTCTCCCTTTGCTGTATCATCGAAGCCACCAAATTGAGCAATAAGGTCATCAGGCTCCGATTGTTCTTGTTCTTCTTCACATTCTTCCATCATTATCCCGGTTTCTCCATGCTTGGTCCAACAAATATAGTTTGGCATGAAACCCGACTTCAACAAATGTGAGTGAATATTTCTAGAGCTAGAATATTTCTTCAAATTCTGACACAAGGCACATGGGCAACGTATGAATCCATCCTGCTTGTTTTCCTTGGCCACTCTTAAGAAATAATGCACACCATCAATGAATTCTTTGGAGCGGCGATCGGCATTGTACATCCAACCACGTGTCATTATCTGCATTGCAAAATAAAGTATGATAAGTTTCTATTTTTTTATAAAGAAATGAAAGTAATAAGTAACCTAAAATTCTCTATTTCTTTATTTTATAAACAAGTAAAATTAAAAAACACCAAAGTTCTCTATTTCTCTAAATAATCAAGAAATTTGGTAGGCATACTAGTTATAATTAACTAATTAACCCGGTCACAAATTGCAAATTAAAGTATTATAACCTAAAATTCTCTATTTCTATTTTTTCTAAACAAGCAAAACTAAAAAAATACTAAAGTTATTTATTTTTCTAACTAATCATGAAATATGGCATGCATACTAGTTTAAATTAAATAATAAACCCGATCACAAATTGCAAAAATAAAATATTCTAAGTAATTAACTAACACATAACCTAAAATTCTTCATTCTTATTTGTCCTAAATAAATTTTATATTCATACTTAGTTATAATTAAATAATCCTTCAAATGTATTATTAATATTTAGTTATAATTAACTAATTAACCAGATCAAAATTATAAACTATAGTATTATCAAATGTTATTTCTTTAAAAACTAATCATAATGGAAACCATAAATTTAGTATTTTTCTAACTAAACCAAAAAATATGGTAGACATAATAGTAATAAATAGTGTATACTAATTTTTAGGGTCTTAATTGTAGTTATCTACATTAAAATATTTAAACGATGAAGTGATTGGTGTTTAAAATAGTGTAGAAATCAAAAAATAAAAAACCACATGTACAACACCACAAAATGAGATAACCTGCAGCTAAAACTTGAGAAGATGAAGTTAGTAACCTCTAAACAAGTAAACGACGGCGTAGAAGTGATGAAATGAATCAATAGCCGGAGATGTGAGCACAAATCAATCAAGAACACATGAAGAACATGAAGAACAAAGAAGAAAGTGAGCTCGGACAGCTCGGCCAGGGGAGGAAGAAGGATTCAAATATAGGGGGAAGGATTTAATCCCGGTCCCTAACACCAGCCGGGACTAAAGTCCCATCTTTAGTCCTGACTGGTGTCACAGACCGGGACAAAACCTTTAGTCCCAGCAGGTGTCACAGATCGGGACTAAAGATGGACCTTTAGTCCCGGTTGGTAACACCAACCGGGACTAAAAGTTCCCCTGCAGATGCCTGACACCATAGCCGTTGGGGCTGGGACTAAATGTACTTTTAGTCCCGGACGCCATTTTTTCGGGAGCTACTGCTCATTTTGTCTAAGTGACCAAAGGTCTGTTCTGCAGTAGTGAAGGCACCACGGCTGCCATACATACTTGTCCGTGTGTGCAAAATCTTTTTTTGATCCTGAACCTGGACGCTGTATTTCACCTTGTTCCCTGTGCCTTAATGATTCCCTGCCTTCTCGATACCATCATGATTCCTTGCTCATGCAGAGGGATATCGTGAACATAATGTACTCTGCACCCCAGCGAACTGATATTTTGGATTTCTGAATGTTGCTTCCCATATGCCCCCTATTCCAGCCTGAGTAACTCAATTCCCACATAAGTAAAATCAAAACATCTTCCAGCTAAATGCGTGCATGTGCAGTAGTTGAACATCCTTGTGTGGTTGGAACACTGTGAATGAGAATGAAACACCCATTGAGCATGGCCTTATAGCAGGTGAACATGCCAAGGAAATATAACTTCTATTGGTTAATTCCAGTATGTGGATGAGACCCCAAGCTAGAAGCCGAACTGAACATTAAAATAACGTTTGTGCTAGTTGTTGGGTCTATACTATGTCTTCTAGTTTTGTCATTAAATTGATGTCACTCCAACAATCAGCGTCATTGTCCATTCCTATACTTTGGAACTGCTCAATAAAAACACGTTTTCCCATTGTTAGTGCTAGGTGGATAAATTATTGTTAGGACACAGGACGCACCTGTTTGCAAACGAGTAAACTCCATGGAAAATAGCAAAATGAGTTTGTCAAATACTGGGCTCATTCTTACACTATATTGCTCCAACTACTGGAAACTTGAAATTCCCTCACGGTGCACTACCGTCAGGGAAAATAAAAATATTAGTATAAAAATATACGCATGATCATAAAAAATAAAAATATCGCTATAAAATTTTTTATAGTGCAATTACCGTCAGGGAAAATAAAAATACCGTCAAGGCTAGCTCGACAGGGTAATTCCAGTTTTGACTGACGTATGCGTTCATGCATGATTGGATGGGGGTGTGTCACAGAGGTGTGTTCTGCCTCAAAGCTATCAAAACTGGGAACATAACAGGTTTATTGTCGTACAGCAACATGCAGGCAGAGCAAACACAAGCCTTGTCACTGTAAAGGAGCAACTAGTGCCATCTAATAATCACTGTGAGAATTCTTCTTCTTGATTCATCAAAAACAATTTTTCTTCTTTGAAGTGACCTGAACGCATTGATTTTGTGGATACATTTAGACGTCCTCAAAGATGGTGCACTGCTTAAACTGGAACTGTTTTAACCTGGAAGGATGTAAGTGTACAGACCAATATCTTTGCAAGACACAATGAATTATAAATTTGATCCTCGAGATATTGCATAGGAACAACGAAAGAAAATGGCAGTGAGCATGAAACTGATTGCACGAGGTTTGAATACTGAAATGCAGTTTGCGTCAGTCCATAGCAGCAGTAAGATGAGCAAATAATGCCATGAGGAGACGAATCAGTCATGGATCAATCTAAATCATGGAAAGTTGTTGCAGAAAAAAAATTAAGACCATGGGAAAACCAATATAAGAGGTATACATGTAGGGAGAGATTATTGACGGACAAAACCTTGCATTATCAGAAGATTTCAAAAGGAGTGGTCACCATCATTTTTAAGAGATTAAATTGAAAGAAGCTCCTAAGAAGAATCCCAGGCCACGTCACCTGAAATCCTATCGGCCGTTCGATTCTCAGATCTATGGCCCAGTTTTCTCGGAGCAGCTTCTGCCAGAAGCAACTTCTCGTTTCACTTCAGCTTCTGATCCGAATCATGGAATACAATATATATATGGGGCTTCAGCTTCAGCTCCCGCTTCCAAAAAAAAACTCGGCCTCTCCACTCCCTCCCTCTCGGAGTCTCCCGAAGCGGCGGCAGGGAGGCGACGGGCACCTCGCGGCAGCGCACCGGCACCGTCCTCCCCCTTCATCCCCCCACGCAGGTGAGTCCCCGTACTCTCTTCTCCTCCCCTCCCTCTCTCCCCGCCATCTCCCTTGACGTTCAAGGTGGCGGCGCCGGGCGGGCCTCTATGGTGGCCAGCCCTCGGTGCTACGGCCGCCGCTCAGCTCCTCCTCCACGCCACCCTCGCGCCACACGGGCGAGGCAAGGGTTGGCCCCCAGCGCTGCGGGAGGTGCTGGCCTAGTGTTTCGTCGCTCCGTCGCCGTCCGTCCTTCAGTGCTGATGAAACCCTAGCTGCCTGTTTTCGTCTCTTCCACACAGTTCCTAGGATACTAGTGCATACGGCAAGTTCCGTAATCTTCAGGGCGCCACCTCCCATGCCCTCGCACTACACAGCAACACGCATCAGCTGCGCGCGGTGCCTCTGGCCCCTTCTGCCTGCCCGCCTGCTGGCCTGTTGGTCTGTACCTGGTGTGGTGATTTTTTTAGGATTTTAAATTTTTGGGGTTAACCAAAGAATCTGTGTTGCGGCAATTTTTTCTGTGAATTTTTGGGGTCAATCAATGTATCTAAATTGTGTGCAATTTACAACTGGTCCCTCTAATTGTTCATGGTACATTGCAATTTAATGTTCCCATTCCACATATATGTTGCTACCTTGATTTGTCATCTATCTTACTTAGAATGGACCTGGTTATTCTTTCAGATTAGAATAGTCATGATTGGGAGTGCACAACGAACTTCTGTGCTGTTGCTCTAACTTTGGCAACAGGCATTAGCTAACCTGCACTTTTTGCATTGTTTCTTGTCATGTTTATAGTTGAGCTTAAACTTAAACATGTATACATGATATATGCCAGATTCAGTTATTGTTGCTTTCCAGGTTGCATTGACAATTGTTTTCTACCAACCTTCAGTCTCACAACCACACTATTGTTACATGTATAATATAATTATTATGGAAATTCTAAGCCTGCTGACTAAATTATGCAAATTGATGTTAGATGATGTAGGTTCCAATGGAATGATTGATACTTCCCTACCAGAAACCATCAACCGTTTCGCAGACATGAATACTGCTGTAGATTTTTGCACTACCTTTCTTCTTTTGATCACCAGAGCTATGCAACTCCAACTCCTGTTCGCTGACATCTTTTTAAATAGCATTTCCTTTGTTGTGCGTTCACGGATTCTAAGAGCAGAACATTAACGGAATTTTTTTGTCAACCCATAGAAGTGCTTTTTTTCATCCTGACATAAGAACACAGCAGCACATAAAGGTACATAAGAACAGAGCAGCACATAAAGAGTATCGTGTGTGGAACAACAGCGATCAGGCTTCAGGAGTGAGGCTCACCAGTGTGGACTGGTACCACAACTCAGCGGCATGCCAGTGCTACAGCATACAGTAAGATTTTTTGCCATCTCCAAATCAGTTTGCTGCTTTTATATGATAATAAGAGGAACATTTATGTATCAAAAACAAAGCATGTTTATTTTGACCAGCCTAGAGGAACCATAGCAGTTGATTTTTCTATTATACTGCTTTCAAAACTAATAGTTGGAGTGCAATATAGCTACTGAATTATGCATCCTATACAGTGGAAGTCCTATATCCATTCAGAATACTATCCTTGTTATGCTACTTTTAAACCTTTTCCATGCATGGCGTATCATCCCCTTGACCTGGCACTGTACAGTGACCTACTTTCCTTTGGCCTTTACCACTATGGATACTATTTTTTTAAAAAAAATCTGCGCAAATAGACAGCTCAACCTTACTGCATCTCAAAAATATATGATTAACCAATTTCTGGCCCATAGTTTCCAGAAAGTATAACCATAGCCTGCCTAAATCTTGCAGATGGTATACCATCTAGATTTCAGTTATCTTCTGTGTATATTGTTAGATTTCAGGTTTCATACATCTACATCTTTCCATTAGTTGCTTCTTTGCTAACAGGATGTATTTTGAATGAAAGCAGAAATAGGGGAACTCTTGTATTGTATATTGTTAGATTATCAAGTACAATCAGTGCTCTTTTGGTTGGCTGCGTAGGTTTCAGATTTTTACATGCTCTGCAAATTTAAAACAGCTGATGATATCAGAATAGTACCACTGAATACGAACTGGGAATGTCATGCTCCGTTCCTTGAGTAAATTTACTTACTTTCCGTGGAGTCCATGATAATAGTCATAATAATAAATAATGATACTATGTGCTTAATTTGGTTTTATAAAAACAGCTAATGCACTGCAAACAAGGTCACTATAGTGAAGGCAGCAGTTGATGCTATTTACAGACCTCTAGAATATAAGGACAATGTCTTCTGATATAATAGATGCCACTACTGTTTTACACAGGACATACAGTTAATCCTTTTGCTTACAGGTTGGTCCAAAGTTAAGTCATGCATATCTGCCTCTACCGTAAGTCCAATATTACAATTGTAATTGTTTACTCCATGCATTACAGATATAATGCTTTGCTACAACTAAGCCTTTTACTCTCTGTACAATAATTTAGGTAATCAGTTCTCTTCAGTACCCTTGATTAGTGCCTTCTAATATTCTTATATACTAGGATAATATGAAGCATCCATCCCACAAAAATTGTGTCAGCCTGATGTTAAAAAACTATCATGTGTTAAAGAAAATAGACCCATTATCATAGCTTAATGACGAAATGTATAGCTGGACCATTAAGGTCCAGTTCGACCTCCCCATTGTTTCCATTTGTTTCGCTGATTCTCTTGGAATTTTCAATAATGCTCATCTCCATCTTTGCATTTTTTGCCTACTTTTTCTTAGACAACTCTCTTATGCTTGCTATCTAATTAGCGCTTCTCTTATTTCATGTTTGGTGACAACTTCACTAAATTAATCCACTGTTTTTCAGGTCATACCCTATGACACTAATGCTTAAAAACAACAAATAATGATCATCAACAAGCTTCTTCAGAATCAATTCTAGATTATGAATAAGTGATTTTTTTAAGGAATCTCTTCCACACATTACAGATACTTTTAATGCATTATATTTGTACTCCTACTTCTCTATCATTTGCTTGGGAGACATGGCTACTCAGAACGATGGTGAGAACTATGTAAGGATTCAATTCCATTGGAAATTCTGGACAGATGAAATTCCATTGGAGATTCTGGACAGATGAAGAGAAATATTTTCATGCTATAACTAGCCTAACGTATGTACCTGATTATGTGTGTGTCCCTAAAACAATAGGGTGTGAATGTTTCAGAGTGGAATTTTTTTATAATATTACAGTCTTTCTGTCAATGGAAATAGGGTGTAATTTGTCCTCTTAACCAATTTTTTCTGCATACCAAGTGATTATTTTTCATACTCAATTTTTTTACAGTTCTGAAAAGAAAAGGCATTATAGACAACTTCAATTTTTGCCGTCCCACTACAATATTTATATTAGTGGCCATAAAAATTAAACACGATAAATTATTTGTCCTTCCACCTGTCAGGCGCGCGGGCGCGCGCCTTTCTACTAGTCTCCTAGATGGCTTCTAGAGAACGATGGAGCATGTTTCAATATGCTAGACGAGAGGTACATGGATATGGTGCAATCATGATTATGATTTATTCTGTGGATTATCTTACTATTAGTAATTGAAGGCCCCAAAGGAGGCTCCACGTTAATTATTACTATAAGCGCTAGGAAAAAAGATAAATTCAATAAATTCTCACAATAATCAGAAAGATCAAGACATCGATTAGTAGGTCTTAATCAACCATAACCATTCAATTTATTAAATTTCCTACACAATTCTCCACCGTTGCCATTATTGTTAAAATCTTAAAATAACCCCCTATATCTATTTGTAAATTACCCATTTCTGTCATTATAACAAAATAATAACATAAACCAATTCTACTGCAACAACTCAAGTGAACCCCCTATATCTACTTATGACTGCTTCACTGACATAGTACTGATGGAAATAAAAATACTACGATATACTATTTATAATATGTGTATTAACTTAAATTGCTGGAAATTTGTGTTTATGTTTAGTTATTTACTAAACAAATGAAGATAGATCACCAAGATGAGACCTAAGTCCCAGAGTGGCAAACCCATCAAAACCACCACTGTCCAGTGTCTTAAATGCCAAAAATAACCTTTGTACTGTGGCGGTATTCATGAGATTATAAATGTGTCTATATCTGAAGCCCAAGAACCAACGCGTTATCTCTCTCTCACACAGACACACGAAATGATTCAATCCATCATACATGTTATTTTGTATGTTATTGTAGGGATTGGAGGTATTAGGAAGCCTACTAGCACATAGAGGTCATCAACTACTGGCTTCTATAGAACCTGTATGCGGGAACAACCTTAGACATGATGGATTTTAGTTGTGTCCATGTCCACTGACGAATGACATTGCTGGGTTGTGGAAGAGCATGAACATGGATTCTCAAAAACTAGGTGATAGATACAGAGGCATTGCTCCAATGCACATGCGAGCTCCACCAGCGACCTCACTCAGGAGCGAGCCATAAGGCTCCACTCTCCTCAATACAGCAGCGGTGGTGAGGCTTCCACTTGTTAGAACTGACAGCAGACTCTGAGGCAAGGTTCGACCAGTGGTACTGGCGCTTGGGGCGAGGCTGTAGTGTTGTACCGGTGGATCTGGCACACCGGCGGCAAGGCTTCACCGGTGTGGCTGTGCTTGGTGTGAGGCTCTACCAGTGGATCCTGCAGCAACACTTGGGCGCAAGGCTCCACCTGCTGATCCGGCAGCAGCCCTGCTCAGGGGCAATGCTTCGGCGGTGTTACTGCTCGGGCCAAGGCCAGTGTTGGGTCATAGGTCTCTGTGAGCTCAGTAAGCTTGGCGCAAGCTAGCTTTCATTAAAATTTTAAAAATGATCTCTGACGGTGGGACAATTTGTTCGTCATCTATGTTAATGTTTATTTGTAGTGGCGTTATGTCACTGACAGATCCAACACCTTTATCCATGCATTCAAAAAAAATCCCTAGACATAATGGAAGCACTTAATATATCATATCCTCATTCGTATCCATTCGATTACCTGATTTTTCTTCAACACTACTCAAGGCCACTGTATATGGAGTACGCCCACCGTCCAATCTGTTGTTTAAGGTTCATGCACAGTGACCTGGAGAGCTGAAGGATGCTGGTTTTTCATTTCAACTGCTGCTTTGAAATTAATTTCTCGTCCGCCTGTTTATTTTCCCAGTAACCATCTGCTGACCACACACTAAAAAGTTGTCCAAAATACTGTTCCTTCACCTAGTAAACTCGAGTTCATGGTGAGGCGACAATGCTAACGTAGCAGATGGAGTGCTGCATGAGGATAACAGGAGGGAGCAGCGTTGTATTAACTTGCATCATGTTCGGTTTGCAAGTATTAGAAAAATTTGCAACTGTAGCGTTTCGTTTGTATTTGACAAATATTATCCAATCGTGGCCCAACTAGGCTCAAAAGATTTGTCTCGTGATTTACAACAAAACTGTATAATTAGTTAATTTTTTTACTAACATTTAATACTCCATATATGCGGGTAAAAATTGATGTGATGGAGAGAGAGTGGAAAAAGTTGGAATTTGGAAGTCAACCGAACAAGGCGTTGGCATTACATTCGAGGCGTTGCATGCGCTGAAGCCCGAGGAAAAAAAATACAAGGCAGACACTAAGACGAAAGAGACTCATGGAAAACTGGAACTTGCTTAGGCGACCGAGATTGTTGGATGGAGTTAGTACTTGCCACTTTTCCCATTTTACACAAGTGGTTTTAAAAATACTTTGATTCCTTATATTTGCTGATCGATGGGATTCGTATATGACAATGGAGCCAAACCACCGACATCATTTTGTATTCTTACTTATCAAGACAATCTATTTCCCTCTCAGTAGAATGTCACTGTATACTAAAAGTTCCCAAGTCATCTTTAATTCCTGAGGTAGTATATTAGGTTGCCACATCGAGAAGATAGGAGAGTGGTGTACATATAGGCATGGGAAGCACGAGGGAAGAAGCTACTAGGACTTAGTTGTTACAGAAAATGAAACTTCCAAGCCTTTGCCGCAGTGTTGTTCCAAATTCAGAGCATCAGGTACTTAAAAATTGTGTAAAGAAAATGTTATACAATATAGCAATAGTTCTTAAGCGTTGCTTCCAGAATGAAGGTGACACATCAATGCACGTGGCAGGGATTATAATAGACCTTGTCCTTTACTGAGGCGGTCCTTTCAAAGGACACACCTGTAACGAAAATGTGAAATTTTACAGTGTCATCTATTTGCAAAGATCTAATGGCTAAAAATTAAGAAAAACCAACATAGAGGAACTTAAGTTGTAGCCGAAACCTAAACTATGTGGGTCCAGAACAAAAAATATATGAACAAAGAATTTATTCCAAAATAATTTTAAAGGGTAGAATTACAAGACGTAAGAGTGACACGGTTGCTGATGTCCTGTCCACATCACCTTTAAATGTTTCATTCAGAAGGGGTTTGGTAAATAACAATCTAAGGGCCTAGTTAGACCTGGTTTCTAAGTTGGTTCATGTCCAATTATCAAACCATAATGATATTTTCTTATGGAGATATTCTAAAAAAGGTGTTTTTATGGTTCAGTCCATGTATAGTGCCTTAAGCAGTCAGGGTCTTCTCAAAGTTCCCTTAAAGATAAAGATTTTCCTTTGGTACTTAAATAAGGGGGTCACGCTCACAAAGGATAATCTTGCTAAACGGAATTAGGAAGGTGACACTAGTTGTTGCCTCTGTAGTTCATTGGAAACCATTCAACACCTGTTTTTTAATTGTAGGTTTTCAAGCTTTATTTGGAAAACTGTACAATTCATTTTTGGAATTCAACCTCCTACTAGTTTTTCACACTTATTTAGGCCTTGGCTGAACGGTTTGCGTTCTAAGCTTCGGCATCAAGTATTAGTTGGGGCGGCTGCACTATGTTGGGCCATTTGGTTGAATCGAAATGATATAGTGTTTAAGAAAATTTATTCTAATTCTTTTGTGCAGGTGATTTTCAGAGCGACGTACTGGATCAAGCAGTGGTCCATGCTACATAAGGAGGAGGACCTGCAGCCCTTCCTAGATGGCTGCCGACGCTGGGAGAATTTAATGATGGCAATTTTCAGCAAGTTTGGATGGAGATCTCAGAATCGATTACCTACTTAGTTGTTTTTAGCCTTGGCATGGAGTCCGTTCTCTAGTGTTTTTGGGTATTTTTTCTCAACTGGTGTTTTTTCTGGTGTGTGAGGTTGTGTGAGGTTGATCACTAGATAATCTTCTTCTTCTAAACACTGTCCGTATTGTATCAGCTGTGTACCATCCTTGATGGTAGAGGCTGGAACCTTGGTTCCCTTATCTAAAAAAGGGCAAAACAGTTACTTGTGCTGCTTCTTATCTCTGTCCAGCTCTATCTTTGTTTTATGTCTCCGGCAGTCCAGCACTCACTACTACAGAACAGGGCTTTAGCCCCGGGCCTAAACGGCCTTTAGTCCCGGCTGCGGAGCCGGAACTAAGGTTTCGGGACTAAATGTCCAACCTTTAGTCCCGTTCCGCGGCCCGGGACTAAAGGTTCACCTTTAGTCCCGGTTGGTAACACCAACCGGGACTAAAGGGCGTGCTAGGGTGCGCCACCTGGCCGCCCCTTTTAGTCCCGGTTGGTGTTACCAACCGGGACTAAAGAGTTTTTACTTTTTCTTTTCTTTTTTTTTTTTTTTCTTTTGGTTTTTCCTTTCTCGGTTTACAATTGTGTTATTATTATTTTCGAATGCGTATTGTTCGCTTGCTTGTTTATGTAGACGCCAAGCATCTATAATTTATAATTTAGATCATTACATATAAATAAATTACATAAAACTATTTATATATTATACATATCTATTGGTCTACGATTTAAAATTTACATGTCTCCGTCACGGATAAAGTATTTATAACTTAATTGTTCTCCGCCACTCAAGCATCATACAAATGATCATCTTGGTTTGGTTTTGAGTGGCTCGTCGAGTTGAAGAAGTACTCGCCGGGGGATTTAGGACTTGGTCGTTAAGAAATCCGGTGATTGTCTCCTGAATGCCTTTTAGACGGACTTCAGTCAACACCTTCTCCCTCAACCACGTCTCCTATAGTAATCATTAAAGAAAAAAGTTATAGGTATGTATAAGATTTATTAAATAACAACTAATAATTAAAATAAACTTATTATATATACATGTTATATACTTTTGCGTGCTCAAGATTTGATCTTTTTTTATAGACATTTAGAAATTCACAGACATAGTATCCGCATAAATTTTTGCCCGGTGGCTGCCGTAGAATCCACTGATGTAGGATAGGCTTCGAAAGTGGCACTTTTAAATCGGACGGTGTTTCTGCACGAACCAAGCCCAAACCCTAGCAATAAAATAATCATTATTAATTATCTATTACATAGTTAAAGAGCTAAGAGTAATATTTAGAGATCGAAGTTACCCTTGGATAATATCTATCATTTCTTGGTAATCTTCCAGTGGTTTTCTCAACGAGTCATAGATTATCAAATGAGATTGCCAGAGATCAATCACAATTAATATCTAATGATAGCTGCATTTGTGTGTAGGCAAAATAATTATTTATCTTCACACGGATCTGATCAATTGGGTTAATAGAATATACGTACACACGATAATGATACTTACTTAAAGTTATAGGAAAAGAGTATATATCTTTTATCCATTTGATTGATCCGGTACCTCCGTAGATTTCTCTCCGTTTGAGGTCTCCATATGGCATACGGAGTCTTGGGGTCTTTAAATATAATATAAGGATCTACAAATCCAACCTCCTTGTCATTTCTAGCTCTCGAGATCCCTCATCATGTTTTTACGCATATGTGTACCGGTTTACGTAATTAGTTATACATATACATGATAATTTCTACAGTGATATTATTAAAAAGAAAGAATCACTTACGTACGAAAGCGACTTATTAGGGATTTATCCGGGGCGTCCATGTGGCATAGCCGGTGTAGCTCATTAAATTGAACGACAATAAGATCATCACCACGGTAATCATGGTTTCTAATTCGGGCGCAAATATAGTCATCGCTCTTCTTCGCGCAGCGTCTAGGTACCACCGGTTTAGCGGATACATCTGCGTGCCAAGTTGATTGAGGGCCCACGGGGGTTGAATGGACTCTTGTCATATTCATATGTCTTCCGCCAATGATCAACTTCTTTTACACTTTCAATTGCTGCTCCAGCTATCATTTGGGATAAGGTAAGACCAGTGTCCACAAAAAAGTCTTCAAGATCCTCATAGTTTAAACCTGGAGGTAACTGCTGGTCTAGTACGTCGATGTTTGAACCATATTGATTAGGTACGACTAGCGGGGGCACTGATTGCTTTGATTGTTCCCCGAGCTGTGCTACACCCTTGCGTGCTCTTTTCCCTTTGTTCGTCCCTCCTTCTAGGGATTTGGTTAGAGTGCGCTCATAGTCAGATAAAGATGATGATTCTTTCTGAGCTACACGCCTCTTTTTTTGTTCAGCCTCAACCCTTTGCCGTAGATCTTCTGGATTTAGTAAGGGGTAGGGCTTCTCAGGTTTCCGCTTGGATTCTCTTTCATCCTTAAGGTTCTTGAAGAAACCGTCCACATCGACTTTACCGAAGCTTCTATTTCTGCAGCAGTCTTCTCATAGGATAGCTTCTTAGGAATGACAGGTTGTTTCTTCTCAAGGGCTTTCTTTTTGGGCTGCGGGGCGGCCGACACATTTGATCGTGTGGCCGGCCTCGTCTTCAATATGGTGGGTCCACCGGTTTCGGCGCTGGAGCCACGTGTGGAGGCGATAAGCGCGGCCGGTGGCGGGGTTGGAGCCCGACGTGGAGGCGAGGGGGCAGCCGGTGTCGGTGTTGGAGCCTGAGGAGGCGGCGTTTGAGCCCGAGGAGGCGGGGTTGGAACCCGAGGTGGCGGCGTTGGAGCACGTGGTGGCGGTGTTGGAGCCCGAGGTTGCGGTGTTGGAGCCCGAGGTGGTGGCGTTGCGGCCCGAGGAGGCGGCGTTGCGGCTGGGGCGATGCGGCCGTGTCTTGCCTTTGCCTCGTCATCACCCGCGGCACTATGACATGTTGGTGACCACCTGTGGAACCAAAGAGGTATATGAGTAAACCGCTAATTAACTAAGGAAATACAAAATAACACTACAAGAAATCTGTTAATCTATGACGCTCAATCCATGACGTTTTTAGAGAACGTCAAGGATATGATTGATCTGTGACGAAAAATATCAATCCGTGATGAAAAAACCGTCACAGATCGATCTTTTTCCTGACGTTCTTGAAACCGTCAGGGATTGAGCGTCATGGATCAACAGATTTCTTGTAGTGTAAAGTTAGTGAATAAATGTATCGTCAAGTTTAATCACCACCTAGGGGTAGGTTCATGACGAGGAGGTGGTGGTAGACTACTAGGTGAAGCCCCAGGAATAATGATGTAGCGCTTGCACCAACAAATGAATGTCTTCTCTGCTTGTCCTAGAGTCTTCTCCCCATCGCCTCCTTCTATCTCGAGCTGCACATTTTCATAGCCTTTGATAACTCTATCCGCCGAGACATTAGCATAACCAGCTGGAATTATGGCTCCATGGATTCTTGGTGTCTTCGTAGGGTCGATAGGAGTTACAACACCGACGGCAACAATGACTGTGGTAGCCCCTTGTGGAATGTGCAGCTCACATGTTGTCATAGCTTCGGTGACGTTGTTGGTAATTTTAACTGCACTCTATTTAAATAAGTTTTAAGTAGGATTATCCGCAAGCGCACAGATATCATACCAGTGTCATATTTTACCCGTAGGTTTTAAATATCGTATCCACAGGGAACAGTTGTGATGATGACAAAGTATATAGACTTAACCCTACAATTAGGCTAGATAATATCAAGAAAAAGGAAATAGCTATTGCACTTTAGTTCCAATAACCGGTAAACTTTGTATAATATCGTCTTATCGGGCAAGTAACCTGAATAGGAGAAGAAACAGAGTAATCTACCTACCGGACACCTATAAGCCTGTAAAACCTATCAACGGGAAGTGGACTACAGAGGAACTAACGTAGCTGTCACCTACGTAGACTACCACTATCAAGCTAATCAGGGGACATTCACAAGTAAATCTAGCCTAGGCACCACGCCTACACTACGAAATATAACTCTAACCTACAGTGTCCTATAGATCAAAGCACTCAATATGAGATGTGAACCAAAGAACGAATAAGAATAAATTACTTACTTAAATCAGAATGGTAAATACAAAAGTACCTCAGAACGCAGCGCAGCTCAGGCGAGGAAGTCAATCCGTAAGAATACAGACCACGAAGAAGCGCCGATAGGTCGGAGCTCCTCCTCAGAAATCTCTACTCCTCTACTCAATCTCTCTAATCTCTAAACAAAACTAGATCTAGAAGAACTAGTCTCTCCTAATTGCTACATCTTGATGAACTAGCTAGAACTAGATGAACTAGACTAGATCAACTAGAGGGACCCTAACCCCAATTATGTAGAGAATATGAAGCCTTGGGGTGTAGAATGCCTCTTGGGGGGAGCCTTGGGCGTCATTATATAGGCCGAGGTGGAGTAGGGGGCAAGAAACCGCCACGTCAGTGATCCGCGTCTTCATCTCTTGTGCACCATCGGATCAAACCGACCTAGAATCAACGTGGGGATGTTCAGCTTGACTTCCAAGCAACCGTGGGAGGAAGGTTCCGAAAGGGGGCACCCGCGGCTGCCCTAGGGCGCCGGCCGGCGCAGGGGTGGGGGCCGGCCGGCCCCACCTAGGCTGCGCTTTGTGGGCCCCGGCTGCCCCGGTGTCTTCTAGACCCTTCCCTGTGTCCTCTGGAGATGTAGTTGCGTCGCGATTAAGTTTAAGTGGTAAATTTGCATCAAAATCCTCCTTTTAGCCCTTTTACGGAAAATCCCCGAAATTTTCACAAATCACCAAAGCTCGTGGAAATTGTCGATAAAGCCCTAGACTAATGTGTTTTCATATTCTCCCTCGGGTATAATGTCCTAGTAAAAGTTGACGCTAAGGAGTGTCAACAATACTCCCAAGCTTACCTTTTTGCCAGTCCCTTGGCAAACAATCTAAATCTAGTTTTTAATAAACTTGGATCAGGAGTTGCTGCAATACTTTTATTTCTTTTAAGCACACTTGCTTTTAAACATAAATTTTCCTCTAGTTTAGACAAAACTGCTCTAACTTTCAAACTTACCCATTTTATCTTTAACTATGGAGCTTTACAACTTTTGCATAAGTGTTGAGCAATCAAAAGATAGAACAATCAAGTCAAGCACTATATCTCAAATTCTTTACAGTACCAATATCCTAGAGTTTTGTAAATTTTCACAATAAAACTCAGAGCTAAATTGTATGACACCCTCAAGTCTCTCAATTTATGTGGTATTTGTGGTTCTTACCGAGACATTAATAATGTTATGCCTTCCTACAACTAAGTATTTATAGTGGAGCTCATAGGAGTGGCAATAACAAGGATGAACATACTTGCAATTCATATATTGTAAAGTCAAACAATGGATCCACAGAGAATCAAGGCATTCAATCAAATCAAGATGTGCATGTGTATGAAATATGATGGATAGGTGTATATATGGTATTTAGTGGCTAATCCTAATTCTACTTTGCTCTTTAAAAAAATAACTTCCTCCTTAGAACTTAAAACTCTTCACGTAAAAAAACATGGGCTATCTTTATTCTCTCTTTTTTTTTTTTTTTTATCTCTCTCTCTCTTTTTTTTTTTTTATATTGGGAGGCGGGCATCTATGTACCCATTGTTTTAATACTGGAACACTTGTCCATCTTTTACTCCTATTTTTTTTTACTCATCTCTTTTTTTTTAATACTTTTGCATAGCCACATGCATCCCTTGAATATAAATAATTGGAGAGATAATGATAAGAACTTAGAGCAATTAAATAGGGGCTGTCCTATAGGGTATATTTTTGGGTGTTTACTCCTAGTATAGGAGAACAATATTTTAAGGTGGATCTAGATGAAAGTGGAAATGACTGCGCTTACATCCTAGAGTAGGTGTAATGCATATGTGGGTGGAGTGCGTGAGTGATCTTGATTTTAAAAGCATGACAAGACTCTCCTAAGGTATATTCCAAAGGTTGACTAAACTCAATGTAATGCAAGCAGCATGAATGTGCAAAGGTTTTCCTAATTCCAAATGTATCATATATAACTTTGGTAGGAATTTAGATTTTGTCATACAAGAGCTCATCATGTAAGATTTTAGGTTTTTAAAATAAATCTCCGAACTTAGTAATGCTAGGAATAAGATAATTAGCAGCTTAGACCTTCATGTATCATATCGATCAATTACCTAGACTTTAGCTCAAGCATATGCCTCCATAAATTTTAAGTTCAGAGTAAATTCTTATATCAAAGTAGTCATGTCTAAAACTTAGGAGAATCCATGGTTAAAAACTAGGCACTTGAAAAGAATTACAGTAGAGCAACTATTCATTATTTCCACTTTTAAAAGATTAGAGAGAGCGAGTTCTTCAAACATACTTTAATTATTAAACCTAACACACACACTATAGCTTACTAAAATAAAACTAATAATAAAGACATACCTTAATCACGATGATAACGGGGGTGCGTCTCCCCCAAGCTAATCCCTTCGATCGCATCGAGCCTTCATGTGCCCGAATATTTTTGTATTTTTTCTTAATTAAGGGTGAGCCTTCATGTGCTCACATATTTTTGGTATTTTTATATTTTCCTATGATACTATTATGAACCTTCATGTGCTCACATATTTTTGATATTTTATGACTATAAAAAAAGTAGACTCGATAATCGCCTAGGTATAGTTACCGATAACTAGGGGATGCTCCTCCCCAAGCTAGATGTTTGCAATTCTTGGTGTTAATGATCTTGAGTGAGGTAACCAGCGGCGGTCCTAGTGGATGCCACCGATAGACTCTCTTCTTGTCATAATATTGTTCTTGCATAATTATACTCCAACAAGAAAACCAAAACTCGAGGCTCGAATTTAATAATAGGTTAGCGGTCAGCCAATAAGTAATTGATTATTCTTTGAGTTGATTTGAATTGATAGGCTCTAGCAGGATTCTCTTTTTAGAATTTTCTATTTTAATTATACAGAAATTAAATATGAGTGCATGATATATAGTTCTATTATTATTTTTTTATGCCTCCACATAGAATATTTATTCTTATGGGGCTTAGGGTTTTTTTTTCATAATGCAAGAAAGTAAACATAGATCTTTGCTGCTGCTGCTACTACTACTACTACTATTATTATTATTATTATTATTATTTATACCACCACAAAAATATTCCTACAGGGGTTACTATAAGTTTATTCATGTGGGGATTTTAATATTTTATGATGCATTAAATGAAGCAATAAAGATTTTTATTTTCTTTTTAATATTTATGAAGATGAGTATACTAAAGTGAAATTATTAATGTAGATAGAAATACTAATTAATTAGATAACTACCATATTACCTTATGGCAAGGGTACGAAATTTTTAGTTTACTGACAGAACTTCTTTCTTCCACTCTTGTGTATCTCTTCATCTTGACGGATGGAGGTCTTGATAGTTGCATACCTCTAGTGATGATGATGTCACTTTTGTTCTTTGATTTGACCAATAGGTTGAAGTAGAGCTTTTATAGTAGTTGGTAGCATCTTGCTCAGTGTGCATGTTCGCAGAACTCTTACTTGTAGAATTAATTTTGCTCGATGTATTGTCCTGTTTGCAAAACTAGAATAGAGATCAAGTGCATGGGCTCTGGCGGTGGAAAAACACCAACGTAACCTTATCTATTTCTTTATTTATTTTTCTCTATCCTTCGGCACAATTGAACAAGATAAGGTTGGTGTTACATAAATTATTTACTTATGCCATGAGTGGTAAGATCAAGAGATTAAGCATTTAATGTTACATTTAATTTCATGATAGAAAAGAATAAAGTTGCTTAACCAATGGAAGGATTGTCTATCTATATAAATTTTCACATGAGTATGATTATCATCTTTCCAAGGTTGAATATAATGTTTTAGCTTGTTTGGTTAAGACTGAGATTAAGAGAACGGTGCCATGAACAATCTTAAGGAACAAAGCATGTTGAGTTAATTAGGTTATTAATTTAAGTTGTAACTCTAACATGTTTGTGTGCTCGTGCATTTATCGTGCGCCAAAGATCAAGAAAGGAGCAGTGACCACTTACCTTAGAATATTACCTTTATTATTAGAGTGTGATGGCACTAAGTGATGAAGGGTAATTGACTCATGGTGCTCTCCTTTTCTTGCATCTTGAGTTGTTCATGGACATCTTCTCTCCTCCATCGCATCTATTCTTTTTTATCATCTTTTGCTTCTTTGATCTTTTGATTCTTTTCACTCCAGTTATTATTATGTCTGCAATAGATTAGTGGATAGCACATACCCGAAGGAATATATAAGTTTTAAACACAGGTTGCTTGTCTAATATTTTATTTTGTTTTATCTATGCTGATAAAAGAATTAATATTGATATTTTAGCATAGATCATCTTTTATACAGACATGGCTTGAGGCAAGATAACTTGTAGTAGAAGATAAAGTGAATAAATCATTAATGCACATAGTTCTTTCATTCATGATGAATGAGCTATGTCTTCTTCTACAAAGTTATTAAAGTTAAGCATGTACTCTATCTCATCTCTAATTTGAATTTATCTCATGACTTACCCGAATTAATCTTGAAAGTTTCCTGCAGGGGGTTAGTCCAACAAAATATCCAATGTCTACACAAGCTAATTTTAGATCAATAGCCAGACCAAACTCCATGTCTAATCTGACTAAGGTAGACTATTTAACCTAAGTACCACGCTTAATTTAAAAATCCTATGAGAGTACCTAGAAGTACTTCCAAACCAAATCTTACTATAGCGGACAAAGATAACATGAAAGCACTCATAGAGATTTTATTTAGACAGAGATAAAAGAGCATGATTATTATTCAACATTTTTAGCATGAATTAAAAAGGTAGAGACAACCATTATTAGCAATATGAGTTAAAATTTTTCAAATAAACCCATTTCCCCAAGCTTGAATTTTGCAAAATAAATATAAGCTTGAGTGGATGTAATTTAAAATTGCATAAAAGTTGTTTTGACATACCTGGTGCTGCCATTAGTTATTTTCTTACTTCAAACCTAAAATGGTTAGTGACAAAAATACCCAAAGGAATATTTTAATAATTATAACTCTATGCTCAATTTAGAAGGGTATAATAAAAGGTGCAAGCTCAAGTCATCATTTTAAGAGTGGTTATTTTGGGACACAAGGTTGTTTTTGGAAAGCCTTCTAATTATTATACATTGATAAAGGTGTTTCCTTTAGAACATTAGTCCTTGTGCACCTATATCCATATTACAACGAGATCTATAATATTTATGATAAACATATGCATCTACAAACACCCTCTTAATGATTTTATAAACAGGTAAGATAAGGAAGTTGAAAATCTCATGTGTGGTAATATTAGAGAGACCAAAAGATTCAGGAGATTTCTCATATGAGCATGGATTTGATAAAGTGTTAATAAGATAATTCCCATGCTCATCGATATAATCTCCATTTCCAAACTCCAAGAGTGTCTCTTCAGGGTTGTCTATAGGCAACAAGTTTGTTTCTATTATTTTATGCCTACGACATTCATTGGATGTTGTATCTTTTAGTATTTTCCATGAATTGAGGCTTATAGGATTGGTCTCGTCTAAAGCTTTCCTCGAAATTGGGTGAGTTCTATTTATTAAAGAAATTGATTTAAGCTCACCATTTGAATCTAGACCAAGTTCGGATGCTAATACTCAGGCTTCGTCCTCCTCCATCCATTCTTTGACAATGGCAAATGAGTTTTTCATATGTTCCATGCATTCATGCCATTGTTGACGTTGCTCTTCTTGATCATTTCCATAGTCTTCATAACTCCTATACTTTGGATATTCTAGTGAGTTTTTAGGGTCGTTATGAGACTTAGGAGAGAGAGTATAAGAAAGATTATTAGGATCAAGGATGGGTTTAAAGTTGGGTTTAGATATGTTATCTAATGTGGGTATAGAAGGGGAAAAGATATGATTAATTCCTGAGTGGCTTAGCTCTCCTTCTATGGTGTCACTAGACATGCCATCCATGTATTCTTCTTGATGTCTTTTAGGAGGGAAAGGAAGTTGAGGACATTTTTTCTAAGATGCTCTTCTAGGAAGGTCTGCTTCATATCGATGTATAAGCATCTTAGCTAATTGGAAGTCTAAATCATCATTGTGAGGTTTTGATGGTTTAGGATTGATAGCTAAATCTTGGGATTGGGGTGATTGTGTTTCAGCTACCAAAACTTCCTCTTCTTGTTCAGGAGATGATTCCTTCTCTTCCTCGAGAGAGCTCGAGAATAGGCTTGAACAACTTTTTCTAGCATTGGTCTAGCTTCAGTTATAGGCAAGTGAAGAAAAGCACCTCTAGAGGCTAAATCAAGGGAGTCCTTAGATTCCTTGGTAAGGCCTAAATAAAAATGTTGGAGAAGCATAGGGTCTGGAAAACCAAGGTCAGGGCCAAATGTGATAAGTTCATTAAAACATTCCCATGATTTACTAAGAGATTCTTGTTCTAGTTGCCTAAAAGTTAGAACCTCTTTTCGAAGGCTAGCTACCTTAGAGATGGAAAAGAAGTGTAAACAGAATTCAGAGTATAACATTTCCCAATCACCTTGCATACTCCCTACGGCTCGATTATACCAAAGTTTAGCTTTTCTAGTTAAGGAAAATGGAAAAGCTTCCATCTAATAGTCTTATTAGACATGCCAGGCAATGTGCAAGCATGCACAGGTCTGCTCGAATTCTCGTCGGTATAAGTATGGGTTTTCATTGCCTTCTCCCGAGAAGGGTTTATCCCAAATCATTTTGATTAGACATGGGTGCAGCTCATAGCTAGGTGTTATGATAGGTTCATTAGATTTTGGTGGCCTGAAGCTATCACACATGCCACAAAAGCAGATAGGAATAGAATTAAAAGCATCCATAAGAATGAACACAAAAATAATAAAGAGAATGGGATAAAACAGGAAAAGTAAAAGTATTAATACAAGATTAAGCTAGACTAAGTCAAAATCAGCAAACCGTTCCCCGGCAACGGCGCCAAAAATGCTTGTTGGTAATTTTAACTACACTCCATTTAAATAAGTTTTAAGTAGGATTATCCGCAAGCGCACAGATATCATACCAGTGTCACATTTTACCCGGAGGTTTTAAATATCATATCCACAGGGAACAGTTGTGATGATGATAAAGTATATAGACTTAACCCTACAATTAGGCTAGATAATATCAAGAAAAAGGAAATAGCTATTGCACTCTAGTTCCAATAGCCGGTAAACTTTGTATAATATCGTCTTATCGGACAAGTGACCTGAATAGGAGAAGAAACAGAGTAATCTACCTACCAGACACCTTATCGGCTGTAAAACCTATCAACGGAAGTGAACTACAGAGGAACTAACGTAGGCTGTCACCTACGTAGACTACCACTATCCGGCTAATCAGGGGACATTCACAAGTAAATCTAGCCTAGGCACCACGCCTATACTACGAAATACAACTCTAACCTACAGCGTCCTATAGATCAAAGCACTCAATATGAGATGTGAACCAAAGAACGAATAAGAACAAATTGCTTACTTAAATCAGAATGGTAAATACAAAAGTACCTCAGAACGCAGCTCCGGGCGAGGAAGCTGAATCCAGAAGAATACAGCCACGAAGAAGCCCGACAGTAGGAACTCCTCCGAATCTCTACTCCTCTACTCAATCTCTCTAATCTCTAAACAAAACTAGATCTAGAAGAACTAGTCTCTCCTAATTGCTACATCTAGATGAACTAGCTAGAACTAGATGAACTAGACTAGATCAACTAGAGGGACCCTAACCCTAATTATGTAGAGAATATGAAGCCTTGGGGTGTAGAATGCCTCTTGGGGGGAGCCTTGGGCGTCATTATATAGGCCGAGGTGGAGTAGGGGGCAAGGAACCGCCACGTCAGCGATCCGCGTCTTCATCTCATATGCACCGTCGGATCAAACCGACCTAGAATCAACGTGGGGATGTTTCGTTTGACTTCCAAGCAACCGTGGGAGGAAGGTTCCAGAAGGGGGGCACCTGCGGCTGCCCTAGGGAGCCGGCCGGCCAGGGTGGGGGGGCGGCCGCCCCACCTAGGCTCCGCTGCGGGCCCAGGCGCTTCGAGTGTCTTCTAGACCCTTCCTGAGTCCTCTGGAGATGTAGTTGCGTCGCGATTAAGTTTCGTGGTAAATTTGCATCAAAATCCTCCTTTTAGCCCTTTTCTGGAAAATCCCCTGGAAATTTCACAAATCACCAAAGCTCGTGGAAATTGTCAGATAAATCCCTAGACTAATGTGTTTTCATATTCTCCCTCGGGTATAATGTCCTAGTAAAAGTTGACGCTAAGGAGTGTCAACAGACGTCATCCACCGGAAAGCGCAGCCCCACGTCGTCTTGAATAGTTGGCACCTCCGTGGAAGCACAACTGCTTTTCAACCCGGCCAAGGGGGCTAATGTTGGCTACCGGCCGGCTCGTGCGGTTTGCCTTTGCATAGAACTTCGCTTCCCGCACTTGCCTTTTGATTTCCTTGTTTATTCTCACTTCAAGTGCTTTCTCTCGCTGTATCGCTTCACGAGCCGCTTCGTGTGACTCCAGCACCAGTGCCTCCAACCTACGCAATCGCTCTGTCTCCTCTTCCTTCTTTCTTTGGCGGCTTCTATAAGTGGGTCTATCTTGAGGGAAGCTATGCTCCCACGATATCTCCCCCATAGCCTCTTGTTCGCCCACCGTGTTCTGCAGTCTCCAGGGCGTATGTCAGCTCATCCTTCTCTCCATTTGGCTGCCAGGCGCCACTTTCAGCTAATTCTCAGGCATAGGCCAGTCTCTGGCCCACTCTCTGCAGCTTCTCGCCATACACCACCTTTCCGGTCTCTAGATCAAGGGTTCCTCCATGACCGAAGAACCAATACTTGGCGCGCTCGAGGCCGGTCACGGTGATTCCGTTCCATCCCCTTGTCAATAATCTCTTGTTTCAACTTACGCCACTTGAGAATAGCGGTCCGGTAGCCACCGAACCCAAGTGATGGTGGTATTGCTTGTGTCTAGCATTTTTCGATTACGGATCATCCGTGTGCGACCCTCATCCGAGTTCTTAAAACATGCGAACTCATCCCAAAAAGGCCTCAACTTGACATAGGCCTTGTTGGTGAAATCCGGCATCCGGTTATGTGCAACAAAAGTCTTCTAGAGTTTCTTCTTCCAAGCCTAAAATTGTTTGGCCATCTTCTGCATAGCACATGTTTTAACCTTTTCCTTCAAAGCTTCATCCTGTGTATCCAGCGTGAAATGCTGAAGGATATCTAGCCATAGGAATTCGTTGTCACGATCTGAGACATAATTAATATTAGGGTTGTCTTTCCGTTGTCTCCATTCTCGAGCACTGATTGGGAGCCTGTCCCTCACTAAGTATCCACAGTGAGCAACAAATTTCTTTGCATGTTCCCCAAGTACTTGGCCTGTACCCTCGTCGAATTCCGACAGAATGTACCGACCCTCCAACGGCTTCTTCGGGCCTCGCACTTTTCTACCACTCCCGGTAGTTGTCGCTGATCCAGAGGGCTACACAAACAAGTATAAATATATTAATACAAAAGTCATTCTTTTTAATTTCATGTATATACATAGAGACTAGATTGTAGATAGACCTCATCGGGATTGTCTCCCACAAGTTCTTCATAATCAGCCGGGCATCGACTCCCATCATCTATTTGTTCATTTTCATCACCTTGGACTTGGGGATTTTGGTTGCCGCTTTGTTGATTAGGTCCATCATCGCATCATCCATGTTGTCATTCGGATCGCCATTTCTGCAAAATTTGTTAATTATAAGATGTTAGAATTCAATTTGTCATGTAGCGCCACAAGAGAAAGTTAATAAAGTTAAATAAAAGTACCAATAATAAAATTACTTGACATAAAGTTATATAATAAAGTCACGTGACATGAGAAAGTTAATAAAGTTAAATAAAAGTACCATTAATAAAGTTACTTAACATAAAGTTATATAATAAAGTCACATGACATGAGAAAGTTAATAAAGTTCAATAAAAGTACCATTAGTAAAGTTACAAGACATAAAATTACATAATAAAGTCACATGACTTGAGAAAGTTAATAAAGTTAAATAAAAGTACCATTAATAAAGCTACTTGACATAAAGTTACATAATAAAGTCACGTGACATTAATATTATTAATGAAGTTACTTGCCATTCTATTAAAATATTACAATATAACAAAACCTTAGATATTACATGAGGAAGTTAATAAAGTTAATTAAATATATCATTAATAAAGTTACTTGACATAGTCGCTTTACATGAAATTACATAATGAAGTTACATAATAAAGTTACTTGACATCATATATGTATATAAATTACTTGACATCATCATATATATAAGGTTCGTCCTGGTCATCGCTAGGTCGCCGCTAAGTCGTGTCTTGTTCGTCCGGCCGCCGCTAACTCGCTAAGTCGCCGTGGTGTTGTTCGTCCCCGGTTGGTCGCTAAGTCGCCGATAAGTCGCTAAATCGCTAGGTCGCTAAGTCGCTAAGTCGCTAACTCGATAAGTCGCCGATAAAATCGCTAAATCGCCGTGACATGTTCGTCCGGCCGCCGCTAGGTCGCTAGGTCGCTAAATCGCTAAGTCGCTAAGCGCTCACTAGGTTATCGTGTCTTGTTCGTCCGGACGTCGCTAGGTCGTCGTCGATAAGTCGCTAAGTCGTCGCTACGCCGCCGTGTCTTGTTCGTTCGGTCGTCGCTAGGTCGTCATTAGAACATCGTTAGGGTTTCAAATTAAACGAATAGTTTTGATTAGGACGTCGTTAGGGTTTCAAATTAAACGAATAGTTTTGATTCGCTCACGAATATCGTTCATCGCGTGTACATGTGCTCTCTTTCTCTCAACAAGTCCTGCATGGAGATGCTCTCGGCTCGATGGCCGCCCACAACACACATACATGCATCGTTCTCGGCTCGATGGCCGTCCCAAAAACACAAAATGCGATCGACTCGATGGCCGCCGCAACACACAACACAAAGATGGCGGCGCCACCGTCAAGCGCGTGAAGGACGACAACGGCGCTGGAGGCTTCACCGGCCGACGTGCCTCGGTCGCGCGCGCTCCCTTGCCGAGACGCCGACGGTGGGGGGCTCGCCGGCCGGAGAAGAAGAGGAGGCCAAGCGCCTCCTGCTGCCGGAGGAGAAGAGGCGGCGGCGAGCCTCCCCGCCGGAGAAGAACGCGGGCGGAGAAGAAGGCGGCGCCCCCAATCGCTTCCCTGGCGCCCGGAGAAGAAGGGAGGCCGGCGGTGCACGGCTGAGGGAGGGAGATAGCCGCGGGCCTCTGGCCGGAGAAGAAGGAGGCGGCGGCCGCGGCTCGGGAGGACGAGGACGCACCGGGGCGCGCCTCCCCGAACGACGGCGCTGCGGATCAAGCGCCGGTCGGGGCGGTAGGACGACGGCGGCGACGGCGCGCGCGAGGGAGAGCGATGGGGGCTCGCCGGAGATGGCGCGAGGGGAATGGGGCGGCCGCCAGCGGCGGCCGAGGGAGAGGGGGCGCGAGACTCCCACGGGGGGCAAGGGAGAGGGGGGCGGCGCTACCTCTCTCGCCGGAGTTGAAGGAGACGGCGGCGGCTAGGGCTACGTGCGTGCGGGGTGTCCGGATCGGAGGAGGAAGACGACCCCACACCTTTAATACCTGGGGGGACTTTTAGTCCCTAAGTTGGTGAATAGAACCGACTAAAGACCTTTAGTCCCTCGGCGGTGGTACGCACCGGGACTAAAGGGTGCACCTTTAGTCCCGGTGCGTACCACCGCCTGACTAAATGTTTTTAGTCCCGGTTGGTATTACCAACCGGGACCAAAGGTTTTCCTCCACCCGACAGTTTACATATATTTTTTTTTGGTTTATCTATGCTATTTCAAAATAGATTATTTTTGTTAATTGTATAGTAAATAAAAGAATGGGTATTAATTCCTTAAAAATAAGAGTTCTATTTTATTTTGTGTAGTTACTTATTTGGAAAATTGGGAACATAAAATCTTTTCATTTCTTATAATAGAACACACAAATATTAAAAATAATTAGTATTTTGTTAATGCAAAAATCTTTGACTTATTTAAAATAATTTAAAGTAGTTGTATTGAATAGAAAATTTATTTATGCATTATTTTAACGTAAATTTTGTTCATGTATCACTATTTACCTCTAAAATTGTGATATACGTGATATTCACCATTAAATTGAATTATTTTTTCAAACCGGCTGTTTACATTATATTATTGTGGTTTATCTATGCTATTTCTAAATAGATTATTTTTGTTAATTGTATAGTACATAAAAGAATGGGTATTAATATCTTAAAAAATAACAGTTCTATTTTATTTTTTGTAGTTACTTATTTGGTACAGCAAACATAAATATTAAAAATAATTAGTATTCTATTAATGCAAACATAAATATTAAAAACAATTAGTATTTTGTTAATGCAAAATGTTTGACTTAATTAAAATACTTTAAAGTAGTTGTTTTTAATAGAAAATTTGTTTTTGCATTACTTTTTCCAATGTCAAATTGGTCTCCCATAAGTTCTTACTGTGCAAATGCTTAGCAACAAATACTTTAAGTCATTTTATTATTTGAAATGATATAAAATAAAAAACTAATACAAACATCTAAAGTTACAAGTGTCACATACACATACTCTAATACACTCTATTTATTAGGCGGGCACAGTAGTGATTTTCTTTTTGACGTATGTTTCTTGGTCATGATCTTGACGTAACCATGGAGTGTCCTCAGCATTTATCATGATGCTCGGATCTTTGGTCACATTGAATGGCGTGATTCGGTCATCCCTTTCATAATCTTCTGAAATATCTGACTTGTCATCAATTCTCACAATGTTTCTTTTCCCTGAGAGAACTATATGGCGTTTTGGCTCATTCGTTGATTTATTGTCATTTTTCCCTCTCTTCTGTTTTGTAGACATGTCTTTCACATAGAATACCTGATTCACATCAGCAGCAAGGACGAATGGTTCACCTTTGTATCCAACATTGTTGAGGTCCACTGTTGTCATTCCATAGTCTTTGTCAATTGTTACCCCGTCTCCGGTATTCTTGACCCATTGGCACCGGAACAAAGGGACTTTAAAATTAGGTGTGTAGTCTAGTTCCCAAATCTCCTCTATACGGCCATAATATGTTTGTCTGTTTCCACTCAGGTCGATGGCGTCTACACAAACCCCACTGTTTTGGTTCGTGCTTTTTTATCTTGGCCTAGGGTGTAAAATATATTTCCATTTATCTCGTATCCTTTGTACGTGAGGATGTGCCATGATGGTTGCCTAGCCAACAAATATAGTTGCTCATCAATCTGGTCATTGCCCCGACATTCTTTTCGTAACCCGGCCACCGAAAGTGTCCATGTCTTGACGCATAAGCCAAGCTTCATTCTTCTCTGAACTGGGATCGTAGAAAGTCCTTGTGTTTCTTGACATACGGCTCCACCACGGATGAGTTTTGAAGAACGTGTAGTGTGCTTTATTGAAATAATCGTCCCCCGTACCGATGTAGGTTTTCTTTCCAATTGTTCCCTTTCCGCTCAGTCTCCCCTTGTGTCGTGATTCAGGAACACCAATTGGGTCAAGTTCAGGAATGAATTCAACACATAACTCAATGACCTCCTCCTCGTTCCATAGCCCTCTGCGATGCTTCCTTCCGGCCGAAAGCACGCTTGTGGACATGTTTCTTCGGGACTCCCATAAACCTCTCGAAAAGGAAACATATTATGCGTGAACACGGGACCAAGAATATTGATCTCCTTGACCGGATGAATTAGGAGGTGTGTCATGATATCAAAGAAGGATGGAGGGAACACTAACTCAAAGGCGACAAGACATTGAACCACATCATTCAGAGCAAAGCAAGTTCCAAAGGGATTGATTGCCTTCTCGAGAAATTGCATTGAGGAATGCACATAGCTTAACGGTGGCTAGACGTACATGTGGAGGTAGAATTCCTCTTAATGTAACTGGAAGCAATTGCGTCATAAGCACATGGCAGTCATGTGACTTTAAGTGCATAAATTTCTTCTCGGGCATATTTATTATACGTTTTATATTAGAGGAGAATCCAGATGGAACCTTGATGTTTGCTTAAGCATTCAAACATGATTTCTTTCTCTTCATTGCTAAGAGTGTAGCTAGCGGGTCTTAAATATTGGCGACCATCATCTGTCTTCTCTCGGATGCGGGGTTGTCTCGCTCTTCCATGCGCTGCAAGTCTTGTCGTGCTTCAAGTGAATCCTTAGACTTCCCATACACACCCATGAATCCTAGAAGGTTGACACAAAGATTCTTTGTCAAGTGCATGACGTCGATCGCATTACGGACCTCTAGGACTTGCCAATACGGTAGCTCCCAAAATATTGACTTCTTCTTCCACATGGGTGCATGACCCGCTGCATCTTTTGGAACTGATTGGCTGCCCTGTCCCTTACCAAAAATTACTTCCACATCCTTAACCATCTCAAATACATCTTCTCCAGTTCTGTTGCGAGGCTTGAGTCGGTGGTCTGCCTTACCTTTAAAATGCTTGCCTTTCTTTCTAACTGGGTGATTCACAGAAAGAAATCGATGATACCCAAGGTACACGACCTTTCTATATTTTTTTAAATATATACTATCAAGGTCATCAAAACAGTGTGTGCATGCATTATATCCCTTGTTTGACTGCCCTGAAAGATTACTTAGAGCAGGCCAATCATTGATTGTCACAAACAACAGTGCTCGCAGGTCGAAGTGTTCCTGTTTGTACTCATCCCACATACGAACACCTGTTTCGCTCCATAAAAGTAGAAGTTCTTCAATCAATGGCCTTAGATACACATCAATGTCATTGCCCGGTTGCTTCGGCTCTTGGATGAGCACCGGCATCATAATGAACTTTCGTTTCATGCATAACCATGGAGGAAAGTTGTAGGTACATAGAGTAACAGGCCAAGTGCTATGACTAGTGCTCTGGTCACCAAAAGGATTCATACCGTTCGTACTTAGAGCGAACCTCAAGTTTCTTGTATCTTTTACAAACTCTGGAAACTCCCTATCTATTGCTCTCGACTGAGACCCATCAGCAGGGTGTCTCAACATGTTGTCTACCTTACGGTCTTCTTTATGCCACCGCAACAACTTTGCATGGTCCTTGTTTCTGAAAAGACGATTCAGATGAGGTATTATAGGAGCATACCACATAACCTTTGCAGGGATTTTATTTCTAGGACGTTCTTCCCCCTTAACATCGCCAGGGTCATCTCGCCTGATCTTATACCGTGACGCTTTACATACGGGGCATTCCTCTAAATTCTCGTAGTCCTTGCCACGGTATAGGATGTAGTCGTTAGGATATGCATGTATCTTCTGGATTTCTAATCCCAAAGGACGTATCGACTGTTTTTGCTTCGCAGACGTAGTGGTGAGCAACTCATTAGGGTTCGGAAGCATCTTTTTTTGGATCTTCAGTAACTGTCCAAATGTCTTATCGGATACACCATTCTGTGCCTTCTATTTCAACAACTCCAGTGTTGTATCCAATTTTTTTTGCCCATCTTGGGTGGATGGGTATAGTAATTTCTTGTGATCTTCTAGCATGCGGTCAAACTTTACCTTCTCTTTTTTCACTTTCACATTCTTTACATTGCATCACGAATGGCATCGGCAAGAGCATCACCTTCACCAGGGAGCACCTCCCTCTTCTTGACTTCTCCCATTCTTTGTATCATCGAAGCCACCGAATTGAGCAATAAGGTCGTCGGGCTCCGGTTGTTCTTGTTCTTCTTCACATTCGTCCATCATTATCCCGGTTTCTCCATATTTGGTCCAACAAATATAGTTTGGCATGAAACCCGACTTCAACAAATGTGAGTGAATATTTCTAGAGCTAGAATATTCCTTCAAATTCTGACACAAGACACATGGGCAACGTATAAATCCATCCCGCTTGTTTTCCTCGGCCCTTTGTTAAGAAATGATGCACACCATCAATGAACTCTTTGGAGCGGCGATCGGCATTGTACATCCAACCACGTGTCATGTTCTGCATTACAAAATAAAAAGTATGATAAGTTTCTAATTTTTACTACAGAAATAAAAGTAAGAACTTAATTTTAATTTCTTTATTTCTAATTCTTTTCAACAAGCAAAATATAAAAAACACCAAAGTTCTCTATTTATCTAAATAATCAAGAAGTATGGTAGGCATACTAGTAATAATTAACTAATTAACCCGGTCACAAACTACAAAATAATGTATTATAAAACTTAATTTTTTAAAAAAGAAATGAAAGTAATAAATAACCTAAAATTCTCTATGTCTTCTAATTAACTAATTAACCCGGTCACAATTTGCAAAAAAAAATAATATATCCTTAAATTCTCTATTTCTATTTTTTCTAAACAAGCAAAACTAAAAAACACTAAAGCTATTTATTTTTCTAACTAATCAAGAAATGTGGCATGCATACTAGTTTAAATTAACTAATAAAACCAATCATAAATTGCAAAATAATGTATTATAGCCTTAAATTCTCTATTCTATTTTTTCTAAACAAGCAAAACTAAAAAACACCAAAGTTATTTATTTTTCTAACTAATCAAGAAATGTGACATGCATACTTGTTTAAATTAACTAATAAAACCAATCACAAATTACAAAAATAAAGAATTCTAAGTAACCAACTAACACATAACCTAAAATTCTCTATTCTTATTTTTTCTAATTAAATTTTATATTTATACTTAGTTATAATTAAATAATCCTTCAACTGTATTATTTATAAACAAAATTATAAACTAAAGTATTATCAAATGTTATTTTTTAAAAAACTAATTATAATGAGAAACCATAAATTTAGTATTTTTCTAACTAAACCAAATAGTATGGTAGACATAATAGTAATAAATAGTGTATACTAATTTTAAGGGTCTTAATTGTAGTTATCTACATTGAAATATTTAAACGATGAAGTGATTGGTGTCTAAAATAGTGTAGAAATTAAAAAATAAAAAACAACATGTACAACACCACAAAATGAGATAACCCGCAGCTAAAACTTGAGAAGATGAAGTTGGTAACCTCTAAACAAGTAAATGACGGCATAGAAGTGATGAAATGAATCAATAGCTGGAGATGTGAGCACAAATCAATCAAGAACACATGAAGAACATGAAGAACAAAGAAGAAAAGTGAGCTCGGGCTGCTCGGCCAGGAGAAGAAGAAGGATTCAAATATGGCGGGGATTTAATCCCGGTCCCTAACACCAGCCGGGACTAAAGGTCCATCTTTAGTCCCGGATGGTGTCACAGACCGGGATTAAACCTTTAGTCCCGGCTGGTGTCACAGACCGGGACTAAAGATGGACCTTTAGTCCCGGTTTGTAACACCAACCGGGACTAAAAGCCCCCCTGACACCATAGCCGTTAGGGCTAGGGACTTTTAGTCCCGGTTGGTGTTACCAACCGGGACTAAAGGTAGTTTTAGTCCCGGGCGCCATTTTTTCGGGAGTTATTGCACATTTTGTCCAAGTGACCAAAGGCCTGTTCTGTAGCAGTGACTTCGCAACTCCCTCCAAAGCACTGTAAATGCAAAGCTTGAACTGCTGGGTTCATTGGCGATGGAATCTTTGTCTTCTCTGCTATGGCGGTGGCCGTCAATCCCCCTCCTTGCCTACACACCTCCCCTCTTGTTTCGCAACCCCACCAGCCCCTTGCGACAGTGCCGGCCCTAGGGGAGGGGCAGGGTGTGCGACGGCCGAGGGCCCAAGCTGGACAGGGGCCCAAGCTCATGTATACAAACCCTCAGGCCCTATGTACCAACGTCTTTGTATTTGTACGTGTCTTTCCGCTTGTACGTAGTGCCGGCCCAACAAGAAGCAAGCACGTAGTGCCGGCCTTTGTATGTGTCTTTTTCTGTTTCACCACGATAGAAGGCAAGGAGCCGCGCCGCACGCCCGCATCATCAATTTGCGGAGTTGGGACTTGCTCTCGCCGCACGCAGACGGCGATTGGAGGGCCTGTGGCGGAGATCGGATAACAGTGAATGACGCACGACAGAGGCGAAGCGAGGCAGGGCCTTCTTCGCTTCTCACCAAGTCGTCGATCAGGCCCTAGGTATTTTTTTCCTATTTACCTTTTAATCCGAATGTACCATTGAGAGAGATCTTGGACACTTTTAATCTTAATACTGCCCTCGATGATTTTGCATCAAGAAATGCCTGAAGAAATATATTTTTATAAGAAGCAATGGATATTACGAAATTATATTCTTCCTTAAGGTATTTTTTTTGTCTACACTGTTCCTCGACAAATATCAGATATGTTAAATTTAAAATATATCATTGGATTTTATTTTGCTTTGCAAGAAAAATTAAGACTTATATATATTATAAGTTTTATATGTAATCTAGAGGGGCCGTCACAACAAGTTCGCCAGAGGGCCCTTCAAATCTTAGGACCGGCACTGCCTTGCGATTGCCTCCCATGCCTGCCAGCGTTCCCCATCGATCTGATGTTGGGAAACGCCCCATGCATTGCGTTGGCCTCATGGGCAATGGCAAGCGCCCCCTGCCCCTCCCATCCAGATCTCAGGCACCGGATAGCAAATATAAATGACACACAAACGAAAGCGGCGCCGGTGGCGACGATGGTGCAAAAGCGCGAGGGAGCTGACAGCCTGTTTAGATTTAGAAGAGAACGACTATTTCGTTGGAGTTAATGGCTCAAGTAAAAGTACTAAAATACACTCAAGTATAATTAATTAAGTAATTGCATTACGTAGGGAGGAACTGCCGGATTTCGAATAATAATTACATAGTTTCTAAAAATCAATTTTTAGGGATGATTCTTTTAAGACAACCATTCTTAAAATTTTTATGACATAAGTTGACCATCCCTAAAAATGAATTTTAATTTTTTTAGAAATTATTTCAAGTCTAATAAAAATAAAAATAATTGAAGTAGCCTGAAGGCCGCAGGAACCACTACAGCTCACACAAACCGACAACCTCGTGCCTCGTGCATGCCTACCCATAGTGTCTAGTTATACAACGCTGTCCATTTGCGTACTAATATATACAAATCTTGTAATCAATATTTTTGACTCATATGTAATATTAATGATAAAACATTTAATTACAAAGTTTTAGATCTCTTCGAACACTGCAATATTGATACATGACATTTCTCCATCCAAGGTCATTTCAAAAATTCAAAAAATTTGAAATACAAAATCTAAGACTTATTTTCTATATTTAGACCCCTAAGTAATTTTAAATAAAAAATTTATCAACTACAGAGTTTTATATCTCGTGGAGCTCTAACTTCGTTTGAAAATATGCTGTAGTATTTTTAAAGACAAATGACTTAAATGAAGTTTGGCGTCTATTGAGTTTAATTTAAGGGATTTTTCCTCTATGGTTAGAGAGACTCTGTAAGTAGTATTCTGTCACAGAATAAGGTGACTACAAATTTAAAAGAAATCGTTGGCTTTTTAACAGATTGGAAAAATCCTTTGCTAAGATACTCGAATTTTCTGTGAGTACTGAGTTCCACGGTTCATTATCTGTAGTCAAAGTTGCACATTTCTAAATAAAATCGGTTACTCAAAAGTTCTGTGCGCTGTAGTCATCCGAAGGGCTACTCTGCTGAAGAACTGGCGACATGAGCTTCGTAGAGCAGCAATCCTCGGCTAATAGGATCAATGCAGCAAGATGCTTAGACGCGTGAGTGATCAAGCATCGAAATGGGCCGAAAGATGCCAACTACACGGCACTGCATATCACCTACTCCATGGATGTCCATGTATCACAATGCAACAGACAGAGCGGTATGAGATTTTTCCTAGCTAGGCACTAATTCCCTTTTGCCTCCAATTCCTATGTGGCAACATCCAAAGATTTGCCTTGCCAGATTCCATCTTTTTCAACACAATGCTAAATTTGGCCTGCGACGGCGAGACAAACGAAGCATCATATATAGGCAATAACAATAATAAATACATGGTATTGCTGCATACATCTACATTTGTTGATAGTAATAAGGGGTTTGTAAAATCTGTTACACATTTAATGGGGGCAGCCCATTTGGTTTACAGTGTGAGGGCAGCCGTATAGAGGAGGAACCATTTGGCATTGTCGTCAACATCGCTGCTGCAATTTGTTTTCTCTGTCTCTGTTTAGGTTTTGTGAGATTAGTAGCTTAGTACAGTCTAGTTATGGGCTCTACAAACTGTTCATCAGGAACCCCAATTCACATTGGTATTTTACGCTGTGGTAATGATCCAGGAGAAAGGTGTTTTCGAAATAAATAAAAGGAAATTAAAGATAATCTGGCCAGTGATCGCAGCACCATGACTGGCATAATCGCTCCTAGGCTTCATTTTGGGCCAGGGCCAGTGACTAATATAAAGAATACATACCAGTCTCTGTAAAATAATAGACTAAGATGCATTAGTAACTACAATGCCATGCCGAACTGCGCGTTAATGTAAGCAATACTTACACACACATGTGGTGTACTGTGTCACTCAACGTTGGTTCAGGCATTGTCGGACTGATGCTACGGCTCGAACTGACGTGACAACAAATAAATATCACTTAATGGTTATCAGGCTCACAGTGTTAACTCATAGTGCTTACAATCTACAAATATAACTTCCTAGCCCGATGTCAATCGACCAAGTCTAGCAGAAACAGACTCATGTGACTCATGAGCGAGCTTTTTATTGGGTGTGAGAGGCACCGGGAAGATCCGGGATCAGTCCTAGACCCGGGAAGACCCGGCATGTTGTTCGCAGTATGCACTGTCCTTAATGGATATAGCAGGATGGCTCTGTGTTCCCACTGTGCACCGTGGAAGCATGTCGTGTGCCCAGAGGGTACTATACTATGGTGCACCAGCTTGTACAGTAACACTTGGACACAGCCTGAAGACGAGGGGGAGTAGTGAGAGGAGGTTGCTAGCGATCGGATACAATCATATGCAAAAGTTTGAGATAGACAGAGAATGGCTGCTAATCCAGAGCAATTGTATATTTTTACCCTTCTCCCTCCACATCCGCGTCTTCTTTCCCAAAATCTATTCGTGTTTTTTTTTTTTGGGCTTGGAAATCAACTATACAGCTTATACGTGTCCATGTGTTGCGTGATATGCCAGAATCCCATAGGCCATGTCATGTCACAATAATATGGGGAGTGTTGGGAGTACCAAACCGTTTAGTAGGAAGTAAAAAAACTGAAATATATATACATCAATATATGGGTATTATAAAATCTTTGCTTATTAGTATGATCAGCCTCATTTCACTCCCGGCCATGTCTAGACCTTTAGTTTGTCAAGTGTATCGCTTAAGTTGGCTTCAGTTCTATCTTAATCTAGATCGAAACAAGAAGTGCTCCAATAGTATTTCAACTTTATACGTGCTTATATTAGTGTCAATTCTCCGTTTATGGATAGTGCTATGCAGGTCCATCTATATACACAAATTCCTATCCCAGTGCATATATGCATGTCAACAGATCAGAGCTGGTACCCTGGTAGAAATTAATAGATGCATATGAATGTTCGCACTGTGCCCCATGGACGTGTTTCATGTCCCTAGAGGATACACTGGTAATAGCTAAACATGGAAATTGATATACTGGCACCAGCAGTAGGATGACGAGAAGCCAGCGGAGAAAATAAATAGACATATCATTTCTGTAGTTTTTTCCATTAAAATTTAAAGATTTTTCTCCCGCAACACACTGGCAAATTTGCTAGTATAGTTGTGTTTAACACAACAAATTTAGCAGGCTGACCCATGCCAATCCTAAGGTCCTTAGTAAAAAGGAATCCACCAAATCACTGTCCTGTTCTCTCACCGGAATTAATGCCCTGTTCTCTCAATGTATAGAGTAACATAACACAGTGTGAAAAGCATACACGTGCGTATATATATTGTTTGTGTTCAGGCATCCAATCAAACAACCAACCCACAATGCTCAAATATTGCCTATGCCTAGATGTTTCTGGGATAGTAGGGTCGGGAGGTATTAGGCTATTCGCACTGGGTCCGGGAACCGCGTCCGGGAAGCGCCGCGTCGGATGGATTCCGGATGAAACGCGCGCAGCGGCGTCCGGGAAAGGCCCGCGCCGTCCGAATCGCGGCTCCGCACGCCAAGTTTGGCGCTGTAGCGCGCGTCCGGGACGCGCCTCCGTGGCGCGGGCCCCACGCGTCGTCGTCGTCCGGTCGCAGGCGGGAGGGAGGGAGAGAAGGGAGAGGCGGGCGCCCGCCGAAGCTCGCGTCATGGCGGCCGCCGGGCTTCGCAGGCGCCGCGCTGTTCCTCCGAGGTCGCTGGGCGGGAGGGAGGAGAGGGAAGCAGAGGCCGGAGGCGCCGCCGGCTGTTCCTCGAGGCCGCGCCGGGCGCGCCACCGAGGGCCGTGGCGGGCGAGCCGTGCCGCCCGAAGCGCCGCTGACGCCGCGCGAAGCCCCGGTGGCAGCGCGCGCGAAGCGGGAGCTCCCGCCCCCGCTGACGGAGTTTCCGGCCGCGCGCTTTCCGGGCCGCCGCAGCCCGCTCGCCTCGCCCCCGGGCCGCGCACATGGCGCGCCGCCCGCCGGGAGGCCGTGCCGGCGCGCCTCGCCGCCGAGGCCACGCGCTGCGCGCGCTGCCACCTGCGGCTGCGCTGCGTTGGCCCGCCCGGGCCGGGCTGCGCGCCCCCTGCCGCCGGGGCCGTGCTGCGCCCGGCCAGCCGGGCCGCCGCGCCCCCGCCCGCCGAGCGCAGCCCTTGCCTGCCTCCAGCGGCAGCGCCGTGCCGGCCAGCCACGGCTGCGCCCGCTTCGCGCGTGGTGGAGGGAGCTCCCTCGCCGAGGAGCGCGCGCGTGCTGCCGCAGAGAGAGGAGGAGCAGCCGGTGGGGAGAGAAAGAAAGGTCAGAGGAGAGAGAGAGAGTGGGGTAGGAAAGGAATCTGGTGGGGGAAAAAATAAAAAATCTAACACGTGGGTCCCACTCGGGTATAGAGTAGACATATAAAGGATGGATGAGTGCGGAAGAAACTGGTTTAGAGGAAAGAATCTTGATGACTGGGATGGAATATTCTTTTTAGAGGATGGATTTAAAGGATGACGAGTGCGGATAGCCTTAGGAAGCCTGTTGGCATGGAGACCTCATCACCGAGTAGCCTCTGCACAACCGGTAGGCTGGCACGACCTACAAAAGCTGGAAGGTGCTGGTGTCCACCTCCTCTGATCAAAGACCTTGCTTCTACTGCTTCAATTGCTACTACTGCTACTACTGAAGGGTTAACTGCTCAATGCCATATCTTCACAATCTCACACGTCTCTTCTTCTGCCGTCGGCCATGCCTGCTCTGCAGATGCCGGCATCAGAGATTTCTACTAGAGGATCGGTGCTGAGATGGAGTCATGCGCATCATGTTGCTGACCGGCCGGCACCACTACAATGCTGAGTGGGAGTGTACGTGATACACACACACAGTGACACAGGACAGGAGAAGAAGAGGCACACTAGGCCTAGGGAACCGTTATTCTATTTTGGGCCGTGTATTTAGTCCTCCTGTAGCCCGTAGAGGTGCCCTGTACTCTCTGGCGCTGCATTCTTCCATTCATGATCACCACGCTGCTGGTGGTTTGACATGTGCTAGGTTGTCTAGTTTTTCTCCATAATGATGGTTGTCCCATTTGTATTAGGAACTCATGGTGCAAAAGCGGCACATCAACAAGCTTAGTGAGGACGGTTGGGGAGGGCAGGACACATGCAACAAGGCTCAGAGAATTTTCTGGTTTTGTCTTTTTATATGAGGAAGTTAGAAGGAATGCTACTATGGGCAGCTTTATTATTAGAAGAGTAAACTCCATTGGCGGTGCTCGATATTAGTATATCAGTTAACATTAAATATGAGTCCAGAGAGGAGACACTTGACTGACCTGGCTCCCTTTCTCTGCTTGCTTACCGATGTGGCTAGAAATATGTAATGTCTTCATCTTGGGCCTTCCAGTTGTTGATAGGTGACTGGTGGTGCTGGAAGCATGGGCCCGCCTACTTAATGAATTTATTATTAATAATAAAATTAATCCAAAAAAGAATGTAAATGTTAATGACACCAAGTATGTCATAATATTCCATGCCCTCTCATTTATTGATGAGCCAAGACGATGCACAGTTTATTGTTGAGTAATATATCCACCGCACAGGCCAAAAGGATGGCTGCATTGTATGGCACATAGAACTACATATTGTTGCCTATCAGTACAAAAATTTTAAGCACCTAATTCTCTGATTTCCACTGAACATTATTCCGAAGATTTGGAGGGTACAGTTAATTCTACTTTGGATGTGATCTTCTTGGCATGACTTACTTGTTTTCTACATATTGTTACATAGTTGCTTCATGTTGTTGGTAAACATCAAGGTAACCCAACATTCTCTGGATGGAAGGGATCGATGCTGTCAAGCCTTCAGACGTTATGCATAGTGGATGAGACGCTGTATAAAGAACATCACTTCGTCCATGGAATTCCAATTTTGATTAGCATCTAGCGATTCCGCTGCCAAACTCTCTCTTACGCTCTGCCAAACTTCTTCCTTTGATTGCACTACTATTGTTATTCCACTCTGATTCATGTTCCATTCAGATTGATTGCCATCCCATATTTCTAGACACTTCCTTATCAAAAGATTCATCATCGTCTTCTGTTTAACAAACAGGAGGGGCACACTCCCTTTACTCTCTTATATTTAGCTGGATGTCATCTTGAGCCGGCGGCCTTATATTTCTTTGGTTCCAATAGGTGGCTGTCAACTAGATTTATTGGTGTCAATTAGTCAAAAACTATACCTTTGTGTTGCAATCTGCTTTATCTTGGTCTTTACACCAAGTGTGCTGGTGTTTAATTCGAACTTGTAATAATAGGCCTGATTCTACCAGTTGGTAGATGAAATTGGATATAAACTATCCTTTATCTAAAAAAATATTAGAGTTATATATCTGATTTTTTCTAAGAGTAGTAGTGCATATTAAGTCAGAGGGAAAAGTCTTAATTGACTTATTGTTCAGCCAATCACCCAAACCTCCCCATGAAAAAATGCTGTTTTTTGGAGTACCGGAGCTCTAACCCCAAAACTGATGGAGGTCTCTTAATTGGAGGAAGAAGATGGGATGGTTGGATAACTATTTTTATAGCATTTCCACGAAAATAAAGTAATAACCCCATAAAAATGATGAGGCTGAGACTGGGAGTGACATCACACAACAATATATACTGAAGTAAAGTTCGAACGAATATCCCTCGCGTCGTCCCTCTTGGGGCGACCCGAGGCGACGCCGCCCGCCCACCTTCCCCCCATCCTCGCCCGGCTCGGCCGCCGCCGCCATCCTCCTCGTCGCCGGCGGCGGGCCAGCAGGAGGCGGCCCAAAACCCCCTCCCGCACCCTCTCGCGTGCTCCCGTCTCCTCCCTCCATCTCCCTCCCCTACTTCATCCTCTTCGGCACCGGCAGGCCTCCAGCCGGGCGGGCGGCGGTTCCAGCCCCGCCACGGCTGGATCCGGCTGCCCAGCGGCCGGGCCTCGCCCCGGACGGGCGTCTTGGGCGGCCCCCCTCCCTGCAGGCGGCGGGGGTCGGAGCTAGGGTTTGGGGCCGCCGGCGGCAGCCCCATTCCAGCCCATTCCCGGTTCCCCCGGGCGGATCTGGGCCTGGCGCGCGCCGGGCTTCACGCACGCGGGCGGCGGCGCTGGCCGGGCCCCGTGCACTGGGGCCGGCGGCAGTGGGTGGCAGGCTCATCCGCCCGAGTCCCGCCGGCGGCGCTGCTCGACCTGCCTCCCTTGACGATGACAACGGCCGACGGCCACGGCCCGCCGCAGCGACAAGGACCACCCCCCCTTTTCCTTCTGCTACGGCGCCCGATCCGGCGGCGGGGGGCAGGGCCAGCCCCGGGGCCCCCCACTGGGCGGCGGCCTGGGCCCTCCCCCTTCCCCCAACCATCCCACCACGCCGGCAATGGCGGTTCGAGGGGGGGGGCCCCAACACGGCACGGGCCGGGCGACCTAGGGGCGCGCCCCCCCCCTTCTACGGCGCCGGCAGTGGCCGGGCGGTCGAGGGGGCTGCCTGGTTCTTGGCAGCGGGCGGCGGCCTACGCCGCTTGCCCCTATTGACGACGCCTGCGGCGGTTGCCCGGTTGCAGGGCGCCTCGGCCGTCGGGGCCCAGTGGCCGCATCCCCTTCCTTCGCTTCCACCTCCTCGTTCTCCATCCTTTTTCGGCGACACCCCCGCCGGCCGGGGCGTGATCCAGGCTCCGGCGGCCCCCCTGTCCTCGGCAGGGACGGGTAGGGGCGGTGGGTGCCTAAGTCGTCTCCCGGTGCCACCTGCCTCGCCCCTCGCCCTCATACCCCGCCTTGAGGCGGGGGCCTAGGCTAGGGGTCGTTGCGGCGGGGATGCCACCAACCACAACTACGGGGGCAGTGCTTGGCGGCGGGATGTCCCTCGCGCGAGCCGCCCTTCTCCCTCTGCCGTGCGGTGGCGGCGGGGTTCGTTGTCACGCCCACGATCCGCTGCTTATTTGCTGTGCGGGTGGCGGGGTTGAGCACAGGGCCCATGGCGGCGGCGGCGGCCACCCAGCGACTCCCCGGCGCTCTGGCCGCACGGCTGTCAAGACCACGACCCGCGCCAAGACGGCCACCGACAACGGCCGCCCGATGCACCTCTCGCCCGCCACACCCCTGGCCTCGAGTGGGCTCGGTCGGGGTTGAGCTGCGGCGAGGCCAACGCTCCAATTTCTGGTGCGTCGGGGCGGTCAGCGTCGTGGACGGGCTTCGCAGCGCTCTCCTCCACTCCTTGCCGGCTCGCGGACAGGCTGCTTCGCCCGTGCAAGCCCCAGCCCTGCCACGCATTAACTCTAATCCACCGGCGCACTCTCCCACCTGGCCTTGAGGTCGGGGGACTTCGGCGAGGGCGGGAGGTGCCTGCCCGATGATTTGGGCTGGGCGGGCGGGCGGGCCAGCGCGCCAACTCCTTCCATGGGGCCCGTCCTCCCCCACCGAGTGGTGGGTGGATGGCCGGGCTGCCCAGCGGCCTTGTGCCCGACTACCCAGTGTCGACTACCGTGGCTTCTCTTCGGGCGACTGACCGCTCGGACGACGGCGGTGGTGAAAACCATTTCTCCTCGGGCTCGCCCAGGAGCGGCGACGGTGGCATGCTCGTCATTTCCTTCCTGAAGGCGTCGTTGGCCCTCCGTTCGTCCCACGGCGACCGGTGGGCTCGAAATGAAGGTTCCGGCGGGGTACCTTCAGAGTTGGCGTCTGTGGACGTCATTCCCTTCTTGAAGGCTCCGATGAGGCCGCCATGAGCTCCCATCTCGTCTGCCGCCCCGGTTCCTCGTGTTTCGTCGCCGTCGGCAAGCTCGATTGCTATGGTAGTGTGTTCGCGTGAGCTCCGCTCCGCTGTTTGTCGTTTTTGGGCCGGAGGTGGCCTTCTTTCTTTTCTCCTTCGTGTTGTTTGACCGGAGGTGGCAGAGCGTGTATCATATCTTGTTTCCACCCCGGTCCTGTTGTTGTTTTGCATTGCATTCTGCATTCTTCTTCTTAATGAAAAAGAAGCGCAAGTCTTTTGCGTTTTCGAGAAAAAATATATACTGAAGTAATACGCGTGAATGGTTGCTAGACTCTACCTGCTAGCTCAGTGTTGATTGACTTATGGCCGTATGGGCACAGTGTCACTTCTTTATCTGTGGCTTGTGCTTCTCATCTACAAATACAACGTCATTTCCCATGTCAATCGATAGGGCTGCCGCAAACAGACACATGTTAGAGTGAGGTAGCATTGGTAATTAGGCTTGAGAGGCACAGGGAAAATCTATGCTAGCATTGGCAAATGGTGATAAACACGTTCGAGAGGGACGATAAAGATGCAGATCAGGGGACCGTGTTCATCCGTGGGACATGGTGGCTTGATGTTGGAAGTAATACAACAAATGACTTCTACGCCGTGGCTGGTGTTAGCGCTGTGCACATCAGATGGCTCTGGCCCAGCACCGTCGACCATGACCGTAGCCAGCAGAACTAGTTCCTTCACCTGCTACTATAACTTTCTCTAGTGATTATCCCAGTCTTCATCCTGCTATGCCCCTCACCTATTGTTTGGTGAGCCACAGCGAGAAACAACACTTATATATACTAGAGCTCAGACGCCTTGTGATTTTAGGACCATCCGCAGCAGGACCTATGGCACACTAAAAGCACAGTGCAACACTATATTATCAGAAGATATGTGCCAATAATCTTGCTAGATGAGGTACATTGCACGACTTTGATATCAGGATGTGCTTGACCATTTCAGCAAAAACAATTGATTTTTAAAAAAGTAATAATACAAAAAATTACACTAGCATCCATAACAAAGTAGTTTAATTAAATCCATCAAGAAAAAATTGATAGCCAATTGGGCTCCAATTCTACATATGTAAAACATTCATTAGACATGTCTGGACGACTAAAATTAGACTAACATGAAAAACTTAACAGTTTCACTAGGTTGGCGCCTATGATCTGTTTGCTATGGAATTGAAATTTCCACAGTAAGTGTTTTTGTGAACTCAAGGACAATAGGAACAATGTTGTCATCCCAAATCATATGCTTGATTCTTATGATACTATGACCTTACGAAGTCCGAACAATATTTATCCTCTCCATCCCTTGCAAGTGTTGAATGTGTCATCCTAGTGAAACGAGATTGTTAAATATATTGGTGGTGAGGACGCCAGAATTCACTACTACATAAAATTTATAGAGGCGGTTGTTTTTTCGATTTTCGGAGGCGAGCAAAGGAAACGCCTCCGACGCAAGGTCACAGTAAATGAGGGATTAATGGAGGTGCTTGTTTGCCTGCCTCCGTGAATCGATGAAAATACACAAAAAAGGAAAATCCGGTACGGGCCTGGATCTGGGCTGCACGGGCCTAGAGCACCATGCCGCCGGCGCGCCGTGCCGGTTGTCCCCATGACGCTGCAGTCGATCTGCTTGCCACGAGCCTGAGGAGAGGGAGGGGCGGCCGAGGGCCATGCCTACGCCTGGATCCACGAGCCTTGCCGCCCGGGCCCAGCATGCCACCTCCCCGCGCCCGGAGGAGACAGACGGGAAGGGGGCAGGGACCATGCCGCCAGCCAAGGAGCACGCGCCTTGCCTCCGCCACCACGCCGGGTGGAGATGGAGGAGTGGGCCAGGGTCGCACCACGCCGGAGGAGATGGAGATGGCCGGGGCCTGCGCCGCCCCCAAATCCGACCGAGCACTGCGCCGCCGCGTAGATCTAGCCGGGGAACGCAACGGCGCCCAGATCCAGCCATGGACCACATCACCGCCTAGATCTGGCCGGGCCCGCGAACTGCCATTGCCGCCCTGCGTCGCCGTCGCGTCGGGGGGAGAGGGAGGGAGCAGGGGCCGCGCCTCCAGCTACGCCGGTGGCGAGGAAGGGAGACCAGCGACCTCGCCTCTTCCGCTGTCGCGTCGAGGGAGAGGGGTAGGGGGCAGGAGCGGCGCCTAAGGGGAGGGAGAGGGTGAATGGGGGAGAGGGGCCGCAGGTAGGAACGGCGGCTATGAGGGAGTGAAATGGTATTGGGCTAAGGGGAGCTAGGGTTTCACTCTGTATATATACTTGACACTAGTATTGGGCTGAGAAATGGTAGCAGGCTGGGCCAAATATTAGGAGTCGGGCCTTATAAAATAAGCGTCTCGGTTAATTATTTACCAAGATGGTTGCATTATAATATCCACCTCGGCTTAATGTCTATTAACCGAGACGATTATATTATATCGACCGCCTTGGTTAATGGATTTTAGGAGGTGGTTAAATTTAACCGCCTCAGTTAATAGAAATTAACCGCCTCGATTAATCCTTGGTTAACTGAGGCGGTTAAAAACTGTTCTCGCCTCCGAGGGGATTTTCAAAAGGTCACGATTAAGTTTTTTATATTAGTGATTTTAGCATTTGTGTTAATTGAGATGTGGAAATAAGAAGCCAAATAATCTATATGTTGGATTATACTAGGGATATAACAATTGTATTAGTCAATTGAAAAAACAGTAATGGTTACTCTTACATGTTACGCTAGTAGCGCACCCGATATATGAAGAATTGAAGACATGCGACCAAGTCGTACCCTGCCATCATGAAATAAATTACCGCAGCCTAAATGCAGTTCGGCGTCAACTGAGTTACATGTAATGGATTTTTTCTTTTCCTCAGATTAATGAGACCCTATATGTAATATTCTGCCACAGTATGATAATAACAACAAAGTCCTTGGATGTTTAACAGATCGGAATTTAAATCTTTTAATTAGGTACTCAAAAGTTTTATGAGTATAGATTTCCTTGTTCTCCATCAGTAAATAATTGATGATTTTGATTAAGAGCAGATCAAATCTGCATACTCTAAAATAAAATCATATGTGGCCCGACGTCACTAGCAGTTCATGAGCAGCCGTCAGAAGGCTACTACTCTGCTGGATGATCAATTGGCAATCTGAGCATAACACGGCGGCGATCCTCGCCTAATAAATCTACGATGCCATGAAGCATGGGCCTGTGACTGTTCAAACTTGGGAGTGAGCAAAAAGGTGCCCACTGCATGCCATTGCTAATATTACCTAAAGGATCGATCTTACAGTACCTAGATCCAAGAACAGTGGAGGTACGTCAACCCTTTTCCTGGCTAGGCACTAATTCCCTTTTGCCTCCAATTCTGATATTTGTCACCTCGAAAGATTTGACTAACCACATTCTGACACTTTTCATACACAATGCTAGCTAAACATGGCCAGCAATGCCAAGAAGAAAGAAACAATATATACTGGCAATAACAATAATAAAGGCTTGGGTACCTTCATAAATTTACATTTGATAGTAATAAAGGGATTGCAGACCTCATAGGAAGAATCTTTATTCCATGTTCCTGCTTTACATAGTCTGTTGCTATATAATTGAGATGTCTACTGTGTCAACCACTTGTCAAGACACCGTATGTGGTCATATATCATACAACTTTTATATGTTCCCTCTGCCATCATATATTACAGGATCAAAACCACGTCAGGGTGCCTTGTTCTAGCCACAATTAATGGAGCTGCTGATTTGAAAAAAAAACTTGAGCCCTAGCAGCTGTCATGGTCTTTTTTTATGCGACTAGCAGCTGTCATAGTAATGGGACTTTTTCACATGAGATATTTGCACACATGTGCTCACCAGCATTTGAACAAGGGACCTATTTACCTCACCCAAATCCTGCAATAAAGTCAGGCAATCTATTTACATCACCCATGTTCGTGCAATAATGCCAGGCAATCACTTGTGAGAAGTGTAGGATATTATCATTTTGCATTAACTTTTATTATGAATTTTGATTTTAATTTAATATTTTAGCTCTGCAGTCATGGTATTGATTACATCGAACAATACAACTTCTTTATATGATGTCTTTTCCCAGAAGGTCACTCAAAAATTAAAATATTAGAATCCAAAATTGAATAACTTACAATATTATGAACAACTTAGAATATTGGAATCAAAATTCAAAGGTCAGGAGTTACACAGTTCATGTGAAAAAAGTGTGGCTTTATCTCAATTTTATTTAAAAAAAATATGAATTTATTTGCATTGCAGCTATTTTCAGGAGGGTTGACCTAGAAATCCCACATATCTAGGGGTAGTTTGTATAAGAAATTCTCCTTGAATATATGACTTCTAGCTGCATTGTTTCATTCCAGCCACTCCTGAAAATGAATGTATTCCGAAGAGCAATTCTAACGTCATTTGACAGAAAATTGATTTCTATATGGGTGGTTGGAAACCATAGGACCGCGCAGGATGTTTATACTTGCTATTTCTTAAATGATGTACATCTAAACTGGTTGTATCACTACTATAGAAAAATTAATCGAGGTGGTCAAAATTGGTTAACCAAGGTGGCTTTCCTAACCGCCTCCAAGGGCAATTTTGAAAGGCCTTGTAGAAGATTTTTGTATAGTAGTGTATGCATGCCCCTGCATGATCATTTTGCATAGTATTATTGGTTCACACATTTCATCAATAACTCAGTAGTATGCAAAACTAGTCAAGTGGGTCAAGTCCTTTGTGGACTAAATATTCATTTCTTCACGCACACCTATTTGTTAGTTGTTGTATCAAGTGTTATAAAAATCTTGGTTTGTGTAATTTTATTATACATTTGTAAAAAAAAGTTTTGCTATGGTGGGAGGACATCCCCAGTGTCTACCCATTTGTTGCTCCTATATAATCATGGATCAACAAATGAAGAGAAAGGGACAAAAAAGAAAGAAAAAAAAACCAAACAGCACACATCAAAGAATGTCCGGTAAAAAAAACACCTACAGTACTTAACACACAGATGGAGAAGCATATTCAATGTTCCCAATGAGAAGCATGGCCCAATGAGAAGCATGGCTTCAGCATATATGAAATCAGAAACAGGATCCGATAGCACAATAGCAGCAAGCAAATTGTATAAAAAATGTGCGCATAGACTTGCTCAGGTCCAGATGGAAGCCCTGTGCTTTAACCACATTTGCCTTAACCGTGTTTAAGATGTGGTCCAATCCAGCAAGCAGATATCGTCACCAGGAGTCTTTGGTCTAGCTTGTATCTGAGGACGAAGGAAACAAACAGCGTTTAGTGTCTTCTACAATGTGCTCTTTCTCAGGATGTCTGAACCATTCAGTAAGTGATCCTACTGATTTTTTTTGATGGAAACAGGAGGGGGGAGCCCCTACTGGCTTTTATTATACAAAATAAAATAAATGTTGTTCTTTACAATTGAGATCAAGAGACGAAAAAAGTAACAAAGAAAATCATAAGAATTATACATAAGCTTCTAGCCATTGAGAAATGAGTGGTCTGTAGCTTCCCTTTGCTCCTAGGATAACCAGAGCAAATTCCTTTTTGAAGATGTTTTTGCAGTGTTGGACACTTGGCTGAATTCCTCTGAAAATGAAATCATTTCTTACCATCCAGATAGCCCATCACATCGTAACGATTATCTCCATTGCAAAAGGTAAGTGTAGTTGGGATCTGAACGTAGCAATTGAGTCCAGGGGAGAAGGGTAGTTACTGATCGATAAACCCAAAGTGTACCAACAGCTTTTGGCAAAAGGACAGAGAAGAAAAAGATGTTCAGCCGTCTCAAGAGAAGTTGGATGCAGACAATGGATGCAGTCATAGTTTTCCAAAGACATGTTCCTTCTTTGAAGCAAGTCTCGTGTACTTAGCCTGTCCCGTAAGAGCAACCAAAAGAAAACCTTCCGTTTATTCTGACAGCATGATTTCCACAGCCATTTGAAGGCTGGATGGGCTTGGGGTGAACCAATCAGATGGTTGTAGACTCTTTTGGTGGAAAAATCAGTGGAGCCCCAAATATATGACCAGGTATCAGCAGCATCTTGAAGATCGAGATCAGTGATCAGAGAAGAGACGTCCTGAAATTCTTGAAAGGCTTCATGCGATAGAGGCAAATGAAAGTAATCCAATAAGTTCTGACTTTGGCCAGATTGCTGTACCGAGACCCACTCATCCTTGGCAAAGGAAAAGAGATGAGGATATTGGCTTGACATCATGTGATTATCCCAAATATCTAACCAAAAGTAACATGAGGATCCATCAACAACTAGAGCAGCTGCAAGCCCCATAAACTGATCTAGAAGCTTCAGAAGATCCCTCCACCAGAAGGAGCCATGTCTAGCAAAAGGCTTTGGTAATCTCCCATTTGTATATAGGGAGTCCCATGTTAAATGCACCCAGGGGATATTTTGCCGATTGAAAAACTTGTGAAAGTGTTTCATAAGAAGACTCATGTTCTGTGTTTCCAGGTTTATGACTCCAAGACCACCCTTTTCCTTTGGAATGTAGACTAGCTACCAAGCTGCTTTAGATGGCTTCTGCTAGTAAGGTCTGAGCCACGCCACAAGCAGTGCTTCCTGTACTTATCTATTTGTTTGATCACTTGTTTAGGGAGAAGGTAGGTGCTCATAGCATAGGTAGGTAAAGCACTGAGGACTGCATTCACTAATTCAAGCCTTCCAGCCTCATTCAGAAAAGGAGAGGTACTAATCAGTCTCTTTTCACATCTACTGATAATGGGCCAGTAGTCCACAACTGAGGGCTTGGTGTTACTCAAAGGGAGTCCCAGGTATGTAAAAGGCAGTGAACCAATTGAACACCCAAAGGTATTTGCAAGGATGTGCATGTGCTCCTCAGACACATTAATAGGCACCATCATAGACTTAGAAAAGTTCACCTTCAGGCCTGTGCATTCAGCAAAAGAGTTGAGGAGGACTTTTAGAAAGAAAATTTCTCTAGCATTGGCATTAAGAAAGATAAGCGTATCATCTGCATATTGGAGGATAGGGAAATCTTGGCTGTGTGAAATGGCAACAGGCAAGGTAATGAGGCCTTGAGCTTTAGCAAAGTTAAGAAGATTGTGAAGGAAATCAGCTGCTAAGACAAAGAGAAGGGGTGATAGAGGGTCACCCTGCCTGACACCTCTCCTGCAATGGAAGACTTTGCCTGGAACACCATTCAGAAGAGCTACAGAAGTTCCTGAAGAGAAAATCATTTTCATCCATGCTAACCACTTTGAAGGGAAACCTTTGCAAGCCATGATGTCCAGCATCCATTGGTGTTCAACCTTATCAAAGGCTTTTTCAAAATCCAGCTTAAGAATTATGATTTCCTTTCTAGACTGATGACAGAGATGTAAGTACTGAAGAGACCAGGAGATGCAATCTTGAATTGCTCTATTTTTGATAAATCCATATTGATTGTTGTGTACCAGAGAGGGCATGAGCATTTGGAGTCTGTTGGCTAAAAGCTTGGTGACAATCTTGACTGAGGTATTTAGCAGTGATATAGGCCTGAAGTCTGCTACCTTGGATGGTGAATCCACTCTGGGAATTAAGGTTATATAGGAACCATTAATACTTTGTAGGCACACTGACTCATTATGGAAAGCATGGCAAAGATTGTAGAAATCATTCCTGATGATGGCCCAACATTTCTTGACAAAGTCAGTGTTAAAACCATCAGGGCCAGGAGATTTGTTAGAGGGTAAAGAATTAACCACTGCATCAATCTCATCAGCAGAGAAAGGCTCAACCAGCAGAGATGTGTCAATTTGATTCTGAATTAATAGAGAGATATCAAAATCCAGTCTTTGAAAAGATGAGGCACCCAATCTTTCTTTGAAAGCATCCCAAATCAAAGAGGCCTTGGCTGCATGGTCAAAATATTCAGTACCAGAGTCATCCTGTAAAGAAGTAATGAGGTTATGTCTAAATCTCAGTGTTGCATTTGCATGAAAAAACTTAGTGCTGGCATCTCCCATGGTGACCCATTTGATGGAACCCCTCTGCTTCCAATATAATTTTTGGTGTTGCAAAAGGGATTGAAGCTTAGCCTCAAGAATAGCTTTAAAATTCCATTCCTCAACAGAAAGATCTCTGAGTTCTTCCATCAAGCTAAATAAAGATAGCAAAGATTTGGTATTTGAAATAGTAGCCTTAAGGTTAGAGAGACCATTTTTCTAGTGTTTCAGGGCCACCCTCAAAGACTTAAATTTGCTGGTAAGAACCTTTGCAGCATCTGTACTAGCAGGCTGAAAATTCCAGGCTTGTTCAACCACTGAAAAGAAATCTGGGTGTTGCAACCAGTAGTTCTCAAATCTGAAAATAGAAGTCTTCGGGATGGAAGTGGAGATTGAGATAACACAAGGTACATGATCAGATGTCTCATTAACAAGAGAGTAAGCCATCGTTGTAGGATAAGAGGTTGTCCAAGAGGCAGATGTGAAAAACCAATGCAACCTTTCCAGGAGAGGATATCTTTGCTTGTTTGACCAGGTAAAACGCCTACCTTTCAGTGGCAGTTCAACTAAACCCAAGCTGCTAATAGCTGAATTAAATAAGAGCATTTCATTTACATCTCCCCCTGGCTTGTTTCGATCCTCTGGGCTGCGACAAAGATTAAAGTCCCCCACTATAAGCCAATTAACTTCATGTGGCATTTGAATAGCTGAAAACCATTCAAGAAAATCTCTCTTGCCAGCATAGGTACATGGTGCATAGATATTTGTCAGTATCCAATGAGCATTGTTATGTTTGGAAAAAAATTCCATAGAGATAGGATAGGCATTTTGAAAAACCACATTGCCAACAAGAACAGAAGACTTCCAAATGATAATTGCACCACCAGACAAACCATTAGAAGGCAAAACAACAAACTGATCAAAAGCTTGAGGGCAGATATTTCTAATAAAAATAGCATCAAAGGAGTCACGTTTTTGTCTCTTGGAGACATATTACATCACACATGCTCTCATTAACTCTGTCTCTTACAGCATTCCATTTTTTATTAGAATTAACTCCCCTAATGTTTCAGCACAAGACATTCCACTTTTTTGTATCCATAAGAAAACTGACAAAAGAGACAAAATGTGCAACATTAGATAACTATTGTGCAGATCTAGAGCTGAGAAGTGTCACTGTCACCAGGGCCAGCCTGCTTCCCTGGGCCCTTCTTGGTCTTTGTGGCTTTGGCTTTCTTTTTGGTAGGTGGAAGCTTGGATTGAAGCCTCTCATCTGTGAGCTCAGTGGCCTCAATGTTGCAGAAGGTCTTGCCAAGAGCTCTGATCACATTCTTGGATACAGGTGGAGGAGTAGCAGAACAACCAAGGCAATTTTTATCCTTGCACCCAGGGGCTTTGAAGCCTTTGTTAATCTTTTTCAGTCTTGAGCTTCTCCTTAGCTCTTCTTCAGAAACATGCCGAGGTGTAGCTTTGGAGCCTCTTCCTCTCTTGGGAGTGATGATAGGAGCTGAGTCATCAATGTCATCCTCCAGTTCTTCCAGAATGACAGAGGTAGAAAGTTTAAAATTATTATAGGCAGGAATGGTAAAGGAAGGACGGATAGGAGGAATGGAAAAGACACAGGCTCTACCTAGAGCAGATGCTGAGAAGATCTCCCAGGCAGGGGATTGAAGGAAATCTTTTGCCCAAACAAAGGTGGCCGGCTGAAGAAGAAGAAAAGTAAAGAAGGACATCCAGGAATCAGGAATGGTTACAGAAATGAAAGATGGATCTCGGTGGGAGAAGAATTTTACCCATAGCCTGAAGGCTTCAGAAGAAGGTTGGTAGCTTGTCAGAGGCTCCAAAGAGGAGAAGACAGGATCAATTTCAGACTGGAAAATTTCAGCAAAGCCAATATGCTGAACATCATTGTCCAAGGGGGCTTGGTAATGTTGATCTTCAGGATTCAGAAAACCAAGGAGATCCACAGTCTGAACTTCATCTTCAGGCAAATGAATGACAGGTTGCAGATGTTCAAAGGGAGAAAAATCTACAATTTGTACAGGTTCAATGACCAGGGGTGGAAGAGGAGCTTCATCCTCAGATGTATCAGAGGCATCCATAGCTATCACCTCACCCTCATTGATTTCCTCAGCAATCTGTAAACCCATGTTAACACCTTCTGCTTGTATGACCTTTGGGACAATCATCTGTTCATTCACATGCTGAACATCCTGCTGAAAGAAGTTAGGGGCTGGCTCCTCAAGCAGTTGTTGAAAGAAACCTTAATGGGCTTGTCCAGCTTCCTGAGCCTGGCCTACCACCTGGTTCGGCTAAACATCCCGTCCAATTGCTTGCAAGTGCTCCACATTTGGCCCAAAAGCAAAACCAGCAGCAGGTGGTGGTTGAGGAGGTCCTTGCCCTGGTTGACCAAAGCCAAAGAAGTGGAAATGGTTGGGGTCAAAATCATCAGGGGGATCAGGGTTCTCTGGTGGCAAATCCTCATCCTGTGGCATGGCCCCCAAAAGAGTGGCTTGTAAGACTTCACATTGACAGGACCAACATTGAGTGTCAGGACTCTCTCCTTCAGTGAAATTCAGAAACCATGGTATAGCATCTAACGAGGTAACTCTAGCCCTCACAAGGATTCTGGACATGTGACTCTCATTTTCTTCTCAGGCCATCAGCCTCCTAAATTCAGATACAACTTTATCAACTAGAGAGTGACTCGAAATGTCAATGTTAAGACCAAGCATCATCATCTAGACCTCATGGGTCATGACTGCAGTCCTATTGTTCCAGGCATGATTATGCGGTATAAAGGAAATAGAACCATTACCAAACTGGTGAGGGCTGTCATTGATCAGAAAATCACGATGATGATGATAGCTAAACCTGACATATGCTTGGCCATAAGGACAATGCTGGATGGACTGAAACGGTATACCGAGATGCATATTCAAGAAGTCAGCCAGGACATTCCTAATACCTTCAAAATCCATGTGATCCTGCGGCGGTGGGTTTAGAGTAGCAATTGCAACATCATTGTTACGCTCTTGGATGACTCCAGTGACAACACGTCTGACCAGAGGCCTTCTAGGGATCATCAGGCGTTGCGCACCCTGAGGCAGGAAGGGCGCCGGATCCACAAGGCGGTACGCCATTGGCACCTGATCAGAAGATGAGGGAAGAGAAGGCACTGTAGCAATGAGTGTTTTCTCGGGCCAAGTCAAATGCCAGATAGAGGATGGAGGTTGCAGGCCAAGGACAGTACGCCCAAACTCACCGAACGTGGTGAAGATCGGCGGCCCAGCCAGAGGAGGAGTCGCCGGAGAAATGTCGTCGCCGACGTCGTCAAAATCCTGCGCCGATATTTTCCAGGGATGGCTCCATGGAACAATGACGGGCGGAGGAGGAGAAATGCCAAGGCCGCGTGTGGAAAAATCCTGGATACTCGAGTAGGTGACCGTATTGATTGGAGGTCCACCAGGCAGAGGCTGATCAGGGCAAAGGCTTCGGGAAGGCGAGGAGCCGGAGGCGGCAATGTTGGGGGAAGGGCGCTGTAATCAAGGCGGGAATTGGCACCTGCCAAAAAACCTTCCCGAGACTTGATGGGCTCCGAAACCAACTGGAGGTCCAACAGCCAGAGATGGGGAAAGAATAATGGGCTTCGGCCCAAGAATGCCTTCAAAAATATACCGGTTACCAGCATGGGCACTAGATTTGGGTACACTATTATTACCAAATGAATGCTGATTAAGGCAATTATCAGGGAAATTAATGCGTTCAAAAACTGATCGACGGTTTCTGGGAATAGAGGAACCGGTTCCATGGCGTCGAGACTGATGATTCTGATGAACAGGGATTGCGTTGGGCTCCGAAAGACGTACCTGACGTGAAGCATTTTTGTTGGTGATGTGAACCCATTCAGCTTCTTGTTCTTGCTCCCAATTGGCCAATTCAAGGCGATAATTCGGACCTCCATTGTGCCAGAGGTTGAAGAAAAGCTTGAAGGAAGAACATTCGAAAGAACGCAGGTTGTAAATATGAAAACCAACTTCCTACGAATGAACTGAGAATCTGAACACTCGATCAGCAAGATGAAGAACCGCAAAAGAATCTGCTACACCACCAATCACTGCTTGAAGAATAAGACCAACAGACTGCTCCGATAGGCGATAGATGCAACGACCAAAAGATAGGACCAGGAAGAATTCCTTTCGAGAAGCCGGCGGATGAAAACTGACCGGAGAAGAGAAACGACGCCAAATTTCTGCTTGAACCACTTTCCCTGGTCGAGGATTGAGACCGGGGAGATCCTCCGGGACAACCATCCCAACGACGGCGGCCAGCACGATCAGGGCATGAAGACATGGTCACCGGAGACAGAGGAGAAGGGGGGACTCATCGTGACTCTGCCTCCGACGAGTGAAAATAAGTGATCCTATTGATGCAAGCACAAGAGTCCAAATAGCGGAAGCTGTTAGATATGTGTCGAATATGTGTACGAGTTGGGTTACGTTAGGACTTGAGTTGTATTAGGGGCTAGGATAGAGTTGGAGTCAGACTCTGTATCCTAGGGGGCCATAAATATGAGGCAACCCCTGTAGTAACCTAGAGAGACCACTTGGTGGCTGGTTTGGACGGCGGCGAGGCCGCGGGATCGTCCGGATGCCGGTTTAGCTACTGATTATGGGGAGGAGTGCCCGTAGTCATGCCCCGAGGATTAGGCACATCACTGAACCTCGTTAAAAAACATCGTGCCTCGGTGTCGTTCTCGTTTGCGTATCTTCTTCTATGGGTGATTAAGCTTCCACGTTCGTCGGTTAGTAGATCCGTTTGGGTCTAGATTGACCGTGCACTATAACAGAAGCCTCGACTCATATCCATTATTTTGAGCTCAAACTGCTTGGACATCGTTCGGGCCCAGATGAGTCCCTCGATCAGCTCTGCCGTCCATGGATCACTGAATTCCCCATCGCTCAGCTCTTGTGTACACAGTAGTTTTGATCTGCTGGTACGGTTGTAATACTTGAGGTCCTGATGGCTGGATTGCAAGCCGATACCAGCCCTGCACGCATCATTCCATCTCGCTGAGAAGTCTGCTAAAGTGGCCCCTCAAAGCCCCGTCAATGGCAGAGAAGCCTGAGAACTCAGGTTGGCCATAGGGTTTGTCGTCCCATAGCAGTTCCTCACTTGTCCTGGAACTGTCATTTTTTATCTGGTCGTATCTACTTTCCATGTGCCTCCCCTTCCCAGTTGTTCTTGTCCTCAACTTCGCAACACTCGTATCCTCTCAGGTTTTTTCTCGTTGTGTATGCTTATTATGTGTTAGCCTGATTGTGTCGCAATCGAAACATATGCTATATGTAGTGCCATATAGTAGGTACATATACTGATAATTTGCATTGAAGATGGAATTTTTGGAGGTATATATAGTGATAATTTGATTTTACATCAAAATTATAATATACTCTGTTCCTTCCAAATTATTGTTCACTCTATTTATGTTTGTCTAAGTTAAACTTTTGGAAAAAAATAATTTCTTCAATTCCAAATAAATTATCTATCAAAACAGGAAGATCTAGCTTTATCAGTCGTCTTCAGCAGAAACTATAGTCCATTCATGTCTTCTACTGCCCTTCTGCACATACAACTTCCTCTCCCCATATGAACGTATCATAGGCTACTAGCCTACTACATAGAAGAAGCAGACACATGCATAACATGGGCTACCATTGAGCAAGAGAGGCACCAGAAAGTGCTTTACAGATTCTTAACAGATCTCAGCGCTCTGGCACAGAACATGCTCGTAGGATTTACTACGAGGTCGGTTTACAGAGGGGAGCTGTGATAGCCGAATGTTATAGGTTCCTGTCTAGCTTCCGCTATCACAACCACCCAGTGTCTAGGTGATTTTGGCCGCCATGCGTTCGACAGAATCCACCACAGCAACAGAGCAGAGAGCAGGCCAGTGGTGGCACATTTAATGGGGGCAGCAGTATAGAAGGTAAACCATTTGGGATTGTCGTCAACTTCGCTGCTGCAATTTGTTTTCTCTGTCTCTGTTTTGGCATTGTGAGATTAGTAGCTTAGTGCAGTCTATTTATGGGCTCTACAAACTGTTTCATCAGGAACCCCAATTCCCATATTTTACCCTGTGGTAATGATCCACGAGAAAGGTGTTTTCTAAATAAATAAAAGGAAATTAAAGATAATTAGGCCAGTGATCGCAGCACCATGACTGGCATAATCGCTCCTAGGCATCATTTTGGGCCACGGCCAGTGACTAATATAAAGAATACATACCAGTCTCTGTAAAACAATAGACTACGATGCATTAGTAACTATAATGCCATGCCGAATTGCACGTCAATGTAAGCAATACTTAAACACCACATGTGGTGTAGTGTGTCATTCATGGTTGGTTCAGGTATTGTCGGACTGATGCTACGGCTCGAACTGACGTGACAACAAATAAATATCAGTGAATGGTTGTCAGGCTCACTGTGTTAACTCATAGTGCTTACAACCTACAAATACAACGTCCTATCCCAATGTGAATCGACCAAGTCTAGCAGAAACAAACTCGTGTAACTGGCTGAGCGAGCTTTTAATTTGGTATGAGAGGCACCTGGAAGAACCGGCATCAGTGCTAGACACGATTCATAGGAAGGATATATATGATGAATAGGGCATGTTGTTCGCAGTACGCACTGTCCTTAATGGATATAGCAGGGTGGCTTTGTGTCCCCACTGTGCACCGTCGAAGCATGTCGCGTGCCCAGAGGGTACCATACTATCGTGCAGCAGCTTGTACAGTAACACTTGCACACAGCCTGAGAACGATGGGAAGTAGTGAGAGGAGGTTGCTGGCTATCGGATACAATCATATGCAAAAGATTGGGATAGACAGAGAATGGCTGCTAATCCAGAGCAATTGTATATTTTAACCCTTCTCCCTCCACATCCACGTCTTCTTTCCCAAAATCCATTCGTGTTCCATGTGTTGCGTGATATGCCAGAAAGCATCATACATCCTATATATAGCCGTGTCGTGTCACAGTAATATGCACGGGGAGTAAGAAAACTGAAATATACATCAATATATCGGTGTTATAAAATCTGTGCTTATTAGTATGATCAGCCTCATTTCACTCCCGGCCATGTCTAGACCTTTAGTTTGTTAAGTGCATTGCTTAAGTTGGCTTCAGTTCTGTCTTAGTCTCGAAACAAGAAGTGCTCCAATGGTATTTCAACTTTGTACGTGCTTAGTGTCAATTCTCCGTTTATGGATAGTGTTATGGTGGTCCATCTGTATACACAAATTCCTATCCCAGTGCATATATGTCAACGGATCAGAGCTGGTAGCCTGGTAGAAATTAATAGATGCATGAATGTTCGCACTATGCACCATGGACGTGTTTCATGTCCCTAAAGGATACAGTGGTAATAGCTTAACATGTAAATTGATACTGGCACCCAGCAGTAGGATGACGAGAAGCAGAGACCAGAGGAGAAAATAAATAGACATATCATTTCTGTAATTTTTTCTATTAAAAATTTAAAAAAATTTCTTCCTTTGCAACGCACCGGCAAATTTGCTAGTATTGTTGTGTTTAACATATCAAATTTAGCAGGCTGACCCATACCAGTCCTAAGGCCCTCAGTAAAAAAGAATCCACCAAATCACTGTCCTGTTCTCTCACAGGAATTAATGCCCTGTTCGGTCAATGTATAGCGTAACATAACATAGTGTAAGCATACACGTGGGTGCGTATATATATTATTTGTGTTCAGGCATCCAAACAACCAACCCACAATGCTCAAATTTTGCCTATGCGACTATGCCTAGATGTTTCTGGGATAGTAGGGTCGGGAGGTATTAGGAAGCCTGTTGGCATGGAGACCTCATCACCGAGTAGCCTCTGTAGAACCGGTAGGATGGCACGACCTACAAAAGCTGGAAGGTGCTGGTGTCCACCTCCTTTGATCTATGACCTTGCTTCTACTGCTTCAACTGCAACTACTGCTACTACTGAAGGGTTAACTGCTCAATGCCATATCTTCACAATCTCACACGTCTCTTCTTCTGCCGTCGGCCATGCCTGCTCTGCAGATGCCGGCATCAGAGATTTCTACTAGAGGATCGGTGCTGAGATGGAGTCATGCGCATCATGTTGCTGACCGGCCGGCACCACTATAATGCTGAGTGAGAGTGTACGTGATACACACAGTGACACAGGACAGGAGAAGAAGAGGCACACTAGGCCTAGGGAACCGTTATTCTATTTTGGGCCGTGTATTTAGTCCTCCTGTAGCCCGTAGAGGTGCCCTGTACTCTCCGGCGCTGCATTCTTCCATTCATGATCACCACGTTGCTGGTGGTTTTACATGTGCTAGGTTGTCTAGCTTTTCTCCATCATGATGGTTGTCCCATTTATATTAGGAACTCATGGTGCAAAAGCGGCGCATCAACAAGTTCAGTGAGTACGGTTTGGGAGCGCAGGACACATGCAACAAGGCTCAAAGAATTTTCTGATTTTGTCTTATTATATGAGAAAGTGAGAAGGAATGCTACTATGGGCAGCTGAATTATTAGAAGAGTAAAGTCCATTGGCGGTGCTCGATATTAGTATATCAGTTAACATTAAATATGAGTCCACAGAGGAGACACTTGACTGACCAACAGCATCAGTTTCAAATGCGACAGATGGCTCCCTTTTTCTGCTTGCTTACCAATGTGGCTAGACATATGTACTGTCTTCATTTTGGGCTTCCAGTTGTTGATAGGAGACTGGTGGTGCTGGAAGCATGGGCCCGCCTACTTTATGAATTTATCAATAATAATAAAACTAATCCAAAAAAAGAATGTAAATTTTAATGACACCAAGTATATCATAACATTCGATGCCCTCTCATTTATTGATGAGCCAACACGATGCACGGTTTATTGTGGAGTAATATATCCACCACTCAGGCCAAGGATTGCTGCATTGTATGGCACATAGAACTACATATTGTTGCCTATCAGTACAAAAATTTTGAGCACCTAATTCTCTGATTTCCACTGAACATTATGCCGAAGATTTGGAAGGGTACAGTTAATTCTACTTTGGATGTGATCTTCTTGGCATATGACTTGCTTGTTTTCTACATATTGTTACATTAGGCCTGGGTGCGAAGTATCTTCTTAACTCTGTCTCGGTCTGAAATTCTGTCTAGTCGCAAACTCTGTAATATTTCCGTTTTGCAATAGAAATGGGGCTTGGCCTCCGGTTCGAAAAAAAAAATGACTTGCTTGTTTTCTACATATTGTTACATAGTTGCTTCATGTCGTTGGTAGATATCACGGTAACCCAACATGCTCTGGATGGAAGGGATCGATGCCGTCAAGCCTTTGGACGTTATGTATAGTGGATGGGACGCTGTCTAAATAACATAACTTCGCCCATGGAATTCCAATTTTGATTAGCATCTAGCGATTCCCCTGCCAAACTCTCTCTTACGCTCTGCCAATCTTCTTCCTTTGATTGCAATTGTTGTTATTCCACTCTCATTCATGTTCCATTCAGATTGATTGTCATCCCATATCTCTGGCCACTTCCTTATCAAAAGATTCATCATCATCTTCTGCTTAGCAAACATTAGGGGCACACTCCTACGGACAGATTTTCTTGTGGGCCTGTGCCTCCCTTTACTCTCTTATATTAGAGTTTTATATCTGATTTTTTTCTAAGAGTAGTAGTGCGTATTAAGTCAGAGGGAGAAGTCTTAATTGACTTATTGTTCAGCCAATGACCCAAACCTCCCCCTTGAAAAATGCTGTTTTTTCGGAGTACCAGAGCTCTAACCCCAAAACTGATGGAGGTCTCTTGGACGAAGATGGGATGTTTGGATAACTATTTTTATAGCATTTCAACGAAAATGAAGTAATAACCCCATAAAAATGATGAGGCTGAGACTGGGACTGACATCACAACAATATATACTGAAGTAATACGCGTGAATGGTTGCTAGACTCTACGTGCTAACTCAGTGTTGATTGACTTATGGCCGTATGGGCAGTGTCACTTCTTTATCTGTGGCTTGTGCTTCTCATCTACAAATACAACGTCATCTCCCCATGTCAATCGACAGGGCTGCCGCTAACAGACACATGTTACAGAGTGAGGTTGCATTGGCAATTAGGCTTGAGAGGCACCGGGAAAATCTATGCTAGCATTGGCAAATGGTGGTAAACACGTTCGAGAGGGACGATAAAGATGCAGATCAGGGGATAGTGTTCATCCGTGCGACATGGTGGCTTGATGTTGGAAGTAATACAACAAATGACTTCTACGCCGTGGCTGGATGTTAGTGCTGTGCACATCAGATGGCTCTGGCCCAGCACCGTCGACGATGACCGTAGCCAGCAGAACTGGCTCCTTGTCCTGCTACCGTGATGATGAGCGATGCCGTTGCTGCTGTCATTGCTAGCAGGACTCAGTCTGGCCTCCGATTTCGAGGCACGCTACTCAACATGGCCGCCGACCAAGAAGGCGGACACACTCCGATCACTCGGCAATGGAGGAACGGCTAATATGTCGCTCAGTCCACACCCTTCCGCTTCTACAGTAAGGAAGCGTAGTGCTAGGACGTCACCGTCACCTTCCACCCCACATTGTCATCCGCCACCTATCCCCTCCCGGCCGGCCTCCCCGAGTTTGGGCAGCACCACGCACAAGGAGTCCACAACACCCTGCAAGTAAACCATTTGCGTCACCATTCCTATTCTTTTTAAGTTGCTTGAAATTCGATCCAGATGCAATGTTCGAGTGTTTCTGGATGGGGAATTGCTTGACCGATATGTATTTCCTATGGTAGATTCATGTAAATGTATGGACGAGAGTGCACTGCTGTTGCTTTCAGAAGTGCAGTCGGGTACCAACGATGCTGGTGTTCATTGCATCTACAGATTCTGATTTTTTTCATTTTATTTTTATTTTTTATTTTTGCTTTGGAGGACATTCTCCTAATATAATATATTCTGGATTCAACTCTCAGGTTCATGTAAGATAGATTTATTGCATTGTGTTCTTTAGAAAAAACATTGATATATAAGAATCTTTAATGTCACTGTTTTTTTTAAAATGCATTACCCACCATACACTTTATTATTGTAGATTTTATGGTATCTTCCCCCTGATTTATCTGTTGCAGTTTTTTGCCACGTTAGACCTAAATATCCTAGGCACTGTCATTCTACGACCAAGTTCTTCGCATGCCCTTATTTCCTTAAAGCCTCAAGATTGTATTATTTTTGTACTATCACCGAACAAAAGAAATAGCAAAACGTATAAAAAGGTGATACCAGGGACAAAATCATTGAGTTCTTTTGGGCCAATAATTTAGCTTTGAGTACAATAGTACAATACTATTAATCTATTATGAATCTCTGTGGCAAATAAACCTTTCTGTTACCATATGTCTGTTCTGATCCTTCTAGGAACGGATAGCAAATTTGCATTACAATTGAAATGAGTTTCTAAAAAAGCACAATATCTCTTAAATGAAATTGATGCACCATTCACTTCATTGCCAACATTTGACAATTAAAAAAAATGATAGTTACTGGAAGTTCAGAAAAATTACACGCTACAGCCTATCCTATGTTGCATGAATACAAGTTAATAACGTGTTTGTCTTGTGCTTTATCAGGACACATGCTGATCCTATGTTGGTCAAGCATAAAACGACAGTCTGTCCCATGTCTTCGTCTTGTTGAGTGGATCAGTACGTTCACATAATGCTTCCCTCAGGTATCATTATATTCATTCGTTATATTGTCATTTCATATATCAGTCATGGTAGCTCAGATTTTCAGGTATTGTAGATCACCTCCTCAACTATGCAAAATATTGTTGGTACATTTTGGGATGCCTTGAATTATTGTGCATATTGTTAGGGTGATTGTGACTTTTTAGATGTTTCTTTTTTATCAATAGTTGTTGGTTTCAGTTCAGTGTTGGTATGATGTTTGCAGGAAAAGCAAGCCGGGGGCTACCAGTAATTCAATTAGTTATATGGTTGAACAGAACGATAGAGACGGCAATGAAAAGAAGCAACCTGATTCCGATGCCCATCCTGGACATTGCTATTTATTTTCTTCAACATTGTCAAACAGACTATGGGAAAGAGAAAATTGTTTATGCATTTCTATCTCCTCAACTGGATAATATGTCTGACGGCATGTATTGTGTATATATAGCTCTCACTATGTTAAAGTATTAATGATAGAATTTTAATGAGTCAGTTCTGTGGCTATCCTTTCATATTAGCTGACAGATGAAATTAGAATGTGCAGGATAACATGACTCAGTTAGTCATTCACCAATAGTACGTATAGCATTATTGAGTTAACTCTGGAATGTGCTGATTTTGAAAATTTTGGAAAGGTTTATGTCTAGAACAAAAACATGTGATGGACTTCACTACACACATATGTTTATGATTTTTTTTCATAGAGACGTGTGTGTCGCTGTGCATGGCCACTAGTGAATGCGAGGCCTGCTGGAAAAGAAAACGACTCATGAGGTTATTGAATGACACACACAGCACGCTGCGAGTTATCCCCGTGACTAAAAGACAGAAGGTGAAATGACGCGCGCATGGCGAAGGAACCGCAGAACCCACTTCCACGTTGCTTACAGAAGCCGGTGTTACCAGTGGCAGTGGTTGTGTGGGGCTTCAGTTTGCCCTCACACTAAGTGTCCAGTGCTTTCATCTCATCCAGTGTTCACTTTCCTTTTGCCTCCCATTCCAATCATAACAATATGCAGCTTTCTTTCCTACAGATTTACGCATCCGCGTCTCTCCACTTTCTTTCGGTGTGTGTACCAGTGCAAGTGGTGTTTGGTCACATTGCTGAGTTTAACAACTAAAAGTGGCACAAGCCCCCGGCCAATGGGACCATCCACGTCACCCTAAATTATGGTGGCCGTTGGATTTTCCATCGGATGGCCAGAATTGCCTAGAGCAGATTCACCCGAAGCGACTCCATTCTACCTGCTGCTTCCGGACTCTTCTCCTTCCCAACGTTTCTCTCCTCCCCGCTCTCTCTCCCCCATCTCTCCCGACGCGACGTCCGGCAGCGGCGGATGGCGCCGGGCAGGTGCGGCTGCTGTGGCCGTGCTCCTCGTGCCTCCTTCCCCGGCGTGCAGGCCTGGTCGCCGCCGCCCTCCTCCTCCTCCCCCCACTCCCCGGCGTGCCAGTCGGGCCAGCGCTGCCGGCTTGCCGTACTAGGCGCTGGCAGTTCGCCACGGCGCGCCACGGCCTGCTGTGGCGGCACGGGGTCGCACGTGGCCAGCGTCGTTGGGCGTCCTGGCCATGGCGCGCAGAGCGGCCGACCTCTGGCGCCGCGCCGACCCCGCGACCTAGGGTTTGGCCCATTCCTCGCCGGCGGCGTCGGCGGCTCAGCTCTCGGCCGGATCTGCCGGTGCCTCAACCTTTCCTCCTCGCTCTATCCATGGCTACTCCCCATACGGTGATTGACCAGTGTTGCAGCCTGCCCTGCCTCCCGGTGCAGGGGCCCTTGGCTGCGCCAGCCCGGCACCGCCCGCCCAAGGCACCCAGCAACTCCAGCACGGGCGCTCCCGGCGCGGCAGCCTGGCCAGGTCCCGCTGCGGCTGTCCCGGGGCCGACGGCCCCTGCACGGACGGCCAACAGGCGTGGCTCCCTGGGCGGGCCCTGTAGCTGCGGCCGTCTTCGCATAGCGGCCCCCTACATGGGTGTCCCCAGGCGCCGCTGCCTGGGCAGGCCCCGCCCGGTCGCAGCGGTTGCCGCTGCTGCCCGCCGCCCGGCAGTTCCTGGAGGTCCTCGGCGTCCGCTAGCTGATTTGGTACATATCTCTCCCTCTCCCTGCCAGATCTCCCTCTCCCAATGCAAAATGTCGCATTCGCGAAGCAAGGGTGGCACGGCGTTCCCGGCGGTGCAGCAGGAAGCACTTCCTCCTCCCGCTCCTCTGTTTTGTCGTGCTGCTCCTGAACGCTGCTCCCACCCTCCGTCTTGGCTGCAATGGCCGGTTATGAGCTGCAGCAAGACCAGCAACTGCTGCGACACCAATGTCTACTAGGATCCTGTGTACTACTGGTGCCCTCTCGCAGGTCCTCTGCTATATCTTCGCATTGTCACTGCTGCAACTTAGATTGACACAGTTCATTTGGTTTATTTTCCCCACAGATTAAAGCCTGTCAACTGGTTCACAGTTCTTAAGGCCTGCACAAATTGCTTGCATTTTTGCTCATTTTGGATGCTGCACTGGATGCATTGTTTATGACCTGAGTTTGATTTTTTTAAATGCTAAAGAAATAAAAAAACAGGTATGGATACATGACCAATACATAATTTTCCCAAGCTTTAAAATTCATGTTGAGTACTATGTGTGTGACCCTATTGTTTTCCCTGAAGCCTCATAGAGTGATGTCACCTCCATCTATTGTATCAAGCTAACTCAATCAGCAGAGAATTTGCAGTGTGATATCTCCTCTTTGTCTCTTTTCCTTTTCTCTATCCTTACAGTTTAAGCAGTAATGCATATTGGCTCATTGAAATATTTTGTTTTCTGCATCAAATCAGGAGAATGACCTGTCAAAATATATTGACTCATGTAACATGGAGGCCAGTGTAGTCAAGACTTGGATAAATTTTCTCGAGGATACATGGCAATTTCAGTCGTCATACAATGAACAAAAGGTAAATAAAATGAAGTATGCATTTACTACAAGTTTCAACACTTTTGTCCTATTTTTATGCTTTTCAACCTGTTGTGAATTTACGATCAGAAAATGTTCCATTGCTGTTGTGCTCAATATTATGACAAAATATTTTTTTTGCCTGAATCAGCTTTACTTTCTGTTGAATGACAAGCTGGACAGATGCACAACCAATTTTCTGAAGTTAACCAAGTGTCGTCTTTCTTATTTCAAGGTTATTTGGTCGGATATATGCTGTTCAAGCACTGTACTATTGGAGTATATATTTGATTCAGCTTCTCATTTCTTGGGCAGTAAGTTCTTAGTCCATCAATTGAGCGGATCCGCACATACGTGGATAATTTGGCACTCAATAAAACATGGAGCACAAAAATCCCTTTGAGGAGGAATATCTGGAAACTGAAAATAAGGTTCGTTTCTAATACCTAACATTGATATTATACCTGAACTTTTAACTAGATGTTGTTAAGGTCAAAAACCTGTTCAAATAAAGATCCCTAGCTGTCTTTGTATTATAATTCATGGCACAGACGTTAAGGTCAAAAACCTATTCAAATAAAGATCCCTAGCTGTCTTTGTATTATAGTTCATGCTACAGACATATAAGGTTTTTTCAGCCTATTCAGCATTTTATAGAGAATGGATATCTGGTTGACAATGTTCCCATATTTTCAGATCATAATTGCCTTCAGAATTATAGATCCCCATGAAGATGTTTTATTCCGAGCAAGGGGCTAATTCTAGGTACTCCTGACTCTTCTCAGCTTTACGTACTCTCTTTTTTGTGCTTGTGATCCCTGAGTTGGACAAACCACCTTTCCCTCTGAATTTTTCAGGCAAGATGATGCAGAGTTTAGGACCTTGTTTTTTAAGATTTGAGAAACTGAGAGAAGTATTTGAGTCGCTAGAAAGGCCGACACTAGACATTAAAGTCCGCAAGGCAAAAGGTCCAGTTGCCAGAAATACCTTGTTTAATATATGCATGGCTTTCGTCTTCATGAAGGTCCAGTCAACTGCTTAGATGTGCTCCCCCATGAGTTTTTATTGGCTACAGGTTAGATTATTACAGGACCTATATACCCACACAATAGTCAATTTTCCCTGGGATGTCAATTTTTCTAAAATAAGATTTCTATTATTTTTATTGTGGACTTATTACTCCCCTATATTTATTATTTGTACATCACCTGGACATCTAAGTAACATAGTTGTAGTTCGTGATGCCCTTTACAAAATCTTTGCAGGTTCGGTTGATAAGACTTAATTTTTGGAACTTGCCAATTTTGAGTTCATTGGTTCTTCTAGCCCTGAGGTACCATATCTATTTATAACGACTCACGAGAAGAATTGTTCATGTCCTCAACTGGAGCTGCTCTATGTTTCAAAAACTGAATCAATATAGCTATTGAACCCAAAGTTATATAGTGATCTGGAAAAAAAACTATTTTTCGAAAAGGCTACAATTTTTAATGATTGTATTTAAACACTAGGTTATTTGATCATACCATGCTGCTGTTTATCATGGTTGCAACTTTGTTCAATCTTGATTAATGATCTGCATTTTGTTCTTGTGATGCTCTTACAATTTTTTTCCTGCCTAAAACTAACAAACCACGTGTTGCTCAGATATACAGTCCTACTCCATCAGCATAGCAGATGTTCTGTTGTTCATGGGCTGCCTACGGCACCTTATGAAAGACGCCTTCCTGATAGTTTGAACTGGGGGAGTTCTAGGTGATTAGCTGATTATTACAGAACCAGTATTATGCAAATAAGATTACCGTTCTAACAGCTCCAAAGAACTGAACCTATATTTTTTTTGGTGTCCTACAAATAGCTACAGACTAAGCAACTGAACCTATAGTAAATACAAACCAGCTACTGTTCCACTCAGATTTGATAAACTTGTGGTTATCCATGTCAGTTCAAAAGTTGTTAATATTCTACAGAAGCCATCTTCATATTCCAATAGTCTCCAATACGATTGTATTGGTTATCTAAAAGCATAGTTGTATGTCGTTATTTGAATTACTAAACGCCTCACTCAGGCATTGAGTTGTTGCCTTGAAATGATGAAATCCTTTATTATGTTTTTTATTTACCTGCTACATTTTTGGCTAACACCTTTATCTAAATTTTTTAGCACACTGCGCTGACGGGCGCCAGGGGGCGCCGCCTTGCCACTAGTTAGATGTGGAATTGGCACCTCTATCCAGCACCCGTGATTATTAGCAATTTTTTATCACCGCTTGTGGGACCACTAGTAGGTGTCTTTGTATTATTATTTGTTTATTCATTTGGTATTCTTATGCGTTATCCCATATAAATTGTTTCATATGATTAATTAATATCTACCATAGATGTTTGACTCAAACATTATATTAATTTATTGTAGACAATCCCTAATAGCAATAAACAAATTTCTCCATTTCTAAACCATGAAATCAGCTACACATATTAGCAACAAAAGGGTCATGCAACTGGCACCTCGCTGATATGGCGATTCACGCTGTCTACCCATTCAACGGGCATGGGGCCCTGCTGGCCACTCCTTCAAAATGGTCATGCAACTGGCGTGCACAACAAGAAAAGGTCTCTTCACTAGCTCCAAGGGTGAAGAGCGCGAGAGCACACTCATGGGCCCCACCAAGCAAGAGCTTTTTGCCAACCAAGGACGCTTCAAGAAGGTCCACCCTGGGAGGCCATGCCATAGTAGAAGAATGTGAAGGATTCAAGACGAGAATAAGCACCCTCTGCATCAGATGCCGAGGTGGATCGGAAGGCTGTAGAAGAATGTGATATCTATGGGGGCATGGCCGATCAGTCACTTCGACTTTAATGCTTTTGAGAGGGCCAAAAAATCTTTCCAAAGGGCGGCTAGCTGCCCGCCACTGGAAGAATTTCACTGTTTATCAACATTTTCATAGATTGTTACATGATAATATCTTGTAACGTGTTCCTTGTAACCAATAGACATGGTATATGTCTAGAGTTAGCTATACATGCGAGTTACTTAGTATAACTTTGGATCTAATCTGTTGTAAGCTATCTTTGATGTGTAATAATCCATGATAAGGGCTGTTTTCATCATATATACACATGGAACCGTGAACCCACATTAACCCCATTTTACATGTATCCAGAGCCTAAATCCCCATGGAAACAATCTCCATGGCGTTCCCTTCCTACACCTCTGGTTAGCTTGCAAGCGTTGTTCCCTCCACCTTCCTTCCAACGTGTGTGAAGTTGAACCGCACCAACTTCCAATCATGGAAGGCCTAGGTCACATCCGCACTCAAGGGCGCTCAGATGGGCAAGTTCATCGACCCGATGGTGCAATCTCCACCAGCGTTCCGCACGCCGGAGGATATATACGAAGTCAGACAGCAAGAAGATGGATCGTGAACCTAACCCTTACTATGCGTCATGGGAGGCAAAGGATCAAACCGTCCTCAACTATCTACTGTCCAACATGTCCACGTAAATTCTTGGGCACATCAACACCTATGTCACCACGTCAAGCGCTTGGACAGCCATTGAGGGGCTGTTTGCGTCGCACCCTCGAGCAAAAATCATCAGCACCCACATGGCATTAGCGACTGCCTCCAAAAGTACATTTACCATCAGTGAATTTTCACCAAAATGAAGGGTTATGCAGATGAGATGGTAGTGACGGGGCGCAGGCTTGATGATGAGGAGCTCATCTCCTACACCCTGACCAGACTGGATATGGATTTTCTTTTAGATAAAGGAAATTGATATTTCTGGCTTCAGTCATCCTCTCACGAGGATTACATCAGGCCAAATTATTACATCGGACGTCCAGTGAAACAGGTAAGACCTACGTCACCTAAGTACACTGGAACAACTGAAACAAAACTGATAAAAAAATAAAAAAAATTACATCTCCAATAAGGAACTATGACTTGCACCGGTAAGACCACCAAGTCACTAATCAACATCAAGACACGTCTAGCAGACCATGAAAGAACGTAGGACACCGACCGCCATTGGAGATTCCGGATACTTGGAAGGTCCTAAATGGCTAGAGGGGGGTGAATAGCCTAATTAAAAATCTACAAAGCACTAAACAAACCGGTTAGTATAACAAATGGCAAAGCAAATGTTGCGCTAGCCTAGTGGGGGTTGCAAGCCAATCCTAACCAATTCTAGCAAACCTAATACACTAGGCACACTAAGAATATGGTCCTTAGCAATTCAACTATGCTACACAACCTAATACACTACTTTGCACAAATGTAATGCGAGAGAGGAACCAAGTGTGCAAACCGAGCCTTCGGGAGGATGACCAATCACCGTCTTGTCAATTCAATTGAAAACGCGAAGCGATGATCCAATAGATAAATCCAAGTTGATCTTGAAGGATCAAACCACACAAGAACACCGAGGGACACAAGATTTATCTCGAGGTTCACGTGCTTGCGGGCACGCTACTCCCCGTTGTGTCGACCACACACTCGGTAGTTCAGTGGCTAATTGGTCTCACAAGCCAAGCCCTCACCGGGCGCCACAAGAACTCACACAAAGTGAGGGTAACTCAATGACACGAGATTCCACAAAGGATTCCTTTCACGATCTCCCGCGGTGTAGGATCAAAACCCCTCACAATCACCTCCGGAGTGGCCAAGAACAATCTTCAACCTTGCTCAACTCCGGCTCGCTGCTCCAACCGTCTAGGTGACGGCAATCACCAAGAGTAATAAGCTCAATCGCAGCAAGAACGCTCACTAGTGCCACTAGATGCTCAATCACAAGGCAAATGCACTAGAAGCTCTCCCAATCACTCTCTAGATCAATCAAGACGAATGCAAAGTGTGGGAGGAGGTTTGCTTAGCTCTAGGGGATGTCAAGAGTGTCAAAGTGCCAAGAGAGACCCCCCAAAGCCGGCCAATCCACTTATATAGGTGTCCCCAAGAACACCCAACCGTTACTCACAAATTGGCTTTGTCTCAAGGCTGACCGACGGGGCCGATTAAGTGACGACCGGACGCGTCCGGTCGCCGGCGTCCGGTCACTCTCACTGAGCCACGTGTCCTTGCGTTTGAATGTAACCGTTGCGCGCCAACGGCTCAATCACTCGCGCGATGTCAGCATTGACCGGACGCGTCCTGTGCCAGCACCGGACGCCAGCACAGTGGAGTCCGGTCGCAACTCAGAGAGCTCCAAATCGGCAAATTTCCGACCGGACGCGTCCGCTGCACCTTGACCGGACGCGCCCAGCGTCTGGTCAACACTGCCCCAGCGCCGGCACAGTAAAAACCTTGGCACCGGACGCTCCGGTCACCCAGCGTCCGGTCGCCCCTGAAAAACGACGGACGCCAGCACCTGACCGGACGCGTCCGGTCCCTACCTGGACAGCGTTCGGTCACCTCTGAGTGACTCCTCTTCGCCCGAAAACTACCAAGTCCCGCCTCGCGAGCTCGGCGGGAGGGTTCCACACCCAAACACCATCACCTCTTGCTCTCATGTGCCAACACCAAAGTGTCTCACCACTTGTGCACGTGTGTTAGCATTTTCAAATGAATTTTGCAAGAGTTAGCAAGCACACTAGGTCCCTAATGCATATGCAAAGTCATTGCTCACCTAGTGGCACTTAGATAACCGATATTGCGCGACATCGCCCCTCTTAATAGTACGGTTATCAATCCTAAACCCGGCCATCAACTTCTCTACTCACCAATGGCCGGCAAAATGAAAATGCCCTAACATATACCTTTGCCTCTAGCATTCCATCTTGCTCATCATCTTCCTTCATCTCCAAGTGTGGTACTTGACCACTTGTGGTCATCTCCACAATCTTGATCACCATTCCACCACTTGGCTTGGACTTCCCCTCTCTTTAATGCTATACACTTAGCAATAGGGTTAGTCCTAGGTTTCATCAATTAGCCAAAACCGAACTATGGCTTTCAATCTTCCCCTTTTTGGTAATTGATGACAACCTTCACAAAGATATGAAAATGAATATAATTTTGGTTTTACACCATTTGTCTAAACAATTTTAGCTTGTGAAAAGAATTGGACAAGTCATGTAAAACACATTTGGTAGCTATGGCTCCCCCCTACATGTGTGATAAGAGTTTGGATTTAGAAGCTTTGCACACATGATAGATAAAAAAGTTTTGGGAGAGTCATTTCTACCAAATTGATGCTAAGGTGTATAGAATGGACCTTTGAAGCGTGATACCATCGGAGTGCACATCATGAACCATCCTTAGCACCAACTAACTAGCTAGATAGAACAAATAGCTAGAAACCACATGAGATCAACATTACAAGCACGGTTTCTAGATACCACTTGGAAAAACCATTCTAAAACTAGCTAGAGCCTATACATGCTAGTAGTCAATTCATCAATCAAGTTCTATACTAGCAAGCACCACACAAGCAAGAGAGATACCACTTATGAAATACATAACTCTAAGTGCAATACAAGCAAGCATATGAATGTGCACAATCGAATGCAATCAATCATGTTCATGAGCTTGCTCCCCCTACTTGTGTGCTTCAAAATTTTGATCCCTTTCCATTCTTTAATCTTCAACTTCTCTCCCCCTTGATGCATGCTATCTTTGTAATCTCTCCCCCTTTGTCATTAATGACCACAAAGAGTTATGATCATCCTTGATGTAGACTTAAAATCATGGTGGAAGCATGGAGTAGAGAGATGATCACTTAAAGTTGAGGATCACTTGTTTCCACAAACTTCCTTCTCTTGTGGTTCAAACTAGCAAACTTGCATAAGTAATTTAGTTCGGTTTGAACCAATGACAAGCTTCTTCACACATCTTTCAATGGTTATCTTGTCAATGTTGAACTAAATCCTTTCTTGCTCATTTAACTAGATCAAACACTAGGTTCACATTCTCATGAACAAGTCATATTTAGCCACTAGATCATGCAAGATATAGAAGCAATAGTGGCATAATATGTACTCAAAATCATTTTGTTTTCATGAATGATCCTAATACAACAAGAGATATTACTAGATCATGTCTATATGTTCTAAGTAAGTCCTTAGCAAGGATGAATGCATTATGCCAATCAATTTCACCTTTGCTTTAGTCGAAGGAGAGACATGTCATATAGTTGGGGGTGCATTCATTTCATGTTGGAGAAGTCAAGAATGTTCAATTCATTTCTCAATGTGTAAAATCTCTTCTCATCAAGTGGCTTGGTAAAGATATCGGCAAGTTGTTCATCGGTCCCAACACTCTCAATAGAAATGTCCCCTTTAGCTTGGTGATCTCTAATGAAGTGATGTCTTATGTCAATGTGCTTTGTCCTTGAATGTTGAACTGGATTGGTGGTGATCTTCACGGCACTTTCATTGTCACATAGCAAAGGCACTTGTCCAAATTTGATTCCAAAATCCTTCAATGTGGCCTTCATCCATAGCAATTGAGCACAACAACTCCCCGCACTAATGTATTTGGCTTCGGTGGTAGAGAGTGCAACACTATTTTGTTTCTTGGATGACCATGAGACAAGTGACCTTCCTAGCAATTGGCATGTTCCACTAGTGCTCTTTCTATCCACCTTGCATCCTGCATAGTCGGAGTCCGAATATCCAATCAACTCAAAGTTTGACCCCTTAGGATACCACAATCCAACATTGGGTGTGTGCTTAAGATATCTCAATATCCTCTTGGTTGCCTTCAAATGACTTTCTCTTGGTGAGGCTTGAAACCTTTTACACATGCACACACTAAATATGACATCCGGCCTAGAAGCAGTCACATAGAGTAGGCTTCCAATCATTGACCGATACAACTTTTGATCTACCATGTCGCCACTTGCATCCAAGTCAAGATGACCATTTGTTCCCATTGGTGTCCCAATTGACTTGGCTTCCTCCATTCCAAACTTCTTCAACATATCCTTGATGTACTTGCTTTGGCTCACAAATGTGCCTTTCCTCAATTGCTTGATTTGTAGACCAAGGAAGTAGCTAAGCTCTCCAATCATAGACATCTCAAATTCCTTTGCCATCATGTTTCCAAACTCTTCACAAAAGTCTTGGTTGGTTGATCCAAAGATGATATCATCCACATAGATTTGCAACACAAACAAGTCATTTCTAATCTTCTTGGTGAAGAGAGTGTTATCAACCTTCCCCATCTTGAACCCTTTAGAGAGCAAGAAATCTCTCAATCTCTCATACCATGTCCTTGGATCTTGCTTCAAGCCATAGAGAGCCTTCTTCAACTTGTAGACATGGTTGGGCTTCTTGATATCTTCAAATCCCGGGGGTTGCTCAACATATACTAGCTTATTTATGAATCCATTTAAGAATGCACTTTTCACATCCAATTGATATAGCTTGATGTTGTGGGCACAAGCATAGGCTAATAAGATTCTAATTGCCTCTAATCTTGCAACCGGTGCATAAGTTTCTCCAAAGTCAAGACCTTCTACTTGAGTGTATCCTTGTGCTACCAATCTTGCTTTGTTTCTCACAACTATGCCATCTTGATCGTGCTTGTTTCGGAATACCCACTTGGTGCCAATGACATTGTAGTTCTTTGGATGCTCAACTAGTTTCCAAACTTGATTTCTTTCAAAGTTGTTGAGCTCTTCATGCATGACATTGACCCAATCACAATCCATCAAAGCTTCATCAATCTTGTTTGGCTCTATGGATGAGATAAATGAATAATGTTCACAAAATGATGCCAATCTTGATCTTGTTTGCACACCACTCCTAATGTCACCAACCACTTGATCTAGAGGATGATCGCCTGCAATATGAGTTGGTTGGAGAACATGAGGCTGAGCATTTGAGCTTGGTTGATCATTTGGTTGAGATGATGTACTAGCCACTTGATCTTGCAATTGAGAACCTCTAGCTTGAGATTGATCTTGAGAACCACTAGCTTGTACATTTGGAGATGTAATCACTTGATCTTTGTCATCTTCAATATCTACCACTTGAGTTGGTCTAATGTCCCCAACATCCATTTCCTTCATGGCTTGAATCAATTGAGTACCTCTCACATCATCAAGATTTTCTTCTTCTTCTTGTGAGCCTTTGGTTTCATCAAATTCAATATCATGTACTTCTTCAACTATGCCATGAGTGAGATTCCACACTCTATATGCTTTGCTTGTAGTGGAGCAACCGAGTAGGAATCCTTCATCACACTTCTTCTCAAACTTGCTCAAACGAGTGCCCTTCTTGAGAATGTAGCATTTGCATCCAAACACTCTAAAGTATGCAATATTGGGCTTTCTTCCATTCAATAGCTCATATGGTGTCTTCTCCAATAGCCTATGACAATAAAGCCTATTTGAGCAATTGTTGGCGGTATTGATTGCTTCGGCCCAAAATGAATGATCCACATTGTATTCACTCAACATTGATCTTGCCATGTCAATTAAGGTTCTATTCTTTCTTTCAACTAGCCCATTGGATTGAGGAGTGTACTTGGCCGAGAATTGATGCTTGATCCCAAACTCATCACATAGCTCTTCAATTCTTGTGTTCTTGAACTCACTATCATTGTCACTTCTCACTTTCTTGATTGATGTCTCAAACTCATTTTGGTTTCTCTTGACAAATGTCTTGAATGTGTCAAATACTTCACTTTTGTCGGCAAGAAAGAACACCCATGTGTATCTTGTGAAGTCATCCACTATCATAAATCCATACTTGTTTTCACCAATGCTCTCATACTTGATAGGGCCAAATAGATCCATATGCAACAACTTAAATGCCTTGCTTGTGCTCATCATGCTCTTGTTGGGATGAGTGTTGCCAACTTGTTTGCCCATTTGACATGAACTACATAGCTTGTCTTTCTCAAATGTCACATCCTTCAACCCTCTAACTAGATCATGCTTGATTAGCCGGTTGAGTTGCTTCATGCCAACATGTCCAAGTCTTCTATGCCATAGCCAACCCATACTTGATTTAGTGATTAAACATGTTGTCAATTGAGTTTCACTAGCATTGAAATCCACAAGATAGAGATTCTCATATCTAAAGCCCTTGAATATCAAGTTGCTTCCATCAACACTCACTATCTCAACATCATCAACACCAAATATGCATTTGAATCCAAGATCACACAATTGAGCCACGGACAAGAGATTAAAGTTGAGAGATTCCACTAGCAACACATTGGAGATGGACATATCATTTGTAATTGCAATCTTTCCCAATCCTTTGACCTTGCCTTTGCCATTGTCACCAAAAGTGATACTATCAACACCATTGCCACTTGATGAGATTGATTTGAACATTCTAGAATCCCCGGTCATATGTTGAGTGCACCCACTATCAAGCACCCAATGTCTCCCTCCGGCTTTGTAATTGACCTACAAAAACAAATCAATTCTTTTTAGGTACCCAAACCTTTTTGGGTCCTCCAAGGTTAGTCACTAAGCTTTTGGGCACCCAAATTGCCTTCTTCTTTGGGCCAACAATGGGAGCACCAATAAACTTAGCCTTCACACCATTAGCACCCTTAGTAAGCAAATAACAAGAATCATAACAATAGAGGATATGCTAGCATTCTTCTTGTTCTTGCAATATTGCTCTACATGCCCTACTTGCTTGCAACTAGAGCAAAACCAACCATTGTCTTTCACAAAACTAGTCTTGTGAGTGACAAAGGCCACCTTGCCATTCTTAGGGGTATAGCCCAATCCCTCTTTGTTTAGGGAGAACCTTTGGCTACCCAAGCATTTTAGCAAGCAGGCATCTCCACCATAGGCCTTGCCTAAGGCATGAGTGAGCTCATTCACCTCTCTCTTGAGAGTCTCATTCTCCACCATGAGTGAGGCATCACAAGTGAAACCATCACTAATAGTAGATGTGGCATTGCTTGAGCTACAAGAGGGGTTAGCGGGACCAACAACAATAGGAGTATAGAATGATTCATCAAGAATATCACAAGTAACTTTTACGTTGCATGTGTCTATGACATCCTCACTCTTAGCTTGATCAAGGAGGGAGGAGTGAGCCTTTTTAAGCTTGGTGTGAGCCTTCTCAAGCTTCTCATGGGTTTCCATTAGCCTCTCATGAGTAGCATTGAGCTCATCAAAGGATTACTCAAGAGCTTTCTTGCTCTTACGTAACTCTTTGCACTCCTTCCTCTTTTCCTCAATGTAAGAGTGAGCATCTCGTAGCATGCTCATAAGGTCTTCCTTTGAGTACTCCTCATCATCATCACTCTCACTATCGCTCTCATCATTGGATTGTACCTTAGATGGCTTAGCCATTAAGCATGTCGATGGAGCATCAAAGAGTGAAGGCTTGTTGGAGATGGCAAGATTAGCAAGTGCCTTCTTCCTTGATTTTTTTGTCATCTTCACTCTCATCATCACTATCACTTGAGGCATTACTATCCCATATGACACAATAAGATTGCCCCTTCTTCTTCTTCTTGAACTCAAGCGTCTTCTCCTTCTTTTCCTTCTTGTCCATCTTTTCTTTCGTGTTCTTCTTCTTCTTCTTCTTATCATCCTCATCACTATCATCATCACTAGAGAGAGGACAATTGGCAATGAAGTGATCTTTGCTCTTGCACCGAAAGCATCTCTTGGTCTTGATTGCATCTCTCCTCTTCCTTGCACCATAGCCCTTCTTCTTCATGAACTTGCCAAACTTGCGCACAAGAAGAGCCATTGCTTCATCATCCACCTCGCTAGAGCTTGTGCTAGCTTCATCACTTGATTCTTGTTTCTTCTTGCCTCTTGATGAAGTAGCCTTGAATGCAACCACTTCCTTGTCTTTCTTCTTCTCTTTGTCCTTCTTCTCATCCTTTTGGGAGCCCTCTTCCCATTCCACACGGTAGGTGTTATTTGTGATCACCTCACCTAGTACTTGGTTAGGGGTCTTGGTGTCCAACCCTTCTATCACTAGCATAGTGACCAAGACTTCAAATCTTGATGGTAGGCATCTTAGAAACTTATGAGAGAAGTCTGCATTTTCCACCTTCTCACCTAAACTCTTCAAGTCATTGTCAATCACTTGGAGGCGGTGATACATCTCCGGCACACTCTCATCATCTTGCATCTTGAAACTAGAGAGCTTGTCCTTGAGGATGTATAGCTTGGCACTCTTCACGGCTTGTGTGCCCTCGTATGTCTCCTCCAATCTAGTCCACACATCATGAGCTCTCTCCAAATCCTTGATTTACTCAAATACCTTGGACTCCAAAGCCTCATAGAATGTGTTGATTGCAATGTCATTGAATTGGAGCTTCTCTTCTTCTCTTGGAGTTGGGTCGGCGGGATCAATCACAGCAAAGTCCTTGTCCACAACCTCCCAAACCTTCCGGTTGAGTGATTTCAAGTAAGCACATATCTTTCTCTTCCAATGATCATAACCGGTGCCATCGAAGTGCGGCGGCTACCCCACATGGTTGATATGATTGACTTGAGCCATTTTAACACCAAAGGATGTTAAGCCTTGATTAGCGGTGACCTCGGCTCTGATACCACTTGGAAGGTCCTAAATGGCTAGAGGGGGGTGAATAGCCTAATTAAAAATCTACAAAGCACTAAACAAACCGGTTAGTATAACAAATGACAAAGCAAATATTGCGCTAGCCTAGTGGGGGTTGCAAGCCAATCCTAACCAATTCTAGCAAACCTAATACACTAGGCACACTAAGAATATGGTCCTTAGCAATTCAACTATGCTACACAACCTAATACACTACTTTGCACAAATGTAATGCGAGAGAGGAACCGAGCCTTCGGGAGGATGACCAATCACCGTCTTGTCAATTCAATTGAAAACCCGAAGTGATGATCCAATAGATAAATCCAAGTTGATCTCGAAGGATCAAACCACACAAGAACACCGAGGGACACAAGATTTATCCTGAGGTTCACGTGCTTGCCGGCACGCTACTCCCCGTTGTGTCGACCACACACTCGGTAGTTCGGTGGCTAATTGGCCTCACAAGCCAAGCCCTCACCGGGCGCCACAAGAACTCACACAAAGTCAGGGTAACTCAATGACACGAGATTCCACTAAGGATTCCTTTCGCGATCTCCTGCGGGGTAGGATCAAAACCCCTCACAATCACCTCCGGAGTGGCCAAGAACAATCTTCAACCTTACTCAACTCCGGCTCGCTGCTCCAACCGTCTAGGTGACGGCAATCACCAAGAGTAATAAGCTCAATCGCAGCAAGAACGCTCACTAGTGCCACTAGATGCACAATCACAAGGCAAATGCACTAGAAGCTCTCCCAATCACTCTCTAGATCAATCAAGATGAATGCAAAGTGTGGGAGGAGGTTTGCTTAGCTCTAGGGGATGTCAAGAGTGTCAAAGTGCCAAGAAAGACCCCCCAAAGCCGGCCAATCCACTTATATAGGCGTCCCCAAGAACACCCAACCGTTACTCACAAATTGGCTTTGTCTGCAAGCTGACCGGGACCCGGTTAAGTGACGGCCGGGGCGCGTCCGGTCGCCGGCGTCCGGTCACTCTCACCGAGCCACGTGTCCTTGCGTTTGAATGTAACCGTTGCGCGCCAACGGCTCAATCACTCGTGCGATGTCAGCATTGACCGGACGCGTCCTGTGCCAACACCGGACGCCCGGCCACGGTGGGAGTCCGGTCGCGCAACTTCGAAGAGCTCCAAATCGGCAAATTTCCGGCCGGACGCGTCCGCTGCACCTTGACCGGGACGCGCCCCGGCGTCCGTCAACACTTTCCCCAGCGCCCGGCCACAGTAAAAACCTTTGGCACCGGGCGCTCCGGTCACCCGGCGTCCGGTCGCCCCTGAAAAACGATGGACGCCAGCACCTGACCGGACGCGTCCGGTCCCTACCTGGACAGCGTCCGGCCACCTCTGAGTGACTCTTCGCCCGAAAACTACCAAGTCCCGCCTCGCGAGCTCGGCGGGAGGGTTCCACACCCAAACACCATCACCTCTTGCTCTCATGTGCCAACACCAAAGTGTCTCACCACTTGTGCACGTGTGTTAGCATTTTCAAATGAATTTTGCAAGAGTTAGCAAGCACACTAGGTCCTTAATGCATATGCAAAGTCATTGCTCACCTAGTGGCACTTAGACAACCGATATTGCGTGACATCGCCCCTCTTAATAGTACGGTTGTCAATCCTAAACCCGGCCATCAACTTCTCTACTCACCTAATGCCGGCAAAATGGAAATGCTCTAACATATACCTTTGCCTCTAGCATTCCATCTTGCTCATCATCTTCCTTCATCTCTAAGTGTGGTACTTGATCACTTGTGGTCATCTCCACCATCTTGATCACCATTCCACCACTTGGCTTGGACTTCCCCTTTCTCTAATGCTACACACTTAGCAATAGGGTTAGTCCTAGATTTCATCAATTAGCCAAAACCAAACTAGGGCTTTCAATACTGTAACCTGGCAACGGAACAAAGCTTCTAGTGCACCTGCAAGCGACATACCAATACCAATTCGGCACCAAAGCCGACACTCCACGGGATCATCCAAAAGCAACGTCTCCAACGAGCACATGACATCCAAAGACGCCATGATCACCCACCAGGAACACCGGTGTTAGGTTTTCACCCGGGGAGATCCTCATGGAAGAAACGACGACGCCTCCAGCGAGGAAAATGGCGCCCATGGGTGTCACCGCCATCTAAACATGGTAGCACTGTCACTGCCTCCACGAGCCATTCTGTTACGCCAAACACCAGCGACATTAACATCACTGGACCAATCCATCAAATCCGGAGAGCCGAGTTCTACCAACCAGATGCCCATTGCGGACGACAAAGCCATCACTAATGTGGACGCTTTCTCCTACCCTTGACCACCACCGTAGCCGCCTTGGCTGCTTGCCGCCAACGCGTCGGTAAAGTCGTGTGGGAGGGGCAGGTAACACCCCCCTTCGCCTGCCTGCCACGAACCACCGCCGCCATTGTTGCAACCGCCGTCGGCGGCCACCGGCATCGGCGCCACCAACTCGGCAGCCTAGGCACGATGACGGTGGATCGGCGACCACGTCGCTCACCGCCGCCCGCCGCAACCAGATCCGCCCATCGCCGCCACCGCACCAACATCCGTCCACGGCGGCGGTGGATCGGCGACCAAATCGCACACCGCCCGCCGCCCCGCACCTAGATCCGCCCGCCGCGCCGCCGCACCAACATCAGTCCAAGACGGCGGTGGATCGGCGACCAAGTCGCTCACCGCCTCGAACCTCCTGCGCTCCACATCCCGGCCGCGTCGTCCGCCCCGCCTCCCAAGCCATGGCCAGGCGCCGCTCTGCTGCGCCTTCCGGGCTCACGGCCAGCGCCGCCGCAAACGAAGCGGCACCCCTAGCCGTGCCCAGCGCAGCTCCGTTGGCGCCACCCGAATCGCAACAACCAGCGCCACCACTCCAGCGAGCGGGGGCCCCGCCGCCGCCATCATGGCCGGCAGCGCTGGCCTTACCGGCTGCCGGCTCCGCGGCGGCGGCGGAGGGGAGACGGGGAAGTGGCGGCGCAGTTATGATCCAATTGTGTCTGTGGTGTCGCCACATGTAGAACCAATCTGCACCAACGAGCTTTTCACACATCTCATTAGCCAGGAACAGCCCTTGGAGATGCGCAACGGAGGACACCGGTCCTCCGTGAATGTGGTGGCCTGAGTAGGTTCAACGGTGGTCAACCATTTCGTGGTCATGGCGGGGGCTACCACAATGGAGGCAGTCGAGGCAGCAGTGGCCGCAATGGTGGCTTTGGCCGAAATGGCGGCGGCAGAAGCACCTTCCTGCAGGGCATCCACTATTAGCTCTATGGAAAGGAGGGGCATGCCGTTGTCAGGTGCTACAACAGGTTTGATTCCACTTACTCTGAACCACCACGGCAGCAGAAGTCAGCTTCTTCTGCAACGATGAACTATGGCATGAACACCAGCTGGTAGATGGATATCGGTGCCACGGATCACATTACTGGTGAACCAGAGAGGCTCACTGTACGCAACAGGTACCACAGCAGCGATCAAGTTCACAAAGCCAGTGGATCAAAATTGGAAATCGACCACATTGGTCATAGTGTTTTGTGTTCCCCTACCAACAAGCTTCATCTCCATAATATACATGTTCCCCGACCCAGAACGCCCGTGCAGCACCCACTATTACGCCACTATCTCTCCTCTTCCTCCTTTCTCCCTCATTCCCTCATGTCCCTAAACCGTAGCTGCTTTAGCCAGTGTCTAAGCACTGTGCCCTGTGGTGCAGCAAATCGGAGAACAGGGCCACATCGTGCAAGAGGGGAGAAGGCTGCCGGATGCTACCAGCCTCCTTGGGCGATCTGCACCTTCGCCTTCGATGTCGGCCGATCAGGGGATAACGGCTGGGCACCTGGGCAGCTGGATGTAGCTACACTGGCCGGCAAGATGGCGACCAAACATCACGCAGTCACAACATAGTTGCTTGGACGAGGGCACAACCCACAGAGCACAGCTGGATGCGTACAGCTTGCCAAGAGGCCTGCCGCTCTTGACCTCCTGCAGGTGGACAATATATCGTAATCGTCAGTAGCAAGCTACTGAACTAGCAAGCAACCAGCAGCTTGTTCACTCGATCATCGTTTCTAATTACCAAATATGCAATATTAAATGTTCCGTTTCCAATATTTTTTCTCACTTATTTGTGGCCTAGTAGCAAGTAGGAGCCTGGTTTTTTATAATAGCAAGTATCAAGCTGCTTATTTTACTTAGCTTTGTAGAAAATACCTTGCAGGTTGAATTGAAACATCACATTGTAGAAGCAAGCAGGTTGAAACACACTAGGACACAAACCATTTCTCTTGACACTAGCGTTTTATTTCTACTGCCGGTTTATCTTAGAACAGCCTGTAGATGTCGGCCCTATTTCTACAGGCAGATCTCTTAAGGAACCACCAGTAGAAATACGATTTATACAGGTGGTTCTCACCGCCAGTAGAAATTCACTATTTTTACTAGCAGATTTTTTAAGGAATCACCAGTAGAAATCGATTTCCATTAGCGGTTCCTTAAGAGATCCGCCAGTAGAAATAGTTTTAAATTATTTTTTTGAGTTTTTCAAACTTCTTCGGATGGAGAAACTCACAAAATAAAAGTTGTAGATCGCGAAAAGTTATGAAAATTTGTAGTTGACAACTTTTTCATTTGAAATTATCTCTTTATGGAAAATTACGAATGAAATTTTCAAATTTAAAATCCAAATTTTACAGATGACCTCGGATGGAGAAACACTCTAAATGAAAGTTGTAGATCTTGAAAAGTTATGAAACTTTATAGTTCACACTTTTTCATTTGAATTTGTTTAGACCCTCAAATATTCAGTTTTCCGTCAGGTTTGTATAATACGTGGGAAATAAAAATGACATCTAGATATAAGTGATGTGTGGGTGGAGCAAGAGAGGGGGACACCGCCTTGCCGAGGTCGCGAGTGCCTCCCCCGGTTTGAAAAATATTTTTTATCTTTTTAAAATATTTTTTGCTATGTTTTGGGTGATTTCTGGGCAATGATTTCTACAGGTAGTTCCTTAAGAGAACCGCCTGTAGAAATCCATTTCTACTAGTGGTTTTCAACCAACCGCCAGTGAAAATAAGCTATTTTTACTGGCCTCTTCTACTAGCGATTGGAAAAAACGCAAGTGGAAATCGGTTTAGAACCGCCTCTTGTGCTGTTTTGTGTACTAGTGACACCATGTGCTTTCCAATAGGGATCAGCCTCTGATCTCTCCTGTTTTATCAGAAACTACCTTGCATTTTAGATATGTCGGTTCAGGGTCACATAACAATGTTGTTGAAAATGTGAGAGGCCAGGGAGGGCATAGAAAATCGTATTTAAGTGTGGAAATTGACTGATGTACTTGTCTGCAACTGCAGAGGCCGGACGTTTGTTTCCTTTATCTAAAAAAATTTAGCGTGGAACTGACATATCTACTAAATTATGCATTTCTTCCTACGCTTTTGTGAATTAACAGTGTATGGGTTGAGCTTAGACCTCTCTAGAAATCGATTTTTTAGACTAAAGATGGTCCACAACATAGCATGTCAGTACTAATAAATTTCTAGAGGCAGTTGACACCATTTTTAGACATGGTGTGTTGTTGCTAAGGGTCATGTGTAATGGCGGCCTCACGTTCAGAAGGCTCAAAGACACAAAAAAGGTTGTACAACAACATTTATTTCACTCTCTAATTAATTATGTGATTCTTTTTATTTTTCCCAATGTTTTGAAATAAGAGGATCTCTGTGACTCACCTTATAAGATATATACACATCTCTTCAGCAGCACTTAGTTTATTTATTGTGGCATTTGCTGCTCATCTCTATAAATACATCTACTTCTCCCCAATTTAGTCGTCGAAGGCTACTACATAGAACATGAGGCAGGGTGTGTTAGCATTGCTTGGGTACGAGAGGCATCAGGAACTGCCAGCCAACCCTTCTGTATTGTAAACAGAGGTTATAGCTCTCTGAAACAGCAAGTGGTCTGTGAAGGATTTACATGGAGCTCCGTATACATATGGGAGGCAGTTGCTGGGTCCTATATGGTCCTGCCTAGCTTCCAGTACCAAAAGCTACCAGTGACCGGCTGCTTTTGGCAGCCATGAGTTCGACAGGTTCCACAATGGCAAAAGAGCCGGCTCGAGGCTAGGCACCTTGAATCGGGATCGCCTCGTTTGGTACATGGTGAGCACTGCATTATAGAAGAAGGAATTCACGGCATCGACGTTTACATGCCTCCTGCAATTGGTCTGTCTGTCATGGTGACATATTGGTATTTTACACGGTGGTAATTAATGATCCAATAGAGAATTGTGCTCCAAAAAGAAAAGAAAACTAAAGATGATAACCAGTTGATTGGAGCATCATCTCATGGCGTCATCGCTCCTATCCTTCGTCGCTAGACCAGTGACTAATATAAAGAATAGATACCAGTCTCTGTAAAAAAAAATTAAGATGCATTAGTAATTAATTATAATGCCGTGCACGACTGCACGACATGTGTTGTACTGTGCCAGTCACAAATAGCAAAGGCATGCGGGACTGCTGTGACAATTACCTGAAAAAAGACGTCAGAAACTCTGTATTATATTACTCCTTCCTCAAAGTGCTTCCAATCTACAAATACGTTGTCCTTTTCTGATTCAATCCACTAGGGCGGCTGCTAGCAACAGATGCATGTTACTATATTTTTATGTGAGTGTTCATACCCTCGAATTTTTAGTAGGCATATATATAACAATTAGATTAATGAAAGGACCAAAAAAAATGACTATTAGCCTAACATGTTAGGCTTGCACCATGCATGCTTGCAAGGACGAAACTACTGTAGGCTTAATGAAGTTTAATTTGGTGTTAATTGGCTTTGATTTAAAGGATTTTTTTTTTTTTCTGATTTTAATTATTTAATCGTCTTACAAGTTTTAAAATCAATAATTGTGATTTGTTTGAGCTATTACTTTGTATACAGAGTAATGGAAGTACAGTAGTGACTGCACATTAAAAAAAGGGACTACAAATTTAAAGAAACAAGTGACTACACTGACTATATTGTCTCCTTGGCTTTTTAAGTGATTGAAATTTAAATTCTTTGACTCAAAAGGTTTGTGAGTATGTCTTCCTCAGTTGATCTTCAGTAGAACCGACTAATGTTCTCTAAAATGTGCTTCATTTTGATTAAGAGCAGGTCAAATCTGCACACTCTGAAATAAAACCAGCATAGTGTGTCATGAAGGTGTGCAGTCAAGAACATCCCGGACCACCTATACGTGCGGTTCATTAGCAGCAATCAGAGTGCTACTTTGTTGCAAGCATCATACAGTGGGGATCCTGGGCTAATAGGATCAACGTCAGCTTCGTGCACCTTGGAAGGGGGCCAAAATGTGCCAACTGCACGCCATTCTTTGTTACCTCTACACCGTGGATGTCCATATATCCAGATGCAAGAGATGCGAAGGTATGATTGAGCTCTTGACGGCTAGGCACTAACTTCCTTTTGCCTCTGATTCCTATGTTATAACGAAAAGATTACGAAAAGATTTGCCTAGCCACACTCCATCTCCTTTCGCACGCAATGCTAAACATGGCCTGCAATGGAAGAAGAAAGAAGCAATATATATTGTATATTGGCAATAAAAGCAATAAAGACTTGGTACCTACTTAAATTTACATTTGATAGTTAGGGGTTGCAGACCTCATAAGAAAAACCATATTCTGTTACTATATAATAGAGATACCATGTCACGACGCCCTATATGGTCATGGTACAACTTTCCAGTTCCCTGCCACCATATCATCCATTCGTCTTGCAACCGAAATCAGGCCACCTGCTTCTAGCCACACTTATTACTGGAGCTAGGCATTTGAAAGAAAAAAGTATCTCTTGAGAACCTGAGAATTTGACAGGGTAAATTGATTTTTTAACACAGAACATATGCACTTGCGGTGCAGGCCAGCGGCGGCAACCGGCAGCGATGCAGCTAGCCAGCGGCGGCGGCCCTTGCTTCTCCCGTGCAGTGCAGCCGTGTGGTCGCTCCGGCAGCAGCGCACGAGGGCTGAGCGAGACGGAGTGATGTGCTGAGGCACTAAGGCCTATGATTGCCCTAGCTATGTTGGGCCTTTGTATTGTGCTAAATAGTATATAGGGTATGTTTTGTTATTAGGCCAACGACTAGGACCTAGGCCCCAGAGGCCTGGCCCGCAGATCCACCCCTGATTATGGGGCTAACCATGTCACATGTCAAGGGGGTTTCACTTATGGCTCATCTTCTGGACACGCATGCCCCAAATATTTTCTACATTGTTTTGTGTTTCTTAAGTCATATAGTTTCAAGACATTTTACATGTCCACAAATTAGGGTTTTTACTTTCCAACTCTAGCCAATTTTTTTTTATCACCATTAGATTTTCTATATTTCTGCAATTCCCATCATGTTCTAAATAGGGGGATCTAGCGGCCCCTTCGCTGTTGGAGCGGGAGCTCAACACGCGACTGCAGCTGAGCCCGGACTTATCGTCGGTGGTGTTCTCCATCTCGCCATCGCAGTCATCGTCTCTGTCACTGGCGCAGCAGCACCATCAGTAGTAAAGGGCGGAAAGGCCAGCGGCGCCGAAGCTGGGGAGCCTCCTGCGCACGGTGTGTGCGCTGTCGCCGAAGATCATGGTGGTGGTGGACCTGGAGGCGAACCACAATGCGGTGACATTCCTGGAGCAGTTTGAGGAGGCGCTCAACTACTACGCGTCGCTGTTCGACTGCCTGGAAAGCGCGTCGGTGGCGCAGGCGAACTGGGATGGAGGCGTGAGCGGGTGGGGCTGCCACGGTTCAACTTCCGAGCAACAAAAAACTTTGATGACGTCATCTAGACTATTGATGCACCACAAATCAAGGTTATGGACCTAAAATGTATTTTTAAACTTTGATGATGTCATCTGGACTATTGATGCACTACAAATCAAGGTTATGGACCTAAAAATACATTTTCAAACCTGATGGACCAAATCGACACCGCGTTACAAGTTAATGGACTATTCATGCATTTTACTCTTGTTATTATTACAACTAGATTTTGCTTCGGTCACTAGTGCACTGGTGGGTTTTTAATTCCGGTTAGAAAACCTCCTTTAGTTCTGATTTCTCAACTGGGATTACAGATCTAAGACTAAAGGTATCAGCCTTTATGTCCCGGTTCACATAACTGAGACGAAGAACATCCTAGAAACTATTTTTTTTAGATCTAGGACCGAAGGTACTGGCCTAATTCACGCAACTAGGACTAAAAAATAATATAAATTCTAAGAAACCGCTTTTGTTGTTCGTGAGATTCGAACCTAAGGCCTATTGCCTCTTACCATGCTGTGAGACTGTGCTTTCTTTGTGTAAGATTCGAACCCAAAACCTCTTGTCTCACATAGCTTCCTTATTACCAACCCAACTCACATCACATGTGACAAAGTCTTAATCGCTCTCCTTTTAAATTAATCCATGGGGACCATTAGTCCTAGGTGGGAGACCTCATCATAAGATTTGCACGAATCTTGAAGAAGGCTGATAATAGTTTTAAATTTATTTCGAATGATCTGGTCCAGGCTCAGCCCATCCATTACATTTGACGCGATTGTTCTGAAATGACACAGCGGTTTTCGTTTGGGTTCATTGTGCAACCCTCCCCGGCTGCATTTTTTGTTTTTATTTTCCCATTTCATGTTTCCTTGAAAAAATAACTATAGTATTCGTTTTTATTTTCCATTTCATGTTTCCCTCAAAAAAACAACTATATATAGTATATTTTTTCTTTAGTTTTCGTGATTTTTATCTTTTCCCTTGAAACCTCAATTGCAAGTAGTTTAAATTTCTCATCTTTTATCCCCTCTCAATATTAAGACTATATTTGATATTCCATTCTTTATTTTCTAGTTTTTTATCATATAATTGTGCTATGAGATAATATACTTCATCCTTTAGTTTTTCTATCTTTTATCCCTTCTTGTTGTGTCCCATGAGATACGCTGTGAAATGGAATGGAACTTGATAGTTATGCGTGGCATAGAAATTAATAGCTATTTACAATTGTCGTGTCCATTTTACAAAGTCTGTACTCCAACATTAGTTGTGCATCAAGAAGATTAATTAGATGAGTGGTTAGAAATTAGTTTACAGTCCGTCTAACATTAGTATTAGAAGATAACATGTCATGTGTACGAAAAACTAATTGATTTGGTTTTACCGAATTAGAATCTGTTGAACCGAATTGCGTAAGAAAATGTTTTATCGGACATACCCTATGCTAAATCCTAGATCCGCCACTGTCCGCTGCACTAACATTCGAGGTATCTCAGCCGCTATTCCAGTGCGGAGCCACCGTCATTTCAAGACAGAGATGCTATTTGGTCACCGTCATCATCATGTTACGTGTTACCACGTGTTCTGATGGCGGTGCACAGCTAGTGGATTATTCTGAGGTGAACGGCCTCCTAGTGTGTACTGTGGCCATGGAGAGATTCCCCTGCTGTGTGGATCTCAAGTAAAAATAAAATCTGTCCGTCATCTTTCATCTTCCGAAGCACAGCAAGTCATTGTTTACAGAATGACCAAGACAGCAATGTCTTGGTTTGGCCCTGGCCTTCTTCACCTTTCGTCTTCTCATTACATGATAACAAGAATTCCTTGACTACTGAAGCTTCATGTCTCACAACAGCGATAGTTGTTCATGCTATTTAATGATTCCTTTTTGCCTCCTATTACTATGTTACCACCAAAGCGTTGAGTAGCCATTCCATCAGTTATACCATACTATATACTTACGTACATCTCCTGCTAGCCTTTGGTGTGAAATGGGAAGGAAGAGGCATTATATAGGGAGGGCACTACCAATCAATGCGAGCCTTTCCCCTTTCTTGAGGCATTTTTTGCAAAGTTGTCAAACCTCAATCTTGAACTGCCGACCTCAACATTCACATGTCACCTCCTCTACCATTCCGACCCTTCGTCACTTTTACGTTTAGATTCGGTTTTGATCCTACTCATATTATACCAAACTGAGTTCAAATTAACTATTTGAGTCCCTAAATAAATTCAAATCAAAACATTGCCAACTATAAAGTTTCATAACTTTTCGAGATCTACAACTTTTATGTTGGTCATTTCTCCATCCAAGGTCATTTGAAAAAAGTCAAATTTCAAATATGAGAAAGTAAACATAATTTTCTTTGACAAGATGGTTTCAAATTAAAATATTGTCAAATACAAAGTTTCATAACTTTTTGAGACCTATAACTTTTATATTGATTGTTTTTCCATCCAAGATTTAAAAAAAAGTCATTTCAAAAATTTAAATTTCAAACTTGAGACGCTCAATCATGATTTTCTATGTGAAAAATATTCAAATAAAAAAGTTGTTATCTACAAACTTGTATAATATTTTAAAATCTACAACTTTTGTTTTGGTTATTTTTCCATCTGAGATTGTTTTGAGAATTTGAAATTTTAGTGCTTGATTTTTAATATTCGGCGTCTATTTGTAGGAGCGGCTCAATTTAGATCCGCCCCCACAAATCGATTTGTAGAGGTGGCTCATTTCAGGATCATTTACAGGGCCTACCCAATATAGAGCCGCCCCTAAAAAATGGAGGCATTGCTACAAATCGCCTTTTTAGTAGTGGCGGCAGCCTGAAGGGCAGGGTGCTGGACTTGCGAGTTCAGGATGGGCGGCACCACGGTTGTCCCTGGGCGCAAGCTCCTCCCCTCCTCAGCGTGCCTGCTCGCAAGAGGCGACTAGCCCTATCCCATGTTGCCATGTGGCCACGCGTGAGCCTACAAGGAACGGAGCGAGAAGACGGATGGAAAGCGTGGACGGCCCCTGCTCCCCGGCCTCAGTATCCTATCTTGCTCTTAGGCTTTCAATTTTTTTTTTTGAGATAATAGGCTTTCAATTTTGGGCTGAAACAATACTTGGTGTATGTGAAGTTAGTGGGTCAACGATCGGCCTATGCCCTAGAGGCCTGGGTCACAAATTCACCTCTTCTGCTTAAAGTGGAAGTATTTTAGCCTGAAAGGATGTAAATGTACAGACCAACATCTTTTCAAGACACGGTGAATTTAATAAATTCTATCCTCAACATGTTGCACTGGACAAAGAAAGAAAATGCTAGTGAACATGAAACTAAATGCAGGAGAAGGCCAACAGTTTCAATACTGAAATGCAGTTTACGTTGGTCCATGGCAGCAATAAGATGAACAAATAAAGCCATGAGGAGAGGAATTGTCACCGATCGATCAAAATCATGAAAAAGTGGTGCAGGAAAAATTGGGACCTTGTGAAAACCAGTAGAAGAGATATCCAACAAGGGAGGGATTGATGGACAAAACCTTACGTCAGCAGAAGATTTAAAAATTAGTCACCATCATCTCGTAGATCACTTGTAGGAGATAGATAGAGCAATTTGTTTCAATATTCTTGAACATTCCACTTTAAAATATGCTATAGACGAGGTAACGGATATGGTGCAATTATGATTATTATAATTAATTCTGTGGATTATATTTTTATACTAAATTTTCAGCATGGTTCAAATACTTCTCGTCCATTAATTATATGCTTCCACTCTACAATACACGTTTTTGTGGAGCCTAGGGCATTAGGCTGTGCCTCTCAGTGGCTTCAGCTAGTCGGCACGTGATGCTTTATAGACTCAGTTTCTACGTAAGTGACCATTTATTCCCTCTTGAAATGCTTTTAATCTGACATATTGGGATTGATTTATGCTGCACACACCTACTGACCTACCTATTGACTTAGCCCCACCACATAACTAGAGTAACATTGGTGCAAACATAACTAGAGCAACATTGGAGCATTTTGGAGTTCTTTTCATCTATAATCCATTAAAGGAGTTTGTTAATCATCTTTAAGGTTTGTTATTAATTATCATAGAACATTAATGTCTCCTTTTTTAGTGATTATATTATTTAAATATATTAAACTCTATAACAGGTGACAATGGACAGAGCATTTTGGACGTATAACTAGTAGGTAATATCTCAAATCGATCACACTAATTTTTATTGTTTTAGTATTACTCAATAAATTAAAAAAACTATAAATATTTCGTTGGCATCATCCCCTAATGACAATAGGTAGGCGGGTATTCCTTTTAAAAAAACTTGCATGCGCATGCCCCCTAATCACGGCAGATACGATCTCACGGGAGATACGATCTCAAAGAAGAAAAACACGGAATGCATCGTGCACGGGTCGAGCGGGCAGGTAGCCGGGCGCACACACACGCACGCTAGCATACCTGACACAATAACACTACCTCTACTCAAGTACACACTAGCATGTAGTCGCGTACACTACACACACGCACGCACGCTAACCACTTACACACTACGCACGCACGTTAAAAGATGAATTGGACATTTATTACATGACGTGATTATAATCACGTACACATACAAATCCTACCACATACAAAATCAAATGTATAAAACTACATACAAAATTATATGGTAATCAAAATATATCAAGTACAAAGTTATAAAAAAATACTATATAAATCAGATCACACATGCATCAATCAAACCTAGAAAAAAAAATATCTAAAATTTTCCTTATTTATCCTATTTTATAAAATAAAAATTTAAATAATATATATTTCATCTATTACCTACTAGGAGTTAAACTGCAGCAAAGCCAAACATATCCAATTCGTAGTAGCCGGATCTAGGAAATTCCTATTGTTAATAATTCTGTCCAAAATTCGCTCTAACTAGTATTTGAACTCAGAACCGCCACCAGAGTGACTAGACCAACTGATCTAGCACCCTTTGACCATAGCAATGTAATTTCTTCCCTTGTCCCTTACATTACATGCATGATCAGCACAATGGTACGTGTCGACGACGTTGAGGTTGAGGACGACCCTTAATCCAATCCTTTACTGTTGTGTGTGACCTTGACAGAGTTTGCCACGCACGTCAACGAGGTTCGTGGCTTCACCAAGCTCAAGAAGAAGCACCACAACTATGCAAACTAAGTCTCTCAAAGATCATCACTATCGATGGCCTTAACTGGATGGTTGTATATGCCACCCTAATGGAAGCGCGACGAGCAGGGCCACACACACATGGGTATCTTTGTGGAACTCACTCACACTCCACGGAGGAGTGTCGCGGCGTGGGCGCATGCACGTTAGCATCGAACTGGTTGACCAAGAAGGTGTGTCGACCCTTCTCCCACGTGCGAGGGCTCGGTGTTGTTCAACACCGGAATAGGGACTGCTGCAACTAGGGGTTCTAGCAAGCTCGCCTCGTGGAGGAAACAACTCCAGGAGTGCCGCTACCACCACCACGACCGCCTCTAGATCAAGTGTCATCAATATCCACCACTTCCACCTCGCCTTCCTCCACGTAATCTGGGGACCTGATGACGCCGAGTTCACACCATGAGATGAGGGGGCACAACACGCTTGCTCGGCAGTGCACGGTGGCAACCAACATCCATATTGCTACTGCTATGTGGTCAACAACATGTCGTGGCTGGCCACATAGGCGCTCCTATAGTTCGCCAACATCATCACCCTGCTCATTGTGGATGGCCTGATGACAGGGGACGACACGCTACAGGCACTACCTCAGATCAGCATATCACTGGCGGCCCTAAACCCCCCATCAGTGCCGGTTTTTGAACCGGCATAGCCTACTCGGCACTGATGAGGGTTGGCCATCAGTGTCGGTTCTCATGAACCGGCACTGATTGACAACTAACACTGCCGGTTCTACACTGAAGCCGGCAGTGTTATGTTCAAACATCAGTGCCGGTTGGGAACCAGAGCCGACACTGAAGATCCCCATACCAGTGTCGGCTCTTGCACCCAACCGCTACTGATCTTCTATAGATCGTGTCGGCTGGTTGCTGCAACCGCCAGTGCTGGTCACTGCATCACTGGCGGCCTCAAATGACAACCGACACTGATTTTATTTTTCAGTATTTGTTTTATATTCCCATTTTTAATTTGTTTTCTTTATATTATATTAAAAATCATATTTGCTGGTATGAAAACTAAATCGTATAAGTGAAACCTTGATAACACCAAACCAAATACATTAGTATTACATACATTAATAGTGCACATACATTAATAGTCCTTTCTAATACCACCGTAATGCAATGGAACAATTATAAAAGTCTTTTGAGTCGCGCTGCATCGAAATGATTCTTGAACTTCTTCGAGCGGGCAATAGAGTATTTTCCGTTTGCGCTCACAATATGCTTCATGATGAATTCCGCAATCTCCTCTTGAAATCCTTGAATCTCAGTGTCAAGGATCATATTGTGTCCATATTTCTCCCGCTGTCGAGCAATCAATAGGGATCATTAATATAAGTCACAAGAGAATTTCATGGCATATAAAAAAGGGAATTAATACCTTTTGATCTGCTTTGATGTTTTTCATGCCAAACCATTGCCTCGTGGCCCACATGACGTAGAACCCACATTCATTATTCGCTATGCGGTTGGTCTAGGTACCGATAGTCATTTCTACCACCTTGAAGTTTACTTTGCATGTGCTGCGCCACAATATTAAATGGGAAAGAAGAGTAACATTAAGTGTGGTATACACATACACACATATACATATATATATATAAGTATATATATAACTTTATTTCCTTATAAAAATATTAACTTACTCTTGTAACGCATTGTAGTAGAGGACCTATCAGAGATAGGGGATTCTTTCTGGAGTCCCACACCTCAATAATCTTTCTTTTAATATCTACATCGACGAAGATAAAATGGTGCCTGCAACCACAAAGTCCAATTTATAGTAAAATAGTTTAATTAGCTATATAAAATGTGTAGAAATAATGGTATAGACCACTTACGCGCAGTTATAGGTCAAGAGCACGTCCGATTTATTTTTTTAGGCAAAACCCTTGAACCGCCAGGAGAGAATTTCTATCATTCCATTCCGGTCGTAGCCTACGTCTCCTCTGCAAGTTGGCTCATTCACTATGGTGGGGTCCAAGAAGCCTACATATTTAATATTTTTTGTATCGTGTATTCATGTAGCCACCTGCATAGGGTACAAGATATGACTAATAATGAAAAAAGATGTAGTTAATTATGAATTCATGTGGGTAGTAGGTTACTTACATAGTCCACAGGAGCATTATCTGTGTATCGAGGTCGCGCCTTTGATAGAATTGGAATAAGTTTTCAAAACCTATGAACTGCAAAGTTTCTTCAGGATGATCAAAGACTTCTCCGGCCGGAATAATTGCTTCAAACCCACCTAGATCTGTTTTAGTTGCCTCGGCCAGGTAAAAAGTATGCAAATCACGCATACGTGTTCCAAGAGCCTTCATCTGCTCTTTTGTTTCTAGCAAATCTCGGCCTCTTTGATACTTGTATGTTGATTTTGCCATTTCGTACTCCTTATTAGTACCACCATAAATTATGGCCCTAGCATCTTCTAGGGAAAGGCTGCTGTTCTGCTCCATCAATTTATATACTTCTAGCTCGGAACTGAGGTGCTGCTCATCCTCCCTTTCTTCATTGACCTTGCTGCGTGCTTGTCTGTCATACTCAGAAACAAGGGTCCACTTAGAAGGCTGCCATATATTTCTCAAAAATTGGTTGCATGCCTCTGGGTTAGGCAAGTCTATGTCTTTCTGCTTCATCTTAGATGTAATACTCCCGCTCATTTGCTTTTTATTTCCTTTGTTGGCATCCTCTTTTATAGAATCAGAGGACCTTTTGCCTGATCTAGATCTAGTTGCGGGAGTCGGCCTTGCAGCTTCTTTTGATTTTGGCGGGGGAGGGGGTCTATGACTATCATGTCTTCCGGCCGAAGATGAAGGATTGTGGGGAGACGGTGGAGGTGGAGGAAGTGTAGCCTCCACAGTGCTAGGGGTTGACAAAGTGGGGGTGGGAACCGTAGCCGGATCCCCCACATTCATTGGTGGTGGTGATGGAGGGGGTGCAGGCGGAGATACCTCATCTCTTCTAGGTGGGGTTGAGGCTGGGGAATGAGCAGGCGCATCATGAATTGGGAGAGCTCGGTCATAACATCTGTCCGGTGAAGATTCAACTTCATCCTTATCATCCAAGGACTCTTGGTGGTCGAGCTTCATGTACCGCTTCCGCCACGGGACACGAAGATGAAGGTTCTGAACCAGCCGCGGCCTATCTTCCTGTGCGGGGTAATCAATGGGTATCTTGTTAAACTTTTTGTCCAGAATTCTATCAATGGTGACATTCCAATAACCCAAAGGAATGGGTTGACCATTAGTTAACCCAACTCCATGAGGCCAAGCCTGGCCGACCGCCACCTTGTCTGTCGTCCATTGTTGGCGGATGTACAGCCTCACATTAACCGCTTCTGTTATGTAGTCCACCGGATGAGGTAAACTCGCCTCAGCATCATCCATGGGGGTTGATCCACAGCTACTACGACCCTTAACCACTGGGCTCAAGCATGTGGGGACGGGGCCTGCAGATCCAATTGTCTGAGGAGCTTGTGCTTCGGAGGCCATAGCTTCTAGTTGGTTAACTCTGTCTTCCATTATCTTTAGGCGGCTCTCATACATAGCTTCTTTAGCCGCCTCTCATTCTTGTCTAGCGCTTGTGTGGCTATGGTAAGAAGCAATGTCCTCCTCAAAAGCTACCCTCCAGTTGATAAGACCTGCTCCCCTTGTGCGGCCGGGGTGCTCCTTGTTGCCAAGTGTCTGGGAGAGCACGTCGTTCTCCCTATCAGACCTGTGTCTCCCTTGGTTCACCTCATCCGTTAGAGTGGAGATAGTATGAACCAGGATGCCCACATGTTCATTTGGGACTGACAGGGTGCCGTCTTCAATATTGTGCCGTGCCCCCCGGCCATAACGGCGTGGGACCTAATCCGCCGCCGGCAGTCTTAGGCGTAACACCACGGCGTTCCATCTCATCAAGCTCCTTCTCCCATTGAAGCACCTTACTAGAATAGCCACGGGAGCCGAGACGGTGAGGATTTGTCGACTTTGCTGAGTTTTCCTTGTTCTTCGCACTCAACTCCTTGTACTCATCTGAGTTCCTATATCGCTTGAATTTCTCCCAAAGATCGCTGCCCTGCTTGTGGTGGTCACATTTTTCAAAGTCTGGATCCTCCTCCTCATTGATATATTCCTTTTGCAACTTTGTCTTATAAGTCTTAAAGGCGATCCCCATTTTTTCTACAACCCTTTTTCTGACTACCCGCTCATTGTAATCACTAGGGAAAGTGAAATAGGCTTTGAACATTTTCCATAACTCCTCCTTCAAAGTTTCAGGAACCTTCCATTCGTCATCTTCTTTTCCCTATCCAGCGCCTATACTTTATTGGGATGAAGTCCCTCGCAAGAATCCCGAGGATAGTCTTGTATGGCCCCAACGCCTTGCGTGGGAGCAGTGGCTCCCCAACTTGGTCAAACTCAAAGATGTGCCAGTGCGCATCCTTTCCCGTAGGAAGCCTTGACACACCGCGCTTGGACCTAGGCTTTGCTGCACCAGATCCACTTGGTTCCTCCGTTGATCCAGGCTGCACAAAACCAATTAATTCCCCTTAGATTCTGCCTTGCATTTATTGATTAGAGTGCTTGTAATCATTTAATTATGACCTAACAAATATACCTCTTCGTCTTGGTCAAGCTGGAGACAACTGCTAGGGGTCCATGCTTCATCATCTGCCTCACCATCATCATTGGCACCTTCGTTTCTCGTCCTATTCTGTGTTCCTTCTGGTGGGTCTCTCGCAGTGTTGTTTATCGCTTCTTGTTGTTGCCTAGTACTTCGGCGACCAGTGAATTGGCGACGATGAATAGTCATCGTTCTACCTCTGCTAGATGGTTGTCGAGACTATATATGATGGGTTGTTTACTTTGGCTACATGGAATAACAAGAAGCATATATTAGCTAGGAAACACAGCATATATATATTTAATACACCATTTAGAACTTGATAAGGCAAATAAATTACAATAACCTTCAACTTACTACAATAACCGTGCACTCTACATTAACCTCCAAATAAAAAAGGCAATTAACATAACTAGAAAGAAAATGATGATATCCTTAGTGTCAATCCTATCTACGGCGATAGCCTTGTCTCCGCCTCTCAATTTTTTTCAAGTGTAGAGGAACTACACGGTGCTCTGCTTGGGGAACACGGTTTCCACACCGTGCCATATATGCATGGTAGGCCTCGGTTGCTTCAGATTTTTTGTCGTATCTCTTGTGCAATGGACCCGGGTAGCAATTCACTTGAGGATGGCAATCCTTCCAAGTACGGTAGATGCCTGGGGCACGGCCAACAAACACTACATACCGTTTTCCCATGTGGCCTAAAGATTGAGACAATGTAATTGGGTTTCAACTAATTAATCGCTTGAATTAGCATTTGAGTCACCATATATAGCAAGAAATCTAGACTTAATTAAAATGTAGACTCATATTAAGTCCTACGATTATGAACAAACAAGTTCAAATATAGATTTAACCATATTAATTCATGCACACTCATGGTCACATAGTAATAGCATTTACTGGTCACATAGCAAAGTAATGGGCACATAGCACAATGATGGGTATATATATATATCTCTAAAATCATATTTAATTTAGCAATAGCATTTCTCAAATAATAATATAATCATATATCTGAAATAAAGCAATAGCATTAATTAATATTTCATGGCCAAAAATTAATATAGTGTAATCATATTTTATGGACACAAATTCTTCAAAATAGACATAGCAAACATATCAATATCATTTCATACAACATTGCAAGCTAATATATGGACAAAGGTAGCAAGAATTGTGATGAAATTTCTTAGTGGCATTCCATCGAACACTTGGAGGGCGTGGCGGCCGAACTCACTGTTGACAAGGTGGAAGACGGTGGCCCACGCCTCCTCGCTGGTCTCTGGTGGCGCGTCGGTGACAATGGCGGTGGCGGCGGTGCTCGGTGGTGCAGCCTCCTTGCTGCCGAAGGTGCTCGGGGCGCAGCACGTATGCGGCGGCGGTGTGCTCCGGTGGGCGCCGGCGGTCGCGTCGAGGGTGAGGACGGCGGAGGTGCCCGGAGGCCAAGGCGCGGCGGTGCAATGCGTGCAGGCGTCCCCGGAAGTTCTTCGAGCACCGGCGAGCAATGCGCAATGCAAATGCAGCAAAGGCGGGCGGAATGCTCCGGCGGTTGTTCTCGGCGTCGGAGTGCTTTTTGAATGAAGAGGCGCGAACGGCCTCGGCTTTTATACCAGGCCACCTATCACTGCCGGTGCTAACTCCCACCCGGCACTGAAGACCCCCCCCTTCAGTGCCGGTGCTTAATTGAACCGGCACTGAAGGCCATTCACTCTCTGAAGGCCGATGCTAAAGCCCAGCCGGCAGTGAACTTCTGAACAAATAAAAACATAAATATCCTATCTACTCCGAACATCCCCACATAGCGCAATGGTTAAAGCCATTCACTCTCTGAGGCGCGGCCAGGGTTCGAATCCGTACCCGTGCCAAATTTTTTTTTCATTTTATTTATATATACTGATCTGGTTTGTGAACCAAGTGTAATCTAACTTTCTCAAATGGAGAAATGACCTAAATAAAAGTTGTACATAACCATGAGTGCACCAACTTTGCAGTTCAAAATTTTTTAATTTGAGGAAATTTACATGGCTCAAATTGGGCTGAGATTTGAATTTTGAAGTGTTCCAATATTTTTCAAACATAGTGTTTGCAAAAATTGTTAAATGGTGAAAATGCATTAATAAAAGTTGTAGGGAATGATAAGTCCACCAAGTTTGATGTTCAAAAATTTTTGATTCGAGGCACTCTATAATGCATAAATTGCTGTGGAACCTCTGTAAATTTAAAATTTAAAAATTTCAGATCTAAAAAACTGGTCAAATTGCTATATGGTTAGTGCAGGTGGAAAGAGGTCAATTTTAGACAAATTTAGGGAAAAAAATCATCTCATTTGGAGTTAAAATGAGGGAGAAAAACTGGTTACAAATATCATCAATCACACAAAAATCAGAAATCATACATGTTCATCCAAGTTCATGGGTGTGTAGGTCTGATTTCTGATTTTATGTTATTGATGATATTTGTAAACAGTTTTTCTCCATCCTAACTCCAAATAAGATGATCTTTTTTTCTAAATTTGTCTAAATTCAAACTCTATCCACCTTCTGTGACCATATATTAATGTGACCAGCTTTTTATATTTGAAATTAGCAATTTTAAATTTGAAGAGGTTCCACTACATTTTATGCATGATAAAATGTCTCAAATCATAAATTTTTGAACATCAAACTTACTGACTAATTATTCTCTACAACATTTATTAATGACTTTTCACCATTTATTATTTTTTCAGTTGAACACTTATCACTGGCGGTTGGGCTATAGCACCGCACTGAAAATAATCTTCACTGCCGGTTTTGGTAAAAACCGGCAGTGATCAGTGCAGTACTATAAATGTATAACCAGCCCCCACACCATTGAATATTACTTTCACTCTCACTCTCACTCTCACTCTCACTCTCACACTCACACTCACTCTGTTTCAACTATGGCTCCTGGGTTTCCTGGTATGGCTTCTTCTATATTATTATTATTATTTTGAAATGTCTATTGATATGAATTTTGAAATATTTTGATTTATTTTAACTAGGACTGAACAATGGACCTCCCCCGCCAAAGCAACCTGGTTTCCACACATTGCGATGAGTGGTTCGCACCGGATATGGCCGTTCCACAACACCCTTATCCGGCTATTGTAAGAAATATTTGTCTCATAAAAAATGTTGGGTTTAAAAAATATAGTACTCAGTATATATATATATATATCGCCTATATTGCAGACTATATCTCCCATACAGTGGTTGCAATCAACACTTACCTTTTTTATGGCGTCGGAGATAGTTGAGGACACGACCATTGATGCCCGTGGTCGTTTGTGGACATGTGAACTTAGCTTCTCCATCCCTACAAGGCCTCCTTCAGGGTATCAACAACAAATAGTGCAGAGGGGACGACAGATGCCTACACGCTTAAGTGCCGAGTTCAATGCCGTGTTGCACTGTTTGCATGCACTGGAGCACATTGGCTATCGCATTCCTGATTACTCGTCCTTCAAGATACAGGCGTGGCGTGCGGGTAATCAGGACGTGGCGGAATTTGCCGAAATCATGGCGACCTACAACCAGATGGATGTGGTATAACCATATTAATTTATATATATATATATCTCTGTATATTAAATATTAGATCACTTAGTAAACTATCTCTATTTTTCTATGCAGATCCTTCTCCATGATTATACGTATGCTGCATGTGCCTTGTCAGCCACTCTAGATCAAGCTATTGAGCAGCTTGGTTATTTCTGGAACTTTGATGCACACTTTGGCCAGCTCACTACACAAAGATGCCAGTATGGCATAATAATTACTGATGGGGTGGCTGCCAATACTCGTATAGTAGGATATATATATGGTCGACCGTGTGTTCGTGTTTGTGAGGCACGAGAGAGTGCACTAATACGAGCATTTGCCTTCGTTGACAGGGAATGTGGTTACACCATTCGTGATATACACTACCATGAATGGATAACGACTGTACCACCCCCAAATTAGGTTAGGGATGTTAATTTTTCTTTATTTTGTATCGCTTTTATGTACATTTATGTGTTCGAATAAATATGCTTGTCTTACATCTGTTCCACATTACATTTGTTAGAGAGATTACAAATTACATATTTAAAACTACTTATTGAAACACACACCCATACGAATAGCATTTATTCCAAGGATACAATTTACATTTATTTCATAAATACAAAAACCTTGTTTCTCTACAAGGTCGAAGTTACGATCGAAGTATACAAACACATAAAAAGATAACCATCTCAGAAACATTCTTCTAGCACCCAGGTCGGGTCGAAGTGGCTGCAAAGAATGCCGGAGATGGTAGTAGAGCTACACAGTTTGGAGGTAGCTATGATGAACCAATGCGTGTGCACAGCAGTGCAGAGCACATGCATGGATGCATCGACCTATGACGAAATAAATGTAACAACTATATAATGTTACAAATACTTCGCTCCCAGTACCTCCGAACTGTCGGGTAGCTCCATCAGAAACATTCTTCTAGTACCCACTTATGTGTCACCCTGGACTATGCATAGCAATATAACTATATGGAAAGCTTTCTCCTAGAGTGAAAATATATAGCCTGCATAAGCCCCTAGTGTTCTTCCGAAGAAAGAACATATACTAGCACCAGCCTAAACCTCTAGTGTATATATGAAAACACAACGAGCGAGGAGCGAAGGAAAGAAAGCACTTGCTTGGAGACCCTCCCCTGGTGGCCATTATATAGCCGGTAGCCAAGTGCCATCGTCCATACATGAGAGCTGGGAACTTCATGATAGCTGTGAGGCACGCTTTTTTAGTTTTTGATGGATGTGGCCATCAGTGGCGGTTCTAAAATAGAACCGACACTGAAGCCAATTATCTGTGGCGGTTCTTCTAAAGAACCGACATTAAAGATCTCTTTAGTGGCGGTTCACATGCAAAACCGCCACTGAAGGGCCTGCCTTTGCAGATAGCTGCAGGATTGGCATTGCTCATTCAATTCATGGCACAGCATTGTTCAGAACAAAAGCTACCCCGATTCAATGAGCCTCAATTCGTGAAATTAGAAATAATCAAAAATATATTAATTGACACTACATTATGAGTTGACAATATTTTTGATGCAGCCCAGTCGCATAAATAAAATTTTTTGAGGCCAACTAAATAAATGATTACATGATCATTAAGATTTATTACATAATTTCAACAAAAGACTTGTTAAGGTGCGTAAAACAAAAGCTGAACCCCAATTCAATGAGCCTCAATTCGTAAAATGAGAAATAATTAAAATACAATAATTTACACTACAATATTAGTTGATAATATTGTAATTTCGATGCAGCCCAGTCGTACAATAAAATTTTTGAGGCAAACTAAATAAATGATTACATGATCATTAAGATTTATTACATAATTTCAACACAAGACTTGTTAAGGTGCAGGAACAATGATGGACTCATCATGATGACAGCGGACATAAGCCGGTTCATCACTCTCTTCAAGGATATCTAGGTTAACGCTCGATCCAAAGGGAGCCATTTCCTGGTAACCCTTGTAGTCTTCTTCGTCTGCGTGACTCCTTCAACACCCACAATCTTCCTTTTCCCTTGCAAAACAACTTTGAGTCTTCCTTTTGTCTCATTGTCCCTTGAATAAAAAGATTTGCGTAACATCTTTTGCAAGGACGAATGGATCGTCTTTATATGCGGTCTTGTTTAGATCAACGGTTGTGAAACCACCTCTGTCAATGTTTACGTCCTCAAGGTGGACCCACTTACATCGAAACAGAGCAACCTTTAATTGTTGTCCATAGTCTAACTCCCATATTTCCTCTATGGAACCATAGTATGTCGCTTCCACATTGCCATTTGCATCGTGGGCATCGAAGCGAACACCACTATTTTGGAAGGAGCTCTTTCCATCTTGTTTTGTAGTGTAAAATGTATATCCATTGATTTCGTACCCTTCATACTTAAGATATGTAGATGAAGCCCCCTTCGCTAGTAGATCCAGCTGAGAATTCAATTTTATTACAATCAAACGCTCCCTTAACCAGTCGATAAACTCCTCCTTATGTTTCTTTTCATGCCAAGCTTGTGATCTATTGATGTATAAAGTTTGAAGCAATTGTCGGTGCTCTTCAATGTATGACATTATACCTGTGGCTTGTTGGAGAACAAATAACTGCTATAAAAAAGACACTGTGTCACGCATCTTGTGAAGGATTTCTCACCGATAGTTCCTTTGCCCCCTAGTCTTCCCTCGTGACGAGATATTGGAAGTCCGACACGATTGATATCCAAATAATATGTGCAAAACTCAATTGCCTCCTCCGTTGTCCATCCTTCGACCATACTGCCTTCTGGTCTAAACCTGTTTCTAACATACTTTCTAAAAACTTTCATCAACCCTTCAAAAGGGAACATCTGATGCGGTACATTGGGCCAAGAGATTGAATTTGGTCAACAAGATGAACAAGTAGATGCACAGACATATCAAAGAAGGTAGGCGGGAAATGCATCTCTAAACGACATAGTGTCTCCACAATGTCTAGCTGCAGTTGGTCCAGCTTTGACATATCAATAACCTTTTCTGAGATTGCATTGAAAAATGAGCACAACTTTATGATTGGGGCGCGAACCTTATCAGGTAGGATACCACGTAGGGTTACTGGGAGTAACTGAGTCATAATGACATGACAGTCATGGGCCATCATACAACCATAGTTAAATTTCAACTCTCTCATGTTCACTAGATTCTTCGGGTTGGCACAGTACCCTGTCGGGACTTTTAGCTCGTTGAAGAATGAAAGGAGCACCTCTTTTTCTGTTGTTTTTAGTGTCTATGATGCCACTGGAAGTTTTATTTGACCATCCTCAAGAGTGACTGGATGCAGCTCCTTCCTCAGACCCAAGTGTTTCATATCTAGACGTGTTGCGAGTGAATCTTTTACTGTGCCTCCGGTGTTCATTAAGGTGTTGAGTGTGTTGCCGCACACGTTTTTAGTAATGTGCATTGGATCAAGGCAATGACGTACACTCAATAGCGTCCAGTAAGGTAGTTTCCAGAAAATTGACTTTTTCTTCCAAATAGACTGGCAGGTGCTTGAACTGCCCCCTCACCCTTCCCATGGACAATATTGAGTTTGCTAACCTCTCGTAGTATCTGTTTTCCATTTCGATAATCTGGAGGTCCACGTCTTTCAATTGTCCCATCAAAGTCTTTTCTGTTTCTGCGGTAAGGGTGGTCATCAGGAAGGAACATACGGTGACCCATATAAGCCATTTTCTTGTTTTCCGGTAGATGTACCGCATGGGTAGAGTCCAAGCACTCTATGCATCCAAAGATATCCTTTTGTCTTCTCTCCCGGATAAGCTACCTCGCCCCTGGCAGTCCGTGATTGTAGCGATTAGTACTACCTTGATTGTCACATGTTCCTTTTTATACTCATCCCAAACATCCGGGACCCCTGTATGCCACAACTCCAACAGTTCATCAATCACTGGTTCTAGGAAAACATCGATGTCGTTCCCAGGTTGTTTCGGCCCTTGTATCAGTAGTGGCATCTAGATGTATGACCTCTTCATACAACACCAAGGTGGAAGGTTGTATATACAAAGCGTCACCGGTCAAGTGCTATGATTGCTTCTAACCTGGTCGAAAGGATTCATCCCATCTGTGCTCAAACCCAACCAAAGGTGCCGTACCTCACCTCCAATGTTCTTATAGCACATAGTGTTAATAGTCCTCCAGTCTGCACCATCGGCTGGGTGCCGCAGCATTGTATCTTTCTTACGCTCTTCACCGTGCCAGCGTAACAACTTGGCTGACTTTGCATTTGCAAATAGCCTATGCACACGTGGAGCTATCGAAAAATACCAGACTACCTTTACAGGCCCTCCTTTTGTCTTGCTACCATCGTTGGACGGCCCTTGCTTGTACCTAGGAGCTTTACACCTAGGACACACATCCAAGTCTTTGTATTTATCTCCACGGTATAGTATGCAATCATTGGGACACGCATGGATTTTTTCAACCTCAAGACCGATTGGACAGATCATTTGCTTACATAGGTATGTCTTTTCTGGTAGCTCATTTTATGGTGGTAGCAGTTTCCTTACTATTCCTAGCAACTGATCGAAGCCTTTATCGCTCAATCCATTTGTAGATTTGAACTCTAATAGCATGATGTTGGCTTATAGTTTGCTCAGTCCACAACCTGGATACAATGGTGTCTTGCCATCTTTTCTCATTTTCTCTAGTTTTTTCAACTGTCTATCGCTAAGAAATCCACTCTCAACATCATGTAGCAACTGTGAAATACCATCATTATACTCAGTGTCATCAGCTAATGTATCCCTCAACATATCATTAATGGAGTGAGCCTCGATACACATGTTGACACCAGGATCCTCGTTTACCGCATGCTCGTGGACGGTTATGTCAGGCATAGGCAAATCATCATTGTAATGTTCTTGTGGAACATTGTCAACAACTTCCCCTTGCATACTCCATATCGTGTAGTCTTTCATGAACCCCCTTGTGATCAAATGTGTCCTTATGGACTCCAATCTACTCCATTTTCTAACATTTCCACAATCTTTGCATGGACAGAATACAGGCTGTCCCTCACGAACATTAGCTTTGGCTACTTGGAGGAAGTTGGAGACACCAATTAAGTACCGTGGGTCCATTCGGGACACACCGTACATCCACTCTCGATCCATCTCTGCATTGATATTATTAGGACACATCAATACACGCAAAAATAATACGGGCAAACAAATAGATTAAATTTTATAGCTAAACAATATAGTTGTGCGATAAAACATGAAAAATAAAAAATAAACAACTAGAGCCAACAATATTAGAATTATGTAGATTATTCAATTAACATTTATTTTGCACCAAATATTAAACAAAATTAAAGTTAACATACAAAAAAATTTGTTGACATAAATTACGGTAGAATAATCATAAAGAATTATCATGGTATGTGACATAACCATTAAAATTACCATCAAAATAATTTGTCCACACACAATGTCTAGCTAACCATTGACAATAATTTAAGTCTAACTTAAACATTAATTTAGTAGGTGACAAAATAATTAATTTGCTCCTCATAAATCTAATAGAAATAATACTCTCAACTTCTAACTACCTACAACTACTTATAGCATCACATACTAATATTAATCAATACTAGGCATATTGGTTCATTTGCTAACTAACACTGTACAATTAATGTATCACATACTAATATTAATCAATACTAATATTAATCATAATAAGAATTTAATCTAGACTCTCTAGTGCTAACTAACACTAACCAATTAATATATCACATACTAATTAATATCAATCTTTAGCATTGATCATGCACATATACCTAAAAAATATATGGGTTGGTACACACTAACCTTTTGTACAAGTAGATTATCTACAATTCGATTTCAAGGCTCTCTCAAAATCTAATTTCAAGCTCCCTAGAAAAGAAAGCACAAAATAAAGATCATATCAAACAAATTAGCTATAATTAATGGTCACAATCCAAGGATTCACTGTTGGCTACTAAGCTTTAGTGCAAATAAAGTAATCGGTTGGCCTAATTTCAAGAAAACCTTGCTTCATTCATGGAGAACGGCAGCCGCAACAATGGAGACAGGAGGCCCACGCGCGGCTTCCTCTGCTCAGAATGGCAGAGTGGAGAGGAAGAAGAGGACGCCTGCCACCTTTTTGTGGTGTCAGTTCATCACTGGCGGTTTCAATCCAGAACCGCCATTAAAAAGGTATGTTCAATGTCGGTTCTAGTCTAGAACCGGCAGTGATGTACACGGAGCCCATCAGTGCCGGTTCCAAATGCTAACCGGCACTGATAAGGATCTTCAGTGTCGGTTCTCATGGCTCCCAGCCATGTTTCGATTTTCAAAGCAAAGAACCGGCACAGATGGGTTATCAGTGCCGGTTTTACATAACCAACAGCAAAGGTGCCGGCACTGATAACCGAATCTGTAGTAGTGAGGGATCAGACATGTTTGGCACTGCTAGCTACAAAGACAGGACATTTGGATGCTATCACGCTGATCTGGACTTGGACGTACCACGCATGTTCTTTCTAGGTGCCTCCACATCGAGACAGCGTCGGCAACACTGGTGTGATGGTCCATCGGCACGCTATGGCTTCATGTGGACGAGGAAGGGATATGCTGACTTCACTAAATCTTGTTGGGAGATTTTTGTTGGAGAATTAAGGTCTGTTTGGTTCGCTACCTTAACATGTCATGCCTAATCATTGGTAAACTGTGGCTGCTAAAGAAAGAGAAAAAACGGCGTCAAACTTTTGGCAAGCTTTGACACGAAAATAAGTCTATGACATATAGGACAGGGTGCTAAAAAGTTTAGTATGTCATAACTGTGGCAGCGAACCAAACAAGTGCCAAAAAACTGTGGCACGACTAACCTTTGGCGTGGCAACCTTTGGTCACCAATAATGGGTCAAAAGCTGACTTGCTTGTGAATTGTGATGCATGGCAAGCGTTACACATGTCTTAACATCAACGTTAGAGTGTTTTAAGAGTAAATAGAAAATTGGTTATTTAATTTGTGTTGCACAATGTTTGTATATTCAGTTCTTTATAACTAAATGACGGTAGAATTTCTCTCGATCTACTATATATTTATATTTGTCTATATACATATACTTTAATATTAAAGAGACAAATTTCATCAATTTTTTTCCATCTCCACCTAATTTTTTTGGTCCTGTTTTCTTACATCTCAAATAGTAATTACACCCTTCAGGTCGTATGGGTTAGAATTTAGAACACATTGTGTCTAGTGATGACCGATATGAAGTATGAATCCAAGACATATTGGGTTACTTGCTCTATGTCTCATATATGATATGGTGTCCGTTTCCAATATATATTAGGTTCCATTGCGACGCATGGGCACATTTGCTATGCTAGCATTATTAAAGTGTGAAAATTTATTCTTCAATTTTTTTTTTCATAGCACTTTCTCTGATTTATTTGCCTCCCATACGTATCCTGAACTTATGGTCTAACCAAACCTAAATTGGAATTTTAAACTTCTTATCTAACATAATCTAAATATAAATGTACCTCTCAACTTATTTTTATTAGAACGGATCAACCCAAGGTTCATCATAACATCTATAGCTTTCAAATTTCAAAGGATATACGATGTTAATTGAATTTTAACATTCTTGTTCTTAGTTTTTGTTAATATTTGTTTTTTTTCTCTCGTTGCAACGGACGAGTATATTTTCTAGTCAAGCTAAAACGCAAACCAAAATGCTTTAAACTCGTGAGAAGTAAGTCCTTACGATGCGTGATGATAACTGTGAAATAAGAGGTATATCAAAAATTGATTGAGTATTAGTGTAGAGGAGCTCCATGGCCTGGCCAGCGCAGCCGGCGCGTGGCATCGCCGCAGAGGTGAGGCGTCCTAGGAGTCGGAGGCGTCAGAGCGGCCCGAGCACGAACCCAAGGCGTACGTTGGAGCCTGATCGAGGCGGACTCGAAGGCGACGTGACAAAGCACGACGGTTCGGAGTTGGCAGCGTATACGATGCAGAGTAGTAGCTAGAACGGTTCGGATTGTGTCATGTCATATATGGAGACTATTCTTGTGTATATAAATATAAGGGCTGATCAGGCATTGTTGACCTCAACTAGCAAACTAAGGCTAGCTATTTCATACATATTTCTCCTCTCAAGACCGACTTTGTCTCCGTTAGCATCGCACGTGCAGACGTGAAGCAGCAGCAGCAAACAAGCCGCGACGATCGACATGGCCGCCTTACGACACCTGCTGCGTCCGCTGAAGCAGATTTCCGGCCTCGCTTATGCCGCCGGCGGCCGTGCAGGGACACGGACACCTCGTCCCGTGCTGTCATCTCCAGCGCCGCCTCCAGCCCTCGGCTTGCGGCCCCGGACCTTCAGCAGCGGCACGAGCAAGCCAGGAGCCAAAAAATATACTACCCCTGCTCAGGATGTGTATGCTCGATTATATCCTAGTGCTGGGATGCGTTATTATAAGCACGGCGAGATGGTGAGCTCGGAATCCGATTATATTGTTGGGTAAGTATATCTAAATGTATAAAATTTCTTTTCATGTACACACGTCTTTTCATTACTAATTTGTTTTATTTAATTTGTTGGTTCGTTTATATTTGGGTTTTGATGTACTACTCCCTCCGTATAGGAAATAGAAGTCGTTTTGGACAAGGTTTGGGTCAAACATTGGGAACATAAATCATGAATAACTTTTAAGTTGTTAAGTTTAAAAATGTAAAAACTATATGAATAGATTTGTCTTGAAAACCACTTTCATAGAAGTATAAATATATCACTTTGTGATGAGTATTTTTACAAATATATGAAGTCAAAGTTATACTTTGGAGACCGTGTCATTGTCCAAAACGACTTCTATTTCCTATACGGAGGGAGTACTTCATTTCACTCCGCCATAATCTAACGTCTGCGTCTTTTTCTTCACGCATGTTTGTAGGATTTTGGACGAGGTGAGCTTCCGTCGCGTAATTTGGTTCATCGACATCTTCGGCATCGCATTGCCATGCATGCTCGCTTATCATATTCTGACTACCGATGAAAACAAGTCGGACACGGACGGGATGAATATGGACGGATATCACTAATACTATATTTGTTTTTATATTTTTCTCCAGATTTTAATTCGAATACATATAGTATCAATCATATCGGATACAGTACCAGATGTTGAATGTCTAGCTAGAATCTATGTCTCTATATAGTTATGGGAAGCGTTAGGAACGGCATTGGTACTAGTACTCCGGCCCTTGTAGGTCTGTTCTGTAACAGCTGTCAAAATCAGCGCTAGTCCTCGTTGCTGGTTATTAGATACAGCCTTACAGGCGTGTATAGTGTACTTTAGACTATGTGGAACACATGGCGCCATCTTTTTGCTGCTGTGACAAAGCAAAAACCAGATCACAAAACGACCCATGCACTCAGGTCTAGGCGTGGCATGCATGCCAAAATCCTGGGTAATCGAGTCCACATTGGACACGACCGGAGGTGGGACTCGACACAGACGCATCGGCCAGCACTACTGCTGGAAACTGGAAATTTCCTGTCGGTACCAAATCGACACGGAAATGCAAAATACCGATAGAAAAATTAGAAAAGTAATTTTCCTGTCGCCATACCAACAGAAAAACACCAATTGAAGTAGAGCAATAGAAGAATACAATTTTAGTGTCAGTTGAATAAATTCTGTGTCGGTATGCCGATTTCCCTGTTAGGTTAGTGTCAACAGGAAGATTCTGAGCTACCAGGTGTAGAGTCCCATGTAACCGATAGAAAAATATAAACAAACCGACAGAAAAATGACCTTCCATTTCTATCAGCTCATTTATGCTGAAATCCACAAAACAATCTCAAATTTAACTTAAACCATCTTGTTGGTAACAAGAGACCGACAATATAAATTTCTCTGTCGGTTTTGTTTATTTTTTCTGTCGGTTTCTTGGAACTGACCAAAAATGTATACTTTTTCTGTCGGTTGAGGATAAACCGACAGGAAATTATTAGTTTCCAGTAGTGCAGTGGCGCCATTGACTCAGGGAGCGGTGAGGAGGCAGCTCAGGCGGCCCTCCACGTGTGGCTGGGCGTGGGGCTGAAAGAGGAGGGAGGGAGCTGGTGAGCTGGGCTGCTGCTATGGCGAGAGAGATCAGAAGAGGGAGGAGTGGGCCTTCAGACCAACAGAGAGAATAGAGAGTTTCCTCTTTTTATTTTATTCTTGCTAATAAACAAATTTTTCAAATGCATTTTTCGATTGAGTTTTGAATTCTTTTGAATTTCAAGTCAAAGCCACAAAAACAAAAATAGGTATACAGTGGCATGTATGCATCAATCACGTGTCTCCGCCTTGTACTTGATTTTAACTTCATAAACTGTATTATTTTTCTACGTTTGAGTGCCACATAAATGCAATAAATTAAATCAAATTAATCTATTTTGGACGAGTGCAATTTTTAGGGTGTTACATATATAGATCAACCAACCTAGCATCTCCCACCAAAACCACAGAAACCAACCAAACAAACATGCAAGCCGGTTACTATTACCAGACTGTAGTCTCCTGCGCCAAGCTTAGTAGGGTAATCAGGCGATGTCAAACTGTTCCACGAGTGCTAAACCGTATCATGACAATCAAAATGGGACATCATGTCAATAGAGATAGATAGAGAGAGAGCAGACTGAATGCATGGTAGGTACCTATAACGTACATGTGGCAACCTTGCTCTTATTTCAATTAAATAATACTTGGCGACAATGGGAATTTAAACTCACCTATAGTCTCAAGAACCTTCTCCCTAATCTAAACAGAATCTACTTAATCGGTCCTTAACAGCAAGGACATGTTGAAGATGCTGTGATCATAGGTGAACGGTGAGAAGTCCAGCTGTTACAGTCTCTCGTTCACATTGACATTGGTTTCACGCTAGAAAGTGACACCTCTTCCGACTGGGTACCATGCATGTGCACAATCAAAAACAAGGTCATCGGCAGTTGGCACGTGCAAACTACAAATAAGAATGAAACTCCCTTTTAACTTCTATTATTATTGGTTAAGTCCACTATCCCTCTCAATGCTCCAACCTGCATAGTCAAAGCCATGAAAACATTCAAGCTAGCTTACTCCACTTGATGGCAATGGAAGACACTGGGAACTCAAATGTTATAGTGAGTATGAGAAGAACGTTGCAAGACAAGGAAGTTGTCGACCCAAATGGTGGACGAGTAGCATGTCCTGTGCCCCTCAGGGTAGCGTGGCACAGCAGCCTGGAAACCGACACGAACACCTAGCCAGAGGGCCATGAAAAACACAGCAGAGCATGACTGCTAATCCTGGGAATCAGGTTCCGATCCTCGTTTCCATTGAAATCCACATCTTCTACTACACAAAGCAATTGGTTATGTAGTTGTGCTGCATACGAGGCCAGTAGTGTACATGATACGGTCAACAGGCTCGGTCTAAATAAGATGAATAAGGGAGCAGCAGACCGTTTAGGGAGGTACTCTCAACTGGATATTTTTTCACTACTGGCAGTAATACTTTCAGTGTTAGTTACCTAGGTTGTCATTCATTGTGTGCTAGGTAGTTTGGAAGAAGCAATGAGTGATTTTGCTCTGTAGTGATGATAGTTTACTGTCATAGTACTTCCGCAGTTCAGCCAGTTTTACTAACTCATACAACATGATAATATAAACACTACTGGAAACTTGAAATTCCCTCACGGTGCACTACTGTCGGGGAAAATACATGAAAATGTACGTATGGTCATAAAAAATAAAAATATCGCTATAAAATTTCTTACGATGCACTTACCGTCAGGGAAAATAAAAATACCTTCAGGGCTAGCTTGACAGGGTAATTCCAGTTTTGCCTGACGTTGGTCAGGGAATTTCAAGTTTCCAGTAGTGAAAGCCCGCTACAACAGGATAGTAATTTAAATATTTCAATGCTTGCTAGTTTCTAATCTAGCTTTTTAGCCTCAAGTATAACCATACAAGTACTTAAGAGAAATCTACTATGTAAGATTGTTTAGTGAGGTATTATCATAAATTGCAAGAAATTCTGGTACGTATATAATAAAAAACTGAAATCACCTGTACGCAACAAAATCTACTATGTAAGATTGTAAGATTGTTTGTGACTGTAATAAATGGTTTGTTAGAAACCCAACAATCACTACCATGTTCCTTAAATGTCATAGAAATACCTAATTTATAGGGTTGCATAATTACTTCGAATACATATACTATAGTATGCAACAGCGAAGCCAACGCAATGCATACTACCCAACCAACTTAAATTGGCCAAATCAGTTACGGACATCTCTGTATGTGTTGTTGGACTGGGAGGTATTAGGAATCTTACATGCACAACACTTATGCATGCACAACTTACATGTGGGCTATGATGCTCATGTATGCTTCCTCGATCGTAGGATAGAAATAGCTGGGATGTGGAAGTGAATGGACTAGGAACCTTGCAATAGGCCAGCATTTGTGGCAATCACTAAAGTGTACATAGCAGTCGCTCGACCTCGAGCTCAGGTTGATCCATCGCTATGAATGCTCAAGCTCACCAGGCCACTATTGTGCTCAAGATTGATGCAATATGACTGACATTCTCCATGTTTCTCAGAAGAGAGCAAAGCTAATGTCAGCTATATATAGTTTCCTCATAAGAGAACATAGGGCCGTACCTGTGGCCAGCTTCAAACATATATGCATCATACTTTTTTCCTGGCATGTATGAGAATGAAGCTAAAGTTACCAATATTTCTTAATAGAAAGAGTAATAAATTGAAATTTTAATTCATAATCATGATATTTAATTCAGGAAGAAGTACAAATCATTTATTGTATTGTTGTTGGAACACAATATTCAGCATGTGCACATAATATTACAAGAGAGAATGTGAGGATAAATATATTTACATTTGTAATACTTATGACTACTTCACAAACATAGTATTCATAAGGAAATAAAAAAAATACTACGATCTACTATTTATAACACATATTACCATAAATAAATTGCTGGAAATATCTGTATATATTTACTAAACTGAGACCTAAGTCCTAGAGTAGGCAAACCCATCAAACCACTGTCCTATGTCTTAAATGCCAAAAGTAACCTTTCGTACTATGAGGATTCATGAGATTATATATGTGTGTATATTGGAAGCCAAAGAACCAAACCACAATGATCTGATTATCAAAAACACATACACATACATGAAATGATTCTATCCATCATACATGCTATTTCTATGTTAGTTGTAGGGATTGGAGGTATTAGGAACCCTACTAGCACATAGATGTCATTGAGGACTGGCTTCTATAGAACCTTTATGCGGGAACAACCATAGATGTGATGTATAGTAGTTGTGTCCATGTCTACTGACGAATGACATTGCTGGGTTGTCGAAGAGAATGACCATGGATTCTCAAAACTAGCTGATAGTTACAGAGGCTATGCACCAATGCACATGCGAGCTCCACCAGCGACCTCGCTTGGGCAAGAGGCATCAGGCTCCACTTTCCTCGATGGACCACCGTTGCCAAGGATTCCTCTTGATAGATCTGACAGCATTCTCGGAGGCGAGGTTCCACCAGTGGTGTTGGCGCTTGGGGGCAAGGCTATACCGGTGGACGGGGGTGAGGCTTCACCACTGGATGTGCTTGGGGTGAGGCTCTACCAGAGGATCCTGCAGCGACACTTGGGGCAAGACTCCACCTACTGATTTATCAGCGGTCCAGCTTGGTAGCGATGGTTTGGTGGTGTTGCTGCTTGGGCTGAGGCCAGTGTTGTGTCACATGTCACTGCGATCGACTCCGGTGGGCTTGGCAAGCTTGCATTAAAATTTTAAAAATACTTTGATTCCTTATATTTGCTGACAGGATTTATATATGACGATGGATACAAAGAACCAACATCATTTTGTATTCTTACATATCGAGACAATTTATTTCTCTCACTAGAATGTCACTGTACACTGTAAACTAAAAGTTCCTGAGTCATCCATAATTCCTGAGGTAGTATCGCTAGTATACAAAATATTTGTACAGACGGTTTTCCTACCTATTTTCACTGGCAATTTTTCAAACCGGCAGTCGAAGATGCCAATAAAAATGACCCATTTCTACTAGCGGTTATTTGAGAACTGCAAGTAGAATTCAATTTTTACATGCGATTCTCTTAAGGAACCATCTATAGAAATCGCTGTCAAAAAATGTGAAAATAGCAAAAAAAAAATTTTTTCAAACAGCACAAAATATTTTTTTAATTCGGGGGAGGCACCTGCCCATTTAAGTCACTTTTTTGCGGGCTACACGGCCATTGGGATTCGAACTTACAACCTCCCCTCACGCCGTAGTCCCTCTACCACTCCACCATTAGTCACTTGTGTCTATATCCTATTTCAGTTCCCCATATATTATCCAAAACTGAGAGTAAATTCAATATTTTAGGGTCCAAACGAATTCAAATGAAAGTGTTAAACTACAAAATTTTATAACTTTCATTTAGAGTGTTTCTCCATCAGAGGTTATTCGTAAAATTTGAATTTTAAATTTAAAATTTCTAACGCCGTTTCTCCATAAAAAGATGATTTTAAATAAAAAAAATTGTCAATTACAAAGTTTTATAACTTTTCGAGATCTACAACTTTTATTTTTGGATTTTCTCCATGTGAGAAAATTTGGAAAACTCAAAAATATTAATTTCAAACGATTTCTACCGACGGTTCCTTAAAAAATCTAACAATAGAAATACACGATTTCTGTTGGTGGTTCCTTAAAAAAATCACCAATAGAAATCGACCGGCGGATTTCTTAAGAAACCCCTAGTAGAAATTGTATTTCTACAGGCAGGTTTCTTAAGAAATCCACCACTAGAAATAGGACCAATTTTTATTGGCTGTTCTCAAGAGAAACCATTAGTAGAAATAAAACGCTAGTGTCAAAGAAATGGTTTGTGCACTAGTGTATATTATGTTACCACATAGAGATGATAGAAGACTGGTGCACATCATGACACAAAACACCTCCTTTGAACCAAATGCGTGAACATAGCAAGAGTAGGAAGATATAGCAGGTATATCCAAATGGTTGGAAAGGGTTTTCAGGGGTTTTATAGGCCTGGAAGCATGAGGGAAGAAGCTAGGAGTTGGAAGAAGTGATTGCATATGTTAACACAGAAAATTGAACCGTACAAGTCTTTGCCACTGTATTGTTCCAAGTTCAGAGCATCATGTGCTTGAAAATTGTGTATAGACAGCTCACAATGTGTTGTACAAATATGGATGAAAATGGTACGGATATTTATCTGACCGTTGGTTTGACCGAATTTGTTTGGAGGGGTTTAGATATGTCCGTATCTGGGTCCGGATATTCAACATCCGGTATCGTATCTATATCCGAATACTAAAATCGCATATTTATGATGTCGATATCCAATCATATCCTATCTGGCATGGATGAGACTATTTGTTTTTGAATCCGAATCCGGACAAAAATATAAAAGCAAATGTGGTATCAGTGATATCCGCCCGTATCCGATCCGTTTTCATCCATATGTACAATACAGCCATAGTTTTTGAACGTTGCTGTGCAGAATGAAGGTCACACATCAATCCACGCACATACACTGTACTGGCGCTTGTCATGTGGCTGTTGTGGCATTAAATAAATAATTAGTTAGTTACATATATGTATTTCACACACTCACCTTCAGCATCGAAGGGTGATGTCGTCTTCTTGTACCAACTCATGCTGTTATGCTCCTCATCTATTGTTCGGTGATCCATGGCGATAAAACACACATTGTATAGAGTACTAGAGGTAGGACTTAAATTCACGGTTAAGTTAGACACTAGCGGACTGACTTGACTGGTTAGGCACTAGCGGACTGACTTGACTATATAAGCATATTAGTATGATCACTGGCGTCACAATAATATAGACTGAAACAATATAATATACGTGAACGGGTGTCAGAGTGTGGGTGCTAACTCCTGGCGTTCAATTGCCGTATGGGCAAAATGTCACTTGCTTCTTTATTTATGGCTTATCCGTCTCATCTTAATCGATAAGGGCTGGCAGAAACAGACACACGTTACTGAGTGAGGTAGCATTGGCAATTGGGCGTGAGAGGCACTAGGAAGAGTTAGCTCTGGCGCAAGGCATCTTCTAGAGGGATGATAAAGATGCTGATCAGGGAACAGTGTTCATCCTCGGGACACGGTAGCTTGATGTTCGCAGTCATACAACAAATGGCTTCGGCGTCATTGCTATCTCGGTGTTAGCACTGTGCAGTTTGGTAATGAGGCAAATCCAGCTGTTGCTGTGCCAGTTGTTGAACTGGCCCAAATGCAGATGGATGTCATAGGAGTCCAGGTGCAGGTGCCTGCGGTGGACATGCAGCAAGCTACCGACAAAGGAGCCGAATGCGTTGACACCACCGGCAGAACTGGTGGAGCAGGCAAAGCAAATGGCGGGGGCAGTTGGCCAGCAGCCCTTGGAGAGAATGCACGAGCACATCATGCATCTCGATCGCATCCGAAGGAGCAAGAGGATGTGGTGTAGGACACCCTCCAGGATATCGCAGATGTAACAGTCACCACCTCAGCGCCTGAGATTCTCCTGACTTCAGAGAGATGCATGCAAGTGAGCTAGCTTGTCCGCCAACGTGCAAAAGTTTAAGCCTATTTGCGTATCTGCCATACCCCTCCGTCTGCATGTGGAGTTGCGGGTCGATCTGCTTGCATAACGAACGGGATGTTTGGATTATATCATTTTTATAAGGGCACTTCCTTAATCCTCATTTTCCACGTCCAATACTGGACTGGACGTGGACTGTTTGTACATTTTTGCCTATTCGGTCCGATTTGGTTGAACGGTTGGGGTCAGCAGAATTAGTTAGAAACAGCAGGTTTAAGTTTTATTTACAAAAAAGATGAGAGTGTATTTCTGTGGCCAGAACTGGGGAATGCAGTTCTAGCTCAGTTTCTGCTCAATTTCTATCGTGGGAGAGGTACGGTCACAAGAAGCCATCAAAAAATGTACTTTTTAACTAATTTTGGTTATATCTAATTTGGTGACAATCTCTGGTTCACTCTCTCCACTCCTGGTGACCCACTCTAACATATGTGCTCTTGTCCGGCCTACCCATAGCCCAATCAAGCCACTGTGCTCCTTCTGGCCCAGCCATAGCCCAATCTAGCCACCTACACAGATGGGCCACCTCCTCTCACGTGTGGCCCACCGACAGCCCACTCTAGTGACCCACCCACTCAAACGTGAAAAGCTAAAAAAAATAAAAAATACTATTTGCCAAACTAAGGATTCAAATTGTGGTCTCCATACTTGAAGCATCTGAGTCTTACCACCGCACCATATAATCTTGTTCAATATTTAGTGAAGATTACTTTATTTATGGTTTATAACACGTCAAAAAATTTTACAATAAAGCATTCTTATGGTATGCAGACAAAAGAATAAATAATAAAACTATGAAAATATGATATTGCACATATATTAGAATAAAAAAACTTTTATGGTTTGGGAGAAATATGCAAAGGTTTCAACTAAATGTTTATTGAAGATACATGTGGCGGTGAAATTGCAGAGGGGAAAAACTATGTATAGTCTTACTGAAGAAAAAACATTCAGAACAGTAATGGATAAAAAGGAGAAAATCTTTTTTTATATATTGAAGACAAAATTATTTCTCTAGTCTAGATCTCAAAGTTGCATCGAGTGATTTCTTGGATGTGACAAATTTTTTCTGTCGAACTTTTAGACGTGACTGGTTGTGTTTAGATGGTGAGTGTGTTAGCTTTTAGCCTGGAACGTGAAGTAATTTTATTAATTGGAGCTATGGAGCACACATTTAGCTTTTTTCACGCTTGGAACCAGTGTTAGTTGACACGCCTGGAAATAAGAGGTGAATAGTAATCACCGGCGTGCTATGCTACTGTTCACCTGCGCTCTAACGTTCACCAACAGCGGTCCGCTGGATGAACTGTCATTTTGAGCATCATATACAGCGGCGATCCGGCATCATACAGTGGTGATCCTGGGCTAATAGTATTAACGTGACCATCATGCTTCCTGGAAGTGGGTCAGAATATGCCCACTGGATGCAATTGCTTGTTACATACACCATGGATGTCGATATATCCGGATCCCAGAAATGTGAAGGTAGGAGAGAGCTTTTCAGGGCTTCGGACTAATTCCCTTTTGCCTCTGATTCCTATGTCACCACGAAAGATTTGCCTAGCCCCAAACTCCATCTCTTTTCAACGACAAGAAAGAACACTATATATAGGCAATAACAACAATAAAGAACTGGCACCTACTTACATTTACATTTCAAAGTTAACGGTTGCAGACCTCATAGGAAAAACCTTTTCTGTTACTACTATGTAACAGACATGTGGGCCATTTCAAGACGCCCTATGCAGTTATGGTACAAGTTTCAAGTTCCCTCTGCCACCATGTCATCCATTCATCCTGGCTCGAAACCTCTTCTAGCCACACTTACTGGAGCTGGGCCCAAGAAGCTGAGGGATGGGCCGGGGGAGTACTTGGACATTTGGACATGGGTTACCAAACATTGACCTAGTGACCTATTTACATAACGCAAGTTTTGACAACCAGCAACCGTGCCAGGTAGTTACTTGTGATAAGTATAGGATGTCATCATTTTGTATCAACTTCTGTGACCTAAGTTTATTTCAGCTCTAAAATTAAGATCCCCAAACAAAATAAAATCTTTTGCACTACAGTATGTTTTAGATCTTGTCAATAATTCAACTACTTTCTATGACGTGTTTTCCTCCAAAGTCATTTTAAAATTCAAAATTTTGAATTTCGAAATTAAATAACATAAAACATACAATCCTTAAATGATCTCAAATTAAAAGGTTATAAGCTACAAAATCTCAAATTAAAAGGTTATAAGCTACAAAATTCATTTGGAAAGTCTAGAATTTTATATAAATTTGTCTTTATCTAAATTTTATATTAAGTTTTATGAATTTATTTGCATGGCAGCTATTTTCACCAGTAGGGTTGACCTAGAAATTCCACATTTCTAGCGTTGGTTTGTACCAGGAATTGACCCTGAAAATGTTATTTCTAGCTGTGCATATCAGCCACTCTTGCGAATGAATAGGTATCCATGGACAATGTTACTAAGTCAATTACCAGAAAATTTTACTAGGGCCTGAGAATTTAAAAAAAGATGAACAGCCCCTGAGAAATCATTAACATAGTAGTGTCCGTTCACATATTGTAACTAGTAACTTAATAGTACGCAAAACTAGTCAACTGGCTCAGGCCCTCTGGGGCTAAATTTTGCTTCCACCATGCCCATCGTGTTTGTTGGTTGTTGCAAGCACTGACTTGAATTTTGCTTTACATAATTTTGTTCTAGGTGTACGCATCTTCGGGTTTCATTGCCTTGTTAACAGTTTTACTATATATGGTGGGAGGACATACATCACCGTGTCTGCCTGTTGGTGCCTACATAATCGTAGATCAACAAATAAAGAGAAACTAAAGATTTCACAAACCAAAGCAAAAACCCAATGGCATTGATGGAAGAATGTCTGGTAAGAAAAAATCAAATTCATTACACTCATTGTGAAGCATATTCATGATTCCCAATGAGAAGCATGGCATTAGTCAATATGGAATCAATGAACAAAAATCATGCATATTATATCATCATTCCCAATAACAAGCCATAGGCAAATCAATGAACTCATGGTCTGTTTCTAAATTGCATGAACTTTATATACTATATATAGTGTTTTATAGTAGTTACATTTAGTGATAATTTGCATTGAAGCTGTAATTTTAGTAAGTACATATAGTGATAATTCATAATTGCTTGGAAAATATAATATAATCTGACCCTTCCAAATTTTTGCTTACTTTATTTATGTTTGTCTAATTTAAACTTCACTAACTTTGGCCATGTTTTTGGAAAAAATATTAGTTTCTTCAATTCCAATAAGTTATCTATTAAAACAGGAGCCGCCGGATGGAACTGCTCGGAAAGCTCGAGCGGCTCCCTATGACAGCGGCGGCGGGGCTCCCTGCCCAGTGCGGGCGCGAGCACCCCTTCTCCCACCTCCCTCCCCAACCTTTCCCCTTCACCTCCAACCCTATCTCCTCTACGGCGGCGAACAGCAGCAGCTGGGGCCGATCGGGGGCCTCGGGTGGCGGATCAGGTCCCCGTGGTTCCCGGCTCCTCTTCCCCGGCGCTGAACTGACAGGAGACGTCAGGGGGCTAGATCTTGGCCCTTCCCGGCCGGATCCATAGGCCCTGCTGCAGCGGCAGATGGCGGCGCCTGGGGTCGTGATTTGGACCCCTGGGCACCAGATGCGGATTGTGATGTTGGCACCGGCCATCTCAACAAGCCGTCCAACCCGTCCTCCCATGAGGTCATGGCCTGGATCAATCCTGCACCAGGCACTCGGCTGGAGACCATGCCGCTCCTAGGTGTCCCACTAGTCGGCTCCGATGTCCACATCTAAGGACGCCGTGCTCGGATCTGGCGACCCTAGCCCCGACATGCATACAGTGAAGGGGCGCGGTGGCCAGCCGGGCAAGATGCCCCACTTTACTGCTGCTGCGGCGGCGGCCGATTAAACCTTTGCGCTGCCGGCCGCCCCTTTTACGCTGCCTCGCTGCAGGTGGTGAAGACTGCCGATCATCTCCGGCATCTCGTCATCTGCAGGTTCGGCTTGGATGTGCTTTTGCAGGATCTTGGAATATGGGTGAAAACCCTGCCTGGCTAGCTCTGGGCCGGCGGCGACGACGCAATCGGCGTCATATTCCCCCTTGGAGGCGTCGCTGTAACATTCTCTTCCTTGCAAAAGCCTTTCTGAGCTTGATGCATTTGCTAGGAAGGGCTCGGGGCATATGCCCTTATGAGCCTGGTGCTTTCAGTCGTTGATGATGGCATCTGCGGGTGTCATTTATCTTCTTGAAGGCATTAACACAAGCACACTTCTCCTAGCCATGCCCTGCACTGCGACATTCCGGACTCAGCTACAGCTTGAAGAGCAAGTCAAGGACGCCCTCTCGTTGATCAAATAGAGGGTGGAAGCATTTATATCTTTTGCTGTAATGTCCTGGTCTATGTATAAGACTATGACTTTTCTCTCTTTATTTTTCTCTCTTTTTGTAATAATTGGCAGTGTACATCCCTGGATGTAGAGCCTGGATAATGATTATCCTTTATCGAAAAAAAAATCTATTAAAACAGGAAGATCAAGCTTTATCAGTGCTCTTAAAAGGGAATAGTACAATTACCTTTCTTCAGTGGCAGCTACTTCATTCATGGCTTCTACAGCTCTTTTATAAATATAACCTCCTCTCCCCATGTTAACAGATCAATAGGCTACTAGCCCACTACATAGAAGCATACACATGCATCGGAGCCGCGCCAGCATGGGCTTCCATTGAGCAGGAGAGGCACCAGGAAGTGCTTGACAAATTCTTAACAGATCTCAGCGCTCTGGAACAAAACATGCTCCACGTAGGATTTACAATGAGGTCGCTGTACAGAGGGGAGCTGTGGTAGCCAGAGTTAGAGGTTCCTGTCTCGCTTCCACTATAACAACCACCCAGTGTCTAAGTGATTTTGGCTGCCATGCGTTCGACAGATTCCACCACAGCAACAGAGCAGAGTGCAGGCCAGCGGTGGCACATTTAATGGGGGCAGCACCTTTGGTTTACTGTGTGAAGCAGGCAGCAGTATAGAAGAAGATCGAGCAGAGAGCAGAGAGCAGTATTCTGAAATTTGTTTTCACTGTCTCAATGCGTTCTGTTATTGTGAGGTTAGTGGCTTACTACAGTCTATTTATGGGCTCTACAAACTGTTCCTAATGATCCCCAATTCACATTGGTATTTTGCCACGTGGTAATGATTCTCTTGAAAGTTGTTTACCGAAAAAAATAAAAGGAAATAAAAGATAACCAAGTGATCACAGCACCAAGATTCGCCTAATCAACGGGAATACGATCTGCATGAGCGGATCAATGGGGACAGTGATGCGAGCACAGGCAATGGATGGATGACAACCATGCTTCTTTTATTTTAACAACAGTAGTTTCAAGCGAGCGGCCATGAATGAATTTCCACAATACCGCCGGCTCACAAAACTGGTGGTGACAAGGAATTCCTAGCCAGCAGTGATGAGGTCTCTGTAGTAACGAGTGAAAATGTTGGGTTGCTGAATCTGATTCAAGGTAGGTAAATGAAGTCAATTGGTGTATATTCAGGACTCCTGCATGGTTATTGGTTATTCTCATTGAAGAACTCAAGAAGACTGAGAACTGATTCCTTTTAAACTAGAGTGGCTTTGAAAAGTAGTCTGAAGGGGACATAAATTCTTGGTATATAGACTCTTTTTCTTTCATGCTAGACACCAGATTTTCTGTTTTGCAAAAATACAAATTGCAATTTCAGAATTAATTTAATTGGTTTTGGATTGCCTTGTTAAGAGAATTCAACTCCATCTCCATATACTATTATTTTGAGAATCTAGGTTATGAAGGATGATTATGGGAAAATTATTCTTTTTTGTTTATTTGAGCTATGTTAAGAAGATATAGCTTTGTTAAGAAAGTTTGGAAAGCTCATGAAGTCATGTCACATAAAGGAAGGTTTATGCAGATTGTTTCGTTCTTCTGGACTCATCAATACTCTTGATTTCCATGAATATGATAGAAACCCTAAGTCTTATAGTTTCCACTCGTTTTTCATTTTGCACAACATCAGTTTTTGATTTGCTAGTGTTTGCCTCTGCGTGTAGAAGCAGGTCATATGTGTGTGTGTGTATACATACATACATACTTACATATATTGGAGAGTATAATCTGAAGCCAGCTACATAATAAGTTATTTAATAGTCACTTTCATTTATGATAATTATTGTACTTATTTATGATAGTTGAGTTACTATAACACGTGGGGCCATTTACCGTAAGTATTATAGTGAACAACTTGGTAAGGAGTTAGTATAAATCTCTTAACTCAAAGTGGCTACAGAATAAATTATTCTATAGCCAGTTATAGAGTAATAGTTCATGAGCCACCATCAAAGGTCTCCAGAATGTTGCCACCTTTTTTATGCTGAAGCCATGCATCTGTTAGCACCAAGAACATCCATCTGTTCATGGCTAGGATGAAGGGCTAGGAATCTAAGAAGTGTGGGATCCCAACAACTGGTCACAACTGTTCTGGGAGCCAGGGAGCCAGCGCAGTAACTTCACTCCAGTGTCGTTGGATGCTGAGTATGGTGCAGCTGGATTTTCAGCCAGTGTGCCACGACATCTATGGCTTAAGACAAAGGATCCACAACAAGAACGAACCACATAGCTAGGCAGTGAATCCCTTTTGCCTCCTATTCCTATATCAGCACGGCAGTTTTCCCAAAGCTGACGACAGTTTTCCCAAAGCTGAGGCGGCACACATAATACCAAGTGTGGAATGGGAATAAGGGAGCACTATATATGGTGCATGACAACAATAATTCGGTACATATATTATACATTCATTTACAATCTCTACCTATAATGCACGGTGTGAATGCGCATATAAGGGAGCATTATATATGGTGCATGGCAAAACAATAATTAATTTGGTACGTGTATATAGTACATTTACGTTACATTCATTAACAATTATTATTGTTGGGGACAGGTCCTTTTGACTGCAAGTACAATGGTAGAGAAACTTCTATATTAAGTCCCATTATATTTCTTCACACGCTTTCTACCTACTCAAACCATGTTTCTATAAACACGATTGCAGCATCAACCCACTGTCAATACATGATTAATAGTACAAACGCCCCTTTGCCACCATGGAAATAGGATGTATGGGCAGAAGATTAGATCTACATATATATGTAATCCGGTTAACCATCAACCTCCATTTGCTAGGTGCTATAAATTAGAATCCAAGTGTTATTTCGTGAACTAATGCAAGCTTAGATAATTAGCACTATGATAGAAAACTTCTCCAAGTTGGTCGTTTTGGATTAACTGCGACGGGCACTTTTATTGGCTTAATTTTGGGAATAAAATGTGTTTCTAATCAATTAGTCATTAGCTGAATTAGCCATTTTTCAGAGCTAGCTATATCAGCAAGGACCTACTGTAAAATGGTCCAAGAGGCCCCAATAGAAATTGATTTCTAGAGAAAATTGGCGTTGTCTATTGCCTCTAGGATTGTCTTTATTTCTAGGTATGGTGCTGTTTCTAGTATTCTCTAAAAATAAAGAGCAACAACCATCTCAATAAATTGATCTAGAAACTGATTCCTATAGGCATCTACTAATGTGGTCTGCTCTGAAAATATATACATATCAAAAATATCTTTATATCAAAGATGTATCCCTCAAACAGATCTGCAACTTTGCATTTGGTGAGTCAATCGTTTGAAAACAATTAGGGACCAAAACTTATGTTTTAACTTTCAAATTTTCAGTTTCAAATTTTCTATATGACCTACGATGAAGAGAGAATCTAAACCAAACTCATAGCATTTGATAAGAACGTTTAATTAAGAGGAAGATCTCAGAAATTAAATAATTTGTTCTTTAATAGACCACGAGGTATGTATTTAATTAAGAGGAAGAAGAGTTGTTAAGCTACAAAGCTAGCGGGGCAGGAATCCAAGGATAGAGCTTCTGTCGGGCAACGGAATCTAGTGCTAGCTCCTTGCTATGGATGAGATTGTCTTCCGTTGTATCTGTCAGCTTCTTCCCTCTTGCCTCACACGCCTATCAAACTGCAGGAAAATATTTTGATGTACATCTGTTACATGTTTTCTCCTCATCATGCTGCTATGCTGATAAGTCATCTAATATCATGCCTTCCCTACACACCATGACATTGATGTCTGATAGCTTCTGTTGGGCAACGTAATATCTACCAAAACTAATTCAAGAGGGCTTCATTACACCTTAACAAAATACCAAGGGACGCTTTGGTGCCACCAAATTAATGATCCCATCAGTGGCACACAGTCAGACGGGTGGCGAAAAGAGTTACTGACTGATGTAATATCAATTGGGACCATTCAACATCTGCTTCCTCATACATTGAGTTATAGTTTGTTGAGCTTACCCTAGTTTACCATTCTAGTAGGAATTAGGAGTTCAATGATATCATAGAAGATGGATCACCTTGGCTTTGCAGACTACTTCCCTGCGGCGGTGTTTTCTGTGACCAATTGTTGTGGCAGTGACATTAGTACATAATGTTTCAACAGGCTTTACAGCCAATTTCTAATTAATTATCCTAATTCCTATTGTTCCTTGACCAACCTGGTTAAACTCACATAGTTGTGGTACCGGTGGTAATCACTAGTACACAAACCATTTGTGTTGACACTAGCATTTTATTTCTACTAACGATTTTGCTTTAGAACAGCCTGTAGAAATCGACCCTATTTCTACAGACGGTCCTGTAGAAATACGATTTCTACTGGCGGTTTTCTTAAGAAACCGCCAGTAGAAATCCATTATTTCTACTAGCGGATCTCTTAAGAAACTGCTAGTAGAAATCGATTTCTACTGGCGGTTTCTTAAGAAATCCGCTAATAGAAATAATTTAAAATTAACTTTTTAAGTTTTTTAAACTTCCTCGGATGGAGAAACTTCCAAAATAAAAGTTGTACATCTCAAAAAATTATAAAACTTTATAGTTGACAACTTTTTTATTTGAAGTCATCTTTTTATAGAAAACTACGATCAAAAATTTTGGAATTTGAAATTCAAATTTTACAAATGACCCTGGATGGGGAAACACTCTAAGTGAAAGTTGTAGATCTTGAAAAGTTATAAAACTTTGTAGTTCACTACTTTTTCATTTGAAATTGTTTAAACCCTCAAATATTCAATTTATCGTCAGGTTTGTATAATATGTGGGGAACAAAAATGGTATCTAGACAGAAGTAACGTGTGGATAGAGTGGTAGAGGGGGGCTACACGCGAAGCGGGTTGTGGGTTCGAACCCCCACGGCCGTGTAGCGATTTTTACACGAAAAAAATGCACGACTTTTTTGGTTCGAAAAATATTTTTTGCCTTTTTAAAAATATTTTTTTGCTATTTTTGGGGTGTTAACTGCCTGTAGAAATCGATTTCTATTGGCGATTCTCAAACAACCGTCTGTAGAAATCGGTGATTTCTACTGGCCTCCTATCTTGGCAGTTCCAAAATGCCAGTAAAAATATACGTTTAGAACTGCCAGTACAAACGTTTTGTATACTAGTGATGATGCAGGGGAGAAACTCGTCTCCCAAAAAGCAAAGAAAAAGCTAACCAAAGGAGCACCATGACTAGCACCATCACCATCAGGCGTCATTGCGGGGCAACTAGCTTAAGAATACATTATACAACTTTCTGTAAAAAAAAAGATGCATTAAGTACACATATAATGCCGTGCAGGACCAGATGTTAATGAAAGCAATGCATAAACATGTGCTGTACTGTGCCATTCACAGTTAGGTGAGACGGTGGCAAACTGTATTATTTCCTCCATCTCAAAAAAAGAGTGTTGTTTCTTATTTTGAAACACCATGTTTGACCATCCATCTTATTCAAAAATTTATACAAATTATAGAATAATTAAATTATTATGAAAGTATCTCTAATGATAGAACAAGTGAGAACAAGTCATAACAAAGACAAATAGTTAAACACAATGTTTGAAAGTAAAGAATAATACTCTTTTTGGGACAGAGGGAGTATAGCACTCCATAGTACGATCAGGCTGTGGCTCAGGCAAATATAGAAGATTGGGTATCTCATAATGGCCTGGATGGCGTGTGCTCCTCATCTACAAATAATACAACCTCCTGTTCCGATGTCAATCGATCAGGGATGGCACAAACAGATGCATGCATGTTACAGAGTCATGAGTGAGGTACCACTCGGTATGAGAGGCATTGTGAAGACCGAGCTTGCTTGCTACACATGTTCCAGAGGGACGATACCAATTATCTCTGTACATGGTAGCTCCGTGTTTGCAGTACGCACAGGTTTGCATTGGAAACTTAGTCGTGGTGGTTCGGTTGTTCGCTCTGTCAGCACTGTGGCATTCATAAGATGGCTCCACACCGCATTGGTTGTTGTGAGGCTCCAGACGGGACAAGAGGAGCAACTGGCTGAGTGAGAGTGAAATTCCCATGCCATGGAAAATAATTGATTTCACCTTCAAATGGTTCTGCAACATGCTGAATTATTGGAGTATGTGCCTTTGGAAATATTTTTTTTCGTGAACATGTCTATGACAAGTATTTCATTAAGACGAAGCAAAAAAAATTCACAAGATGGAACGGTAATGAAAGATTACCGATCCAAGTACCTATGCAAATAAACTTAATTAAAGCTATATTACAGAAACACGATTTGTGTTCATAAACACCACCTGGTGAGCAGAACCAGACTGTTGAATCCTCATCAGCGTTTCTTGGGCATCAGCTTCCTCGATAGTAGCCACCAGTCCACAAATGCAGCTTCATAGACGTTGATGATGGCATCGAGATGCAGCAGCCTCATTTTTGCTCTTATTACTGCATTTTTTACAACAGTTTGCCCTTCATTATTGCACCTAGGCCAATGTTTTAAGAATTTGGTTCGAGAAAAATGAAGAACAGTTTATCGTTAATGACAAGAGAATTTGTAATATGCTGGACATATGCAGCTTGCACCTGTCCAACATCTCCCATGAAATGCTAACCAAAATGAGTACTTCACCCTCGGCGGAGCGCTTGCTTTCCAAAGCTATTTGGCCCCAGTCATCCTGATCGCCCTGACGAACATGGCACCATATATAGACTGACATTGCTGAGTACAGGCGATCGGAGCTCCACTTCCAAGAGAATTTATCATCCGTGCCTGGCTACAGAATGTATCTGTTTAGTTAGTTCCCAGACCCGAATATAGTCGAGGAGCACAAGGACAGTCAGGGCACCACTGATGTCAGACACCCCTGCCATGCTCTGCTTGATAGAGCCAAAGCCAACAAAGCCGGCGCCAGCTGCTGAAGGACCATCCCCGTAGACATCGATCAGTCCAGAGGAATGTCTGAGTCCTGTCAACAACAATTGATTCCTTGGCTGCCTGAAAGACTGCTTGGACCGAACTATCTGGTTTGTATTTGGCTTCTGAAAGTATAGTATTTCTTATTCCTCTAGATTTGTAGTTTCAAGTGGAGTTAACATTCCATTTTGTTGAGGTGACTGGTATGAGTTTGGGCATATATTGGTGTATGTTTGATCAGCAACATGTCGATGAGGAGTCCATATATTGTTAAATGTCAACATAAGCCAACTACTACTCTCGTTGCAGGGAACATATAATTAACTCTACACAATTACATGGTTTGTGTATATATATACTTTTAGCATGCCAGAAGCCCAGAACCCTAAGCTCCAACCTACATATGTAGTCACACCGACCTAGAAAACATTCAAAATATAGCTTACTCGATTGTCTTGGCAATGGCACTGGGCACTGAAATGTCACGATAAGTTGTAGAATCTTTCTCCCAACTCTAAGAAGAACACCTTGCACTCAAACACTCAAATGGGAGACACTGGACCATATGCCGTATACTGAGGCTCTGTCTTAATAACAAGAGTATGTAGTAGCGAGTATCAAACTGTTTGGGGCTTGTCTGATCTACTTATACCCGTCCGTCCTAATCCATATGTCTTGAAGTGAATTGAGGTAAAAATTAGTTATTTTTTATACCCGTTCACTGCATTAATTCCTTACTGAGGAACTTGCACAACGTGTGAGTAGTGACTGACTCATGCCAATATTTCAAGATATGGTGGGCGGCCACAGAATTGGATTTCCTACCAACTTATATATTCACTACACAATCATGGATACTTGAATCCCCTATTTATCAACTGGACATATTTTTTACAACTTCTCAAAATGAAATTTTACTAATTTTAAATTTTTAATGTATCCCAACAATAATACACTAGTCCCTCTCCTTCTGCTCTACATATTGTTTTCGCAGAAATGTTCTATAATATTTGTCATTAACGATAAAATGTTCTTCATTTTTCTCCAACCATATTCTTAAAACATTGGCCTAGGCGCAAAAAATGTTGTAAGAAGGGCAAACTTTGTAAAAAAATGCAGTAATAAGAGCAAAAATGATATTCCAACTAAAGTACCATGAGTCTAGGCGCACAACTATGTTCTCCCGATACAATCCTAATGGTATTAATAACAGTACATGTGAAATATAATGGTGTACTACCAAAACACTATGATATCATGCGGTCTTCATTCCACGCACAAAAGTATGGAGTTAATATGAGCCCTCCATTTGATTAGATCTGATGGCAGAAAAATAGGTGGAACCAACTGACCGGAACTTAAGTTGTGGGCGGAACCAAAAAATATATGGACCCGGAACTGGTTTGTAATTAATTTTGAAGGGTACAATTGTATTTTAACATCTAAAGAGCTACTTCTCTGAATCAACATCAGTGAATCAAAATCAGAGGAGCTGCTTCTCGTCTCAAGGAAATTCTCCGTAGAGGAGCTGCCTCTCCTTGCCTTCGCTTCAGTCGCCATGGCCATGGCGACCTCCACCTTCTTCCCGCCCCACCACACTCAGGTCCCTACAACCGGGCACCTAGCCCACTGGCCACCTCTACGTCCCCTGTCCCGCGCCGCCCCGTCAGTCGGCCTCGTCTGCGCCACCGCCGGCGACCTCCTGTACCTCACCCTTCCCGCGTCGTCGTGCCGGTCGCATCGTCTGTGCCATCGCTGCCGGGAGGTGCCGCCTGTCGAGCAGCGTATGGGACAGAGGCAGCCCTCTACGCGGTGTCCAACGGGGGCACGGGGCCGCCGTCAAGGCCGAGAAGCCCATCATGAAGCCTGAGCACGATGGCGGAGAAGCCCGCGTGTCCATCCAAGACGGAGGCGAAGGAGAAGCCATCCAGGAGAGATCCCGGGCAGAGCAAGACCTTATCTTCCATCTCGTCGTGAGTGCCCTGTAGCTTGTCGCTGCCCAGCATATGGCCTCCAGCTCCGACGACGAGGGCCCCTTGACCACCACGCAGCCAGCCGCCGTCGCATGGCACCTCGCGGCACGGCCAGAGCACGGTGAGGAGCAGTTCGTGCCTTTGGTTGAATCAGGTCAGGGAGCTGAGAATCCATAGGTCAGGAAAAGTACTAATCTACCCTTAATTCTATTTTCTTAATAAAAGACCGCCTGAAAAATAATTAACGGAGGAACCGATGGTTCCACCCCAAGCACTGTAACAAACCTCTTAAACTAAACCACATGTTCCATTTGCCCAGTTTCAGTGACAGTCTAGCAGCCTTGAGCATATAATTGAAATGAATCAACCAAGCTCACTACATCAAGAACTGAGTCAACTCTACAGTTTGCTACTTGCGTGATTGGAAACAGACTCCGTGGTCCATAATCTTCAGAAGCAGCCGTAGACACAGCTGGTAAGCCACGAGTCCGAATCACACGTGAGATGGCGGACTCGGTCACGGCCGTTGCGCAGCGGCAGCAACCTGGAACTGCTGACATCGTTGCTTTGCTCCTCTCAGCTACTCAAAAACCTTCCACTGCCTATACTCCACAAGAAGAAATCCTAGGCTAAAGAACAGAAGAATGAAGAGCCAGGCAACAAGCTTGAGCTGGACCGAATTCGACCATATCCAGAATTTTCTATAGTAAAATTCTATTCATGATGAACTAAACCTACCTCATGAAGACCAGCGTTTGTTTCACAAGCAGAATTGGTGTCTTCTATGGCTTCTGAGAGCTGCTTCCCATGCATGTGCCTCCTCATCCTATCACTGTCATTGCTTGTTCCTATCCCCTACTAAAAAACCTTGCACTTCCTGTACTCCTCGAGAAGTAAGCCTAAGAAACAGAACGACCAAGGGCCAGACAACAATCTTGACTGGGACCATAACCCGAATTTTCTGCAGTAAAATTCTATTCGTGAACGACACCTGCATCTTCAGGAGCACTATTTCTTTCCTATGCAGAATTGGTTTCTGCAGCTTCTGAGAGATGCTTCCCATGTGCCTCCTCTTCCTATCAGATACGAGTGAGTATATTAATTAACGCCACCATCCTCCTGAAGAGCTCTACAGCTCTAACCGTCCCTCATGTTTGATAGCTAGGGAGGGATATGTGCGGATGACTGGTAACAGAAGGGTTAATATAAAGGGCATGCCACTTGTTTTCAAATAATGATGGTGTTTTGCTAGGTGCACCGTGATAATATAAATACACCTGTATATATCACATCCTGTAGCAACTCATCCTGCACTGCCATCGAAAATTGAGGGGTTGGGGACTACAACTACTTGTTAGATTGATCTCCTCTCGATGTGGGCCCAACGGCCCACACCGAAACCTTGACTGCTCCCTGATCGGGGGAGCCCAACCCAACTAAGGGTTGGAGGGCCCCTCTCACACTGCACCTATAAGAGGAGAGTGGGGGCCAGGGCACAAACCACGAGGTTGACCGCCGCTGGCTCTTCCACCGTGACTCCTAACCCTAGACCGATCTAAGAGGAGGTGCAGCAAGTGACAGGAAGCTCCTCTGCCGCCACATCGACATCAACGCCACTGCATCGACCGTCGCTGACCTAGCGCAGAGGAGGACCACTGCCATGGCAGACAGGGACGAACTCGAAGGTGCTGACGGTAAACTCTAACCCTACTCTCTCCTCTTTCTCTCTGTTCTGTAGTCAGATCTTGTATTAGGACTTGACGTCAATCAATACTGCTATCTAAGATCTAGAACCCGACTACTCCTACTGTTAGTGATCCTGCAATTAATTAAACACTACTTTGTGTTGTTGTCTACAGAGGCAATTCAAAAACAACTGTCTATGTAAAATTGGTTTACAGGGTCGGACCTCTTAAGAGGTGGACATCTTGAGAGATGACAGATTAATTTGATTCTTTAAGAGCTAGCACCGCATGGATTGCTGTTGAAACTGAAAACCTTAGGAAACTAAACCTGTTTTAATTTTTTGATAGTTACAATAATTAAGAAGAATCATATAATTTCTTCAAGGACTGAATAATTAATTTATGAGTAAACAAGATAATTTTTTTTTAGAATGCTGCAAACATATCACTACTGGAAACTTGAAATTCCCTCACGGTGCACTACCGTCAGAGAAATAAAAATATCGGCATGAAAATGTACTATGGTCATAAAAAATAAAAATATCACCATGAAATTTTTTACGGTGTACTTACCGTCAGGGAAAATAAAAATACCGTTAGAGCTAGCTCAACAGGGTAATTCCAGTTTTGCCTGACGTTGGTCAGGGAATTTCAAGTTTCCAGTAGTGTATATAACTGTGGAAAACTAAAACACTGATATGGGCTGAGAATCCATAATTCAGATCAGACATTATGCCACATTATCTAATAAAAAACATGACCCTTCTCACACAGGCTAAGAAAACTCCCAAACACCTAATTTAAAAATAGATTTACGATTACCAGAAAATGATTTTAGGAGACAAACTCTAAATAGAAATGACCATGATTTCCACGATCCACCTCGTACATGGTCACTAACCTATGCTAATCCTTCACATAAAATGCATTCCATGGAGATCAGCGCCTCTGTTAATCAAGAGAGGTGCTGCACTGAAAATCTGCTAATCTATTTGTGGAGGCAGTGCCCACAATAGGCCTCCTCGATCGGAAATAAATGCTAACAGAACGATCACCTTAGACCTCTGGTAAGCCATAAACTGAGCTGCATATGCTAAAGCAACTGCCTCTTTAATTAGCTTTAGATGTTGGTTTTCTAAGGGTGCCATCTCTAGAAATCTGTTAAAATAAGTGCTATACTTAATAGAACCACCTCTGCTAAAGCGTTTCTTGGCCATATTTCCTCGACAAGGGTGCTGTTTTGGATTCTAAAAATATTTTTCCTATTTTTCAGTTTTTTTAAAAAAATCATTATCAGAGACGGGCAATATAGCCTGCCTGACTTAGTAGATTCGATTAACAGAGGTGGGGCACTTAAACCACCTGCCTCTGTTAATGAATATAAGGAGACAGTAAAACCCACCGGTTTTGCAAATGGCTCATTAACCAAAACTATTTGATAGAGGCAATCAACCAGTCTACATTTGTAATTTTGAACTGCTCAATCCGAAACTGTTTTGTACTTGTGTTTCTTTTCAGATCAACGGGTCTATGCTTTATCTAAAAAAATTCAGGACATGCTATAGCATGTCCTAGTGATTAGGTTGTCATCACCACGTTAAACTTATGCATAATTGACCACATGGCACATGATCCTTCAATGGTGGCTGGAGATGGAAAGAGGAGCCATGGACACACAAGTGCAGAACACTGGGTTCGAGTTGGTGTGAAGAATGAGAGGCCACTGAAACCGTGGCGAGACAAGGACAAAGCTTTGCCCATGGCTAGTAGTGTGGAAATGTGTTGCCTACGGGGGCTAGTAGTGTGGAAATGAGTTAGTCTCCCATACACGAATACCAATAAACAATTGGCAAGACCCCAATAAGAGAATGGAATCCACATATATATGGATTTAACTATAGAACTTGCCCGGTGCATAGTATTGTGCAGTGGTGGAGGACGGATGAAGGATTGGTGAGTAGCAGTACACAGTACCAAGGCTAATGGAACCAAAATGCACTAGTACAACATTGGAATATTGAAGATGTGACAGTGGCCAGGCCTTGCCATGTAGAAGCTCCGCCACTGGTATTGTGTGTTATGCTATTATTTCGAAAGAACGACAATCAAATTACTAGATGTATAATGTCAATGAATATAGAATCCATGCATTTGAGAATTGTCCCCAAAGATAACAGCAGCATCCATTGTGTTGAATGTCGCTGAATATAGAATCAATCCATTAGAAAATTCGATGAAAGCCGACCAAAAATTGTTTCTAATACGGCTTAGATCTTGGCCTATTTTAGTTTTTATTTTATTTTTTTTGTCCCAGCAGAGTCGGATCAACCAGCCCATGGTGATAATTGAGTTTCTATTATGTAATACCTGTAATACTCATGTGCCTATCTATTATTCAAAGCAGAGTACTGATGGGATCATGACGCATGATAGATCACTACTGCAGACGGGTTCTTTGCCGAGTGCCCCGGCACTCGGCAAAGGCGTAAAAACTCGGCAAAGCCTTTGCCGAGGGCTGCACTCGGCAAAAGGGCCCTCGGGAATTTTTGGTAGGCAAAGACCTCTTTGCCGAGGGCCATTTTTCGGGCACTCGGCAAAGGCTTTGCAGCGGGCTAACCACGGCGCTCGGCAAAGAAAAAAGAAGACGTCCACGGCGCCGGTTATGTTGACGGAAGATTTTTTGCGAGTGCCCCAAAGGCGGCACTCGGCAAAGACTTTTAAGTTTTTTTTGGTAATTTCTTTGCCGAGTGCCCTTCGCCCAAAGACTCGGCAAAGACATATTGGTTTTTTGGAATTTCTTTGCCGAGTGCCCCGCAACACGGCACTCGGCAAATACATTTTTACTTTTTTAGAATTTCTTTGCCGAGTGCCCTTCAGCCCAAAGACTCGGCAAAGACATATTGGTTTTTTTTGGAATTTCTTTTTGCCGAGTGCCCCGCAACACGGCACTCGGCAAAAATATTTTTTATTTTATTTTTTTGTAATTTCTTTGCCGAGTGCCCCTACCCTAGCACTTTTCTGTTTTTTAAATTATCCTTTGCCGAAAGTGCCTATACCATAGCACTCGGCAAAAGATCTAAAAATTCAAATTTTTTTTTTTTTTTCGTGTTCCATCCACACAAGCAATACATATATATATCCATCAGCACACATATATATCAACATATATATCCAAAGCACCACAATATATATCACAAACATCATCATCGTCACATATATATCACAAACAACAAAGATCCTCACAATATAACACAAAAGTCCAACAAAAGTGACATGTTCACAACAGAGTGCCACAAAGTTGCATCGCCACATGTTCATCACAAGTCACATGGTCACAATACATCAAAATAGATAACAATCGGGCACAAATCCATCGGCACATGACGACGCGCACTCCTCACCAACCCGGCCTCCGGAGACGGCGGTGGTGTAGCGTAGGTCGCATCACCAGGTGACGCATGAGCGGGATTATTAGAACCCGCCGATGGAAGCTGCACATTAAATTAGTTGCTTGTGTGAGATTGCATCAAGTAATGTAGGACTACAGTTTGAGTACTTAGAGAGAATCCTATCAAATTGCATATAGCTAGTGTGGTCTAGGTTTCTATGTTAAACAAGTAAAACACAAGCCAAAAATACTCTTTGATACTCACGGGGGGTAGCGATAGGGAGTAGCTAGAGGACTGTAGGATCCGGATCGGAATCGCACATCTACACCCGTTTTTTGCCCAAGAGCTTGCATGATGCGCATCATTTCCGCCATCTTCTTCTCCTGGGCCTCTCGCGCAGCCCGCTCGACCTTTAGCTGGGCACTTAGCTCTGCATGTACCCTATCTTGTTCTACAATACGGGCTGCAAAATTTTGCTCCAATGTTGCGATAATGCAAATCTAATTGAAGTGTTAGAATATGAACGTCACGAGATCTTTGCAGGGAATTACCTCGAGCCGGTCGACTTCGTTGAAGTGATGGACTAGGCCGTGGGCGTATGGGCTGGCCGCCGCTCGTGCTCGCGTGCTTGGATCACGCCTAGAGACGGAACGATCTTTGGAGTCGATGGCGCCGTCTGCAATCCATAGCCGGCCGTGCTTCTTCCCTCCTCCGAGCCTCATGATGGCAGTGGCATCAATAGGCTCGGAGCGCACGTCGTAGTCTGGCCCATGGAGCTCTCGTACCGCCGACGTGTACTCCTGGACTTTAGTGTACACGTTCGGGTCGGAGTACGACTCGGGCGGGGCAGCCGGGTCGAAGGAGACGGAGGACACCTTGCCCATGTGGGACATAGCCCACGCCGAGAACTCGAGACCCTCCTCGTGCGGGTGCGCAGCCTCCTCGTGAGAAAGTCAAAAAGATAGTGAGAGAGCGAGGCATAATTATGCGTCAAAATAGATAAACGAAATCACTTACGTAGGCTTGTTTGAATGCGGGGAGGCTTCGGCCGCCTTGATGGTGAGTGGGACCTTGCTCGGCAGCACGCCGGGCTCGGGGCGAGCCTCGTGCTTCTCCATATAGCTTGCCGTGAACCACCTGTCCACAATCATGGTCCAAAGCACTCGATATGCTCGGCACCACCGGGGAGTCACCTACAAGTCATCGAGTATATCACATATAAGAAGATCAAATTGAACCTATTTAATCTAAAAACAAATGAATATCAATATTATTCATATACCTCAAGGTACTGCTCCCGAGTCAGCGTCATCGTTCTTGCTTGAGTTTTGGTGAGGCTCATTCTACGCACCGATGCGTAGTAGTCAACGTGGGCCGGGACGCGGCGCCTCGTGGTGTATGTCGGTGACGTACTTCCTACAGTTTGCATGCACCGTCCGATCTGCTGGGCTTCAAGTCCTTCTTCTAGCTTGAAAAATTTCTGCAATCAAAAACGATGTGTTAGGACATTATTTTAAAAGAAGGCTTGAATTCCATAGATTGATCAATGTTGTGCGAGAGACTTACCCAAAACTCCACAAGTACCCTCCTCCTTTTGTTGCGGTAGTCGCCATCCGGGGCCAGTAGCGTGCACTGTCCCACGTGTAGGCGGCTCTGTTCGCCCCCCGGCGACAACTCCACCAAGCCGGTACCATTTCCTGCACAAAACACCCAAGATACTCGCGCGGGGTGCGTGCGGGAGTACCCGACAGAACTTTCCACGCCACAGAGAAGTGAATACGAAAATTTGTCAGTTTCTCGGGTGAGTTCGACCATATCATTTGAAGTAGTTGTGATAGCATGTATAGTTACTTACTTCTTCGCCATAGGCCGAATCACGGGGCGGTCGTGAGGAAGCGGAACGATGGAGCCACGCGGGGCCTCGGCCGGTAGACACTCGGGGGGCCTCGCCTCCCTCGTCCTCGGCCGCCTCGCCTCCCTCCTCCTCGGCCTCCTCGCCTTCCTCCTCCACTTCCTCCTCCTCCTCCACCTCCTCCTCCTCGCCTGCTTTGCTCCTCCGCCACCTCCCGTGGAGTGGGGAGACCGCCGCCTCCCTCTGTGTCCCCTGCTCCTCCTCTCGGCACCTCCCCTCGTGGGCGCCTCCCCACGACGACGACCCCTCACCTCGGAAGAGAGGGCGTGCTCTCGCGTAAGTCGAGGGCGTCTCACGTCGTGGACGGCTGCTCGCCATCTTTGATCAATCTCCCCGCAAATCACAAAGAATGAACAAGACATATTAGTACATAGATGAGATATTCAAAATAAATAAACAAGACATTAGTACACAAATGCAAATAATTGAGATTTAAAAAATGTAGTATTACATGTTTTAGGAATAATCTTCATGATTAGGATCATAGGTCTCGTCATCACTGTCTATGTTCACTCCCCTTTAGATTTGCTTTGATAGCCATCACGGAAACCTCAAGGTCTTGATCCATTTGTAGAATTTCTCTTCGGTCATCGATGTTCAAGACAAAATCGATTGCCAGGCTTTTTCCCAGTCGTTCTTCGGCCACTAGGAGGCTGCATTACTTGTTTCGATCTTCCACACAACTCTTCCGATCCACTCTAGCCTTAATGTTGTCCTTTGACTTGTCGGTGTCCATGAGAGTTCCCCAAAGTGCCTCAGCGATATTCTTTTCAGTGTGCATTACATCAATGTTATGTGGCAGAAGAAGGTCATCGAAGTATGGTAGTCTGGTCAAGCCGGACTTATGAGTCCACATATGATCCTCACCATATCCCACAAAACCACCTCCTTCTGTTGCAGCACGAGCGCATCTATCCGAAATGAACCTCGGAACCACTCTTGATGTGTGGTTTAGGATCTCTCACCCTGACACCTTTTGTAAAGTTCTTGATGTCTTGTCTGAATGGATGGTCAGAAGAGAGGAATTGATGATGCTGGTCGAACGATGAAAACTTGCTACCCTTCTTCAACCAAATGAACCTCACAGCTTCCTTGCATATTGGACATGGCATCTTCCCTTGAACACACCAAGCGCAGAACATCCCATACGCTAGGAAGTCATGCATGGAGTAGTGGTACCACACGTGCATTTTGAAGGTTGCCTTTGTAGCACGGTCATATGTCCATACCCCTTTCTCCCAAGCATCGATCAGTTCATCAATCACAGGCTCCATGTAGACACCCATATTACTCCCCGGGTGTCCAGGAATTATCAACGATAAGAACATATTATGCCGTTGAAAGGCAACGCCGGGGGGCAGATTTAGGGGGATAACAAACACCGGCCAACATGAGTATGGAGCAGCCATCATTCCATAAGGATTGAACCCATCCGTTGCGAACGCAACACGTACATTACGAGCCTCATCTGCTTTGTCACGATGTTTGTCATTGAAGTACGTCCATGCTTCAAAGATCGGCCGGATGTACCATCTTGTCGATTGTACCATTTGCCATTTTTGTGCCATGTCATCTGTTTTGCGGATTCCTCGGTCATGAAAAGCCGTTGGATCCTCGGCACGAATGGAAGGTGCCGTAAGACATTCGCGGGGATGGTAAGCTGCCTCTTCTTACCGTCACCATGGTCTACCTCCAGGTACCTAGAGGATTTGCACTTTGGACAGTACGCTGCATCCTTGTGTTCTTTCCTAAATAGGGCGCACCCTTTTCGGACAACAACGTATCTTGTCATACGGCATCTTGAGCGTCATTTAGGAGTTTCTCGACTCATACAAGTTGGGGGGGCGAAGATGAGGTTTGGGTAGCATGCCGCCAAACACACCAACATCTTATCAAAGCCTTCTCGACTCGATTCAACTCGGCCTTCAACCCCATTACGGCGTCCAATGGCATCCAAAGATAGAAACATCTGTATGCTCGTGAAGGGGTTTTACGTGTTGCCGATTCCAACATTCGATAGAAGGCCTCTGCGTTTGCCTCCGTCTCCTCCTTGTCACGTCCTTCAAATAACTCGGTTTGGTGTATGTCATCTAGCATGTCGCTACCCCAAAGATCATCATTAAAAGCCTCAAGACGTGGTCTTACCACCTCCTCTCGATACGATGGGCTTCACCATGGTGGATCCACCTATGGTAGCCCGGCGTATAACCATTGTGTACAAGATGTTTGCCCATGGTGTCCTTGTTCACCCTTCTCGTGTTGTCACAATGACTGCAGGGACACCAGACTAAAGAATGCCCTTTAGCTTTACCCTCCCTAAATGCATGTTGCAAGAAGCCATCTGTCCTCCTCACCCAGTCCAAGTCATAATCGGTCCGGCTTCTACGGCCCGTGTGCATCCACTGACGGTCCTCCATCCTTTCATATATACATCAACGACTAATGTGACAATAAATTACAGCTACGTGGTGTTTATACTGTCTAATAGGTGTGGATAGGTCCTAATCCCACCCGCGGATGTGTAGATGAGGTTAGTTTCCATGGTTCACTCTGTCCCGAAAGTCGGGAATTTTGGCAGCACCTCCCGCCGTTCTCCCGATACACGCCCCGCAAGGGAGAGTATCCGGAGAACAACCGAGAGGTGATGCCGAAAAGTCCGTTTCGCAACGGAGTGAACCATGGAAACTAATCTCATCTACACATCCGCTGGCTGTCCAAAAACGTGGACAATCCGAAACAGATACGGTGGGATACATGCAGTAATATGCATGCCTCCAACCGTATCTGTTTCGAACGGGAGACACCTAACTGGTTTACGCGATCTACGACAACGATACAGGAGGAGTGGATATTTATACCTAGGGTGGCGGTGGAGTCGCTAGCGGGGCAAAGGCGAGTCGGGCGTGGCGAGGCGGGGCGGTGCGGCGACACGCCCGCACCGACAAAAGGCGATCGGGGTACTCCGCCCCCCGACGGCCTCGCTGCGCAAGAGAAGAAAAAAATAACGATATAAGTTCTAAATTTTGGCGTAACCTCCCCCCTGCACGGGAGGTTTCCAAAACCTGCAAGAAAACCGCCGGCTCGATGGCCGACACCCACATTTACGGCACGAAGGCCCACACATCCACAATTAGAGGCACAAAGGCCGTCTATGACATAAACGACACGAAGGCCCACACATCCACATAAACAAGATATATATATCCGGTTCATTTGTTATTTCAATCGTAGTACATAGATGTATTGGAATGATGTCACATTTCGATCGATAATATTAAACCATAGTTACAAGTTCAACAGTTGACAAAGATGCTTTTTATTATAGATATTAGACAGGCAAATACTTCTCCCTCACTAAAGAACTATGAATCATCATCATGGTTGTAGTTGTAGACATCTAAAGCTATATATCAAGATATATGCATGTAATGCATAGCTAAAGCATGGAACCATGGACCGAGTCCGACAAATGGAAAGAAATTACATACATGCTGGAACCACGGACCGGTGTCGACGGCGTGGACGGACGGCGTCGGCGGTCGGCCGGGACGAACCGCCGGCCGGCCGGGCTAGGGCTAGGTGGGGCCTTCCTCTTCTCCTCCTCCCTTCTCTTCTTCTTCCTCCTCCTTCTCCCTTGTTCTTCTTCCTCCTCCCTTCACTCCTCCTTCACTCCTTTCGCAGAAAGCGGCGGCCGGGCCGGGGCTGGGGGCCGGGACAGCGGCCGGTCGCTGCCAAGCAGGGCACCGCCAGGCGACGCGCCGCCGGCCAGTCGCCGGCGCGAGGCGGCCGGGGCGGCGCGGGGTGGCCTTTGACGGCAGGAGGCGGCGCGGGGCGGCCGACCACGGCGCGGGCGGCCGACCACGGCGAGGATGCGCGCTGCTGCCCCCCCTCGCCCGCCGCGAAGAAGCGGCGGCGGCGCGGGGCGCCGGTGGACGCCGCTGGGACGCCGGGGCGGCGCTGGAGGGCTCGGGGCGGCGAGAGGACCCGCGACGGCCGGCCGGGCGGTGGTGGTGGCGCTCGGTGCGCGGCGAAGGGGCGGCGCGACGACGGGGCGGCGTGGACGGAGTGCGCGGCGTGGGGGAGGGAAGGAAGGAGAGAGCGAGGGGCGACCAGGCGGTCCCTGCCAACATAAACCCTAGTGGGTTTGCCGAGTGCCGCCTGGAAGCGACCTTCGGCAAAGACGCCCGATTTTTTTTTTTTTTTTTTTTCAATTTCTTTGCCGAGTGCCCAAGCCTCGGCACTCGGCAAAGAGGCCTTTGCCGAGGGCCAACCATGACACTCGGCAAATTTATTTATTTTTTTTGTTTGTTTTGGCCCCAATTTTTTTGGGGGCTCACACACATTAATTAAAAGCAAGTACTAAAATTTGGTACATTTTCAACTTTATTTGCTATATTTGATTAAATAATTTATTTTTGTTAAGTTTTTCTCAATAATTCAAATTTGAACTCTGGGGTGTATGGAAAAGAAGAATTTAATACTGCCAAAAATGTTATTCTTGCTATTTAGTGTATGTTGAGTGCCTATCCATGAACTCACATCAAATATCCAAGATCTTGTTCACGTAATATGACGAGGAACTTGCTAGAAAAGTGGTTCGAAATTATATAAAATGCATACGAAGTCGAAATTCACGAAACTTGACGCGGTGCCATGTTATGATATGTGTAAGCTGTGGTAAAAAATTGAGAAGATTTCGGGACAGTTGTGGCGTCGGATACCTAAAACCCGGAGATTTCCTCTGTCATCACATGTGATATCATGTGAGGATGTCTGCGTTTCAGATACCCGATGTCACAACTTACTCGGAACTCACTCAATTTTTTGTCACAGCATACACATGCGATGACATGACACCTCGACGAGTTTCGTGATTTTTTAACTTCAAATGGATTTTATTTATTTTTGAACCACTTTTTCGAAAAATTTCTCGTCATGTTATGTGAATAAGATGTTTGAAATTTGATGTGATTTCATGAATTGGGACTCAACATATACCAACTACCATGAATAATATTTTACAAAGCATTAATTTCTATTTTTTCATTCACCTGCGATTCACATTTGAAATATTAAAAATAAATCAACTAAAGACAATAAATCAATAAACAACACTAAGAAAATCAAAATTAGCCCAAATTTGAAATTCTAGTTTTAAATAATATAATATGGGCCCACAAAAAAACTGAAAGCAAAAAAACAAAAAACAAAAAATTGTTTGCCGAGTGCTAAGTCAAAGGCACTCGGCAAAGATAATAAAAAAAATAAAAAAAAATCTTTGCCGAAGTCTTTGTCTTTGCGAGGCACTCGGCAAAAAAAAAATGTGTAAAAAAAATAAAAAATCTTTGCCGAGTGCTTGGTGTTGGGCACTCGGCAAAGAATATATATACATTTTTTTCAAGAAAATCTTTGCCGGGGCTTGACGATAGGCGCTCGGCAAAGGTTTACTGGCGTCACCTCCGTCATATTTTGCCGAGGGTCCTACCTTTGCCGAGCGTCGGGCCCTCGGTAAAGACCTAATTTTGCCGAGTGGAACCCTTTGCCGAAGCGCCGACCCTCGGCGAGAGAATTCTTTTGCCGAGTGTCCCTATTTGCCGAGTGCTGGCCCTCGGCAAAGAGTTCTTTGCCGAGTGCCCGATTTGTGGCACTCGGCAAAGACATTTACCCCGGCAAAGATGTTGTTTCCAGGTAGTGGATGTATCACACCGTCCTTCTATCTCGACACCCCGGTATTAGTATTTAAATACTACCACGAATGTTCTTTTGATTTGCAGCCATATTATTTTGTTTCTAAATAAAATATATGGGTTTTTGAACCATGTTTATTTTTTATCATTTTCATATTTAAAGAGAACCCAAAATCTGTCTAGTCAATAAGGATTCCATTTTCCACAGTAGCACACCGTGGGCTCATATACAAGACCGTGGGCTGAGGTTCTTGACAGAGACAAGGTCATACAAGCAGTGAGCCACCAAAAGGAAGATGGACTATTTTTTCAATGGCAATGAACCAAACAGCATCACATTTCCCACATCTGGGTGGATTGTGACAGATTTTGGGTTCTCTTTAAATATGAGAAGGATCGGACATAGCAGCATACAAGATCGGACATGTGGGCTCTATGCCGCTCATATCTGCTTCCCACATGCCTCCTCTCCCCACTACACAATATTGATGTCATAAATTTCTCACTTCTTGCAATTTCCTCTTGTATGTTTATCCTTGTTAGTATATGTCATTTAAGTAGCTTATAGTTTTGGGTGTGCCAAGAAGATTGAAAAATAACCTCTTTATAAACAGAAAGGCCACGCCAATGGTAGGAGGCAGTATTATAGAGAGTCCAGTCTGTTTCACTCCCAATTCTTGTTCTGAATTAAAATATAAAAATAAAAAAAAACTGACCCTGGAAATAAATGATATGTGGGCCTTGCAATTTCTGTTTCTTTGAGGGTAGTCGGGCACGTTATCAACTCTGTAAATCACTCTTAGGTGTGATTCACAATGCTTTTCTGGTCTCATTTGCAACCACACTGACCGCCCCTAGAAATGTTTCTAAGATGGTTACACTGAAATTTCAAGTCGGTTAAGCACAAGATTTGATAGTTTCTCTCCAACCATTTCATGGGACAGCTTGAATTACAGCCACCATAAAAATACAGTACCTCTAAAATTGTTTTTATTGTACTACAAATTTTAGATATTTAACCATGTTTTAAAAAAAAAAAAAATCGTGGTGCCTATTTTTTATAGTGATATAAATTTTAAGTGTTCAGCTAAAAAAATTTAAACAAGAATTCGAAGGAAGAATATCATTAGTATAAAATTTAAGTTGTCACGGTGGCTAGTTTGTTTATTTAAATTTTAATATAAAAGGCTAAATTTTAATTTGTGAATGCCGGCAGGTTGTTCAAAACATTAACTACATCCACTACACCACAACCCCGAGATTAGCGGTGGACGATCTGACGCTAAAAGCGCTTATAGAAACAGATGATCTGTCGCTAAAAAGTTTTACCGTCAGATTCCTGCAGCCGGTGAAAGTCCTGCCGGTAAAAATCTTTAGCGGCAGACAGGATTTTTACCGACAGACAATCTGTTGCCCAAAATATTTATAGCGACAGACAGTTCATTACTACTTTTTAGTGGCGGATGCTTTGTTTCCAGACATATACCGTCGATCATCCAATGCTCCATCTATTTATAGCGTCCGATTGTTTAACAGACAATATAAATATGCAAAAAAAAATAATTGCAATTAGAAATCATTTAGCACATCAAATCAACATTCAAGCCTAATGTCCAGCACATAATAAAGATATAGAAACAGATACATCACATCATGAAAGTCAGTATATATAATAATCTGTCTTGCACACAATTTCAATGATCCACCAAAGTGAGGCACCAAAAGATTACATCAATGCACATCCCAGCAAGCAATACTAGTATTTTGTGTTCAACATACTAAGGTTTGTGCACATAATCATTTCTACTTAACTCAGACCAAAAGCAATTGCTTGTCAACACTAAAGCATATCCACCAGGTTATGTGGAGAACCACTTTCTAGAAACTCAAGCCAAAGAGTAGCTCTAGCGCCCAGCACTTCCTGAAATATATAACCATATAAATATAAGGTAAGTAGAGAAAATATGTAAAGCTGCTATACAATTGTAATCAGAAGTATTAGACAACCAACCCCAACGCTTCCTTAAAAAGAGAATATGTAATCACAAATATGATATGTCAAATAGAAGTACAGTTAAGCTTGCTATCTTATTTAGTTCAGTATACCGAAATATTGACAATGCTCTGGTGTTTAAACACCACTAATTGAGAAATTGAATGATACAGTATGACAAATAACAAGAAAATATGTATTTTAGTGATGATATTAGTTATGAAGTGATATGGGATGCTATTTTTGTCAGGTTGCTAGGCTAAGTGCCTAGAGTAATTTGGATAAAGCTAAGAGTATAGTACAGTAGCAACCAAGTGTAGACATCAGCATAGTTGTTTGCTTGATTTGGTTCAGTACAGTACAGTAGCAGCAGCAATATAGCATTTGAGTGCTGCATTGGGATAATTTCAGATTTATTGGCGAATAGAGCTGCAGCAATAGAGCGAAAGAGCAGCCAACTTGGTAAATTTCAGATTTATTGGCTATTTTGGATAAATTATATACTCTACTTTCTCTCAGCGATGTCTTACATTATGTTAGACTTGGTGGCAGCAGTAATAGAGCACTTGAATGCTCAATTTAGTGCCAAATGAGTGTTGGATTTAGTCACTAAGTTTTCACAAGTTGTCACTAGGTTTGTACACAGTCTGAATGTCAATTTAGGGACATACCTGCACTGCCCTTGAGAGGCGTAGATGCCTCTTTACATTCCTTCTTCTTGTATTCTTTTACCTATCAAGATGTGTTTAATTAGGAACATCGGTCATGCATCGATCATGGACCAAACAAATATGAAAATTATGTCAAGACTAGCTTATTACTTTATTGTATGGCCATCACATATCACAAATGTGTTTAATTAGGAACATCGGTCATATCAAGTTGTATGGTCATGCATTGATCATAGACCAAACCAATATGAAAATTATTCCAAGTTGTGTACCCTTTTAGAAATCCATCACATATCAAGTGCTCTCGTATCTCACTTGAGTCTCCAAAATGGGTTAATACACTCTCTGCAAGGGCATAGTATCTTGTCCCCTACCGCTGAATTTCTAAATGCAAAGCTAGGAAACTGTTGATCCCTTGTAAATATGCCTTTATGTGCCTAGCATCACTATTGATCCATGTTTTATCCATTACTCTTTATGGGGACTGAGCATGTACCTGTAGTACTTGAATGTTGAATCTGTTGACTGCAAACAATGAGAAGAGAACATGCAAGCAATCTGTTGACTGCAACTCGCTGTGCAGTGGGCTAGCTCCACAATACTTTCACCTAGGAGGCTGAAATGAATTAGAAACAATAAATCCATTATGCATGCTTGTAACAATGGAAAACAACAATCACTTAATATACTAAATATAGGCTTCAGTAGCTAGCAAAAAGAATGATGCACATAAGGGCAGCATGTTCAGAAAGCATGGAAATTGATTTCTTCAGCAGCTAGCAAAAAAAAATGATGCAGAAAGCTGCATATGTGATGCAGCCTCAAAATTGGTATACATACATTTAGAACTCAATAGTTAATTTGGGGCGTGGAATTCTTAGGATGGTTGTTGAGTAAGAAACAAATATAGGAGCCCCAAAAAATTCCCAGAATTATTTTAGGCTTACAGTAAGAACAAGTATGTACACCCCTGATTATTTTTTGGAACGGTTCGAGTAAAAAGGAAACATGAGAATCAATATGTTAAGCTTTGACTCTTGCTGAAAATGAACTGCTGATATGACTATCGCTGAAAATGAACTGCTACACTGAAAAAAGATCTCAGTTTTAGTGCTCAGAATAGATCCAATATATACATTCTGGTGACAAGGGCTGAACCCCTGGAGCGTCTTTACCACACCCAATGATTGAAAGCATGTATAGCAATGGATATGTTTAAGAAACAACATTTTCTTATCAAGAAGAAAAAAGGCAGCAAAGCCTAAGCATGTATACTTACACTGGCTACACAAGTCTGACGCTAAAACATCATTTTCTTATCATGTGCTCTCGTATCTCACTTGAATCTCTCCAAAATGAGTTAATACTTTTGCAAGGGCATAATATCTTCTCCCCTACGCTGAATTTCTAAATGCAAAAGCTAGGAAACTGTTGACCCCTTGTAAATATGCCTTTGTGTGCCTAGCATCACTATTGTTCTAGGTTTAATCCATGAGTCTGTAGAAGTGAGAATATACCTGCAGTACTTGGATAGGTTGACAACAATCAAGCTCGTCTGGTTTAGTGGGCCAGATCCAGAATGCTTTCACTCAAGGGAGCTGAAATAAATCAGAAAGAACAAATCAATGCAACTGCTGCACAGAATCACCAATCAGTTCCAGTGTGGTGTAGAGGTGGCAGGTGCCTTGTGGCAGCTGGTGCGGTGGCGCCTGACAGCCAGCAGGGTCACATCCACCTGCTGCTTGCTGCACTGCTGCTAGGTAGTTCCAAATTTTAGAGTTCCTAAATTACTATCGTTCATTGTTTAATTGTTTGTGCTGTCGTGGCTACAACAGCATAGGAAATTGTTTTCTTATTATGTGCCAATTTTTTAGACTGAACAATGAAGCAGAAAGGCATTGAAATTATTTTTCCTCCTTCTCCTACTAATATAGTATAGCAATGGTGAGCAAGCCAACCTCCATTAGTTAGTTTAATTAGTAGCACTAGAAAAACCACATATACAGTATGATTCATTACTATTAAAATAGCAAAGACAACCAGATTTTGATGCAGACATGGAATCAAAACAAAAATGAACTATGAGCCTGAAATAACAAATTACATTTGCTCACTGCAGTATTGTATTTCATAACAGAGAGCAATTATCCATGAGTCTTTATAGGAAACGGCTTTGATGAGTCTTTAGAGGAAGCTGCTTACACATTATATCTGCACACAATGCAGTATTTCATTACATAGAGCAATTATAGATGAGATCAACAATTAATAACTGTCATTTGTATTGTCAATTTTCCTCAACGCCTCTACATTTTTTATAAAGATAAAAGGAATGCCTTTGAGTATGTGACCAATCACAAAATCTCATGAATTAATTCTGGACACTTCTACTCCTCTGTGTACCAAAAAGTATCACATAACATAGAATAGCTACAGCGTGTGGCAAGATCATGTGTGTCAATTCCAACAATCATGGTCTCAGCACCAAGATTTGTAATTTCTATTTTTAGCAAGGGAAGGATGCACTTCGATCTCTGAAGATGCAGTCTCAGATACGTAATTACAGAACTAACAATCTACAATAAATAGCTAAGAATGCTGCACAGAATCACCAATCCCCACCAAAAGAAATAAAAGAACCTTATTTTTAGCTTTCAGCAGATGAAAGAAAGACAAAGGGAAGGGCATTCATACCGATGCATCTACAGCATTCCCCACCGTTGTGTGCTTCAGGGGCCGGCGTGCTCCACCATGGCCTCCTACAGGAGGGTGGCGTGCTCCAGCTTGGGGCACCGGCGAGCTAGCAGGACCAGGGGAGGGGGTGGGCGTCCTAGAGCAGAGGAAGGACGGCCAAGAGCAGGGTGCGGGGCTCCAGCTAGGGGGCGCCGGCGAGCGGAGAACTAGGAGCATGGAGGTGAGCGGCCAGGAGGAGGAGGGCGAGCGGCTAGGAGGGAGGTCGAGGGTTCAGATATGGGGGCAGGGCAAGACGAGCTCGGATTTGGGAGGGAGGTAGAGGCCGGCGGCGAGCAGGAAATTTGGGGAAGAATGGGTGTGATTTTGGATCCAGAGGGTGGCGGCGCACGGGAGAGGAAGAACAGGAGGCGCTGCTCTTATCTGGATTGGGTCTAGGGTTTCTCTACTCATGGGGCAGACCAAAATTTGCGTCTGGTAGGTGGGTGCGCCAGTGTGCGCGTGCGAGCTATGTGGGACCCATATTTTTTAGCGACAGACTGGTTAACACTATATCTAGTTTTAGGGACAGATAGTTCACCCTTAAAAATAAATATCTATACCGACAGACCATAAATCGCTAAACGAGGAATTAGCGGCAGATAGTCTCTTATCAATCTTTAGGGACAGATCGTTTATCGATAAATATAAGTTTCAGCATCAGATATCTGACAGTAATACGGTGTTGTGGTGTAGTGATCTAAATAGTAGGGCATGAAAGTTTGGTCTTGAAATACAAATAAATGTTTATGAATCTTTACATGTAATCCACACTACGATTATAAGTAAAAAAATAATATGACACCTTATTTAATGAAGAGAGAAAATGAAAGCCAAAGAAATCGTTTGTAGATTGGAAATGATTCTGGCGAGTTGCATCCAAAAAGCCAAGAAACAAGCGTACGTCCTTGCATTCGGTGCCTACAGTGGTTTCTTCCCCAGCCTGCGCCATTATTCCTCTGTTAGGCCTTCTCTCAACTCTAGCCCTTCCGCCATTAGCTGCAGGTGGTTCAGTACCCGTTTGCAAGCCACACGAGCATCGCCTCCCCCACACACTGCAACCATGTCACCCTTGTGCAGCTCGGCTCCACCCTACAGTTCATCCCGCTGAGCCTGCCTGCTGTCCAGCCACACTCCGTGAACTGATGCCCTATGACCCGGCTGCGTGCCATAGGTTCCCTGCAGCCACACGGGTCCCGGCAATCCTGTTACGGTTGAGTACAGTAACTTTCAGTTCGAGCTCAGCGTTGATTCCCTGTTGCCACCTATTCCTATGTACCATGATAGGTTTTCCGCACCATTCCCTCTCTTTCCATACTCGACAACCCTCTTCTTCTATTCTATGTTTAGTGTGCAATGGTGAGTAAAAGGGCATTATTATATATACTATAGACAAATAAGAGTAATACAAATTTGGTGGTTGCTGACATTTACAGTTGATGGTGAGACAAGTTGTGGACAGAGGAACACTGACAAATGAAGAGAAAGCATTAGTGATGAACCTGCAGTAGGGCCCAGTGTTTATTTTTCATTTTTTCTGTTTCGCAACGCGTGTTTTTTTTTTCTAAAATGATGTCTCCAGCCATGATTTTGTCAGTATTGGAAACGATGGCTCCTCTGTCACCACTGCATTCAGCTAATGAAATTTAACAGTAATGAACATGCCGGTCCCTTCTTTACGTCTAAATTTATCTTTGGCGAGTAGGCACGTGAGGCTGCTGTGGGCAATCTGTGATTAACAGAGACCCTCTGGCACACTCTACTTATGTAGTAATATATTCAATTCATAGGTCAATAACGTGTCCCACTGTTCTATTTTGTAATTTGCCAGCTGCACCTATATATGTTACTGATGTAGTAAATTTAATTTACAAATGTTTCATCTCTAAAGGCAACACACGTGGAAAGCATGGTGTTTTAGTTTTGATATTGCACCTCAAAACTGATAGAATGTTATACATATGATACCGTGATATAATTAATATTTTCCATAGCAAACTTATGATTTGTAGATATTCCCTCGTCACTAGATAAACGCCGCTTCACTCCCCAAGAAACAACTACCGGCAATTTTAATAAATAATTAATATTATCGATTAGTATCATAATTAGTATCATCGGAAAGATCTTTGGATCTAGTTTTTTAACAAAATTATTTGAGAATATAAATATTACACGCATTTTCTACAAATCAAGTCAAATTTGTGGCACGCATCCCATAGTGACACTTATTTAGAGATGGAGGGAGTATATAACAAATATTCTTCAGTTTTTTTATTATAGGTTTGATAACCTTATTGTCTAAATACACTGTGACAGAAAAGCCTATTGGTGACGCCCCTATCCATGACACAGAAAGAAAACGCGCCACTAATAGATTATGGGTGACGCGTTTAGGTAGGCGCGTCACCAATTAGTAGCTGCCCACGTTCCAGAACGTCTGGCGTCACTAATAACTGATTATTGGTGACGCGTGGTGGCTAGACGCGTCACCTATAACGTTCGTGACGCGTATTTTTTAGGAGCGTCACCAATAGTAGGACCTATTAGTGACGAGGATTTTAACGACGCGTCACTAGCAGTGATGGTGACACCTTTTATTAACACGTGTCACAAATATAGAAACATATATGACATGGGTGGGCCTACAGTGATTCAATGGCCCAATGAAGCTGATTGGCCAATAGGCCCAAAATCGTCTCGTCTTCTCTGTCTTGCTCACGCACGGGAGGTTGCTCGGCTTGTTTGTCGCTCAGTGTTTCTTTCTCCAGACTCCACTCCCCATTCCCTAAACCCTAACTCAACTTCTCAAGGCGGCGTGTGGTGGCGGCGGACCAGAGACACGGGCGGGCGGCGCGGCGGCAGCGGTGGCGGCGAACGGCAAACTGGAAGCATGGCCGCAGGGCCGGCCGAGTGGCGGGCATTGTTGTGCTAGGCGCAGCGCAGCGGCCAGCGGAGCGGCGCTGGCAGGGCACCACCAGGACCCCGCGCACATGGCTGGCACAGGCAGGGTAGGTGCAGCCGGCGACCGAACAGGGACTCGGGGACCAGCCAGCTTCCACCAACCTGCAACCAGCGAGCCAGCAGCACAGAAGCTGTGAACTGCTAAACTATAAGTCGAATTCAGTCTCCCCAAATTCTAAATTCCTATTTAATTTGTTACTTATTCCTCTCAATAGCAATTTGTCTCCAAAGTATTTAGTCTAGTCTCGTAATTTAATTATAGGTCACAAACCGAAGGCTGGAAGTATGGTTTTCCTGAGTGTTCGGGCATGTACAGAAAGAGGAAGAGATCTAGTGCAGTAGATGTGGAAGCGATAGCAGCTCAACTGAGACAAGAAGTTACAGCTCAAGTCAAAGAAGAAGTGACAGCCTAGGTTAGGAAAGAGGTTACACAGGATGTCATGTCCTATCTTGCAGACCAAGGCTTGTTGGTAAGGCCACCACCTTCTAGGTCCCCGAGTCCTGCCCACGGACGAAGGAGCAGCTGTGCCTCTGCCTCCAATACTGCTGCAAACGAATCGGAGTTGGGGCCCAATTCATGTGACCCGGATACTATTGATCTTCTTAAAGAGCCAACCGAATGTTGCCTTGTAGCGAACATTAGAGGCTTGCGAGCTGTGGTTGCAGAGGGTCGGCTATTTCCAAAGGAGTTTAATGTACAATCAGTCCCAATAGAATATGACCATGCAGTAGTCCAAGTGGAATATGTACATTCGGGTTATGAGGATTTTGTGCTACAGATACGCCCTGCTGATGATGTAAAAACACTTAGAGAAGCTCTACTACAGAGAATACAGTGGCCGAGGCTTCACATTTTTGTCAAGCAACCATCAGTCCAGCCAACACTATCTCAACCAAATGAGAACACAAAGAGTGCTTCAAACTCAAAGGGCACTGGTGCTTTAATTTCTACAAAGCTACTTTCTAGGGCCAATTCAAATGCCTCAAACCATTGATCTCCTGAAACATCTGATGGAACAAAGAGTGTGCCAAAGGAGCCTAATGCAGCCAATCCTTCAAAAAATCCTAAGAGTTCAGAGAAGAAGGTTGTTGCTACCACTAAGCCGCCCATGCAACACAGAGTGGCTAGTAAGGCTGCTCTAGAGAGTGTCAAGCCATCCATGCAGCGAAAAGTAGAAGGGAAAATTGCTGGAGGGAGTGGAAAGACAAACACAAATCAAAACGGTATATTTGTTTTTACACATAATCAATACTATCTTGTTGCTTCTTGTTATACAAGTTAGCTGACTATTATGTAACAAGTTAGCAAATTGAATGATATAGGGCAAACACCAAAATGGTGCCTGTAAATAGACTGCTTTAAAGCCATTCCTGTTAAAGCCATGCTGATTCTTATAGTCTTCCTGTTAAAGCCATACTGATTCAAATCTAAAAACATGTTATTCTTATTTTTAGGTCACTGCTTGTAGAAGCTAAAAGTAAGAACATTTCTGTGGGCTTTCTTGATCCACAACTGATGTCACTGGACAGCATAGAGTTTGACAGAGCAGCTGTTCTACAATATGTGCATAAGGCCTTCACCAAACATACTACCAAAGACTTCATATTGTTTGCCCGCAACTCTGGCGGCTCAGCTAGTTGTAATTGGATCACTATCATAATAGTTCAAAAGTGGAGTAAGGTCATATACCTTGATCCCAACAAATCTGTAAACCAAGATTTCAGCATGTTAAGATTGTTGATTGATGAGTGAGTTGCTTGTCTATTTACTAGTGACTTGTTTCATAAATGCCAATGTCATTGAACAAATAGAATGAGCCATATATGTGTGTCTCTTGCATGCAGGGCTTTTGTGACACACACAAGCAAGATGAAAGACAGACCACAGCCATTGACACATGCTACTAAATATGGGGTAAGTGCTTCCAACAATAAAATTCAGTAGTGTGCCTCTAGTATATTTAGCATTGTGTTCAACTTTCATTTTCAAATGATTGTGTGTTCTATATATATATTTGTCCCAGTACCAGCAAACTGGATCTAGCAAGTTCTTCGGATTTTATACTGCACACAACATGCTTTAAGCTATGAAGAAGACAAACTTGGAATACTCTGAGATATATGTGTTGCTGGTCACCTCTCAACTTCTAATATCAGTTCATCTCATTGCCTTGTTGCTTGCCTGTACTTTATAGTTCATAGAAGCAGATATATGCCTCCATTTTTCTCTCTTATGTCTGCAATCATAGTCACATTACCTTAATACAGGAATTTGAAGTGTTGACGACGCCCATCGACCAGCGTCCAATTAGAGAAAGGCTGTCCAAGTTCTTAGTGGAACAAGTCATCGACAAGAAAGGAGAGTTCCATCATCCTACAAGTTAAAGCACCTGAGCATCCATGCTACTGTTGCTAAGGTAATTAGGCCTAAAACTATACTTCATTTGAACATCCATGCTCTGAGGTACATGTATTTGTTTTGATAGCTTTTTCTCAGTTTGTTACAAAAAAGGTATCAGCTTAGCAAGTGTCCCTAGATCCTATGTGTTACTGACTTTACTGTACTTCATTACCCTTGTTGCCTCTGAAACTAAACTGATGAGAATTGAGCCTTGAGCCAATCTATTTTGAATTGGAGACTGATTGCCTGGGACCTTAAGCATGTTATCCATTTTGAAGTTCACTATGCTTCTCTTCATATTTTTCTTGCTATCTGACAATCATATGTTGCTGTCTATGTATCATGATGTGCTGCTGCTTGGATAACCAAAGGTGATTTTTCGTGTTCCTCTATCAGCCATGGCAGTAGCAGAAGCGCATGATTTTTGTTTCCATTTCAGTGTGTCAGCAGCTAGCAAGTACAAAGCTTAAACGTGATATTCTATTTGCTTTTGCAATTGATTAGAGAGGCAGTGTCTAGTTCTTGCCTAGCAGCCGTGCGTGCACTTCTGTGATTTTCTGGATGTTTTACTTATAAATAGGAATCATTCTTTTGCACCCCTGGTATCTAATTTTCTTGTTGTGCCTGCAACAGCTTCTCATGGATCCCATGCAACTGGTGTGAAGAGCATGGGAGGACATATGGCCATGACGTGTGTGCGCACGAAGCATCAAGGGTTGAAGGCGACTATTTTCCCAAGTAGAAGGATGTTATGTGATGTAATGTGTTAAATGAATCAACTGAGACATGTGTATTGTGAATCAATGATGACTTATATATATAAATTATCTTATGTGAATCTATATGTGTACACACACACACACACACACATATATATATATATATATATATAGGGTGCATTTTCTATACTCCCGGGAGTAGTTACTCCCATCTTCAAAACAACATATTGCGTATGTGTTTATACTTGTTTATCACTTTGAGTATGTTTATATACTCATACTAAGATATTTCAAATCTTCCTACGCGAAAAAAATTTTAAAGAAACCCATACTTTTAATATATTAAAAAATATCACTGACTGTAGTATATAAAATAAGTATAACCATATACTCTATGTTTGCATACATACTTGACATATATACTACCATAGATGGTCTAGTATGATCATATACTTCATGTACGTACACTTTGTTCGGTCATATATACCTTAAATCTTGAGATATTAACATGAGAGTAGCTACTCCCTAGGAGTACGGAATAATTGTCCTATATATATATATATATATATCCTATATATATATATATATATATATATATATATATATATATATGTGTGTGTGTGTGTGTGCGCGTCTGATGATCTATTGTATGTGTGAGAATTATAAGCTGCTATTCGATGTTGAGCCCTGCGCGAAGTGAGGCAACAAGAGCCAGCGCACAGATGGAGAGAATCAGAGCGAAGCAGGGGCGAGATGGAAATTGGCAGCGGCGGCGCAAGGGATCCCGACTAGAAGAGGAAGAAACGAGACGAGTCTCCCCATCGCTAATTCTGTCGTTTCATAGCGCATTGGTGCGAGCGAACAACTCCGTTTCTTTGTGCAGAAACGGCTTCTCTGATTTGTCTTCTCTTTCCGTAATAAAGGTACAACAAATTGCTATGTTGTCAAGATAATTAATATAGATAGAAACTACCATCAATGCTCCATTGGACTGCCCTATAAATATGCAGTCAGGTTGGTCAACAGTTATCCATTTTGCATGTTCCTGGTGCACACACAATTTATTTGCCATGTTCTCTTGGACCATGTCATATGATGATTAAAGTAACCAGCGAACAATAATATTCCTGGTTGTGAGTGATGTGTAGTATAAACAAGGCATCGGACGATTCATACGGGGCAGCATGGCCCTGCAGCCCTGCACCGTAGCAATCACTACTTCACCACTCTAAACCGGGCCCAAAAAGCAGTATTTTTTTTTTTAGAAAAAACGTCTATGTGATTATGTTAATTTATCAGGAATTGCAGACCTACCAAACTATGGAGATCCAGTAAACTTGCAATGATCTAAATTTATTCTGACATTTCCAGTGACATGAAACTGAATTTCTGAACAACAGGAAATCTAATTGCGTTTGCTTGTGCAAGAAACAATGTGCCAGTGCAGGCACGGCCATGCAAAAACAGTGAGCATGAAACAAAGTATATTTCACTGACAAACACTATGTAGCTGCCTGCCATCTAAATAAATCAAACATTTTGCCGTCCTAAAAAAATCATTTAATGTGACATGATTTGATTACATAAACTTTGCTAACTCAAATGCATACTGCAAATATTTGATTTTCGACAAACAGTAGGGAAAGTGCAGTAACTGGTAACCAAATAAAGGAAGCTGTGAGCATATATAGCAGTGGGCTGAGCAGATAATGGCTACCACACGAACAAGCAAGAAGATGAATGGAAATCAGCGGGAAAACTACCACGTCATGAGATTGAAGTTCACAAGTTCCTTCCTTCTGGCTGTGTCCTTTTTAAAGGAAGATTTCAAGCTTGACAAATGTTTAATTTATTTTAGAGTAAAATGCATGAATAGTCCATTAACTTGTAACGCTATGTCGATTTGGTCCATCAGGTTTGAAAATACATTTTTGGGTCCATAATCTTGATTTGTGGTGCATCAATAGTCCAGATGACGTCATCAAAGTTTGAAAATGCATTTTTTGGTCCATAACCTTGATTTGTGGTGCATCAATAGTCTAGATGACGTCATCAAAGTTTTTTGTCGCTCATAAGTCGCGCCGTGGCAGCCGAGGTGGCCCAGACAAGTCGCGCGGCACATGTGCCTGTGCTTGGAGGCGGTCTTTTCGCAAAAAAACCCCTGAATCATGCAATAGAATAGTAGACACGTGCGTTCATGCTTGCAGTGCAGCACCTGCGATCATCAGCTAGCTTAGCTTAGCTAGGTGAGCCGGCACACCACCGGCTTCCACGTGGAGACGGAGTAGAGCGGCTTGCGGTGCCAGCAGAAGAAGAAGGCCTCGCCATGGGCGTCGTGGGCCACCTGGTACGCGTAGTTCCCGCCGGCGCCAGCGCTGCCCCACCCGCAGCTCTGCAGCAGCTTCCGCGCCTCCATCATCCCCGCGTAGCTGAGCCCGACGCACTCCATCCCGGCGGCCTCTATCCTCCTCGCCCAATGCGCCAGCCGCTCGCGCCTCCATCCCGGTTCGCCTGCGCCCGCCGAGCGCTCAAGAAGTCGAACAGCGACGCGTAGTAGTTGAGCACCTCCTCAACCGCTCCAGGAACGTCGCCGCGTTGTGGTTCGCCTCCGCTCCACCACCACCATGATCTTCGGGCGACAGCGACGCACCGCTGCGCAGGAAGCTCCCAGCCGGCGCCGCCGGCCTTTCTGCCCTCTGCTGCTGATGGTGCTGGTGCGCCGGCGACAGAGACGACGATCGCGATGGCGAGATGGAGAGCACCGCCGACGATGAGTTCGGGCTCAGCCTGCAGCCGCGTGTTGAAACTCGGCTCCAGCAGCTTCGCCGGCTGCCGGGGCTGGACCGCGATGATCTGCACGGGGTCGGGAAGCTGCTGCCGGGGCGTGGCCCTGCCCTGCCGTCGGCGGTGTCGCCGGCTGCCAGGACGCGTGTGGCTGCTGCGCCACGGCGCTGACGGCCAGCGCCTCGCCGGACCGCACGCGGAGGACGTTCGAGAGAGAGAGAGACAGAGGAGAGCGAGCGAGAGAGGAGGACCTATCCGGGGCCTTTTTGCGAATATACCGCGTCCCAACAGCATCACGTGCGCCGCCCATGAGCTCCTCGCCGCCTCGCCTGCCACGGCGCGACTTCTGAGCGACAAAAAACTTTGATGACGTCATCTGGACTATTGATGCACCACAAATCAAGGTTATGGACCTAAAAATGCATTTTCAAACTTTGATGACGTCATCTGGACTATTGATGCACCACAAATCAAGGTTATGGACCCAAAAATGCATTTTCAAACCTGATGGACCAAATCGACACAGCATTACAAGTTAATGGACTATTTATGCATTTTACTTAGAACTTGATAGTCAAGGATTGTTAACGTACTGTGGTCATTAATTGCTGTGTTGGACCCGGCGTCTTGCATGGTACGTACTTTGGTGAATGAGATACCATTCACAGCAAAATCAACGATATGTTTGAAACATGATAGCCATTGTCAAAAGTACCTCATGGAAATTACCATGCAAACTTCTATTGAGGAACATTTTCAAATCTTAGAACCCTGCTATTCGATGGATGTGATCTGAGTGATGACTTCGAAACACTAGGACACTTTTTGTAAGAACCCTCCTAGCCTGGAAAAGCTGATGATGAGTAAGTAATAAAACAGGTTTAGCAGAGGGAACATCTGTGTTAATCCATGATATTTTCAAGAAAACCAGCAAACCTGTCGATGAGAGGCCTGCTGAGCCCATCGACATGTGGCCACCTTGCCTCGTCTTAATGCACTGCACCACCATTGTCCCATGGCACCACGAACCTTGATGGATCCACCACACCTTTCCTCGTCTTAATGCACTACTGTACCCCCACCTGGATCTGCCACCTCAGGCCATTCTTGTAACCAGCAGTTGAATGGTTGTGACAAACTCTATGTGAATAATTGACGGGGTCGAAGTGAAGCGCTTTATGATCATATTTTTAAATGCAAGTCCTCACCGAAGCACAGATCTTAACGATGCAGATGGTGTAACAGCGAACGGGAGTTCATAACTCTGAAGCGTTCTCTATGATCCTAAATGATGCAGTTGTCGACGCGTGGCATCAAAAGGCTTCAACTTCAGCCTTATATAGGTAGATGGATCGGTAAGGCGCCAAAATCTCGGCTCTTGTACAGGTTGTTGCCAACATAGATAGATCGGGATGAACAAGATATGGTAGCTACGATACTGTGGAACTGGATTCTCATGCCTGCCCAGTTCAGTGACCGTAGTGTATCCAAGACAAGGAATAACTATTCAATCCTGGTAGGTTGAAAACGCGAGTTCAAGTACATGGGCTTGAAACGTGATTTGGCCAACATAAATATGACTTGTGGCCCTCTCACCATGTCCACCCTAGTAAGTTGCAACTTGGGCTCTCGCTAACGGCTGCTTGTTCCGGCTTTCCTCCAGTCTTGAGCACACAAGCTACGTTTTCCAAGTCTGTGGTGATGCCAGCTTGAGGTACTGAAGCAGCTCAGGGGCTGGCGGGCACTTGCAAATACCATCAGGCTAGGCACGGATTCCTGTTTGCCTACTATTCCAATGTTACCATGTTCCGCAACGTTGATATACTTATTCCTCTAGTGTTTGCCTATTTGGTCTGGAATGTCGGTAACGAAGCACTCTGCATGGTATATATGGCATTGAAATAATAGTGGAAACTTGTTAGGTGCAGATATATTTACAATTGATGGTGACAGAGTCTGTACAACGCAAAGGGATAGTCTTGTTTAACATTATCAGCCATTGAATATACAACTATACGAGAATAATTTTACTCCAGTAGGGCAAAAATGATTATTGCTCATGATAAAAGACAATATTCAAGCCAGTTCAAAAATATTTTTCCTGGCGTGTCTATTTTTTATGGTTATTGTGTAAACCAACAGGATAATTATAATTACCTTGACAGTTCTTAGAAACAACATAGGAAAATTAAAACGAACAAGATAGTTCTTATTTAACCCATGAGAGCAGGTAACTGACAGGATAAATAATTATTCTGTCAATTTGTTCATAACACAGATAAATTTTGTATTGTTCTTTTAGTTTACATATTTCCCTATCAGTTATGAAGACGGCAAGCTGAGAGAGAGTTTTGGGGCTCCTTTTTGAGTTGGAATCATTCATTAAAATTTTAACACCTGAATTTTTTAACGATGTAAGATGTAAAATGTCAAGTGGCGCAGAAATGTAATTCTAAGTTTGCTCTTGCAATTTCTGAATGACCAGACTCTAACGTAGGACGAAACATGCAAATGGGTTTTTGAGTCGCTCAGTCAATATAGTGAACCCTTTGGTCAGAATTTGTTTTTGTACCGATCGAACAGTATCATGGCAATGCGGGACTCTGGAATTCTAAAGGAAAGGATCCGCAGGGTGATCGAGTGTCATGGACAGGGTTATGAATTTTGACCCTCTACCACAAACGCATTAACAAAGGCAGGAATGTGGGAAGCTACAAAAGGCAGTGAGATGTGAGTCCTTGAGGGCAATGTATCAACAAAAAATATGTTGGTTTTCTCTGTATCTCTCACATATTCAGCCCATCCGTACGTCACGGACAGGGGTCATCTGAGTTGTGTCATAGGATCTATCATTGGCGTTGGTTATCAGCCACGGCAGCAGTTTGTTGTGCCAGTGGACCTGCAACTCGTTCTTGCAGGACAGGCAAAAAGAATTGTGGGCATGATACAATCAAACATGTAGGGTAAGAGGCTTTCAAAGGTGTAGGACTTAGGTGCAACTAAAATTTCCACTCAGACTTCGGTGCAACCACGCAGAATCTCTGCTCGTGCCATCATACTGTCAGAGCATTTCTATTTTAGGCGATTGTCCGCCGCTCGTTGGACATTATGTACCCAACTTTGACACAATTCCAGTTAACTACAGTTTTAATTTGCCAATAGTTGCATTCGTTAAGCCTCTACTCCCTTTTCAATGAAACAACATCAGCAGCACCATCCATGGCCTCTCACTTTTCACCACATCTTATGTGCTTTTTTTCGAAAGATCAGTGTTACCTGCTTTCATTGATAAGATAAGAGCAATTATATGTACAAGGCAGCCGAACTAGGTGACAAGCACTATGAACAGCGAAGCCCACCCACGCAAAAGCCAAAGCCGGTCATCGTTGCCAAGCTCAAGCATGTTGCAAGAGCAGCTCCGACTTCTAGCCGTGACGCTCCGCCCCGCCCGCAGCGAATGTCTTGCGTCCGAAGCAGCCCAGCTGAAGAAGAGAGGTTGACCGGGCGCCGAGAGTGAAGGGCATCCGCCGCACAAGACATCGTGACCGAGTCATAATCCACAGTGACGCCTTCAAGAAGGTTACGACGTCCAATACGCCGCCATCACTCGTATGTGCAAGGACTAGGTTTTCACCCGTGGAAGATCGCTTGGGGACACGACGCCCCCAACAGGGAAGCGACACCCACAGGCGTCGCCGTTTCTAGGCTTTCGCCCAAAGTGTCCACAGCATCGACGTCGGCCCAGATGTCGGACCCCAGCTTGTCGCCACCGTCATCATAGCCAGTCGTTCTGCAGGAGCCTCGCCAAAAGGGGTATCGACGCGCCAGCTACGCACCGCAGCCGCAGAGCTGCGTCAGCCACCCCCTCTGACCAAACAAGTCGAACACCAAGCCCACTCTGCAGCGCACATCCACGTGCTGAACGCTGAAGCCGTCACCGGCTGCCGCCGCCGGCTGAGCACCTGCCGTCGATGTAGCCAACCTCAGCCGGACATCGACCAGCGCATGCTCCACCAAGGGCACCGCCCCCTGCCCTAGGGACGTCGAAACTGGCCAGCAGGGCACCAGCTCCGGCATACCCGCCGACACCGTGTCTCCATCTTGACCACCAGGACCTCCCCCACAGGCCCCGGTCACCACCGCTGCTGCCACCGGCGACCAAAGGCAGAACCGCCACCCGGGCCCCGGATCTGGCCGTTTGGACCCCAACTAGCACCACCGGCCGGCGTCGCCAAGGTCGCAGCCCAGCCGGGGAGCAGCCGAGGCTGTGACCGAGCCGTCACCTGCCACCACCATCGCAGGCCGGCCAGGGCTGGACGGATCGGGGCGCCCAAGCACGGATCCGGCAGCCCAGCCGCTGGATCTGGCCGCCCCACTTGCACCACCATCAAGATCGGAGGAGGGGAGGGACGGATGAGAGGGAGAGGAGCTCCGCCGCTGTCCCCAAGTGCCGGCACGGACACTGGCCCACGCGGCAACAGCCACCTCGCCTTCCCCGTCGGCCCCACGCAGCTCGTACAAGGGAGAGGGCCGCCCCCCCCTGCTGCTTGCTTGCGCCGCCGAGGACATGAGAAGCCATGCCGCCGCCATCCCGGGCCGGCCGAGAGGCCTTGCCGGCAGCCAGCTCCGGCGGCGGCGCGACGGGAGAAGGGGAGAGAAGGAGCAGCGGCTAGGGTCTGGGGGGGCCGCCCGTGTCGCCCACGTGGGAGCGACGCGGGGGCAGTCTTCACTGGAGCAGTGTGCAACATTGCTATTCATCTTATGTGCTTTTGGTAGTGTTGGGTGTGTGGTGGCCTAGTGAAGCATGAATCCTATATTAGATAGATACAATGCCAATGATGTGGCAACTTTATCATATATATATATATATATATATATATATATATATATATATATATATATAGGAAATTCTTTTCTACTCCTAGGGAGTAACTACTCCCCACCTATTAATACAGGCACGCGAGCCTCCATCAAGTCCCGCACACGGACGTCGCCAACGGGCCGACGACGGCGTTCCAACGAGGATGCGGGTTGGAACCTTTACAAAATTCCTGAGCGGGTTAAAAGAAGCAGATCCGTTATCCAATATATTTTAAAAGAAATTATAACCGTATTTTACGGCATCTACAAGCATTTAAGCCGGAGCCTCACCCTGCTCGTCTCGTAGCCGCCGCCGCCGGCACCTGCTCTTTTCCAGCTTTAGGCCCCCGCCGGAGCTGTGACCGCTGACGTCGTCGAGTAGGCTGTGCGGACCCATTGGAGTCCAAGCTCCGCCCCCGCCGACCAGCATCATGCCGGAGTCCGTGCGTCGTCCCGCCGATCGAGATCTGGCGCTGCCTCGTGCCGTAGTCCGTGCGTCATCCCGTCGATCGAGATCCGGCGCCGCCTCTTCTCCTGTTCGATCCAGGCGCGTGCCGCCACTTTCGTCTTAATTTTCTACCGAGAACTCCTAGCGCTACAGGTATTAATCACTGAGTAGACAGAATCAGTTTGTTGTCTAACCTATCGATTGATGATTCGTTCTTAATTATCGATCTAAAACTTACTAGGTGTGAAATTAGCTTTTCTTCAGCTGGGCGGATCGGACAAAGGGAAAAGCAGAAAAATCTTCTGTGCATATCTGACAATAGTTTCGACTGCGATGAATGACCGTGATCTATCGATCTATTCTTTTTCTTTTGCTTCTATTAGTTTCTGTTTTGTTGACTGGTAGCACTGTACCAATCCATAGATTCACGATATTTTTTGGTGTGTTGATTTCGCTTCTACTGGTGCTGTTTCGTTTCACTGATCATGGCATTTTCAGGCTGAAACAATCGAAGGACTACCTTGCTGCTTGTGCCAATCCACATGCTTTCATGACTTAATGTCAAGGCATGCACTCACATGGCAAGATTTCCGTCTGGGCGCGGCCGATGGCGAGGAGCACATGATTGTATTTTGCATCTAGGCTTCACCGCTCTCTCGCCGGGGTTGCTAAATTGTGTTTCGGATTGCCAGGGCTTCGTCAGGTTATAATAATATTATTACTTTCATCCAAGTGTATATAAAAACAAGGATTGATGTAACAGTGTCTTCTAGGTGAAAAATATGTGTTCCCTTATTCACGTTCTATACTTCTATGCATGTCTTACGCCAAAATGCATACATATGTATTCATACTCCCAGCAAACATGTGTATGTATTCATACTCATAAATATGATGTATACTCATACAACCATTATACAAGTATGTGTTCATACTCCTTTTGCGGGTACATGTATATACTCGCAGCGATCACATCAAAGAAAAATTCAGAATACTTCATTAGAACACAGCAGTTTATACTAATGTTTACTGTTGTGTTTTATCAAGTATTCGTGCATACTCTGCAGTCTGCACCAAGCTAGTTCCATTACATATATGACAACACATGCTAGTATACTTCCCTTAATGCACAGTATGTATAAATATAATACTCTATTCCAAAAATATGTACTGATACTTCATTCAAAAAATTATTTATACATACTCTATTCTAAAAATTACTCTAGATACTCCATTCCAAAAAAATATGTAAAATTAATACTATATTTTTGTAAAGTACCAGCTGACACTTTTCTCAGACCAAATGAAGTATCAGTTTATACTATTTTCAGACTAAAGTATTGGTAGATACTTTTATCATGTCAGCGTGTCACCATTTTCAGGTTAGTGGCTCCACTCGCCAGTATAGTTATGAGTATATGCACATACGTACGGTACGCTACTAGGTAATACACACGTACTCTTCTACTAATAAACTCCGTTGAGTTGCGCCTACACATGTATGTGCATATATTAATGTGCTCCGTTGAGTTTAGAAAAGTGCACCGTATGTGTGTATATACTTCATTTTAGTGGGAATTCCTACTACACCTCCAGTATCATCGATGACGATGATCTCCACGCCTTCATCGTGATGGCACGAACTGAAATGCAACAATGGTTCTCGATCTACGATCAGTGACCTAGAGACGGATAGATGCTCTTGATATATAGGCAACCTAGATCCGATTTCTCCGTCAATGATCCGGCCAGACGCTCATCGAATAATTTATATTAAATTAAATTCAAATATATACCAATACTACCAAATACATACGCATGCATGCGACATACTTGCTGTGTCCCAACGTCTCCAAATTGGAGTCTACCAAACCCGTTAGGGAGGCTAACGGGCCGTTTCCCCCAACTCGGCCCGCACCTCTGAGTGTCTGCCGTTACTTACGCGCACGTATGGCTGCACGGCGTGTACGTGGGAGTAGATACTCCCGGGAGTAGAAAAAACTCATCCTATATATATATATATATATATATATATATATATATATATATATATATATTCCGGTGATATGTAGCACTATAAACCACAAATCTTAGCGTGCTGTATAATAATTAATAGGAAAATGGACCTAAAGAGACTGCCTCCTCACCTTCGTATTTATGGGAAGGGGAAAATGCTAAAATCATTTGATGAGTGACTCACCACATGGTATGTGTGTGTATCCAGTTGTGTGGTTCACACTAGTATGTAACCTTTACCTTTATGGCTGTATACCAAAAACGTACCTCAGGAGGCCACGTCAAAACACTCGACGCTTCCTACCCTTTGACACGCACACGCCTACCACCTGCGACGACCTTCTCGAACCTTCCCTTTCTTTTTGTGCGATAAAACACGACGGACGGGAAAAAGGAAGAAAAAAGCTTCGCTTCTCTCCTACCGACGCTTCTCCTCCGGTCAGCCGCACGTCCCTACGCCGGCGCCTCCTCCGGCGACGCCGCGCCGCCGGTCATACTGCGAGCCCCTCGGCCCCTCCCCGAGCTCACCACGCGGCTGACGCCGGCCAAACCCCTAGCGGCGCAGCCCGGTGCCACCACGCCCGCGCCGCTCTCCTCTGCCGCCTCTGTTGCGTCGCCGGGCCAGCACGCCGTTGTCGGCTTCACGGCCGTCGCCAACGCCCACGCCGGACATGCAAGGTAATTAGGACGCCTTTAACTCCACCCTGCCTGCCCCTGCTCACATCAATTTTAGATGTCTCCTGCAGATGAATCGTCCTGATCCGGTCTTCTCGCAGCTGCAGACGGAGAGCAAAGCCAGAGGGTTCGGTCGTCACGAACACCCCGGCACGAGGCGGACCAGGTTAGACAGAGTTTTTTTATTCCTTTACATATGGCCAACAAATTCTAATTGTTGTAATTTCCTTCCAGACCATGCCTCAGGTTCTAATTGTTTGGATGCTGCTGATGAGTGCAGAGAGTGCAGGTCATCTATTCCTCTTCTACGACATTGTTTGGATGGTAGCGAGGGTGCAGAAAGTGGAGATCGTCTATTCCCTTTCAACGACAAGAATAAATTGGTTTGGTTATGAACCGTCCTTTCCTTTCACATTCATATGCGTACATTCAGACCTCACTTCCTGTAAAAATTGTGTGGTGTGCAGCTAAGGTTCCCATGTAATTCATTTGGTGCATTATTGCTCATGTGACCTAGCAGCTGTCCTCCTGAACGTCGACTAAAATTACAAAGGCCAGTTTTTTCCCTACACACAGCCACGTCATCCCTGACCAAGTCATCAGTTTGTGAGTTACTTTGATTAAACATGGTTTTCGCAAAGTATCTATAACATACCTTCACAATATGCATCTCTTTTTGTCATTGAATTTCGAATTTCATCATATGGAATTTTTCAGAATATTTGCCAGTTATATAACTGCTGATCTTATATGCACAGGTGGGTGTTGCCTTGATGTTTTTTCAGCAACTCAGAGGGATAAATGGCCTTGCTTCCAATGCAGGACAAATCTACAGTTTTGTCGATAATCAAATGTCTCAAATATTGTGTTGCCTTATTCTAACAATCCTTTATGAATATTTTGCATTTACCATAACTTTAGGATTTCCTGCAAAACTTGCAACTATCTTGATTGCCATTATTCAGGTTTCAGATTAATTACTTTCAACGGTAAAAGTTACTGATTTCAACACTTTGTTTATAACCATGATCATTTCAGATTCCAATTACGTTGTTCGGGGTCATACTCATGGATAGGAGTGCAAGAAGGAATCTCCTCATGGTACAAACGCTACAAAGCTGAGCTGATGTATACAAACAAAAACTGTTGGATACTATGTTTTGTGATATCCTTTAGTTGGTTGAGCTCCTTTGCAATTTCTACTCATTTACCTTCCTTATGGACTGCAGCGCTCTGCAGGTAATGTGCCTACAGTCTTGCTATTCACTTGCAATTTCACATCTCTTTTGTCCTCTTTGGTATAAAATACTGCCTTATGAAACCTGCCTAACCAAAAGTAAACTTCCAGTTCTAACAGAAAACAAATGAACATGTTCCACCATTTCTGTTCTAATTCCACTTTTCTGCAGTTTGTAAGGAATAAAATATGTAAATTCTATATCAGTTCCACAAGGAGGCCAAGTTCCTTTATATGTTAAAAACTTCCCTGCTCAGTGAATCTTTGATATTTTAAGTACACCTATTCTATTGCCTATGATGTCTCTATTTCCAACCATGTTCTATACAATTCTTACTTGCATCAAGATTTTTTTTTAGATGAATCCATATCAGGTCTATGATACATGCAAATTATGATCCACCTACCATACTCACTTTTCTGTCTGTCTGTGCAGTTCCAAGGTCCGTATATTTTTCTTTACCTTTATCTAATCATCTTTAATCATCTTTCACGATCATGCTCAGCCTACTGGACCACATAGCATGACAAGCTTCACTCGCCAGGTCAACAACTCCGCCAAACATTCAAATCTCTACACATGGCAACATCAGTCTCCATGTCCATGTCCAGCTCCAACATTGTTGTAACTAATTTTACTAATCTTTTTCTTCCATGTATAAACATATAACTTTCTATATTTCTGGCTTCCTGCCCTGTGCTTCGCACGGGGGTACCTGCTAGTAGTGAAGGTTTCTATCCGAACCTATTTGTATTGATGTTTTTCAGAATCACTAATATTGGAGGCTAGTGAAGGTTTCTACTCGTGGTTTGTTGAAAACCACGAGTAGAAATTGATTTCTATTGGCAGTTCTCTTAGTGCACCGCCAGTGCAAATGGCTGCCTCTAGAAAACACGAAAAAATAGCAAAATGATCTTAGAAAAATGGGAAAAAAATGACCGCTCATCTCCATTGAAGTCCTCACATAGTCCCTATCCTGCCACTGCACCCCACATTCATATGTGTCCATATTCTTTTTCTGCCATACATATTATCCATAAACGAGCATAAATTGACTATTTAAGGCCCTAAACGAATTCAAATATAAAAAGTCTACATTACCACCCCAACCATGAGGGGTGGACTACTAAAACCCCCAACTACTGAAAACCGTATATTCTATCTCCTGAATTTTTCAAAACCGATCAAATTACCTCTTGAAGCAGCTTTTGAACGGTGGTTTTGCTGCAATAATGTGGTTTTGTCTTTTTCTTTTTAATTTGTTTTGGCTGAATCTTTGAAAAATCATAGTAAATTAAAAAATATATAGAATTGAATCTTTGAAAAATCATAGTAAATTACAAAAAAATTATAAAATCAAAAATTCAATTTTGTTGAACTTCACATGAGTAGATCTAGACAGTAAATATATAATTAATATGGAATACTTTATTACAATTTTTTTTTTGTGTAACTTTAGATCTATGCTTTTCCATAATTAATTAAAATAACTTATAGCCGTATTTTCTATAGTTTATTTGAGGTCACATTTTTATAGTAGGCTAATAATTGTATGGTTGAACTGTAGTAAAAATTTAGTTAGAAATTTATTAATATTTCGCAAGCATAAACCTAAGCATAAACAAGAATAAATCTATAAAGTTATATCTGATCCAATGAATATAAAATTTTTTGCTACAGTTTAAACATATAATAATAAGATCACCATAAAAATTTTACCATAATTCAACCATAGAAATTACGACTATGATTTTTTCTAATTAATTAAAAAATATAGATATAAAGTTACAGGAAGAACCTTATAGTAAAGCAAACTATATTATATGTTCACTGTGTAGACCTATTCATATGGAATCCAATAAAATTAGATTTTTTATTTTATGATTTTTCTATGATTTATGATGATTTTTTAAAGATTCGGACAAAATAAATAAAAAAGACAAAACCATGTTACTATAGCAAAACCACTATTTGAAACCGCTTCGGGAGTAATTTGACCAGTTTTGTAAAATTCAGGGGATAGAATAGATGGTTTTTCGTAGTTGGGGCATAAGTAGTCTACCCCTCATAGTATTGAGGGGGTAACATAGACTTTTTTCAATTCAAACGAAAAAGTTGTCGACGACAAAGTTTTCTAACTTTTCAAGATCTACAATTTCTTTTGGGAGTTTCTCTCTCTGAGGTTGTTTGTAAAATTTAAATTTTAAATTTGACAAATTCAGACGTAATTTTCTATGAAAAGATGATTTTAAATGAAAAGGTTGTAACTTTTCAAGATCTAACTTTTATATTAGAAGTTTCTCCATGCAAGAAAGTTTGAAAAACTAAAAAAATTAATTTCAAACTATTTTTTGGGGTCGGATTTCTTAAGAAACCGCCAATAGAAATACATGATTTCTTGTGGTGGATTTCTTAATGAACTGCCAGTAGAAATCATATTTCTATTTGCGGTTTCTTGAGAAATCTACCACTAGAAATAGGATCAATTTGTACTGGCGGTTGTCAAGAGAACCGCCAGTAAAAATAAAATAAAATGATCTCTGTACTAGTGTCAATAAGCACCTCGATTTGTATCCATTAAATTAAAGTATATATGTGACCTTCAGTAAGAACAACATGCGTGTATTACATTATGAGAATCTCTTGGCCCATGAGAATGGGGTGGTTGGAATGATGTCTTACGTACCGCATTTCACCTCTGTTTTAGACTTGGAAAAGCAGGGGAACAGAAGCACAGACTCATGCTGGCTCCACGTGCGCATCACCAACAATTCATCACTTGGTGCTGCTCTGCATGATCATGGTATCCAACAGCATTGACCACAGCATGGTTGGCGTCACTCGGTACTGATGCTTGGCGAATGGCATGAGGAGCAATGGCAAGATGATCTCTTCCTGCACTTTCCCGTCAGCTTGATGACATGCTGGGAACCGAGGCCAGAGTTCTCTGTAATGTTCTGCCATCGAGGCCTAACAAGAAGTGGATCCAATTGATGGAGGTGCACAGCTGGATGCAGCATATGATGGATTCAACGTGGATTTGACCCTATGGATTCAAGAACCATAATCTGAGGATGCTTAAGCTGTGAAGGTACAGTAATAGTGGTTCTGTCTATTTGTTGATTCCTTTTTGCCTCCTATCCCCATATTACCATCAAAGCTTTTTATAGCAATACTCCAGTAAGACCATACGTATGTCCACCTTTACTGCTAGTCTTTGGTAAGGCATGGAGAGAAAGAGGCATTATATATGGAGTAAAGTCCGTTGTGCACCCAAAACTTGCTGCTGACATAAAATAAACAGGGAAAACTGACCTCACACATAGATTACACAAGGGACCCACAATTTTATTGTTTTCTAGAGGTGGTTGGTCACCTCATCAACACCCCTTGATCAATAAACCGTAGTTTTTGGTGTTGCAATATTCACAGTCCAATAAATTCAAAGATTGAGTCCGCTTAAATAGGAGCATATTATTGCGCATGCACCCATTGTTTAATGAAAGTATAAAAGGTGAGCCATATGCCCACACGGGCTTGGTGATGTGCAAAGGTTCGGGCAGGTAGCTAGGCAACGACACATATATCAGTGGTGCAAGGCCACGAGGATTTTGCAGTGCAAATATGAAGGACGAGAGACAAAGAGGAGAGAGGGATGCTGGATGGACGGGATAGAGAGCGAGGGAAACGAAACAAAAAAATTTCTCCCATTAGTAGCAAACATGTTCATGCTTTATAAATAAACATACAATTTGTTGTGTGGCTTGTGCTAATGCAATGATAATGAGCTATATGTATTTTGATGTATTTAATTAGGTTTGGTCCAATATTAATAAATCAAATAAATTATGTCCATCATAAGTGAGGTAGGAAATTAAGAGGATATTGATTCAAGTTCAATATGTAGCTATGTGCACCAGCTGTTGTGCTAAGAAAAACAGAAAGTGAGTCACTAGCATGGACAATGCAATGCACACAAGCTTGTGTGGTACAGACTATGACACGAGTAGTACAGAACTAATGAAGGTTTTGCAGTCTTAGACTATCCGCAGTGGGCACGGTATGCGGTCCGGGAAAGGGACATACCGTGCACCACCTCGGACGAGGGGCTGCAGCGGCGACCGGTATCCCGTCCGGAAACCGCGCCCGCACGCCAAAGCCAGCGGCTTCCGATCCCGTTCATCCGCCCGGCGTGGCGTGGCGTGGGGCCTTGCGTCAGCGGGAGAGCAAGGGCGGGCGACAGAAGGGGTGGTCGGGCAGGGCCGCGCGGCGAGGAGGGTCGCGCGCCCTGCTGGAGAAGAAGCCGGCCGAGGCGCGGCGCACCGAGCAGCGCCGCCCGCGTCCTCGCCGCCGCCGCCTCCGTGCCATGACCCGCCCCGCCGCGTCGAGCGCCGCTCCACCGCGCGAGCCGCCGCCCCGCCCGAGGCGTTGACCCAGCGAAGCCGCTCCACCCGTCGCGCCGCCCGGGCCGCCCCTCGCCGCGGCCTCCACCGCCACGGATGGCCGCCCGCGTCGGCCGCGGGCCCAGCGCGCGAGCCCGGACACGAGCGGCTCCGCCGCGCCCGGGAGCCGGAGGAGGCAGCCTCGCGCCTGCCCGTGAGCCGGAGGAGCCGGCCCTGCCCCACGCCCAAGAAGGAGATGGCGCCCTCGCGCAGCCCGCTCGCTTCGCCGCGCAGCCGGCTTGCCCGCGCCCGAGCCCGAGGAGGCCGCCGTCGCCATCACGGAGCCGGAAGGAGGAGAAGAGGGCGGGTTTCACGCGCGGCCACCGCGAAGTATCTCGCTACGCGGGGCGTCGCGCAAGATGGGCCGCCGCTGGGCCGGCGATTCGCTGACGCCGCTGGGCCAAGGCAAGGCCCACCGCTGCCGCGATCTCGCGCTGGCAGCCGCACTGCGGCCCGCCGCGAGCTCCCGGTATGGCGGCGCGCGCCGCGGCCGCTGCCGCCAAGGCTCTCCCGCTGGCTTCCGGAGGAGGTGGTCACACGAGATGGCACTCGCCGGCTGCAAAATGGGGGCGGCGGTGGGGGGGGTGAATGGATAAGGACGAGTGGGAAAAAAGAAAAGGAAGAGAAAAAGAAAAAATATTAATAAGTGGGACCCACGAAGGATAGAGGATGAATATAAAGGATGGATGGGTGCGGAAGAATGAGGTATAGAGTAGAGAATCTTGATGACTAGGACGTATAGAGGTTGAATATAGAGGTCCGTGAGTGCGGATAGCCTTATAGAACCGGCGACGTGCATAGAGTGCACCAACAGTCAGAGGATACGGATAGGAGGATCGGCTTAAGAAAACCCTTTCCATCTACCTGCTGAATATACTTTACTATCTTTCTCCTCATGCTAAGTTGATGTACCGGATGAGTATCATGCCTACGCCTTGCACATGGAAATCAATGTGCTCCAGCCTCAATATAGTACGATGGAATAGAAAGCACACAAAGGTGACTAGACAATTTAATATATCATACCAAAACTAGGTGTGTGACCGTAAATCAAGCAGATATATATGCAGAAGATAATAGAAAGCGTGGCCTATTTTCTCATGGAAAACTGATCAGTTGTTCCAAACTTTGAAATTTGGTGCATAGTAGTTTGTTCACTACAATAAGTTAAGGGATTTATGAGCTGGGTCAAAGTGACCCAGAAGTAGTTTTACAGGCTGTATCTTCCAAATGATATATCAGCTTGTATGGTTTTAATGGATCAACTTTCCCTTTTCGATCCATTTTGCACTATATTGTCTATACCACAGCCAAAAGTTAGCCACAAACAGGCTGCCTCATCAAGTATATAAGTTCAGTAATTTGGTTTTGATTCATTAGTTTGGTTTTAAATGGTGTGAGCCTGTGGTTTCTAAATCATTCCAATCAACTGGTTTGCAGGCAAGAAAAACCAAAGCAGGCCACCACTGCTTTGCCACGAACCCTCTCCTCTGCTTCTCCTAGCGCCGCCCTCCAGTACTGCACCTCCGCATCATCCAATCTGGATGCCTTGTCTCCAGGTCTGTGTGGATTCCAATCTTTCAGCTCTGTGTGGATTCCAATCTTTCACAATCCCCCTCTCCCCTAGATGGCCAATTTAAGCAAAAACAGTTAGCCAAAGTGCCAATTAGGCACACTAAAATGCCAGTGAATCAATCCTAATCTTTTTCAATACTAACAGTCCTAAGGCTACCCGCACTCACGTCCGGGGAGGCGTCCGGGACGCGGTTTTGGCGGATGGATTCGCCGCAGCGGCGTCCGGGGAGCGAGCTGGCGTCCGAATCGCGCGCAGCCCGCACGCCAAGTCTGGCGGGGTAGGCGCGCGTCCCGGGCAGCTCCAGCGTGGCGCGGGCCCCACGCCGGAAAGCAGAGAGAGAGGCGGGACAACGCCGGCGACCGGAGAGCAGAGGAACGGGAGGAGCGGGCCAGCGCGGGAGGAAGGGAGGAGGGCGCCGCCGGGCGCGAGGCCGCCGCCACGCCCAGCCGCCGCGCTTGCCGCCGCCGCCGCGCCGAGCCCGTGGGCTCGCGGCCGCTGCCGCGACCGAGCCGCCGTGTCGGGAGGAGCAGCGGCCGCCGCGCCGCCCGCCCTGCCAGCGTCGCTTGGCCACGCCCACCGCCACACGCAGAGAGGGAGGAGCGGGCCCGCCGTGCAGGGAGGGAGGAGGGAACCGCCGCCGCTTCGCCGGGCGCCCACGCGTCGGTCGGTGCTGGGAGGCGCCGGGCGCACGCCGCCGAGGCTCCGGCGCCTCCGCCCGCTTCGCCCGGCACGCTCGGCCAGTGCTCGGGAGGAAGAGAGAGGGGGAGTGGAGAAGATAGGCAGCCGGGCCGGGCGAGGAAAGAGAGAGAGAAAGGGGTAGGTGGGGAAGATAAAGGGTGGGGCCGTGGGTCCCACTCGCCAGCTACTGTATATTAGGTGGGTAGGATAGATTTGAGTAAAAAATATTGATGACTGAGATATAAAGTATTAGACATAGAGGATGACGAGTGCGGAAGAAATTGTTATAGAGTAGAAAATCTTGATGACAAGGATGGAATATTCCTTATAGAGGATGGAAATAGAGGGTGACGAGTGCGGATAGCCTAAGCCTTAAGATTCTAAAGACATGGTTGAGAGATGGAATGTTTACTGAAGTTTGCTACTGATTGTTTTTGTTTCTTGTCAGTCACTGTTCTAGTGTGGTTTTTTATCAGTCACTGTGTTCTACTTCAGTTTCAACATTGGTCAGGATAGATCCATAGTGATCTTGCCACAGTAGAAGCAAAGAGTATCATCTCGTTCAATCTGAATGCTATTGCTCGACGAGAAGTGTCAGCTATTTTAAAAGAAGCAAAGAGTATCATCTTGTTCAATTTTGGAAACCGAAACAAACTATTGGCTTATCAGTGACATAAATTCACTTCCTAATGATATAGAGTGAATCTTAGTTACTGCTACCAGGTGTAAAATGCAGTAAACATTTCTATCAATGAACTCCTTCTGGCATGTTCACACATCTCTGTATTTTCTGTATAAGCCTTGTAGTTCTTAGGTTGTGATTAGGTTAATTCCTAATCTCCAGCACAGTTCTGATGGTACCACGGATGCTATTTAGAATTTTGTGTTGATTAAAAATTTTGATGAGAAAGCTCTCTGAAAATGGCGAAGAAGGTGATCCACTGCTCATATTCTCATGTTTTTTTTCCTTCTAGTAGGTGTGATAATCAACTCTCTCTTAGATAACCATTTTTCCATTTTGTTGATCTTGTATCATCCCACCTTTTTACCTTAGATAACCATTTTTCCATCTTGTACATCTGTTTCGCTAGTACGCTTTCACCCAATTTACCACACAAAATACAGGGTTTTCCTCTTTGCTGCCCTATTTGAGATGTGCCAGCTAGGAGCAACCAGATCACCCAATTCTGCTTTATTCATTGTCAATGTCACAAAATTAGTGTCTCAAGTTGTTTGACGGTTCCCTCTGGCCTCCTGTTCCACTAAGGCAATGTAAGCAACTTTTCAACTAACCATTTCCTCTTGTTCTCATCTAATTGCTCTTTTGCTACTGCTGGGTGCACCACGGTTAAGAGGAAGCACATTATAGAGCACCTGCCAATAATGATGAAATATTTGGTAGGCGTATATATTGAAAATCTTCATTACTCTATGGATATTACACTGGAAAAAAAGTTCTGTCGAATTGTAGGCATGATAATCATGCATGACAGAAAGCATGTATGGATATTACACTGATTGACATTGATTCACATATTAAGTGTTGATCTCCTGACCAAATTAGGAGAAGCATGTTACACATATTCTACTAACCTGATAGGCTCACTGAACTGAAACTAGCTAGTGATGGAATGAAATCAATGCCTCCGGTAAGAGGGAGGGGGTGGGGGCTGAGTGAATCTCTCTTGATAGTTATCAAAGCAGTGCAGCGAAGAAATCACCTTTCTGAATGGCTTTGTGACAACTAGATGGTCTCTGCCTGCCATTTCCCTCATGATGATGACACACTAGGAACTAAGGCCAGAGTTTTCTGCAACGTGGATCCAGTTCATCTGTTACATCAACATTGGTTCATGTTGTTAGTCGATTCCTTTTTGCCTCCTATTCTCATGTCACCCTTGCCATCCCATCACTTATATCAAAGTTTTGCTTACTTCTTCCTATAGTATTTGGTCTGGAATGAGGAGGCACTATATAGAATGTCCCCTAGGTCTCACTCCAGAAACTAGCGTGGCACACGCATGACACATGGACCCCATAATTTCTTTGTTTCTTAAAGATGGTTGGTCACCTCATAACTCCTCAATCAATAAATTGCATTTTTTGGGTGGTTGCAATAAGCCCTATAAATTAGAAGATTGACAGCGTCTAACAAATAGGAGAGCATGTTGTGTGCGCATGAACCCATTGTGAGTTTAATAGAAGTACCAAAGGCAATGCAACCTAGATGCAAGACATAAAAGTAACATGTTTTACTAGAAAAAAGTTCTAGCAACGAATTGTAGGCATGATAAAATAATACATGATGGAAAGCATGTACGGATATTACACTAATTGGCATTGATTCACATACTAAGTGTTGATCCCCTGATTAAATGTCATAGGCATCATATTACACATTGTGCATAAGCAACAAATCAGGAGACGCATGTTACACATTCTACTAACTTGACAGTCTCACTGAACTGAAACTAGAGATTGAAGGAAATAAAAGCCACGAGTAAAGAGGAAGGGAGGGGGGTGAATGTCTCTTGGCAGTCATCAAAGCAGTGCAGCGAAGAAGTCTAACTGACCAGTCTCAATGGCTTTGTAACCACTGTAGGAGAAGTAGACACTATTGTACACCCAGATGGCAGTCTTTGTATCTGATTGCTGCAAACCAATGTCAACGACCAACAGAAGAAATAAAAAAGATGCCATACTTAATGGTGAAAGGGACTGTATGATAAACACTTTCACAGTGGCATCCTTGGTTACTGTAAAGTTGCAGAGGTGCATCAAATTCTTTGTATGGTATGGTACTTAAAATGATGTTTCCAAACTTGAATGACACAAAGAAAGATCGATGATGCAATTAAGGCATTTTTAGTTTATTTTGTAAAGCCACTACTCAAATGTGATGCAACTATTGTGATGCAAGGTAAACTACATTGGCATACAGCATAACAGGGCATGAGGTTCCTATAGAAAAACTCAGAAAACGCAACTACATAATTGTTCCAATATCCCATTTACCTTTAATAATCTACTAGGGTCATCAACAGCCTGGTACTTCTCACTTCTACATGGAGTTGATATTAGTACACACAAAATCATAACCTGTAATAGATAAAGCGGAAAAAAGAACAATTAACATGGAGAGAAGATTTGTACAAATTAATTAAAAAATTTCATATATGGGAAGTATTTCATAAATAGAAAGTTGCCTCTAATAATAAGAGCCACACTTGGACCTGTATGTTCAAAGATCAGAAAACTAGATGACATTGAGATAATTTTGTTGTGGGCTTTTATGTCCAGTTTCCTAAAGAAGACCATATGTGTAGAAATATAATGAACCGGCACGCCTTGTAAGACACACACAAGATGTAATCTACAAAAATCATATTTTCAAGAGACAGAAGGACAAGCAATTCTTCAATATTAGAATCAGAGTTAAGCATGTGTATTTGTATAAGGATATCTGATGGCAGCTAATTCAATTAAAATGGACTGCATAGAGGTCTATACTTACAACCTGAACACTGAATTCTGAATTTCCCCAGTGGTATGCCATTAGCATTCAAGACCTTCAAAACTTTGAGTACTATCCCATCGATATCTTTGCATATGATTTCAACAATTTGAAGATGGCAAGGTGCAATAGATTTTTGCAATGGATTGTAACTTCCCTCCGTTTCTGTTAAGGACTTGTGTTCCTGACCGAAATAAATAATTTACTCAACTAACAAACAAAAGAAAATTAAAAACTAGATATGTTGTACAGAGTAGAAATTTAACTACAACACCTTTAAAATTCTAAGAGTAAGCTTCTCCAAAATAGGGATGTGGTGGAGGAACCAAATCAGTGCACTCAGGTCAGTAGACAGAAACCATTCGTTAAGCCCCAAGGTCTTTATCTTGTTAAATGCAGGGCACCATTTCAAATCCCTGTTGAAAACATACTAGGAAAAGTACAAGGATGTAAAGTCAAATAATGAATACCATGGAAACAATATTTCAAGCTTCAAACACAGCCTGGTTAGTAAGCCAGGTTAGAAAACAATCCGCTGCTTTCTAATCTGAGCAACCCATTCTGAATCTAAGATAACAAATCAATAACTAGGTCTCCCATTTTTAGTTCAACAATATCTGTAACTGCAGAAGAACACAAGTTTCAGTAATCAACTAATGATACAGGTGATGTTCAGTCGAAATCAGAGCATTTCAAAGGAACACAGCTATGCATGTCAACACAATGACGAATCCAAAAACAGGGGACTCAGCTGCAAGCATACCATCTCAGGATAAGCTGACAATTTCAATGATGCAGCTTCAGCCAAGCCATGAAGAAACACGCTGCAGGAATCATCAGGACCAGGATAATAAAAACAACACCAACAGTCCTCATCTCCACAATCATACAGCCGACCATTTATACATCGGTCCTCTTCATGAAGAACATGATCGAATCGAACTTTCACAGTTTCCAAGCATGGCATTCTTCCAAGCACTGGAGCCCTTCCTGAATTGTTAATTAACTCAAATGAGACAAGGCTGGGGAACGACATCCGAGTGCGGTAATCGGGGAAAAAACGGCAGCATCTGATACTCAGATGCTTCAGGTACGGGGACTGCATTTCTGATGACCAAACGTGGGACGCCTCCATCTTGAGACTCTGCAGTACCGTGCATCTAGAGAAATCAAGAACGGCGCCATCGACACCCGTGAGCTCCAAAGTCGTGAGGTGCTGGGAGGAGAGGGGCATGTCGTCCAACTCCAAGGGGTTGCCGAAGGGATGGGAGTAGTATCGGAACCGGAGCTGCCGGACCTTGAGCTGCAGAGCACGGCGGATCCAGCTGTTGTCGTGCAGCTCCAGATCGCGATCCAAGAAGGCGGAGTCTAGATCCACCACATCCAGATCGATGTCACAGGAGTCCAGGCGCGGGTCACCGCGGCGGACGCGCAGCAGGCCGTCGACGAAGTGGACGAATGGGTTGACGTCGCTCGCCAAGCCGGGCGAGAAGGCACGTGTGCACGGCGTCCCGCGCCGGCAGCAGCGAGAGGATATGGTGGAGGACGCCCTCCCGGAGGTCACTGATTCGGTCAGCCCCACTCGCCATCGGAAGCGCTCTGGTAACACAGGGAAGCTAGCGCAAAAGACGGTGGCGACAGGAAGGTTGGCCACGACGGCGGTGGCAGACGGCCGCAGCGGCTTCTCCGGCGTGGGGATGATTCTGCACGAACTTTGACGAGACCAGATCGAGGGGATGCGCTAGGACGAGGCGAAGCTAGTGGCTGGAGGAACTGGATAGGGGTTGCTCGAAGGCGGCGGATTTTTTGCCGGCGCTTAGACGGTCGGGGACAAAGCAGATCGAGAAAGGGTGAAAGATATCAAATATTCTATCATGATCATCTAGATTCTTTCCTCCATACCACTTTCTTCCACATCCATCCACACTCTATATCATCCTCTACCCACTATGAGGTTCACGTGTCAGAATTATTATAATTTTTCTCTCCCCCTCCTTCCTCTCTCTCTTCCCCACCTTCCTCTCTCCCTCCGCCCGCTCCTCTCTCCCTTCTTCCTCCCTCCCGATTCTCTCTCTCTCTCCCTCACCCGTGCTCGGAGGTGGGGCTCTCCCCGAGCGCCTAGGCGGCGGGGGCTCGCCCCTGCGGCCCGGCACCGGGCGGCTCCCTCAGCAGCCCACGGCAGCCGGCCGAAGAGGCAGCGGCAGCCCGGCGTCTCAAGGCCGCGACGACGCCAGCGTCTCCAAGAGGCAGCAGCAGCGGCCGGACGCCAGGGCGTGGGGCCCCACGCGTGTGGTCGTCGGAGGAGCTTGGCAGCGGCGGGGTTCGGCGAGCAGATCCCCCTCTTTCTCGGTGGCGCGCGACGGCCGGGCGCATCCCGGGTACCCCAGCGGCGGGCGCGACGGGGGCCCCCTGCCCTCCCTCTCTCCTCCGCCGGCGAACGAAGGCGGCCTTGCCCAGCCGGCCACCATGTCGTGCCGGTGCTGCCCGTCGTTCCAGTGGCCGGTGGGGACTCGAGTGCGTGGACGGACTCGAGCACCGACAAGGTGGGACCAGTCCGTCCTTACCGGAGGCCCGGTACCCCGGCGAATTTGGCGGATGGAGCTTGGGATGGCGGCCGCGCTGGCATCATAAGCGTACCCGCTGCGGGGTTTTTACGGTAAAAACGGCTTCCGGATGGGATGGAGTATCCCGGTGCGGATTGTCTCAAAGCGACAAAGGACTATGCCAACTCCTGCTTGAATCGAACCACGCATGCTGCTACGTGTCCTCCATGCGTGTGAGGACGGCATTTGAAGGCGGCGACCGACGGTGCAGCAGGCAGGTTGCTGCCCCGCCGGTGGTGGAGCACTCCATGATGAACATGGCCGGCCAAATCAACCCGGCCTCTCTCTCAACTTCGTGTATAAGCACCATAATCTACAACATTGCTCTAAGAGCCTGTTTTAATACACCAACTAAATTTTAGCTGACTAAATTTAGCTGCTAGACATCCAAATAGTCCAACTAATTAAAAAGAGTAGCTAAACTTTAGCTGGGTTTAGCTACTTTCACCTAACTAAAGCAAGATAACTTTAGCTGAATCTATTAGTTGGAGCATCCAAACACCCCAGCTAAAGTTTAGCTAGAAAACTTTTAGCTAACTAAAGTTTTACTTTGAAATTTGAGCTAGCTAAACTTTAGTTTGGTGCATCCAAATAGGCCCTTGGTTCATCATTGAAATGACGAAACGTCAAAGGTTTTTGAGATCCAAGGTTTCAATGTTTATTCTGAATCTTTATTCAGATTCAAGTTCAAAAACAGTATTAATTCATTAACCAACTTTGTTTAATTAATTAAAGGTTAATTATGGTTTGAGCAACCCAAACATCACTTGCATAAAACATCCAAATAACACACATTCAAGCCACGAGGTCCCAAAGTGCTATACTTGGTATTTAGGCCCACGAGCCACATCCCCAATCACTATTCGGCGTGCGGCTATCCACAATGGCACAAAACAACCCTTCGCGTGTCGGAATCGAAGATGGGTGTGGGACCGGAGCGGTAGTAGGTGCGATTGAATGGCCGGCGGCGAGGGCATTGCGGGCGGGGCGGTGGATATGGCAGTTAGGGTTAGGGTTGTCATCAAAAGTTTCGAGAATGTCCCCCTGGCCATAGATTAGCAGTCCACCCTAGGGCGGCGGCTGCGACACAGCTGCAGTTGGCCCGTGGTGAGCGAGACTGCAGCGGCACCAGAAAGCAGATGGGGGTAGGATAACCAAACACTACTACACAAAATATTTTGCAAGGCACTTCAAAATGGGCCTCCGAGGCGGTTAGGCCAGAAAACCGCATCGGTTAATGCTAGAATTAACTGAGACGGTCAGTTTCCATTAACCGAGGCGGTTACAAACAACCGCCTCACAAAATTGATTAACCGAGGCGGGTACCTTAAAAATAACCGTCTCGATTAATGTCAATTAACCAAGATGGTTACTTTAACGTAACTACCTCGTTAATGAATTAACTGAGGCGGGCATACTATGAGGCCCGCCTTAGATAATGTAGGCCCATCTTAAAGCCCAAATAACCCATCTCGACCCTATAGTGTACTCAGCGTATATATACCGCCACTTAGGTTTTCATTTGACTCACACACTCAATCGTCCACTTCCTCCCAGTCGAGCTCCTCTCCTTCTCCTCCCGGTCACCCCCACCTCTCCTCCCTTCCCCAATCCCGCCACCACTCTCCTTCTCCTCCTAGACGCCCCCACCTCTCCTCCCTCCCTAATCCCACCACCCGGCGCCCCACCCCTCCCCTCCCCGGGCGCAGGTGGCCATGGACCGAAGCGGTGGGGGCTAGTCCCTAGAGCAACGCCGGTGACCCTAGAACGGCGGCGGCTCGTCCCCAGCCGGACGGCTCGTCCATGGAGCAGCGGTGGTGGCATATCTTCTCTCTCCTCCCTTCGGATCCGGCCCTCTCCCTCAAGCTCCAACGATGATGGTGTGGGGTGTCCGCAGCGGCAACCCTCCTTTTGGCGGATTTGGCGGCGGCGCTCTCTCGGTGTGTGGGATCCGGCGGTGCGGCGGCCGGATCCGGTGGTGCGAGCCGGATCCGGCGGTGCAGCAACCGGATCCTGCGGCAACGCCCCTCCCGGTGGTGGATCCAGCGGTGCGGCGGCCGAATCCAGCAGCGGTGCCCCTAGGTGGTGGATCCGACGGTGTTGCGGCGGATTCGGCGGTGGCACCACTCCCGGTGGCGGATCCGACGCTGGAGGGTTCAGATTCGGCGACGGTGCCCCTCCCGGTGGCGAGTCGGTGGTGCACCGACCGGATCCGGCGGTGGTGCCCCTCTTGGTGGCGGATCCGGCAGTGCAGTGGTCAGCGGCGTGGCTCCGGGTCCAAGCCCAGTTAGGGTTAGGCTCTGGGTTCTTCTCTTTTTTTTGTTCTACTAACCGAGGTGGGCAACAAACCACCTCGAAAAAATAGGTCATTTACCGTGACCCTACCTCCGAGGCGGTTGCGAAAAACCGCCTCGGAAAATCATTTCTAACCGCCTCGGTTAAGTTTATTGTAGTAGTGAAATGGACTGGGTCGGTGGCAAGGGCGAGCGCCAGCGAAGTTAGGAGAGGGCGGGTTTGGCGGGAGAGGGGACAACTAGCTAAGAGGAAGGGGCCAGGCGGTTTGCACTAGAAGCATTACGTGAGGAAGAAGGTCAGGCCACATCACATGCATGCACATATACAAAGCATATGAAGCATATAGATGCCACACTTGAACCATGAATTGCATATAAGTTTGCACTAGAAGCGTTATGTGAGGAAGAGGGTCAGGCCACATCACATGCATGCACATATACAAAGCATATGAAGCATATAGATGGCACACTTGAACCATGGATTGCATATAACACCTAGGGTGGTACAACAGCATTCCCATCATAGTGCGTCAAACACCGTGAGCGTAGGAGTGGCTGGTAGTGCCTCACAGGAGCGAGAGACAAACATTTTTTTGCGACGAAAGAAGAATTATATTATATAATACACTACTACCTAAAAATTAACAGAGGCGGGCAAAAGGGATTTTTTGAGGCAGGCATTCCATCCGCCTCGGACGGAAGGTCACGGTAAAGAAATCCTTATCGAGGCGGTTAGAATGCCAGCCTAGGTTAATCAAAGAAAAAACAAAAAGAAAAAGAAAAGGCCCAAACCCAACCCTAACCGGATTGGATCTGGAGCCACGCCACCGGATCTGTGGTCGCCGCTGCGCGCGCCGCTCCTCGTTAGATTCGTCGCCAGCAGGTTCCTCCCTGTCGGATCCGCCACCGGAGGGCTTATCCCCACAGAATCTACGCCGTAGAGGGAGAGGAGAGCTGGACGGGAGTAGCCATTGCCGTTCGGCACCGCCGCCATGAGGGGCTGCCATGGCCGCCTCGTCCCTCCTCGATCCGGTGATGGAGGAACGCTGCGACCAACAAAGACGAGATAAAGGAGCACCGCTGCAACCCACCCGCGCTGCCTCGCACGCCTGAGGAGGAGCACCGCCTTGCCGCCGATCGAGACTCCCGACCGCCCGAGATCCGGCCTCACTAGCCCAAGGTCTGCCGCTGGAGTGCGGAGGGTCCGTGCCGCCGTCGCCACTGCTAGAGGGCACCTGGTCCCGTGGATCCGGCGTCGCCGCTATCGGCTAAGGGCACCACGCAGCGTAGCCCGCCGCCAGAGCCACGTGAGGGAGAGGATTGGCGGTTGGGAGGAGAGGGCCGCCGCCACGCCCGTATGCGTGCGCGCACAGCCTACCACTGAAGCCCACTGACTGAGAGGATTGGATGGTGGGAGGATAGGGGCACCACAGCCCGTGTGTGCCCGACTGTGAGGAGAGGAGAGGAGGGGCGCCGTGGAGTGCGGTTGAGAGGGTGGGAGTGGATTTAGGGTTTCAATTCAATATATAGTGTGACCTGATTTCTGGGCTTAATAGGCTTCTAACGGGCTCAGGAATATTAACCGAGGCAAGCCATTATAAGAGGTCCGCTTCTAAAAATGGAGGTATTTTTGGAGATGGACCATTTACAAAGCCTGCCTCAGTCGATAGATTTTAGGTGGCGGTTATTTTTTAACCGCCTCTATAAATCCATTTAGCGAGGCGGTTTTTGTGATCACCTCTGTTAATTGAAAATAACCACCTCAGTTAATCCATGGCTTTAACCGAGACGGTTCAAAATCATGGCCGCCTCCAAGGGGGTTTTGAAAAGGTCACGGTTAATCTTTTTTGTAGTAGTGATAATCGATAATCAACACGTTGCAAGCACTCTGAATTATAAAATAGTACCCATGCTACGAATAGTACAACTCAAAACCTAACCTATTAAAAGCTTTGCAGTGTGGATAGCCGCACAGGCAAACACCGGCAAATGGCCTGAGAACAAATATCTAACAAACAATGATCAATATTCCTGTAGGCGGAATTGAGGAAACTCTTCTTTCTTGTGTCTTCCTTCTTCTTTCTGCCACCGAAGAACGAGGAAGATTGATCTGAAAATTATTCTTCCTAGTCCTTCATCATGGCTAGATCTAACTGCAACAAAATAGAGAAGAGACCAGAGAAAATTATTCCACATTGGTGACATCATCTCCGCCTCGATGCTGCAGCCCGAAAATAAAAGTCTCCATATCATCATGTCGATGAACATGTTGACGCCAAAGTTATCGCCCTTATCTTCAACGGAACTGCCATAGAGAAGACGATTCCACCCTTCTCCTTCACCATGGTCAGAGGAGAAAAGGAGGAGATAAAATTCCAATAAAAATTTTGGCATAGAGAAACTTTAACCCTAACGACTCAATCTAATAGAGAACGATGGATCCTCACTCCTTACAGTCCACTGGAGGAGAAGAAAGGAGGACCAGCAGTAGTGTGGATGGCGGCAACGCGAGGGTTGGCGGCGCGAGGGTCAAGGAACCCGTCGAATCGAGCAACAGACAACGCTCTGCAAGGGGCATAGGCTCTATGCGGCTGTGACTCTGCCCGTCTGTCAGGCTCGAGACACCTACTAGAAGATTTCCATCGTCGTCGCAGTTGAAGGGTAATTCGGTATGGTACGAGGCTCTTGGGGAGCCTCTAGGCTCCCTAGTGAGGGACACAGTGTTAGGTATTCATCAATCGTATTTGTAGGGTATTCATAGGCCGTCCAGCAAATTACATATTCACCATGTCTCTTAAAGCATATTCTAAGTACATGCAGGAACATTTTGGTCATCCAAACTCCCGAAGCAAACTGATCCCGACGACTCCTTTTGAATACAAGATTTTTTTTTGTCTGTTTCTTGCATTTTACTCAGAAAAAAATGAACTAATAATTTCTGTGAAATTCCAACGTGAGTCATGCACCATTTCTTTCTTCCAAAGGCCTCTAAACAATCAGATTAAACCGGAAAATGCTGTTCGTCTTGTATCATCCAACAAATTTTTACTTTAAATAACCATTTCTCCATCTTGTACATATATTTCACTACTCCCTGGTTGAGATGTGCTAGAAAAGAACAAATCTTTTTTTTCCGACATAGTCAAGAACAAATCAAGAGCTACCAAAGGGCTGTTAATCCGATTACTAGCAAGCATGATCACACATTACCTCCACCATCTAAATCGTTCACCCATTTGATATTATTAACAACTCCACCAAGATAGTGTAAGCAACTTTCAGATTCTAGCCATTTCCTCTTGTTTTCTATCCAATCTCTCCTTTGCTATTGTTGGGTGTACCGTGGTGAAGATCAGATTCTAGCCATTTCCTCTTGTTTTCTATCCAATCTCTCCTTTGCTATTGTTGGGTGTACCGTGGTGAAGAGGAAGTTCTATGTAAAGTGCATAACAAAAATGATCAAATTTTTGGTAGGTGTGTATATTGACAAATACTCTACGGGTCACATACCATATAATCATATATGTGGCACGGCAATGGAACCTAAATGCATCATAAAAAGCAACATGTTTCAGTAGAAAAAAGGTTCTGTCAAGGAATTGTAGATACATATGGTGGAAAGCATGTAGGGATATTACTGTAACTGCCATTGATTCATATATTAAGTGTTGACCGCCTGATCAAACATCTCATAGGTATCATGTTACACATAGTGCATTAAGCAACAAGTAGGTAACGTTCTACTAAGAAGACAGACTGAACGAACTGAACCTACAGATGAAAGCAAAGCAAAGCCAGTAGGGGGCATTGTCTCTTGGCACTTTGGCAGTCATCAAAATAGAGCAGCGAAGAAGTCTATCTGACCGGCTGCATGGAGAAGCTGACACAACAACACTATTGTTCACCTGTTGGCAGTCTTTGCATCTGGTTGCTGCAGAGCAATGTCAATGATCAATAGAGGAAATAAAAAGGTGCCATAATTAATGGTTAAATGGACTGAATGGTAAACACTTCACAGTGGCATCCTTTTGTTACTGTAAAGGTACAGAACTGCATCAATTTGCTTGAATTGTATGATACTGAAAACAATGTTCCCAAAAGTGAATGACACAAAGAATGATCATTGCAATTAAGACACGATAAGATTATCTTGCAATGTCATTAATCAAATGTGATGCAACTAATTTATGATGCAAAGTAAACTACACTGGCATAACAGGGCAAGAGGTCCCTATAGACAGAAACACAGCTGCATAAATGTTCCAATGATCTATTTACCTTAAATAATCTACTTGGTTCATCAAGAGCCTGGTACTTCTCACTTCTACTTGTTGATATCAGTACACACAAAACTTATAACCTGCCAGAGATAAGGCAAAAGAAAAGGACAATTAAACTGGAGAGAATGATATCAGTACACACAAGATTACAACCTGCAAGAGATAAGGGGAACGAAAAGGAAAATTAAACTGGAGAGAAAATTTTGTAGAGACTAATTAATTTTTTGACATGGGAAGCATTTCATAAGTATAGAAAATTGCCTCTAACAATAAGAGCCACACTTGAACCTGCATGTCCAAAGATCAGAAAACTAGATAATGCTGTGATAATTTTTATGCTGTTTTATGTTCAGTTCCTAAAGAAGAGCATATGTGCACAAATATGAAGAACTGGAACACACAAAAGATCTAATGTACGTACAATCACAAGACAAAAAAAAAATCATATTCAAGACACAGAAGGAGAAGCATATTCAAGATTCTCAAGAAGCATGGCTTCAAAATATAGAGTCAGAGTTTAACATGTTTATTTGTATAAGGAGGATCCCATGGCAGCAAATTCAATCAAAATGTACTGCATACAGGTCTCTACATTCCAATATAAATGCTTTGCATATATAAGTAGAAGCAGAAGAGCATTGGAAAGAGTTTCAGAAGATAGTGCTAGTTTAAAATTGTACACAAATTGTAAAACTCAACTACTCAGTGCAAAATGCGATAGCGCAAATTGTGATAAATCAGAACACACATAGTTTGATTGCTGATGACACTTGGTTTTGTAACATGTATGAACAACTGCACAAAAGAATCATGACAGTTCAAAGATTACTCAACCTGAACACTGAATTCTGATTATCCCCAGTGGTATGCCATTAGCATTCAAGACCTTCAAAATTTTGAGTACTATCCCATCAACATCTTTGCATATGATTTCAACATTCTGAAGATGGCTAGATGCAATTGATTTTTCCAATGGATTGTAAATACGCTCTGTTTTCATTAGTCTTGTATGCCTGAAGCAAGTGAATAATATAATCAATTAATAAACAAAAGCAAAAATAAAGCCTAGTAGATATGTGATAGAGTAACAAATTAATGACAGCACCTTTGGAAATTCAAGAGTAAGATTCTCCAAAAGAGGGGTGTGGTGGAGGAACCAAATCAGCGCACTGAGGTTAGTGGAAAGAAACCATTTACTAAGCACCAAAGTCTTCAACTTGTTAAATGCAGGGCACCACTCCAAATCCCTGTTGAAAACATACTAGAAAAAGTACAAGCGTGTAAAATCAAATAATGAATACCATAAAAAAATATTACAGGCTTCAATCATATCCTCGTTAGTAAGCTAGGGAAAAAAGTGTCTAAACTTCATATCTTTTGCAGAGGTGCATCTAAACTAATATATACAAAAAGATTCAGATGTTTTCTAATCTAAACAACACATTCTGAATCTAAGATCACAAATCAATAATCTGAGCTACAGAGAAAAAGACAAGTTTCAGTAATGAGCATATAGCAAAGCAATTATCAACGAAGCACAGGTGATGTTTGATTGAACTTAGAGCATTTGAAAGGAACAAGTGAAACATGAGGCTGCAAGCATACCAGATCAGGATAAGCTGACAAATTCAAGTACGTAGCTTGAGACAAGCCTTGAAGAAACACGCAGCCAGAACCATGAGGATGACAGTAATTAAAACAACCCCTACAAGTAGCATCTCCACAATCATACAAGCGACCATTTTTACATCGATCATCGTGAGGATGATCGAATTGAACCTTTGCAGCTTCCATGTACGGCATTTTTCCAAGCATTGGAGCCCTTCCGGAATTAGCAATGAACTCCAATGAGACGAGGCTAGGAAACCACAGCACAGTGCGGCAGGTGGAATGAAAGGTACAGTTTTTGATGCTCAGATGCTTCAGGGAGGGGGAGTGCATTTCCGTCGAAGAAACGACACACCTCTCCATCTTGAGACGCTCCATCGCCGAGCAGCCAGAGAAATGAAGGACGTCGGAGTTGCCCTTGACACCGCTCAGCTCCAAACTTGTGAGGCGCTCTGAGAAGAGGGGCTTATGCTCCAGCATGTATGAAGGCAAGCGGGGGGGGTGGCGGATACCTGGAACCGGAGCTCCCTGACCTTAGCTGCAGCACGAGGCGGATCCAGCTGTTGCTGAGGCGGACCCAGCTGTTGATGTGTAACTTCAGACTGGAGTCGTAAGGGTCCAGATTCCCCACATCTAGATCGAAGTCGCACGAGTACAGGGGCGGGCCTCCGCAGCGGACGCGCAGCAGGCAGTCGACAAAGTGGGCGAACGCGTCGGCGTCACCGGTGGAGCAGGCGAAGCGAAGGGCGGGCGTGGACCTCCAGCGGTTGCGCCAGCTCTGGGCGAGAACGCATGTGCCCACGGCGTCACGCGTCGGCAGCAGCGAGAGGATGTATTAGAGTACGCTCTCCGGGAGGTCACTGATTCCAGTGATTCGGCCAGCCCCTCTCGCCATGGCCGCTAGCTTGGCGCTCCGTCGAACAGGTGGCGTGCGCCGCTGAAAGCTGGCACTCGCTGGCACTTCGCGCTTCGGTGCCGGCCGTCGCGTGCCTGCGCCATGGTAGGCGTGCCCGTGCTCGGCGCCGCGCCACCACCACGCCCTGCTCCGTGCTTGAGAGGGCCGCTGCCGCCGCTGCCGCGCGATACTCCGCGCTTGCGCCGCCACCGGCCGCCGCGGCCTGCTCAGCGCTTCGCGCCCGCTGCCGTCGCCGCCCAGCGGGCGCCGCTACCCCGCTTCGCCGATCACACTGACGCCACAGCGCGCAGCTAGGGTTGGAGGCGCCGCTCCCCCTCCCCGCTCCCGCTCGCCGCTCACACCAGCGCCACTGCCGCCTCTCGTTGCGCCGCGCGTGTAGGGTGTAGTAGGGTTTGGAATGAGACGAGTCAAATGGGAGGGAAGGGACGCGGTGTGCTTTGGGTTGTTGGGCTACGGTGGGATTGGGAAATGCTTTGGCCCACTTCCACTCTAATAAGAAAATTGAAAGGATGGTTGGGCCCCTGGACGGACGAGTGTTTTTTTTTTCAAACACCCAGTTACATACGCATGCAGACATATATATATATATATATATATATATATATATATATATATATACACATACGAGTGCACACTCACCTTCATAAACACACACGTATACTCTACCTCTAACACGAGTGCACACTCACCTCTATAAACATACGTACGTACACTCTACCCCTATGAGTACCTTTGAAAAACTGAGATAGACCACTCTACCCCTATGAGCACCTTTGAAAAACTAAGATAGATAGGCGTCTCGTTGACGACTCTACCCCTATGATCACTTTCAAACTGCGACAGACCGACAAATCTCCCCCTATGAGCACTTTCAAACTGAGATAGACCGGCAAATTTCGAGACTGACGAAGTCACCATAGGCGCCTCGCTGTCGACGGACATGTCACCTACCACTAAAAGAATGGCGTCGTTAAATCTTGGAATAAATCTAGGAAAATGCGAGCACCCGTATCAGATCTGGTACTTGAACCCGGGTGGGCAAGTTCTACCACAAGGAACCCAACCAGCTGAATTACGCTCTCCTTTGGTTTAACTAGTTGAGTGTTTTGCATTGTTATGGATATATAAAAAAGGGTTATTTGGATTGGTACCATTGCAATTCTTAGAGTTTGAAAATATACCATTACAATTCATCTATTTTGAAATATACCATTACAACTTCTTGTTTCACTTAAGAATACCATTGTATACGTATTGGAGCTGCTTGGGGCCAGTGTCAGGCGCATACGTACTATACGCTTTTTCGTATGGACAGTTTTACCCATGGCTATTGTGATACAGGCTTGCCCGTACTCTCGGCTCACACTCACGGTCACGGACTCATCTCTCTCCCTCGTTCAGTCTCTCCCTCTCCTTCAAGATAGGACGACGGCCGGCCATGCCGTAACCCTAGCAGCCGCCGGTCTGGACCGAGCCCCCGCCCGAGCCTACCACTGTCGCCGGTCTGGAGCTCGTCCCCCCGCCGAAGCCTCGCTGCCGCCGCTGGTCTGGGCTCGCGCCCACCAGCACGCCGTCACCGCCCGTCTGGAGGTCGCGCACCGCACGAGCACGCATCCGCTAGAGCCCGCGCCTGGCCCCGAGTCCGTGTTCTCTGCGCCGAGGCTAAGAAGCCATGGCCGAGCAGTGGCTAGGAAGCCCAATGAAGGTAAATTCGACGAGCTCGTCCTCTACGGCCACCGGCAGAAGGGAGTGCCCCCATTGCCATGTCCCTTTGGTCTGTAGATGGTAGTCTGATTCCTGCTGTTTTGTGTAGGATGATGATACTACTTGTGGCATCATCGGCTCTGAGGAGCAATATGAGGCCGTGGAAGCAAGGAAACGCTGGCTACAGACTGGACAAGAGGTTTTAGGCAACTGCTATGCTGAATTGAAACAAGAATTGCAAGAGTTGAAGCAAAGAGTGGATAATGTTGTATGAATTGTATAACTTGAAGGTGCAACCTGCAGAGCCGAAGGTGGCCGTGGACACAAGGAAATGCCATGTTTTGTTTGATTGTTCAGTTTTATCGCCCATTGTTCTTGGCTTTGTAGGTGTTTTGATTAGTGTCCTTATTGCTGGATTGTGGAAGTGAACTGGTAGTATGTATGTTAGGCAGTCCCAGTTGCAGTGTGGGTTAGGCAATGTGTGACTGGTTGTAGTAGTGTGGTTGTATTTGTTTCTGAATTTGCAATAAAATGAAATGTGTCCTGTTCTGTTTCATCAGCCTCTTATGTTTTATGTTGAATGAATCTAGAAAAATTGACAGGAAAAGATGGCAGGCAGGAACAATCTCACAGAAAAATTGACAGGTTAAATCTAGAAATTAGAAAAAAATTGGCAATCTAGTGTCATGCTCTGTTCAGTTTCATTCACTGAAAAAATGACAGGAAAAAATGACAGCAAACAATCTTCCTGTTCTCTTATGTTCACAGGTTCAGTCCAGAAACATTCACAGGTTCATTCCAGAAAAATTCACATTGACAGCTAAATGGCACCACAGCTTTACAAGCACCTGTAGGTTCCAGGATTCGAAATAAAAGGTTGGATGACACCAACCATTACAATCTTACAAAACCATACAAATTCAGGTTTTCATACTATAAAAGCACATCAGAAGCTGTTGACATGCCTATTTGTCGTAGACAAGCTTCCTGAGGCTACTAATTACAGTAGCAGGTGGGTTGGCTGTAGATTTCAAAAGCTTCTTCTTGATGGGTGTCTTCTTCTTCTTTGGTGTGCCCTTCTTTTTTTCCTTCTGAACTTTTTGCTTCTTGGCTTAGGAGTGGGAGGTACCAGCTTCATGTATTGGAGCTTCTTTCCTGCATAAGAAAGGTAAATGTAAATATTTAGTGACCATAGAAATGTAGCATACTAACATGGACAGATTTAATGCACACAAAATACCTTTTCTTAGCCTGCGGGATCAGGCATTGCACTCAGTGGCACACAATCCTGGAGGGGAGCACGGGAGCCGGCGATGGTTGGTGCGTGCTGCTGCGGGGGCGCGAGCTCCAAACCGGCGGCGACAGCGTGCTGGTGCGAGGGCGCGAAGCTCCAGACCGGGCGGCGGCGGCATACTCAGCGTGGGGGGCGAGCTCCAGATCGGCGACGGCGGTAGACTTGGGTGGGGGCTCGATCTCCGCACCTGCGGCGGCAGCAGGGTTACAATGTGGCCGGCCGTCGCCTGTTGTGAAGAAGAGAGGGAGAGATGAGTCCATGAATGAGAGCTGGGAGTACGAGCAGGCCTATATTGCAATGGCCATGGGTAAAATTGTCCATACGAAAAAGCATATAGTACGTACGCGCCTGACAGAGGCTCCAAGCAGCTCCAATACGTATATAATGGTATTCCTCAGTGAAACAAGAAATTGTAATCGTACATTTCCAAATAGATGAATTGTAATGGTATATTTCCAAACTTCAAGAATTGCAATGGTACCAATCCAAATAACCCTATAAAAAAATTCATAACATACAACCGCACAAGTAGAATATATGTAAAATCTCATGTTATCACAAATAATTAATACTAAAACACATAATTCAAACTATTTTTTTGAAATAAAAGAAAACCAATACAATGTTATTGACTTACCTAGAGAAAGGAAAAATAAGCCATAGTTCATTATTTTGTGTCTGTGAGACCAATATAGCATCAAAGATAAACTTGTGCACCTTTAGGTATGTTGGCTTCATTTTAGTTCCCCATGTATGTAAGTAGGTGTAGCAAGATGTTCTTCCTCACTTGCATTCTTTCAAATTTTTTTAGCCTCTATGCCTAAAAGTTGCAACTTCTAGAGTTGTCTTAAGTCAAATTTTTTAAACTTTGATCGAATTTCTAAAAAAACAGTAAGATATATGGTACCCATTAGTACCATTAAATTTATCATACAATGTATTTTTATAAAATACTCATTTTATGTCATAGATATTGATGCTTTTTTCTACAGAGTTGGTCAAAATTTAAAAAGTTAACTGATACAGATTCTAGGAGTTGTAACTTTCAGAGATAGATGGACTATATATATACTTGAAATCAGATATGTTTGACCACTAATAATACACCGAGAGGTAGTTCAGCAATACACGACGAGGGCTAGTTCAACGGTCGAAACCATATGAAAGGCAACTCCTAGCCAGTATATATAACTTGATACTAATTAGTTACAGTATCGAATCCGTACATCATGGATACAACCCTATACTGAAGAAGTCCTGATGCTCTGTTCATTGTAGCAGAGAATCTGTGTACAATACATCATGGATACAACCCTATAATAAAGAAGTCCGATGCTTTGTTCGTCAAGTACAATTGCACAAAGGGCTGCCAGAAGTGCTTAGTGTGTAGTTATCCCCTTTCATGATGTGCACCCAATCCTGAACCAAAAAATGCTAATTGTTAAACTCCTTGAAGTACATGAGCTACTGAAAGCCTTTCCTTCAAGAAATAAGACCTATCAGAGTAATGTTCAACTAGGGAAATATGAGCCTGACATTTACCACCGAGATATTCATATTTCTTGGTTATTTCAGATTACCTACATAGAACACCTTATTATCCAAAAACCTCCGTGCACTACAGGAAAACTCGGCTTTGCCGACTGCTAAAACCCTTTGCCACCTGCCAAAGACAGGGCAGTCGGCAAACATGCTCTTTGCCGACCGCCCTACTGAGCAGGTGGCAAAGGAGTCTTTGCCGACTGCCCTAATATCCTGAGATGTCGGCCATTCCTAGCAGTCGGCAAAGACGCTCTTTGCCGACTGCCGGCAGGTGGCAAAGGTGGTCAGGGCCTAACGGCGTCCATCGCCGTCCCCTTTTTGCCACCGCCTTGCTTCTTTGTCGACAATCGGCAAAGACTTTTTTTTTTTGAAATTTGAATTTAGGTTTTGGACATTCGACGTCGTCACTTGCTCCAAACTTCCTCAAACTTTTTTATAGCCTCCACATACAATAAGAGTGAACCTGAAATTTTTTTGTGATTTTGTGACCCTTTTTTCGTATATTTCGTTAATTAATTTCTTTTAATTATATTTTCGGCCGCATAATCCGACTTTTGAACTGCAGTGCATGAAATAATGAAACTTAGCCATTCGAAAAATGATATTCATGTTGGAGAGTCTATTTTGAGACCGTATCCGAAAACTCACCCAAAATTTTGAAGTCCTTCTCCATGGAACATGACCATCCGTGTGTGGTAGAGGTGATTTTTAATTATATAAAATTCAAATGAACTCGGAAAATTACTAAACTTGTCGAGATGTCATGTTATCACATGTGGAGCCTATAAAAAAATTTGAGAAAGTTTGAAGCAAGTTGCAGCGTCGGATGAACAAAACCCGACATTTCCAATATGATCACGCGATTAGTGATGATATGTGAGATGTCCTGGTTCTGACTTCCGCATCGCAACTTGTTCTAAACTTTCTCAAATTTTTTTTCATAGGCTTCACATGTGATAACATGACATCTCCTCAAGTTTCGTAATTTTTGACTTCGTTTGAATTTTATATAATTAAAAAGCACTTCTACCACACCTAGATGGTTATGTTCCGTGGACAAAGACGTCAAAATTTTAGGTGAGTTTCTGACACGGCCTTAAAATAGACTCTCCAACATGAATATTATTTTTTAAATGGCTAATTTTTATTATTTCATGCACTTGTAGTTCAAAGTTGGATTCTGCGGTGGAAAATACAATTAAAAGAAATTAATTAACGAAATATTGTAAAAAGGGTCACAAAATCATGAAATTTTTAAGGTTCACTCTTATTACATGTGGAGGCTATGTTTAAAATTTAAAAAAAATTTAGAGCAAATTGCGGATGAAAAACAAAAAAAAAAAAAATACATAAATTCTTTCTTGGACCGCCTCGGTCTAGGGCGGTCGGCAAAGCCAAGATATTAAAAAAAAAAAAAAAAATCCTTTGCCGACCGCCGCCCTCGGGGCAGTCGGCAAAGGCCTTAACCCTAAAATCCAGCCCGGCCCAACCTTATCCTCATTCACATCCTCCCCACCCGTGCCTCTCCTCCCCTCGCGCCGCCCGTCGCCGCCGGCTCCAGACCCCCGCCGCCGCAGACGCATCCGCCCCGCCCCTGCCTCCCGTCCGTTGGCCCCCTCGCTCCACACAGCCGCCGCCGCAGGCCGCCCCCGCGCGCGCCGAGCCCAAGCGCCGGCAGCGGCCCGAGCCGGCCGCGCCCGGCCGCCCTCGCGGCCGGCCCCCGCGCTCGCCCCGGCGCCCGGCCGCCACGCCTCGCCCCGCCCTGCCCGGCCCCCGGCCACGCCACGCCCGGCAACCCCGCTCCATCCCCATCCTGCTCCCTTTGCTCCTCCCAAACCGTGCTCTTCGCCCCTACTCCACGCGCCTTGGGGGGCTTGGGAAGCCCACCCCAGCTATGCGGGCTAGGAGCAAGCGCCGCCCAGCGTAAGGCCGGGCTGTCGGCCGCGCGCTACCCATGCCCGGCGGCTGGTTTCCTCCCCGCCGCTTTGGCGGGGCGAGCTGAGCAAAGACGGTCTCCCGGCGTCGCCGCCGGCTTGCCGGCCACGCCCCTGGTTGGACTGTGGACGTCATCCACGCTGGCCTCCTTCCCTAGCTACCATGGGAGCAGCGCAATTCCAGATCGGGCATGCATCGCCGTGGTGAGCTCCTCCCATCAATGAATTTGTTCATGTCTTGTTTAGGTGCTGCACATCATGGATCTAGGGTTAGGTTTTGCTTTCCGATTTTGTTCTTGTTATTACAGTTGTGACATCATTGTGTAGTCTCTTGCAATTCCCTTGGCTGAGCCCTATTTAATTTGTGAACTGCAGAACCATGTGTGCTTTACGATGTGCATCCTTCCAATACAATGGAGCAGTATATTATAAATTTGAAGGAGACTAATATACGATGCTTTTCTTGACTACTAGATTTTCAATACATCATAGCTTTAGTCAGGCATTGATATGTTAGAACAATAAAAAAAATATTACTGTACCAGAATTAATCTTTGTTTGATAGTGAATTGATGTTTGACCTGATAATAGTATGGGGTCAGTATTATGAATGTTAATCCACTGAATGATCACAAAGCCTCACAATAAGGGATTGGGCAACAATGCCGCGCTGCAGGTCCATAACTATGATATCCCCACTGAGTTTATTTTTTTTAAGTTCACCAGTAAGAGATTACTCTAAGTAAATATTAACTATGCTCTGCAGGTCCATAACTATTTACAGTGAATTGAGGTTTGTATCCATGTGTATTGTGGTTGGCATGATACTTCACATTGCTCACTGTATTGTCTATTCTCTAATATCCCTATAGTTCTGACATATGACATATACTCTCATGTTGCAGCAGTGACTGCATACTCTTATTTCAGTAGTCAGTTCTTGTATTGTGCTGCAGCTTCCCATGTAACAATGAGCAATTAGATTTTCTTAGTACCTAAAGTTTTGATAATGGATTGTAATTGGGATGAGATTAATTTGTTCCGTCCTTTAGACATGAGGGAGCCAACATATGTTCAATTTTAACAGTTGTTTTCAGTAGTAGTTTGCTATTGATTTCTTGTAATATTTGAATTTTCTATCTTGATGTCTTTCTGGATAGTTTGAGCTATTCCCTGTAGTTGATTACTCCATCTCTGGACACTGAGTCATTGGTAATCGCTGATCCATACAATTCTTTGTTTTGTAGTTGTTAGCTGCACCAATAAGTTTTTCATTCAAAGCATTACCTGTCAAGTTTCATGTGAAGATCTTTATTACCGTGATTGTGTGAATGATTTTCCATTAAGCGATCATGCATGCGCTGCTGCTGTTGTACAGATCTCTGCATATACTGCTATTGCTGTTGCTGTTCACTAATAAAAACAAATGACCTATGCATATACCGCTGCTATGCACTAGTAAAAACAACCAACTTATGCATATGCTACTGCTGCTGTGCATTATTGTTTCAATATTTGTTAAATTTTATTTAATCATTTAAATCAATGTTTACATTTCTCAGAAGACTAAATTTAAGGATGGCCCACCAATCGGTGCTGAACCTCCACACGAAGGGCAAGTTGCAAAGAGACCAATCCAAGCTGTAGCTCAAGTTCTGCCAACATCAAAATTCCTTCACAATATTGGTATTGAGTCTGCAGAGAGTGAACTAGTTGCAGAGAAGGAGCAGCATGGATGATCTGAAGAATCAAGTAGAGACGGATGCGAGGAAGGGTGATAGAAGAGACTGCCAGGCTAAAGAACTAAATAAGTGAGATCATGGCTTCTTTTATGCTTTCTTTGCTGGCAACTCCGCCCCATCTAATGCCCAACAGTAGTAAGTTCAAGAACCTGTGACCTAAACTCGAGCTGTATATGCACTTTGATGACCTTGGCCTTTTTTTTTGAGTGATTTTTTGGTACCTTATAACTTTTATTTTCTGGTCTTTGTATGAACCATATATGAACTGTTCTTGTGATGTTCTGGTCCCCAGAATTGGCAATGGATAATCCGATATTGTAAGAAATATGTTGTCTGAAATGCAAGATCAGTATGCTGTTGGAATGCATATGTGAATATATAATATTTGGTTTTGTAAATGTCCCGTCTAGTTTAGGCTAGTAGAAAAATGAGCCTAAAATATGGTGTGGGCTGGCTACATGGATGGTGTATGAATCATGGCAGCTTTGCCACCTGCCAATCAAGGCAGTCGGCAAAGCATCCTTTGCCACCGCCAAAAAAGGCAGTCGGCAAAAGATTTTCTATTCTGAAAAAATAAAAAAAGCCTTTGCCACCGCCAAGAAAGGCAGTCGGCAAAGAAATTCTGTTCTAAAAAAATTTAAAAAGCCTTTGCCGACGCCGCGTGGCGGTCGGCAAACGGAACGCGCTTCCGTCATCTCACGGCGGCCGGCGTCGTCTCCTTTGCTTTGCCGACCCATGTTGGCGGGTGGCAAAAAACTTTGCCGACCGCTTTCCACGTGGCGGCGGCAAAGATTTCTTTGCCGACCAAACCTTTGCCACGTGTTCTTTGCCGACTCGCCACGTGTAAAGCGGTCGGCAAAGCCTTTGCCACTTGTTTTAGTGCCTTTGCCCATTTGCTTTTGGCGAGTCGGCAAAAAGAGAGGCATTCCAGTAGTGGTGACAAAGTTCCTATATGTGTTTAGAGGAATTTTTGTTTCAGAAAGTGCTCATAGATAAAATTAATAATTCCACTATTCCGCTATCAATAAAACATAGTCTCAATAATTCATCACAACACATGGCAAATAATCATCAAGGATGAATCATCCTAAATTAATTCCGCTATTCTGCTATCAATAAAACATAGTCTCAATAATTCATCACAATACATGGCAAATAATCATCAAGGATGAATCATCCTAGCAGTTTAACAAGCACATTGCAGGGATGGTGCTATCATTGATGGAACTAAATAAACAGACATGATAGAGAGGAAGTCTACTCCAATGGTAGACAGTATGACCACCTATTGGTCTTTAAGAAGATGCAATTGGCAACAGAGTAAATTTTGGAAAGAAGGGTGCATGAAGAGTACCTCATGATTAGTTTAACGCCAAAGGTGCTAGTGTATGCGGCATAGCAGAAACTGCATTGGAGCAATGGACAAAGGAACTCACTTCTTGCAGGAGTAGCGTGTGGACTCCCTTTCAATGTGACCCAGTGTCTTCCTCAGTTGGTGGTACTGATAAATAAACCAAGTTGACAAGACACTTAGAATTGAATCTACAAAGATGAAGTATAGTGAGATTTTTTCTATCGACAGTTATAAATTGGAAAATGCAATATACAATCTGTGTCCCTTTGAAGCTAACATAACTGTAGCTAAAAAAGGCTAATGACCCATGTGTTTCGTTGAACTGAATTAGAGCATTACCTTCAGATAGAATAATATTAGCAATCCAAGACACCCATGCATGTTAAAAGCCACCACTGGAGTGATCCCTAAGATTGCATTTTTGCTAATTCATTCTTAAACAGTAGAGGTAAGTTGAATTCACCTAGCATGTTGACATGGCATCATATAATATTAATGTGAGAAAAATTGTTTGTATCCCAATCAGATAAGTGAATAATAAATAGTGCACTATATATTGTTGTTTTCAGGAATTATGCTATACTTGCTGCTACTTATTTGGTTTGTGTTCCTTTTTTCCCTGTTTTACTATTGTGCCTACATGTACATATCTGTACATTTGCCCTTTCTTCACAATGAGATGATCCCCTTTGAGTTTCAGGCTGGCAAACTGTAGTAGTGCAGGGAAAAGTGTTAAGCATCAAGTATACGCTAAAATTCTATTAAACGTAATGACCACTAATACAGAAACCATTTCTCACACTAGCATTTTATTTCTATTGATAGTTTCTCTTGACAACAGCCAGTAGAAATCGGCCCTATTTCAGACGGATTTCTTAAGAAACCGTCGATAGAACGATTCGTTAAAAACCCGCCACTAGAAATCATGTATTTCCACTATTTCTACTAGCGGTTTGAAATTGATTTTTTTGAGTTTTTCAAACTTTCTCAGATGGAGAAACTCCCAAAATAAAAGTTATAGATCTCGAAAAGTTATAAAACTTTATAGTTGATAACTTTTTTATTTGAAATCATCTTTTCATGGAAAACTATGTCTGAATTTGCCAAATCTGATATTCAAATTTTGTAAACGACCTCGGATAGAGAAACTCCCAAAATGTTGACAACTTTTTCATTTAAATTTCTTTAGAGCCTCAAACACTCAATTTATGCTCAGTTTTAGATAATATGTGGGAAAAAAAAGGAATATGAACATGAAAGGATCAATATGCATATGAATATGAATAAGATGATAGCGTTCCTCATGCTCACTCTTGGTTCCCTCATGGAGCGCATAAATATTCGGCCAAAGCTCAAGGGTGACTTTGTAGTTTCGGACCCAATTGAATACTTCTTTGTAAAGACTGCTAAAGATGGTGTTTTTGGCCTTTGCATTCCACTTCTCATGGGTTTCTTCCTCTTGTGTAAGGTTTGTGGGGTCCTTAGGTTTTGGAAAGCCTTGTGTGGCGGCTTGAAACGCATTGAGGTCAACAGCCTCAAGAAACGACTCCATGCGAATCTTTCAATAAGGAAAATCATCGCCATTGAATATGGTAGGGGGTTCCATCACCTCTGGACATCTTTTCTCTAGGTGATTCAACCCAAATTAAGAGCATGAAGCTCCGATACCAATTGGAATGATCCAGATGCCCAAGAGGGGGTGAATTGGGCTTTTCTAAATTTAATCACAACGGTAAAAGCCTAACGCTTAGCCCATTTCACCTGTAGTGCCTAAGTGTGGTCTCTATGACTCTAGGACACAAAAGTTATACTCCCTAGGTTCCAAACCCTACTGTAGTATAGCAATTCTATTAATGTAAAGACATGAAGTAATTGCAAGAAAGTAAATGCTCAAAGTAAAGAGAGGGAGAGGAACGCAGCGATATTTTTTCAAGGTATCGAAGAGTCGGCACTCTCCACTAGTCCTCGTTGGAGCACCGCACAAGGGTGTAGATCCCCTTGATCCGTGCAAGGATCAAGTGCTCTCTTTAGGATGATTCTTCGTCACTCCGACGTGGTGAATCCCCAAACCGCTCATAAGATGAGATGGACATCCACAATCTCCATCGGATGATCACTATGCTCCCAATTGCCACCAAGCCGTTTAGGTGATGCCGATCACCAAGAGTAATAAGCAAGAACTCTTACTTGACCAAGACTAGCCCAATGAGATGAGTGGATACACACTTGCTACTCTCTTTCCACTAACGAGGTCCTAAACAATGGATTAGCAAATCCTCCACACGAAGAGGTATTCTAGGCAGTTTTAAGGTCAACCGGACGTGTACGTCAGGGAAACCAGACACATCTCATCGTCGGTTAACGGCAAACTGTACCTACTAGACGTCACCCTGACCGAACACGTGTTAGAGTCTGGTCCACCATGACTGGATGTGTCCGATCAGAAAAAATCCCTCTCTGGACCTCTCTGGACTGTGACCGGACGCCCTGACCCCAGCGTCCGGTCCACTCTGGACCAGCAGCTGATGGCACCGGGGCGTTCGATCACCTGCCAGGGGCAGAGTCCGGTCACTCCGGCACCCCACATACACTGACCGGACGCATCCGGTCAGTTATGTGCCAGCGTCAGGTCGAGCGAAAATGGCTTGAATGACTTCTCGCAAGGCTTCGATTCTACTGATCTTTAGGCAAACTCTAGGGCTGCCTAGGACTTGAACAAATAAGTGTGCACCACACCTAACTCACTAGACTCACCTAGGTCAAGTTACCCATTCAAACCCCTCTTAATAGTACGGACAAAGATAAAACAAAGTCCTAGCTATTCTAAATGTCTCTCCAACACCAAACGACACTTAGAACTAGCCATTCTTAACCTTCACGTCCATCCTTTGAAAGCCAAAAACAATCTCGATTGTCGAGGCATGAATACCATTGATCATCCAATCAATCACCATTATCGTGACCTAACTTAAAACGGTTTTTTCAAAGCACATGTTAGTCACAATAATCTTATGCTGTCATTAATCACCGAAACCCACTAGGGGCCTAGATGCGTTTAGAACACATGTGATTGTGTGGTGTAGTGGTAAGAGAGAGATCGCGTGAGGGTTAAGTCGCAGGTTTGAAGGTAAATTGTCATGACTTGCAAATTTTTTTCACGTTTTTAATTTTTTTTCCTATTTTTAAATACTGACGGTTTTTGGCCTCTTATACTGGCGGTTCTGAAAAAAGCCAGTACAAATAGGTTGAAAACCACCAGTAAAAATCTTCTCTGTACCAGTGGAACAGAAAAAATCATTGTCTATCCATCCTTGACACACGTTTTTAATTTTTTTGCTATTTTTAAATACTGGCAGATTTTGGCCTCTTATACTAGCGGTTCCGAAAAAAGCCAGTACAAATAGGTTGAAAATCACCAGTAAAAATCTTCTCTATTCTAGTGGAACAGAAAAAAATCATTGACAGTCCGCATTTTTCAATAATCAAATTGAGCCAAATTAAATAATACAGGTTCAAGCGTTCTCAGGATTTGCATCCTCCTCACACCTGGACCTGACGTTGCTCTCCTAGCACAAGTGGCCAATGCTCTCAAAGTCATCAACTTGTTACACATATATTCACATGGTGCACACTACAAAAGCAGTAAACCTTCATCATCTCGTGTACTATCTAAGCTACGAATTAAGTTCCTCTGCTCTCAATTCCACTAAAATCTAGTGGTACTAACGAGTAACAGTTAACTTTCACTCTCATATATATACCAGCAATCTTTACACCCCACCCAGGAAACCACTGCACAAGAAGCAACAACACAGGCGCAAAGCAACAATCATGATGGTGTCAGAATCGAGAAGAGATCGATAATTACTGATGTCATGTAGAGCGAGCATGAGGAAGTATGCGAGGGCACGGCTTGCTCCCACAGCATCATCTGCGATGTACTAGGCAATTAAAGCAGGCGGATGCGAGGCCGCTGCGGCACGCCGCGCGCCCGGCTGCAAACCACACTGCGCCGGGCCGCAAGCACGCAGCGATGGCGTTGGTGGCAAGGAGGGCCGTGGAGACGGCAGAAGACGGTGGCGTTGGTGGCACGGCAGGCGGCCACGACGGAGGTCAGTCAGCTGCGTGAGGGGAGGGTGCTAGGCCGAGGATGTTGGACAAATCTCAGATTTGAGACAAAATTTTCCATTTCAGGACCAGGTTAAGCACGACCTGTCGCGCCAAACGGTCGAGCGCGCGCGACTACGTGTCGAGGCGAAGCCGCCCACGGTCCGCAGCATAGACGCGCAGAGCAACACCTGCCAGACATCGGGCCTCCAAGACAGCCTACCGCCTGCACCATCCTCGGACTGAGTTCCTTCCTTTGCTCCGTCAACAGGGAAACTGACACAAATAAAAAAGCGCAACATTTTAGTTCAACGGTGATAAATTTTTAATGCTTTATTCGTTTTCGATTCCTTTTTCACTGGTGCGTTCTACGTGATGACGAGAGGACCAAAATTAGACCTCACTTTATATATATTTCAAAGAATTTATTTTTTTGTACAATTATGTGTAATTATGTACTAGGAAATTTATTAAAAAAAATTACTACTATATAATACTAAACATGCTACTCCAAAAAAAAAATAATAAAGTTTTTACATTCGATTGTTACCATGGGCAATCTAAAAGAGAGTAGAAGACCAAAATAAGACAACCTACAATCTAGAGGGCCAAATTATTAAAACAAATATTATATAAGTTATCAACTAAAAGGGTGAGTTATTATTATACAATACATTAAAAAAATCAAACCATGACTTACTGCCAACCGTGGAGCATTTATTAATGAGGGTAACAAAATAAGAAAAGCTACAACTCAGGAGACAAAATATTAGAACAAGCATCGCATAAGTTGCCAACTACGTAGGCTGAGTTATTATGTAACCCATTATATGAGCCAGGAAATATAACTAGCTGACAATTGGAGCAAGATACATTTATTAAAAACACAAGAGTAGTGACTTAAAATAAGATAAGCTGCACCCTTAGGGGCAAATTATTAGAAATTAGAAACTAAATAGAGTGAGCAAATTATTATATAAGAAATTACAAGAACCCAAAAATATGACTTGGTGCAAACTGGGGGCATTTGTTACAAAAGTCAGGAAACATGATTTGCTGCCAATTGAAACTGAAATTGACAAACATAAAATGAAATTGTAGTTGACAAATAGAAATTAAAAATTAAAGAAGAGAAAATGGACAAAAAATGAAAAAAAAAAATGAAACTGAAATGACAACTTGAAATTAGAAACTGAAATTTAAAAATGAAATTGAAAACTGAAATTACAAAAAATGAAACTGCAAACTTAAATAGCAAAATTAAAATTAACAACTGAAATAACTAAATAAAATTAAAACTAAATTTAGAAACTGAAATGACAACAAAAATAAAACTGAAATTATCATTCAGCTACCTATCTAGGCGTGATGATCTGTTCCTGCCATTTCCCCTTAGCTTGATGACATGCTGGTAACTGAGGCCAGAGTTCTCTGTAATGTTCTGCCATCGAGGCCTAACAAGGAGTGGATCCAATTGATGGAGGTGCGCAGCTGGATGCAGCATATGATGGATTCAACGTGGATTTGACACCCTATGGATTCAAGAACCAAAATTTGGGGATGCTCAAGCTGTTAAGGTACAGTAATAGTGGTTCTGTCTATTTGTTGATTCCTTTCTGCCTCCTATCCCCTTATTACCATCAAAGCATTTTATAGCAATACTTCAGTAATACCATACATATGTTCACCTTTACCGCTAGTCTTTGGTATGGCATGGAGACAAAGAGGCATTATATATAGAATAAAGTCCGTTGTCCACCCAAAACTTGCTGCTAAATTAAAATAAACAGGAAAAACTGACCTCACACATAGATTACACAAGGGACCCACAATTTTATTGTTTTCTAGAGGTCGTTGGTCACCTCATCAACACCTCAATCAGTAAACCATACTTTTTGGTGGTTGCAATATTCACGGTCCAATAAATTCAAAGATTGAGTCCGTTTAAATTGGAGCATATATTGTTTGTGCATGCACCCATATATTGTTCGGGCATATATATCAGTGGTGCAAGGCCACGAGGATTTTGCAGTGCAAATGAAGGACGAGAGACAAAGAGGAGAGAGGGATGCATGGATGGACGGGATAGAGAGCGAGGGACACGAAACGAAAAAAAATTCTCTCTTTAATACTCCCACTAGTAGCAAACATGCTCGTGCTTTACAAATAAACATACAATTGTTGCGTGGCTTGTGCCAATGCAATGATAATGAGCTATATGTATTTGATGTATTAATTAGGTTTGGTCCAATACTAATAAATCAGATAAATTCTGTCCATCATAAGTGAGGTAGGAAATTAAGAGGATATTGATTCAAGTTCAATATGTAGCTATGTGCACCAGTTGTTGTACTAAGAAAAACAGAAGGTGGGTCACTAGCATGCACAATGCAATGCACACGAGCTTGCATTGTGTGGTACAGACTATGACACATGAGTAGTGCAGAACTAATGAAGGTTTTGCAGTCGTATAGAACCGGCGACGTGCATAGAGTGCACCAACAGCCAGAGGATGCTGATAGGAGGACCGGCTTAAGAAAACCCTTTCCATCTACCTGCTGAATATACTTACTTTCTCCTCATGCTAAGTTGATGTACCCGATGAGTATCATGCCTACGCCTAGCACATGGAAATCAATGTGCTCCGTCCTCAATATAGTACGATGGAATAGAAAGCACATAAAGGTGACTAGACAATTTAATATATCATACCAAAACTAGGTGTGTGACTGTAAATCAGCAGATATATATATGCAGAAGAGAATAGAAAGCGTGGCCTATTTTCTCTCATGGAAAACTGATCAGTTGTTCCAAACTTTGAAATTCGGTGCATAGTAGTTTGTTCACTACAATACGTTAAGGGATTTACGAGTTGGGTCAAAGTGACCCAGAAGTAGTTTTACAGGCTGTATCTTCCAAAAGATATATCAGCTTGTATGGTTTTAATGGATCAACTTTCCCTTTTCGATCCATTTTGCACTATATTGTCTATACCACGGCCAAAAGTTAGCCACAAACAGGCTGCCTCATCAAGTTTATAAGTTCAGTAATTTGGTTTTGATTCATTAGTTTGGTTTTAAATGGTGTGAGCCCGTGGTTTCCAAATCATTCCAATCAACTGGTTTGCAGGCAAGCAAAACCAAAGCAGGCCACCACTGCTTTGCCACGAACCCTCTCCTCAGCTTCTCCTAGCGCCGCCCTCTAGTACTACACCTCCGCATCATCCAATCTGGATGCCTTGTCTCCAGCTCTGTGTGGATTCCAATCTTTCAGCTCTGTGTGGATTCCAATCTTTCACAATCCCCCTCTCCCCTAGATGGCCAATTTAAGCAAAAACAGTTAGCCAAAGTGCCAATTAGGCACACTAAAATGCCAGTGAATCAATCCTAATCTTTTTCAATACTAACAGTCCTAAGCCTTAAGATTCTAAAGACATGGTTGAGGGATGGAATGTTTACTGAAGTTTGCTACTGATTATTTTTGTTTTTTGTCAGTCACTGTTCTAGTGTGGTTTTTTGTTGGTTTTTTGTCAGTCACTGTGTTCTACTTCAGTTTCAACATTGGTCAGGATAGATCCATAGTGATCTTGCCACAGTAGAAGCAAAGAGTATCATCTCGTTCAATCTGAATGCTATTGCTCGACGAGAAGTGTCAGCTATTTTAAAAGAAGCAAAGAGTATCATCTTGTTCAATTTTGGAAACCGAAACAAACTATTGGCTTATCAGTGACATAAATTCACTTCCTAATGATACAGAGTTAATCTTAGTTACTGCTACCAGGTGTAAAATGCAGTAAACATTTCTATCAATGAACTCCTGGCATGTTCACACATCTCTGTATTTTCTGTATAAGCCTTGTAGTTCTTAGGTTATGATTAGGTTAATTCCTAATCTCCAGCACAGTTCTGATGGTACCACGGATGCTATTTAGAATTTTGTGTTGATTAAAAATTTTGATGAGAAAGTTCTCTGAAAATGGCGAAGAAGGTGATCCACTGCTCATATTGTCATGTTTTTTTTCCTTCTAGTAGGTGTGATAATCAACTCTCTCTTAGCAATAAGGGATTTTTATCCTGTTTCCTATGTTTTATCTATGAGAATGAACTAGTTCATATGAAATTCTTCATGCGATTCAAAAGGGGCCCAAAATATTCAGATTGAACCAAAAAAAGTTATTGATCTTGTATCATACCACCTTTTTACTTCAGATAACCATTTTTCCATCTTGTACATCTGTTTCACTAGTACACTTTCACCCAATTTACCACACAAAATACAGGGTTTTCGTCTTTGCTGCCCTATTTGAGATGTGCCAGCTAGAAGCAACCAGATCATACCCAATTCTGCTTTATTCATTGTCAATGTCACAAAATTAGTGTCTCAAGTTGTTTGACGGTTCCCTCTGGCCTCCTATTCCACTAAGGCAATGTAAGCAACTTTTCAACTAACCATTTCCTCTTGTTCTCATCTAATTGCTCTTTTGCTACTGCTGGGTGCACCACGGTTAAGAGGAAGCACATTATAGAGCACCTGCCAATAATGATGAAATATTTGGTAGGCGTATATATTGAAAATCTTCATTACTCTATGGATCACATACCTATATCCTTGTTGCTTACTATCTCACTGATATATGTGGCATGGCAATGCAACCTAAACGCAAGACCTGAAAGTAACATGTTTCACTAGAAAAAAAGTTCTGTCGAATTGTAGGCATGATAATCATGCATGATGGAAAGGATGTATGGATATTACACTGATTGACATTGATTCACATATTAAGTGTTGATCTCCTGACCAAATTAGGAGAAGCATGTTACACATATTCTACTAACCTGATAGGCTCACTGAACTGAAACTAGCTAGAGATGGAATGAAATCAATGCCTCCAGTAAAGAGGGACGGGGTGGGGGCTGAGTGAATCTCTCTTGATAGTCATCAAAGCAGTGCAGCGAAGAAATCACCTTTCTGAATGGCTTGGTGACAACTAGATGGTCTCTGCCGGCCATTTCCCTCATGATGATGACACACTAGGAACTAAGGCCAGAGTTTTCTGCAACGTGGATCCATTTCATCTGTTACATCAACATTGGTTCATGTTGTTAGTCGATTCCTTTTTGCCTTCTATTCTCATGTCACCCTTGTCATCCCATCACTTATATCAAAGTTTTGCTTACTTCTTCCTATAGTATTTGGTTTGGAATGAGGAGGCATTATATAGAATGTCCCACTAGTACACAAAGCATTTGTCTTGACGGTAGGGATTTATTTTCACTAACGGTTTTGGCTTAGAGACGCCACTGGAAATCGACAAGCGGGCCCCAGCTTTAGAACCGCCCGGTGGAAAAGGGCTAACTGCTGGCGGTTCCTTAAGAGAACCGCCCGGTGTAAATAGTTTTCATTTACACTGGCGGTTGACTTAAGGAACCGCCCGGTGCTAATGAACATTTTCACTTTGGCGGTTCCCTTATGTCAACCGCCAGGTGAAAATGAAGCTATTTTCCGCAGGCGGTTTCCTTAAGTTAACCGCTGTGATGATCCTCTCCTATATATACCCCCTTCTTCCTCCCCCCACACAGCCAACAGAATCTGTAGCTCGACAAGTTCTTCCATGGAAGAGCTTTGGAGGTCAGATTTCACTAAATACAAGGGGGAGGTTTTGCTCTTAATTTCTTCGGAGGAGGTGACTAAAAAGGTTAGTTTATGTGTTTCTTGCCTCATTTCCCCATTCTTGCTCAATCCCACCCACATTTGAGATCTAGGGTTTCACCTCATGTGAGAGAGAGAAGGGTAGCTAGGTTTTTTTTCTCCATAATTCTAGTCACTATTTTTCTAGGGTTTTCCTTTATTTTAATATTTAGTTATATTTAGTTTAATTAGCAATTAGTGATGTTTTTTAGTGGTGATTTTTTAATTATTGTTTCATTAAATTTTAGTTACTCTTATTTAATTATTAGTTAAAGTGTTATATTGATGCTTGCAATTAGTGTTTACTTAATTATGTACTTATGTTTTGTTTAATATAATATGTAGTTAAGTTTTTTTAAATCAAGTAGTAGTGAGGCTTTCATTGGGGTTTAATTTACTATATTTAGTTCATTTAGTTGTGTTTAGTTTTTTTAATTACTAGTTTATTTGTCATATTGATGCTTGAAAATTAGTATCTCTTTAATTGTTAAGTTTTGTTTTATTAAATTAAGCAGTGGTTAGGCTTTCATTTGGGTTTCATTAAGTAGTCCTCCTTTATTTTTTAGGATTTCATATAATAAAATGATGCTTTAATTTATTATGTTTAGTTCATTTAGTTGTGTCTAGTGTTTTTTAGTTACTAGTTTATTTGTCATATTGATGATTAAAAATTATTTTCTCTTTAATTATTAAGTTATGTCTTGTATGACTTGTCTTGGTATTTATTTTCTAATTGTTTAAGTTCTTTTCTTTCTACTTCTTAATATTTATTTTACACTTAATTAAGTTCTAAAACAAGAAATAACCTAAAAGAAAAAAAGCTACCACAAATAACCTACAAGAATAACCTAAAAGAAATTGCTCTTCTTGGTATTCATTTTCTAATTATTTAAGTCCTTTTCTTTCTACTACTTTAAGTCCTTTTCTTTCTACTTTTTAGTCCTTTTCATTCTACTTCTTTTAGTATTTACCTTATATAAATATCTACAAGAATAGTAACTTATAAAAAGAATTAACCTAATAGTCTATCCCTAAAAGAAATATACTAAAAGAATTAACCTAAAAGAATTAACCTAAAAGAAATAACAAAAAAAATAACCTAAAAGGAATAATAAAAAAGAAATAACCTAAAAGGAATTAAGTAAAAGAAATAGCCTACAAAAAATATACTACAAGAAATAACCTAAAAAAATTACCTACACAAAATATCCTAAAAGAAATATACCTACAAGAAATATACTAAAAGAATTAACCTAAAAGAAATAACCTAAAAGAAATAACCTAAAAGGAATAATAAAAAAGAAATAACCTAAAAGGAATAATAAAAAAGAAATAACCAAAAGAAGATAACCTAAAGGAAATAGTGTAAAAAATATAGTACAATAAATATACTAATTTGTACATATATATATATATTACTAGATGAAATCCGCTTGTTCTTTGGGTCGTCAAATGGAAATATATATGAGCATCACCCAAATCTCATCTACCCGAACCCCTACTATATACCGGGGTCATCCGCCCTCTCAAAAATTTAGGAGTTTTCCTTTATAAAATTATACATGTCTTGGAGAACCACATGTATATGACATACTGATTTTGCTAGTTTTTTGCTTATAAATAGATTTTTGCTTAGAAATGGTTTAAATTTGTGCAAAAAGTTATCGAAATATGCATGTGGGGTCTTGTTTTAAAAGAGTTTATTGCGAGGAACACCATGGTGCAATTAGATTTTAATTACGATGCTTAGTTTAGGTGTTACGACTTTTTTCTATTTCAAAAGATATAGCTAGTGGGAGATAAATAAGCCTGAATGGGGGTAACTCCTTTGATGATGTCAGTTGACATCACTTTCGAAGAATGGAGCAATCTGATTGGAGGGAACCTCTTAGTGGGGCTTAACATTATAGGAGTATAGGATACATATAAAACAAAATGTGAATAAGAAAGAAAAACAGTAAGGAGAAAAAATTGATATTGGGAAAAAAGTTTACACTTTGGCGGTTGACCTAGCCAACCGCCGGTGGAAATATTTTCTACAGGCGGTTGGCTAAGTCAACTACCGGTGCAAATACATTTGCACCGGGCGGTTATCTTAGACAAACGGCCGCTGGAAAAAATTTCCACCGGGCGGTTGGCTAAGACCACCGCCGGTGCAAATGCTTCCTCTATATATGCCGCCCACCAGACTTGAAATTTTCACAAGTCTGGTGGGCGAGTTCTTTTGAATCAGCGCCGTCAGGCTGCCCAATTTTTTCGCCGCGCCGCCGCTCACTGTTGCCTCACCGCTCCGCTGCCGGACATCAAGCCGCCGCCGCCGTGGAAAACACGCCGAGGATCGCCACCGTCGGGAATCGCGTGGAGGAGCCGCCGCCATCGAAATCGAGCGTAGGAGCGCCGCCGCCGGATCTCCGTCGACCACTCAGGCGCCGCCACCACGACCTCGGATCTCCGTCGACCACCCACTCGGCCGCCGCCACCGGTAGATCCCGCGCCGCCGCCACCATCGTCATTTGAAGCGCCGCCATCGCCTTGTGTATGTGAAGTGCCGCCGCCCGCCGTCGCGTGGGGCCGCCGCCGTCGGTATTTGTGTGGATGTGTTGGCCGAAGAACAAACAACAGGGAGGAGGGCCGCCGGTTGGGGCAGGCGCGAGGCCCGGCCCGCCCGCCGGCCTCGTCGGCAGCGGGCGGCGGCGGCGGCTCCAGCCCGGCCCGGGCCGCGCCTCCACCGTCCCGAAGAGCGGGGTTAGGGGTCGGTGGGCGTTCTGGGCGGGCAGGCCGGCCCCTAATCCTTTTTTTTTTTTTTTTTTAATTTTATTAGTTAAATGAACTAGCAAATGACTCCCTTCATTATATATTTAGCAAATGTGTATATATAAAACTAAATGTTTAATAGAGGGAGTATATATTTAGCAAATTAGTTAATGACTTCGCAAAAATCGGTTAATGACTTTGTCTATGTGTAATATTATAAAATGTGTAGCAAATGTGTATATATAAAATTATTATTATACTTTATAAATTATTAATATTGTAAAAAAAAGCAATTGTGTATATAAAAAAAATAAATTGCTAGTGACTAATGGTAGTAATGACATGTGGTTCTATTTGTTGTGATTATTATACTAATTCTATTAATTGCAACTTGTGTTCTATTAATTTACATCATCACCGTCACGATCAACGCCAAATAATCTCATCGTGCCATCGGCTTCTCATCGTTCCCCACCGCCCTCGATTCAGTCATCACCGTCGCCGGTAATTATCTATTGCTTATGACTTATTGCTAATTTAATGACCTAGTGTTAATGACTTATTGCTAATGACTTAGTGAGAAGCATGTTAATGGCCTAGTGTTATTGACTTAGTGCAAATTTCTAATGACTTAGTGTTAGTGACTTAGTGTTAGTGACTTAGTGTTATAGTGTTTATGACTTAGTGTTATTTCCTAAGTGTTATTTTCTAATGACTAGTGTTAGTGACTTAGTGTTAGTGACTTAGTGTTAATGACTTAGTGTTATAGCAAAGATTATTTTATGTAATATTCTTTATGAAATGTTATATTAAATAGCAAGTGTATAGCAAAGATTATACTAATTCTATTAATGACTTAGTGTTATTTTCTAATGACTTAGTGTTATTGACTTTGTGTTAGTGACTTAGTGTACGAGGCTTAATGACTTAGTGGTATTGACGTAATGACTTAGTGTTAATGACTTATTGCTAATGACTTAGTATTATTGTCTTGTTATATTTGAAGTTATCGAGAAGATGAGCGTCTTCAAAATCTAAAGACCATCGAGACGAGAGCAAGCGGCGTGCAGAGTCACCCACTAAGACTCACACACCCGAGGCACCCCTAGCGGAAGAAGGACAAGAAGAAGATTTCCATGGTGACATGTTGGAAGAAGAGGAAGATGACGACGTCATGAAGTGATCCATGCCCTAGCATAGATAGGCAACGCGAAAAAGTGTTGACCGGATTATGATCCGTATGATGAGGTATACTCATAATATGAAAACCAATACTTCCCTTCATAGTATTATAGTCATAATGATCCTTACACTCTTCAATTCTTTTCGGCCGAGGTTATGTCTCAAATGCGGGAACTTCTCGCGGAAGAAGAAGACGTGCCTCAAGACGAAGCACCGAAAACGGCCGAGACAACCACCTCCAAATCAAGAAAAAGGAAACAAAGTGACCGGAAACGTGGTGACCGAGGAACAAACAAGTGGCCGAGAGAAGACATATATAGTTCCTAGCATCGGCCCGAAAAGGAGAGCCTCTAGTGCCCGATGAGGTGGCGGCCAAGATAAGGAATGCAATTGGTTGGTCTGGTCGGGGATAAATTGGACATCACAATCACTAGGTGGAAGGATGTGTATGAAAATAAAAGGAATGATCTATGGAAGAAGTTTATAGAAAGGTTTGTGTACCCTACGGGGGGGAGAAAAATCGGCTATGCAAAGATTTTTTCAAGCATTGCAACATCATTTCAATGGCGGGCGATCCGAGATGAATACCAAGTTTCTCAAGCATGGGTACGACCCAACGAGCAAGTATAAGATCACACAAGCGCGGTGGGAGATATTCAAGGCGCGCAAGAACGACCCAGCTGCCAAAGCCAAGAGTGAAGCTGCTTCAGCACTAGCAAGGAAGAACAAATACCACCATCACCTTGGCACCGGTGGTTACAAGAAACAAATTCCGAAATGGCGGGCAGAGGAGGAGGAGCTAAAGAAACAAGGGGTTTTACATTGCTATCGTGAGGAAGTTGGCGAGAGGTCGGCAAATTGGCTCGAGGGTAGAGGAACAAGACAAACTGCTACCGGTGTGAACTGTCCCTTAGACATCACAGCCCGGTGATAAGATGTTGGAGCTAGCAAAGGGAGGTCAAACATGGGAAACTCAAGCCACGAAGGGAGAGAGACATCCTGAGTATTGGACTGGGCAACCCTGAGCATCCTGGCCGTGTACGAGGCATCTCCTCGAAGATGGGATGGAAAGAAGGATTTGGTGAGGAGTGGGTGGGCATGTATAAGAAACGCGATCAATATAAGGAAGACATGCAACATTTTTTTTTGAGGAAAAGGCTAAGGAACAGTTCAAAAACATGATGTCGACTTTCTAACAAATCCTCGATCCGCACTGGGTGCGCAAGTTTGCTAGTGCAAAGGTCTGCTCAGCGAGATGAGCATACAAGGCCCACAGATGCAGCTCGTTCCAAAGACAACCCTTGCCTAGAGCTCGGGGAGATGAGTCATGGCATGCCCGCTCAATCTGCTCCCTTTCCAAGTAGTGTGGGGTCTACGGGAAACACACACCGCTACCCCCGTGGATGACATCAATGGGCCGACACCTTGCAAAATGCTCATACGATACGGTATGAAGCATCAACGCATACAAGAGAGGTAGCCACGGGCTTTGCGATCCCCGGGCGTGACTACCACGGTAAACCTATACCAGAAGAGTACTGCGGGGTAGAAGTGATGGCGGTCGTCCCCAAAGCTACGAGGATGACATGCTAGAAATTTCTGGTCCCGAGGGTATTGAGACACTCGGACGGGCCATTAATAATTTCATCCCGTGGCCTCGAAGAGATGTCCAGTTGACCCGACCACCACCTTCCACGAAGCCCCGCGAAAACTTCGAGTCAGCACCTGATCTCGACCGTCAACGGGATCCAAACCCACCATCACCACCTGCTGCCGATCCTTCAAGAACCCCACCATCAACATCGAAGCCAGCAGGATCTCCACCACAAACAAGTACACCAGTCCGTGAGCCTGCTTCGTCCCCACCGCCACAAATAAGTACACCAGTCCGTGAGCCTGCTTCGTCCCCACCACCTCAAGACATGGAAGCATCGCCTTGGACACCACCGCCGCCACCAAAGAAGACCTAAGAAAAACCCACCAAGAAGAGGAAATTTTCTGTTCCCAAATTGGTTTCCCCATTCGAGCCGAAGAGGAAAACAGCTGGCACTGCCAAATTTTTGGAAGAGATTGCGCTTTCTCGCAAGTCAACTACCGTGGACTTAGCTGAGCAAGAGAAGGCAGCAGAAGAAGCAAAGATCCGAGCTCTAAAGATAGTGAGGCCAACATGGAATGACTATCAAAATGTCCCTGATAAATATGTACCCGGTAGGCCTCTACTGAGTTGGGAACGACTCCAAAGGCTCCCGCCTGGTATAAAAAGACTTCATGACTGGTACATGCGAGCGGCTCGAGTCGGGATCGACGCAATCCAAGTAAACATACCACCAGTTTGCTTTCATGAGTGAACGAGACACGGCTTTCGTTACTTTTTGAGGACATCCGGTTGATGATGAACCTTAAGCGGCTCGACGTTCAGCTCGTCACGCTATTTGCATTGTAAGTGTACCTCTCGTACTAACATGAACTTTCGTTTATTATTATTGACTTCTATCTTGTGCCTTGCAGAATGCAATATGATCAAGACGAGTTCGTAATGCGGTCCCGGACCAAACAAGAATGAATTCAAACGGACTGGGTACCTAAGCCCGAAAAAATAATATGAGAATGAGCACACCTTCCTAATTGGTGACGCGACAACGACAAATTGAAGGGGTTATCGAAGAAAGACAAAGAAAGGAGAAAAAAGATCCGGAGAAGGATCATGAGACTAGATACGCCACCTACATAGGCAATGCATTGCTTCAAGATAAACACGAGAATGCGTAGTTGCCCCTTATAACTTTAGGTAAGTATGGGTTCATATACATACATCAGCTTAAGTATCGGTTTATATAAATGCATAACAACTTCGGTTTCGATCGTGCGCGGCGACCACTGGATATGCTTCTTTATTTATCCTAGGGACGGAAGGGTGCTGGTCTTTGACTCCGCCGACTACCCACCTCAAAGATATGCAAAATTCCAAAGCATAGTCGAACGGTAAGTGACAAAATGTAGCATGCATCTTTTAATCGATGAGAGTTTAAGATTGCTGCTAACTGATTCTTTTTGAGATCATAGATGTTGGAGATTCTATAAACTAAGAGGTGGAGTGTTTGATCAGTCCATGGCGGGGGAGGAAATAAGAGTTTTTCACAAATGGCCGGTATGTAAATTTATGAATCAAAATCATGCATGTTACATATATAAGATGTAAGTAAATAACTCTATGCAATTTATGTAGTGCCACAAGCAACCAATCGGTTCGCCGCACTGCTGGATTCTACACGTCGCGAGTTCATGAGAACGGCCGACGGTACATCGGGAACCCTAATAAGGTACCACTAATAGTAACATTTGTATTTATATCGTTAACAATGCAAATTTACTTAGACACATGGAAATATATATAATGCTTACAAACTTCCTTTTCAGGCGTATCAAGAAGCGGAGTCCGAGAACTTGGCGACCTAACTCCATGCGGAATAATTGAGGATCTCTGCTCATTTATCATGAGAAATTATTCCTACAGAGGGGAAAATATCACCACCCGGAAGGCACCTTAGCGAGGCCAGAGTTCAGAGCGCTAAGGGAAATTAGCGCTCTGAATTTAAGTCGAAATGATTATTAGATTACTCTCCAATGTAAATTTTATTATCACATGGTGGCCACAAAACAATTTTGATGTAAATAATGTATGATGTAATTAAATTGTTAATGATGTATATATGTATATAAGTATTGTATGGTATAATTACTTTTTCTTGATGTATTTGTCATAACTAAATAGCCTTTGTATTGATCAAAGTAAGAGAGAAAGATGAGGAGGGGAGAAGGGAGGAAGATGAGGGGGAGAGAGGAGGGAGGGAGTGGGGGGAAAGAGGAGGGACAGAGATGAGGGAGGGAGGGACGACAGAGAGGGCGCCAATTCAAAAAAATGAAAATTCAAATAAATTTTGGCGGAAAACAATACCACTGGCGGTTCACCTAATAAAACCGCCAGTGAAAATGGCATTTTCACTGGGCGGTTCCTTAAGTGAACCGCCGATTGAAATGCCATTTTTACTGGGCGGTTACTTATGTGAACCGCCTGTGAAAATGGATTTCCACAAAGCGGTTTTTCAAGCAACCGCCGGTGAAAATGCAATATTTTCATCGGCCTCTTGCACAAAGGCAGGCCAAAACGCCCGATGGCAAGGCCTCTAAAACCGCCTGTACAAATGCTTTGTGTACTAGTGTCCCCTAGGTCTCACTCCGTAAAACTAGCGTGGCACATGCATGACACATGGACCCCATAATTTCTTTGTTTCTTAAAGATGGTTGGTCACCTCATCAACTCCTCGATCAATAAATTGCATTTTTGGGGTGGTTGCAATAAGCCCTATAAATTAGAAGATTGACAGCGTCTAACAAATAGGAGAGCATGTTGTGTGCGCATGAACCCATTGTGAGTTTAATAGAAGTACCAAAGGCAATGCAACCTAAATGCAAGACATAAAAGTAACATGTTTTACTAGAAAAAAGTTCTAGCAACGAATTGTAGGCATGATAAAATAATACATGATGGAAAGCATGTACGAATATTACACTAATTGACATTAATTCACATACTAAGTGTTGATCCCCTGATTAAATATGTCATAGGCATCATATTACACATTGTGCATAAGCAACAAATCATGAGAAGCATGTTACACATTCTACTAACATGACAGTCTCACTGAACTGAAACTAGAGATTGAAGGAAATAAAAGCCACGAGTAAAGAGGGAAGGAGGGGGTGAATGTCTCTTGGCAGTCATCAAAGCAGTGCAGCGAAGAAGTCTAACTGACCGGTCTCAATGGCTTTGTGACCACTGTAGGAGAAGTAGACACTATTGTACACCCGGATGGCAGTCTTTGTATCTGATTGCTGCAAACCAATGTTAATGACCAACAGAAGAAATAAAAAGGTGCCACACTTAATGGTGAAAGGGACTGTATGACAAACACTTTCACAATGCCATCCCTGGTTACTGTAAAGTTGCAGAGGTGCATCAAATTCTTTGAATGGTATGGTACTTAAAATGATGTTTCCAAACATGAATGATACAAAGAATGATTGATGATGCAATTAAGGCATGATTAGTTTATTTTGCAAAGCCATTAATCAAATGTGATGCAACTAATTTGTGATGCAAGGTAATCTATATTGGCATGACAGGGCATGAGGTTCCTATAGACAAACTCAGAAAACAGTTACATAATTGTTCCAATGTCCCATTTACCTTTAATAATCTACCAGGGTCATCAATAGCCTAGTACTTCTCACTTCTACATGGAGTTGATATTAGTACACACAAAATCATAACCTGTTAGAGATAAAGTGGAAGAAAAGAACAATTAATATGGAGAGAAAATTTGTACAAATTAATTAAAAAATTTTAGATATGGGAAGTATTTCATAAATGCAGAAAGTTGCCTCTAATAATAAGAGCCAAACTTGGACCTGTATGTTCAAAGATCAGAAAATTAGATGACGTTGAGATAATTTGGTTGTGGTTTTTTATGTCCAGTTCCCTAAAGAAGACCATATGTGTTACAAATTAACTAAAAAAATTTGGAGATGGAAAGCATTTCATAAGTACAGAAAGTTGCCTCTAATAATAAGAGCCACACTTGGACCTTTATGTCAAAGATCAGAAAACAAGATGACGTTGAGATAATTTTATTCTGGTTTTTTTATGTCCAGTTTCCAAAAGAAGACCATATGCGCACACACACATACACACAAGATGTAATGTACAAAAATCATATTTTCAAGAGACAGAAGGACAAGCAATTCTTTAATATTAGAATCAGAGTTAAGCATGTTTATTTGTATAAGTATATCTGATGGCAGCTAATTCAATAAAAATGGACTGCATAGGGGTCTATACTTACAACCTGAACACTGAATTCTGATTTTCCCCAATGGTATGCCATTAGCATTCAAGACCTTCAAAACTTTGAGTACTATCCCATCAACATCTTTGCATATGATTTCAACAATTTGAAGATGGCAAGGTGCAATAGACTTTTGCAATGGATTGTAACTTCCCTCCGTTTCTGTTAAGGACTTGTGTTCCTGAAGGAAATAAATAATTTACTCAACTAACAAACAAAAGAAAAATAAAAACAAGATATGTTCTACAGAGTAGAAAGTTAACTACAACACCTTTGAAATTCTAAGAGTAAGCTTCTCCAAAAGAGGGGTGTGGTGGAGGAACCAAATCAGTGCACTGGGGTCAGTAGATAGAAACCATTCGTTAAGCACCAAGGTCTTTAGCTTGTTAAATGCAGGGCACCATTTCAAATCCCTGTTGAAAACATACTAGGAGAAGTACAAGGATGTAAAGTCAAATAATGAATACCATGGAAACAATATTTCAAGCTTCAAACACATCCTGGTTAGTAAGCCAGGTTAAAAAACAATCCGCTGTTTCCTAATCTGAGCAATCCATTATGAATCTAAGATAACAAATCAATAACCAGGTCTCTCATTTTTAGTTCAACAATATCTGTAACTGCAGAAGAACACTAGTTTCAGTAATCAACTAATGATACAGGTGATGTTTGGTCGAAATCAGAGCATTTCAAAGGAACGCAGCTATGCATGTCAACACAATGACAAAACCAGAAACAGGGGACTCAGCTGCAAGCATACCACATCAGGATAAACTGACAAATTCAAGGATGCAGCTTCAGCCAAGCCATGAAGAAACACGCTGCAGGAATCATCACGACCAGGATAATAAAAACAACAACAGCAGTCCTCATCTCCACAATCATACAGTCGACCATTTATACATCGGTCATCTTCATGAAAAGCATGATCGAATCGAACTTTCGCAGTATCCAAGCACGGCATTCTTCCAAGCACTGGAGCCCTTCCTGAGTTGTTAATGAACTCAAACGAGACAAGGCTGGGGAATGACATCCGAAAAGCGGTAATCGAGGAAAAAAACGGCAGCATCGATACTCGGATGCTTCAGTCTGAGGACTGCATTTCCGATGTCCTAACATGGCACCCCTCCATCTTGAGACTCTCCAGCGCCGAGCATCCAGAGAAATCAAGAACGGCGCCATCGACACCCGTGAGCTCCAGACTCGTGAGGTGCTGGGAGGTGAGGGGGATATCATCAAACTCCAAGGGGCGGCCGAAGGGATAGGAGTGGAATCGGAACCGGAACCGGAGCTGCCGGACCTTGAGCTGCAGCACACGGCGGATCCACCTGCTGCCGTGGAGGTCCATATCGTGACCCGAGTAGTAGGCGGGGTCCAGACCCGCCACATCCAGATCGGGTCGCGGGAGTCTAGCGGCGGGGCCCCTGGTGCGGGGCGCGCAGCAGGCCGTCGGACGAACTGGGCGAACAGCGTTGACGTCGCCGGCCGAGCCGGGCGGAGCAAGCAGCGAACGGCGGGCGTGGACCGCCGGCCGCCAGCGCCAGCTCGGCGAGCGCCGCGTCGCCGGGCGTCCCGCGCCCGGCGGCAGCGAAGGATGTCGTGGGCGGCGCCCTCGGGAGGTCAACGGTCGGTCGGCCCGCTTCGCCATGGGAGGCCACTCGTGTCGTCGGCCGGGCGCTCCATCGAGCAGTGGCGTGCGCCGCTGAATGCTGGCCCCTCGCGCTGGTGCCGGCCGTCGCGTGCCAGCGCTCGCGAGGGCCCGCCGCCGTCCTGCTCTGCACTATCTTGCTGCCGCCCGCCGCAACGCGCAGCTCGCCGGTCCTGATTACTACCTGCTGGGCTTTGGGTTGTTGGGCCACGATGGCTGGGCCACTTCTCCTAGGAAAAAAAAAAGGGGGGATGATCCCGGCCACCGGGCGCTTACGAGTGCTCCTTGGTTTAACGGGTTTTTTTTTTGACTCGGGTTTAGGGACAGAACCGAACACTAAACCGAGACTGTAGCTCCTGGATGTGGAGAAACAAGGCGTCAAGAGGAAAAAAAAACTCTATTTATCTCCAATCATAAGATGTTTGGGTTTTTTAATCTAAATTTAACTACTTGTCTTATTTAAAAATTTATATAAACAAAGTTAAATTCAAGCCATTCTTAAATAATTTTTATTAATAAAGAAAGCTACAACAAAAGAAGTGATATTTTGCATAAATTTTTGAATAATACTGGTCAAACTTGAGATAAAAGAATTCAAGTGCCTTATAGTTTGGAATGGAGGGGGTAGAAAACAAAACGAACAGATACAGGGATTCGTTTGTGTAATCAGTGCATCAATTGGGGGCCACTTGTCAGCGACCAAAGTGTGGGACTGTGATGGCAATGAGACCAGAAGGGGAACGCGCGGCTGTCCACTTCTGAAGCCATTGGGCCTCCGTCACAATAGACCATACTCACTCCATATAGGAAAAGAATGTCGTTTTGGACAAGGTTTTGGTTAAACATTGGGAACATAAATCATGAATAACTTTTACATTGTTGAGTTTAGAAATATGAAAACCATATAAATAGATTTGTCTTGAAAAATACTTTCATAAAAGTATAAATATCACTATGCCGGAAAAAAGCTTATCGGTGGCGCCTTGATTAGTGACTCGTAATAGATACGCGTCACTAATAGAATATCGCTGACGCGGGTTAACAATACGTGTCACTGATTAGATGTTGCCCATGGTCTAGAAACAAGGCGGCGTCACTAATAACACTATATAGTGACCCTTGCAAACAAAAACGCGTCAGCGATAAAAAAATGTGACGCGTATTCTTGAGCCGCGTCACGTATAGATGGTCGTATTTGTGACGCGGGTTACGAAGACACGTCACTGATAAAGAATGTGACGCGTTTTCTCTAGACGCGTCACTGATAGAAGACGCTATCAGTGACTCTTTCTATTAATCCGCGTCACTGACTACCGACGGGAAAATATTTTATTTGTTTTATTTTGGACCTGAAAAAATACGAAGTCCGGTTAACTATACGAGCTCGCGTCCGTCCCGTACTCGGCACCTCCTCACACCGTACGCCGCCCGCCGCCACTCTCCCGCTCCGGGCTCCCCCTTCCCTCTCCGCGCAAGAGCGCGGCTGCGGCGCCCGCGCGGCCGAGAGTCTCCCCTCCCTCTTCCCTCTTCCCTCCGCCTCGCAGCGGCGACGGCCGTCGCCGCGCGTGCCAGACGCGCCGCCACACCGGCCAAGAAGCGCCGCCGCCCCAGAACCCAACAAGGCGCCGCCCCGCCACGCCACCCGCCAGGGGGCCGGGGCGCCAATCCGAACAGGCGAGGCAAGACCTTGGTGGGGTGCGCTGCCTCCGGGCTAGGCGAGGTCGCGGCAGGGAGCGCAACCGCTTCCTGGCGCAAAAGAGGAGGCCGTGATCTTCAAATCCCGAGGCTAGGGTTTCCCAGCCGCCGCCCCAGCTGATCCGCCCGTCGGCGGCGCCCCATGGTCGCCGGTGCTTCCCTTCGATCGGCCACCGCGGAACCAAAGCCGGCTTGGATGGGCTCCTCCATGCTTGCCACAACGAGGTGCTCCAATGGCGTGCTCCGGCGTGGGCGGCCAGATCTCTGGCAGCTCGGGCTAGGGCAGCCGGATCCACGACGCCATCTCCTGTGGCCCCTACCACGCCTTCGCGCTCATCTCCATGGCAGCGAAGGCACACACCGGCACCACCACCACTAAGCCCACGGCGGTATCTCTGAGAAGGAAGCAGCGAACCACCCCCAGAAGACCATGTCTGCCATCCTCGTGCACCAAGCCCAAGGTACTAATCCCAATCCCAGCCCCCTATCCGATCTCCATTCCCAGATGGATTTGATTTGTCTCTTTTCACTGCAGATAGCTGAATTGTAGTTGGCAAACACTGGTATTACCTTGAGTTACAGGTGTTGTATCTGAATTCACTATTCAATGTCTCAGTATGGATGGTCACCAATTTCATTTACTAGTTGTCTAGTCTACGGATTTGGGTGATTTACCTGTATTGCTTTGCTACTATAACAACCTAAATTATTTTTAAAAATTATTAAGCCTATTTCCTAGACACTTTTCCTCTACTACAGAAACATTCTTTTTAACTCTACCAGTGGAACGCATGGCATATAGCACTACAGAATTGGATACAAGTAAACCTAGTATGATGCTGTGGTCCACTACTGTCCTGTTTAAATGTAATAGTGTGTTTTCTATAGCTGCTGCCACTGCTGCCACTGCTAGTACAGTAATCTATGAGATGCAGCTGCTAGTATAGTAATCTTGTTTAACTCTTGTTTGATTACTATCAGTCTCTATTTTCACTTCTTGCAGGTTAGTGGCTTTGAAATCCAGTTACAGAGATAGAATTACAATACTAGGAGGAAATCATGAGAGCACACAGATCATTCAAGTGTGAGTTTACATCTACTAGTATTTGGATTTTTTTATTGCAACTCATAATTACTGCTGTTCTATATAATTAGTTACTGCATTTTACTGCTGTTCTATATAACCAGCTGTGGTCGGTTGTTGCACCTCTTGGCTAGTTTAGTTGTTCAAGCTCAAATCTGATCTGACCTTATGCTTTCAAACTCTTGAAAAGTTCTTCCTTACAGAAGTTCTTCACTGAAAACTCTATCAGTACTGTACTCTATAGTGTTTCATGCACATGTGTTTCCTATGTATCAAAATGTAGCAAAAACTTCTAGAACTGTGATTCACAATATTATGGAGTTCTTCATTCTACTATTATTAAATCATGCTCCACTTTTGGAGGTCAGGAAAACTACCTGAAGAATTAGCTAGTGATTATTCAAAGTTATTTCTGAATTCTAGTCAGAAACTCCTTTATGTTTTGCTTTGATTTTTTCCTGAATTTGCCTGACATAACAACTAAATCTGAGTAATATGAATAGGCAAGGACACATGCTGTAATACAAAATGAATTAGCTATTTATGTACACCTGTATAGCAATCTGTAGATGGCTAAAATGAAAATCGTCATGCTAGAACTATCAATTTGAGTCATCTATTCTTTGCATTTTTGTTTTGTTTACTTCAGTGAGCTAGTGCACTCAAGTGTGATAACACTACGCACATAATTTGAGTTATCTGTCCTACCTTTTATCTTTGCTTGTGCAGTGAGTTCAGGACTACCTGACAGGTTAGTTTCTTTCCATGCTTCATCACTGCTGTGGTTATATGTGTTTGCAGTATCTTGGCGCTCCATTGCAGTGCAGCAACCAATCTGAATCGAAAGTTCAATATATTTGAATTTGAATTGATAATTAACAACTCCTGTACTTTCGTATTTTCAATTTCAACTTAAGGGGAAAAGGCAGCACTATTCATTGTCCATCTTTATTTTTGTACAGGGAAAGTAGCATGCTTCATCACTGACAATCACTACTGTAGTGTAAGCTCTCTGCTTTTCTGAACTCTGAAACGTACTTTTTGATGAGAGCAGCTGCTAGCTTGTACTGTTTGATGACTTGTGAGTCGAGCTGCTAGCTTGTTCACTGACTGGATACTTAGTGTGTATGTGTACTACATGATTTCATTAGTGTTTGATGATCATAGTAGTTACCTCCCTCTCAACTCAGTTGAATGTAGATTGTTTACTATAGATTGGTAACTGGTTTCTGATTTTCACATCTGACATGCATTTCTCAGAGATCAAGATCCAGTCTAAATATTTCCTCTAAAGATTTTAGCTCATCAGTCAAGCACTGCATTTTTCAGGCAAGTTCTTCAGGAGAGGTAGTGGCTGAGTGCAAAGGAATTTATGATATGGAAGGCTTTTGTTACTACATTAGTTGAATACACCATTTTTTTCATATCTTCTCTTTGCAGGGGATCATCTTGTCGAGTAGATTGGCTTGTCTACTGACCTGAAGGCATGAGCCAATTGGATCATGTTAAGGTTACAAGGTTAGTTTCAGTCAGACTATCACATATTAATGGCCTCTTGTTAATGCAGCAGCTGTACTAGATGCAGTTTACTGTCCTAAGTAGAAACATAAAAATCTTAGGCAGCTGATAAATTTCACTTTTTTGAATGAACTTAAACTGGATGGAAGTGATATTGCCAAGTTCTCTCTCTCTCTTATACAGGCAGTGTAACAAGTAGAGGCATCAGACAAACACTTTTTGTTCATAAAACAAGGTTCCAGTTTTTGTTCAGACAATATATTTTCTCTTTGAGAAAAGCAGGAATTATAAGGCTTTTTAAGTTACAATGCTTAGCTCATCGTTAATCTGATGCATTGATCGTGCTATATTTTAGGTAGACTACAATTTTACATCTTGTACTGCAAAAGACTAGGCTGCTAGAAGAGATGGAAATGGTCCAGTTAGATGATGCTCTGCAAAAATTGGTTTGATGCTATTGACATCCCGCAGCTGTTCTTTCGTAAATATTTCAAAGAAAGAAATAACTACCAAAGTGTATTCAGATTGATGATACAAGATTTCTCTGATATATCACTGTACAATTTTATCTATAAACAATACTGTACCAAAATAAAAATGTACACAGTTACATTAATCTGCTGTGTCATTGCAGACTTGGCAACCTTAAAATTGATGGGCTTACGACAAGTCTGAAGCTTAAGTACATAGTATCTGTAGTATCTTATATAGCATGCATTTGTATGCCATCAGCACCTTAGAATCTTCAGTTTTGAAGAAGCAGTGATTTGGTTCATATATCACAGTATGTACAGGGTAGGCTACTAGCAGTAGCACTAGAACCTAACTAAGAAGATATGTCATGCTACGCTGTCTTTCTGATCAGATCATGGTCACAGTATGTACAGGGTAGGCTACTAGCAGTAGCACTAGAACCTAACTAAGAAGATATGTCATGCTACGCTGTCTTTCTGATCAGATCATGGTTTCTCTCTAATTACTAACTCTCTAGGAATAGATGTACTCTGTAATGAGCATTTATGCACTGTGGGTTTTTATATATATATATGCATAAATAGATCTTTCCTTCATTTTTAAAAATTATGTAGCTCTCCGATTGTATTTACCCCTGCAGATCCTCTAGCGCAACATTGGAAATCCTCAATCTCTTTGCCAGCATCCTATAAATTCAAGGTACACATTTATTTTATCTGCATTTCCCACCTTTGTTTCTTGGATATTTACATGGTACCTCTTCAATCTTCATGTTCAGAGTATATAGCAGCTTAGAGTCACTCTATTATTTGGTTAAAATCCACTAGCTGCACTTCTGAAGATACCATTCAAATCAAGATACTTAGTTTATTTGGCATAGAAATGAGTAGTATCAATACCTGTTATTAATTGTAAAAAGCAAACATATCAATACCTGTTATTAATTGTAAAAGCAAACATAGTCTGATAGAAGTGCCACAACTCAGTATAGTTCTGAATCTATATCTAGTTAGCAGCTTTGGTAAGTGCCTCTCCAGCTTTAGTTCTTTTTTATTTTTCCATTTTAGATGCCTTGTCGTTTGGACACTTATTTGTTCTCTAGAATAATTACTAGGAAGAATTATATATCTAAGATATAACACCAGAACTACCTAATACTATGATTCCTTGACCTGGTGTTGTTTTTTTAATAATAATTTGAGTTATCTATCCTACCTTCTCTTTGCTTGCAGTTTCAACAGTTGAGAAGAGCAGCATGGGAGGTCCCTAGTTTATCGATTCCAGCAGCAACTTTAGCTTCAGTTCTTGTGCAAAAAGCAGGTGGGCTACTGCACATAAGCAGCTTGGCTCTTATCTCAGGTGAACAGTGATAGTAGCTAAGCATGAAATTTAGAGATGGGGAGAATTTTAAATTGCTTATGAGAATTCAGATTATACTACTGTATGCATGTTCAGGCCGTGAGGTCATGAAAGCAACTTTCATGATTGCTAGGGGAGTTATGGTTGGCGCAGACCAGCCTGTTATTTTGCACATGCTTGATATGCCACCAGCAACTGAGCCCTTAATGGTGTTAAGATGAGTTGGTTGATGCTGCATTTCCTCTTCTGAAGGGTGAGCTGACATGTTAATTCAGAGATTACTGCATCTTTTGTCTTTTATATGTAAATTGTTGCTTGCCTTGCTGGTGTATAAACGTTTGGTAAACTATAGTTGTTGCGACAATTGATGTTGTTATGTGTAAATAGATAAGTTTGTAAAGAATTTATTGTTGAAATGGTGGAAATGATATATGTGTGTGTGCGTGTGTGTATATATATATATATATATATATATATTTGTAGGATCATTATATTTTTTTTTTGTTTTTTGAAACAGCTATCAGTGACGCGTATTGGCTAGACGCGTCGCTGATAGAGGGTTATCAGTGACGCGTATTGGTCGGACACGTCGCTGATAGAGGGTTATCAGTGACGCGTACTGGTTGGACGCGTCACTGATAGAGGTGGACGCGTCACTAATAGAGGGCTATCAGTGACGCGTGTTGGTTGGACGCGTCACTGATAGGGAGTTATCAGTGACGCGTTTTTACGCGTCACTGATTTGTCCTTATCACAGACGCGAAAATAGTGACGCGTTTTTTCCGCGTCACTGATGACTGTCTAGAAGCGTCACTGATAAGCTTTTTTGGCATAGTGTATATCACTTTATGATGAGTATTTTTATAATAATACAAAGTCAAAGTGGTACTTTAAAAAAACCGTGTCATTATCCAAAACGACATTCTTTTCCTATACGGAGGGAGTATGCACTAGCATATACGCACAACAATATTGCTACACCCTTATGTTGATTTTTAATTTAATGAAATATATTGTTTTCTGAATGTTTCATGAGCACAAAAAATTAACTGTCACAAGGGAGAAATCCCTAGCTAAATATATATTGATACGAATCAACAACCATGTTTTTAGTGGAAATGAGGTAATACCCTTTTGTCCCATTAATTTTAGAAAATCAGACTGGCATAAGAACAAAGTTATGGCATAACCACTCCTAAGAAGAAACAACAAAGACTTTGGTCGCCACCACAACTCGCAGGAGTAGCTTTTGGCGGCGGCGGTGGAGTCGCCTAACGGAGATGACACTGAGACGAGTCCTTTCTCACTATTTTGAGAAAATTCATAATTAAATCAATTTATATTTGTTTCAAAAAGAAAAAAATTGGGTGTTACACCTGATCTGTCTCAATGCTAACAGAGTCCTAAGCCTAAAGATTCTGAAGAAATGGTTGAGAGTTGAAGTGTTTACTGAAATTGGCTATTTAGTATTTTATGTTTGTTGTCAATCACTGGTGCCTTCTTGTCAGTCTCTGTGTTCTACTTCAGTTTCAACATTCTTTGGGATCTAGTGATCTATGATAATCATGCCACAAAGCTGTTCATTCCAAAACTCCAAATGGTGCTTCGAGCTAAAATCAAAGCAATGGAGTGTATTCTGCCATGCCTCATGAAGTTTCTGTATATACAGTTCAATCTAAAGAGCCGTTTTGATGGTATTGCTCCACTAGAAGCATCACCTATTGAAACAGAAGCAAAAGTATCTTATCGTTCAGTTTTGGAAACCAAAACAAATTATTTGCTTATCAGTTAAATAAATTCACAAATTTTCCTGACTCTTCCTTGACAGGTTGATTTTATACTGAACAAAATACATCGTTTCTTCACTTCCTAACAATACAGCGTGAATCTTAGTAACTGCTACCAGATTTACAATGCAGTAAACATGTCTGTCAACGAACTCCTTTTGTCATGTCCGCACATCTCTGTATTTTCTGCATTTGCCTAGTAGTTCTTGGCTTCGGATTAGGTTAATTCCTGATTTCCAGTACAATGTTTGTGGCGCCATGGATCCTATTTATTATTTCGTGTTGCTTGAAAATTTTAATGAGAGCTCTCTCAAAATGAGCGAAGTTGAATCCTGTACAGTGTTTAAAACCATTTTTACATCTCGTACATGTATTTCACTAGTTTGATTTCCCAATTACCACACAAAAATCTTGGTTCTCGTTGCTGGCCTAGTTGAGATGTGAAATGAAAGGTAGTTAATTTGGTTACTACTACTCTACACTCATATTAGTTGACGTTTTAGACAAGGTTTGGGTCAAATATTGGGAACATAAACTATCAATAACTTTTAAAATATTTAGTTTGAAAATGTGAAACTTATATGTATAGATTCACCTTAAAACCTACTGTTATAAAAGTAATTTTATTTTTAGTTTTTAATTTTATTTTTAGTTTTCTTATACATTTTAATAAAAAATGATGGATAAAGTTAGGTTTTAGAAACCGTGTCCTTATCCAAAACATCAACTAATATGAGTATGGAGTGAGTAGCAACATGCATGAGCCATTGATGATCAGCTCATACCCATTACGCGTCAGCGGTCATCTCCACCAGCGGTCATCTCCACCATATCATTCGTCCACTTGATATTGTTAACTACTCCATCTACTTGCTCACCTTGCATCTCCTAGATGAAAAGTAATCCAATTCCACTAAGGGCTAAGGGCTCCTATTCCATTAAGGCAATATAAGCAACTTTTTGACTAGCCATTTCCTCTTGTTTTGCAAAAAATTGCTCCTCTACTGCTGGGTGTGCCATGGTTAAGAGGAAGCAGGAAACACTACATAGAGCGCATGCCAATAATGATACAATACTTGGTAGGTGTATATATTGGCAATATGAATTGTAGGAATGATAAAATCATACATAATGGAAAGTTCTGTCAATGAATTGTAGGAATGATAAAATCATACATAATGGAAAGTGTGTATGGATATTACACTGACATTGATTCACATAAAGTGTTGACCCCCTGATCAAATATCTCATAGGCATCATGTTACACACTGTGCATTATGCAACAAATCAGGACGAGCATGTTACCCATTCTACTAACCTGATAGGCTCACTGAATTGAAACTAGAGATGGAAGGAAATCAAAGGCACTAGTAAAGAGGCACGTGCCGGGGGGGGGGTGGGGGGGGGTGTGGTGTTTGTTGTTAGGGGTGAATGTGTCTTGGCAGTCATCCAATCAGTGCAGCGAAGAAGTCTAACTGACCGGTCTCAATGGGTTTGTGACCACTGTAGGGAGAAGCAGACAGTATTATACACCCAGATGGCAGTCTTTGTATCAGATTGCTGCATTCCAATGTCAATGACCAATAGAAGAAACAAAAAGCTGCCACACTTAATGGTGAAAGTACTGAATGATAAATACTTCCACAGTGGCAACCTTTGGTTACTGTAAAGTTGCAGTGGTGCATCAATTTCTTTGAATGGTATGGTACTTAAAATGATGTTCCCAAAAGTGATCAACACAGAGAAAGATTGATGATGCAACTAATTTTGGATGCAAGATAAACTACATTGGCATGAGCTTCCAATAGACAAAGTCAGAAAACACAACTGCACAAACGTTCCAATGCTCCATTTACCTTTAATAGTCTACTGCTAGGGTCATCAACAGCCTGGTACTTCTCACTTCTACATGGAGTTGATATCAGTACACACAAAATTATAACCTGCAAGGTGAAAGAAAAGAACCATTAACCTCGAGAGAAAATTTTGTGCTTATTAATTAAAAAGATTTCAACATGCGAAGCATTTCATAATTAAAAATTTTGTACACATAAAATTGCCTCCAATAATAAGAGCCGCACTTGAACCACCATGTTCGAAGATCAGAAAATGAGATGATGTTGCGATAATTTTGTATATGTCCAGTTCCTATGGAAGTGCATATGTGCACAAATATGATGAACTTGTACAGATGTAATGTAAGGTAGGTACAATGGCAAGATAAATCAGGAGAAGCATATAACATGTTAACTGTATAAGCAGGATATGATGGCAGCAAATTCAATCAAAATGAACTGCATAGAGGCAGAAGAGCATTCAAAAGAGTTCCAGATGATAGTGAAATGAACTATGATGGCAACAAATTCAATCAAAATGGACAGGCAGAAGAGCATTCACAACAGTTCCAGATGATAGTGCTAGTCTAACAATGAACGCAAATTATTAATCTCAACTACACAATGTAAAATGGGATAACATAAATTTTGATAAACCAGAACACTAATAGTTTGATTAGTGATTACTGACAACACTTGGTTTTGTAACACATATGGACAAGTGCACAAAAAGAATCATGACAGTTCATAGATAAGTTGCAACCTGAACACTGAATTTGGATTATGCCCAGTGGTATGCCATTAGCATTCAAGACCTTCAAAACTTTAAGTATTATCCCATCATCAACATCTTTGCATATGATTTCAACATTCTGAAGATGGCTAGGTGCAATTGAATTTTCCAATGGATTGTAACTTCCCTCTGTTTTCAGTAAAGCCTTGCGTGCCTGAAGCAAATGAATAATTTAATCAATTAATAAACAAAAGCAAAATAAAGACTGGATATGTGATACAGAGTAACAAGTTAATGACAGCACCTTTGGAATTTCAAGAGTAAGCTTCTCCAGAAGAGGGGTGTGGTGGAGGAACCAAATCAGTGCACTGAGGTTAGTAGACAGAAACCATTTGCTAAGCACCAAAGTCTTTAACTTGTTAAATGCAGGGCACCACTCCAAATCCCTGTTGAAAACGTACTAGGAAAAGTGCAAGGATGTAATGTCAAATAATGAATACCATAGTAAAAATATTACAGGCTTCAATCATATCCTAGTCAGTAAGCAGGACAAAAAAGGTCTAGACTTCATATCAACTTACGTATACAAAGGCATTCAGATGTTTTCTAATCTAAGCAATGCATTCTGAATCAAAGATCACAAATAAATAATCTGAGCTACGCAGAAGTTCAGTAATGAGCATATAGAGCAGTCATCAACAAAGCATAGGTGATGTTTGACTGAACTCAGAGCATTTGAATGGAACAAGTGAAACACGAAGCTGAAAGCATACCAGATCAGGATAAGCTGACAAATTCAAGTACGTAGCTTGAGCCAAGCCTTCAAGAAATATGCAGCGAGAGCGATCAGGAATTACAGGACGATAGTAATCAAAACAACCCCTACAATAAGCATCTCCACAATCATCCAAGCGACCATTTTTACATCGATCAGTGTGATGATGATCGAATTGAACCACTGCAGTCTCCAAGTATGGCATTCTTTCAAGCACTAGAGCCCTTCCAGAATTAGCAATGAACTCGAATGAGACGAGGCTAGGGAACCACAGCACATTGCGGAAGTTGGAATAAAAGATGCAGTTTTTGATACTCAGATGCTTCACGGAGATGGACCCCATTTCCACCGAAGAAACAATGCACCTCTCCATCTTGAGACGCTCCATCACAGAACAGCCATAGAAACAAAGGACGTCGGGGTTGCCCTTGACACCGCTCAGCTCCAAACTCGTGAGGCGCTCCGAGAAAAGGCGCGTATGCTCCAGCTTGAAGGCAAGCCGGGGTTAGCGGAAACCCGGAACCGAAGCTCCCGGACCTTGAGTTCCAGCACGCGGGCGGATCCAGTTGCTGCCGTGCAGGTCCAGATCGAAGTCGGAGCCTGAGTACGGGGCCACCGCATCCAGATCGGAGTCCGGATCCACCGCACCCAGATCGAAGTCGCAGAAGTCCAGCCGGTGGGCGCGCAGCAGGCTGTCGACAAAGCGGCCAAACGCGTCGTCGACGCCGTCCGAGCCGGGGAGCGGGCGTCGCGGCGGGCGGGCGCGACCGCCAGCGGTTGCGCCAGCTCCGGGCGAGAACGCACGTGCGCACCGCGTCCTGCGCCGGCAGGAGCGAGAGGATGTGGTGGAGGACGCCCTCCGGGAGGTCACTGATTTTGTCAGCCCCTCTCGCCATGGGAGGAGCTCGAGTCTCGCCACGCGCTCCGTCGAACAGGCGGCGTGCTCCGCTGAAACCAGGAGGAAGGCGAAGGAGATACTGTGGCCGGGGCCCACCACGTCCTTGATGTCCGCCAGAGATCCGGCGTTGGGATTTTGGAGCGCCAGACTAATTAAGGTATAACAGTGAATTAATAATCAAATTATATATAATACTTGAACATTATTTATGTGACATATATTACATATTTCCTCTATTCCAAATTATAAGCCGCTTTGGCTCCGTTCGGCTGACCACAATTTGACTGGTATGGTATTGTAGAGCTGTGTAGCAACAGGGCTGAAAGCACAAGTAATTCCAGCCCAAACCAGCCAGCAATTGATCAGTGGAACAGGTCCTTTGATTTTTAAACATCTATTTTGCTATGTATCTGGACGCTAGATACATAGCAAAATTGATGGAAAAAATCAAAGCGACTTATAATTTGGAATAGAGAATGATCTACAATCTAAATGAATATTGGCTTGTTTGTCGAATGTAATTCCAACTAGCACTATGTGGGACCTCTAATAAAATTTGAAAAAATATATACTTTGGCTACTATATACTACATTATAGCACATGTTTCAGAGATGGATGAAGCAATCAAATATTTAGTAGGAATAATTTTATCTTCTATGTCAAAGCTATTATAAAATAATTATAATAATATATAATGTATGGTACATGCAATTTACTCTATATAAATTTGGTCACAAATTCTATAAATTGACATGATAATATGTCTTCGGCTCTTATATTTTCCATAAAAACTCAATTAATTTCGATAAACTAAAACATAAAATTTTTCAAGAAAAAATTTCTTCTATATGACCTTTTTTGTTGCGAGACCCAGTTATAGACAAAGATGTTCACATACACAAGTGTACACACCCTATACGCCGCATGCACATCCTATTCCTATGAGCACCTTCAAAAAACTGAGTTGGACCAACAAATCTCGAGATTGACAAAGTTACCATAGGCATCTTGTTGTCGACGGGCATGTGCCTTCTATTGAAAGAATAACATCTTAAATCTTGAACCGGTGTTAAGTCTAGGACTTGAACTTGAGTAGACAAGAAAACCCAATTAGCGGAGCAAAGTGTATCTACTTATGAATAATTTATACTACAACAAAATTGTTTCAAACTTTTATTGAAAATAACTATAAAAAAGAACATGTCATACAAATTTTTAGAACTTCCTCTAACCAAATTTAGATATTACTATTTTACAATTATTAATTATCATATACTCCATCCATCCCTAAAAATGTTATTTTTAGAGTTGTCCTAAGTCAACTTTTAAACTTGACCGAATTATAGAAAGAAACATTAAGATTTATGTTATCAAGTTGATATCATTAGATTTACGATACCATAGAATATATTTTCATAATATATTTATTTTTGTCGTAAATTTTTGTTGCTCTTTTCTATAACGTTGATCAAACTTTTAAAAAAATTGACATGCCCGGTTTCACTTATTTCAGGGGGAAGTAGTCACTTAGAGTTGTGCCTTTTAAACAAATGATTGTTTTCCTACTTCAGGTGTTGGGACACAGACCAACCTGGGAACCTTCTGGGTCTGATATGAGACAAGCGCATAGGCTAAAACGGTAATAATAATATAAACGAGCTGGTGAAAATCGCTGGTAATGGCATTCATCATTATTCGGGGTTTATAGCTGGTGAAAATCGCTGGTAATGGCATTCATCATTATTCAGGGTTTATGTTGCATTGTTGTATGGCGCCCAGCAAATTATCCCGAGTACATGCAAGGACGTCAAAGCACCCAGACGGCGGCCAAACTTCATATGAGTCCTCGGTGCGCCATGGTGAAGAGTAAGCGTTACGAAACACAGAACAAAAATGATGAAATTTTGGTAGGTGTATATATTGACAAGAAGCATTACTCTCCGGATATTGGCACGGCAATGGAACCTTAAATACATCATACAAAGTAACGAGTTTCAGTAGAAAAAAGTCCTGTCAAGAAATTGTAGGCACGATATAATCATACAGATGGTGGAAAGCATGTAAGGATATTACACTAACTGTCATTGATTCATATATTATTAAGTTTTGAACCCCCTGATCAAACAAACACCTCATAGGCATCATGTTACACATAGTGCATTAAGCGGCAAGTAGGTGAGGTTCTACTAAAAGCAGACATGCTGAACGAACAACCTAGAGATGAAAGGAAAGCAAAGCCACTAAGGCATTGTCTCTTGGCAGTCATCAAAGCAGAGCAGTGTGGAAGTCTATCTGACCGGTCGCATGGAGAAGCTGACACAATGGCACTACTGTTCACCTGTTGGCAGTCTTTGCATCTGGTTGCTGCAGACCAATGTCAATGACAAATAGAGGAAACAAAAAGGTGCCGTACTTAATGGTGAAATGGACTGAATGGTAAACTTTTCAGTGGCGTCCTTGGTAACTGTAAAGGGGCAGAACTGCATAGAGTTCATTGAATGGTATTGTACATAAAACAATGCTTCCACGAATGAACGACACAAAGAAAGTTCCACAATGCAATTAAAAGAGGATAAGTTTATCTTGCCAAGTCATTAACCTAATGTGAAGCAACTAATTTGTGATGCAAGGTAAACTATACTGGCATAATAACAGGGCACAGCGTCCCTTATAGACATTTAGAAAACACAGCTGCATAAATGTTCCACCGGTCCATTTACCTTAAATAATCTACTGGGTTCATCAACAGCATGCTCCATTCTACTTGTTGACACCAGTACACACAAAATTATATCCTGCAAGAGATAAGGGGAAAGAAAAGGACAGTTAAACTGGAGATAAAATTTTGTATAAATTAATTAAAAAAAATCACACAGGAAGCATTTCATAAATACAGAAAGTGGCCTCTAAGATGAAGAGCCACACTGTATACAAGTCTATGCTTTCCAGCATAAATTCTTTGCATATTATATAAGTAGAAGCAGAAGAGCACTCAAAAGAATTCCAGATGAAAGTGCTAGTCTAACAATGAACAGAAATTGTAAATCTCAAGTACTCAATGCAAAATGACATAACGTAAATTGTGATAAATCAGAACACACATATTTTGGTTACTGATAACACTTGGTTTTGTTACACATATTGACAACTGCACAAAAGGATCGTGACAGACCATAGATAACTTACGACCTGAACATTGAATTCGGATTTTCCCCAGTGGTATGCCATTAGCATTCAAGACCTTCAAGACCTTGAGTACTATCCCATCAACATCTTTGCATACAATTTCAACAATCTGAAGATGGCTGGGTGCAATAGATTTTTCCAATGGATTGTAACTTCCCTCTGTTTCATTAAAGTCCTGTGTGCCAAAAGCAAATGAATAATTCACTCAATTAATAGAAAAAGGAAAATAAAGACTAGATATATTAGGTATAGAGTAACAAGTTAATGACAGCACCTTTGAAATTCTAAGATCAAGTTTCTCAAGAACAGGGGTGTGGTGGAGGAACCAAATCAGTGCACTGAGGTCAGTAGTCAGAAACCATTTGCTAAGCTTCAAGTCTTTAACTTGTTAAATGCAGGGCACCACTCCAAATCCCGGCTGAAAACATACTAAGAAAAGTACATGGATGTAAAGTCAGATAATGAATATACAATGGAAAAAAAAACAAGCTTCAATCATATACTGGTTGATAATAAGGGAAGAACGGTTTAGACTTTATATCTTTTGTAGAGGTGCGCATCTAAACTAATCTATATAAAAACCTTCCTATGTTTTCTAATCTGAACAATCCATTTTGAACCTAACATCACAAATAAATAAATAGGTCTCTCATTTTTAGCTGAACAATATTATCAGTAACTGCAGAAGAACACAAGTTTGAGTGAAGTTTGATTGAAATCATAGCATTTGAAAGGAACAGCTGAAATACAGCTATGTGTGTGAATACAATTTGCAAAACCGAAAACAGGGGACGCAGCTGCAAGCATACCATATCAGGATAGGCGGACAAATCCAAGTACGTAGCTTCAGCCAAGCCATGAAGAAACACGCTGCCAGAACCATCAGGATAATAGTAATAAAAACAACCCTGACAGTTATCGTCGCCACAATCATCCAAGCGACCATTTTTACATCGATCATCGTGATGATGATCAAATCGAACTTTTGCAGTTTTCAAGCACAGCATTCTTTCAAGCATTGGAGCCCTTCCGGAATTATTAATGAACTCGAATGAGACAAGGCTGGGGAATGACAACCGAATCCGCGAATCCAAGGAGCAGTATTTGATACTCAGATGCTTCACGGAGCCTGAGTGCATTTCCTCGGACGAAACGTCGCACGCCTCCATCTTGAGACTCTCCAGCGCCGGGCATTTAGAGAAATCAAACGAATACTCATCCTGGACACCCGTGAGGTCCAAACTCTTGAGGTGCTGAGAGAAGGGGACCATAACCCACACGAAGGGAGCATAATCGGGGTTGCAAGAGATTCGGAACCGGAGCTCCCGGACCTTGAGCTCCAGCACACGGCGGATCCAGCTGTTGCCGTGCAGGTCCAGGTCCAGGTCGTAGTCGTCGCGGGGGTCCAGATCCGCCACATACAGATCGAAGTCGCATGAGTCCAGGGGCGGGGCCCCGCGACGGACGCGCAGCAGGCCGTCGACAAAGGAGCCGAACGCGTCGATGTCGCCGTCCGAGCTGGAGTAGGCGAAGCGAAGGGCGGGCGCGGACCGCCAGTGGTTGCGCCAGCTCCGGGCGAAACGCACGTGCGCACGGGCGTCGCGCGCGCCGGCAGGAGCGACAGGATGTGGTGGAGGACGCCCTCCGGGAGGTCACTGATCCGGTCAGCCCCGCTCCCCCCATGAGAGGCGCTCTGGTGTCAGCCGGGCGCTCCGTCGAACAGGTGGCGTGCCCGCGCCTGCTCGGCGTGCTCGCGCTCGGGGCTGCGCCCTGGTCCGCGCTCGAGAGGGCCGCCGCCGCCGTACAGCCCTGCTCCGTGCTGCCGCTGCCGCTGCTGCGCGCAGCTAGGGTTGGAGGCGCCGCTCGCCGCTCACACCGGCGCCGACGCCGCTTCCACTAAAAAGAGAACGAAGGATGGTTGGGCCACTTGACGGACAAGTGATGGACCATTGGCTAGATAGCCCTGGCATGCGTGTGGTACCTTGGATATCATAGTCATGGAAAAATTGAACACCCTATATGTTTTCTCCTTAGTAGAATTCAACAAATATGGATCCAAATTTTAGGTCTATACCAAATTAAATTTGCTACCAATAATTCAGCAGGGTTCCTTCATTGCTGCTAGAATAATTCAAATTTGAACTCAAAAAGAAAATAAATAGAATGCATGGATGGTGTTCCTTGTTTCTTCATGCCATTGATAATATTGTGTGTTATGTGAAGAAGCATTTGCAAAGAGACTGTAATTAATGTCAGGGAATTTGTCATATAAATTCTCGAAAGCATAAACCCCTTAACCCAAAACTTGTGTCATTCTCGAAATCACAAACCCCTTCCATTTATCAACATCATGTCATTCTCAAACCTCTATGTGTTAACTGTACAAAGTGGTGTCCACACGCTGACTCAAACTGTACAAGATGATGTACGATTGCATCTTGCCGAGCTTGCTTGCTAGTACAACGATGTTGGCGTGATCATGGACCAGGTTTAGCGGCATGCCACCATGGCTGACGCATAGCTGACCCTTGCCAAGAGGCCCAAGGAGGAATCAGTGCTGCCGTCATAGCCAATCGAGCTGGCAAAATATGGAAAACATGCACGAACGGAAAGTGGCGGTGCTGTTGCCACATATCCCAGTCAGCACTGGCCATGCTAGCTGTGGCGCGCAATTCAGTAGACTCCATCTCTATCTTGCTAGTAGCTTTTCCCCTCATGCCTCCAATGCCTATATCTAACCGCAGTACCGCACGAAAACTTTTCTTAACTAGCTGCATATACACTCTACCTTTTCTCCTCATTCTAAGCTGATGCATCTGAATCTCATGTCTTGCACGACCAATATATGGCTATCTTTATAGTTGGTTATGGACAATGGAAAGTAGATGGAAGTGGGCGGGCACAATTTAATATCGAGATATTTTACCTCTGGCATTAAAAAAAAAATGCTTCCATGGCCCTTTTTGTCAAGCTACCTGTATATGATAAGAAAATAAAAAACTCCTCCTTATATGGCCTTTCATCCGCTTATGGTATTTGACGGTGTTAAATCAAGCGTAAAATGACCGTTTTACCTCATGCAAAAAAATAAACTATGGAGTTTAGTTTATCTATTTTAGATTGGGAACGTATCTAGTGCAAACTAACTTCATGTGAAAACTCGTACAAACCATGGTAAAAAAGTTGTCTAAATTCACCAAAAAATTCACACATGTGGATGATATGAAGATGCACAACCTTGCAACCTTGGAAAATATCTTGTCAAAACTCGACGTTTGTGAGATACTATAAAAATAATAAATTTCAAGCCGAAAGCTGTCTAAATGATTGGGTAGAAATTTGTTATTTTTATATCTTACAAACGAAGTCGAAGTTTCGACAAGATATTTTGCAAGGTTATGTATCATCATATCATCTACATGTGTGAATTTTTGGTGAATTTAAACGGCTTTTTTACTATGGTTTGCACAAGTTTTCACAGAAACTTAGTTTGCACTAGATACGTTCTCTTTTAGATTAAGAGAAAAGATATTGCACAAATAATTTCACACATTACAATACAGATACATTAATAAAATTAACTTACCAAATGCATAAAAGATGGCACAAATGCATCGCAATTGACCATAGGTTCACACATAAATTTGCATACATGAGATTAGTTGACACATAAATTGTTTATATTACAAATCCACCATACGTTCAGTCTCACATAAATAAGGTCAGACACTGTATGATTTCAAACATACATTAGTCTCATATACAACAAATAAAATTCAATATGCATATCACAAATCAAAGGCTGAGCCTTCTTTTTAGTTCATGTGCTCATGGTTTGTCTAGTAGCAGGTTGTCCTTTCTTCTCACTACTATAGAGTTAACACTTAGTGCCGGCCTATCACTGTCGGTTCTTAAAAATTGCCATTGTCGGTTCTTAAAAATTGCCGTTGATAGTGCCTTCTGGCCCATTACAGTTGGGTTTTGGATAAAACCACCATTGATAGAACCAACCGACAGTGATATTCGAGTTCTAATTCATATCATTGCCAGTTTTTAGTTAAAACTACATTGTAACACGAAAGGCTCAGACGGAGATAGAGGGCCAGCGACTGAAGGAGTCTTCACTAAAAACTCAAAGGTTCTAGGGCAATTAGCCCTTGATTTGACCAACAAAGAGGGAGGAAGAGCTGTCACGAAGGTTAGCATATCAGTACAGGCGGCAAGTGGAGGCTCCGATGGGCCTCAGCCCGACTCGACAAGGGCTCATGGGAGAAGACGGTGGCCTTAGTAGAAAGTCAAGGTAGCAAACAGCCTATTCCTGCAGGCGGTGGGGGAAAATGTAAAAGCACTTGCTTATTATAATGCTACTCCATAAAGTAGACCCGTACCACAATGAGGGAGAGATTGATGGGGCTCAAAACCCTAGAAAACTATTTTCCCTGTTAATCATGTCATAATTACCTCATTGGCCTTTGGTTGGTGCCCATGACTCGAGTCAACATTGGCTGAGCAGCTCAACCCTCAGCATTCAACCCCTACCACTACTACATAAAATATTTACCCTGACCATTCGAAAACACCCTTCGAGGCAGGCAAGAATTTCAACCACCTCGGTTAACATCTGGGATTAATCGAGGCGGTCACAACTAACCGCCATGCAAAATTGATTAACCGAGGCGGTCATTTCATTTACCGTGGCGGTTACAAGTTGACCGTCTTAAAAAATACTAAAAAGCCCACCTCTCAAAATACTGAGGCCCAAAGAAGCCTAGAAGGCCCGTTACCAGGCTTTCATATATATAGCTAAGTTAGGGTTTGGGACTTCTCATCCCCACCCTCTTCTCTTAGTCTCTTCTCTATTCTCAGAGCAACACCACCAGCCTACCACCTCGTCACCTCCCTCTCCACAAGCCCCGACCCCAGTGACGCAGCTTCCTGGCGGCGCGGGCACGCGGCCCTGGCCCCGACGCCTGGTGGTGGTGTGCCTCCCCGGCGGCACGGGCCCACGGCCCGGCCTCGGCCCCAGTGGTGGGCCTCCCCAGCGGGCACGAGCACGCGGCCCCGGCCCTTGGCGGCGCGGCGCCGGCCCCGACCCCGATGGCGTGGCGCACACACTAGTCATAGAAAATTTTATTATGGCAGTCATTTTGCATTTACCGTGGCGATTTCCTCAACCGCCACGAAGCCCAGGTCACTGTTAATCAGAGGATTAACTGTGATGGTTGACAAACCCACCACGGTAAATCAATTTGGAAACACAAAAAAAGAAAAACCCAATGGATAGCCCAGCGAGCCCATCCATGGGGTGTCATCGCCATTGCTGCTTGCTGGTGCTTGAACCAGTAGGAGTCCGGATCTGGGCCATGTCTGCCAGATCCGACAGGAGGACCACGGCCACCAACGGATCCGTCATTGGAGGGAGCACACCGCGTCGAGGAAGCCCGCCGCCACGCTGAGGGAGGCCTTCATGCCACCGTGGCTCCGTGCGGCACCCGCACCGCAGCGCCACCATGAGGACCCGCGACTCCGTGCCGCCACACCGACGCACGGGCCCCGCGACTCCCACGGCGACGCCGTGCCGAGGGAGGCCTTCACACCGCCCGCGGCTCCGTGCGGCACCAGCGCCGCCCGCGCCAACATGAGGACCCCGCGACTCCCGCACCGCCACGCCCACGCACGGGCCCATGACTCCACGACGTCGCGTTTTTTGTGCGGGCCTCGCGAGGTCGGGTCACCGCCGCTCCATAGGGCCCGTGAGGCTAAGTCGCCGCCCGCTCCGCTAGGCCGCGCGTCGCCGGGGCCCCACGAGGCCGGGCCACCGCCGCTCCGCTAGGCCGCGCTGTTGCACAGCCCTGCGAGGCCAGGCCGCCGTCGCCGCCGCTCCACGAATCCGCGCTTGTGCTGCGCGGCCTCGCTGCGCCCACTGGGTGGTGAGGAAGGAGAGAAGAGAGAGAGAACGAGAAGGAGAGCCCACTGCTGCATCGTTGCAAGAATGAGACAGAGAGGAGGAGAATGAAGTGAAACCCTAAAATTGTCAATTTATACTTGCGCACCTATTGGGCCTTGTCTGGGTCCGATTGGGCCTCAGCCTTTTTTCATGGCGGGTGAGTTAGACGGGCCGCCTGCATAAATAGAGGTATTTTAGTTGGCGGGCCTCTTATAAAGGCCTGCCACTGTAAATGGATTTTGCGTGGCGGTTATTTGTGACCGCCACGGTAAATGCCCAATGATTTTACGCGGCGGTTGGGTTTTCGACCGTCATGGTTAATAAAAAGCAAGCATCATGCAAAATATTTTCTGAAGTAGTGATAGCCCTGCGACTCCAAGCAGTGGTGGCGGCGTCAACCTTCCCTAAGGGTGGCGCGAGGCCAGGCGGGATTGTTGAAAGCAATGTGTTTTTTCAAATTGGAATGAGTATATATAGAGAACAACACTAAAATTATGCTTGTGCACTGAAATGCAAAGAAAAGTGTGGAATAATTGATGTCTTTAATTGTAAACGCACACTATGCTGATTTAAGTTCAATATCTTAGTGATTAAATTTGTATACCTTATAAAATCCAATGGTGCTTCAGTTTTGATATCGTAACCCAACTGATAGTTTGATACGGATTGAGACTTCAATATATATAACAAATATTCAGAATATATTTGTTGATATACCATGGAAACTGTTCGATCGGTAGTACTCCTATATAGGATATGTTTCATAGCCACAATGGCCAGATCGGGGTAGTATTATATAGGATATCTTACTATTACTAATTAGAGGCTTTAACGGAGCCTCTATATTAATTCTCACCAATGCGCTAGGAAAAAAGATAAATCATAGAAATTCTCACAATAATTAGAAAGATCTGGCCATCAACTTGGTCGCCGTTATTTTTAATAGCCATTAGATCTATTCAGTTTCTCTAAAAAATTACCCACCAGCCATTATGGAAATAACACATAATAATTAATAGATCTAACTGAAAAGAAAAAGATAAAATCATATTCTCACCCCCATCCTATCTCACACGTTATTTAGTTTTCCAATAAAATTACCTATATATCATTATGGAAATAACACATAATAGTTAATAGATCTAATTGAAAAGGAAAACATAATAAATCATATTCTCATCTCATCCTACGTCACATGGTATAACCAAGCCCCGCCGTCGCAGCCGCCAGCCATACTCATGCAGCTTCAATCAATGAGGGATCAACCTTCCAATCCTCCACTATGCTACGTCAGGCTTCCATCAATCAGGCCGATACAGCCTGGACTTTCCTCCCAATCATGCCTTGCCGTTTCTTGGAAGGCCCTATGATCGGCCTTGGAAGGGAGCTTGTGTTAGTGCTTCGATGCGAGCTGCACCAGGGGCTGCTGGCGTTCTTGCTCTGCGTTCCCGGCACAGCCTTCTATAGATGCATGCAGGTAAACTAATAATCATCAATTATCTATTGCTCTGTTTTTTAGATAATGATCTATTACTCTCTTAGGTAGATGACTATCATGGCTTTTAATCAGAGACAATTTTAAGTTGTTTGATTCATCTTAAGAACCCAAGAGGGTCATAAAGATGCTGAAGAAGCAACTCGGTGCATGCAGGAACGGGCCAGAGAACGTGGCCGTAGATTTCTTCAATCTTATGATCCACGACCTAGAAAAATCAGAATCGACCTAGAAAAACCAGAATATGAACTGTACGCCGCGCTGGATTTGCTGTTCCTGATGCCTTTTGCCAGCCAGACCATGTCGACTAGACTAATTGCGATTCTCGAGTTTCTGATAGATAACCCCAAAGTATTGCAAAAACTAATGGTAAGCATGTTGTTGGGTCCGGACTCCAAACCACAAATTGAAATTGGTATTTGGTCTAAAAAAAATTGAAACTATTGTCATCGCATTATTTTTTTTTATGTGGTGTTTTCAGGAAGCACATGAAAATGTCCAGAAAACAAGGGTAGATCCAGACTCTCACCTGGGAAAGAGTACAAATCTTTGAAATTCGCATCTGATGTGCTTTGTTTAATATTCATTGTGTCATCATTTAATCTATCCCTATCGTCCAATGGCAAAACATCGATTCCTACTGTTCAGTCCATTGGTGCTACGTTTGTATGATGTAGGCATATTACAACAGAACTCAATATTACCATTTTGTTTCATGTAAATTTGTACATTAATATTTGCATGCACCATTTCTAACTAGGTCCAGAAACTCTAAAAAGGCTTGCTATGTGATTATGTCATACCATCACATTCTAGCTGGATTGTGTAATCATTAACATAAGAAACTATCTATTTTCACCTTTTGATTTCCTAGAGCATGGACATAGGAAGATGGACATTCCTGCAGCTAAACCCGGCATCCTTTGTCAAAGCATGGGCAGAGCTACAGGCATTCTGTTCTTGCTGCACGTGTTAGCATTGGCGAACTGCAAGATCTCTGTCTAAATTGTTGGCATGACACCACTGCGCTGTAGGTATGCTACTTTGCTCGCTCATACTACCATGCATCCATGCCAATCTCTACTCTATAGTTTTGGTCATACACATATGCAAATTAAAGTAAACAATAAATACATCCCATGTTTATACATAAATTATCCCATGTTTATACATAAATTACCCACTTATGTCATTAGGTACATAATATATGCATCCCCTTAAATTTACATGTAAATTACCACTTCTGACATTATTAAATCTACATAAAATTTATCAATATATTGCATTGAAAAAAAATATCTAAATAACCCTAAAGTATATATATGTTCAACATTATGCACATCTCTAAATGCCCATATAATAAAATTTGTTTAAAGTGCATGCAGGTCACATACTTATGCAATGAGGGATAAATATATATGTTACATTTCAGCAATCATGGAAAAAGATTTCCTACACTAATAATACTAACAAACTATTTAGTGTGATTAATAGTCATGTCATATAATTATATAAATTATTATTTAGATAATTATACACTTTAAATAAATGATTCTACATATATTTATTAATAGTACAACCATGCATAAATATCTCTATGGCAATAAAATTTAAATGTCTCTATAGGTGGGGAGGATACTGCACACTACAAGTGGCTATATCTTCCTATTCTTTGAGATTTCTTAGGTGTAAATAGTCATTATAAGGCTTAAACAATAATATCCTCTTGAGGTTAGCATAACTGTGCATCCTAGATCTCCCGTCAAGTTCTAAATTGATCTTTAGCAATGTTGGTTAGGTTCAAAGTGATTGTGTAGGCTATCATTATACTTAAGAGTGTATTTAATGACCTAAAATCCTTATGTAGAAATCAATAAAGCTAATAATTGAAAATCAAAACTTAGATTCATTGATATCATAATGTATTGACGAAAAACACATCGATCAATAATTGATAAGTTTACCACAATTAAATAGATCCTACAAAGTATCTGCTTTGCCTATTGTGTTAGAAAAGGAATGAAAATAAAAAAGTATAATTCAATATAGTTACTATTTATCATAAAGACATTAAACAATAACTAATTATTATATCTCTTATGAGATTCTAACCCGTGCGAGAGCACGGGTTGATGGACTAGTGTTTCATAACCACAATGGCCAGATCGGGCAATATTCTATTCATATTAGTTCACATACTACGAATAAAATATATCCTCTTTGTAGAGTTACCAAAAAAAAATGACATGGCAGCAAATCCATTGATGGGAACTAATCACAGGATATGTGAACATACATACTGACGCTTTTTCAAGCAAACGGACTGGTGCCAATTGAGTTAAGGCCTGTATAGTAATTAAAACAGCCGGATACACCAGGAGAACCAGAAGGTCTCTGCCTATCAAATGGAGTTACACATGGCTTTCTCCCCTGCTTTGGCATCACAGAGCAACCAAAATAACAAATCTTAGCGTGAGCACGCAATACAGCAGCAAACCAGCGACGGTGCTAGAGACAGTGCCAGAGATCATTGTAGCTTCTTTTTTAACGAATCTGGAGGGACCGAAGTCCCTACAGTAATTTTATTAAAACCAAGAAGTAAAACAAACAAGAGTTTGGGAGCCCAAAAGAAAAAATTACATCAGCAGCAGGAGCTCAGGAGATGAAGAAAGAAAGGAAAAAGATAAGCTCTAAGTCCCAGGGTTCGTAAGGTTTTGCAGCCATGAAGAGAACTGGTCAGACTGATTTTGCTTCACTCTGTGTCACAGGAAGCCAAGCTCTTGAAGAAGCTTCTTTTGCAACTTTGCAGGTCTGGCTGGACTCCTTTGAAGATCAAGTCATTCCTTGCCATCCAAATCGCCCAACATAATAAAATAATTGTCTCCATAAAGAATGGGGAGCGAATTTGGTCTTTAATTTGCTCGGCTAGCTCAGGGAAGCCACCACCAAGGGGGATTTCAACATTGATGATGTTCCAGCACATTCTGGCAAAAGCACAGTCTGCGAAAAGATGATCAACCATTTCCTCAGTCAGGCAGTTGCATAGCACACAATTGTAGGAGTCCAATTGCATATTTTTCCTTCTCAAAATACTTCTGGTGCTCAGCCTATCCCTGAGAAGAAACCAGCCGAAAACCTTATGCTTTGGTTGACAGTTATTTTTCCATAACTACATGAAGGCCATATCAGTATCCTGATGCCCAATGAGAGATCTATAAATTCTTGTTGTTGAGGAGGAGCTAGCACTCCAACTGTAAGACCAGGAGTCATTCTCATCAGTAAGATTCAAGAGGTTGAGGAGGAGCTAGCACTCCAACTGTAAGACCAGGAAGTCATGAACGAGAGCTAAGGGGCCGAGGTGTTACTTTAGCCCCTGCATATGTTGGATGGAATGCCAACTGCACCCCGAGCGAAAACTGAAGATGTTGCCAGGCCTTAATTCCCTTTGCCTCCTTTTCCCATGCTACAACTACAACTGTCTCTAGTCGTACTAGTGCTGCTACTCTCCTTGTCTCTATTGTTTTGTGAACAATGGATAGGAAAAAACACTATATATAGTACTTCCTTCCAATAAGTGCTCCACTATATATACAATACACATACACCCACAAGATGTAACCCAAACCCACGCAGGATACGCTGGGTCGATTTTTAGATCAAACGAGTTAAAGTTAAGACTGTTAATTCATCAACGCAGTCATTAGAGCCTGTGATCTGGACCATGCATCGTGGAGCGGTAGGAAGGAGAAGATGCATGCGGCACGGTGTAGAACACCCTCGTGGCAGTGTTGTATTCGCCCTACAGAGGCACACGGGTTGGACTGAGAGGAAGCAGGCGGAAGAGCGAGAGAGCGTGTGCTCGTGACATGTGCGTCAATACACTTCATTCAATTTGAACCAAACATATTAATAAGTGCATGTGTTTATTAGTTACTTGTGTGCATCATCAACAATCAGCAGTGGAGACATCAAGCAACGATTTCCAGCATATTCGTGTGTCTCAGTGCCTCATGTGTTCTGACTTCTACGCGATGAAGACGTTCTTCCTGGGTTAAGTGGAGGGTTGTTGGAGGGCATGCCGCCGGGAATGCACAATGAAGTTGAAACATTTGATCCGTGCTCCACCCATTGCCTGCCTACACTGCCATCAAGTTTGGAGAGCAGTTTTGTAAAGGATTTATCCTGTTTTCCCAGTTAACTAAAAATTGTTTGATCCATTCCTAAGACATATATGCTCTTGGCACCTCTCTCCTATACCTGTGTAAACCCGTGGTTGACTGAATTGGGATGGATTGGTGCGTGAGTTAGCTGGTTTCCTCCCTATCGACATCTCACCTTGATTTCCCTCTCCATCATATCCATCAGCTCTGCAATTTGGTGCAGGCCAGGCCCCCCTTAATGTCCACCCTCTCAGGATCCCTTATGGTCTTATGGGTTTCAGTGAACGCGTGTACCCAACTTCTGTGAGTTCCTACAGGCGAGTCACACACAAGTACACAACTCTCCATATCAACTGCAACGCATTTAGGTTCCACACTGTATTGTGACTTGGTTCTCAATTATCTTTGATGACAATTAATGACTATTAGCTTGTTCCCCACAAACTCAGGCGAACGAGCTAATGGGTCTAGCAGTACGTACTCCACTACCTCCAAAATACGCCTATGATTCTTTCACCCTGACCCCAAGCATGCTGGTCTGCTCGCTCAGCCACCATTTGCTTGGCCTCCATCCTGCTGATTCCTGCAGCCCTTCTTCCTGTTCCTCTGCAGCTCTGTTTCCCCTCCTTGCGTCGCCTCCTACCACCTCGATCCACGACTGGTCGCCCTTGCAAAGCCCTTGCCCTCTATGCACTGTGCAGAAGGTTGTCCACCTGTCCGGCATAATGATTAGCTCTGCACCACTGGTCCCCGTTGCAGATGCTTCCTCCTTGTAGGCTTGGTCCACACAACTCTCCATCTGGACCATCTCAACTGGATTATGATGTGCCTCCCAATCATCCTTGACAAGGTCTTTTTGTTTATTCCCACCTGCCTCTCATGCCTATCAAACTTCCTTACAAAGGGAACTCAAGTTGATGTATTTTGGTACAAAGCCTTGCATATGTTGCCATTGATGCACGAGCCTCCTATGACCTCCATGAGACAATATAATATACCATCACAGAACAGTAGAACTGACCATTTTGTACCAGTAGTACTCTTTGATGCGTATAGTTTCATGGAAATTAAATGGTTGTTAGGTACAAGGTCTTGCTAATAAGTTGGCATAGAGTTAAGGGGGGGGGGGAGAGAGAGAAGAAACAAGTCTCATGTCGGAGATACAACTTTGTGGCTTGATATCAATGACTATAAAACCATGTGCATGCTTTGAATCTATTGTCGTATATACATTGTGCAAAACTATATTATCCGATGTACCTCCTTGATGACACTATGCAATGGCCAATCTATATTATAAGGGCTTTGCTGTGGTACATACGAATGACTATAAGCCGTTCATTTATTTCAATATGATTTGTACGATCATCTCTTACCTCCTAGGAGGTAATCGATGAAATACATAATTATTTTATTTATAAAATAGGATAAATAAGGAAAGTTTTAGAGATAAAAATATATTTTTTAGATTTGATTGATGCACGTGTGATCTTAGTGATATGGAAAATCTTTTTTTATGTTGTATCTTTGAACATTGATATATTTTTATGTGTGTGATTGACAGCATGCACCAAAATCTTTTTATGCACGTGTGATTAGCGTGTACATGTGAATAGCCCGTGTGTGGACGTGTATGTGAATAACGTGTAAGTGTGCGCGATCGAGCATGCATGGTCACGTGTGTACAGTGTACATCTACGTTTAGGTGAACAACTTGTGTGTGGTGCATGGTCGTGTGTGTGGAGGTACATCATACATGAATAGGCTTTTGCTGCGGTACTCCGAAGTGACTGTGGACCGTCCATTTATTCCAATCCAACAGTCACGATCATCTGTTACCTTCTAGAAGGCAATATATTTATTGAATTTTTATTTTATAAAAAATAGAATAAATAAGGAAGGTTTGAAATATTAAAAATCTTTCTTTAAGATTTAGGCTATCACGGCATGCAAGATGCAAGATGCGATTTTTTCTTGGCGGCGGCACGACGTTAGCGGACAGTTTGTGGAGGCTACGGTGGCGAGGCGGAAGCACGCCAGATCGCCCAGTGGCGGCAGACCATGCTGTTGTGGCGGAGCCTCCGACGGTGGCGCGCGTCCAGCAGCGCCATGCCCGTCCGACATCGCCGTGGTCCGACGGTGCTGCGTCCAGCGGCGTCTCGCCCTTCGTCGGGTGCCCAGCGGTACCCCGAGGGACAGGCGGTTTGTCCCGTCAACGCGCCCATACATCTTCCCCGATTTGATGGAGATTCGGTTCTGAGGTTTCAGGGAAAAATCAGATTGACATGAGGAAGAAGAGTTGCGAGCGCACCTGACCGGTGGCTCCGGCGCGCAAGGATGGGCGCGAGATTGGGGAAGCTGCGCGGGGATATCGCGAACCGGCAGCACGAGGGACGGGCGCGATTGGGGTAGCTACGCTGGTATTTCGCAGACCGGCAGCTGCGGCGTCGCGAGTGCAGCAGCGTGCGAGTTCGGGCGCAAGGGGAGTTCGGAAGGCACGCGGGATTTCCCTCCGGGGATGCGGGTGTTTTATTTTTTGTTTTTCTTAAATTTATTAATTTATTTAGTAATTAATTAAATTATGAAAAATCAACGATCTGGATCGATCACGAGATATTACCTCATTATGGGTAAACAGAGTACCTGAGCATAGCCCACATGAATAACGTGTGTGTGCATGGTTATAGTTTGCACGCGCGTATGTTGTTAGTGTATGTGTGCGTACGTGGTTAGAGTTTTTTTGGTGTGTGTACGTGATTAGACTGCACGTTAGCTTGTGTCCTGGTTATTATAGTCTGAACGTGTCGGATGAACGGGTAATCATCCCGTGTTAGATTAGTAGTGGATAATGTGTTTGAAAGGAATCACTCACTCCGTGATTAGAGGAGTCCGAAATCATGGATGTTTTCAAGGAGATTTTTTTTCTCCCGTTATTAGAGGAGAGGAGATATCCTGTTTTACTTTTCTGGATTTTCTAATTTATTAAATAATTCATAAAATATAAATAATCAACGGCTCAGATTTATTTGAAGTATTACCTCTTTGTAGGTAAAATATGTACATTAGCATTGCCCATATCATAATTATTTTTTCAAAGAGTAGCAACAGATGCTCAGTTAATTTATAAGGAGCAAATAAAGAGACCTGAAACAACACATAGCACATATATATATCGGATGCCGCGTAGACATAGGGTCATGTGTGCAAGAGAGACATGGTCAGGGTACCAAGCTGCTCCGTTCAAAACCTTCCAAAACAAACATATATATGTGACGATCAGTTTGAGTGGTGCCCAGGTGTCAGCCTCTCAATCTCGATATCTTTGTCTCCGTCTTTGTCTGATACCCCTCTATTTTTTTCATCTACATCTATTGCATAATATGGTTGCTAACCGAAGACTGAAATGTCACATTTCATCCACTGCCAATACGCACTAAATTGAATGGATTTGTCCTCCCCAAGTTGCTCCAAGCCATATATGCCCGTTGCTGCGGGCGATTGAGGATGGAACGGAAAGTGGTCCACGTTGCTGAGACTAGGCGGTTCCTTATCAAGCTTCAACTGTGCAAGGCGGTGGCTGCTCACCAACTGCCCGAACCTCAGGGTCATGCACGCATCCATGCAATTGATCAAGCATTCTCGCCGGTATGGCGATATTGCTCGATCATGATCATGGAGCTCCATGTCACACAAATCAGATCTAGGAGCAGACAACCGTGGCTGGTTCGCATGAGAACATGATGGAGGGGCCTGAGGATTCAATGCTGTTGGCCGAGTCATTTCCATCCAGCAAAGTGGAAAGAGTGCACGAACGGTGACTCGATTTTGTTCATGCGACCCACCCCGGTAGGCATTGCCCGTGCTAGCTATGGATGTCAAAGTTCATGCCTATCAATCAGGAGGAAACCCTTTCCAGCTATATATACATGGATATGCCTGCGGTCTAGCTTTCTGCTCTTGCTAAGTTACTGTGGTATCTGAGTAGTATATATCATCTCCAAACAGATGTGCACCAGCCTTCTATATATATATATCATCGTCCAGGGGCAACACAGTATATATAACTAGAACAGTAGATCCAAGGTAGAGGTGCTCATAGAGAAAATAAAATATGCTTTTGTTTTAAAAAGGATATAAAACAATAAAGTAAATAATATAGTCACATGCCCACTGATTTAGCGGCATCATTATAGCCCTGCCTCACATGGCGGTTGAGGTTAGCAGCAACTTTGACCGTGTGTGTATATATATATATATATATATATATATATATATATATATATATATATATATATATATATATATATATATATATATACACATATGGTAAGGTTTATTTGTCTTTCTTCACATTAAAAAAATATTACACTGCAGAATAGGTCATGTTAGCACATACACACACATCTACATATATACTAGATAATTCCCGTCTGTTGCGAAAAAAAAAATAACTTCATGATTAATCTAAGTATATATGAACTCGAACGTATGTTTTATTGTGTTAACCCATCTTATAAATAATTTTTAAGCAGAACTCTGCAATACTTAAGCCCTATTTAGATCCCATGAACTAGTAACTAGTTGACTAACAATTAGTGCATAAGAATCCAAATAGGTGAACTAGTAGGTGAATTAGTGGGTGAATTAATGTGTAATCTAAGACTCAATTAGTACTAGTTCATTAGTCCACAAAACCCAACTAGTTGAATTAGTTGTTAGTTCATTGGATCTAAACGGGCCCTTATTGTGCATAGCAATCATGTTGAATTGTCTCTAACAGCTTAAAAAGCGTACTTTACCTGACCCTTTTTAATTAATTAATGGTGAGGGGTGGCAGCTTGCATTGTGAACCCAGCTGCAAGGTGAACCAAAAGAGTTTAACCTTGATGAAACTGAAAAATGGAATCGTTGGGCAAAGATCATGGAAAATATTTTTGTAGAAAAACAGGTGGAAAATTGAAACTTAAAAAACAGGTGGAAAATTGAAACTAAAAACTTGAATGGTACGTAGTGCAAAAAAGATCGGTAGCTTGATACACTGAGCTGCCTTCCTCCAAGCTAAGTAGTCAACATTGCTTTGCATACAGACATGCAAATTAGCAGGCGCCGTGGTCCTAGATTTCACTTTGCCCTGTATAATTTTATGAAACCATATATTGCTTTGCATATGGGCATGCAACTTCGGAGGCGATACCACAGCCTTGGTTTCGCATGCAGACCATTCTCTTTCACATTTTTGGGTTCTGAGAAGAGATATGTCACAATTTGAAATAATGCTACGAGAAAGGTCACATTCGGATTATAATTATGTACAGATGTTAGTCACCATTCACAGCTATATCTATATGTACCATGAAAAGAAACGTAACCGCAACAATGGTGTGGAATGGACATGTCACCTAGACAGGTGGACATAGGGTTTGGTGTGCTAATGAGATACATCCATGGTAATCCTGACCCATAAAAATCTCCACCAACTTCATACACTACTAAGGCATAGATAAATGCTATCGTGGAATCACAGACAAAGTATGTTCATACTACCAAACTTCCTTTACAACATTTGATGGATTGATATAACATTTTGAAACACAAAATTCAAATGTATAAATCAGCTGATTTGTAAAGTTATTGTATCAAAGTATAAATGTGTTAGCATCTTAGTTTAAATTTTTAAAAATAGTGGTCACATCTATGTCTTTATATTGTTTAAAATGCCAAGTTTTAAACTTTTTTTAATTCGAGGGGTTCACAACACTAAATGAAAGTTTGTTGTGAAAAACAAATATATGGCTTATTTAAAAGTTCAATATTGTGGTGATGCAATTTGTATACCTAACTGTAAATTCAATGGCCATTTATCGCCTCCCAATTAATAATTTGGTATGGATTAGTACTGCATCAAAATTAATAGTTAGTAAATATCAGAATATATTGGTTGACAGAATGGAAACATGTTTAATGTATTTCACTATAGGTTTGATAACCACAGGATTAAGGCATATTTTGATAAAAAGTTTTTCCTTTTATACGTACATTGGGAAGTAATGAAAACCCTTTGACGAGGAAGTAATCACAGGATATGTGCATATCCAGAATGACAGTTTTTCAAGCAAACCTTGTCGGCATCAATCGATTTCAATGTGCTCTTCAGTAATTAAAACAGCCTCTGATACAAGAGGGGAATCAGAAGCCCTCTACCAGTCAAACTGTCAATTTCTAAAATAGAGTTTATGGATGGGGAGTCCTCCCTTGTCTTGCTCCAGCAGTGTTGTTATCGAGCAGATGAACAAAGAATTTTATGATGGGTGTTGACAGTGATCCTTGTGTGCTTCCTTCCTCAGTTCAATGCAGCTCAACACATCAGCAGATCACACATCGATGGATGAGTGCTAAAGGGCCAAGGTTGTAATTTAGCTGTAGCAGATGTTGGACAGGATTGGCGATCACTTCTCGTGCAGTTACGCAGGATCTTGGCATATGTTAATTTCCTTTTGCCTCTCTTTCCCATGATATACAACTACACCTTCTGGCACTACACCTTCTGGCTTGCTGTGGTTTTTCTATTTCTTTCCATTAGTACTCATCTAGTGTTTGGCGAACAATGGCGAGGAAGAACTATTATATATACTACTACTTCTAAGAAGTACTCCAGTATATACTTCCTTTGTATAAAACAAGACGTAAATCCCAATGCATGCATAATATTCAGCAATATATTATTTATGATCTTGTTTATGCTTGACTTGGCCCTGAACAGACCAGATATTTGGCTGATTAATAGGCCTAACCCAACTAAAGAAAAATATAGCCGCTGTAGTTGAGTATCATTTTTTCCTTCATCTTTGGCTCATCTCAGATTACTTTTAAGTAAACACTGCAGAGTAGACCATCACTGTCATTCCAAACCCCCCTATCACCATCGAAATTTGAAGTGGCAGAAGTAAAGTGACGATGATCTCACTACTACAAAAAATAATTTACGAGACATTACCCAAAATTTGTTGAGGTGTTTATAAAATCCGACCGCCTTAGCTAACACTTGGCGATTAACCAAGACGGTCAATTTATTTATTGAGGCACCAAAAAAAATGTCCATCTCACAAAATCTATTAACGGAGGCAATCATTTATTTATGGAGGTAGTCATTTTATTTACAGAGACGGTTGAAAAATGCCCACCTCAAAACATTGATTTAGAAAGGCAGTCATATTAAGTCAACTGCCTCCAAAAATGTCTATTTATGGAGTCAGTCAGCTTAAGACACCCACCAACAAAAAAGTGGCACAACTCCGAAACCCTCTTTATTTCTCCACGCATGAAACTCATCCAAACAGAAACCAAACCATGAAACAGCCATGCCTAATTTTTGGATGCTCTAAAATATCTCATCATGAGCTCTAAATACTTTATTTGGATTCGTGATGCTCCAAAACATCTCTAAGAATTTTTGTTGAATTTTTTGAAGCTATTAGAGTATTTTTCATGGCTTAAATAATAATTCTGGACTTTTCTAAAATTATTTTAATCCTAAAGTTAATTAATTCCGAAATAAGAAACCCTAGTCCTATTCCAATTCAACTAAAACCTAGTTGCATATAAATTGAAGCTGTCGCTCCTCTGCTTGCATTAAATCACTAGTACACAAAGCATTTGTGTTGACGGTAGGTATTTTTTTTCTACTTGGCGGTTTTATAAAAAACGACGCCGGTGATAATCAACAAAGCGGGTCCAGAACTAGAACCGCCTGTGCAAAGAGTTAGCACTGGCGGTTCTCTTAAAAAAACCGCCCGGTGTAAATAGCCTCATTTACACTGGGCGGTTTACTTAAGGAACCGCTTTGTGTTGGCCTCGATTAACACAAAGGCGGTTACTTAAGAAAACCACCAGTGTAAATGAGGCTATTTACACTGGCGGTTTTGTTAAGAGAACCGCCAGTGCTAATCTATTTGCACAGGCGGTTCCTTAAGTGAACCGCCTCTACTGATCCTGCTATATATACCCCTCCTTCTTCCCCACCAGAACTGTAGCCCGCCGCCACCCTCCATTGGAGGCGATTTTGGAGGTCCGTTTGAGAAGAAACAAGGGGGAGAGGTTTTGATCTTGATTTCTTTGAAGGAGGTTGCTAAGAAAGGTTAGTTTTGATATCTCTTACCTCTTTTTAACCATTGATGCTCAATTCTAGGCACATTTAGGATTTAGGGTTTCACTCTAGAGAGAGAGGAGTAACTAGCTTTTTGCCATTTTTGATCAATTTTAGCCACAATTTTGAACTAGATTTTTACTTTTGTATCTAGAATTTGGCCTTTAAGGTTACATTTCCACCATTCTCTTGCTCAACCCCACCCACTTTTGAGATTTAGGGTTTCACCTCAAGTGAGAGAGAAGTGTAGCTAGGTTTTTGTTTTTTTTTTAATTATTCTAGTCACTATTTATCTAGGGTTTCACTTTTTTATCTAGAGTTTAACCTTTAGCGTTTTATTAGTTACTCTTATTTAAATTTTTGGTTATGTTTAGTTTAATTAGCTAGTAGTGATATTTTTTAGTGGTGATTCTTTAATTAGGGTTTCATTTATATATTAGTTACTCTTATTTAATTATTAGTTTATGTGTCATATTGATGATTGAAATTAGTGTTTGTTTAATTATGTAGTTATGTTTTATTAGTGTTAAGGCTTTGATTAGGATTTTATTATTTAGTTTTGCTTTAGTTTTTAGGGTTTCATCTAATAAATTGATGCTTTAAATTATTATGTTTAGTTCATTTAGTTGTGTTTACTCTTATTTAATTACTAGTTTATTTATCATATTGATGCTTGAAATTAGTTTTCCTTTAATTATTTATTTTTGTTCAGTTAAATTAAGTAGTGGTGAGGCTTTAATTAGGGTTTCATTAATTAGTCTTCTTTTTAGTTTTTAAGGTTTCATCTAATAAATTGATGCTTTAATTATTTAGTTATGTTTTATTTAATTAAGTATTGGTGATTCTTTAATTAGAGTTTTATTAATTAGTCTTGCTTTAGTTATTATTGAGAGGCATATTTATTTAACTAGTTCTTTTAACTACATGTGATTTAGCCCGGACGTGTATTATTTGAGAAACATATAAGCAAGGAGTTCTTTTCATCTATAATCCATTGAAGGAGTTTTTGTTGATCATCTTAAGGTTTGTTAATAAATATCACAAAACATTCATGTCTTCTTTTAGTGATTACATTATTTAAATCTATTAAACTCTATAACAGGTAACGATGGACAGAGCATTCTGGATGTATAACTTAGACAGAGTAGATCCATCCTACGTACTTGAGGTCCGTAGGTTTATCGATGCTGCCAAAAATCATGCTTTCAGAACACGGACGAAGCACATATATTGTCCTTGCGCCGATTGCAGAAATCTTGTTGTTTTTGAAGACATAAGTGCAATCATGGCTCATCTGGTCTGCCGAGGATTTATGAATGATTACTTGATTTGGACAAAGCATGGAGAGGGTAGCTCTGCAACGTATATAGCTGAAGACCCTGTGAATCTAGGTGGCAATGGCCCAGATATGCTTGTTGACGATGTATGCTAGTTCGGACACGAGACAGAACACTATTGTCCCCAAGAGAGTGAACATGTTGTGCCCGATGTTCATGATGATGCAAATGTTGGAGGAACCGATGCCAACAGAACTCAGGTGGAGGATGAAGACGCAGAATTGATGGCTGCACTATTGCGTCGTCATACGGATCCATCAATGTTTTTCATGAAAGGGATGGAGGCCTTAGAGCAGGCAGCAGCAGAGCCCTTGTACGATGAGAGTAAGGGTTGCACCAAAGAGTTCACGACATCACGGTGCATTAAGCTTAAGTTGTTGATGTTGAAGGCTAGGTATGGATAGTCCGATGTCGCCTTCGATGCATTATTGAGTACTCTCAGAGATATGCTTCCAAAGGAGAACAAAGTGCCTGCTAACACTTACTATGTAAAGAAGCTAATCAGTCCACTTACTATGGGTGTCCAGAAGATCCACGCGTACAGAAACCACTGTATCTTATATCGAGGTGATTACAAAGACTTGGACAACTGTCCAAATTGTAGTGCAAGTTGGTACAAGACGAAAAAAGACTATCTACAAGAGGAGAATGCAACTTCTGTTTCCAAAGTAAAGAAAAGAAAGAAGACCCAACAGAGTTCAAAACTCTGCAACAAAGAAAATGAAGAAGAAGATTATTATGCCCAGAGAAAGGTTCCTGCTTTGGTGATGTGGTATCTTCCAGTAGTTGATCGTCTCCAGTGTTTGTTTGCAAACCCTGAGGATGCAAAGCTTATGACCTGGCATGCTCCTAACAAGCACAAAGTAGATGGAAAGCTTCAACATCCTGCCGATGGGAAGCAATGGCAAAAATTCAATGCTGACAACCCAGAATTTGCTAAGGAGACAAGAAATGTTCGGTTCGCACTATGTAATCGACGGAATGAATCCCTTCGCCGAAAGGAGCAAAGACGCATAGCACATGGCCGGTGCTCCTCACTATCTACAACCTTCCTCCACACATATTGCAGAAGCGCAAATACCTTTTGCTGACCATTCTTATTTCGGGACCTACACAACCTAGTGTTGACATGGATGTATTCTTGGAGCCATTAATGGAGGAAATGAGAATATTGTGGGATACAGGTGTCGCCATGTTGGACGAATACCGAAAAGAGTCATTCACACTAAGAGCAATTATTTTTGTTACGATCAACGTTTATCCAGCTCTCTTTGTATTGTCAGGACAGTTCAAGGGTAAGGTCAGTTGTGTAGTATGCTTAGATAAAACCTTTTACGTGTCCCTCAGTGCCTCCAACAAGATAGTATACATGAGACACAGACGTTTCTTGTCGAAAGGACATAGGTACCGCTTGCGAAAGATGGATAGATACTTTGACAATCACGACGAAACAAGGTCCACTGCTCCATCAGGGAATAGTAAAGGTCAAAGAGTGTACGAGATAGTTAAGAACATCAAGTTTGTATTTGGCAAGAAGACAAAAGATGGAAAAGCAAGAAAGAATGTGAAGCCAACTCCTGGGGCTACATTCAAGAAGATTTCAATTTTCTTCAAGTATTTGACATATTGGAAAGAGTTTGATATACAGCACGCGGTCGATGGTATGCACATACAGAAGAATGTGTTCGAAAGCATAATTGGTACCTTGCTAGACATAAAGGGTAAGACAAAGGAAAGATTGAGTTCACGTCAGGACCTGGTCAATTTAAAGATAAAACCAGAACTTCATCCCGTGTTGCTAGATAATGGAAAGTACCACCTCCCGGCAGCAAGCTACAACCTCACTACAGATGAGAAACATGCGATGTGTGTTTGGTTGAAGAAATTGAAAGTTCCAGCTGGATTTTGCTCTAACATTAAGAGCATTGTGTCAATGAAGGATCTTACACTCACCAACTACAACTCACATGATTGCCATGTGATGTTGACAACCTTTCTCCCTATTGCCATCAGAGCTATTAGCCCGGTGTTCTTAAAGATGGCAATCACACGGTTATGCTACTTTTTAACGAGATATCACAGAAGGTAATTGACCGAGAGCAGTTAGAGTCTCTTCAGGAATTCGTGGTTGAGACAGTATCACAGCTTGAGATGTGTTCCCCACCATCTTTCTTTGATATAATGGTACACCTTGTCATGCATTTGGTGCCACAAATACAGGCATTGGGTCCCATGTACTTGCATGAGATGTGGACATATGAACGTTTCATGTCAATACTCAATGGTTATGTATCCACTCATGCTCGTCCTGAGGCATCCATGATAGAGGGATACACTACCGAAGAGGCCATTGATTTCGGAGGTCCATTCTGTAATAATTTCCTAAGAGACCAGATTGCAATAGGTTTGCCTCCGTCCCAACATGAGGGTAGACTGCATGGGTGTGGGAGGATGGGCCAGAAATCATTCATCCCATTAGACTGTAATATAGTCCTCGAGGCGCATCATAGCATCATGCATCAGCTCTCGATAATGGAGCCTCTAATCACACAACACATTGAAGAGCTAAGCGATCATAACCCTGGGCAAACAGAGGATTGGCTATCAAAGGAACACAAGCGTCGATTCACTTCATGGCTAATGGAGCAGAACATTCCAAATGGAGAAACAATTGAGCAACAAACTATCAAAAGGTTGGCAGCTGGACCATCTCGGCAGGTCACATCATGGCAGACCTATGACATTAGTGGCTTCACGTTTTGTACCACTTCTAGGGACAAAAAGAGCATGGCGCAAAATAGTGGTGTTCGTTGCGAGGCCATAGATGATTCAAATGAAAACGCTACATACTATGGCTTCATTGAGGAGATTTGGGAACTAGACTATGATTCATTTAAGACGCCTGTGTTTCGATGCCAATGGGTTGATGACAAACATGTCACAGTGGACAACTATGGCCTGAGAGTTCTTGATCTAAGTAAATTAGGCTACAAGGATGATCCCTGGATTCTTGCTATCCGTGCTGCACAGGTCTTCTATGCCGAACAGATCCTTTCTAAGGAAGAGAAGAAAAGTAGCGACAAGACCAAGCATATAGTTCTTCCTGGAAAGCAACAAGGTTTTGGAGTTGATGGTGTAATTGACCTAGATGGCTTCAGCCATTTCGGGCATATGTCTCTCTTTGAAGATCATCCTTTGAAGATAAAGAATATTGAGCGTACCATCCCCAAAAATTCATTGCCATGGGTACGCCACGATAGAGAAGGCGAAACGATGGGCGGCTAGCTAGATTTTATATTAGTTAAATATTAGTCAATGTCATGTGTAACAATTTATCGGTTGTAATTTGTACTCATTAATTAGTCTATCTTGGTATTGCTCTTCAACTTATTTATTTCCTTTTGATTTCTATTTGTTTAAGTCCTTTTCTTTCTCTTGGTTGATGTCTACAATATAAAAAGAAATATCCTATATCCTATCTTGGTATTGCTATTTCTTGGCATTTCTTTTGTACTTATTCAAGTCATTTGCTATTTCTTAGAATTACCTTAAAGAATTAACCTCAAAAGTAGCCTAAAAAGAAATAACCAAAAGAGATAACCAAAAAAAAATAACCTACACAAAATAACCAAAAAAAAATAGTCTAAATAATATAGTACAAGAAATATACTAAAAGAATTTACCTAAAAAAACCTACAAGATCTAACCTAAAAGTAATATACTAAAAGAATTAACCAACAAGAATTAACCTAAAAGGAATATACTAAAAGAGTTAACCTAAAAAAAAGTAACTAAAAAGAAATATACTAAAAAAATTAGCCTACATAAAATATCCTCAATAAATATCCTAAATAAAATAACCTAAATTAAATAACCTAAAACAATTAGCCTTAATCCTTTTCTTATATATGATATGAAATATCTTATATAAGAACAGAATAAAAAAAATAAAAACCTAAAATAAATTTCACTTTGGCGGTTCCACTAAGAGCACCGCCGGTGGAAATACATTTCCACCGGTGGTTAACTAAGACATCCGCCCGGTGGAAACGATTTCCACCGGCGGTGCTCTAGTGAACCGCCTGGTGGAAATGATTTCCACCGGCGGTGGTCTTAGTGGAACCGCCTTTGTGCTAATGGTTTTATATATATACACAGTGCGGGACTTGGAAAATTTCAACATACGGTGGGCGCGATTTCATTTAAGACGACGCCGGCAGGCTGCCAAAATTCAAAGGCAATCTGCTCCGCCGCCAGCACCGAGCGCCTTCGCCACCGAGCCCCTCCAGCGCAACCGAGCTCTCCGCCTCCGCCTTCTTCTCCAACGAGCTCTCCGCCTCCGCCTTCTTCTCCAACGAGCAGGGCCGCCCGCCATCGATGTCCGGCCGCTACCGACGTCCGGCCGCCATCGACGTCGGTGAGCCACCTTCGTCCAGCAGCGGGGTGGAGAAGCGCGGCGTAGGAGCGGCGCTAGGGCAGCCCAACGGCGGTTCGGGCACGGGAGGGGCGTGGCGGCGCGCCGCGCCCTGCTGCCACGGCGGTGGGGCGGATGGGCCGGGCGCGGGCAGCTTGTCGCTGTCATGGCGTGCCGTTGCGGCGGTAGGGCGGTACACGGGCGCGAGCAGCGGCTGCAGCGTGCAGAGGCAGCGCAGCGGCGGCGGCGGCGCTTGCCCAGCCGCGCTAGGGCAACGGCAACGGCGGCGGGGCTTGCCCTGCTGGGCCTCCAATGGGCCCCGCAGGGCTTTGGCCACTGTTGGGCCCTCCAATGGGTCCAGCAGTGTCCTTTTTTTTTCTTTTTTTATGTATTAATTAGTAATACTATTAAGTAATACTAAAAGTAATAATTGTAGTAATTAGTAATATTAGTAAATATTTATTGTATTAATTGTATTAACTAATACCATTAATTTGTCAAATTAGTAAATAGTAATTGTATTAATTATATCAATTATTACATATTTCAATTTATAATTGTATTAATGACATGTGCTAAGCACTAGTAATTCTATTTAATGAATTATGACGGTAAATTATATCCTCGCTCTTGTAATTAGGGTTTATGTTAATTACAGTTCTTTAATTACAACTTGTGTTCTATTGATTGGCAGTCACCGTCCACGAGACCCGCCAAATAATCATCGTGCCACCGTCTTCTCATCGTTCCCCGCCGCCCTAGATTAAGTCTCTCCTCCACGCCATATCACAGTACATATCTTCTAATGACTTAGTGTTTTTTCATAATGACTTAGTGTTATTTCGTAATGACTTAGTGTTATTTCATAATGATTTAGTGTTTTTTCATAATGACTTAGTGTTAGTGACTTAGTGTTATTTCCTTATGACTTAGTGTTAGTGTTAGTGACTTAGTGTTAGTGGCTTAGTGTTAATGACCTAGTGTTATAGTGTTTATGACTTAGTGTTATTTCCTAAGTGTTATTTTCTAATGACTAGTGTTAGTAACTTAGTGTTATAGCAAAGATTATTTTATGTAATATTCTTTATGAAATGTTATATTAAATAACAACTTAGTGTATAGCAATTTTCTTTTATTGTATGTTATATTAAATAGCAAGTGCATAGCAAAGATTATTTTATGTAATATTCTTTATGAAATGTTATATTAAATAGCAAGTGTATAGCAAAGATTATACTTTGTGACTTAGTGTTATTGACTTAGTGTTAGTAACTTAGTGTACGAGGCTTAATGACTTAGTGGTATTTACTTAATGACTTAGTGTTTTTTCCGTATGACTTAGTGTTATTGACTTAGTGTTAGTGACTTAGTGTACGAGGCTTAATGACTTAGTGGTATTGACTTAATGACTTAGTGTTAATAACTTATTGCTAATGACTTAGTATTATTGTCTTGTTATATTTGAAGTTATCGAGAATATGATGTCTCTAAAATCTAAAGACCATCGAGATTTAAGAGCAAATGCAGAGTCACCCACTAAGACTCACACACCCCCGAGGCACGGTGAGTCTCACGGCATTAAGAAGCCTTGCCCTTTTTATAACGTCGAACCCTATCAAAGTAACTAACGTAGTTATTGCCATGCATAGAACTGTAAATCCTCTGGAAGAAGAAGAGCAGCGTACAGAGTCATCCCTAGCGGAAGAAGGACAAGAAGAAGATTTCCATGGTGACATGTCGGAAGAAGAGGAAGATGACGGCAACCGAAGTGATCCATGCCCTAGCATAGATAGACAACGCGATAAAAGTGTAGACCCAGATTATGATCCGTATGATGAGGTATACTTAGTACATGAAAACCAATACTTCCCTTCATAGTATTATACTCATAATGATCCTTACACTCTTGAATTCCTTCGGCCAGGAGGTTATGTCTCAAATGCGGGAACTTCTCGCGGAAGAAGAAGACGTGCCTCAAGACGAAGCACCAGAAACGACTGAGACAACCACCTCCAAATCAAGAAAAAGGAAACAGAGTGATCGAAAACGTGGTGACCGAGGAACAAACAAGTGGCCAGAGAAGACATATATAGTTCCTAGCATCGGCCCAAAAGGAGAGCCTCTAGTGTCTGATGAGGTGGCTGCCAAGATACGGAATGCAATTGGTTTTCTGGTCAGGGATAAATTGGACATCACAATCACTAGGTGGAAGGATGTGGATGCGACTAAAAGGAAAGAGCTGTGGGACAAATTTATAGAAAGGTTTGTTTTCCCTACGGGGACAGATGAGAAACTTGCGAAGGGGTATTTTTTCAAGCAGATTGCAACATCATTCCGTAACTGGCGATCTGAGATGAATACCAAGTTTCTCAAGCATGGGTACGACCCAACGAGCAAGTATAAGATCACACAAGCGCAGTGGGAGATATTCAAGGCGCAGAAGAACGACCCAGCTGCCAAAGCCAAGAGTGAAGTCGCTTCAAAGACTAGCAAGGAAGAATAAATACCACCATCACCTTGGCATCGGTGGTTACAAGAAACAAATTCCGAAATGGCGGGCAGAGGAGGAGGAGCTAAAGGAACAAGGGGTTTCTGTGCTATCAGAGGAAGTTGGCGAGAGGTCGGCAAATTGGCTCAGAGGTAGAGGAACAAGACAAACTGCTACCGGTGTGAACTGTCCCTTAGACATCACAGCCCCAGTTGACAAGATGTTGGAGCTAGCAGTGGAGGTCAAACATGGGAAACTCAAGCCACGAAGGGAGAGAGACATCATGAGTATTGGACTGGGCAACCCTGAGCATCCTGGCCGTGTACGAGGCATCTCCTCCAAGATGGGATGGAAAGAAGGATTTGGTGAGGAGTGGGTGGGCATGTATAAGAAACGCGATCAATATAAGGAAGACATGCAGCATTTTTTGAGGAAAAGGCTAAGGAACAGTTCAGAAACATGATGTCATACTTTCTAACAAATCCTGATCCACAGCTGGTGCAGAAGTTAGCTAGTGCAGTGTCTATTCAGCAGATGAGCACACAACGCCCATAGATGCAGCTCGTTCCAGCACAACCCTTGCCTGGAGCTCAGGAGATGAGTCATGGCATGCCCGCTCAATCTGCTCCCTTTCCAAATAGTGTGGGGTCTATGGGAAACACACACCGCTACCCTGTGGATGACATCAATGGGCCGACACCTTGCAAAATGCTCATACGATATGGTATGAAGCATCAACATACAAGGGAGGTAGCCACAGGCTTTGCGATCCCCGGAAGTGACTACCACGGTAAACCTATACCAGAAGAGTACTTCAAGGTAGAAGTGGTGACGGTCGTCCCAGGCTACGAGGATGACATGCTAGAAATTTCTGGTCCCGAGGGTATTGAGACACTCGGACAGGCCATTAATAATTTTATCCTGTGGCCTCGAAGAGATGTCGAGTTGACCCAGCCACCACCTTCCACAGAAGCCCTGCCAGAAACTCAGGAGTCAGCACCTGATCCCGACCGTCAACAGGATCCAAACCCACCATCATCCCCTGCTGCCGATCCGTCAAGAACCCCACCGTCAACATCGAAACCAGCAGGATCTCCGCCACAAACAAGTACACCAGTCCGTGAGCCTGCTTCGTCCCCACCACCTCAAGACATGGAAGCATCGCATTGGACACCACCGCCACCACCAAAGAAGACCCAAGAAAAACCCACCAAGAAGAGGAAATTTTCTGTTCCTAAATTGGTTTCCCCATACGAGCCGAAGAAGAAAACAGCTGGCACTGCCAAGTTTTTGGAAGGGATTGCGCTTTCTCGCAAGTCAACTACCATGGACTTAGCTGAGCAAGAGAGGGAAGTAGAAGCAGCAAAGATCCGAGCACTAAAGATAGTGAGGCCAACATGGGATGACTATCAAAATGTCCCTGATAAATATGTACCCGGCAGGCCTCTACTGAGTTAGGAACGACTCCAAAAGCTCCTGCCTGGTATAAAAAGACTTCATGACTGGTACATGCGAGCGGCTCGAGTCTGGATCGACGCAATCCAAGTAAATATACCACCGGCTGCTTTCATAAGTGAACGAGATACGACTTTCGTTACTTTTGAGGACATATGGTTGATGATGAACCTTCAGCGGCTCGACGTTCAGGTCATCACGCTATTTGCATTGTAAGTGTACCTTTCGTACTAACATGAACTTTCGTTTATTATTATTGACTTCTATCTTGTGCCTTGCAGAATGCAATATGATCAAGATGAGTTCGTGTACGGTCCCGGACCAAACAAGAATGAATTCAAGCGGACTGGGTACCTAAGCCCCAAAAAAATATGCGAGAATGAGCACACCTTCCGAATTGGTGACGACAACGACAAATTGAAGGGGTTATTAAAGAAAGACAAAGAAAGGAGAATAAAAGATCTGGAGAAGGATCATGAGACTAGATACGCCACCTACATAGGCAATGCATTGCTACAAAGACAAACACGTGGAATGCGTGGTTGCCCCTTATAACTTTAGGTAAGTATGGGTTCATATACATACATCGCCTTAAGTATCGGTTTATATAAATGCATAACAACTCGGTTTCGATCGTGCGCAAATGACCAACCGGATATGCTTCTTCATTTATCCTAGGGACGGAAGGGTGCTGGTCTTTGACTCCACCGACTACCCACCTCAAAGATATGCAAAATTCCAAAGCATCGTAGAACGGTAAGCTGACAAAATGTAGCATGCATCTTTTAATCGATGAGAGTTTAAGATTGTTGCAAACTGATTCTTTTTGAGATCATAGATGTTGGAGATTCTATAAACTAAGAGGTGGAGTGTTTGACCAGTCCATGGCGGGGGAGGAAATAAAATTTTTTCACAAATGGCCGGTACGTAAATTTATGAATCAATATCATGCATGTTACATATATAAGATGTTATTACAAGTAAATAACTCTATGCAATTTATGTAGTGCCACAAGCAACCAATCGGTTCGGCCGCACCGTGGATTCTACACGCAAGCGAAGTTCATGAAAACGGCCGGACGGTACATCGGAACACTAATAAGGTACCACTAATAGTAACGTTTGTATTTATATTGTTAACAATGCAAATTTACTTAGACACATGACAATATATATAATGCTTACCCACTTTCTTTTCAGGCGTATCAAGAAGCGGAGTCCGAAACCTTCGACGACCTAACTCTGTACGGAATAATTGAGGATCTCTGCTCATTTATCTTGAGAGAAATTATTCCTACAGAGGGAAAATATCACCATCCGGAAAGCCCCTTAGCGAGGCGAGAGTTCGAGAGCGCTAAGGGACATTAACGCCTCTGAAATTAAGTCGAAATGATTATTAGATTCCACTCTAATGTAAATTTTATTATCACATGGTGGCCGAAAAACAATTTTGATGTAAACAATGTATAATGTAATTAAATTGTTAATGATGTATATATGTATATAAGTATTGTATGGTATAATTACTTTTTCTTAATGTATTTGTCATAATTAAATAGTCTTTGCATTGATCATAGTAAGAGAGAGAGATGAGGGGGGAGAAGGGAGGAAGATGAGGGGGGAGAGAGGGGGAGGGAGGGGGGAAAGAGGAGGGACAGAGAGGAGGGAGGAAGGGGAGAGAGGGCGCCAACTGAAAAAATTAAAAATTCAAATGAATTTGGACGGGGAAAACATTAATACACGCGGTTCACCTAAAAAAACCGCCTGTGGAAATGCCATTTCCACCGGGCGGTTTCTTATGTTAACCGCCAGTGGAAATGACATTTTCACCGGGCGGTTGCTTATGTGAACCGCCAGGTGGAAATGCATTTTCACAGGCGGTTTTCAAGCAACCGCCAAGTGAAAATGCAACGCCTCTTGCACAGGCGGCGGCCCAAAACGCCAGTGTTGTGGCGTCTTCAACCGCCTGTAAAAAGCGTACTAGTGAATTGCGGATCTGAAATCCTTTTTCTCATGCTGCCGCCGAAGCTCCCGTCCCTGCTCTCTGGTCGATGTCTCTGAGGTTTTGTTCTTCTGTCAATGAAAACTCGATGCAGAAGGCCAGGCCTGTCCGATCAATTGAACGCCACCTCAGTCCTTGTTATTCGGCCTTGTTTAGATCACCTTCCAACTTTCAAGTTTTTTTACTCTCTTTCCATCACATTAATTTATACCCGCATGTAAAGAGTATTAAATATAAGTAAAACGAATAACTAATTACACAGTTTGGTTGTACATCACGAGACGAATCTTTTGAGCCTAGTTGGTCCACGATTGGACAATATTTGCCACATACAAACGAAATGCTACAGGACTTTTCAATCTCTCTCCACCACATCAATTTGTAGCCGCATGTATGGACCATTAAATATAAATAAAAAAATAACTAATTACACAGTTTGGTTGTAAATCACGAGATGAATCTTTTGAGCCTAGTTGGGCTATGATTGGACAATATTTACCAAATACAAACGAACTGCTACAGGACTTTTCAATCTCTCTCTTCCTCCCATCTAAACAAGGCGTTCGTCGCTGCAAGCTGAAGATCATTATTTAATATTATAACATCACGTTAAAGAGAGAAAAGCAAGGCAACAAAACAGAATTGATAGGAGATGATTAGCGAGCTAAGATGATTTAGATTATTCCTAGATATATTTTAAAAAGAAAAACTTTCCACACTCAAACACGAAGTCAAGCAACAAGCAAACATCACTTCATACAACTGTCCGTCAAATTAATTTAGAAAAGTTTAAAATTCATATTTTTTTCTAGAACTAAATTTGCACAAACTTAAACTAATCTGTGACATTTTATTAAATAGTAAACATATTTATTTTATTCAGTGTTTTCTATACACAATCCAAAATTAGAAATTTTGAGGTGCGCTCCTTGTTCGTTGCTCTGGCCTGTTGGCTTTCATGGATGTCTCTAGTTGCGATCGTGAACTTTGATGCAGCAAAGGCATCAAGCTGCCATCCTTGGAAGTTGGCCGATCGGCACATCTGCACCTTGTCAGTCTCATCGTCTGCTCGGCACATGTCCACCTGAAGATTCGATGCCGCTGTCGTACGTCATCTGTTCTTCTACGGCCGACGTTGCCAGCCGTGCTCGAGTCCGTTGCTGTTGCTTTGGAGCCTCGCAGAAGCTGCACCGTCAATCCTGTGTCTATGATTCACCATCTCATGCAGTGCTCCAGCTATCGTTGTTTGCCATCTGCCGCCTATGTGATGGCAATTTGCTATCTCCCTTCCACCATGCAAGTTTATCTGCACACCGAGATGCTTCATGTCTAGCAGATGCAACTCACGGTCACCCAGCTTCTATGGCAATATTGCCTTGACATCAGTAGCAAGCATCACACATCTTCGATCAATTAAAGTCAGCCTTCAGATCACCTTGTCTATTATTTCATTGATTAAAAGTTGAACTGATGTCATATGTTGTCATTCATGACCATAAATCATCATCATGGAGCTGCTCAGGCTCTTAGGCCGTATTCATATATGCTTGTCATTCATATATGCTTGTCATTGCCCTTAACTTATATTATGAGCAGGAGGTGGTGACCAAAAGCAAAGTATGGGAAAGTTTAAGCAAGTATAGCTTTTGGGACCTCCTTGATTACCTATTCACCGTATACACCATATTGCATGTGTATGTGTCTTTAATTCCCTATTAAGGATGACTTAGTATTGATTACTATATAAATTGTTACCTCTGGATATGTGTATATGGGTAGTGCTTGCTAGTGCTGATTATATAACTATGATCTTATAACATGAATAATGGAATATGTTTATGCTATATAACATTGTTTTCTGATCTACTCATTCTGTGTTTGTATGTGCGGACTTTCTAGGCACACATATGGCATACCTAGTTTTGTCTTTGAAACTAGGTGTTACAAATATCAAATATGAGAGAAGCTACTACGTGGAGTTGATGAGATGTTATAGTGATATGTTGTCACCCTATTCGATGGGAAGTGGAGGCATGCAGGAAGCACCTGACTACACCAAATTTGCTTGGGCAAGAGACCCATAAGGATGTTGACGACTAATGTTTCGCCTCTGTTTCAAGCTTTGATACATGAGCTGATGCTTTGCTCAGAAAAGTATGAGCAGCTCAGCAGATAGCCAGATATAGCCAGCAAATAGTAGAATGCTGATGCTTTGTTCAAAAAAACAAGTAGAACACTGAAGCAGTCTTGGAATCTTGCACACCCTCACCTTCTCTCTAGATTTCTGAATCCAACACTAGTACAAAGAGCATTTGTACAGACGGTTCCAGACGCCTCTTCACAGGCGTTACGGGGTACCGCTTTGTGCGGGAGGCCGATGGAAATGGAGCATTTCCACTGGCGTCCCCGCTGTCAACCGCCAGTAGAAATCAATTTTTCACGGGGCGGTTGACATAACCAACCGCCTTTGTGCAAATAGTATTTCCACCGGCGGTTAAAATAGTATTTTCATTGGCGGTTAACAGAAAACCGCCAGGTGGAAATACTATTTGCACAGGCGGCCGGTTATGCCAACCGCCTGTGAAAATATTTTTCCCGCCAGTTTTAAATTTGAATTTGTAAATGTGAAACGCCCTCCTTCCCTCCCTGTCCCTCTCCCTCTCCCTTTGTCTCTCCCTATTCTTATGTCAATGATCTTTACATGCAATGATAGGTATACAAAAGGCTATTAAATTATGCTACAAAGGACCAATATAATTATATACATATATACACAATTAACAATTTAATTTAATTACAACATTTATATATACATCAATATTCATCACAGTTATTTTGTGGCCACGACAACAAAGTTTTTCATCGCAAATGATATGATGATTCTAATAATCATCTCGACTTAGTTTGAGAGTGCTAATCTCTCTTAGCGCTCTGAACTCTGGCCTCGCTAAGACGCTATCCGGTTCGTGGTATTTCCCCTCGCTTGGAATGATTTCCTTCATGATGAAGGAGCACAGATCCTCGACTATTTCATATAGATTTTTTTCCGTGAGGTGTTTGGGCTTGGATGATTCTGCAACCGCCTGGAAAGAAAGTTTGTAGACATCGTATGTTTGCACTTGGTAACGACATAAATATAGCGTGACTATTTGTTATACCTTATAAGGGTTTTTGCGGTACCGTCCGTTTAGTCTCATGAACTCGCACACGTAGAATCCACAGTGTACGGAGCCAGGTGGTTGCTTGTGGCACTACATAGAGGAGAAGTTGTTATTGACTTGCAACATCGTCTTAACTACGTACTGTACATACATGATCTGGCTTCATATCTTACTTACCGGCCAGTTATGAAATATTCTTAGTTCCTCGCCCTTTCTGGATAAGTCGAACTTCCCACCCTTGATCTTGTACCACACAGAAATCCTATGGTCTCAAATAGAATTAGTTAGTTTTTCGTAACTTTCAGCTATAAAAAAGTATGTATACAAGGCTGTTAGCTTACCGTTCTAAGATGGTCGTGATCGTTGCATAGCTTTCAGTCTATAATCTGCAGAGTCAAAGACCAGCATCCTTCCGTCCCTAAGATAGATATAGAAGCATATCCGATTGGTCGCCGCAAGAATGGACCGAATTGTCGGGGTGTTTCTATTCATATTGTTAACGTGATTTTTATATATACACTCGGACTTACCCGAAGTTGTATGGTGCAATTACCACTTCCCTGTTTTTGGAATTGAAGAAATGCATTTCCTATGTATGCGGCGTAGATAGCCTCGTGTCTCTTCTTCAACTCTTCTATCTTTGTTGGCACTTCTTTTTCTGTTAATCCTTTTAATTCATCGCTTGTCATGACCAATCCGGAAGGTGTGCTCGTTCTCACAGATTTTCTTTGGGCTAAGGTACCCGATTCGTTTGCTTTCATGTTTGTTTGGTCCAGGGGCCGTAAGTGGTCTCGTCCTTATCATATTCCATTCTGCATGGCACAAGTGCATGTCATCAAAGGGATATCTTAGTAATACAACTCAATAATACTAAAGGATGAACATGTTAGGACGAGTGAGACTTACAATGCAAATAATGTTATGAGCTGAACATCGAGCCGCTTGAGGTTTATCATCAACCAAATGTCTTCGAAGGTTACAAAAGCGGTATCTCGTTCACTTCTGAAAGCGAGAGGGTGGTATGCTTACTTGGATCGTGTCGATGCCGATGCGGCGCGACTCTCATATACCAGTCATGTAGTCTTTTTATACCACCGTGGTAGTTTCTTCAATTTTTTCCCAACTAAGGAGAGGCCTGCCCGGTATGTATCCGTCGGGGGCGTTTTCATAATCCTCCCATGTGGGCTTCCCGATCCAGTAAGACATTGATCTCTGGCCTTTGACGACCTCTCTGCTCGGCTAAGTCAACGATCTTTGACTTGCGGCTTTGTGCAATCCCCGATAAAAACCTGGTGGGGAAGCACGAAATGGATCATTGAATGGTGGGGTTTCAATAGGATTGGCTTGTGGTGGTGGAGATCCCGTAGGTTTTAGGTGATGACCGTGGGGTTTCAAATGTGATTGGCTAGCGGTGATTGTATATTAGGTGGAGGAGATTGGGGACATGGTGATATCGGGGTTGGGTCCGAACAACTTCCACATGCTGTGACTCTTGAGTTTCTGGCAACACTTCAGCGGTTGGTGGTTGCTGCGGTTGTGGTGGCTGCGTCAACTCCACGTCTCGTCGAGGCCATAGGATGAAAGTGTTAATGGCCTGTCCGAGTGTCTCAACATTGTCGGGGCCTGGAATTTCAAGCACATCTTCATCATAGCCAGGGACGACCGTATGCACTTCTACCCCGCAGGTACTCTTACGGTATGATGGTATGGTGGTAGTCACGTCCCGGGATTGCAAAGCCCGTGGCAACTTCCTTTGTACGAACATGCTTCATACCATATCGTATCGACAAATTTGCGGGGTGTCGGTGCTTCGATATCATCCACCGGAAGCGGTCTTTGTTGCCCGTAGACCCCACACCGCTTGGAAAGCCGGTGATTGTGTGGACATGGCAGAATCATCTCCCGAGGACCCGGCCGCTTGTTTGTGCGGGGACGACGATCTGCATCTGCGGACCTTGTGTGCTTGGGCGTTGAACGTACATTGCACTAGCTAGCTTCTCAGATATTATCTTAGGATCGGGATTTGTTAGGAAATCGACATCATTTTGTTGAATTGTTCCTTAGCCTGCTCCTCATAGAAATCTTTCATATGTTCCTTGTATCGATCTTTTTTTTTTTGTACATGCCCAACCACTCTTCACCAAATCCCTCTTTCCATCCCCTCTTCGATGATATTCCTCGTACACGACCCACTGGATGCTCGGGGTTGCCTAGACCTATAGTCAAGATGTCCCTCTCTTTTGTGGCTTGAATCTTTCCTCTTTGACATCCGCGGCCAATTCCACAATTTTCTCTCTGTCGGTGTCATTTCATCGGGACAGTTCAAACCGGTAGAAGTTTGTTTTGTTCCTCTAGCTTTCAGCCAATTCGCCGTCCTCTCACCAACTTCCTCCGAGAGGGCAGGCTTGCCTTTGTTTCTTGAGCTCTTCCTCCTCCGCCCGCCACTTCAGAATCTGTTTCTTGTAACCACATTGCCAAGGTGGTGGTGGTACTTGTTCTTCTTTGCTAGCTCAAGCGGCTTCGCTCTTGGCTTGGAAAGTTGGATCTTCCTTCCGAGCCCTGAATCACGCCCACCGAAAGCAGCGGTGATCTTATACTTACTCGTTGGATCCCTACCCTTCTTCGATATTTGATATTTATTTCCGATCTATAGTTTCGAATGACGTTGCAACCTTGCTTGAAGAAATACTCTTTCACAATTTTATCGGTCCCCGTAGGGATGACAAACCTTTCACCGAACTTTCTCCATAAGTCTTTTTCGTGTAGCTACGGTCACATCCGCCCACCTCTCGGATTGTGATGTCAAGCTTATCCCTGACCAAGAAACCAATCGCATTTCTTATTTTGGCCGCCACCGCATCTGACACTAATGGCTCTCCTTTTGGGCTTATGTCGGGAATAACATAGGTCTGCTTTCTCGCCACTTGTTCGTCCCTCTTTCACCTAGTTTTCGATCCGTGCGTTTCCTTTTCCTTGACTTCGAGGTGGTTGTCTCGGTTGTTTCTTCTGGCTTCTCCTTCCGGCACTTCTTCTTCCTCGGCGAGAATCTCCCCGCAATTGAGACAAAACCTCCTACACGATATTTACAACGCATCATGGAGCGGAGCCTATTTTTACGGGATCAATGAAAACATTGGCATGTATGTAATGACTGTACCTCATCGATAGCTGGATCATAATCTGGGTCTACAATACGTTGAGGTTGTCTATCTATGCTAGGGCATGGATCACTTCGGTTTCCGTCATCTCCTTCTTCTTCTAACATGTCACCATGGTAATCTTCTTCTTCTTCTTCTTGTGCCTGAGAGGATTTGTAGTTCTAAAAATGCAAGGCCAATAAGTATGTGAGTTCTTTATTTCTATAAGTCATCGTTCCAAAGAACGTAATTGTGTCATACTGACCGTTGGTCCGTGTAGCAACCTTATTGGGCGACTCTACGCTGGTCATCCGCATGCTCTCCAGATTTTGGAGAAGTCATCTTCTATTTAGTAATGCTAAGTCATGTAAAAAATGATAAGTCATTAGTACACTAAGTCAATAACACACTAAATCAAACCTAGAAGTAATCATTGTACTCGTAGTACTTATCACATATGATAAAGGAAGTACTTAGTCATTGGAGAGAAAGTACTTAGCACATACAATAATCATTGCTTTTGTAGAATTGCTAATATCACACATATGATAAAGGAAATACTAGAAAGCAACAATATTTATTACATTTACATAAAATATTAGTACATACAATAGGCACTCTCTACATACACTAGGAAATAATAGAATTTACATAAAATATTAACACAACCACTAAGTACTCAAATACTAATAAATGTTAAGTCATTTACAATATTTTAGAAGGAAAGAAATATATCTCTAGCTTTTTCTAAGTCATTTGCAATAATCATTGCTTCTCTATCTTTTTCTAAGTCATTTGCAACATTAATTATTTCCAATATATTTACACAATATATTTACACATATGCTATTGGAAATAATCGAAGAAAAAAAAACATGTTTACACACATGTGATAAAGGAAATAATATTTCTTTTTTGAGTTATTTAGCTTTTACATTTCTATGTAATGATAGAATTTATTTCAAATGATACAATTATTTCCTTATGTGATTTTTGCATTTATAATTATTTACACATATATATAATAATAGAATTAATTTATACTAATTTTCTAAAAAAATTTACAAAAAAAAAGCCACTGTTGGGCCTAGGAAACTTGATGAAGGAAAGAAATCATTTACAATATTAAATGTGATTACTACATTTATATAATGTGATAAAGGAAATAATATTTGCCATAGAATTATTTAGCTTTTTACATGTACAATATTTATGAAGGAAAGAAATCATTTACAATTATTTTCAAATGTGATTATTATATTTATAATTATATAATTAATATATAATAATATTCTAAAAAATTGCAAAAAAAGCCACTGTTGGGCCATTAAAGGGCCCAACAAAGGGGCCCACATTTACCGCAAAAATTAAAATGAAAAAAAAAGAGCGTGGCAACGCCCAGCCCAGGCCCATCGGCGGCCGGGTGCCCTACGCCAAGGCTGTCCTCAAGGCTGAGGGCACCGCAAGCAAGGGCGGCGACCGCCACGGGCGGCGCGCTCCCCGGCCGAGAGCAACGCTTGGCGGGATTCGAGGCTAGTGGGGGCAGCGCGCAGCCCCCTTTACATGGTCCGGTGGCGGCGACTGCCGGGCGGTGTCGCCAGTTGGCGGCGGGCGGTGGCGCAACACCGGCGGGCGGCCGGTCCGCGCAAATGCGGGCGGCGGGAGGACCTCCGGAGGCCTCTTGGCGGCGGTGGCACACAACGGCGGCGGGGGGCGGCTCGGAGGAGGTTGCTGTGGCGGCGGAGTAGTCGTCGGTGGCGAAATGCGGTGGCGGAGAATTCCGGGCCGGGGCGGCGTCACAGGCTTTAGTTCGCGCCCACCGAAGTTCGATTTTTTCGCTAAGTGTCGCGCCCACGGTCTTATATAGGGAAGCATTTTCACAGGCGGTTGTCATAGTCACCCGCCTGTGAAAACCATTTTCACAGGCGGTTGACTATGACAACCGCCTGTGAAGATGCATTTTCACAGGCGGGTGACTATGACAACCGCCAGTGGAAATACATCTTCACTGGCGGTTGTTTATTCAACCCGCCTGTGAAAATTGTTTCAGAATTTGTTTTTAAGTGTTTCTCATCATTATTGTTTAATATCTTTATTTTAGGATATTTGTTTCTACAGTTTTATTTTAATGTCTTTATTTTAGGATATTTGTTTCTACAATATAGTTTTAATATCTTTATTTTAGGATATTTGATTAATTCTTAATTTTACAAAGATATAGAATATTTCTTTGCTTTACTTAGACTACAACATGTAGAAAGAAAAGGACTTAAATAAATAGAAATAAAAGGACTTAAATAAGTTGAAGAGCAATACCTAGAGAGAACAATTTATAAGTAGCAATTAAAACTGATAAATTGTTACACATAACATTGACTAATATATATTTAACTAATACAAAATCTACCTAGCCAGCTACTATTCTTCCTTCTCCATCGTGGCGCACCCATGGTAATGAATTCTTGGAGATATTTCGCTCAACATTTCTAATCTTTACTTGATGATCATTGAAGAGAGACATGTGTCCGAAGTGGTTGAAGTCATCTAGGTCAATTACACCATCAACTCCTATAGCTTGTCGCTTTCCAGAAGAACTATATGCTTGGTCTTGTCGCTACTTTTCTTCTCTTCTTTACAAAGGATCTGTTCGGCATAGAAGACCTGTGCAGCACGGTTAGCAAGGATCCAAGGATCATCCTTGTAGCCTACTTTACTTAGATCAAGAACTCTCAAGCCATAGTTGTCCACGGTGATATGGTTGTCATCAATCCATTGGCATCGAAACACAGGCGTCTTAAATGAATCATAGTCTAGTTCCCATATCTCCTCAATGAAGCCAAAGTATGTAGCGTTTCATCCGAATCATCTATGGCCTCGCAACGAACACCACTGTTTTTGCGCCATGCTCTTTTTGTCCCTAGAAGTAGTACAAAATGTGAAGCCACTAATGTCAAAGGTCCGCCATGATGTGACTGGGCGAGATGGTCCAAATGCCAACCTCTTGATAGTTTGTTGCTCAATTGTGTCTCCATTTGGAATGTTCTCGCCCATTAGCCATGTCGTGAATCGATGCTTATGTTCCTTCGATACCCAATCCTCTGTTTGCCTAGGATTCCGATCACTTAGCTCTTGTATGTGTTGTTTGATCGAGGATCCATTATTGAGAGCCGATGTAGGATGCTATGATGCGCCTCGAGGACAATATTGTAGTCCGACGGGATGAATGATTTCCGACCTATCCTCCCACACCTATATAGTCTACCCTCATGTCGAGACGGAGGCAAACCTATTGCAATTTGGTCTTTTAGGCAAGTATTGCAGAATGGACCTCCGGACTCAATGGCCTCTTCGGTAGTGTACCCCTCTATCATAGATGCCTCAGGACGAGCACGAGTGGCTACGTACCCATTAAGAATTGACATGAAACGCTCATATGTCCACATCTCATGCAAATACATGGGACCCAATGCCTGTATTTGTGGCACCAAATGCACGACAAGGTGTACCATTATATCGAAGAAAGAAGGCAGGAAACACATCTCAAGTTGTGACAATGCCTCCGCTGCAAATTCCTGAAGAGACTCCAACTGCTCTTGATCAATTACCTTTTGTGATATCTCGTTAAAAAAGAAGCACAACCGTGTGATTGCCATCTTTAAGAACACCGGACTTATAGCCCTGATGGCAATAGGGAGAAAAGTTGTCAGCATCACATGACAATCATGTGAGTTGTAGTTAGTCAGTGTAAGGTCCTTCATTGACACAATGCTCTTAATGTTGGAGCAGAATCCAGCTGGAACTTTCAATTTCTTCAACCACACACACATGGCATGTTTCTCATCTGTGCTCAAGTTGTAGCTTGCTGCTGGGAGGTGGTACTTTCCATTATCTAGCAATACCGGGTGAAGTTCAGGTTTTATATTCAAATTGACCAGGTCCTGACGTGAACTCAATCCTTCCTTTGTCTTGCCCTTTATGTCTAGCAAGGTACCAATTATGCTTTCAAACACATTCTTCTGGATGTGCATACCATCAACCGCGTGTCGTATGTCAAGCTCTTTCCAATATGGCAAGTACTTAAAGAAAATTGACATCTTCTTGAATGTAGCCCCAGCAGTTGGCTTTATATCCTTTCTTACTTTTCCATCTTTTGTCTTCTTACCAAATACAAACTTGATGTTCTTAACTATCTCATATACTCTGTGACCTTTACTATTACCCGATGGAGCAAAGGGACCTTAGTTCATCATGATTGTCAAAGTACTTATCCATCTTTTCGCAAGCGGTACCTATGACCTTGTGATAAGAAACGCCTATGTCTCATGTACACTATCTTGTTGGATGCACCGAGGGACATATAAAATATTTCATCCAAGCATACTACACAACCAACTTTGCCCTTGAACTGTCCCCGACAATACAAAGAGAGCCGGGTAATCGTTGATTGTAACAAAAATAATTGCTCTTAGTGTGAATGACTCTTTCCGGTATTCGCCTAACATGGCGACACCTCAGTATCCCATAATATTCTCATTTCCTCCATTAATGGCTCCAAGAATACATCCATGTCAACACCAGGTTGTGTAGGTCCGTAAAATAAGAATGGTTAGCAAAAGATATTTTCGCTTTTGTAGCAAGTGTGGAGGCAGATTGTAGATGGTGAGGATCACCGGCCATGTGTCTTTGTGCTTATCGCTCCTTTCAAAGAAAGGGATTCATTCCATCGGTACAGTGCGAACCCGACATTTCTTGTCTCCTTAGCAAATTCTCGGGTGGTCCTCATTGAATTTTTGCCATTGCTTGCCATCTGCAGGATGTCGAAGCTTACCATCTACTTTGTGCTTATCGAAGCATGCCAAGTCATAAGCTCAAGTCCTCGGGGTTTGCGAACAAACACCTCAACCGATCTACTACTGGAAGGTACCACATGACCATAGCAGAAACCCTTCTCTCAGCGTAGTAGTCTTCTTCTTCATTTTTTTTTAGTGCAGGGTTTTGAACTCTGTTGAGTCTTCTTTCTTTTTTCCCTTTAGAAATGGAGGCTGCATTTTCTTCTTGTAGATAGTCTTTTTTCGTCTTGTACCGACTTGCACCACAATTTGGACAGTTGTCCAAGTCTTTGTAATCACCTCGATATAGGATACAAAGTGATTTTGACAAGCGTAGATCTTCCGACACTCATAGTAAGTGGACTGATTAGCTTTTTGCATAGTACGTGTTAGCAGTGCACTTTGTTCTCCTTTGGAAGTATATCTCCGAGAGTACTCAATAATGCATCGAAGCCGGCATCGGACCATCCATATCTTGCTTTCAACATCAACAGCTTTCAAAGACATTTACCGTAAAGTTGTGAACTCTTTTGTACAACCTTTAGTCTCATCGCATAATGGCTCTGCTATCGCCTTCTCCAAGGCCTCCATACCTTTCATAAAGAACATTGATGGATCTGTATGACGACGCAATAGTGCAGCAATCGGTTCCGCATCTTCATCCATCATTTCAGCCTCTGTTGTCCCTCGGTTCCTCCAACACTTCGCATCATCATGAAAATCAGGCACAACATGTTCACTCTGCTGGGGACAATGCTGATGAGTCTCATGTAGGAACCGACTAATATCATCAACAAGCATATTTGGGACATTCGCTCGAGGTTCGCAGAGTCTCCAACTATATACGGCGTAGAGCTACCCTCTCTATGATTTGTCCAAATCAAGTAATCTTCAATAAATCCTCGGCAGACCAAATGATTTAAGATTGGTTTTGTGTCTTCATAAACAACAATATTCCTGCAATCTGAGCAAGGGCAATATATGTGTCTCTTCTGTGTTCTCAAAGCATGGTTTTTCGCAAAGATCGATAAATTTCTGAACCTCGGTATGTATAATGGATCTACTCTGCCTAAGTTATACATCCGTAAGGCTCTATCCATCGTTACCTGTTAAAAGTTTAGTAGATTTATATATTGTAAACACTACAAAGTAGACATAGATGTTTATTTATATTAATTATTAACTAACCTTTATATGATCAAGATACTGCTCGAAAGAGTATATATAGATGAAAATGACTCCTCACTTGTATATTTCTGAAATAGTACATATCCGAGAAAGACTAGTTACTAATAAAATAACCAAAGAATACTTTATTAAACAATATATAACAAAAAAACTAAAGCATCAATTTATTAGATGAAACCAAAACTATTAAAGCAAGTCTAGTAACTAAAACACTAATAAAAGCCTCAACACTACTTAATTTAACGAAACAAAAATCAATAATTAAACAAAAACTAATTCAAAGCCTCAAGATCTAGACAAATTCCAAATAACTAAAACTAGATTAATTAATAACAACCTAGTTAAAAGCATCACTACTAGCTAATTAAACTAAATATGAATAAACATAACAAAATAATTAAGAATTGACAATTTTTTAGATAAAACCAAAAAAATTAAAGCGAGACTAGTAACTAAAACCCTAATAAAAGCCTCACCACTACTTAATTTAACGAAACATAACTAAATAATTAAACAAAAAAGTAATTCAAAGCCTCAAGATGTAGAAAATTCAAAAAATAACTAAAACTAGATTAATTAATAACAACCTAGCTAAAAATATCACTACCAGCTAATTAAACTAAATATAAATAAATAACACTAAACAATTAAATAAGAGTAGCTAATAAAACTTAAAAAGATAAACCATAGCTACAAAAGGTGAACCCCTAAATAAAAAGTGACTAGAATTATTGAAGAAAAAACCTAGCTACTCTTCTCTCTCTTTGAGCTCTTTCTCTCTCTTGAGGTGAAACCCTAGATCTCTAAAGTGGCGGGAATTAAGGAAAAAAAAAAAAAATAAGGCAAGAAACACATAAACTAACCTTTTTAGCTACCTCCTCCAAAGAAATCAGGATCAAAACCTCTCCCCTTGTATTGGCTCAAATCTGGACCTCCAAAGCTCCAGCCATGGCTAAGTGCTCGGCCTACGCTTCTTGGGAGGTGGAGAGGAGGAAGAAGGTGGGTATATATAGGTGAATAACAGCACACAAAGTTGACATAAGCCAGCCGCCTGTGAAAACAACCGCCTGTGAAAATGTCCCATGTTTTCACAGGCGGCTGGTGTTAGCAACCGCCAGTGATAATGGTCATTATCACTGGCGGTTCATTATGCAAACCGCCAGTGTTAATGTGACCATTTGCACTGGCGGTTGGCATAATGAACCGCCACCGATATTACTTTTCCATTGGCGGTTCTAAGGCTGGGGAGCGCTAGTCGATTTGCAGAGGCGTTTGTCAACTAAAACCGCCTGTAAAAATGAAACCCCACCATCAACACAAATACTCAGATACTAGTGCAAAGGCCATTGCTGAATCGCTAAATTCTCCTAGTGTGCTAAATGGATGATCAACTTTACATAAATGAATTTTAAAAGGAATTTTAAGGTGATTTAATACGTTCTCCTTTTGTGGCAATATAAATTATACTTCCTTCATCCCAAATTATGTAATGTTTTCTAGACAGATCCTATCTCTACCTGCATAGCCGAAGTTATGAATCTAGACATACCATGTCATAATTGCAATGTCATAGCATGAAGTGGATCGGTGCCCTTTTGATGATGACATCCTGTAACAAGTTTTGTGACCTAGATGATATGCCCCCTAGGACAAGTCAGTCACAAGAAAAATACAATTTTAGAGTTTATGGGCCTAAATGATATCCCTTGACAAGTTCAGTTATATTGCTCATGTATTTTCCTCTATTTGTATTTTAGTATACCAGGGACATGTCCTTCGGTGTTTACATCATAATAAGTTTCATAAACTTATTGTGTATCATGGATCGCAGCATCGTGAAAAAAATAAATTGCATCAGCCCTATGACAGTGGTACACATTAGTTAGCTGAAATCACAGTCTTTTTCTCGGTCGCTCCATGCTGCTCCATTTTTTTTTTTGCATCCATAGTATGGTCGCCTACCAAACAATGGCCATGTACACGCATCCACGTCAATACTTATCATGTCAATCTATAGGTGCTCAAATGTATATGCATGGTCCTCGACGTGGCAGTCGAAGACCTTGTCGTGCCACGGTCATCAGGGGACCTGCTGCAGTGCATGCAGAGCTTCAGCTAAGCAAGGCGGTCGACATGCGCTTACTGCTCGACACATAGAGGCTAATGTATCCGTTAGGGATTTCTGCGGGTTGGCAGACAAATCTGCTTGCATATCCATGCATCATACAGAACTTAATCATTGTGCTATGGAAATATTGCTGAAGAACAGGGAGCTCCATACCAGTCAAGTTTACCTATGCTGCTGCCCCGGCCAATGGAACCAATGATGTGGAAATCATGCACGAATAGCCATGTTTCTGGTGCCACCCGCCCAGTCTGCGTTCGCTGTGCTAACTCTGTACAGCAAGGTCTTTGACTTCTTCTAGTACATTCTTCCCTCCTACCTCCAATGCCTATCAAACTGTGTAGGAAACCCTTTCCATCTAGTGGGATATACACATGTTGTCTCCCTCCTGCTAAGTTGAAGTATCTGAATACCATCGTCCTAGATGGAGGTGGGCATCGTCACTGATGTGCGCCAGCCCCCAGCTAGCCTTCTATATATCATCATCCTTGGGAACATCATATAAACTGCCACGTACAGAAAGTAGATGGAGAGTGATCCAAAAAATTTAATGTCTGTTTCCTCATACATCTAATTAGTTGGTCGAGGTTACTCCACCCCTTGCCTCCTAGGAGATAGGATCTCAAAGAGGTCATAGGTTTCGATTCCTAAATTATAAAACAATTTGTAAGTTTCAGTAATTGTAGTAATCACGAAACAATGAAGGCAACTGAGTTAGCAGCATCTTGGACCATGTTTGTATATGCTACACTGTAGAATGAGACTGGCCACATTATTACACACACATCTACAACATGTGCTTAAAATATATTACAAGCCTATTAGGATCCTAATCAAGTATCTGAATGTTAGTTACGTGGAGAAAAAGCATTACAACAATATTATTGTGGAGCACAAGACAAACCAGAATTAGCCTGACGTCGGGCTACACACTTAAAAATATCCAATAATTTGATACACAAGGCGTATAGATAAATACTATCCCTAAATATACAGTCCAGGTTGTAACCAGATATAGAACATATCTATAAACCCAATCGGTAGGCATCGACCAAGTATGCATGCACAACCAACGATTTTATAACATTAATATTTTAATAAGTCTTCGGATTAATTGATGGTTGTCTTAGTTTCCAAACAATTGATGTTTTGGACAGGATTTGTGTCGAAGTTTTAAAACTTTACAAACAAAATTTGCTGAAAGATCATGCGTACATATATATTATATCTGATTTTAAAAGTTATTTTATGAAAAGAATAACACTAATAAAAATTGTTTTGAGGATACTTGTCATTATTATTTTCACTGGTGGACAAGATATTTGGTGTCTCCCAAAATATAATCAATTTCAGAGACAACCAAACCATTTTCAGAGGCGGTCCAAAAAGCTGGTCTATGTAAATTAATTAATAGAGATAGGCATCCTAAGAGGACCATCTCTAAAAATGAAAGCCATTTTAAGAGGTGGACCAGTAAAGAGGCCCATCTCTGTTAATAGGCTATATAGCCCATCTTTCGACCCACGCACATATTAGGGATTCTTATGATTCTCACATTTGGTTCTCTATGAACCAGACACAACCACCTTGTTGGTTTACACCAATATATTCGCTCGATATATTAGACAAATGGCAAATGTTACAAGCGGATTCGGACTTTGGGCGGCAGGCCAAAGCGAGCTGGACCGACCCAATTCCTCCCCGCCGTGCTCATATTCCTCTGTCTTCTATTTATAGCCCTTGAGGGGCTTGGGTCAAGGACGAATTTACACTCAAGGCCAACAGTCACAAGCAAACTAGTCGACCCGGTCGGCTGCCCCCGAGGGCTTTCCCGTCCTTTTGCCTCGCCACCTACCCTATAAAAAACCTCCCCCGGCTGGCTCCTATCAAACCGGGTAGGGCTGACGTGGCCTTACCAAGGCCGCGACTCGCGAATGCGCTTCGGCTCTTGACCTTTGTGCTGGGCGAAATCGATAGGCCGCAGCCTCCCGGGCAATGGCCTTTTTGCCTCCCTATCCATCCCACTGTTTCGCTCGTTCGTGGAGAAGTGGTCATCACGGTGGAAACCCTACGAAGAACGCGTGAGGTCGAATCCATAGGCGAATCTCCCTCCGGGGAACCACTAGTTAACGCTAGGCCGTTAGTCCTATGTTTCCGTCAGACGATAACCTTCTCCCATTCGCTCCCATATTCGTCTCCCAGCATGGCGCTCAGTGTGAATCTGGCTGGGGGGACCTGTTCACCCCACCCTCAACACGCCTCATCATCTATTTCTCCCCATGTTGACACCATTGTCTACTCCACATTCTCTCTTATGCCTCAACGCCATGCTCTTCTCCACTCCCTCTCTTAGCACTAGTAGCCGAAGCCAGAGCGGCCACGGCTGATCTCACTGCGTGCCCCCCTCTGTTGTCAATGATCGCATGTCCAGTTTACAATGCTCGACTGGCTCATGATGGAGCTCACGTGGCCAGTTGGATGGATATCGATGCATGTAGGAGGTGGATCCAGGCGAAGAGGTGGTGATTGGATAGGATCTCGATGCGAGGTGGCATATCTTCATTGTGGCGGCGGAACCCTGGATCTGTTGAGGTAAGTCTCGTCCTCTTGCGAGATCTGACTTCAACTTGTCATCCTCACCTCTTCCTCTCTCCCTATGCGAGGTTCGGCAATGGCAAGGTGCAAGGTTCGATGATGGTGGCGTGGCTGGAAGCAAGCTCAGCGTAATGGTTCCAGGCCTCAAAGGAGGATGGGCTCGCTGGCAGGCTTTGGAGTGGGATTACATGACGCTGGATGCACATTTAATTTCAGTATTATAGCGATTGAATTCGAATACATAACTATAAAATGCAATGGTATTTGGTTTTGATATTGTGGCCCGACTGATAATTTCATATGTATTGATACTTCAATAAAATCCATATTTAACATAAATTTAGATATAATTGTTGATATACTGTTGAGTGTTTACAGGATATATTTTTCATAACCACAATGGCCAAATAAGGCATATTCTAGTCATATTATTACACGTACTATGAATAATATGTATTTTCTTTTTAAGAGTGATGGTTGTTCAAGCAAACAGACTGGTACCGATTGAGAGTTAAGCGTGGCCTTTAATAATTAAAACAGTCGGATACACCATGAGAATCAGAAGGTCTGCCTGTCAAGTGGGATGAATATAAATTTGGATTACACACAGTGTCGTAGCGATCTCCCCACCTTTGGATCTACCGAGCAGGCAAATAACAAATCGTAGCATGAGCAAGTGCAGCAGCCCGCCGAGGATGCATGGGAGACACTGCCAGAGATCGTTGTAGCTTCATCAGAGTTCGTGATCAAGGAAGCTATGGATGACCGGGTGATAGTGTGTCGGGTGCCGCACCAATTGCACCCCAAGCAAAAATAGAAGATCTTCGCTGGCGTTAATTCCCTTTGCCTCCTTTTCCCATGCTGCTATACAACTATCATCTCTAGTCATACCAGTGCTGCTACACTCCTCGTCTTTTGTTTGATGAACAACGGCTAGGAAAAAACTCTATATAAAGTGCTTCCTTCCAAGAAGTGCTTCGCTATATATAAAATACTCCCCCATTTCAAGTGAAAGTTGTTTTTTACTCTGGAGGGAGTACCTTTTTTTTTTAAACAACACAAAAGTGCTAGTGCATGCTTAATTTTCAGTGAAAATTTATTGACTTCAACTAAAGCTGTAGTCTTCTCTGCGGAAACATCACCCACAAAATTTTTCCTACTGCCTCTCTATGATTGCACTAGTGCTACTCCCTCTGTTTTTTAATTAGTGTCCCATTTAGTCCATCCTAAGTTAAACATTATAATCTTTGACCAATGGCTTTTTGAAAATTTTTTATAATTTCATAATATTTAAATTATATATTATGATATTACATCTCGTAATAAATCTAAAAATATAAATCTTATGACATGAAACTATATAAATTTTGTAAAGCTATAGTATTTAAATGAAGGAGCTCACTGTTTCTATTTCCTATCCTAGATGCTTTTAAAGTCGGTGCCAAACAATGGAACACGATTTATTTGACCAACTCACATGCACAACACTGTACTAGAGATCTCAATTCCATTTTTCTAATTACTATATCTTATGAAGAAACAAGATTTGGTTAATCAAAATTTAAGTACATTAGTGCTGGGCAGCCCAAGAGACTATGAACTAGCTCTGGACACCCACAGGATGTAACGTTGTGTAACCTAAACTCCATGCAGGATACGTCAGGACGATTTGGATCAAACAAATTAATATTACAGGATGTTAATTCATCAACCCAGGCATTGTGGACTGGCAGGAAGGAGAATAAGTTGCATGCGGCATGGTGTAGGACAGGGGCGCTGTCCTGCTCATGGTGTAGGACAGGGGCGCTGTCCTGCTTACTGCACAGCAGAGGAAATAGAAGCCAGAAACCTTTGCAGAGGACAATAGAAGCAGGCTCACTCGTGTGGTTGCCAGGATCAGGGTAGCGGACCTTCAGAGTATCCCCAGTGGATTGTTTATTCTGATGGTGTGGGAAATGAGTTGGAATCATGGACTGTTCAGGTGGAGATTGTCAGTAACAACTTTGTGGGAGGGGGACCTCCACCTGAAGAACCTGCCCCGCAACAGGTTGATCACTTGGCTCCTTTTGACTTCTTTGGGCTGGGGCAACCTGGGGCTGTACCTGTCGATCTTGGACCAAATCAGCAGGCTGGATTGCACCAGCAAGGGGGTGGGCCTGTGATTCACGGGCCTCATCAGCATGAAGATCATGATTTTGGTGTCCAGGGTCCTTTAGGCATGGCACAAATTGGGCTCAATCCAATTGAGGCCCTACAGGATGAAGCCCATGAAAATATTTTGGTACAGATACAGGGGGAGCAAAACTAGGATGAAGACATGGCAGATGATCAGCTTGATGAACAAGATGAGGAGGGGAACCCAAATGAAAATTGGGATAATTTAGCTGCTCAGATTGCACCAAATGTGGCATGGGACCTATGGCCAGATCAGCAATTTCAGCAACAGCCGATTGTGCAACCTGCTGACAACATGGAAATTGACATTAATGCACCTATCCCTGACATGCAGGAGGTCATTATCAACCCAGTTCAGGGGGAGGCAGGGGGCCCACCAATTGATGCTAGTGATGAAGAAGTTGAAATACAACCTGTTCAAGCTCAAGCAAATCCAGTGAATTTTGTTCAGATTGCCATGCAAGAATTGCACCAGCCAATCCCAAATCTCAATCTGCCCATTGAGCATGTGAAGATGATGAAGATGAAATCCCTTTAGATCAGCTGGTTGATGTGTTAGAGCCAGCTGAGCATAATCTCCCTGAAGAAGATTTGGCACCGATTTTGAACCAAGATGATGATGAAATTCCTCCTGGTCAGCTGATGGATGGGTTAGAACCAGCTGATCATAATCCTCCTGAAGAAGATTTGGAACCAGTTCAGAACCAGGTCCTAATGTGGGAGCAATCTTGTTGAGGGAGGAACCTTTACCAGATCCCTATATGACTATGAGCCTCCACACCACTATGTTTGATAACCCCCCTGGAAAACAGATTAAAGTTGATTCACTGTGGGCTCCCTTTTTTGCTTCAATGCTCCTCTCTCCCAGCAGTTTCACGTGGGCAAAAGACTTTACTGAATCTGATGCCTGGAAGTTCTTTAGCAGCAACAGATGTGTCACTATCATTGGGGCTCCTAACACTTGCCCTGTTGAGCAGCTTCCTTGTATCAGGGACAGAGTGGAACAGCTTCCTCGCATCAGGGCCAATTTCACTGAAGTGGAATGCAGTCAGATATGCAGTAAAGAAAAAAACACCCTGACAGAAATAGACAAATCCCTCCCAAAGAAAAGCAAAAGAAACAAAACTCCTATGATTGAAAGTGAAGTGAGAAGAAGCCCAAGGCTGAAGCAAAACAACAAGGGTTTTAAATCCAACTCTTGCTCAGATAGGAGATGCATTTCGTGCTCTCCAAACCCTCCAGATATTCCTCTACAGTTGATAAGAAAGCTAGGCTCTGATATGTGTCAGATTGATGGAAAGCTTCTCACTGAAGAAAGCCTGAATAAGAAAAGGAAAGTGTCAACTGCCAAGCCTGTCAAAGGGAGTGACATCAACACTCAGGCAGAAAAGAAGGGTAAGAAGAAGCAGCTGAAAGGGAAAATGAAGCCTCTGGAGGAAGAAGCAAGCAAGGAAGTTCAAGATGATGAAGAAGTCCAGAAGATGGGGACTGCACCAAAAAGTCTTGGGAAGGAATGAGTTCTTTTTTAGTGCTCAAATTATGCCCAACTCTCTGGGCTAGTTATTTTTCCTTTCTTCTTGCTTTTTTTTATATTAATAAGCTCAAGACACCTATCTGCTGTTTCTCTTTGTTGTGGAACCTTGTGTTAAAGTTGGATAAACCATATATATCAGTTATCTCTATGATCTGGAGATGGAATGGTGTGTGTTATCAGTCATACATCTCTTTCTGTTCTAGAATTGTTGCTATTGCTCTTCAAGACCCCTGTATAACCATCCCACTCCTTATTCATGAGTACACATGACCAGAAACGTTAGAAAGTGCTCTGTTGGAATGTGAGAGGAATCAACTCAGAAGATAAATGGAATCCAATCAGAGATACTATCCTGGATGCAGGTTGTGATGTATTTTGTTTTCAAGAAACTAAAAGGCAGACCTTTGATAGTCAATTCATCAAAAAATTCAGTCCAAATGGGTTTGATGCTTTTGAATTCCTCCCATCGGTTGGGGCCTCTGGTGGTTTGATCACTTGTTGGAAAAGCAATATTTTCAGAGGACAGTTGGTGTTTCAGAACTCCTTTGCTATTGCAGTTCTTTTGACAGCCAAACACAACAATGAATCCTCTAGCAAATATCTATGGTCCTTGTAGCCAACAGGAGAAGAGATTTTCTTAGATGGTTCAAACATCATCCTTTCCTGGGTGAAGATAATTGGTTGATAGTGGGGGACTTCAACCTAATAAGAAAGCCTGAAAACAGAAATAGAGATGGAGGAGACATAAATGAAATGCTCCTCTTTAATGATGCTCTGAGCTCTCTTGGACTGATTGAGCTACCACTGTTTGGTAAGAAATATACATGGACAAACAAGCAATCTTCTCCCCTTTTGGAAAGATTGGACTGGTTTTTCACCACTAGCTCATGGACAACAAAATATCCCAACACTTCAGTTAGCACATTGGTGATGCAAACCTCAGACCATTGGCCATGCAATATCAGTATCTCCACAAACATCCCAAAGGGGAAGATTTTTAGATTTGAAAATTTTTGGCTTCAACATCCTGGTTTTTCCCTAGTTGCTCAGCAAGGATGGTATGATCCTAGTAATCAACAGGATAAAGCCAAGGCCATCACTGCAAAATGCAAAAACATGAGGAAAGTGCTTAGAAAATGGCAGCTGGATATTTCTAATCTCTAGAAAAAATTGACAAATGTGAAACTGGTGCTATCCTTATTGGAGGTAATTGAGGAACACAGGGACTTGACTATTTTTGAATGGAACTTTAAGGAGATTTTAGTTGATACCCTGAACCAGATCCTTGAGCAGCAGAAAATCTATTGGAAACAAAGAAGTAAGATAAGATGGATCAAAAAGGGAGACGCTGGAACAAAGCTTTTCCATGCCAATGCCACTATCAGACATAGAAACAACTTGATTCCTCTTATTGAAAAGAATAGTGGTGAGATTGTTGTCAGTCATGCTGATAAGGAAAGAGTGCTATGGGATGCCTTCAAAGAGAAACTTGGTCATTCAGAATTCTATGGCATGATATTCAATTTAAGTTCTTTCCTGGAGGCAGTGCCTAATCTGGAATGGCTGGAGGAGCCTTTTACCACAACTGAAATAGATGCAATTATAAAGGGTCTACCCAATGACAAAAGTCCTGGTCCAGATGGATTCAACAATGACTTCATTAAATCCTGTTGGCACTTTATCAAGTAGGACTTTTATGACTTGTATAATGCTTTCTATTCCAATGAAGCCTGCATCCAAAGCATAAATGATTCTTACATCACCCTCATCCCCAAGATTGATGGAGCTCAGAAAGTTGGAGACTTTAGGCCAATATCTCTGCTAAATGGCCCAATCAAACTCATCACAAAGCTTTTAGCAAATAGGCTACAGTCAGTTATCATCAATCTGGTACATAAAAATCAGTATGGATTCATAAGCTCCAGAACCACTCAAGATTGTTTAGTTTGGTTATTTGAATATTTACATCTCTGTCATCATTCGAAAAAAGAGATTGTGGTGTTAAAATTGGACTTTGAGAAAGCTTTCGACAGAGTTGAGCATAAAGCAATCCTGGAAATTCTTCAGCACAAAGGCTTTGGGGTAAAATGGAGATCCTGGATTGATTTGATTCTGAACTCTGGAACATCAGCGGTACATTTAAATGGAGTGGCTGGAAAAACATTTCATTGTAGGAGGGGTGTGAGGCAGGGTGATCCACTTTCACCATTGCTCTTTGCATTAACAGCAGATCTCTTGCAATCAGTCCTGAATAAAGCTGTTCAACACAACCAACTCAATCTGCCCATCCCAGCTCCAAGCACAGATTTCCCCATCATTCAGTACACAGATGATACTCTGATTGTTCTTGAGGCCTCTATCAACCAATTGTTCTTCCTCAAAAGCATTCTGCAGTCTTTTGGTGACTCTACTGGCCTAAGGATCAATTTTGCCAAGTCAATGATGGTCCCCATAAATATTAGCCCTGAAAAACTTGAGCATTTGGCCAGAACTTTTGGATGTCAGACTGGCTCCTTCCCATTCACATATTTGGGGCTCCCAATGGGACTAAGCAAACCAAAGGTTGATGACTTCCTTCCCCTAATGAACAAATGTGAAAAAAGGTTGAGTTATATCTCCCCATTTCTAAATCATGCTGGTAGACTTGAGCTCACAAACTCGGTCTTGTCTACTCTTCCCACCTACACAATGTGCTCCTTATTGCTACCAAAAACAGTCATAAACCAGATTGACAAATATAGAATATACTGTCTTTGGAGAGGAGCTAGAGCAAATTAAAAGAAAATGGCAAAGGCGGCTTGGCCCATGGTATGCACACCAAAGGAAGAAGGGGGATTGGGGGTAATCAATCTTAGAACTCAAAATGAGGCTTTAATGCTCAAGCACCTGCATAAATTCTTCAATAAGTGCAACTTACCTTGGGTTCAGTTGATCTAGGATAAGCATTATAGAAATGGCAAACTTCCAGGTGCTTCTACTCCTAAAGGGTCCTTTTGGTGGAAGGATGCTCTGAAACTGCTCGATAAATACAAAGGCATGGCCAGCATTGAGATACAGAATGGACAATCAGGTTTTCTTTGGAATGATCTATGGAATGGACAAGTTAGAAGGCTTCTCTTTCCGGAGTTACTGTCTTTTGCTAAGAATAAGGTGATTTGCCTCAGTAAAGCTCTGGAAGCAGTACACTTTCTGGACCTCTTCTATCTGCCTCTGTCAGAAGAGGCTTTTAGTCAGTTTCAGATTCTTTCTGATGAGCTTTCAGGACTTGCTTTGACAGCAGACAATGACAGATGGGTCTACATCTGGGGCTCTCCTCATTTCTCCTCTTCAAAAGCTTACAGAGCTCTAATTGGTCACCATCATGTTGATCCAATTTACAAGAAACTTTGGAAATCTTCCTACCAAGGGAAACACAAAATTTTCTTTTGGCTAATACTAAAAGATAGAATCAGCTCCAGAAATCTGATGAGACGCAGAGGCATGGCTCTTGATAGCTACAATTGTGTGTTATGTCAAGATCAAACTGAAGAAACAATGATGCATCTTTTCTTTCACTGTCCCTTCTCTAAAGCTTGCTGGGAGTTGCTTAATTTCCAGTTTTCAGAAGAACTCTCGATTCCCCAGACCTTTGCTGCCTGGAGTAATCTTCTTTGAGTCAATTTTGCTTTGGATATCTTCATTCTCCTCTGCTGGGGAATTTGGACCGTTAGAAATGATGCAATCTTCAAAAACAAAAATCCAACTGTCCAAGAATGCAAGAGGATTCTAACGGAAGAGGCTTCTCTGTTAGTTCATCGATTCAAGGCTCATTCTTCTTCAACTTTAGAATCATGGATAGCGACCAATTTGTAATCTTTTGGCCTTTTTTCCTTTCCTTAAGCTGATGTTTCAGTCTGGTGCGAGTAGTGTGTGCGGCGTGTGGTGAACGTTGCCCCTGTAAAGTTTTATTTGTGTCTTTTTAATGCAATTTCAGTAGGAGCCTCTGGCTCCTCCTGTCTCTTCAAAAAAAGTTGAAGCCTTTGACTCATGGTCCACCTATTGCCTGCCTACGCTGCAACCAATGCTGGAGACCAGTTCTTGAACGGATTTAGCCAGTTTCCCAAGTTAATTATAAATTGTTTGATCCATGTACATGTTCTTTGCACCTGGCTCGTAAACCAGCTTCCCCAATACATATGTAAACTAGAGAGACTGCCCTGGTTTTTGATGGTTTGGTGCTTGGATAGCTAGTTTCCACGATAATGAGCCAATTAGTCAGCTCAGGATGATTTCCACCTTTGACAGAAGCTTGCCCCTGCTCTCCACCATATCGATCAGCTCTGCACTGCTGCTCCCCTTTGCAAGGCTTCCTCCTTAACTTCCACCCTTTCAGGATCCCGTATGACTTCCATGGGGCAATATAATATACCACCAACAAAACGGAGCAAGCCATTCCGACGACTCCGGCACGAGGCAGTGCAACAATTTGAAATGTCCGCGTCGCCTGCGTCCAACACGACGGCGCGGATGCCCACCGCCGACCAGCCCAGACTTCTCCGCCGTCAAGCCCCCAAGCCTCATGCGCCCCCCAAGTCTCTCCTCCCGCTGGCAAAAAGCCAGATCCAGTCGAGTACCCCATAGATCTGCGCGGCAATGGTTTCCTCGAGACTCCACCTCCTTCACCGCCCGGAGGCCCGCCGGTCTGCAGCGACGACGTTGAGGTCGTTCCCAAGACTCCACAGCCCACGGTAAGCAATCTTCGTGCAGAGCTCACCTATGCAGATGCTGTCAGGAACCAACCCTCCTTCAAGCCTCCCAACAGCCAGCCGCAGCCCAAGCTTGCCTCCATTATTACCATTCCAGATCGGCCGGACAAAGAGCATTTACTCTCCATCCCGTAGCCCTTCGTGGCTACGCCGTGGAAGGGAGGGCACCTCGGGAGCGACACAGGCGACGCCGGTTCACGCGCAGCCACGGCCTGTGCTAGATTCGAGTTGGAACGATGTCAAAGCGCCTTACTGGTGGCGCCGCGGAGCGAATTCAAGACCAAGGACACCCGATTCATGGCGACGCGACATTCGCAGGTCAGCGCATTCATCTCGCCCACCTAACCAAGCTGCCTCTTCCACATCCCTCCAGCTCTTCAGGGACAGAACAAAAGGTCGCTGCTTCAGGTGCCTGGCCAGGGACCACAGAGCTTCCAGCTGCAGGGACCCAATCCGTTGCTTCCACTGTCGGCGGTTCGGGCACAAGGCGAGGTTCTGCCGGGCGGCCGCCAAGCAGCCGACGAGCAACCCTTCATCAAGCGGGCAGCCTATAAGCAAGCCTTCCTCAAGCGGGCAGCCGAGCTGCGACGTGCTGATGGCGGAGCTCGGTGACCCGGCCACCAGGCCGGAGGTGGACATCTGCATCGTCCCCACTTCCCACGACCTCGACCGCGACCCTCGTGACTGGGAGAGCTCTGCTCTCGTCACCAGGTTCATCTCGGGCCCGCCAGACATCTGTGCCAGGGATGTCGAGGATGCCATCCTTGCCGAGTGTCGCCTCCGGCGGGGTGAGATCTGCGTCGCCAAGCACCAGCCAGAAGCCTTCATCATTAAGTTCGAGCACCAGAAGCATTGCAAGGAGGCGCTCAACCTAGGCGCCATTAAGCGCCACGGCCTTGACATCCGCGTCGGGCCATGGCGTAGCCTTGCTCGTGCTTTGGGCGTGGCTCTATTCTTCCGCGTCCACATCTGTTTGGAGGGCATCCCAAACCACGCGTGGACCCCGAAGATTGTTGAACGTCTCATCGGCCGTTCCTACTCACTGGAGTTCATCGAATCTGACCTCCTGCAGCCTACAGACATGCGCACCATCGACCTGTGGGCTTGGACAACAAACCTCAGCAAAATTTCCAAGGTGATGTGGCTTTTATTCACTCATGGTGTTACTGACAGAGCATCTTCTTCAGTCATTGTGTCCGAGGTTCCACCAGATCGCTAGCAGCACGGACTCAAGTTCAAGGTTCTGGTCCATCTCGAGATCATTGAGGACTTCACTGGTGCCTCCACGTTGCCGCAGAGCTCCTTGGCAACCTTTCGGCCGCCTTTCCGTCGGCTCACTTGGCATCGTCGGGTCATAGATGGGAGGCTGCTACATGAGGTGGAGCCCGACCTGGCCGGCCACCATGATCGTCAACACCAGGCCGGCAATAACCGTGAACGTGCTGCGCGTGACCTCGACGTCCCATGCAGTGACCATGAACGTCACGGTAATGGGCATCGTGACAGGCGTGAGCGTCCTGCTAGGCGTAACAACGACCATCCGAGCTACAACCCCACGCGTGGCTGGAAGGGCAAAGATGACAATGATGACGAGCATGCATACCGTGACAGCAAGTATGTCCGTGCACCAGTACACCACCACGTTGGCTCTAGGGGAGGTGCACAGAGAGCGTTCCTGCTCTCCCAGGCATCGTTACTGGGGTGGAACGCGGCACCAGCTCCACCAGGAAAAGGATATCGCTGTTGAGGAGCCGAAGGAGAAGAACATGGAGGAACTTCAGGCATTGTTTACTTCTCAAGCGAAGTTGTTACGCGCTAAGCTTGGCATTTTAATAAATGGTCAGATACAGGAACAGGTTCAATCTGCTGTTATTCCCCTCAATGTCTAGATTAATAATATGCAGGCAGCATAGTCCAAATGGCTCTGCCAGGCTGAAGACTACATCCTCAGGGCATGCAAGCTTGCTGACAGGCTGAAAATTGCTAAGGCTCCCATTCTGGCTCCAGTGGGAAATGAAGCCTGGTCCCCCACTCATACTCAGCCACTCCAATTGGCATGCAGTGCAGCAGCTCCAACACATGAAGAGGTGGCCGGTGCTCTTGTGTAGCTCGATCAGGTCATGTTCAACAATGCTGATGGGTTGCACGGTCAAACATCAGTAACTCTGCAGGGACCTACATCAGTGTTGGTATCTGTTAATGCCTACTGAATAATTCCGCAAGCGCACGGATACGTTGTAGCACTTCACCAGATAAGTGTACCCAGTTTTAATATCGAACCCAAAGGAAGATGTGTGAGGGTCTTCTAAACTACACTTAACCAATTGAGTAGCAAACAAGGCTGTAGAAGGTAGGGATATAGAGGGGACAACTAGGGCTTCTAGTTCAGGCTCAAGCAAATTATGATTAAAATATTTTACTAGGGAGTTGGATAGAAAAGTACAGACAGAGCTATACTCAGCTTCCAACTATTCTCCTGCTAGGCCTACTGACGGGATAATGAAATAAGTAAGATTCAACGGAGCTATAAGTCACCTCCGCGAGCTACCACCAAATCCGGACAATATGGTACATTTACGAGCAACGGAGTCTAAGCACCACGCTTACACTACGAATACTACTCTAACCCAAGAGCTACAAGGATTAAAGTACTCAAAAGAGTCGTGAACTAGCAAAATAGAATAAACAATGTTACTTATTTGAACACAGAAGTTGACTCCAAAGTAGTCTCAGATACAAGCCGTAGAGGTAGCACCGACAGGCCGATACTCCTCCAAAACTTTCTCTTTAAACTCTATTTCTCTATCTCTGAAGAACTAGCTTCTAGAGGTATAGAACTAGCTCTCTCTTGGAATGCTAACTCGAGAGGTCATCCATTCAAGGGACACCTCTGAGAATCCTACTTAGGGTTTCTAGCTAAAGCTCTTCTCTTCTTCTCTTGGATTCTCCTCATGGGGGGGTGTGCCTCTCCTTTTATAGCCCTGGCGAATCAATGTGAGCCCTTGGATCAAACCGACCTTGGCGGATGGTGGAGATTGTTCCTCAAAGGCGGTGGAATAAACCCCGGGCGAACCGGGGCGCGAAGGGCGGCGAGCCCAGAGCCGGCCGGTCGAGGGCTAGACCGCCGGCCGGGCTCGGCGCCCCCCGAGCCCCTAGCTCGGTGTGGTGCCTTCTCGTCTCTTCTGGAATGTTCCTGTGTTGCCGTGGCATCAAATCTTGCATTCTACGTTGCGTTGTAGCTCAAAAGCGTGTCTTTTCCGGCGTTTACACCAAAACCACCGATTCACCAAAACTCGTGGAATTTGTTAGTTAAAGCCCTACTCTAGGTAGATGGATTGTTTTTATATCATTTTAGAAGGTTAGTTGACGGTTGGATTTGAACGTTAAGAACCGTCAACAACACCCCCACACTTAGGCTTTTACTCGTCCTCGAGAAAAGGTTGGATCAGACATAGCTTAGGACAAAGAGATCAACATATGCTCATTCTTGGTGATTCCTGCACTGTGAGATTCGAAGTGTCTACCAAACAACTTTGGGAAGTTGAAAAGTAGAACAGCCGAACAGATTACCTTTATCTCACTGCTAAGTCCGTTGGAGGTCTTTGTAAGATTTTTGAAATAGACACATAGCTTACCTGCTCCTCAATGTGGTACTCTCGAATCACTCATTATATGTGGTATTTGTGGGTCTCACTTAGGCATGAATGAGTGAATGCCTTTCCTTGTAACCTACCTCTAATAGGCTTATGTGGAGTTCAAAGGTTTGTCAAGGAATAGTATACTTACCTTACACGTCACTGAGCCAGCGTAAGAGTCCCAAGGAGAGAAGTGTCATACTCTTAGATCAAGATGTGCATGTGTGTGGAATATATGGTGGCTATCCTGTTCTAGCTATGCTCATACTTTAAAGGGTATATCTCTTTGCTTGAATTGAAGTGCTTGGAGACAATGGGCTATCTTGAATTTTTTTTCTTTCTTTTCTAGAGAGCTAGGCACCTTTTTGCCTTTTGTTCTTTTTAACATTTGGACCCTTGTCCATTTTCTTATTTTAACTCTCTTTTTCTTCTTTTTGCATAGCCCATGTCATCCTGTATGAAAACTTTGTCCAAGACAGAGATCTTGATAATGTTAGAGCATAGATGAACACAAAACTACCCGAAATCTTTTTGGGTGCGTACTCTCAGTATAAGAGCAGCATATTTTTCATGTGGATGGAACAAACTGTGCCTACCCCTAGTGTAGGGATAGTGCATATATGAGTGTAAGTGGATCTTGATCTTGAGAGCATGATAAGTCTCTACAACACGGGTCTCAAAAGCTGAGAGAGCTTAGTGAAAAATAAGTAACTTATGTAGAAAGTTATGATCATGTATGGCTCTATAGGCATTTAAAAACCACAGAGGAGTAGCTTAGCTATTGTTTTGTGTTTTTGAAATAAAAGCTCCAATAACTAGATAGAGAAATTCAGGTTTTTATGTTTTACTATCTCATACTTGTCAACAACTTAAGAAGCTTGGGGTCCCTATAAAGTGTTCCCAACAGCTGCAAGTGTACAGGAGATGATTTTATGTGATTATTGCCTTAAGTTATGACTAAGCCACTCATCCTTGCGGTGTAATCATGTTTCATTAAAGGATATTCAATTAAGCTCAGTTGTTACTAAATGATAATGCTTTGGAGTGCGTACCTAGCTTCTGTTGATGTTCTTTTGTGTTCTTTATTGGTTGTCTCCCCCACACTTGTTTCCTATTTCCTTTTATGCACAATAAGGTGGAGACAAAAACAAACATATATCTAGAGAGAGATGATGACTCTAAAAACTTGACACTTTATTATGAATGAGGCACATTTATTACACAATGAATGAAGGAATTAACTAATCAACTAGCAAACTAACTAATCAAACTGACTAATGGACTAACTATCACGTGTGCCTATCATCTCTATCTCTACTCTTTCTTTTCCAGTTCCTCGACCCTAGCCTTTAGCGCCTTATTCTTGATGTGCATCTTCTCTTGTTTTGCTTCTAAATTCGCTATGCGCTGCACAGCCGTGGTCAGGGTCTTGAGGACCTTAGTCAGCGTACAGCCCTGCAGGTCTATCCTAGTCTCTAGCATGGCTAGGTTCAGTCGAGGTTGTCGCGGGGCTTGTGCAGTTCTTGCTTTCTTCTTTGGAGGCTCCGAATCAGCTCTCGGTGGTGGATTGAACTTGACTTTGATGGGATCCACCTGTACACCATCTAGGGTTACTCGCTCCTTCTCTGTGGTGTACTTCGCTCCAGTCACCATCCCAAACTTGGTGGTGACACCTAGCAGCCTCTCCCCCCTCTCTTGCAGGTAATAGCTTGGTGCCCTGGGGGAGAGATATGCTAGGCTGACCGAGCGGTCGAGGCTTATCTCCGAGAAGCAGTCGTCGAGCTGGAGGCGCGATGGTTGGCCTCCTGATGGCCTGGGCGAAGCGCGCCTCGTCCAGTGGAGCTCCTTGAGGTCGAGCTCGGACGACCTCCTTCGACGGCACCGGGACGATCGCCTTTGGTGGCACCATCGCCAGCTGCTTTGGCGGGATGATCGCCAGTGGGAGGACCTCCTCCGGCTCTTCGACGGTGTAGGGAAGGCTTGGGTTTGCCATTTGGTGGAAGATAGAGAGATTGGAGAGCTTCCTTGCTAGGGCTAAGAGAGGAGAGCTCTTGGGATGAGAGGAGAATGACCCCAGGGGCTTGTTTATATAGTCCTGGTTCCTTGGGGTGGGGGTCATTCCATCCTAATCTATCCCGAGCATCTATCATGATAAGGTGGCGGCGGATACGGATCACGGCCGAATATTCTGAACCCTAACGGAACAAACTTCGCAACGAGAGGCGGCGGACGGCGAGACGGTGCCAGGGTAGACCGACCGGTCTGGGGTGGGACCGACCAGTCCCACCTTGGTCCGGTTTCCGGTGCCCTTCCGCGGGGTGCAATCTTGGCCCGTTTTCTCTCCAAATTTTCTCCCGTCGCGGCCTGATTCGCGACGGGGTTTTATATTTTAATATATTAGGGAAAAGTTAAGAAACAAATTTCATCCAATTCCTCAGGTGGTCTAGAAGGTTCTAGAAAAATTTTAAGGCGTTGGCCATTTACCTTGAATAACGTACCTTCGTTGTTTTGAAGTGTCACTGCTCCATGTGATGATGAATTTACCACCGTGAATGGTCCTTCCCATTTGCGTCGTAGCTTCCCATGTCCAAATAATCTTACCCTAGAGTTGAATAGTAGCACTTTATCTCCAGGATTGAAGCTCTTCTTCTTGATTCGTTTATCATGCCACCTTTTGGTTCTCTCTTTATAGATCTTTGAGTTCTGATATGCTTTTTCTCGCCATTCATCTAATTCTAAGAGTTGCATCTTTCTTTTTGTTCCTGCAGCTTCAAGATCCATGTCCCATCTCTTAATTGCCCAATGAGCTTTGAACTCAAGCTCTATTAGCAAATGATAAGTCTTGCCGTAAACGAGCTGATAAGGTGACATGCCAAGAGGTGTCTTGTATGCAGTTCGGTATGCCCACAGTGCATCCGGTAGCTTCTCCTTCCAAGCAGTTCCCATTTCATTAATGGTCTTCTGTAGGATGTTCTTAATTTGCTTATTGGAAGTCTCTGCTTAGCCACTTGTTTGAGGATGGTAAGGAGTAGCTACATGATGTTGAATCCCTTGCTTCATTAAGTAGTTACAAAAATCTTTGTCAATGAAGTGAGTTCCTCCATCATTAATCACCATTCTTGGAACACCGAATCTTAGAAATATCATCTCTTGAAACATCTTCTTGGAATTCATAGAATTGGCGGCTTTTCATGGCTGTGCTTCTACCATTTTGAGACATAATCAACTGCCACTAAGATGTACTCATAGTTGCCTGATTTGGGAATGGTCCCATGTAGTCGATTCCCCAGACATCAAAGAGCTCAATCTGAAGATTGTTGGTGAGGGGCATGGCATCTCTTGAGTTGATATTTCCGTGCCTCTGACATGCTCCACATCTTCGGATGAAGTTCTTGGTGTCTTCATACATGGTTGGCCAAAAGAATCTACTTTGCCAGATCTTTGCATGGGTTCGGAATGCTCCATAATGACCTCCATATGGTGATGAGTGACATTTTTCAATGATCTGTAGTCCTTCCTCAGTGGGTACACATCTTCGGAGTAGTCCATCAGCACATACTTGGAAGAGATAAGGATCATCCCATATATGTAGACGACTTTCATAAATAAGCTTTCTCCTGTCCGCCCCTGGTGGTACATATCCTGCAACCATAAAATTGACAATATTCGCGTATCAGGGATCTGACCTGGAGATGGCGTAGAGTGTGTCGTCTCGAAGAGAGTCATTGATTGGTAGTTTCTGCATATTCTTAAACTGCATTCTAGACAAGTGATCGACAACAGGGTTTTCTACTCCTCTTTTATCTTTTATTTCTAAATCAAACTCTTGGAGTAGTAAAATCCATCTTATGAGTTAGGGTTTAGCATCTTTCTTAGTGAGCAGTATTTAAGAGCAAAGATGATCAGTATAAACAATTACCTTTCCTCCTACTAAGTAAGATCTAAACTTGTCTATAGCAAAAACAACAGCCAAAAGCTCTTTTTCAGTAGTTGCATAATTAAGTTGAGGTCCTGTCAAAGTTTTGCTAGCATATGCGATTGCGTGATGTTTCTTGTCTTTAGTTTGTCCCAAAACTGCCCCCACAGCATAATCGCTTGCATCACACATCAATTCAAAAGGCAGCGACCAATCAGAGGGTTGAATGATTGGTGCAGAGATGAGCGCTTTCTTAAGGGTTTCAAAAGCTTTCAAACAAGCGTCATCAAATTCAAAGGGAGCGTCCTTAGCTAGCAGGTTTGTTAGAGGTCTAGCAATGTATGAAAAGTTATGTATGAACCATCTATAAAAACCTGCATGACCTAGGAAGCTTCGAATTCCCTTCACATTAATGGGAGGAGGTAGCTGTTCAATTACTTCAATTTTAGCTCTGTCTACCTCTATCCCCCTCTCGGACACCAAATGTCCAAGCACTATTCCTTCTCTAACCATGAAATGACATTTTTCCTAATTAAGGACTAAGTGCTTTTACTCACATCTTTGCAAAACCTTATCTAAGTTTTCAAGACATTTATCAAAAGTTTTTCCATATACCGAAAAGTCATCCATGAAAACTTCCATTATCACTTCAATCATATCAGAAAATATAGACATCATGCATCTTTGAAATGAGGCTGGAGCATTACATAGTCCAGAAGACATTCTATGGTAAGCATAGGTTCCGTATGGACATGTAAATGTGGTTTTGCTTTGGTCATCTGGGTGGATCGGTATTTGATGATATCCCAAATACCAATCAAGAAAAAATGTAAGAAAGAATGATTTGCCAATCTTTTCAACATCTCATCAATGAAGAGAAGCGGAAAATGATCTTTCTTTGTTGCCTTATTTAGCTTTCGGTAATCAATACACATCCGCCATCCCATGATAGTTCTTTGTGGAATTAAATCGTTCTTGTCATTTCTAACAACTGTCATGCCTCCCTTTTTAGGCACGACTTGCACGGGCTTACCCACTCATTGTATGGCACAGGATATATAATCCTGGCATCATGTAATAGTTTCAAAACCTCTTTCTTAACAACCTCTCTCATCACATTATTCAGTCTACATTGTGGTTCTCTAGAGGGTGTTATCTCAGGATTAGGAATGCGATGGGTGCAAAGAACAGGACTGATTCCTTTAAGGTCTTGAAGTGAATAGCCAAAAGCAGATATATGTTTTTCTAGGACTATGATCAATCGGAAGGTTTCCTTCTCGGAGAGTTTATCGCTTATTATTACAGAGATTCTCGATCATTATTTAGAAAAGCATATTTAAGTCCGTAAGGCAGGGGGTTTGAGCTCTATGGGAGGCTTAGGTGGTTCCTCGGACACATCTAGAGGGTCGGGTTCTAGCGTACTATCTCCTTCCTCTTCTTGTGGTTCGGGATCATCCTCGAAGTCTGGTTCGAATGATGATTCATGGGTTGTCTCTAAGATTTCTTCCATAGGATCAGGCTCAGAAAGTGGCTCAGTCTCACTGTTGAGAACACGAGTTATGGATATAGGCGGTTTAAAAGTTCTTCCCAAGGCTAATGTTCAAATTCTCTTCTTGTTCTTCTTGCAAAAGTCTCTCTATAGGCGGGCCAATCAATACGTCAAACTCTATGACATCAAAGACATAGAAGCTCAAATGAACTCTTATCCCTTTGACATAAATAAGTAAGACATAGAGAATCCCAAAACTTGGCATAATATGGCCTAAAGGACTTTTCATAAACTTTGTTGTTGGGGTTAAGGGCATGTCTCTTCGAAGATCTTGAGCAAATGTTGCAGACATGATGTTAACTCCCACAACAGGGTTGTATAATGCTTCAAAAGATCCCTTGTGGATTTGGCAAGGTATGGTGGTTGATGTAAAATCAACACGGATGATATCAGAGGAAAGCTCTGATTCTTCTAGCCAATCATTGCTTATAATCGACACAAGCTCTTTAGCATTTTGCTTAAAGAAAACCACCTCAGAAGGATATAAGACTCCGTCACTAGGTGACGACTTCTTTAACTTCGTGGTCTCCTAACAACATAATAATTCGAGGTGTTTCCATAATCAGCAAATATATCATCCTTGACTCGAGCATGAATTTTGAGAGTGGAACTTCTTCCTCTTCCCGTGGTTCAAGCCGGGCCGATAGTTGCGGTTGAGATGTGGTAGGTGTGGATTCCTGATCAACTATCGGATATTCTTCCTCTTCTAGCTTCTTTAAAGATGCTTCATTTTCATGAATTTTCGTAAGGACGTTTCTCGCAACATCAGAAGTGATATGCAAGAATGATCCTCCAGAAGCAAGGTTGAGGAACTTCGTGGTTTTTCTATTCAGACCCTTATAGAAATATTGAAGTAGAACGGGGTCTGGTATGGATAGACTAGGTCTAGAATGAGTTAAGCAGTTAAAGCGTTCCTAGGCTTCAATTAAGGTCTCCTTCTTCCCTTGTTTAAAAGATAGAACTTCTTAGCGGAGCTCTACTACCCTAGAAATAGGATAGAATTGAAGGCAGAATTCAGCACATAATGCTTCCCAGTCACCTTTAACACTCTCAACGTGGAGATCATACCAATGTCTAGCTTCTCCAGTCAAAGAGAAAGGAAAAAGCTTCCATCGGATAGTCTCATCGGACATATCCTTAATGCGCAAACACGCACAGGTTTGTTCGAATTCATTGAGGTGAGAATAAGGGCTAGCATTGTCTTCTCCTGAGAAAGATTGGTTTCCTACCATGTCTATTAAACATGGGCGTAGCTTATAGTCAGAGGCTAAGATTAGCTTTGCGGACGGCTCTGGCTCTAAGCGTAGACTCATGAAGTTATATTTATAGATAGGCGTGGAATTAAGTTGATCCATTGAAGGAAAGAAAAGGTAAAGAGAAATAGAAAAGGTAAAGAGTGATAGTATACAAAGAAAAGATAAGATTATGATACAAGTTAAGATAAGTTCAGAGTAATCTCAGCGACGTCTTCCCCGGCGCTAGAAATGCTTGTTGGTATCTGTTAATGCCTACTGAATAATTCTGCAAGCGCACGGATACGTTGTAGCACTTCACCGGATAAGTGTACCCACTTTTGATATCGAACCCAAAGGAAGATGTGTGAGGGTCTTCTAAACTACACTTAACTAACTGAGTAGCAAACAAGGCTGTAGAAGTTAGGGATATAGAGGGGACAACTAGGGCTTCTAGTTCAGGCTCAAGCAAATTATGATTAAAATATTTTACTAGGGAGTTGGATAGAAAAGCATGCATGAGCTATACTCGCTTTCTAACTATTCTCCCCTTTAGGCCTACCGACGGGATAGTGGAATAAGTAAGATTCAACGGGGCTATAAGTCACCTCCACGAGCTACCACCAAATCTGGACAATAGGGTACATTTACGAGCAATGGAGTCTAAGCACCACGCTTACACTACGAATACTACTCTATCCCAAGAGCTATAAGGATTAAAGTACTCAAAAGAGTCGTAAACTAGCAAAATAGAATAAACAATGTTACTTACTTGAACACAGAAGTTGACTCCAAAGTAGTCTCAGATACAAGCCGTAGAGGTAGCACCGACAGGCCGATACTCCTTCAAAACTTTCTCTTTAAACTCTATTTCTCTATCTCTGAAGAACTAGCTTCTAGAGGTATAGAACTAGCTCTCTCTTGGAATGTTAACTCGAGAGGTCATCCATTCAAGGGACACCTCCGAGAATCCTACTTAGGGTTTCTAGCTAAAGCTCTCCTCTTCTTCTCTTGGATTCTCCTCATGGGGGGTGTGCCTCTCCTTTTATAGCCCTAGCAAATCAACATGAGCCCTTGGATCAAACCGACCTTGGCGGATGGTGGAGATCGTTCCTCAAAGGCGGTGGAATAAACTGGGCGAACCGGGGTGCGAACCGGGCAGAGCCTGCATCGGGCCGGGTCGGGGCGGACCGGCGGTCCGGCCTGGCCGCCTCCCGGCCCCCGGCTCGGTGTGGTGCCTTCTCGTCTCTTCTGAATGTTCCCCGTGTTGCCTTGGCGTCAAATCTAGCATTCTACGTTGCGGTGTAGCTCAAAAGCGTGTCTTTTCCGGCGTTTACCTGCAAAACCACTGATTCACCAAAACTCGTGGAATTTGTTAGTTAAAGCCCTACTCTAGGTAGATGGATTGCTTTTATATCATTTTAGAAGGTTAGTTGACGGTTGGATTTGAACGTTAAGAACCGTCAACAATCAGCCTCAAAGTTTCTCGCTCCAGTTCAGGCAATAGGTGCGCAAGATATGGACTCACCAATTCCTACAGCCACCATCTTAGTACAAGATGCAAATGTTTCCATGGATGGCGAGGTGTTGCTAGCATCTCCTATCGGCATGCCCAGAGGCACACATGCTGCACCTCCAAACAAGCCTGATGCTGAACACGAGCAACCAGAAGATGGAAGGGAGGAAGTGGCCACTCAAGAGCAGGGGCTGCACAAAATTGCAGACCTATTTACCACTGCACCAATAGGCATCTTGACTGCTTAGACTGACAGGTCATCAACAAGCACAACCACACCTCAAGCTACAGCTGAACGGGCACAACAGAATGAAGATATATCACAGCCAATGATCAGGACTCGGCGTTTCAAGAGACCTATCAACATGAGCAATTTGAGGAGAAGCTCACGCCAGAAAAAAAAACAATTTGCGCTGCCTTCCAATGGAAGCTCGTGCGCAGCGCCTCCTTTGCAGAAAACTTGGTTATGGAGAGGCAACCCCCATTGAGCATGCTCTGCAGGAGTATCTATCTTTATTCAAAGGTCCTATTCCTCAAGGCATCGTCAGAGCTCTAATCACCCTTTTCAACCTGGACAACACAACTTTTGAGGCATGAGATCAGGCCCTGATTAATATGGTGGGTCCAGAAGTTGCAGAACTCATTGCAGGGGAAGTGGAGGCCGGAACAGCCACTGCAACCTGATGGGCTTCTTCACCTCCCTTGGCTCCTGGTGTCCGGTGGCTTCATCAATGTTTCAATTCATGTGTTCTGTTGTTTCAGAGAGTCAGCCTTGTCCTAGTTTGGGGTCGTCGTGCTCCTCATTTACCATGTTCAGCGTTGTTTGTTTTAGTGAAGGCCTTCATGTCCGTCCTAGACTACTTGTGTCCTACCGCCGTGCCTGCAAAATCTATAGCCTAGGAGCTTCATTATGTCTGTGCTCTACACTTTGCTGTAGCGAGGTCTTCGTGCTTCGCAGCTTCATGTTTTCCTCGTTATGCTGGGGCGAGGTCTTCGTGCTTCGCAGCTTCATGTTTTCTTCGTTATACTGAGGTGAGGCCCTTGTGCTTCCCAGCCTCATGCGTTTTTCACTTTGATATGGGGTGAGGTCTTTGTGCTTCGCAGTATCTTTGGCATATGACTACAGTATGCTTTGGCACTCGCAGAGGCATTCGTAGTTTTATTTTGGGCAGCAGTTCCTTTCGCAATGGCTGCTAACATCAACATAGCGTGTTGGAATGCCAGAGGGCTCAACTCACAAGCTAGAAAAGCGACGGTGCATGAGATCATTGCTGCGACGAACATTCATCTAGCATGTTTGCAGGAGACCAAGATGAGAGATGTAGACCAAGCTACAGCAGCTTATCTAGGGAATTATCGACCAGAAATTTGCCTTCCTACCGGCAACAGGTCCGCTGGGTACGAGAGGAGGAATTCTGCTGCTTTGGGACGATCTGCATGTTGATTTGTCAGACATCTCAACTACAAGGCACACAATTTCAGCCACGGTGAGGCTAAAGGAATGCGGTACAGAATTCATAATCACAACAGTTTATGGACCCTCCAAAGATCCCTTCAAAGCAGCTTTCTTGAATGAGCTCAAAGAGTTGAAACCTGAACCACAATGCAGGTGGCTCATCTTAGGGGATTTTAATCTCATTTACAGGGCAAGGGACAAGAACAACCGAAATCTAAATCGAAGCCTCATGAATCAGTTCCGGCAGGCGCTAAATGAATACGAGCTGCGAGAAATACATCTACTGAATAGAAAATTCACTTGGTCCAATGAGAGAACGAACCCGACTTTAGCTCGGTTGGATCGTGTCTTCTGTAACGAGGCCTGGGACCTCTCCTTCAGCTCGCACATTCTCCAGGCACTATCATCAGCGCACTCAGACCATTGTCCGCTGCTCCTCTCAAGTCAAAGTGGGCCTCCTATCCCGAAACGCTTCAAGTTTGAAAATTTTTGGATCCACATGCCGGGGTTTCAGCATGTTGTTCAATTGGCCTGGACAGAATTTAATCCGCACACAGAACCATTCCATAGACTGAACTTCAGGCTTGCCAGCACAGCACGACGACTTAAGGAATGGAGCAAAAATTTATTTTCAGAAACAAAAATGCAATTGCACATGGCCTTGGAGGTCATTAAGCGACTGGATATTGCACAAGAGTCACGACCATTGTCCAACGATGAAACCATCTTGCGCCAAAATCTCAAGAAAAGGGTGGTCGGCTTAGCTGTCCTGGAAAGAGCCAGAAAAAGACAAAGTTCAAGGGTAACCAACCTAAAGGCAGGCGATGCAAACACCAAATATTTTCACCTGAAAGTCAATTCAAGGCGTAGAAAAAAGTTCATCCCACGTCTACAGAAAAATCAAGGTTGGGCAATTTCTCATGAGGAAAAGGAAGAAGTGGTGCTGCAACATTTCTCCTCTGTCCTTGGACAGCCATCACCACGCAGCATGGATTTCTCCTGGGACGCCCTGGGGATCAGCCAAGTGGATCTCCAATCCCTTGATATGCCGTTTACAGAACAAGAGTCTGTCCAAGCCATTAAACAGATGCCTCATGACAAAGCACCAGGACCTGACGGGTTCACCATGGCCCTTTTTGTGGCTTGCTGGGACACTATTGTTGGGGGAAAATTCCTGCCCAAACCTCCGCTCCGAGGCGTAGGTCCCCTAAAAAAATTCACCTGACCTCTCATATATCATTTCTAGTTTCGTTTGTTTCTTTCAGGAAAGAGGAACCTCCGCGCTGGCACGACCGGGAGGTGAAGGTCGTCAGTAGGGGACGCCTGGCGGCTACAAAGCCCCGAGGATGGCCGAAGGACCGAACCTCCGCCAAGAATGGTCGGAGGTCCGGACCTCCGACGGAGAGAAACCGGAAGGCGAAGGTCGCCAAGGAAAGGTGTCCGGCGACCCCAAGAGCGGGACGCGGCTGGAGGTCCGAACCTCCGGCCAAGCCTACGGCCCATCAAGCGGGTGAGGGTGAAGGCGCGGATGCGGCCCGGCCCATGGCAAGGCAAGGGAAGATGTCCATACTGCCCCTGGGAAGAAAAATAGCGGTTAGAGCTAGGTCCGAACTGCCCCTAGGGTTTGATGGGCAGATGTGTAATAATCTAGAGATGAACCGTCTAGGAGACACCTATAAAGACGGGGACTCAGGACTGTTGTAGAGGTTGTTGAAAATTTAATGAGAACATTTACTGCTCGGATACAGTTCCCGAGAGTCATTGTCTGATCCGGTGAGGGGAGCAGGGCACTTGTGGGACCCGGACTTGGGCGGAGGTCGAGACCTCCGGCCAAGCAAGGAACCTTCGCTCGTGCTCCAATCCCCACATTCTTTTAGCGTAGCTTTTCCCACAACATTGGCGCCCACCGTGGTTAGCCAGCAAAAACCCAGACATGCCACCAAGGAAAAAGAAGACAACCAAAGCGCCCACGGGCGGAGGTACCACTACACCACAACACCTAAAAAATACCTGTTGTCTGTTGTTAAAAGTTAATAATTAGCGTTGAATGGTCGGTTGCTAAAGACTATCGTCAGACCGTCGGTCGCTAATATTGAATACTACGGCTGATAGCTCGTTGCTATAAATATTTAGCTTTTTTGCGTTGGATCGTCGGTCGCTAAATATATATAATATGGTCGGACTGTCCGTCGCTAAATAAAATTTCCATTGGCGCTGGCCTCTACCATGAAAAATTTTGGCCGAAATTTTCATTGGCGCGATGTATACGGGCCTCTCCCCCGAAAAATTTTGGCCCAAAATAACATAGAAACCCAGTCACCGAACCCTAGACCAAATACACACCCTCTCCTCCCGTTCGTCCCACACGCGCGGCGCCCCTCCTGCCGCTGCCGCCCGCCCCTAGCAATTCCTCAGCTACCGCCTGCAGGTTCCTCGGGCGCCGGGCGGCCGCTTGCTCCGGCCAGCCGCCCCGCAGTTCACCTCGGCCGGCCGCCCCGCAGCTCACCTCGGCCGGCCACCCGCCCCAGCCACCCACCCGTCGCTCGCCCCCTGCTGTCCGCCGCCCCACAGCTCGCCCCGGCCGGGTGTCCCGCAGCTCGCCCTGCTGGAGTCGGAGAGCTGCCACACTACCCCGCCACCCGGGAGCCGGAGTCCGTACGGCCGCCGCCGCCACTCTTCCAGGAGCCGCCCGTCCGGTTGTTCAAGGTAACTATTTTATGGATCTGTCAGAAGGAAGCAGCAGATGCATGTGAAGGCAGCGGATCCATTATATTTTGGATTAGTTAGATGCATGTGCATTATCTATTTTGGATTCGTTAGTTCGGCCTCATTTTTTTGGTGATTTTTTTTTTCAGTCTCAAACTTGCTAGCACCAAGCAGGACCTATTTTATTTGCAATTCCATTATATTGTGCACAGATTCTCACTCAGCTAAGTGAGTGTAGGTGATTTTCTACTGACGAAATACTGAACCAAGTGCAGTCCTACTTGCTAGTTCTTGCTCCGTATTGAGTTCAGGTATTGCAAATGTGGATGGAAATCTTTGCAGTCATCCTCTTCCTAGTCTGTCTGTCGAGTGCTGTATTCCTGCCTTCTGATCTTGGAGTGCATGTGCCTTGTGATTCTTTGCTGGATTTGCTAGAATCCTGGATGCCTGGACATAAGCTAATCAGCCGTACAGAGTATTATGTATTAGATTATTGGCAGGCTGATTTGATTTGTATAGTAATTTAATCTTCCTGTTGCCGCTGGATTATTTGATTTGTTTATATTTTCTTGTTCTCATTAGATTGTACGGCTGAACAATTAGGTATTTAGGCATCAGTTTGCTATTGTATCATTACATCACTAATTCTAGTTTTAAGATTTAGGCTTCTTTTATATAATTGGAGGTTTTATTTTAAGAAATATTAATGATGATTTTCAGCAGAACTTCAGGTTACTAATACTTTTAGTATCCTTTATTTTAAGAACTGGGGACAGGAATTCATTATTGGGTACATCTGAATCTAGTAGTTGTAGCTGAAAGAACAATTTTATTGGGTTCTATCCCTGATTGGTCTTCTTTCGAGCAGCTTGTTTAATGTAAAGCTTATATATGGTCAAATTAGTAGTTCTAGCTGCCTGTACTAATCGTGTTCCCTGTGGTCTTGTTCTGTCTACACACGAATTACTTTTTGTTAACACTAAGATTGCTACTGTGGTACCATTTTAATAATGGTAATAACTCACTGGTTGCAGGTTACTCACTAACAGGGTACCTTGTGGGAATAATCCTGTTTGTGCTTCAACAACATATATTGAAGGGATTCATCAAGAGGTAAACATCAGCATGACCTTGAAGCTGATCATTTACTTCTGCCCTCCACTTTGATTCATGGTGTAAATTGACAATTAATATTGCATCCTTCATTTTTTTTTTTGGTAAAGGAGCTGGTGAATAGCTTGCAAGCATTTCAAATTTTCCTGAACAATCATAGTAGCTGGCCTTCATTGCTGACAAGTTATTGGTTCAAAGAGCTTCTGTGACACGGTAAGGTTTTATTTATCTAGTTCTCGTTCATGACTACCAGATTGCCTTGCTCTGAGATACAAATTTTGTCTTGTGGTTGTATTGATGTGTGATTTTTTAGTGTAAAAGTATATATAAAGAAAGCCTCTTGATCTCCCCACTAGGGTCTATGGATAAAACATGGATTGAGAATGAGCCTAGGTACACATCAGATCTGTTTCTTAACTGCTTAGACTTAATGTTGTTAACATGAAACTTAACATGATGAATCCCATGTAGGCACACCAAGACATATATACAAGGCATGAATGGTTTCATAGCTTATGCTTTTAAAAATTCAGCGATAGGAAACAAAATATTATGCCCTTGCAGAATGTGTGCTAACTCATTTTGGAGAGAGGCGTGTGATGTACGTGAACACTTGATATGTGATGGGTTTGTAAGGGGGTACACAACATGGAACTTCCATGGAGAAGCTAGTTCATCCAATGTGAATCCTGAGAATAGTGATGGTGCTATCCCCATTGAAGAGTCTGAAGATGATGAAATATCTGAATTGCTTAGGGACCTAGCTGGTGGTTTAGATGATAGAGGGGATTTTGAAGACAACAGTTCTGATCTGCAGCCTAGTGATGACCTACGAGCCCTCCAAAAGTTGGTGGAAGCCAATAGCCAAGAGCTGTACCCTACTTGCAAGAAATATAAGAAACTGCGTTTCTTGATTAGATTGCTTCACATCAAACTTCTTGGAGGGTGGACTGATAGAAGTTTTGACCTACTACTAGATCTTCTTAATGATGCATTGCCAGAGGGTTCAGCACTACCGAGAAACTTCCATGAATCTAAAAAGTTGATTAAATCCATAGGTCTTGGGTATATTAGTATCCATGCATGTGAAAACGACTGCATTCTGTATTGGAAGGACCATAAGGATTCTAATTCATGTCCAAAGTGTAATGTTTCAAGATGGAAATCAGTTAGGAACAGTCTAGATGGGAAGCATGTTTATAGGGTTCCTAAGAAGGTTCTCCGCTACTTTCCAATAAAGAAGAGTCTGCAAAGGTTGTTTCTATCATCTAAAACAGCGGCTCTTACAAGGTGGCATGATGAGGAGCGAACACGAGATGATTTTCTTAGGCATCCTGCAGATTCTCCTCTTTGGAAAGACTTTGATGATAAGCATCCAGAGTTTGCTAAGGACAGCCGCAATATCCGTCTGGCATTTGCTACAGATGGATTTAATCCATATAGGAGCCAGAATATTAGTTATAGCATTTGGCCCGGTATATGTATACCATACAATTTTCCACCTTCAATGTGCATGAAGCAATCAAATTTCATCCTTTCTTTTTTTTTTTTTGATTCCTGGGAAGCATGCTCCCCAGTCATAATATGGATGTTTATTATGGACCACTCATTGAGGATTTGTTAGATATGTTTGTCAAAGGAGTTAGAACTTATGATCCTTCCAAGGGAAAGCATTTCCAGCTGCGTCTTTGCAGATACTTTGTGGACTATCACAGCATTTCCCAGTCTAGGATATGTGTCTGTTGTGTTACATCTGGTGAAGCAGCCTGTCCTGATTGCCACTCTTATATATGTTCATTTAGACTTGGTAATGGCAGCAAGACTTGCTATATGGGTCATCGTAGGTTCTTGCATGAAGAGCACCCATTTAGGTTTGATTATCAGAAATTTGGTTCAACCGAGCTTAGACAGGCACCGACTCCACTTTCTGGAGAGGAAATTTTAGAGTGTACTAAAGATCTAGTTACAGTTTATGGCAAGGATCCATCTGGAAAGAAACCAGCAAGCAAGAGACGCAAGGAAGGGGACCCACTAGTCATTTTCAAGAGGAGATCTATTTGGTTCAAGCTTCCATATTGGAAAGATTTGATGATGCGCCATAACTTTGATGTCATGCACATAGGGAAAAATGTTTATGAGAACTTTGTTAATACATTATTGGGTACCGATGGGAAATCTAAAGATAATCTGAATTCTCGCTTGGACCTTCAAGCTCTTGGTATTAGAAGTGACCATCACCCTATTGAAATTGAAGACCAATTTTATATACCACCCGCACCATATTCATTGGGTCCTGATGAGAAGAAATTATTTTGTGAAATATTAAAAGGGGTAAAGTTTCCTGCTGGTTATGCGTCTGATATTCGACACAATGTTCATGTTAATGAGAAAAAGGTGTTTGGGCTGAAGAGTCATGAGTGTCACATTGTTCTGCAAGACTTATTACCGCTAGCTGTAAGAAAAAATACTACCAGAGATAGTCAGTGCTGCAATTGTTCGTGTTAGTCATTTTTTTAAGAAGATTTCTGCACCTGTTTTTTAAATAAAATTGACATGGATGATCTAGAGGCTGATATAGCTGAAACCTTGAGCCTTCTTGAGGCCATATTCCTTCCATCTTTCTTTGACATAATGGTACATTTGATGGTTCATCTTCCTGCCCAAGCAAGAATGGCTGGTCCAAGACATTTTCGTAGCATGTGGCCTGTTGAGAGGTAATTTCTTTGGCAGATTTGAACATAAGAAACAAACTGAATACATATTAAGTTTACACCATGATGAGGCTATTATATATGTGTATAGGTTTCTAATGCGACTTAAGGGTACTGTTCGTACAAAAAGCCATCCGGAGGGATCAATCATGGAGGGTTCTTTGTTTTATGACAGCCTTACACTTTGTGCGCGCTATTTACATGGGTCTAGTCAATTCTATCGACAAGTTACAGTTAATGAGGGGCTGATCACAGAAAATGCAAGTACAACTTTATTCCACAGCACTGGTCGGGGTTGGCTGGGAAGAACACGGTGACTTTAGACCACAAGACTTGGCTTCAAGCACATAGATATGTCCTATTCAACAATGCTAATATAGAACCTTATTTGGAGTAAGTTTGCTAATTCACATGAGATCACAATTTAATTCGTATAGATGGTAAACTTACAAATTGACATTTGCAGCAAGTATGCTCATTATCTAACCTCAATTGGAGTTCAAAATCAACGAGATATAAACCGCATGCAACATGAATCCTTCCATGAGTGGTTTAGGTCACATGTAAGTAAGAAAAAGAACTTGACATATGTTATTTTCTAGTTCACATATAACTTAGTAACAATCAAAGCATTTTGTTTAACCACAGGTGGAAGAAATGTCTGAGGAAGCACCAAATGAGATTAAAATTTTAGCTAAGATGCCAATGATGGCTGCACGAAAAAGTACAGTAGCTATAGAATAAATGGATTTGATTTCCACACATATTCCTATGATGTAGGTAGGTCTATTCAAAATAGTGGGGTTGCTCTAGTTGCAGAAACAACATGCTTTGAAAGTGGAAACAACAATAACTTTGTACTGGGAAAGAAAACTTATTATGGAGTTATAAAGGATATTGTTGAACCGAACTATGCACATGAAGGTAGTAATGTGGTTCTTTTCAAGTGTGATTGGGTTGACAACCGTGTGGAAGATAAATGGGTTCAGACCGATCAATTTGGGGTCACCAAAGATTAACTTTAAGCATTTATTTAATACCGTGAAAAAAATTTCAGATGAGCCTTTCATTCTAGCATCACAAGCAGTTCAAGTCTTCTATGTTCCTGATGGAATTGATACTTGAGTGGGTTCTTGTTTCTCAATCAAAACCAAGAGACTACTATGACATTGATAATTTAGAGATTGAGCATATTGAAAATGGCAATGGACTAGTTGTGCCATTGCCTGATTTAAATGCCGGTGTGACTGTGGATGTTGTTAATGGGATTATCCCTTCTGTTAGAACAGATATCGATGGTATACTTGTTGATCGAAAAAAGTCTAGGAAGCAAGCTAAGCAGTAAGTCTTGATTGCACAATGTGGCTTCCATGTTTTTGTTGTTCTTTACTTGCAAAATAGTTGCATTTATGCCTGCATAATAAAATTTGGCTAACTTATTTGTTCTTTTTCAGGAGAAAAAATGTCAAGCGCAAGAGGAAACAATAGGGAAGCCTTTATCAATCCGTATGAGCTGCAGAAAATGGCTCTATGTGCAAGGAACAAAAAGAAGTTAGATGAATTGAGAATACCACAATGTGCAAATGCCATACGACAGGAAATTCAACCTAGGAAAAGAAAGGTCAGCCTAATCTTCCTATGATGTGCAGAATCACATGCAATTCTTTGCAGATTTGTAGATGATTAATTCACAATCACATGCTGTTTTTTGAGAGAAAACTCAGCAGACCAACAGAAAGCAATAGCTAACAATCACAATTTGCGCCCAAGGCCTGAAAGAACAAGTCTTTGAGACTGCAATTGCAAATGAGGAGATTCCCCGACTGTGAAACTACTTGGAGACTTCTTAAGTGACAATGAAGGTGATGTCCGTAGCATGTATTATAACTTACCATAACTGTGATTTGTAGCAAATTCCTGATTACCTAACAGTTGCAGATATGCATAGTATTACAAAAAAGAAGAGGAGAGGAAGGAGACTTAGTAAAATGGAGGATATATTATTAAGGGAGGTTGGCAGCGTGCCCAAAATTAAAATAGAAGTAAATCCATTAGGGCAGGCTGTTGGAGAAAATTATAGGAAGCTTACTACTTGTATTGGAATTCAAGCACGGAAAATGCTGCCAGTTGGATACTCTGATTGGAGGCTTGTGAATGCTGACAAGAAGAGGGACCTTTGGAAGGACATAAAGGTACATGTCTATATAATGTCCAGATTAATTACGTTTACAGATTATGCTTTGTTTGTCTTGGTTGAAGTAGTATAAATGTCTGAAGATACAAAACATGTAGCACCAGCTAGCAATTGCCTTTCCCCGCCCCTTGTTTGCTTGTACCCAGCCGCCGAGCCAAAATTTTTGCATCTGAGTATGTAGTAGTGCATCCCTAACTGAACTCACTAGAAATGCTAGTTTGTACACAATCTGTAAACTAACTGAACTCACTGGCTTATTTTTCTTGACTTTCTAGGGCCGATTTGATATAGATGATAAAGCGGAGAACTGGTTTATGGCTAATGCTTTGGAATAAAGTGGAAGCAAAAGATAAGGCGAGAACTTAAGCGAAAATATTTTGATGAAACATTGATCGATGAGCAAGCGAAGAACATAGATGGTCATACAAGTAAATGATGATGACTGGGATGCTCTTATCAAGATTTGGAGGTCTCCCGAGTCTCAAGTAAGGATTTACTAATATCAATCTGTTTTTTTCGTTACTTGCCTATTGGACCTTTTTTTTTTCAACATACATACAGATGTAACACATGTTATCGTAGGCTCGGGCAACAAGAGGAAAAAACAATCGTGCAAAGCTTAAGTTTCTTCATACATCGAGGCGGTGTGAGCTATGCTGCTACTGCACATAAAATGGTACAGAAACTTATCATTGCCATCCGATCATTTCAATGGATAATTTTGGGGCCTTTTAACTTGTGCCAATTTATAACTTATAGGGTCAGCAACTTAGGCGCCCTCCTCGAAGAGATGAAGTATTTATAAAAACACACACAAGAAAAAATGGAGTGCCTTTAGGGCCAGCAGCAAAACACAATTGTAAGTTTTCTAGAAAGCATGGACACTAGTTTGCTGCAATATGATGTAATAGTAGAAGTAATATAATAACCTGTAGTAGGACAATTCAGATGAAAGCATGGACACACTAGTTTTCCTATACAGGTTTATTAAGTCAAGGATTTATAAATATACATATTTGTTCTTCCTAGGATGATCTGAAAGAAATTGTTCAAGTCTATCCAGAGTTAATGGATAGGACGATTCAGCAAGGTGATGCTTTTGCTACTGTTTGTGGAGAAAAGGAGCCAAGAGGGCGAGTCCGTTGTTTGGGTCTAGGACCAACTCCTCAAGACATTGGTACCCCAGGACTGAAGGCATACACATCGACAAGGCTTCAAATACAAGTTTTGGCACGTCAAAAGGCTGAAAGTGAAAATTTAGTGCTACAACAACGTATCTTGGAATTGGAAGAAAGGGAGGAGCAAAGGATGGCGCGAGAATTTCAAAATCTGGAAGGGAACTCACAACATGGTTCTAACTCAAGGCAGCACATGGTAAAGTACTTTGAAAAACCTTTTCACAGCATGGTTCTAGTTACATATTTAACCTTTTCACAGCATGGTTCTAGTTACATATCTAAATTTTTGTCATATACTAGTCTAAACTTTTAGTATCTAGCATGTTTTAATTGTCATATTGCATTCAACACTTGCTTTGTTGTGACTGTTCTTCCCGTGCTTGATGTAGAGCCCAAGAGATGAGGAAATTGGTGAGGCCAATCAGCATGTTCAGGGTGAAGAAGATGATGACTATGCAGAGAATGAAAACTATGACGATGAACCTGATGATGAGGATGATCAGCATGTTGCAGCCCATGCACCCTTGCCTGCTATGAATATTACAGCATCACCAAGGAATGAAGTCCAGCGCTTTTCACATGATACACTTGTAATCTTCTCAACTTCTTTCAGATATTTTACTTGTGATTTAATAGGTGCTCAGCATTGCATTTGTTCTTTCTCATAAGTGCATCATCTACTTCAGGTTGGCAAGGAGGTCATCTTATTTGCCATGTCCAAGAATGAGAAAGTGGCTAAGGCAACTGTTGTTTCTGTTAATCCAAACAATGAGCTTGGGGGCTGAGGCTCTTGGAAAGAAATTTTGTGAAGTTATTGTGAATGTTGTCCTAAAACGTGAAACACTTCGCCCACGCCCTTATGCTGAAATGAAGACCCTAGGCGTCTTTGTCATGGATGCCGGTTGCTTGGCAATTTAATCGAGTAATGTTGACTTAATTCTATTCTCTTTTTTGATATATTTGTGGTGAGTATCTATAGTCTCTAACTAATTGTATTTGTGACAGTTGAAGGAATACATGTCATCTCGGGTTGTTCTTGGATCTCGAGAGATCTTCTCAAGGTCTTTGCAGGATCGTCTCGGAGGCGTTAGGCGGTGCTAGCTTGTTGACAGGAAGTCATTGAAGTAGTTGGGAGCAAGTTAGAACATTGGGTTTGCTGGTAGCAACTTGTTGGTAGGAAGCCATTGAACTATCTTATGGTGAACTATACTTGCTAGCTTTTGGATCACTTTTGGATTGGATCACTTTTGGATGATGGCTTCTGCTTAACAGGAAACAATGTTTGGTTGTCATTTGCATTTTGTAATCAACTTTATGCTTCTGTGCTGGCTTAGTTGATGTTAACAAGGCTACTTGACATGATTATTCATGTACTCATTTGATACTTGATTTAAATGAATGAGAGGATGATTAATGTGCCTACTTGTGAATGTCATTTAATATTGTATTGGTGCTGAATGTTCTGTCTAATTTAAAATTTTAAATAGATTTGAATACATCTGCTGATTGTTTTGCCTATTTAATTGAGATCGATGGATAGTCAGTTGCTGAAAGTTGTTCATTGCAATGAACTGTCAGTTGCTAATCTGTATAACAGATTGTCAGTTGCTAAAAATAGGACCTACGAACTGTCCGTTGCTAAAAACAATGTCCGTTGCCATATCTTTTTTAACCACGGCTGTAATAGCTACTGCAGGGGGTCCGTTGCTAAAACGATTTAGCAACCCGACTATCCGTTCTTTGTCTGGGGCTTTTAGCAACTCCAAAGCGTTGCTACTTTAAGGTTGTGGTGTAGTGACCTCGCGGGGTAGACCAAAGCGCGCAGTGCGTATAGCACCTACGCAGATCCTCCGACACCAGAACCAGAACAAGGCGGAGAGGAGGATACCACCGTCGTGCCACCGCAGGGCAATGAGGAGCCGGCTACAGCCCAAGAGCCAGAACCAACAGCTGCAACGCCAGAGAATGAGCTGCAGCAAGTTCAAGCTCAACTACAAGCCTTGCAAGCAGAAAGGGAGAGAGTTGCAGCGGCCTTCGCCGCAAGGCAGAGGGCGGCACAAACTTCCCAAGCCATCGCAGAAGCAAGGCAACAAATGGCAATCCTGCAAGCAGAAATCCAAAGCATGCTCATGACGCAGACACAGGAAGGGACGCCCGCCTATGGGTCAGCTTTCGCAACCTTCGCCACTACCCAACCGCAGTCAGGTGCTCCCAGCCAGGGGCCAGCTCTCCCGCCCTTTGGCGCGGCCCAAACACGAACGGTGGACCAAAAATCCCCACTGTCAGAGGGATTACAAACAGCGGCATGGCCGATAGGCTACAAGCCAATTACGCTGCCAAAATTCAACGGCAAGACCGACCCCAGACAGTTCATCATGAGTTTTGAAGCAGCGGTAGCTTCCGCAGGGGGGAATGACGCAGTTCTCGTAAAATCCTTCGTCATCGCAGCTGAGGGGGATGCACTCGCTTGGTATTCTATGCTCAAGCCAAGCTCAATCTACTCATGGGAGAACCTGCGCGACAAAATTATGACCAACTTCAAAGGGTTCTCAAACGAGTCACTGACAGCATCAGACCTGTTTCACTGCAAGCAGCAAAAAGACGAGTCCCTAAGAGAATACTACCAACGCTTTGTCCAGTTGAAGGCAAAGGCTCCTAACGTACCAGAAGAGGTAGCAATAGAAGCAGCGGTCAAAGGACTGAAGATTGGTCCGTTTGAAGCACACCTAGCCAGAGAAAAGCCTGAAACTATGGAAGCTTTGTACTCCGAGTTTGAAAAGTACTGTAAGTCAGACAACGACCTCCGCAAGAGGGTCGAAGAGCAAAATCAATATAGGCAAGCCCAAAACACAAACAGGCAAACCTCCGGCTCAGGGAGGGGCCACAAACAACAGCAGCCCCAAAACAAACAAGTAATGGGGATCGATCAACCAAGCCAGCCAAATCAACAGTCAGGCACACCAGCAGTGCCCCAGTCTACCAAAAACCAGCCGAGGCAGAACACAGGAAGGAATTGGAACAACAATCCTGGCAACAACAGGAAGAAGCCATATTGTTTTTTCCACGGAGAAGACAAGGGGCATGTCACAAAAGATTGCCCAGAGGCAAAGGAAACTCAGGAGAGGATGAAGAGGAGGAAAGAAGCGGACGCATCGTCATACCAGCAGCCCAGGGAAGTCAACCACACCTCCGCGCCAAACTGGCAAAACCAATACTGCCCGATATACTCAGCCTTAAATAGCAACCAGATAACACTGCTAGCAGCGACATATTTCCCAAGCCACCTACCTGCATGGCGCCCGGCACCTTCGCACGCAGGCTCAACAGAAAATCCCAGCCAATACAGGCTAGAGCAAACACCAGCCTACAGCCACCCAAGGCCACCAAGCATAACCTATCTGGACAGCCGACCTCAAGGCAGGTCCTATGAGGCATTGCCACCACCTCCGCCACTACCACCCCAACAGCCACAAATGCAACCAACAGCCCAAGCAAAACAAGAGCCAAACCAGGAAAATCAACACAACCCTCACCACCCACTACCAACCATCGGCCTGATACTACCAATCAGCGGAGGCTCAGCAATGGAGTTCCAAACCAAAAAACAAAAGAAGGACCACCTCCGCCTCGTAAACAATGTAGCAGTACAAGGCCAAGTCAGAGCAACGGAATGGTCCAGGGTGCCAATAACCTTCACCGAGCAAGATCTGAAGTTGGAAAGTTACCCCCACACTGACACGTTGGTAATAACAAATAAACATCACAAAGATGGGAGATAAAAAAAGAATTCGGTGGATTCGGGGAAGCTCCGCCGATATAATCGCTTGCAAGCACCTTCGACAAAATGCAGTTCGGCAGAAACCAGCTGCAACCTTCAGAATCTCACCTCGTTGGATTTGGGGGAAGAAAGGTGGAGGCTTTGGGAAAAATCGCACTCCCGGTATCCTTCAGAGGCCACAGCAATGCTAGAACAGAATACATAACCTTCGACGTTGTCAATCTCAACTATCCTTATAACGCCATTCTAGGCAGAGGTTTCTCTAACAAGTTTGGTGCAGCAATCCACATGGGTTACCTCTGCATGAAACTACCAGCGTTGCATGGGGTAATCACAGTCTATGGAAGCCAGAAAGAAGCAAGAAACATAGAAAGAACGATACACAGTTCAAGCAGAAACGTTAATTCTGTAGCTGCAGAAGAATCAGGGAGGGGGGAACCTCCGGACATGCCCAAAGGGAAAACGAGCTTCAAAGCTGGAAGGAAAGATGAACAGACAACAAAGTCGTTGTGTTTGGAGCAGTCCAAACCAGACAGGAAGATAACAATAGCCTCAAACTTGACAAACCAAGAAGAGAAAGAGCTAATGGAAGCCTTAAAAGAAAACAAAGACGCCTTCGCATGGTCTGCGGAGGACCTCCGGGGAGTGTCTAGAGATGTCATACAGCACCACCTAGACGTTAACCCAGGCATCCGGCCAAAAAAGCAGAAACAAAGAAAAATGTCTGAAGATAGAATTATAGCAGCTAAGGCGGAGGTTCAAAGGCTCCTAGATGCGAAGGTGATTAGAGAGGTCAAGTACTCTGACTGGCTAGCGAATGTCGTGTTGGTACCTAAAAGCAATGGTAAAATGAGAATGTGCATAGATTTCACGGACCTAAACAAGGCTTGCAGAAAGGACGCATTCCAACTCCCAAGAATAGATACCTCCCTGGACAAGGCCGCAAATTGCAAAAGATTTTCCCTCCTGGATTGCTTCTCAGGATACCACCAAATTTGGCTCAATAAAGAAGACGAAGAAAAGACAAGTTTTACAACACCCTTCGGCACATACTGTTTCCTCAGAATGCCTGAAGGCTTGAAGAACGCAGGTTCAACCTTCGCGAGAATGACAAGCAAAGTCTTGGGAAACCAGTTCCAAAGGAATGTCATTGCATATATTGACGATATCATAGTCATGAGCAGGGAAAAAGAAGAGCACATCAAAGACTTGGCGAAAAACCTTCGCCAACCTCCTCCGCAGCCAAGCAGTCCGAAGTTAAACCCAGAAAAATGTGTCTTTGCAGTAAGCCAGGCCAAAATATTGGGATGCATAGTTGGGCCAGAAGGAATTGCAGCAAACCTAGAGAAAACAAGGGCAATACTGTCCATGACAGAACCAACATCCAAAAGAGAAGTGCAGAGACTTACCGGAAGAATTGCAGCATTGAACAGATTCATATCAAAATCAGCAGAAAGAAGCCTACCATTCTTCAAAGCCCTCAGAACATCAGACAAAGTTGAATGGGGACAGGAACAATCTGAAGCCTTCGACAATCTCAAAGAATATCTGGCAAACACTTTGAAAGTCACAGTACCAGAACAAGATGCCACACTACTCCTCTATGTGGCAGCATCAGACCACGCGGTCAGTGCAGTTTTAGTCCAAGAAAGAGAAAGCGGAGGCCAAAAGCAGCAGCACCCAGTATATTACGTTTCTGAAGCCCTTGCAGCAGCTAAACTGAACTATACTCAGGCAGAGAAACTGGCGTATGCCATCTTAACAAAGATCAAGGAAACTCAAGCACTATTTCCAAGCACATGAAATCATAGTACCTTCGTCGCAACCACTGGGAGAAATTCTTAACAACAAGGAAGCCTCCGGCAGAATAGGCAAATGGGCCACCGAGCTGTCACAATATTGCATAGCATATGTCCCTCGAACAGCCATCAAATCTCAAGCACTGGCAGATTTTGTGGCAGATTGGACACCTTCGCCGCGAAGGTCGCAGAAAATAACAGAGCAAAGTTGGGTCCTACTTACAGATGGGGCCTGGGGAATCAATGGCGCCGGGGCTGCTGCAGTGTTGACATCCCCATCAGGAACCAAAATAAAATATGCAGCCCGTTTGAACTTCAAGGCAATAACAACATAGCAGAGTATGAGGCACTCATTCTAGGCCTCAACAAAGCAAAGGCGTTGGGGATTCAGAGGCTTCTGGTCAAAACAGATTCAATGGTTGTGGCAGGCCAAGTGGAGAAAGAATACCAGGCCAGAGAACCAGAGTTAGCAAAGTACCTCGAGCAAGTACGAAGGCTAGAAAGAAAATTCCAAGGTTTCACCCTAAGACACATCCCAAGGGGGAAAATACGTAAGCGGATGAACTAGCGAAGGCGGCGGCAAATAACGGAAATTGCCTCGAAGGAACATTTTATGAACAAGCGACTAAACCTCGCAACCTCTCGCCGCGGAAAGAAACGTAAAGGCAGATTCTAGTAACATCAGAACAAGACTGGCGAGCCGAAATAATACAAATGCTCGAAGGTACATTCAACCCAGAAACAAAAGCAGATAAGGAGAGAATGAAATACAGGGCAAGGTCATATGTGCTGATAGACAAGAAGCTGTATAAGAAAGGAGTGGTTCAACCGCTGCTCAAGTGCATATCCAAAAGGGAAGGCAGCGAGTTGCTAAAAGAAATACATGCGGGAACCTGCGGGTCACACATAGGACCAAGAGCCCTATCATCGAAGGCCCTAAGACAGGGATTCTATTGGCCAAGTCATGCGAAGGATGCTGAAGAGCTAGTTAGAGCATGCGAAGCTTGCCAGTTGTATTCCAACAAACAACCTTCACCGTCGTCAGAACTCCAACCGATACCGCCAGTCTGGCCATTGCAAAGATGGGGCATGGATTTGGTAGGCCCATTGCCAGTAGCACAAGGAGGGTTCAAATTTGCGGTAGTAGCCGTGGAATACTTTACAAGATGGATAGAAGCAAAACCATTGGCATCAATAACATCAGAAGCGGTCAAAAAATTCTTCTGGCAAAATATAATATGCAGATTCGGAGTCCCAAAGATACTAACTGTCGACAACGGAAAACAGTTTGACTCAGACAAGTTCAAAGAATACTGCAAATCAATAGGCACAACACTAGCCTTTGCATCGGTGTACTACCCGAATCAAATGGGGCGGTCGAAAAGCAAACAGAGAAAATCTTCTCGGCAATCTCCAAAACATTATTTAACCTACGCAAAAGGAAAATGGGCGTAAGAGCTACCAAGGGTAGTCTGGTCACACAACACTACAGCCTCCAGAGCTACAGGATACACCCCTTTCAAACTCATGTACGGAGAAGAAGCAATGACGCCAGAAGAGCTAAAACACGAGAGCCTCCGCGTGACTAGCGGTAACATAGTGGAAGAAGAATACTCGAAGGAAGGAATAGAGCAGGAAAGGCTGCAGGCCCTTGACAACATCATAAAATATCAAGACCAAACCAAGGCTTGGAGAGACAGGAATGTAACAAGAAGACTGATCGTAGACGGAGACCTAGTTCTACGGAGGAAGCCAAACGCAAATATGGCGGGCAAGCTGCAACCAAAATGGGAGGGACCCTTCATAGCTAAACAGACGTCAAACAAAGAAGCATTCAAGTTAGAAGACAGTGAAGGTCACACCTCCACTCACACCTAGAACACCGCAAACCTCAGAAAGTATTACATCTAATGTAAGAGGACCTGCGCGGAAATATAAGCAAAGGCACCCTCAGCACATAAGCATTTTTCGTCTGTAATTTTCCTTTCTCGCCACTTGGCAACAGGCCTGCACTCTTTTCCTCACATGGGGGCTCCCTTGCGGAGGTGAGGTTTTTAACGAGGCAGAGTCTATGTAAACAACCTCTGAAAATATAAAGAGGCTCCCCCAAAGAAAAAAAAAGAAAAAAAGGGGAAAAAGCACATCACGAGCAAAAAGGTCGAAAAGCTGCCAGCAACGAGGCAGCCAACATTCGACGAAACGACATAGCGAAAAAGAGGACCTACTAGGCAGAGCCGGCACGGCCAGGCACGCCCAACCGGACCTCCACGGCAGACAACCGCCTGGTAAAGCTGGAGATAACCTCCGCTCAAAAATCAAACCTGGAAAAAGACCCAACCAGTGGTATGGGCACCAGGCAATCAAAGGAGATAACCTCCGCTCAAAAATCAAACCTGGAAAAAGACCCAACCAGTGGTATGGGCACCAGGCAATCAAAGGAGACAACCTCCGTTCAAAAATAAAACCTGGAAAGAGACCCTACCAATGGCATGGGCACCAGGCAACCAAAAAAGGCAAACTCCGCTACAAAATAACTATGGGCAAAGGCACAGCAAAACGCACGAATAACAGAAGAGCACGGGAGAATAACCTCCGCCGTAACGTAAACCAGTCTGTAAACAGGCACGTGACCAAAGTAAATGCCATGTGGCCAGAACAAAAGCTGACAGCAACCACCTCAACCACCGAAAACTTAATGACATTTATAAGCCAAGGCCATATATAAACCACAGATCAACAACCACCCCCCCCGACCACTCGGAAGAAAACAGGAGGGAAAGGAGAGGATGGAAGCAGGCGTTTCCCCCATGTACAAATACAAAGAGAAACTACGCAAAAGCTTGTAACCAGCATGGCGCAACACACCAGGGTAGAACTAGGACCAACGGAAGAAGGGGGAAACCACGCAAAAGCTTGTAACATCCCCCTGAAACCGGAGGTTCTACTTCAACAACTCCCAGGCAAACAACACCACCGCCAGCCGGAAGATACCACGCAAAAGTTTGTAAAGATCAAAGGGCAGAGCCCAAGACTAAAGGAAGAACCTGCGCCAACTAAACATACCGCAGACCAAGCATGCGATGCTATGCGAAGGTCCCAAGGTGAAAGAAAACATGCAAAAGCGCAAGCACAGCTCCCACACCTGCGTCAAGCGGAACAACAGGGCCAAGCATGAGTTCAACAGCTACAACTTGGTCATAAACGACCACCGAACCGGCAGGATATGGCTGACCAGAGAACATACATGGTGCAAGTAAATGTAACAGCGAAGGCAGAAACGCCTGGAATAAAGAAACGAGAAAACAATAGCCTACGCTAAATGACTGTAGACTCCTCAATATAACAACGATTTACAAAACCTACAAGCGTGCAGCATCCGTTACATATACCGTAAACATAAACTTACAACAACGCGCACGCGAAGGTGCGAGAAACATAATACAACATTACAACATAGCTCAACTCGAAGCAAACTAAGGCGGGGTACTAGGCCCCCGCCACGCCAAAGAGCGGACGAAATCGCTGTGGGGGGCTTCAAGCTCTTCAACGACAAACTTAAACATTTCATTTATATTGTTGTCAGGCCAGCAGTCGAGCATCCGCCAGCTAACATAAACTCCATCCCTCATCATTGTCAATGGGGGTACATCAAGCACTTGCGCAGGTCCCAACAAGGCCACCTGCGCAAGGCAATTTGAAATCAAAAACAAACGACTAAGCAAAAGCTACCCCTCAGAGGTCATGTCTACAAACCAAACTATGCATCAATTCTAAGTTAGAAGCTACTCGAGCCCGAGCCTAAGCATCCACCTCCGCGTCTTCACCGGCTTTCTCAGTCCCGCGCTTGGAAGACTCTGGGTGCGATGCTTTCAAAGCCTCCGCCTTCTTGGCCGCCCTCTGCGCCTCAGCCTGCCACAGCAACGTAGCGGAGGTTATTAAAAACTAAAAAGAACAAACTGCCCGATCAAAATAAAACAAACCACCATTACCTCCGCGTTGCGTTCCTCGGCCAACGTGCGTGCATAAGTGCGGCCAAAACGGCTCCAGCAGTAGCGCATGAAATCACGCACAACACGCATGGGCATGCGGAGAGTAGACCAAGCAACCTCCTTAGGGTCCGTATATGCAGCCTTCCCCTTCAGAAGCTGGAGGTGCTCACACCCTACCTCCGTCAAGGCATTAACCAAATTCTTGGCACAAGAAACGGCCGCAAAATCAGCAATGCCGTCAACAAACTGAGGAAAGTGTGAGAGGCGGGAATGCATCCAGTCCAGCACAGCGGAGGTAGAAGGATCTTCCGGAAGAGGGGGAGCAACACCACCATAACGGCGGATAGCGTTAGAATAGGCGCTGGCCACAGTGACGGCAGCCTCCTTCGCCTCATCCAACTGTTTTTGGAGCTCCTCCACTTGCTTCCTCAGCGTCGCGGCAGCCTGCTTCTCACTCTCCACCTCCGTGCGGAGGTTGGCATTAACATCATTGGCTTTCTTCAGCCTTTCCTCCAAAAGCAGGGAGGCGGGCCGGGCATCCTCAAGATTCTTCTCTGACGACTTCAATTTGAGGTCGAGGTCCTCAGCAGCTTTCTTGAACGGGCGTAGCTCCTTTAAGTCGGAAGCTAAGGCTTGCTTCTCGGCCCCCAAAGTCTCAACCTCCTCCTTGAGAGCGCTCAGGGCCTCATCACGCCTCAGCACTTCATGAGAACAGTGAGCTTCCATAGCCTCCGCAATATGATGGCTCTGTAAAAAAAAAGAGTTTAACACATCAAAAGAGTTAAACACACAAAGCTAACACCAAACTGCAAGCGAAGGCAAACACAAACCACGCTCTGTTGTTCAAGGTTCAGGTGCAGAAGATTGAAATAGTCCAGCCCCTGTAAATACCTGCGAGTCTCCCCTGTGGGCAAACAAAAAAACCTCAGGATATGAGCTAAAATGTTTGACACCAATAATCAAAGACGAAGAAAAAAAAAGAACCTCCAAGCTGCTTGTGCAGGCTATGGAGGGCAGAACTCCACCCACTTAAGGTTTCCATGGAGTCACCTGCGTAAGAAAAACACCAAACAGATCAAAATACGGTCACAAGCGAAAACGGCAAAGAATGAAAAGTAAAATGCGCCAAACCTTCGCCCGCACCACGGAAACCTCCAAACGAAGGTCCGGTGAATGGAGAAGGCCCACGGGGAGCTTGGTCAAAGTCGATGCGAGCCATGTCAATCCCGGGAGCAGCCTCACCATCTCGAGCAAGTACTTGAGCAAGGCCCACTGAGGGACGTTAGAAGCAGCACAAGCCTAGCAAAAGGACAAGAGCGGCGGGCACTTACAGAGAGCATCAGCTCCAGCCTCCGCAGCGCCGGAAGCCTCCGAAGCAGGTTGACCAACAGGATCAACGTGAACTTCCGGAGCCGGCACTGCAACCTCTGGAACTGGAAGACCAGAGGGAGGCTCGCCTGAACCAGGAGCCTCCGCAAGAGGCGGTGTGGGTTGGCGGCAGAGAACCTCCGCCCCTCCTCCGGTGCCAACGACGGCATGAACCGAAGCCTCCGAATCATCGGAGCAGGCGCCAAAAACACTAGCAAAGGGGGGAATGGAGGCTGATGCCCCAGTAGCCTCAACAGGTGCCCTCTTGGCGGGGGCATGCTCCACCGCAGGCAAGTTAGCCCGCACCATGGCCTCCGCTCCAACGTCCCGACCTCCGCGGGCCAGGGAAGTAGCGGCAGACGCAGAAGAGCTACCGGAGGCAGCATCACCAGCAGACACGTCTGCGGGCTCGGAAACCTCCACGCTGCGGACAGAAGAGCGTGTCCTCTTCCCACGACCCGCACCGGCCCCAGAAGAAGCTCCACGGCGCTTACGACCCGCAGGCTTGGGGACGTCACCCGATCCCACCTCCGCAGCCGCAGCAGTAGCAGCAGCAGCTTCCTTCTCGCGAATAGAAGCAACCAACTTCCCAGGCACAGGGTGATCGCCATACGTGACGCCCATCTCCTCAAAGACACGGTTCAGATGAGGCATGTTGCCAGCCTCCGCACGACGAGCAAGATACTCCTTATCCGAAATCTCCCCAAGAATTTCTTGGGCCTTCGCTTCAACCTCACGAACGAAGGCCTCGTCCGTTTTATCCTCCGGACGAACCACTCCAAAGCGAGGAAAAGGCACACCACCAGCATCACCAAAAACAGGAAGCTGCACGTTCTCCAAACGAAACGAGAGCCTGTTCTTCGCCAGCGGCCAGCAGTCGGCAGCGACCATCTCCTCCACCAAATCACGACCTCCGGAGTAACGGCAGGCCAGAGTGAAGGCCCGGTTGCACGCAGTCCGAGCAGCAGTTGGCTTAGTAGGGGGCGCGATGGAGTAGCGCGGCTCCAGCTGAGTCATCACAGAAGCGAAGGGATAGCGGGTCACCTTCTTGCCGTCAGCCTCCTCACTGGTATAGCCGGGGGTCCTCACGTAGAACCAATGCAAGGTCCAATCCTTGTCCCATTTGTTTTTCTGGCAGTATGAAAGCTCCAGCCTCGGTTCGGCCTGCTTTCGCTTAGGGAAGAATGAACAGCTACCGTATTGGCAAACAGCGCCGTCCAACTTCTTGTGTTGCTTCTGCAGCTCGTAGTATTGGCAAAAGCTGTCAATGTCCGGCGGAGCCCCGTAAGACTCACAAGCCCATGCAAACTTGCTAAGGGCAGCAATTCCATTGGGGGTGAGCTGATGTATCTGTACATTAAACTCGTCTAGAACATCCCTCAAAAATCTGCGAGGAACGAAGCGAAGGCTGCAAGTGAAGAAGTCACGGAACACCACCGCGTAATCCTTACCGGGCGGCTCAGGGACGACCTCCCGTCCAGGGAGCACCGCCTTGTCCTTCTCGAACCAGCCTTCGGTCACCATGTGGTCCAGCATCATCTTGTTGACGACGCTACGACCAATCTGGTAAGTGATGTTCTCATTCTTGCCAGCCATCTCCAGAGAGGGACTCGGAGGTACCAAATCAGCAAGCGAAGCCTCGACGTCAGAAAGAGTTTCTTCAAAGTCCTGGGCCTTCGCACTGTCTACCATGCAATCTTCAAAGCAGCGAGACCACCCACTGGCTCTAATGCAAAGCAAGCGAGAGTAAGGACCCGAGAATGAGGCCCTAAGCGGAGGCGGAGGAAGCTCGGAAGCCACAGCTGTAGTGGAAGCGAAGGCAGGCAAGCCTGTAGTACGGCATGTATGGCCCGCGCCCCCTTTATATAGGCGCTGGGGGGGGCCTCCGACGGGTGGAAGACAAACCGTCAAATCAAGTCACGTCGCACGATGCACCAACCAATAGGTGACACGTGGGCGGCGCGCGGAATACCAAAGGGGGGAAGGGGGACCTCCGCCGCAGGAGCTAGAGGCTGAAGAGAACGTTGGCCCACCTGCGCTAGCCCAAGTGCTCTAGGGGGAAATGTTGGGGGAAAATTCCTGCCCAAACCTCCGCTCCGAGGCGTAGGTCCCCTAAAAAAATTCACCTGACCTCTCATATATCATTTCTAGTTTCGTTTGTTTCTTTCGGGAAAGAGGAACCTCCTCCTACCGGCACGACCGGGAGGTGAAGGTCGTCGATGGGGGGCCTGGCGGCTACAAAGCCCCGAGGATGGCCGAAGGACCGAACCTCCGCCAAGAATGGTCGGAGGTCCGGACCTCCGACGGAGAGAAACCGGAAGGCGAAGGTCGCCAAGGAAAGGTGTCCGGCGACCCCAAGAGCGGGACGCGGCCGGAGGTCCGAACCTCCGGCCAAGCCTACGGCCCATCAAGCGGGTGAGGGTGAAGGCGCGGATGCGGCCCGGCCCATGGCAAGGCAAGGGAAGATGTCCATACTGCCCCTGGGAAGAAAAATAGCGGTTAGAGCTAGGTCCGAACTGCCCCTAGGGTTTGATGGGCAGGTGTGTAATAATCTAGAGATGAACCGTCTAGGAGACACCTATAAAGACGGGGACTCAGGACTGTTGTAGAGGTTGTTGAAAATTTAATGAGAACATTTACTGCTCGGATACAGTTCCCGAGAGTCATTGTCTGATCCGGTGAGGGGAGCAAGGCACTTGTGGGACCCGGACTTGGGCGGAGGTCGAGACCTCCGGCCAAGCAAGGAACCTTCGCTCGTGCTCCAATCCCCACATTCTTTTAGCGTAGCTTTTCCCACAACAACTATTAGAAATGAATTCTTGAGTGCAATTCAGAGTTTCTATGATCTACGGACAAACCACCTTGGCCTACTGAATACGGCAAGCATTGTGCTTCTACCCAAGAAAGAAGGGGCTGAACAGATCTCGGACTTCAGACCAATCAGCCTAGTCCATGCATTTGCGAAAATTATCACCAAGATGCTCGCTTTGCGATTGCAGCCCCACATGAATCAACTTGTCTCCTACAACCAGAGTGCCTTCATCAAGAAACGTGCAATTCATGACAATTTCCTCTATGTGAGGAATCTGGCAAGATTGTTCCATCGTACTCGCACGCCATCTCTTTTGTTCAAGCTTGATATTGCCAAGGCTTTCGACTCCGTGAGATGGGATTACCTCCTTGATCTCCTCCAGCGGCGTGGTTTTCCTTCACGCTGGAGAAATTGGCTGACCTCACTTTGGGCCACCTCCACTTCTCAGGTGCTGCTTAATGGCGTTCCAGGGTCATTAATCCAACATGGGAAAGGACTAAGGCAGGGCGATCCCCTATCTCCACTGCTTTTCATCATGGCAATTGATCCCCTAGTCAAGCTGCTGGACTGGGCAACCCAAAATGGCTGGCTAACGCCACTTCGAAAGCGACAAGCACGCATGAGAGTATCTCTATATGCGGATGACGCTGTAGTTTTCCTATCTCCGGCACAGGAGGATGTTTCGACTCTTCGAGAAATTCTTCATCGATTTGGTTCAGTCACCTGCTTGGTCATGAACTTAGAGCAGAGTGCAGTTGCAGCCATTAGGTGCACGGGCATTAACCTACAGGAGGTATTGGCAGACTTCCCAGCAACCCGTGCAACCTTCCCCTTCAAATATCTTGGCTTGCCTCTCACCTTACATCACCTGAGGAAAATTGACTGTCAGCCACTCATTGATAAGGCAGCTTCCAGCCTAGCGCATTGGCAGGGGAGGTTGCTCACCCAAGCTGGCCGGAATACGCTTGTTAAGTCCGTTCTCTCATCCCAGCCAATTTATTTCCTTACCTCGCTCAAGCCTCCAAAGGGCATCATCGCCGAGCTGGACTCTCAAAGAAGGCGTTTTCTTTGGACGGGAGGCACACGCATCACTGGAGGCAAATGCAAAGTTGCTTGGAAGCGAGCCCTTCGCCCCACAAATCTTGGTGGGCTAGGAATTCTCGACCTTCAACGTTTCTCTAGAGCACTTAGAATTAGATGGCTGTGGCAACATTGGACATCTGACAACAAGCCTTGGTCTGGAATGGAGGTACCATGTACCAAGTCAGATCACCGCCTCTTCAATGCTGCAACAAAGATCACCATTGGCAATGGTGCAAAAGCATCATTTTGGCACTCAGCCTGGTGGAATGGAGAATGCCCAAAGGATGTGGCACCACTGATTTTCGAGATCAGCAAGAGGAAGAATAGAACTGTACAGCAGGCTCTAACTGAAAACAATTGGGTTCGGGACATTAATCTCTTGAGGCATCATAGTGTGCAACCCTTCGAACAGTTTTTTCGCCTTTGGCATGGCCTACAGGAGGTAGAACTGATACCGGAAATTCAAGACCAAATTACATGGAAGCTTACTGTGTCTGGGGAGTACACAGCTCGCTCCGCATATCTAGCACAATTTATAGGTGCAATTAACACAGATTTCGATAAGTTAATTTGGAAAATTTGGGCACCTCCAACATGCAAATTCTTTGCATGGCTTGCGATACAAAATCGACTTTGGACAGCTGATCGGTACGGTTGGCAGCTCGTGATTGGCCAAACCAAAAATATTGTCCCCTCTGCAGAACGACGAATGAATCGGCCATTCACCTCTTCGCCCATTGTAGATTTTCAAGACGGATATGGGAAGCGATACGCTTATGGACCAATGGAAATTTTCCTAGCCACGAAGATTGGGACAACATGGATTCCATGGAGCAGTGGTCACGTACGGTGGGGACGCCCGCAGGTGTTCCAAGTAAACCAGTAAGATCGCTATTGCTTCTAGTCACTTGGGAACTTTGGAGAGAGCGGAATGCACAAATTTTTGAGCACAAACACCAATCACCGGCGGTGCTGATTGCAAAGATCAAGGAAGAGGCTAGACTATGGTATTTTTTGCCTTTGGCTTAGGCTATTTTCGTTGAGGGCCTAAATGTCTTATTTAGGCTGTTTGTTTTGCTTCATTCTCTAAATTTGTACTGTTAATTTTTCTCCACTATCAATATATTTGCCTAGCATAATACTGCCAGCAGTTTTCGAAAAAAATGATGCGTATAGTTTCATGGATATTAAAGGTTGTTATTAGGTAGAAGTTTTTGCTAACTCGGCAGAGTTTAAGAAGACAGAGAGAGAGAGAGAGAGAGAGAGAGCTTTGGCATGATATCAATGACTATAAAATCATGTACATGCTTTGAATCAATTGTCATAAATACAATGTGTAACAATCAAATGATTTGATATTCCTCCACGATGATATACTATGCACTGGCTAATCTATATCATAGATATATTTATATGACATAGCACCTTCAGGTCGATGTTTGATGTACGTAGCTAACACTTCGTCAGTCATTGGTTGGGGAAGCTATTGATGCAAGGGTCTTAGATGAATAGCTAGCTGAGCTATTAGCTGCTCGGTTTGTTGGATGGGACGCAGTAGTTCTTACTAAAGAGAATACAATTGTGAAATTATAAAGGCAACAAAAAGGATAAGAAAAGTTACAAATACTTTCTATCCATATTGAAGAAGATTAAAGCCAAGAATTGTTTGATTTATGTATATAACCACAATCGGAACGTATGACAGAAGCGCAGCAATCCCTATCGCTGTGACTAGGATGTTGTTCATCGGGCTTTAACCGTGCAAAGCAGATGTGTCAGCTCACTAACCGGCTGAAATTGGCTCATGCATCCATGCTTTTAATCAAGCTTCATTGCAGTAATGTGAACCTTATTACTCGATCGTGGAGCTCCGATCCATGTTCCATAAGTCATAACAAGGGGCAGACACCTGATGCTGCTGCACACCAAGATGTGCGGCTGGTCCGCACCATGGCCCAAGGCTTGGCAGCTGCTGTTGGCCGAGGCACTGCATCTGGCCAAGTGGATAGCGTGTGTGAACAGCCAGTAGATTTGCGGCTGGAATTTACCCCGGTGGGCATTGCCCGTGCTAGCTCAGGAGGTCTAGTGTTTTGGCCCCATCTACAATTTTCTTCCCTTATACCTCCTATGCCTATCAATCTTGAGGAAACCCTTTTCCTATTCATGGATAATACCTGCGAGACCTTTCACCTCTTGCTATGTTATTGTAGTAGCTGATTATATATCATGCCTTGCACGTCCAAATGTTGTGCACCAGCCTCCTATATATCATGGTCCAGAGGCAAGATAATATATACTACAATGTTAGATCAAGGTAGGAGTTCGCAGGAAAAATATAAAATATCCTTCGATTTTAAAACAGGTTAAAACAATTCAGTAAATAATATAGTCACATGGCGACTCAGTTAGCGGCATCTTTGGCCGCGAATACATATATGCTAAGGTTTATTTTGTCTTTGTTCACATTAAAAAAATATTACACCACACAAGTTAGCACATACAAATATCTGTCGATCTGCAACAACAAAATACGATAGTGTAAGTACCGATGCATATTGTATTGTGTCCCATCTCATAAATAATCACTTTTAAGCACTCATCAGTATTCAGCATGCATGGCGATCATGTGTCTTTAACAGCTGAAACAGCAGAACATATCTGACCCTTTTTTAATTAAAGGTGAGGTGAGGCAGATTGTATGTGCATACTCCTCGACGAGGCGATAGTGGATTTTATTCTACCACCATACTGTCAGGGATTTTATTCAGCTGTGCAAGGCTGTGGCTGTGCGCAGATTGCTTGACTAGGGCGCTGATGTACCCTTGCATCTTATCGAAAAGCCACTTTGCTAGTTCGGCGGTATTGCTCAATCGTTGACTTCCATGCCACGCAAGTTTATGCGCAAGCCGCCTCGTTGGCTGACACACAGCTGGTTTGCCAAGGGGCCCAACACACGAACGGAAAAGTGCTGGCTCTGTTGAGACCCGTACCAATCAGCATTTGCGGTGCTAGCTCTGGAGGACAGCTTCGTTTACTTCATCTAGTAGCACCTTCCCTCCTGCCTCCGATGCCTATCTAACCGCACCAAACCAGCTTTTCCAGCTAGTTGCATATACCCGCTATTTTTTCACCTTATTATGCTAAGTAATTGATGTATGTAATACCATGTCTTGCACGTCCTATATGGCTATATATAAGCGTTATGCACGGACAAGCAGATAGTAGTTGGAGGTCAGCAGGAAATTTTAATATCTGGGGGCGATCATAAATCTAATTAGTTTGCTGAGGTTTGGTTACCCCACCACTTACTCCTAGGCTTTTGGTAAACTCCTAGGCTTTTGATAGGAGTCCAAGGATCTTTGATTCATAAATCTAATTTCAAAACAAGAGGTCTTTTGTTAGGATGGTCCAGCTACGTATATGATTGTTTGTAACCATCTCGGTTAAGAAAAAATGATCGCCTTGGTTAATTGCAGGTATTAACCGAGGTGGTTGTAATTTATGCCCGCCTCCGAGGCCTATTTCGAAGTGCCTCGCAAAAGATTTTATGTAGTAGTGTGTGTTAACTTGATCTCCTTTGACGCTTGTTTGAGTGTATTTTATATATGTTTGCTTAAACTCTTCTTCTTAATACAAACATTCGTAAATCTTTTGTATTTGAGAAAAAGCAAACATATAAAACAATTAAGCAATTAAAAAAGTCAGCGGAAAAACTTGCTATCGCCGTAATTAAGTAACTGTGAAATACAAAGAAAACTCGGACTTCTCCAGCCTTGCCTCACATGCCAACTGAAATTAGTAGCAGCATCTTGGACCTTGTTTATATAGTATACAGTATATGGAAGTTTGTGTATTAATGACCCTGTAATTCTGGTTTGAGCTGTTGCAAAGGGTTGTCTAACAAAACGTTGATCCTGAGCTAGTTGAATTGTCCTTCAATAATGGTCACTACACCACATATAACTTCTGTTGCTAAAAATTGATAATTACCGTTGAGTGTTGAGTCGCTAAAGCTTTTTTCCTCGAACCCTCAGTCACTAATAACGAATACTGCGATGGATGGTCTGTCGGTATAAATATTATGCTTTGGTGTTGAATCGTTAGTCGCTACGTAGCATTAATTGAGTCGAACTGTCCGTTGCTAAATGCCACTGCTAGTGGCACGATGTTTTCAGACCGCTCCAGCAAAATTTTAGCCCAAAACTCAAATCTACCCTAATAAGTCATCACGCAACCCCACCTCACTCTCACTCCCACACCCCACCGCTGCCGCCGCCTGCCCATTCGCCGGACCCTAACGCCTGCCAAATTTTTCTTTGCCACCCGCCGCCTGGCTGCCACCACCTCGGCATCCTGGTGCTTCGACTGGACTGCTGGTCGGCCCTGGAAGACAGAGGCGATGCCGTCACATCATGGCTGCCCCTGCCAATGCAATGATAGTGTGTGACTTGGATGAAACAATTTAACTTTATAGGCTGTTAATTCATCAACCCAGGCATTATTATAGCCTGCAATCCGGACCGTGCATCATGGACTAGTAGGAAGGAGAAGATGTGTGCGGGTTGGTGTAGGATAGCGTCACGGCACTGTCCTGCTAGCTGCAAGGCGTAGAGGAAGCAGGACGTGAGAGTGCATGCTCGTCACAAGGACGTCAATACACTTTCCACACATCCAAAAACTGGCTAGAAAAAGAAACACTACATTCAGTTAGAACCAAACAAACAAGCGCATTTATTATTACTTGTCCTAGGTCATCAGCACTTCAGCAGTTGTGTCGTCAAGCAACGATTTGCAGCATATGCGTCTGCCCCAATGCCTCATGTGTTCTGACTTCTACACGATGAAAAAGTTATTCCTGAGTTTGAGTGGAGGGTTGTTGGAGAACAAGCAGCTAGGAATGCATAATGAAGTCGAAACCTGATTCATGCTCCACCCATTGCCTGCCTACGCAGCCGACAAGGCTGGAGACCAGTTGTGGAACAGATTTAGCCACATTCCCAAGTTAATTACAGATTGTTTGATCCATTTCTAATACATGCTCTTTGCACCTGGCTCGTAAACCAGCTAACCCAATACCATGTAAACCAGCGACTGCTCTGGTTTTGGATGGTTGGCATGTGGTTAGTTGGTTTCCATGGATAATGAGCCAATTAGTCATCTTAGGGCCTTGTTTGGCTGCACCTAAATACACTTCGATCCCTACGGTTTTGAGGGAATTGAAGTGTATTTTAGTTCAAAATACACCTTAATCCTCTTAAAACAGTAGGGATTGGAGTGTATTTAGATGCAGCCAAACAAGGCCTAGATTGGTTTCTACCTTTGACAGAAGCTTGCCCGCCTCTCCACCATATGCATCAGCTCTGCAGTGCAAGTTCCCCCTTGCGAGTGCCTCGTCCTTAGGACGAGGTCTCCACTCTCTCTGGATCCCATATGGGCTTCAGGGCACACGTGTACCCAGCTGTTGTGAGTTCCTATGGGCAGCGCTCACGGAACTCTGCATCTTAACTGCACCGTGTTTAGCTTCTTCCCCACTGCCTCTCATGCCTACGAAACTGCATAAACCGTGACCAATGAACTCATTATCTGCTATCTCTTTTATGTCAAGTTCATGCACTTTGGTACCAAGCCTTGACTATATATTGCCATTGATGCACGAGCCTCCTATGACCTCGATGTGGCAATATAATACACCATGGTACAGTAGAACTGACCACTTTGTACTGTGTACACAGTCGTTCGTGAAGTATCATGGGCACTAAATGGTTGTTAGTTTTTGCTAACTTGGCATACAATTAGAGGAGGGGGGGGATCGCAGAGGGAGAGAGAGAGAGAGAGAGAGAGAGAGAGGAAACAAGTGTCATCATGGAGCTACAACTTTGGCTCGATATCAATGACTATAAAACCATGTTACATGCTTTGAATCTATTTTCATAAATACAATGTGCAACAACTAAATGATTTCATATATCCCCCTTGATGATACTATATATGCACTGGACAATCTATGTCATAGTTATATTTATATGATGTAGCACCTTTCCAGTTAGTGGCATGACACAATGCACTAGTATTAGGGTATTTAATTTATTGAGACCCTAAAAATTATTGTAACTAAAGATTACATTACTTTTTTTAGAAAAAAATAGCAAGATATGCTGAATTAATTTATTAGAAAGAGCAAAGAGTCCCCAAACAAAACATTGCACACACAAGGAAGAGATCAAATAGCTACTGCTATCGGGGACCACATGCACCGAGCAACCCTTGTGTACAGCTGCAAGAAATAAACTCCTTGTAAACCACAGCTGCCTGAAAATCAAACCTACAGGACATCACACCGTTAAGTTGGCACATCATGTCAGCTTTTATTGTTACAACACATCTTCCTTGTGCTGTATGTTAGAAGGTTCATAAGTTGCATTCTTTCCAAATGTTCCACCATGGATCAATCAAATCCTTACCACTCCTACTGGATCATTTTCCTTGCCTTCCTCCTACATTTGTAGATGGACCTGAACTGGCCATGCCTTAGAAGATTTGAAGGCCAAACCATGATGATAGGATGGTTGCCTTGACCTTTTGCTAAAGAGCAATCTTTGCAAAGAGTTTAGGGGTTCCTAGTTGTGATGCGCAGAGCTTCAAAATCATGTCTGCTTCTAGATTGAATAGAGAATTTGTACTATTGATCACAGAAAATCCACTAGTACTGATGCATCTATAATGTCAATTTAAGCCAATGGACCACAGTTTTATTTCAAAGGGTGCCTATTCTTTATGAACCGCCAGCAGAAAAAGTCATTAGCGCCCACACAAAGTTTTTTTTGATACATGGAAGTGTCATGTTGGGATATCTTAACAAGCAAAACAACAGAACACTACATATTTAACATGGAAAACCAGATAACAACAATAGTGTAGAGAACATCCCACCCATGAATCACCATGGCATCCATATATATCTGATGCCACGTAGACATATAGGGTCGTCTGTGCAAGAGAGACGTGGTCAGGGTACTACTCTAAAAAATTGCCAACAATTTGATACACAAGGCCTCGATATATGTTATCCCAATTCATATAGACCCTGTTGTAACCAAATGCAAATCATATTTATAAAATCAATTGCAAGGCACCAACTTTGTGTTCATGTATTACAAAACTTCTTTTTAACATTTGAGCTGCCAATAAGTCATGATATTAATTAATTAATGACTGTTTTTAGTTTGCAAACACTTGTTTTTGACAAGATTGGAGTCGCTTCTGAAACTTTAATTTGCTAACTAAATTTAAAGTGTTTAAGTCAGAAACTTAAACCGATGGTCATTTAGTTTTGATACTGTAGCCCAACTGATAATTTGCTACGGATTGATATTCCAATATAATTTAATAGTATATGTTTAATTTAATAGTATATGTTTCATAACCACAACCGTGAAAATAAGGCCGCTGTGCTCCATCCCCTGCTTTGGAGTTAATGATCGAGCAGATGAACAAGGAATCCTAGCTTGAGCTTGTATAGTGATCCGTCAGTATTTGAGGTCAAAGAAGCTATGGATGCAAAGGGTCCCAGGTGACTAGCTAGCTGAGCCTATTATCTGCTCCGTATGTTCGATGGGAGGCAGAAGGTCTTACTAAAGGGAATGCAATTAAGAAATGAACAAGGCAACAAAAAGAATAGGATAATTTACAGACTTTCCAACCATATCGAAGATGATTAGAGCTGATAATTGTTTCCTTTATGTATATACCAACAGTCGTAACAATTGATGACAGAGAATTGCAGCAGTCCCTTGTCGCTGTGAGTAGGCAGTTTCTCATTGGGTTTTAACTGTGCAAGGCTGTGGCTGCTCGCTGACAGCCAGAAACTGTGGTTCGTGTTGACAACCAAATTTGTACACTTGTTTAAAGTTTGAGCTTAATAGCATGTATTTGCAATTTATATAGCTGGATGAGTTAAGTTTGATTTAATTCGGTTTAGTTATCAAATTTGGTTGTGTTCGGTAACATTTGGAAAATAATTAATCGGCTAGCCGGTATATATTGCTAATGGCTGATTTAGTTTAATTAAAAATTAATGAACACATGTTTTTGGTATACTCGCATGTTTAGTTAGGAGATGAAGCCGATTATATACTAATGAAGGAGGAATTCATGCATGGTAGACTTTTGGCCGAATAGTAATAAACTATTTGATTTGTTTATTCGGCTGCCAAGGATCCTAGTATCTTCACGTGCATGCAGATTTAGAAAGGAAAGCAGGAATGATGGTAGCTGGAATACGTACTTATGATGGCTAGCAATTTTTATTGGAGCATGCAGATGCCAGGCTTTTTGCTGCTGATGACTACACAAGGAAAGATGAGCTGATTGCAGGAAGGTCGAGGGAGCAATCTGAGAAGAGCGGTGCAGGAGATACGTTAATATTTTCAGGAAACAGAGACTGCCGTTTTTCGTGTAACCTTCTATTAGATTTTAGAGAGAAAATCGGTAACAGCTTGTATGTATAGAAAATGTTAAATACCTTTTTTAGTGAGAGACGAGCTGTAAGACCGAAGTCCTGGTCACCCTATATAATGTTAGGGTAAAGGCCGGTAGAGGGGATCCCAACATCGTCAAACAAATCTATTCTTTGTTTATTTTATTTTCTTCATCTACTTTTAGCATCTACATCAATAGCTATGCTTTGCTAGTTTCCCGCAAACTAAGCCGCGCGCTCCAGCGATTTGGAGTAGTTATCTCTTTACTAGTTTGCTCGAAAACTAGTCGTGCCGCTTCTACGAAAGTGAAGCAATCAATCATTGGCGACTCCGTGTATTGATTTTTGGCGTCAACAGTTCGTGCATCGTGCATTTGTTCGAGCTTGATCGCCGGCGGGCATGGAGATATTCCTCAATCATGGCGATCCGATCCCTGTCGCACAAATACGAACAAAGGGGCAGACACCTGATGCTGGTGCACACCAAGACCTGCGGCTGATGCGGGCCCAAGGCATGACTGCTGTTGGCCGAGGTACTGCATCTGGACGAGTGGATGGCGTTCGCGAACCACAAATCGATTTGCTGCTGGAATCTACCCCGGTGGGCATTGCCCGTGCTAGCTCAGGACGTCGAGTCCTTTCTTTGCATCTACTAGCTTCTTCCCTCATGCCTCTCATGCCTATCAAGCTTGCGGAAACCCTTTTCCTATTGATGGATATACCTGCGACCTTTCTCCTCTTGCTAACTTATTGTAGTAGCTGAGTATATATCATGCCTTGCAAGTACAAATTGTCAAATTGATGTGCACCAGCCCCTCTTATATATCATTTTCCAGGGGTAACATAATATATGGTAGATCGAAATAGGAGCTCACAGTAAAACTAAAATATACTTTTGATTTTAAAAAAGGTTAAAACAAGTAAGTAAGCATTACAATTCTTCGGCTCCAATAGATGGTTATCGCATAGATTTATTGGTCAAGTGTAGTCAAAACTTATTATCGGTTTCGTTATCTCGTGGTTATCATGTAAACATTTATGTAGTCAAACTCAAGTGTGTTGTTATAAACTTTGTAATAATTGGTCTGATTCTACCTTATAGTAGATGAAGCCAGACATAAAATATCCTTTACCTAAAAAAATAATACAGTCACATGGTGACTCAGTCAGCGTCATCTTTGGCCATGTATATGCTATGGTTTATTTGTCTTTGTTCACATCAAGCTTTTAAATCGATCACCGGCTAAGGCATTTAGCTTTCTCTATACATGAAAAACTTAATTAAATTTTTCTCATACAGCTATAGCTAGAGATAGCGGAAGCTATAACTGAAGATTTAAAATCTCCCTTCATATTAAAAAAAATTATTAAACTGCAGTACGTATAGGTCATGTTAGAACATACACAATCTACAGATCTACATATACACTAGAACTAGCCTATACGTTGCAACAACAGAAAATAATTTACGATAATGTAAGCATGGGCATATGTTCTATTGTCTATTGTGTTATCCCGTCTCTTAAATAATTTTTAAGCACTTAGCAGTAGTTAGCATGCGTGGCGATCATGTTCAATTGTCAAGAGTTAAAACTGGAGAATGTGATAATCATGTATGAATGTTAGTTACCACACACAACGCTATGATAACATTGCCCACCGAGACCACCTCTAAGGCCCCTGAGCTCCTTTCTTTGACTAGACACATTGCCGCCCATATCACTACCGGAATTGCAGCCGTTGCTGAGTGCTCGAGGCTTTGCCGAGAGCTTTTTCTCGGGCACTCGGCAAAGGGCCTCTTTGCCGAGAACCGCTCTCGGCAAAGCAAAGCACTTGGCACAGGCACCTTTGCCGAGAGCCGAGCTCTCGGCAAAATACGGCACTCGGCAAACCTGAGCCTTTGCCGAGTGCTTGCTCTCGGCAACGAGGAGCACTCGGCAAAGCCTGCCGGCACCCAACGGCGTCATTCTTTGCCGAGAGCCGACCGTCAGGCTCTCGGCAAACCTAACACTTTGCCGAGTGCCATATGGCTGGCTCTCGGCAAACCTAACCCTTTGCCGAGTGCCCCACTGGAGCACTCGGCAAAGGTTTCATTTTTTTTATTTTTGCTCTCAAATTTTTTGTTTAGCCTTGTCAAATTATATTATACTATATTTTCAAATATGGCCTATTTTTGAGGTGTTTTGCTATTTTCCAGAAGTTCATTTCATTTCATTATAATTTTTGGAAAAATTCAAATTTGAACTGCACGTGCATCCAATAATGAAATGTACTGGCTAAAAAATTGTTATTAGCGTTATTTATGGTATGTTAGGGTGTTGTAGAAATGAGACCTAAAATGTTAAACACGTTAGTCACGAAACATGATGAACCACGTGCGTGCGCATGGTTTTTTAATTATAAAAAACATATGAATTCAAAAAATCATGAAATTTGTCACTGTGTCATCATTTCATGTGCCCAGACTGTGATAAAAAATTGATAATGTTTCGAGCAAGTTGTCACATACGTTGCGTTCGAATCCGACAATCTCTGAAGTAGTTTCCTAAACTTTTAAAGTAGTTAGGATGAATCGGACTTGAAGCATTTCCCGCGGTCGTTTTAGATGTTAATATTTTTTTCATGGGCCAAGTACACAATAAAAGGGCTCTTGTAAAAAGTTGGCAATTTTTTGAAATTGTATGCTATTTTTAAATAATTTTTTTTGTTAATGTTTGCCGAGAGCCTCAGGGTTAGCACTCGGCAAAAGCTAGGTTTTGCCGAGTGTTCAGTTTGTTGGCTCTCGGCAAAGCCGTTTTCAAATTTTATGTAAGCCTTTGCCGAGTGCCATAGGCTGCAGCACTCGCCAAAGGTGGGATATTTGCGAAGTTTTCAATTTTTTTCTGATAAAGCGCTTTGCCGAGTGCCCTCTGGTGTAGCACTCGGCAAAGGTGGCGTTTTCTGTTTTTTTTCTTTTTTTTGTTCAGATAAGGGCCTTTGCCGAGAGCCCTCTGCTGTGGCACTCGGCAAAGGTGGAATTTTAATTTTTTTTTTTTTTTACGGATATGACCCTTTGCCGAGTGCGGATCGGCGGCACTCGGCAAAAAGCTCCGCACCTAACCTGCCTTCTGCCCGAATACACACACGCACTCAACACACTCAACACACACACACTCACGCTCCCCGCCGCCGCCGCTGCCGAAGACGCCGCCACCGACACGCCACCCGACACGCCGCCGCCGTCCCTCGAGCCGCCCGAGCCGCCCCAATAGCCGCGGTCGGCCGCCTCAACAGCCAGCGGCCCGGCCGTCCCGAGCCGCCCGAGCCGAGCCGCCGCCGTTCGCCGGAGCCAAGGCCGCCGGGGGGCTCTGCCGGCGAGGCCGCAACGCAACGGCCGCTGAGCCGTCCCGGCCGAGCCACTCCGCCGCCGGAGCTAGGCCGCCGCCCCACCCCGAGCCACGCCGCCGCCGGCCGTGAGGCTCGTGGCGGCCGGACCTGCCGCGGCCGGCCACCGTCGCCTGCCGGAGCTTGGGCGCGGCCCCTCCTCCCCGCCGAGCTAGGCCGCCGGACCTTCCTCTACACGCCAACCCCCCCCCCCCTGCCTTCCCCTCCCCTTCGAGGTCGCCGGCAACGCTCCCTTTGCAAGGGAGCAGGGAGGGAGGGAGCCCCACCTCCCGCCGCCGACGCTTACCGCACTTCGAAACGTATGTGGTTCGCCTCTATCTTTATTCAATTTATGTTGTGCGAGCAAAGTTTGTAAATATGATTGTGATTGTGGTTTACACTATGCGAGCAATGTCAATGTGTGATTGTTGTTGTTATTGTGATTGTGGTAGTGTTGGAGGTTGTGGTGGTGGAGGTGGTGGTTGTGGTGGTGGTGGTCGTGGTGGTGGTGTAGGTCGAGGTGGACGTGGTGGTGTTGCAGGTGGAGGTGGTGGTGGTGGAGGTGGAGGCGGAGGTGGTTGTGGTCGTGGTGGTGGTGTAGGCCAAGGTGGACGTGGTGGTGTTGTAGGTGGAGGTGGAGGCGGAGGTGGTTGTGGTCGTGGTGGTGTTGTAGGTGGAGGTGGTGATGGTGAAGGTGGTCACTATCACTTGGGCGTTGAGGTGGTGGTTGTGGTGTCGGTGGAGGTGGTATGGTGGTTGTGAGCATGGTCGTGGTGAAGGTGGTTTGCATTAATATATATGCGATATATGTGATTCTAGGCCTTCGTGCCTTTAGTTTGTTGTATGTTCTAGAAACCACACCATGTAGGGGAGGTGTTCAAAATTTTGAATTGATGATATTGTGGTGCTTTTGTTTGCATCCTTGTTGAGCCGGAGTACCCCTGCGCCGTTGCGGTTCTGCCTGCACGGCGTCGCCTCGCCACTGCACCGACTCGCCACGGCCCCGCTATCCTGACTGCACCACCACCTAAGGTATAACCTCTGTTTCCGTATCAGGGTCATAGGTCACGTCACCAAGTTAGGCGTCTCCCGTTCGAAAGAGATACGGCTGTCGGTATGCAGATCTTTGCATATCGAAAACCGTATCTGTTTCGAATTGTCCACGTTACTTGGACAGCCCGCGCATGCGTTGTTGGGGCTAGTTTCCGTTGACTGCTCCGATCGGAGACTGAGTTTCGGCATCACCTCCCTGTTGTTCTCCAAAAACACGATCTCCCTGTCGGGGCGTGTACCTGGAGAACATTGGGGAGGTGCTGCCAAAATTCCGTCTCCGATCGAAGCAGACAACGGAAACTAGCCCAGACAACGGATACACGGGTGGGATTAGGACCTATCCTTACCTACTAGAGAGTAGGAGGCCGGTGTAGGTAAAATTGATTGTTATGTTTCTCGCTAATGTATATGTTAGAAGATGGATGATCGTGACTGGATGTACACGGGCCGCCCAAGTGATCGTGATTACACAGCTGAATGGATTGAGAAAACATATATGTTCTTGGAGCAAGCTTTCGGTGAGGCTGCTAAAGGAGCGAGTCGGGTTCTGTGTCCCTGTAGTAGGTGTGCTAATCGGAAAAGGCAATGCAAGGATACCATGCGCAAGCACCTTGTCTTGTATGGGTTTACCCCGGACTATACCCAATGGGTCCACCATGGTGACGCCCAACGAATGAGAGATGAGGTGGTGAAAGCACGCGTCGAGGAGTTTGATGGCGATGCCGGGGTAGCAGACATGTTAGATGACTTTCATCAAGCACAGTTCGGTGATGGACGTACGGATGAGGAGGAGGAGCCAGAGGCCACCGCAAAGGCGTTCTATGATATGTTTACTTCTGCACGGCAACCCCTTCACGGCCACACAAAGGTCTCTCAGTTAGACGCCGTTGGCCGTCTAATGGCGTTAAAGTCTCGCCTTAGCATGAGTCAAGACGCCTTCGACAAAGATCTTGACAGTTGTTGGTAGCTTGCTTCCGTGAGGCTCACACTCTCCCGAAGAGCATGTACGAGTCGCAGAGACTGCTTCGTGCCCTTAAGATGCCGTATGATCAGATACATGCATGTCCGAATGGGTGCGTTCTATTCAGGAAAGGACACGCGGAAGCAAAGTACTGCCCGATGTGTGAATCCTCTAGGTATCTGGAGGTAGAGTCTGCCGATGGCCAGAAGAGGCAGCTTGACATCCCCGTGTCAGTCGTAAGGCACCTCCCTTTCATACCGAGGCTCCAACGGTCATACATGACCGAGGAAACCGCCAAACAGATGACATGGCACAAACATGGCAAACGATACAATCCTGACAAGATGGTGCATGTATCCGATGGTGAGGCGTGGACCCACTTTGATGGCATTCACATGAGAAGGCGAAAGAGGCTCGTAATGTCCATGTTACACTTGCGACAGACGGGTTTAATCCTTTTGGCATGATGGCTGCGCCCTACTCATGTTGGCCCATGTTTGTGATCCCCCTCAACCTTCTTCCCGGTGTGTGCATGCAAGCACAACACATGTTATTAATGTTGATCATTCCCGGACACCCGGGGAATCATATGGGTGTGTACATGGAGCCCGTGATTGATGAATTGATCAGTGCCTGGAATGGGGTATGGACATATGACCGTGCTACAAAGAGAAACTTCAGGATGTATGTGTGGTACCTTTACTCCATGCATGATTTCGCTGCGTACGCCATGTTCTGTGCCTGGTGTGTTAATGGGAAGTTCCCTTGTCCAATCTGCAAGGAAGCTCTGAGGTTCATTTATCTGAAAAAGGGTACTAAGTTTTCAGGGTTTGACCTGCACCGACAGTTCCTCCCGCTTGACCATCCATTCGGACGAGACAGAAAAAACTTTACCAAAGGACTCGTGGTGATGGACCCTCCACCCCAGATGTTGACTCCTGCCGAGGTTCGTGAAAGGATAGAAGCCCTTGAGCTCAACTTAGAATGTGATGGCTTTGTGGGGTATGGTCTGCAACATATGTGAACGCATAAGTCGGGCTTGACTCGGCTTCCCTATTTTGATGACCTCCTTCCGCACCACATTGATGTAATGCACACGGAAAGGAATATCGCCGAAGCACTCTGGGGAACAATCATGGATATTCCTGAAAAGTCGAAGGACAACCCTAAGGCTAGATTGGGTCTGGCAATGTTGTGCGACAGACTAAAGTTAGAGATGAGGCCTCCTAGACGTGGCAAGACATGGACAAGGCCCCCGACTGATTATATATTGAAAAGGCCACAAAGAAGAGAAGTTCTAGAATGGATACAGACTATAATGTTCCCTGATGGATACACAGCTAATCTGAGGAGAGGAGTGAAGTTAGACACTCTACGAGTCTTAGGGATGAAGAGTCATGACTACCACATCTGGATTGAACGCCTTCTCCCAGCGATGGTGTGAGGCTATTTCCCCGAGCATGTTTGGCTAGTCATGGCAGAGTTGAGCTATTTCTTCCGCCAACTATGTGCCAAGGAGATATCTCGTACCGTGATTGCAGACCTCGAAAAAATGGCACCCGTTTTGATCTGTAAGCTAGAGAACATATTTCCACCGGGCTTCTTCACTCCGATGCAGCATCTAATTTTGCACCTCCCATACGAGGCACGAATGAGGGGGCCCGTGCAGTACCATTGGTGCTATCCAGTCGAGAGAGTTCTAAAGGTTCTTTAGAAGAAATGCAGAAACAAAAATAAAATCGAGGCTTCCATGGCAGAGGCACATATCCTCGAGGAGGTGTCCAACTTCACAACAACTTATTATAGTGACAACCTTCCGAGCGTGCATAATCCTTAGCCTCGTTACAATGATGGTGGAAATGAGTTGAACCTCAGTCTTTTTCGAGGGCAACTCGGAAGCGCGAGTGGATCGACAAACAAGATCTTGCTATATGATGAGTGGCGCGCTATCATGTTCTATGTGTTGACCAACCTTGAGGAAGTGGAGCCATATATCACGTAAGTTGTGAACGCACTTGTTCCATACACTATCATTATTTCTTGCATCTAACTCCTATGATCTCATTGGTATAGGGAATTTCTTCATGAATACTGGCATCAATCGTGCCCTCCTAACCCACAGGAAGGCACTCGGCAAAGGATTTTTTTTAAAAAAATAATTCTTTGCCGAGTGCCACGTGGGGAGGCACTCGGCAAAGCCGCCGTGAACGGTGCCACGCCGTTAACAGATGCTTTTCTTTGCCGAGATCCACGTTTGGCACTCGGCAAAAGCTTTGCCGAGTGCCCGACAAAAACTCTCGGCAAAGAGCCCGTTGCCGACGGAGACTTTGCCGAGAGCTTTTGCCGAGAGCTACACTCGGCAAAAGCCTTTGCCGAGTGCATTTGGGCCTTTGCCGAGTGCCTGGGGCACTCGGCAAAGAACTGAATTCCTGTAGTGTATACCACACAAAAAGCCCAGGATAAGCTTCATGCACGTGATGGGTAGGCATGCACGTTCAGCGTAGCGCGTGCACCTCCTCTGCAAATCGATGACACACGCCTCCACCCAGGCCTCTGTTGTGCATCCATCTCCTTCACCACCTTCTAAAGGAGCATCGGCGCAGCTGGGAGGGGGTAGAAAAAGCCGAGATGAAGACATCCTCACCTTTGCTGCTGGAACACTGCTACGCGAGGATGGTCCGCTGAACTACACAGAATTCGACTGCACGGACTATCATGAACGTGGTTGTCCTCCACGGCACCATGGAGTGTGCCATGGCCAGCAGGAATTGTTGAGGGTGGTGCCGTGGCTAGCGCGAAGTGGTACGGTGTTGTGGGACAGCGTCTGGTGGGCTGGGTTCAGGGCAGTGGCCAGTTGTGCCCGGTTATGTTGTCAACTGAAGCACACATTAGATTGGAGACCCTAAAAATGTGACTGACCAAGCTCTCTAGCATCCTCAACTCCTCTCCATGGCGCCGCCTCTCTTCCTCGTAATGCCTAGGCTCTCTTCCAGGCTCCATGGAACTTCCCGGGCTTAATCCTAGGTCAGGTCGGGGGGTTCAAGAAGCTGTTTTTTGAAAGTTTGGACAGCCAATTTCGCCTCTCGAGCTCGCGCGTGTTTTTTCTTGTTGCCTCTTTTGGTCATTGCAAATTTCACCTTTCCTTGCCCTCGGTCAGCCTGATTCTTCAGGCCACGTTGGGGGGAGTAGCTTTGGATTTTGATGTTCTTCAACTGGGTCCCCGTATTTTTAAGTTCTCCGTGTGCTCACATCTGGTAGGCTTTCACATTTGCAAGCTTCGAAGCTTTGACTATTTAAACTATAAGGTTTTCTTTCATCTCTGGGGAAATGGTGGTCTGAATTGGAGGATGGAACTTGCAGCCTTCAACAAAGAGGAAAATGAATCATGGACTACCATTGGTCATAAGAATCGCACGTCTCCATTGCCTTCTTTTGCGGAGACGGTAAAAAGGCCTCCTCTCACAGGGGCTAATGCGGTTCGATTAAAAAGAAATGTCTTTGATCGGCTCTCTTTTCTAGATTTTTTGGCCAATGGTAGAAGCAGCACAACCGCTTGTTCTTCATTGTTCATGGGGTCTGGCGAAGCTTCAATCCTTGGCAAACATCCTATGCAGTTGGGGAAGGTTTCTAAACATGCTAATCATGACTTTTTGGATTTGAATTTGGGGCTTCGCTCTAGTCAGCCTCAACCGGGGCAGTATCTGGCAAAGGGCAGTGTGCCCAGGATTTGTGCGCGTTGCCTGTCCAGTGAGCATGCGAGAAAGGATTGTAGGAGCCCGGTCAGATGCTACAGTTGCCACAGGGAGGGTCACATCGCTATAAATTGCCGGCAAGCCCAAGGTAATAGTAACTCAATATCCCAGGCTTGGCGGGATCTCAATGGGAAATCTGGCAGAGCTCAGCCCACTTCGCTCTTTGGTGCATGCGCGCCTCTTGGGCCGGGTGCGAGTAGCCCACCCATTTTCAGCTCAGCTACAGATTGGGTAATGAAGATGTGGGGTATCTCCTTCCCGCCTGAGCCATTGCTTGTACCCTAGAAAACCGTAGCTAAATCACTAATTGTGGGGCCATCGTGGAGGCTGGGCCCAAGTGCAGAGTCTGAAACTAGGGTGAATCTAGATTTACGCTTGGGAGACTGCTCGTCTTCCCCTGCTCGGGCCATTACTCTCGCACCGGCTCATTCACTCCGTACTGTCACTAACCTTGAGCTCTCAGAAAACCCCAACCACCCTCTTCCAGAAAACCCCAGTCCTCCTAGCTCCTCACCACGGACAATGGCATACCAGCGAGCTGATCCCACTCCTTTTGTGCCGGATGGATTAGACTAGATGAAGATTCCAAATCGCCCTCTGATGTCTCGAGCAGTGATGCACAGAAGGTCACAGCTGAGGAATGAGAATGTTGCCATCACAACCATCGGCCCCCTTCCTAGTAATCCGCTGAACTTTGGTGTTGTTAGACATATCCTTACTGAGTTCTTTGTGGAAAGAGGCATAGCAGTCAGGAGTATTCAGCGTACACACTTGGGGCAGGCTTTTGTGAAGCTTTACTCAGTTTATGATAGAGAGGATTGTTGACGGCCACTATTGTATTAATTCAACCGTCAACTAGCCATGAAAAGGATGCAATTGTGATCACCGAAGTAGACATAGGGTTTACACTAACCGAATTCCACGAGTTTTGGTGTTTCACTATTTATGCAGGCGTAAACAGGAAAAGGTGCAAACATACAAGCTTATCGGAACAAGGAAACGGAAAATGGACTCCACGGCTACACAGGAAAGTTCTAGAAGAGACGAGAAGGCACCACGCCCGAGCCGGGGGCCCGGAGGCCACCAGGTGGGACCGGCCGGTCCCACCCTAGACCGGCCGGTCTGGCCTGTGCCCCGGTCCAGCCCCGGTTCGCCCGGTTCGCTCCACCGCCTTTGAGGATCGATCCTAGCCGCCCGTCAATGTTGGTTTGATCCGATGGCTCACGATCATCGCCCAGGGCTTTAAAAGGAGAGGCACCCCCTGAGAGAGAAGCCCCCATTCATTCATTCTCATTCAGAAGTCCGATCATCAGCTAGAAACCCTAATCAGAGCTCCTTAGCTAGGGCCTAGATAGCTAGATTAGAACTAGAGGGAGGCAAGCGTAGGCTTGGATTCCGGAGCCATCAAGAGCTTAGATTTGGTATAGTTTTTACCTCCTCTCGCCTTTGTTCTCTTTCATTGTATAGTTATATGATTGCTATAATTGAATTGATGAATTCTTATTTACTCATATTCATAGTTATTATGTTCTTTGTCTATTATGGTTATATGCTTAGTATAGCTAGATTAACATTATGTTTATGCATAGGTTCGTATAGCACTCATCTAATTGATCGTTGGGTGAGTGATAAACATTGTGTAAGTGTGGTGCTTATACGTTGTTTATCTGCGAATGCACCCTATAGGCTGGGTTTGGTCGATCGCGGGTGTGACATTCCTGTTGAGTCCTATGTAATCCGAACCCCGTTTATAGGCACAGTAGGGCTTGTATACGATGGAAGGGCGTGCTCTGTTCTCAAACTTCCCTAGTATGTCCACTGTGAATAAATGTAATGCTAACCTTAGCCATGATTACTAGGTGTATTGCACTAACCATAATATTCATTGACATGTAGCTAGGAATAACCCAGGAATATCTCTTGATGTTCTACTAGCAACCCTAATGATATAGCTAGGAGTCTCTATCTATTTATGCTGATGATTATATACCTGCCTTATCAATTATCTTGTGACTTACCCCTGCATTGAGTAGCGAGGACATGGTTATGCCTATTCGTTACACTCTAGGTCAACACACTACCTTTACATAGCCATGTAGACCTTCCTTTGGGAAAATATAAATGATAACCCGTAATACTCCGGGTAAAATGCTACAATGGTATTTGATCTGTGCGCTTGCGGATACATTTCTATATTCTAGATGGTGGCATGATTTAATACCACACCCCTTGGTGTTATGCTGGGGATGACAACTTGGCATTCTAGTGGCGGTCTTATTTTTCGGCATTTTTGGCACCGTTATTAGAGATAACATTAAGAGGTGTCAACAAGCATTTTTGGCGCCGTTATTAGAGATAACATTAAGAGGTGTCAACAAGCATTTTTTGGCGCCGTTGTTTGGGAAGGCAATTGGCAATTAAAAGGATAGCGATAGACCTAACAAACTAATGAGCTAGAGGAAACCATAGACCCCTACTCAATGCAGGCTTAACCTTGTGTTTTCTATCATTGTGAAATCTTATGCAGGGTAATGAATGAGTGGTTTTGATCTGTCAGATAACTACGTTGAAAATCCAAAGAAACTCTTTTGAAGGAAGAAATTCCAGCAAGTGAGAGACATCTTTGAATCTCCATCAAGGACACCCACTGCTGAGGTTCGTTCCTTGGAGGAGCAAGCTCCTACAAGAGAAGAAGAAGAAGAGCAACAAGAGGGCAACTTAGCACCAGTTTTTGAGGAAATGGCAGATAAGTCACTGCGCGAGTTCTCCGCTCCGAACACCAACAACATCCGCACTGGACCTAACGTTGAAGTTGGAGAGAATGGATTTGAGCTCAAGCCAGCTCTCATCACCATGGTGCAAGCCAACCTATTCTGTGGGAAAGCACATGAAGATGCAAGTGCTTATCTCCAACACTTCCTGGAGATTTGTAGCACTTTCAAGCTGAAGGATGTACCAAAGGATACCGTCCTGCTGTGTCTGTTCCTATTCTCACTGTTGGGAAAGGCAAAGCAATGGTTCTACGCCAACAAAGACAACCATACAACTTGGGACAAGTGCTCCACAGCTTTTCTAGCAACCTATGGGCAAGACAAGTGCCCTAAGGGGGAAGACCTCGAGTTTCCAGCAACAACATGATGAGTCGGGTCCCCTCGAGGCATGGGAACGCTTCCAAGATTACATATCGAATGTCCTCATCATGGGATGGAGAATTGGCTCCCCTCGATGCAAACTTTCTATCATGGGCTCACCAACAAAGCACCCGCAACAATGTTGATGCTTTAGCTGCTTTGGAGGTGTATTTATGTCACTGACCATACCACAAGCTACTGCTCTTATGGAGAAGATGGCCTCCAATCAAGATTGGAATGATGAGCGCCAAACTACCCGCAAGAGGAGTGGAGGAATGCACCATCTCAAGGAGGTAGACATGCTGTCTGCCAAGATAGATCTGCTCATAAAGAAGCTGGAAGACAAGACAAGCCAAAGACAAGATGTCATGCGTATTAATGATGCATTCATGACTTGTGAAGTGTGTGGCAATATGGGACACTCAGGCAACAGCTGTCCTGAGACCCGTGAGGACATGAACTTCATCATCAACAACAACAACAACTATCGTCCTCAAAATCAAGGATGGAACCAGCAAAGGCCCAACTACCCAGGTAACTTCTAAGGTAACTTTTAAGGCAATAATTATAATAACTATGCTCAACTACCTTTGAGGGAAGTGATCTCCAACCAAAACAAAATTGTGGAGACTTTATCTAGGAAGGTAGCATCCAATGATAAAATGCTAGAAAACATAAACATCAAAATGGATAGCTTTACCTCTGCTGTTAAGAACCAGCTTAGCTTCAATAAAATGATAGAACAACAATTAGCTCAGCTGGCAGCCGCTGTTCCACCGACCAACAAAGGTAAGATTCCAGGGCAACCTCTAGAGCCCGAGACCGCGAATCTTGTTGATGTGTATGCAGGTTACTACGTTGAAGCATCATCAGGATGGAAGGATGACTCCATGCCACCCAAGAGAGGAGATCCAGGGGAGACCGTGATTCCCATCTCTATTGGGCAAAGATGACTTCCCCCGGAAGTTGTCTGCGATCTAGATGCCGTGTCAACATCATGCCTAAGGTAATCTTCGACCAAGTCTTTCCATGGGCATCTTTGTTGTACACAGATATGTGTTTGCGGTTCTGCGCACCGCACAATCAAGTACCCTAAAGGAATCTTAGATGACGTGTGCATACGAATCGGGAGATCATATGTCCCTGTAGAATTTATAGTCCTAGATACCGGCAGAGACCCCAAGAGTCCAATCATTCTTGGCCGACCATTCCCCGAAATACTTGCAAAGGCTGTCATCTACACGGACGAGTGCCAAGATTTGTTTCACCATCAAGGGCAATAAAGAAAAGTTCAGTTTCAAGAACAAGACCCTTGAAGCTCCCATAGATCCAAGAGGAGCTTACTTCCCAGTCAAGCCAACAAACGAAGGAACCAAGAGGAATTCAAATGGGAAGAGAAAGAACAGGAACAGAAGACAAGTGAGAAAGCAGGTCCAAGTAGTCAAGGCTGTTGAGTACAAGCATGACCACCTCTTCACCATTCTTAACCAAGAAAGAGGATCCAGGCACGCCAGCCATTGATTGCACCATTGGGCAGTGCTCATTCTACAACGCCTTCTGCGACACCGGATCAGCTGTCAACATAATGTCTAAAAAGGTATATAATTTATTATTCGATACACCCTTATACCCTACCTATATGCAGCTGCAGCTGGCGGACAACACAACGAGATTTCCGGAGGGAGTAGCAAGAGACATCATGGTCAAGATTCATGACCACTACGTCCCGACCGACTTCATGATACTGGAAATGGGAGAAGAAGACGAGACGCCGATCATACTTGGGAGGCCGTTCCTCAGCACCACCAACGCGATCATCTACAATGGATCAGGCCAAGTCCACTTCTAATTTCTAGGAGAGAAGGTACGCTGTTATTTTAAAGATTATAACTCTCCTGGATTAGCAGCTTTTATCCAGTCCAAGAGGAGATGTTAGCGCCGGAGGAATCGCTCTCAAAAGAGCAATGTTGAGGAGGAGGAAATCAAGAAAGAACCTACAGCACCAAAGGCACAACCTACGAAGGTATGGAAGGAAAAGGTAACCTCCTCAACTGAGTCATCGTCACCAGGAGGTCCAACATCAGGGTCCACATCCTCGGGATCCGATGAAGCACCCCAGGAGTGAAGACGACGAGAAGTCTTGTCCGGAGGACTTTAAACTCCGAACCCTTGCCATAAGGTAACAATGGTAGTTATCCATTTACTTTCTTGCACTTTTAATTCATAGTTAATTTTATCATCTTTATAGAAAACCACAAAAACATTTGGAAAACCTCAAAGCCCCATGTGACATGCCTACAGCGCAAGCTAAAGGAGTGTTCACCGTGGTGGCATAAAAATAAAATAAAAATTAGCATACATAGTTTAATTCTGTTTGATTAAAAGAAAATAAAAAAAATAATCATTGAGCATCTTGCTGCATTGAATGCACTGTAACAACTTTTGGAAACCTCTCACAACACCCAATCCACGAACGGCTAACCACTAACTGTTTATCCTAATCCGTTCCACGAGTTTTGGTGTGTTTGTGAGATGTTTGCTGCAGGATGACTCTAAGAGCTAGTCCACCTAGGAATCATCATCTTCATCACTCAAAGCACACCTTCTTGCACACAGCTAACCACTGTGTGGAGGAAGCAACTTCTTGCTGATGAGATGAAGATTCTTGGCTACACCAGCTCTTACAAGCGTGAGCTCCATCAAGAGGACTGCTCAGCTTCAATGCTCAATCACGACAACAACCAGCTTGGGGGAAGGCATCCCCTAGGTACCCAGGTAAGTGTACCTACGCGATTATCGAGTCAGTCATAAAAAATTGAAAATACCAAAAATATGTGAGCACATGAAGGTTCACCATAGTATCTAAGAAAACCTAAAAAAATACCAAAAATATGTGGGCACATGAAGGTCCATGCTTTTTAAGAGTCTTTAGAGTCTTTTTGAGTTTTATAGTTTGAGTCTTTGAAAAATGAAAAAAAATAAATAAAAATGTTTGTCTATCTAGAGCCAATAAAAAGGAAGCTCTTGAATGAATTGAAATGATGATAAGCTGCGCTGTTACAACACCACTAAAATGCCTAGAGTTTGACAAAAGTTTTTCTAAGTTTTAGCTCCAACTGTTTTGACATGAGAATTTGCTCTGAGCCTGAAACTTGTGGGTTGCATATGCTTGAACTAAGTCTAGGTACCTGATTGATAAGATTGAGAAAATCTGAGCTCTATCTATCTTGCTCTAAGTGACGCTAGAATTCTGGAGATTTATCTTTTGAAAAATACAAAAACATGATGAGTTCCTGTATGACAAAGCTTACATTCCCACCAGAGCCAAAAATGATGAGATAGGCTAGTTAAACTTCCACATATATGCTGCTTGTCTTGCATTGAGTTTTGTCAACCTTTGTGAACTTGGTGAGAAATTTGTTATGCTCTTGAATCAAGATCCACCTCCATATGCACCACTCCACACTGGAGTAGGCGCAACAACATGCCATTCCACCTACATCCATTTTAAAAATGTTTTTCTCCTACACTGGGAGAGAACACCAAAAATATTCCATTAGGTTAGCCACCCAATAAATGCTCCATGTTCCTGTGTTATCTCTCTAATTCCATCAATACCAAAAGGAGTGCTATGAGCTATGCAAAAAGATATTTGAGAAAAAAGGGAGAAGAAAAATGGACAAGTGTCCCAGCGCAAAATAATGGGTACGTAGATGCCTGACTCCCTGAAAAAAAAGAGAAAAGAAGAAAAGAAAGAAAAAGATAGCTCATAACCTCTGGCTAGCTTTCAAAGGAGGGAGAAGCATTCAAGGAGACCATATATCCATCATATCCATCCACCTATACATCTTGATTTGACTGCATGACTCGTTTCTCCATGGATCCATTGTTTGACTTAACAACATATGCATTGCAAGTTTACTCTTTCAGTTTCTCCTTACCTATGAGCTCCACATAAGCTTTAGTTATAGGATGAAAAGAAGGGCAATCATCATCACTGCCTTGGTGAGAATCCATAAATACCACATACGATGAGAGACTTGAGAGTGTCATACATGGGAAGCTCTGAGTTTTATTTGAAAATCTCTAAAAACTCTAGAATGATAGCTGATCGAAGAACTTGAGACATAGTGCTTAGATGGGATCTTTCTGTCTGTCAACTGCTCAAGACCCAAGGAAGAGCTAATAAGCCCCACAGTCAAAGGTAATATGGGTAAGTTTGAAAGTTAGCTCGGTTATTGCATAACTTGGAGGAGAATTTCTGTCAATTTGTAGGTCTATTTTTTGAGAGAGAGTTGCTCCGAGATGGCTACAATGCTTAAACATACACATATTTTCAATAACTTTTTCTAAGTTTTCTTTGCTAAGGGACTAGCAAAGGTTAAGCTTGGGGGAGTTGTTGACGGCCACTATTGTATTAATTCAACCGTCAACTAGCCATGAAAAGGATGCAATTGTGATCACCGAAGTAGACATAGGGTTTACACTGACCGAATTCCACGAGTTTTGGTGTTTCACTATTTATGCAGGCGTAAACCGGAAAAGGCGCAAACATACAAGCTTATCGGAACAAGGAAACAGAAAACGGACTCCATGGCTACACAGGAAAGTTCTAGAAGAGACGAGAAGGCACCACGCCGAGCCGGGGGCCCGGAGGCCACCAGGTGGGACTGGCCGGTCCCACCCCAGACCGGCCGGTCTGGCCTGTGCCCCGGTCCAGCCCCGGTTCGCTCCACCGCCTTTAAGGATCGATCCTAGCCGCCCGTCAATGTTGGTTTGATCCGATGGCTCACGATCATCGCCCAGGGCTATAAAAAGAGAGGCAACCCCTGAGAAAGAAGCCCCCATTCATTCATTCTCATTCAGAAGTCCGATCATCAGCCAGAAACCCTAATCAGAGCTACAATGGTAAGCGTGGTTATGCCTATACGTTACACTCTAGGTCAACACACTACCTTTACATAGCCATGTAGACCTTCCTTTGGGAAAATATAAATGACAACCCGTAATACTCCGGGTAAAATGCTACAATGGTATTTGATCTGTGCGCTTGCAGATACATTTCTACATTCTAGATGGTGGCATGATTTAATACCACACTCCTTGGTGTTATGCTGGGGATGACAACTTGGCATTCTAGTGGCGGTGCGCTGCTCTAGCATTTTTGGCACCGTTATTAGAGATAACATTAAGAGGTGTCAACAAGCATTTGGTTCTCAATGGTCCGTTCCCTTTTGACAATGTGAACATTTCATTCGCTAGACACAATCAGGGGTGTAACTGGCGCCGGGCCACTTTCAATAGGCAAGTCACTCTTTTGCTGATTGGCCTGCCTCTTGACTGTTGGAATGATGGATTCATAGTTGATGCAATAGCCCCATTTGGGAAAGTCATTGATTGGTCAGGGGATGAGGATCAGCTTGCCAGGGTGTTTGTCAGGGCTAGGGTGTCAGATTTGGAGGTCATCCCACAGTTCATACCACTCACTGATTCCCGGGATCATGAAGGAGAATCTTGGACTATCCAATGTGAGGTCCTACAGCAAGAATTGTTGGGGTGGACCACCTGAGGAGGACCCCATTCCTCAGCAGCTCCAAATCTAGGGTCAGCAGCAGTTTGATTTCTTTGGCCTCAGCCAGCAAGTGCAACAATAGGGCTTTCATGAACAACAAATTGAAAATACCCCTGTCCAAGAGGATCAACAGCATCAGAACAATGATTGGTTTCAATGGCTAGATCAGTTGCTAGCAGCTCAAGTGGTGGACCTAAATTTGGCCCCCCCCAGTCCTGGAGCAGGATTTAAATGTTGTCCCCTTAGCTGAAGACCCATAGGAGATGATCATCCATCCAGCCCTACAAGAAGAAATAGAGGAACTTCATTTCTACCCAATCTGAACCCCCAGCTAGAAATAGACCAAGAAGAAGTTGTAGAGGACAACCTAAACATCCAGGCTGAGATGCAACTTCAACCCCCTCCATTCTCGATCCCAGAGGAGAACTTCATTCATCAGGATGAGGAGGAGATGATGGATATGCAGGTGGCAGATTAGTTTATAGCTCAGCCTGACCTCCCTTTCTTGCCACATTTGCAGCTTCTTGGACCAGGTGACAATGTGATACAGAACAATGTGCACTTAGGCATGGTGCAAACTTTCTTCACCAACCCACCTGAGCTCCCACACCATCTGACTATGAAACTCCCGCCAAGCTTCAATTTGGGTAACACCATGCAGGATACACAGGTGGCCTAGGTGCCCTCTCAGTGGGTGGGTTTCTTTTAGGCCCTCCTATCAGCAACAGCCTAGAATAGTTGGGCCAAAAAGTTGTTGGGCTCCAACTTTCCTGGCCTGCTAATTGGTGACTTGGACTGGACTACCACCATTTCACTCAACTGCAAACCCTATGATAACCAGACCTATGGTCTCTTTGAAAAGGAGCTCACTGGAATTTCTGAGATTGAACAGGCAGTCCAAGATGAAGAGGTAGAAGAATACGATCCTAGAGGTCACTCCCAAGAAAAAAAGAAACAGGAAGACCCCCCTCTGAGACACCCATTGTTGAGTCCCTGGTGAGGCGTAGTAACCGGGTGAAAGAGCAGTGTGCTGGATTCAAGCACTCCTCCTGCGGTGTTAAAAACTGCTTTGGCTGTAACATGAATATCCCCACCATTCCCTCCCCATCTCTGAAGAAGATAGCTCGGTTTTAGGAGTTTAATCTCTTGGCTAAGAAGAAAGTGGGTCCAGTAGGAAAGAAGATTAAGAAGAATGGAAAGGATAAGAAGAACCAGGAAGATGATGATGACAAGGATAACAAGGATTGACTGCATGATAGGTTTATGCCTCTGCATGACCTACCTGGAGACCTGGAAACCAAGTTATGATGGCCAGATGGGAGTGAACTTTTGCTTTTGTTCCCTCTTTAACTAGGCATGTCTGGTTTGGCTTTTGATGGATGTACTAAACTTGGATGCTGATGGGTCATGGATCAAGGAAAACCTTAGATTTGTGTAATCTTTTTACTTCTGTCTGTTTGCCTCTCTCTTTGTGGGTCTGTTTTGCTTTAGTTTTTCTCCTCTTTCTTTGCTCTCTCTGGGCAGCTATGCTTATTGGTGTCTAGACTGCTTTGCCCAGTCTAGTCTAGTTCTCTTACTCCCATGGTTTTTATGGCCCCAAATAGATCTTGGAAGGTGCTAGACTAGAATGTCAGAGGCCTGAACTCTAACAAGAAATGAAATTCAGTCAGAGATAAAATTGTTGAAAGTGGTAGTGAGGTCATCTGCCTTCAAGAGACCAAGAAAGAAAGCTTTGATCTGGGGTTTATTAGAAACATTTGTCCTCCTGGCTTTGACTCTTCTGAGTTTCTCCCCTCAGTGGGAGCATCTGGTGGAATCGTAGTGGCATGGAAGAGTGCAATCTTCTGGGGATAGTTAGCTTTCTCTCCTGATTTTGCCATCTCTATTGAGTTTACTTCGAGAGCAGTAATGAGAGATGGATTCTGACCTCAGTATACGCTCCCTGTACAGCTCAGGGCAAGAGGGCATTTCTGAACTGGTTTAGAGAAATACATATTCCTGAGGATGTTGACTGGCTTATCGTGGGTGATTTCAATCTAATCAGAAGGCCTGAAGATAGAAACAGAGAGGGAGTAGACCCAAATGAAATGTTTTTATTCAATGAGGCCATCAGTAAACTGAGACTAGTGGAATTACCTCTTCATGGTAGGTAGTTCACCTGGACAAATAAGCAATTCCCACCACTCCTGGAGAGACTAGATTGGTTCTTCACCTCCAATTCCTGGACCCATAGCTTTCCTAACTCTCTAGTGAAAACACTGGTCATGGAGACCTCTGATCATTGGCCCTGTGTTGTGGAAATCAACACCCAAGTCCCTAAGAGCAACCTTTTCCGGTTTGAAAATCATTGGCTTGGGCATAATGACTTCAGCACTATTGTAGTAAATGGGTGGGTTAGTACAGAGCCTCAATCTGACCCAGCCAAGTCTCTTACTGCAAAGTTCAAAAACTTAAGAAAAGTGCTCAAGAATTGGAACACCAGCCTCCCCAAGCTGGCTCTAGCAATTGAAAATTCAAAGATGGTGCTGCTTCTCTTGGAATCAATTGAACTATGGAGAGACCTATCACTCTCTGATTGGAATTTCAGAAAGCTGGTAGCCTTGAATTTAGTTTCTCTTCTAAGGTAGCAACGGGCTTATTGGAAGCAAAGGGGAAAGGTTAGATGGGTAAAGGATGGTGATGCAGGAACCAAATACTTCCATGCCCATGCAACAATAAGGAACAGAAGAAACACTATCACTTCGCTACAAGACAGTATGGGGGCCACCTTCCATGGTCATGAGTCAAAAGCCAATATTCCTTGGAATGCGTTCAGGGAGAGGTTCAGCTCTTCAGACGATCAGCAAATGCTTTTCAACTTGAGTAACCTCATCCAGCCTGCACATGATCTGGAATTCTTAGAGGCTCCCTTTTCAAAGGAAGAAATTGACTCAGTCATCAACAACCTACCCAATAACAAATCTCCAGGACCAGATGGGTTTACCAATGAGTTCATCAAGGGCTGTTGGCCACTCATTGCTCAGGATTTTTATAAACTTTGTGAAGGTTTCTTTGAGGATCGGACTTGTTTGCGAAGCGTCAATAGCTCCTTCATCACTTTAATTCCTAAGAAAGACAGTCCCCTAAATGTCTCAGATTTCAGACCAATATCACTTCTCAATTCTTCTGTAAAGCTCTTGACAAAGTTAATGGCCAATAGGCTCCAGAGTTGCATTAAGAGGGTCATCCACACTAATCAGTATGGCTTTATAAAGTCAAGAACCATTTAGGATTGCCTAGCCTAGGCACTGGAGTATATATATCATTGTCACAAGTCCAAAAAGGAATTGATCATCTTGAAATTGGATTTTGAAAAAGCTTTTGATAGAGTTGAGCATAAAGCAATTCTTCAGATTCTTAGTGCAAGGGGGTTTGGGGAAAGGTGGGTAAAATGGGTACAAAATATATTGGAATCAGGAACATCTGCAGTATTGCTTAATGGAGTGGCTGGTAAAACCTTTCACTACAAGAGGAGAGTCAGACAAGGTGATCCTTTGTCTCCCCTACTATTTGTTCAGACGGCTGATCTTTTACAATCAGTAATCAATAGAGCCAGAGAGCAGGGCCTTCTCAATCTTCCAATCCCCCTGACTTCCACCAACAATTTCCCCATTGTACAGTATGCAGATGATACCTTGATAGTAATGGAAGCTTGTGGCAGGCAGCTCTAGGCACTCAAGGCACTCCTACACTCCTTTGGTGAGTCCACTGGCTTAAAAGTTAACTATGAGAAGTCAGTTATGGTGCCCATCAACATTAGTCAGCAAAGACTACAAAATTTGGCTAGTACCTTTCAGTGTAAAATAGGAAGCCTGCCCTTTACCTACCTTAGACTGCCTATGGGCCTCACAAAGCCAAAAGTGATAGATTTCTCCCCCTTAGTTTCAAGATGTGAACAGAGACTAGCAGCCACCTCCATCTTTCTGAATCAAGCTGGGAGGCTTGAAGTCACCAACTCTATCATCACTTCCCTCCCAACCTTCTGCATGAGCACCTTCCTTCTGCAACAACAAGTGATTGATCAGATTGACAAGTTCAGGAAACTATGCCTATGGAGAGGTGCAGATGTAAATGCTAAGCAAAAGCCTAAAGCTGCCTGGCCCATGGTGTGCAGGTCAAAGAAAGAAGGGGAGCTAGGAGTTATAAATCTCAGAACTCAGATTGAGGCACTCTTGATTAAACAGCTGCTCAAATTCTTCAACAGGGATGATACCCCATGGGTCTCCTTAGTTTGGGAGAAATCTTATTCATCAGGTAAACTTCCTGGTACAAGCAAAAAAGGATCCTTTTGGTGGAGAGACATTTTGAAACTGCTAGATAAATTCAAAGGATTAGCCAGTGTCACAGTAAGAGATGGTCAGTCTTGCTGCCTTTGGAATGACCTATGGGGTGAAGGGATTCTCAGAGACAAATTTCCAGAGTTATTTTCCTTTGCAAAGAAAAAGGACATGAGACTCTACATTAGCATGAACCAGACTCCTATACATAGCTTATTTAACTTGCCTCTCTCTCAGCAAGCCCACTCCCAATTGGCACAGTTGGACATAATTTTAGGACAGATTCAGCTTAATGATGAACTGGACAAGTGGACTTATATCTAGAACTCGGGGTTTTTCTCAGTCAAAAAGGCCTATTCTCAGTTGAGTGGACATCAAATTCTGCATCCAGTCTATAAATGGCTTTGGGCATGCTCTTGCCAAAACAAACACAAACTTTTCTTCTGGTTATTGATCAAAGATCGTCTGAGCACGAGAGAATTGCTAAGAAGGAAGAATATGGATTTACAGAGCTTCAGTTGTGTCCTATGCTCGGACTCAGTACAAGAATCCTTGAACCACCTTTTTATCATCTGTCCCTTTTCAGTACAGTGCTGGGCCACCATTGGTGTACAAGTTGCTTATAATTTGAACCCATTCCAAAATCTTCAGAACTTCAAAGATCAGCTGCAAGTTCCCTTCTTCATGGAAATCATCATCTTGATGAGCTGGTCAATTTGGTCAATCAGGAACGACATGATCTTTTGGAATCGGACCCAAGCTTGGGTTCAGTTCAAGCCCTTTTCAGAGAAGAACTTCAGTGCCTTTTGCTGAGGATAAAAAGAAGGCACCTCTTATCATTAGAACAATGGATTACAAATTTAGATTCTCTTTGATTAGGGCTTTTTTTGTCCTCTTGCTTATTTTCTTCTTTTCTTTTTTTGTATCCTAAGTTTTTTTTGAACTTTCACCGGGGGGGATTACTCCCCACCTGTATATATTCAAAAAGGCCCCTAAACAGCAGGTTTACAAAATGTTTAAGGAGAGAGAAACAACATCATCACAGACACCCTAGCTCTAGGGCGAAAAGTGGACACTAGCGAGAGCAAAGATTACTACACCAAAGCATGAGAGCTCTTCAACTGTGCCTCCAGGGAGGTGAATGACGCCGTGACGTAATCATCGTCAGCTAAGCAGAAGCTTAGCGGGGCTTTCGCCCAAGCCATGTGCCGAGGTGAAGAAGCTACAAGGTTCTTCAACGACGCCTTCAATCGCTGGCTCAGAAAGACTGAGCTGAGCTTTCGCCCAGAGCCTTTGCTCCCGAAGTGAGGTGGGAGATGGTCGCCGCCACACCTCGCGGAGCCGTTCTTGGACTTCGCCCGCGGCTAGTGGGAGGCGCGCACCGGCAATCGTCCATGTCTGGACGGAAGCGAGAGGGTGTCGGCCGCCGTCACAGCTCACGGAGCCGTTGCCGGACTCGCCCGCGACGGCGGGAGGCGCGCACCAACAAGTGCCCATGCCTAGATGGAGGGAGGGTGCCAGCCGCCGCCACACCTCGCGGAGCCGTAAACGGTCTCGCCGCGCAACAGTGGGAGGCGCGCACCAGCAAGTGTCCACGGCGCCCTAGACAGATCGGGGGGTGGGCGGCCGCCGCCACACCTCGCGGAGCCGTTACTGAACTTCGCCCGTGACGGTGGGAGGCGTGCACCAACATGGACAGAGGAGGCCACGTAGCTGTACGGACTCGCTCACAGCAATGGGAGGCGCCAAGACCGACAACGCTGGCCGCCGCCACATGCCAAGCGCCGGTCGCCGCCACACGCCCCGCGGAGCCATACGGACTTGCCTGCGGGGCGACGGAGGCGCGCACCAACAGCGCCGGACGCCACGGAGCCGCGTCGGGCCGCCAGCCGGCGACGGGAGGTGCGCACCGACAATGCCGGTCGCCGCCACACGCCGCGGAGCCGTTTGAACTCGCCAGCGGCGATGGGAGGCGCCAACCAACAGGTGCGGGCAGTACGAGCAGTCGCCCACGCCCGGCGAGAGAGGTGGAGCCCACGACGGTGATGACGCCCGTGTGGCTGACCTGGGGAAGAGGGAGGGCCGCTGGCCGCCGCCACATGGGGACGACGGTCCAGGTCTCGGCACCGGCGGGCCAACACACGAGAACTCGACGGCGTGGGGGAGCACCAGGGGAAGGGGCTCTGCAGCGGAACGCCGCCGATGCCTTCGCTCGGGAGCACTGCGATGGGGTAGGGGAGCAAGCACCAGCACGGGCCGCGTCGAGTAGCGGCACTCCGCGCTGGGGAACCTGTGAGCTGGAGACGATGGGAAAGAGGAGGCAGGGTTGGAGACTCGAAGAAGGTCTGTCTCGGTCGTTGCTTGAGAACCATCGTCGACGCTGTGCAGCAGCATCCCGCTGCCGCCATCTCCGCTGTCTGGCAGCTGGCGTGCTGCCACCGGACCGAGCAGATCCACGCAGGTGGAGAGCAGATCCGGCCATGGAGGTCTCAGATCCACGTCGTCCCAGCCTGAATCGCCGGATCCACAGGGGCAGGGTGTGGGGAAGGGGCGTTGGCAGCCATAGATGAAGGGGAAAATAGGAGAGAAGAGGGTGTAGAGCCCCGCTGCTGCCTTCATTGCCTAGCGCGGCCACTTGCCGATAAGCTCGAGCAGCAGCAGGGAGGGGATTGGTGGGAAGGTGGCCAGCGGTGGTGCTGGTTGGGGTCGCTGCCCGTGCTGCCCACGGGAGGGATGACGCGGGGGCTCCTGCTTCCCACTGGTTTGTTTTTTTTTTGTATCCTAAGTTAGCTTGTACGAATACTTCTCTTTAATTTCAATGCATTTTCCTATAGGGGTGCAAACCCCTCCAGTTGCCGTCAAAAAAAAAATTGTGACTGAGACGTGGAATAGCAAAGGATGACCACGATCATAGGACAAGCATCAATACTAGCTATGTACACAACTGTCTCATCTGCACGTGACATGAAGGTGCAGAGCTAACTGGATCATGTCCACGCTGACATTTTGTGGCACTCAGCACAATCGGAGTACTCTTGAGCATCCGTAGGACATGTATGTAGTGCAAAATAAAGCTTGAATCTACCAGAGTACATATCTAGGTCCTCCAATTTATTTCCATGCTCCTCGACGCAGCAATAGCAATACTGGATTTTATGGTGCCACCGTCAGGACCTGTATAGCGATATTGCCCTATCACGGAGCTCCATACACAATAATGTTCATGCACGGCACCTCGGTTGATGCACAGCTGGCCCTGGCCACGGGGCCCAACGCATGGACGCCCAACGCACAAACGGGCAGCGGTGTTGCGTTTGCGACCTGTGCCAGTCAGAAATGGTCGTGCTAGCTCTAGAGGACATGTCCTTTGATTTTTTCTAGAAACTTCTTCCCTCCTGCCTCCAATGCCTATCTAATCCCATGAAATTAAACCAGCTTTAATTTTGCAGCTAGATGCATATACTTTCTATCTTCTTTCCTCATGCTAAGTTATTGATATATCTGAATATCATGTCTTGCACTGCTTACATGGGTATATATAATCGTTCGGGACAAAAAGTAGATAGAGGTGACCATGACAATTTAATATCTTGTCCTTCATAAATGTCATTAGTTTGCTGACGTTACAGCTTACCCACCCCTTAGGTCCTTGGCGTTCGATTCAGTAGGGATCTCAAAGATCTTTGATTTATAAAAATACAAAAAATTTCAAACAATTAATATTGTCAGTGAAGAAACGTGCTATCCCTGTAATTTAAGTAATTGTGAAATAAAAAGAAACTTGTGAGCATCTCTGGCTTTGCCTCACGTGGCAACTGAGTTAGCAGGTGCCTTGTACATAAACTATATAAGAAAGTTTGTGTATTCGCCAGTAATTCAGGTCTGATCTGTTGCAAAGCTTTGGATCACAAAACGTTGCTCTGGTGGTCTCGTGCTTATTACATTGTTGCTGTTCAAGTCTACACACAAGGTCTTATTTTCATTATTATCATGCATATTGGTTCCTGGTCCTTAGTGTTAGATTAGCATGAACTGAATTAGGATCACTAATCAGCAGATTAGTCGGGTCAAACACTAATGCAAGAATAGAATGACAGTTTGCATAACCTAATACATGATCTAGTAGAGCAGTGGTATAGGATTAGGTTAGGGTTAGAGTTTACCGTCAGCGCCTTTGGGTTCGTTCCTGTCCGCCATGGCAACGGTCCTCCTCTGCGCTAGGGCAGCGACGGTCGATGGAGGGGCGTCAGTGTCGATGCAGTGGCGGCTGCGGTGGAGAGCTTCCAGTCACTGGTTGCACCCTCGCTGGATCGGCCTAGGGTTAGGACAGGAGGGAGGCGGCGGCTGTGATAGTCTATCTCGTCACCAGTGCCCATGGCCCCTACCTTCCTATATATAGGTGCAATGTGACCGGGGCCCACCAACCTCTAGTTGGGTTGGGCTCCCCCGATCAGGGAGCAGATCAAGTTTGGTGCGGGCCATTGGGCCCACATCAGAGGAGATCAATTCTAACATTCTCCCCCTTGATCTCCTAATAACTTATCTTAATCTCAACTTAAATACTTAGCTTGAATGCTTAGCACTTAGCTCCATCTCATTATAAAGAAATGCGTAGAGCGCGCCTCAACGTCACTGAAACGACCCGTGATTTCCTTGAAGGGAAATCCACAGAGTACATCAAATACAGTTGATACCATAGTTCATACATCGCGAAAGATACAAATTACAGAGTATTACAACAGTTGTAACACGCCTAAGTACATCGTACCCTAGTGATAAACACACACGGATTAACATCAGAGTAAACGTAGCGTCATAGCGGGTGAAGGCTCCTCCTTCACAGAGAATCATCAGAGTTGGGGTAGAGTATCAGCGGCGTAGACTTGATCTTCTTAACCAAACTTGAGTGTAGGAATGAGACCACCTAATTCTTCTAGCTCCATTATCGTCGTAGTCCTCCTCGAGTACCAAACCTGCTCAACTCTATCAGTTCGATTTGTACTGGCCACGGGCTCCCACCCTATGCTATGCTTTGCTATGTGGAAAGTGGAATGCAAGGGTAGAGAAAAAAAGGCCTATATTTGGTGTAGTTTTTCCTATGCCAGTTCATAAAGTAAAATATAATATAGATCATCAAGTTTTAACCCATCTCATCCACACATCCATCCATCCCATCCATATCCATATCCATGTCCACACATCTCACCACACTCTCACTCTGGTTGGCAAGGAAGACTCCCGCTCCTCCTTGCCTCAACGGCCTAAGCCGGAAACCAACAACACCCAGGGGGAGGGAAGAAAATGACACCTCTCACTATAACAAACATGTGGTAACTCATGGGAATGTCCATACCGGGGACACGGCTATACGTATAGATTTAGTAACTCTGCGAGCTTGTACACCGGAACCACAAGATCACCATCATCGACGATGCCTCGTCTAGGGCTGATACCAAGTTGCCGCCTAATCGGCCCGATGCCACCCTACCACTCAGCTCAGGGCACCCCGGAGATCCACCGCACGCCGAGACGTGAGGCGTGGTACCGGATCCCCGAGGGTTCCACGCTATCTCAGGAGGGTGTGGGTCTCGGCACCCGTACCTCCCTACACTATCACCTACCAACCTAGTAGTAATGGCAGGGGGCCAGCTAGCCGTCAAGTCGTTTCCCGCCCATCAGGAACGAGTGGTGTGTACGAGAAGGTCCCATGAACCGCACCCTCGCCCAATCAGTCCTTAGCGGGACTGGACAGGATATCTTCACAAGGGGCTCGACGCCCCGTGCCTCGACGGCACCTCCATTCCAGGGATTTGTCCCACGAAGACACTCCTCCCTGGAATCTACTCACATCACATGTACCCGCCACAGGTACTCTCTCTCATATAAGGAGTGCCCAGATCACACTCAGCCGGCAAGACTCGTCCCCTGACTCGTCGTAGATCCTGTCCAGTCGACACAACCCTCACCACACACCCAAGACACACGCCAAGATCTCTCCCAAGTTATCCCCAGTTATCCAGTTTACGGCACCATGTGCCTTAGCCACACACAAGCATGTATAAGTAGAGTAAGTGTCTAGCAAGTATCATGGAGTAGGCGAGCGTCTATCCTAGCAGCGGGTGTGCAGGGGGAAAGGTTGCGTCAAGGTAATGGCTTATCAAGCAATCTACCATGCATCCTATCACATTTATTTGCATAAAGTAAAGCACTAGCAGCTACATATTGTATGTCTAATAGGATTCTATGAGGTTGGGTGGGACGTGGCACCTGTTTATAGCAATCCATAGTCATCCTCATCTGGTTGACCTTCACGTCTCCTCCCTCTAGCGGATCTCCGGTCCGTCCATCGTCGCCATGATGCAACTACTTCGGTAAAGCGACAAACAAGGGCAAATAGCAATCAATCCCTAACCAAATCCAGTACTCTCCAAAAGGCAACAGGATACAGAAGGAACCAGATAACTTCGAATAAACATTGAAAGGACTTAGCCCTCGTGGAGAGTGTCCGATCCTCGGGCTCCAAACAAACAGCAGTGGTTGTTTGTTAAGCAAGAGCTTGGATCAAAGCCTCGAGATAGCCGGTACGTCCCGGGTCAACCATGTCAACCTGTACGGCTCCAAGAGAAGAGGCCCTGATCCTAACTTAACTTAAACAACACCACGGCTTTGGCCTCACAATCCGAACGTCATGAAAATTGGCGGGGACCAGAGGATCACAAGCAAGAGGGAAGGGAACTAGAAACAACAGGGTTTGGCCCTTGTGGCCTTTAACCCGCAAGTCACAACTACTATATAGGATTTCGAGTAAGAACAATTAACACGAAATAGAGGAATTGTGGCTTGGTTCCAGGCTCCTTGGCTTACCCGTCATGGTAGCGACGGTAGCAAAAGAGATTGGAACACGAACAACAGAGAGGAGCGGCTACCGGTCCTTTCGACCCGCACGACACAACAATGTCGGGAGCCGAGAAGAGAGTAGTACAACAGGGGAAGAGAGGAGGGTTAGCTAGGCATGTCCATGTCACGGCCTCGGTCACATCCTCAGTGAGGATGGTTTTTCCAACGGTCGATCGGGTCGACTCACACGGCCTGAGAAGGAGACATAGACCATAGCTTCGCTAGCTAGAAGAGATAGTCCGATGTTTGATCCAATCGTCATGGCTAAGACGGGATCGAACAGAACGGGCTAGCGGGAAAAATAACAGGTAGAAAAGAGAGGAAGCGGTGGTCTACCTCTTCCAATGCACATGCCACGGCAAAGGCAAGGCATCGGAGAGGAGCGATGCACGAGAGATCACACGTACCTAAACCTCTTGTAGGGTACCTCGACCAAGGTACACTATATGCACTAAGGCATTCTCCAGGGTCTCAGCGGTGCGGTTGTCACCGTGGGAGCCCAAGGAATGCTATGATCTCACTAGGTACGAACATACTAGGGTTTAAGCACAAAAGAACCAAAGAGGGAAAACGAGGTCCACCTCCTTTGATTCACTCGCCATTGCGATCGACGGAAATCAAAGGAATAGAACAAGAGGCAAATAAAGAACACTAATAAACACGGATAAGCGAGAAAAGGAGACTCTGGTTCCACGGCACTTCGGTCCACGTGACATGGCGATAGTCACTAACCGAAGGTGGTGGAACAAGAGATTCGATCCGCGCCCTACTGGATTAGCGAGAATCGAAGGTGAGCAAAAGAGTAGAATGGTCCTGTGCTCCCCCAACCTACCCGTCATGGTAATGGACGGTGGTTGAAGGAAAAGAGACCTAAGTCTCGCACGGTTCCACAATTCATGCCAACTCGTAGGGCACCACGACCTCTGTGCTACTAGGGCGGCACAATGCTATTCATAGGGTCCATAGCGATGCGGTTGTCACCGCTAGGTCCGAAGGAATGCTATGGTCTACATGGCACAAGCATACGAGGTGGTTTGGGAAAAGAGTAAGAGAAAGTAAGAGAGGGGAAAGAGGTAGAGCCCAATGGTCATGGCAAGTTAACTCGTGTCCATAAGCTCTACCTACACGGGTTGGCTCTTGTCATCCCACGATCGCCGTTTCCTAGTTCGCCTCCCACCAGACTAAGTCACGAAGGCTCGCCGTGTACGGGTGATATCCGCATCGAGTCGAGCCCTCGGCGACCACGTCCTAGGGTCGAATAGGGTCGCTAGCGATCATAGTACTACGGAGCTAACTAAACACGAGAAGAGGGATCATGTTGGGCGTTACGACCATAGCGAGGTGAACCCGCGATCGCACGATCGAACACGTCACTCTCTCAGCCGGCTCAAAGGCTCGGTCCACAGACAAGCATACACCCTACAAACACAGCGAACACAAGATATCGACCACACGGGGTAACACACATCCATGGCATGATAGACAATCCGGCTCGAAGGCACGGCATAGGCATAGATATAGATGTCAAGTGCATAAAGAAAAGTGGGGCTTTTGCCGACGTCGAGGATGGCGTCGGCGGGTTTCGAATGTTGGACCTTGGCGGGGGGCGACGACAAGGATGGTTGGGCTCCCGTGAAGCGTCGCCGGAGGTGGCAGGAGGGTCACAGCCTAACCGGGCTTGGCCCCGGCTAGCTGGAGCTTGTCGTAGCCACACGTGGCCAGCTCTGGTCGGCTGCGGCCACCCTAGTCCAGCTGCTGGCCAGCAGCGGCTGGCTGCGCTAGCCGAGGCGCCGCAGGTGGCTGGGAGCTGGCCGGGCGCGTCTCCACACGGCCGGGAGGTAGTCGGAGCTCCGGGATGGCGCGGTGACACGGGACTCTCCGCGACGCTTCTCCTACGAGGTGGACCTTGCCGGGTGGTGTGGAGATGAGGCCCGGCTCGGTAATCGGGCGCCGAGGTCAGCGTGGGCGAGGAGGACCAGCGACGGCGGGCGTACCGTGCCGAGGCGAGCCCGACCGCCGACGCCGGCGTGGCGAAGCTCGCGACGCTGCTTGCGCGGCGCTGGCGGCGGGGCACGCTTCGGCGCTGCTGAGGCTCTGGCCGCGCCCGCCAGGCGAAGCAGGGGACGCTCCGCGTGGTGGCGCGGCCGTAGAAGCACGCGAGGCGCTTGGCCTCCACGCCGGGCGCCGAGGTGCTCGCCAGCCGGGCGAGGGGCGTATCGCTGGGTTACGGGTGGCGGCGCCGCAAAAATGAGGCGCGGCGACGCCCATGGCACGGCACGGGCGCCGGCCGTGGCGGGTGACCGCATGGTTCCGCGACGCCGAGGTGGGGCAATCGCCCGCAAGAACAACGAAGCTCGGCGCGTTGCCCGGCCGTCGACGCCGGCGGAGCGGGCCGCGCTGGGCGTATGCTGCGGGCCGCTGCTCCACGCCGCGTAGGCGGACGAGGCGCGGCGTAGGCGGCCGAGGCGATTCATGGGGCGCTGCGCGCGCGGCGGCGAAGCCGTGGTCGAGCCGAGGGCGGTGATGGGGCGCGCCGAAGCGCCGACATGTAGCCGCCAGTCGCGTGCAGCCGTCACGGCCAAAGGCCTGCACGACGCTACCGCGCGCTGGCGACACGGAGAGCGAGGTGACGTGAGGCGGAGGTGGGAGCAGGGGCGCCGATGGCTGGAGGAAGAGAGGAGGAAGGCGGCGGGCGGCGGCGGCGGCCGCGAGGGGCTTTATAGCGCCGCCTAGGGCTCCATGTGGCGTGGACGGCGATGCGCCTCGATGTCCGTATTCCCCGCGCGTGGCGCGCCGACGGAGGGCGGAGCGCGGGGGTGGAGCGGGAGGAGGCGCCGAGGCGGCGGCGGCGGCGGCCTCGGAAGTGCTCGCCCCGCTCTAGGGTTCCAGGGCGCGCAGCTGGCCACCGGGCCTCGTGGCGCGAGTGGGCCGTGGCGGGCAAGGATGAGCAGCCAAAAGGAGAAGGGGAGGAGATCGCTGCGCTGGCCGGGCTGCACGGGGGGAAAGGAGGCGGCCGGCTGTGGCCTTTAGGCCCATGGAGGGAAGGGACGCTTTTTCCTTTTCCTTTAATTGATGCTAGTTTCTCCATTTTGATGTTTGAAGGGATTTGGATAAGAATTCAAAAGAGTATTTTGGGAGGGAAGTCATGGATGATTGAGGGGAATTCAAGAGGGGGAAATAGGATCTTTCTCCATCTTATTACTTGGATTTAAGAGGGATTTCAAGAGACGGCTTGAAAGCGAAAGAGAAAGGTCAGAGGAATGATTGAGCAAAATTTAGGAGAAGATTTAGATGGAGTTGAGGGAAGGTTTGCTGGAAGATTTTTCTACTATCTTGCCATGTGAGTTGGAAATGATTTTAGGAAGGAAAGCTCAAAAGGGGTGGAGGGATTGCTACGGATTTGTGCACTCCAACTCAGAAGGAACTCAAATCCGAAAACCAACTCACGAGCAACATAGGAACCCAAGCACACTCCTGCAAACAAATCTACATGCATGCGACAATCGTTGTAGAACTTCCCTCCGTTCGACCTCGGTTTAACCTAGTAACTACATGATTCACATGATTGCAGGAAAAATTTTAAAAAGTTCGGATTTTTGGTGTTCTGAAAACACGGGATGTTACAGTCACAGAAAAGGGTTTCCGTTGGACTTGACGGCTACTGTGTATCACTCTAATTTGAAACAGAGTTCTAACTAAAAGGGCCCTAAGTGTTCAGGAATCATTGGCTAGCTTCACCTTAACCCCATGCTAGCTACGTGTTTTCTAAAACACGTTGGGTGGTAAGCCATTTGTGTGCGGATCCGCTAACATATTGTTTTGTACTTATATGCTCTAGACTCATGATATAATTCTAAACTTTATTATTCACAACATACCACTTAGTATCAATGTGTTTGGCAGCACCACATGACTTATTGTTGTGGGCGTGTTATCGCAATATATCTGAAGTGGTTTTCTTCATGCTGTCTACCACTCTTATCCGGGTAAGAACTTTTAAGTCAGTTCACCTGCTCCTAGGCTCATGTTTCACTATAAACTCAGCGCACATCCTTAATGACGTGACAAGGGTTTGTTTTGAGCTTTTCCACGATATAGCTCCACTTGCAAGGGTAAATATGTTACCTGACGTGGATTCTTATTCCTCCCCGCATAATCTGAATTAATCTTACTTATAACTTATCATGAGACCTTTTATGCCCTGCAAAAATTGCAGAACTATCTTAACTAAACTTCCAAAGTTCTACATCTGGATTCTTCTGATTTCTACCAAGTAACCCGGTAATCAAACTATGTCAGGGCGAGTACAAATTTGAGCATATTAAAACTTCTGACAGCTAAAGTACTGATCTCATTTGCTCGAGCTCGATTTGATTCTTATGACGCTAATGTTTCCCATACTTATCGCCCTTGACAATGGGTGAGGTGATGGACTTCACTTACGCATACCATATTTCTTAAGAATCTTCTCTTTGTATGCTCTCTCGTGACAGCCCTAATACCCCTTCTATTTCTATCACGATGAATCTCAATCCCGAACAAAAGAGACTTCATCGAAAACTTAAATGTCAAAATGTGAGGATAAGAACTTCTTAGTTTTCATTAGTAGACTGACATCCTTGCTCGCTAGCAAAATATCATCCACATATAGAACTAAGAAAATAAACTTAGCACTCTTAAACTTTACATAAACGCAATTGTCCTCTATATTTGCCTTAAAAACCCAAAACTTTCTAATTGTTTTATCAAAACACTAATGCCACTGTCTTAAGCTTGTTCTAATCCATAAGCAAACTTCTTTAGGCGACATCCCATATTTTCTTTTCTTTTCACAACAAAACCTTTTGGTTGTGCCATGAAAAACAACTTATTGTAGATCCTTATTAAGGAGTGTTGTCTTTGCATCTATCTGACTTAACTCTAAGTCTTATTGTGCTACTAGCGCCACTATAATTCTAAGAGTATCATTACATGAGATTGAGAGTCTCATTGCTTAAAAACCTTTGCCATAAGTCGCATAGTATGTTTTCTTAACTTTCCTTTGGGAGTCACTGGTGTTGTTTCATAGACTCATTACAGCCTACTGTCTTGGCTCCTTTAGGAATATCCACTAAGTCTCAAAACTTATTGCAATTCTGAATTTTATCTCATTCTTTATAACTTCTAAAATAATTGCTTCTCATGTCATATGTGGTGGGATCAACCTCCATATGATACTCATTGGTTTCATAAAACCTCTTAATTATCTAATATAGCAAAGATTTCATAACTCTTTGTGATCTTCTAACATTCCTATTGTTTGGCGCCATATGGGGGTCGCCGTTGTCCTTCTCATGCTCGACTTATGGTTCTAATGCCTCCTGAAGGACAGGTTCCAAATTCTTATTTATTGTCGGCAATAAAGAACTATCAACAGTGCTTACACTTCAGTATTTCACACCGTTTGTGTAGCAGCAACTGGTAGCATAAAGTATGGTTTTTAGAATGTCGGAGTAAGGGTTTGAAGACCCGTTTCTCCTCTAAACCGATCTTTTGTGCTACCTTGCTCCCCTAATCACAAGATATTCTAAGATCTTAATATGTCTTATTTGTACAAACTTTGTATGCCTGTTAGGGCAACAAAGTAGTAATCCTTTGATCTTTCTGGGTAATCGTAAAGTGGCAACTGATTGTCTTAGGTTCTAAGTTTCTTAATTTTGGGTTAAAGACTTTAGCCTTAGCTGGACAACCTCACACCTTTAAAATCTTAAGTGAGGAGACTTCGTCTGTCCACAACTTATATAGTGTTTTTAGGCACCGACTTACATCGGTACTCGATTAAGAATATGAATAGTGGTTTAAACACCTCCATCCACAAGCTTATCAGTAAGGTAGAGTAGCTTATCATGTTCTTTAAGATACGGTTTCTTATTTCAGCTACTCCATTTGACTAAGGCTCTCCCGGCATGGAATACCGGGCAACTATGTCATTTTCCCCTCAGAGGAATTTGGCCATACGGGGTATGTCACCCACAATATTCCCACCATGGTCTAATATCACTATTTTAATCTCTTTTATTGTGCTGATATTCTAGTCCTTATACTTCTGATTGTCTTAATGTACTTCAATCAACACATTGATCTAATTCTGAGAGTAATCAACACATTGATCTAATTCTGAGAGTTCTAATAGCGAAAGAATTTCATCTTTGACTAATCCATCTATTCTCCTCCTCGAAATGTGGCTTAATCTACAATGCCACAATTTCGAAGAGTCAAAATTGAACATTCTTCTGCTTTCTACTTATATTTGTAGACGAGGAATCTTTTCTCATTCTCATTGGATACAACATTCACATTCTCAAAACTGATAATAGATAAAGTTGGTCTTGTCGGAAGACAAGACCAACATACTTATTATAAAATAGTGTCTTACATTTGCCATCTCAAAATGGCAATTCAATCATCATCTAACTGAGAAAGCTTACTAAATTTTTAGCAAACAGGGAATATGTAGTACATTAGATAGTCTAAGTTAAAATGAGACACCTAATAATTCTATGATAACTCTGAAACGGCTCTATTTGTACTCATATGGAATCTCATTCTTTGCCAATTATTTAGTGCCTCTGTGATACCTTAAGTCTTTCCTTTAGAAAATCTGAAATGCACAAGCAAGGTTGGTGAGATAACTTAATATATAATACTAATATCTTAGCTTAAAATTGCATGTATTAATACATACAATCCCTTTCTACATTAATACTACATCACCGTTGGGCAGAAGAAAGAAATAATATAGATTAACTTATGTACTAACAATTGTAATATTGATATCATCATCATTGGTTAGAAGATAACAATATTATAAATTTTTCTAAAACTGAATAATTGTTTTTTAATTAAATTCTCCCGTTGGTTTGAATTTAATTTGGAGAGACAACTAATATAGTCTTATACTAATTTTCAGAGTTATTTCTAAATTTTACTATTGCTCTTGTAACTAAATTCTCCCGTTGGTTCGAGTTTAGTTAGAAAGACTACTAATATCTTAGCAAAATGAAAACCATGACTAAATAGACTTATACTAATTTTCAGAGGCATCTCTAATCTTTCTCTCAAAAATTTATCCTGTTGGTTCAAAATTTAACAGAGAATGAACTGTGAAATTTAATTATATACTATACAGATTAATTTATGGACTAAAACAATAATAACAACATTAAAAGGTTTTCTAAAACTTAAAATTTGCCCTAAAATCAAATTCGCCCGCTGGTTTGAATTTAATTGTAGAACAATCAATTACTTGAAGCAAATGGAAACGTGACTAAACAATATTCTAATGATAATTTCTAGAAATATATCTATTATTCTCTGAATGAATTTACTTGTTGGTGCAAAAATTTAACTGAGATTTGTAGCTAAAATTCATCTAAAATCTTAATCTGAATATTTCGAAAAATTATTTTAATCTATGCAGCGGAAAACATGGCTAAATTACACAGATAATAGTCTCTAGAAATGTGTCTAATATTATCTCAGAAAAATTTGACACGTTGGTGTAAAATTTAACCAAAAAATTTGAATCTAAAAGTCAACTAAATTTTTATTCTAAAATCAACAAATTTCTTATTCTAAAATTTCTGGAAAATAAAACAAATCATTCTTGTGCAAGTTTAGCCCGAAGGCCTGCTTGCGCTCGGCGCGCTGCGGCCCAGTCCGGTCCGTGGCGGCCTGCCCGCCCCTCCCCGCACCCGGGCCGCAACGTGGGCCTGGGCCGGGAAAGAGGCCCGCAGCCGCGCGGAAGCGCCACCCGCCTGACTGGGGCGGTGGCCCGAGCGCCACTAGCCGTCCATCCCAATCGGACGGGTGGCCGACAATCTCACCGCAACAAAAAACCCACAGTTGACCCTAACCCTAGGGCATTCTTCTCCCGTTCCTCTCGAGTAGCAGCCGACGGCGCCCCTGGCGGCCTGCTCGACGGCGGCGAGGGTGGCATGGGTGGCGACGCGGCGGCAATAAGCGCCGGCCGGCCATCCCGGCCCCTCTCATGTTCCTCTATCCTCCCCCTCGTGCCCACAACAGCAACGGCGGCGCGGTTGGCCGGCGTCCCGGCAACCGGCCGGAGAGGAGTGGGTGGCGCCGCCCATGGCCCATTCGCTGGCGCTTCGCCCCTAGGCTGAAACACGCCGCCGTCGAACGGCACACCGCTGGCGGTGCCCTCAAGCCCCGCGTGCTAAGAGAGATCAGTCGCCCGGCGAGCCCAAGGCTCGATCGTGGCGGTGGTTCCAGCCATGGACAGTCCGGTGAGGTGAGTAGTTCCCCTCCCCTCGATCCGGATGTCGTTCTTATGATTAGAGTTCTTCTTCTTGCTGAGTTGCACGGGTTAGGGATATGGTTGGGGTTGAACTGAATTAGGGTTAGATCATGGATCTCCCTGTCTATGCCATAAACGGGTGCTTCCCCTTCTTCTAATTGCTGAGTAGCCCGGGACGATGCTCTTGAGACATGTCGCTCGGCGGCTAACCCTAGATTAGGGTTTCTGACCACTGATCTAAGCCTGATCTAAATCCACTGATCTAGTTAGGCGTCTGATACCATTGTTAATTACTAACCAAGATCACTAACAGTAGGAGTAGTTGGACACTTAGACTTGGACAGTGACTGAAGTGAAAAACATCAACCCTAGTACATGACCTAACTGTAGAGCAGAGAGTATAGAGGAGTTTAGGGAGATTAGGGTTAGAGCTTGACCATCGACGCCCTTGGGTTCAGTCCTGTCTGCCATAGCAGTGATTCTCCTCTGTGCTAGGGCAGCGACGGTCGACGGAGGGGCGTCAGTGTCGATGCAGTGGCGGCTGTGGTGGAGAGCTTCCAATCACTGGCGGCACCCTCGCTGGATCGGCCTACGGTTAGGACAGGTGGGAGGCGGCGGCTGTGATAGTCTATCTCGTCACCAGTGCCCGTGGCCCCCACCTTCCTATATATAGGTGTAGTGTGACCAGGGCCCACCAACCTCTAGTTGGGTTGGGCTCCCCCGATCAGGGAGCAGATCAAGTTTGGTGTGGGCCGTTGGGCCCACATCAGAGGAGATCAATTCTAACACTTAGTCCTTACGGACTCACAGTAATAGTTTGTGTTGTCTGTAAAAGGGGCTCTTTACATTTTTTTTTCATCTTCTTAATTAATTTAATGGCGTGCAGCTCACCTATGTGTTTGATGGTGGACCTCAATTGTAAACCATAATAGGTTGATGGATCATCTAAGACCAATATCGTAGTCATTCAACATGTATACCAAACTACAGAATTCAATGTTTGTATCAAAACTGATAATTCGACATCGATTGTTACTTCATCAGGATAATCAATATTTAACATGTGTCACATATACCATGGAAACATATTCAATGTTTATACTATATTTTTTGATGAAACAGGAGGGGCTTTGACCCCCTACTGGAAAATATATAAAAATAAAATGTATGTACAGGATTTACAGAGAATCAAGAAACAAAGAAAGACAAGAAGAAAATAAGGGCGATTACACAAAGTTCTCTAGCCATAACTCTATATGACAGTGGAATTTCGCCTTTGCTCGTAGGATAGAGCAAACTACTTCTTGAAGACAGCTTTACATCGATCTCTGCACAAAATGGGTAATATTCTTGAAGATTAAATCATTTCTCATTGTCCAAATTGACCAGCACATTGTTATAATAATTTCCATAGAAAAAAGCAATTGGAGCTGCATTCTAAGAATTTCAAAAATAATGGCTGGCTCCAGATGACTAGGGACCGTTAAGTGTAAGCTGTCCCAACATGCCAAGGAAAAAGGGCAGTGGAAGAGTAAATGGGCAAGATCTTCATCAGCATTGCATGTACAAAGCACACAATTGTAATCTGGCAGAAGCATGCTTTTACGCCGCAGCAAGGCCCTGGTGTTTAGCCTATCTTGTAGAAAAAGCCCAAAGAAGAACTTCCTTTTTTTGACATGAAGACTGCAATAACCATTGAAAGGATATGTGAATATGTTTATATATACTATATTTCATAACCACAATGGATTAATAGGCATAGGCAAGTATTTAAAATTTAGATGCAGTTCTTCATTCTGTAATTAATTAGCCTTTCTTTACCTACCTGTGCACTGTAGATTTTAGCATTTTATTAATGATTTAATGGGTAGATTTTAGCCCCACTTTTTGCTAGGAAGCCCCTCCTAACATTGCTTTTAGGTTTGGATCTGGGATCTATAACTCCTATAATCCTAAACCCCACTAAGGAATTCTCTAGCCTCTGATTAGTTCAATCCTGAAAAGTGATGTCATCAAATCCGTTCACCCACTAAGCCTTATTTATCTCCCACTAGCTATTTCTTTTGAAATAGAAAAAAATCTTAGTAACCTAAACCACGTATCGTAATTAAAATCCAATTGCACCATGGTGTTCCTCACAATAAACTCTTGAAAACAAGACCCCACATGGATATATTTCGATAACTTTTTGCAAAATTTGAACCGTTTTAAAAACCTAGCAAAACTGCATATCATATGGATTGCATGTGGTCTTTCGAAACACGTATAATTTTATGAAAGAAAGGTCCTAGAATTTTAAGAGGGGGGATGACCCTCAGGTATAGTAGGGATGGGGGTTCGGGTAGATGAGATTTGGGTGATACCCAATTCAAATAATCTATACCATGTATGTCAATGGATACAACCTCCGCAATTGACCTACTACATCCATATATATGTATCTATTAATTTATAGTTTTGACCATTATAAACTTCTTACATTTCTACTTCATACCCGCAGCAACGTGCGGGGCATCCTACTAGTATATTAGGTTCTGCACCTACTATTTTATGGATCCTAAGTACATTAAAAATGTCTGAAGAAATAAAGAATAATGTAGCTAAATTTACTTCCATTTTGTAAATATAATTGCTCACATGCTTCTATTCTATTCCAAGTCACCAACTACTTACCAAAATCACAATACCAAAATCACAACAAAATAGAGGCCCATTTACATGCCAAAGGTGTGACCCTTTTTAGTGTCTTGTGTAACACCCTAGGTCTTAAGCTTGCATTGCACAAGCGTCTCATGAGTACAATAATTTTCATGTTGCATCATAAGGACCACCATGTTGCATTTATGTCTTTTCTATGTTGCAAATGCTTGTTATGCCTGTGATCATGAGTGATTAGTACAAGTCATTAGTGTTTGCTCACTAAACTCACCTAGACAAGCCTAGGAGTGAAAATTAATGCAGCAAGGTTGATGTTTGTCATCAAAGCTAATTATTCTTCTAAGTGGTAGAAAACTAAAATTTACCTTTTTCAAAGTAGTAATCTTGTCCTATGTAAAAATCTGTGTAGAGGCTTTACATGTCAATGATCCTTAAATAAAAGCTGGAGTTTAGCTTCTAAGGAACAAAAGTTGTTCAGTGATCTTGACCTAGATTAGTGCTCAACATGGAGTAAAAGTGGCCCAAAGGTCAGCCAAAACCCCTGTTTTCAAAGCCTGACAATCGGCAATGTCTGGAACTGAATTTTATTCAGTCTTATCAGAATCATACATCGAAATCCAAGTGCGATTAAGAGCCACATAGCCTAATTAAGTGAGAGTGCAAAAACCATGAGTTTTGTTTTTTCACTTAATGTGAGATTCAGAGAATCAACAATAACGTGAGTGAGAGATATACAAAAAAAAGAGAGAGCTCCAATGCAAAATATGTGAGGAAGTTTTTAACACTAACCCACGAAACTCTACTTCTTGTGTTGTTTCTCCAAATGCACAGGTGCGAAAGAAAACTAAGGAATATATTGCTGCTGAAAACACCATCATACATGATGAGAGATGTGACAAGATTTCCATTGTTACATCTTCCTTTATCCTATATATATAGTGAGGATCAACCCTGACCTGACTTGACTTACAAGTAATCCTATATATCTTCTTTACTCATCCTAAACCTAGATCTAGACCGACTCAGGATGGTACTCATGCTAAGTACCCATAGGTACTATTCATGTTGGTACCTATTGGGATGTCTTGGCCCGGCCCCAACAGATACAGGGCTTGCTTAGACTCATGACATGTACTTGTACACGAGTTACATATCTAATCTTGGACGTACATCCTCTGTGTGCTTTCATTCCAAGGTTCCAACAAGTATTGTAATTCTTGCATTTATTCAGAACTAAACAAGCCAGAGATGGACAGTCATAACCAGGTGATGACTCTTTAACAAAAGTTGTAGATCCAATGTATCTCTACAATTCTTATTACTGGAGCTTTTGCCGAAATGGCTTGGATTAGGAGTTAGAATGGCAAGAAGTTGAGCTGTCAGTTGGTTTTTCAGTCATGTGTTTTGAAGCAGCAGCAGCTTCTGTGTAGCGGCTGACAGGTTCAGGAGCTGAACGGCGCGTGGAGGCTGTACGTCGCCAATTTCCCCACACTGCAGCGAGTTTAAGTGAGGAGTCGAGGCGATGCTGTTTCTTTGCTCCCTCTCCTTCACTTTGCTCGCTCGCTCCCCTCTCACATCTCGCTGATTCTTCCCCAAGATAGTAGAGGCGACGCCGTGGCCGGGCACCTTCACCGACCGAGTTGGTCATCCCCGAAGCACCTCCGGCCGATTCCCAACAGCACCATGGCCCCCTCCACTTTTCCTACCTAGCTGCACTGTCCAATGGAGGCCATGAGTAAGAAAGAGAGTGGGGAACAGAGAGGAAGAGAGGGAGTAGGACAAAAGTTGAATAGGGAAATAGATAGAGTGTGTTGGTGGGGGAAAAGTCTTACATTGGAGATCAATGGCTTTGTCGATCTGTGCGCCCACCGAGGTGAAAACCATAGGGTAACACACAGGTGAGGTGGCCCCACCTGTGGACCACCATGAGGACAAATCGGGACATGGTATGACAAATTTGCACCATGAGAAAATATTTTATGTAGTAGTCAATGTAGCTAATTAGAGACACTTAGGGGATTTGGAATTAGCTTTCATATTGGTAATTTAGATGCAAACGAAATGAATGACTTATCTTTCATAATTGTATGTGTAGTTTGTTTATGAATTTATGGGAATATTTATGGTTAGTAATTTGGATGCAAGATTATGGTTCCTCAAGCTTTTTTCCCATCAACAATATAAACTGTGGGATATATAATTATGAGGAAATTGCACCATCGTTGCCATGCATGCCCTCTATATATCATGTTTTGCACGGTGCAACCAATACTAGGAACCCGATGCAATAAGAAGAGGAAAAGGCGGAGACAAAATAGCGAGAGTTAGGATGTTGCTGATTTGCTATGTTGTTGTCTCATGGGAATCGTAGGCACAAGGGAAGAGTCGGTAGACGCGTTCACTACCATCCTACAGAACAAAGTGCTGGGATGGAGCTTAATTAGCAGGTTACAGCTGCCATCATTGCGACACGATTATGTCCACATTCTCAGGGAACTGATCGGAATAGTGCTGCCAAAATGCTACTAGATGAATTCCACAATTCATGATGAGACACCGTGTGCTGGAAATGAACCGGCTGGGTTCCGCATAGTCCACACTGAGTTCTTGTCTGGCTAGCTGCTTCTACTGCAATGGACTGCGCACTTGCTTGGCAGAATCAGGCTGTGAAGCAAATGATCGGAGGAGTCCACGCTGTAGCAGTTCGTGAAATGATGGGAAATATAAATCAAGAGACGAGATGCTAGATGGAGTTTGGTCGTGGATTGGGGCGTGTGGTTTCATTTCTGTACGTGGATTGGAGAACTGGTTGGAGGCTTATTTGAAGTAGCGACTAGCGAGGACCTAGAGTGTTTTTATTACTAATTTACATCTTGCGAGCTCCAAGCAAAGCCAACAGCAGATAACAGATAACCCAATACGGAAAGTCAATATCGCGACTGGCGCGCTCCGTCGCTTTGGCGCGACACCAGGCCACGACAGTGCTAACAGCAGGCCACGACGGGCCAGCCCGGCCAATAGGCCCCCTCTCTCTCTACCGATAGCTTGTGCGCAAGTGTATTTTCTGATAGCCTAGTCCTGATTATGTTTTCTCTTTCCCAGAGGCAGTGATGTCTCTTTCATTTATTTTTTGATTTTGTTTATTTATTTCAGTTTTGTATTTGACAATTTCAGTGTTACTTTAATTGTGGTTGTCAATTTATTTTTTTTAGTTTCAGTTTCAGTGTTTTTAGTTTTTCACTTTGTCTACTAAAGTTTTTATTTTCTATTGGTCAATTTCAATCATTTTATTTTTTATTTTCAGTTTTTTGTAATTTCAGTTTCAGTTTAATTTTTATTTATTTTTATTTTGTCTACTTTAGTTGTCAATTCTATTGTGTCAATTTCATTTCAGTCGGCACGTCATGTTTCCTAGCTGTTGTAATAAAATGCGCTCAGTTGACAGCAAGTCACTCTGTTCCGCTGGTCATATTTTGACTGGTTCAGTGAAGGAGAAAAAGTAACAAGTTGAAACTGTCTTATATAATAACTTGTTCCTCAAGTTTGTAGCGCGTTTCTCGCTTCCTTCCACTACTCATGTTCCTCTAATAAATGCCCACATTCCAATTGGTAGCTAGTGATGTTTTCTGATTGCTCCAGAGGGTCGTATAATATATATCCCCTCAGTTAGAAGCTTCTATATATAATTTGTGTCCCCTCCAGTTTTTGCAATGGTTTGTATAATAGTTTTGGAGTAGCAATTTTTAGTATTGTATGGTATGTAGTAACTCATTTTGGTATCTTACCTCCCAAGCTTGTGTATAATATGTAACATATCTAGTATAGTTTTGGAGTAGCAACTTTAGTAGCGACTCACTCTCAGATTTCATGGAAAAGAAGCTACGGATGACAGGTATATGGAGCCGAGGACATACTTTAGCCACTGTGTTGTGTATATGTTGGATGGATGATCAACTACACCCAGTGCAAAAACGAAGGATCTTGCCTGGCATTAATTCCGTTTTTGCCTCCTTTTCCCATGCTACAACTACTACTTTCTCTAGCCGTTTCATAGTCTTTTTCCATAAATACTCAAGCTGGTACGCTCCTCTTCTATTGTTTGGCCTGATGGGTCACCATATATTTACAGTGCTGCTCATGAGATATATATGCAGTGCAAGAGATATGATCATCTAGGGAAGTGAATGCATTGAAACATACACCTACCAGATTAAAATCCACCACGTACCTTCTGGGCTTCTGGCCGCCCATATATATAATGGTTTCGCTTTACCAAAATACAGAATAGCAAACACTACGTAGAAAACGATTTGTAAGGACACTAGGGTTTTATTTGTAAGGGCGGTTTATGTTTCAACCGCCCTTACAATGGCGTGTCGGGCCCCAGTAATTTGCCCGCTCTTACAAATACATTTATAAGGGCGGTTGGTGATTGAACCGCCCTTACAAATGCATTTGTAAGGGCGGTTCAATCACCAACCGCCCTTATAAATGTAGGCATTTGTAAGGGCGGTTCAATCATGAACCGTTCTTAGAAATGTATTTGTAAGGGCGGTTGGTGATTGAACCGCCCTTACAAATGCCTGCGTAAAAACCAAGCAACCACATTTGTAAGGGCGGTTCAATCATCAACCGCCCTTACAAATGTTCCAGCCTAACAACCAAGCAACCACCTTCTTCTACCTCGGGTCATTCACTCCAACTCGCAAAAAATAAGGTTAGGGAGGCCTTGGGCTCCTCCTAAAAATTGCTCTACTAAGGGGGGGAGGTTTTGGTCTTAAATCTTTTGGTGGAGAGCTTGTAGAAGGTAAGAAAATGCTATTCCAACACTTTATTTGAAGTTTTAGTGGTTGGTTAGTGAGTAATTAGGGTATTACTTTCTCTCTCTCTTTCATGGTGCTTGAGCTTTGTAGGAAGCAAACTAGACCTAGATTTCAAGTTATTACTATAAATTAGTTAGAGAAATGATCTTAGATCTTTTATTAGCGTATCTTGCTTAATTTTAGTAGAGATTACATCCTAGTTTCATGCAAGTTTAATGTAGATCTAGTTCTAGATCTAGGATTTTTCTATTTTGTAATTTTTTCTTTTATGAAATTAGAATGATGTTGGCATAAAAGTTAGTGAGTAAAATATTAATTGTTCTCTATAAAAATATATATTTTAACCATTTAATATACATCCTTTTATAAATATTTGTATATCAATTGGTAATTTTAATTTTCCTTTTCTCTCTTCCATGGTGATTGAGCTTTGAATGGATCAAATTAGGCCATAGTTTTGAAGCTTGGTGTCAATTAGTTAGAGAAATGAGCTTACACCTTTTAGTACTGCCTCTTGCTTGATTTTAGTTGAGATTACACTCTAGTTTCACATAGACATATTGTAGACTTAAGATGTTATTTCCATTTTGTATTTTTTTTTTTTTTATTAGATTAGAACAAAAAATGGCATAAAAGTTAGTGAGTAAAATATTAATTGTTCTCTTTAAAAACATATATTTTAAATATTTTGGTATAAATAGGTAATTATGTATCCTTTTCTATCTCTTCCATAGTGCTTGACCTTTGAATAGAGCAAATTAAGTCCTAGTTTGAAGCTTTTGATGTAAATTTATTAGAGAAAAGAGATTACACCCTTTATTAGTGAATCTTGCTTAATTGTAGTGCAAATTACACCTTAATTTTATGTAGAATAATTGTTACTCATTGTTCTCTTTAAAATAATATATTTTAACCATTTATTACATATTTTCTTTTTTAAAAAGATGGAGTACAGGGAATCTTGGATGTATGGTTCATTGAGATTCACGACAGGCTTCCATGAAGAGCTGAATAAATTTATTGAAGCCGCGGAGAAGCATGCAACGACATTAACACATAATAATGGCACAATTATCTGTCCCTGCTTAGATTGCAAGAATCTTATGGCATTTTCAGATGTGTCTACCATTAGATCACATCTAATTATGCGAGGATTTGTTTCGAACTACACAGTGTGGATTCATCATGGTGAAATCATGGTTGTTGATGACGACACTAATGATCAAGGAGACGGGTATGATCAAGAAGAGGATGTCGAAACCCAACAATACTTGTCCCAATACTCAGACATCATTAGGGCACAAATGGATCGTGACTTTGGCAATATGGAAAGTGGTAATGCTGCTGGTGGTTGTCACCATAACAGTGATGATGGTGATTTCAGGAATGATGGTAGAGCACGTGAGGAGGATGCAGAAGACTTTGATAACTTGGAGGGAATGCTTCGGGCCCTTGGACCAGAAATACTAAAGAGCAAAAAAGGTCTAGAAAATCTAGAGAGAGTGAAGAAAGCATCAACAGATACTGTGTATTCTGTTGACAAAGGTTGTCCGACACACTGGACACAGCTACGTTTTGCACTTGAGCTACTCATCTTGAAGGCTAAGTATGGTTGGTCAGACTGTAGTTTCAATGATCTGTTGCGTCTATTATCATGGTTGCTACCACAGCCAAACTCGGTTCCCACCAACACATACCAAGCGAAGAAGGTTATAAGTCCATTGACAATGGGTGTTGAAAAAATCCATGTATGCCCAAACCATTGTATCCTTTTTCGTGGTGACACATTCAAAGATCTAGATAAATGTCCTCGATGTGGGGCCAGTCGGTACAAGAACAATGACCTATATAGCGGGGAAGAAGAAGCCTCCACTAGGAAGAAGAGGAATAGGAAGGGTGTGAGAAAGGTGGTACAAGAATCACAGCCCCCAGAGGACACTCCATTAGGCAACGATGCAAAGCAAAGAAAAATTCCAGCTTTGGTAATGTGGTACCTGCCAGTGACCGATCGGTTGAGACGTATGTTCCTAAACCCTAAGGAAGCCGCACTCATGACATGGTGGGATGATGAGCGCAAGGTGGATGATGATAAGATTGCACACCCGACCGATTGTCGGCAATGGAGAGACTTCGATGATAACCACAAAGACTTCAGCCAAGACCCAAGGAATGTACGTTTTGCCTTAAGCACCGATGGAATGAATCCCTTCAATGAGAGAATGAGCGACCATAGCACATGGCCAGTGATCCTAACCATGTACAACATCCCAACGTACTTGTGTCAGAAGAGAAAGTATCTTTTCCTCACTGTGCTTGTTTCTGGCCCTAAACAACCAGGCATTGATATAGATGTGTTTCTTGAGCCTGTGATGCAAGAATTCGAGCGACTTTGGAGGTATGGGGAGCCAATGTATGATGCGTTCCGACAGGAGGACTTCATATTACGAGCAATAATATTTGTGACAATCAATGATCACCCTGCGCTATTTGCTTTGTCTGGACAGATCAAAGGGAAGACAGGATGCTTAGTCTGTTTGGATGATACTAAATCGGTGTACCTAGATGGATCCAAGAAGGTTGTTTACATAAGGAACCGACGCTTCTTAAAGATAGGTCACATGTACCGTAGTAAATTGTACTTGAGATACTATGGCAACATCCCGGAGAATGAACCTCCTCCAGAGAGACGTCGCAATGGACAACATGTGTACAAAATGGTGAAAAACATACGCATCATCTATGGAAAGAGAAAACCAGATGGAACGATCAGAGACAGAAGCACACCTCCTGTCGAAGGCGTACCTTTTAAAAAACAATCAATATTCTTTCAGTATCTGCCTTACTGGCCAGAATTGGAGGTCCCTCATGCCATTGATGCTATGCACGTGCAGAAGAATGTCTTTGAAAGTCTCATTGCTACATTGATGGACACACCCAAGTCAAAGGATGGTCTGAAAGCACGAAAAGATATGGTACAGCTAAAAGTGATGCCGGAGCTTTACCCGATACTTGAGGATAATGGAAAATACACTCTGCCCGCAGCTAGCTACAACTTAGACCTAGAAGAGAGGAGAGCTTTATGCACTTTTGTGAGGGGGATCAAAGTCCCGACTGGGTTTTCGGCGAACCCAAAGAAGCTAGTGTCAATGAAGGATCTATCATTTGCACACTGCAAGGCTCACGATTGTCATATTATGTTAACGGTGTTTCTACCAATTGCAATCAGGGCTATAAAGCCAGAATTCTTAAAGATGGCCATCACCCGCATGTGCTACTTCTTTTCGAAGATCTCACAAAAGATGATTCTCAGGGACGAGCTAAGTGACCTACATGATTTCGTGGTGGAGACCCGTAACCAACTAGAGATGTGTTTGCCTCCCGCTATCTTTGATATAATGGTACATCTCATGATTCACATGGTTCATCGATCTGAGGCATTGGGCCCTTGCTACTTGCATGAAATGTGGTCCTATGAGCGGTTCATGTCTGTTCTAAGCCGATACGTGCATAATCGAGCATTTCCAGAGGGATCCATGATAGAGGGTTACAATACTGAAGAAGTCGTCGAGTGCTGTCAAGAGTGGCTACAAGTACAGAGAGGAATTGGTAATCCTGATTCTCGTTACAAGGGTAGGCTGGCTGGGAAGGGCACAAGTGGTAGAAAAGAGTTCATCGACCATGATTACAAAGAAGTGAGTCGGGCGCATTACACTGTCCTACAGAGCACAAAACTGATGGAACCATACATTGATGAACACTTGGCTATTATTAAGGCAGAAAGAAATGGTCGCTCAGATGATTGGGTCATGAAACAGCACAAGCAACACCTAACTTCATGGTTGAAGGACAAGAACATACCATATGGAGAAACCATAAATTCAATTACCATCAGTAGGTTGGCGGCGGGGCCATCAAGACAAGTGACCTCCTGGAATGCTTATGAAATCAATGGCTACACATACTATACCCACACAAAGGATACTAAATGTGTAAACCAAAAACAAATGGTGTTAGAACAGTAGCTATCGATGGAGTCGGGAGAAAGGTCGAGTTTTTGGCATAATTGAAGATATATGGGAACTTGACTATGGAAGGGATATAAAGTTGGCCCTATTTCGATGCCGCTGGATCAAGCATCATCAATTCAATGAGATCGGATTGAGGATCGTGGACCTTCAGAATATAGGCTACCATGATGATCCTTGGGTGCTTGCTTCACATGTCACACAAGTTTGCTATATGCCCCGACCCGCAAAGTATTCTTCCCCCAAAGAAGAGAGTTAAGCACGTGGTTGTGCCCGAAAAAACAACACATTATCGGAGTTGATGGTGTCGATGATGTTGAAGCCGACAAAAACTACGATGAGATGTCTCTTTTCACAGACTTTACTAAGAAGATCAAAGTTGTGGAAAACAACCTATCCAAAGACATATTGCCATGGGAACGAAAAGGTGTAAAGGGAAAAGTTGTTACAGCAGGGGGCCTAGCAAGTATAAGTGTGTGTGTGTTTGTAAGACATCATTTATGTATGTGCGTGTCACACTATCTATTTATATGTACGTATGTGAGACTACCTTTCCAGTATGTGTGTGAGACTATAAATTTATGTATCTATATGAGAACCTACGTAAGATATGTTCATATATCATCTATGTTTGCTAATACTTTCTCAAATACAAAAATAACCTGTGTAAAAATTATATATCTTGATGAGAGAAACAAACTTGTTATACATGACCTTTTCTTTTGAAACCATTTAATGTTGCAAAACCTAGTGTTTAGTTGTCATTTTTTGAAATTCAAAATTTAAAAATTTTAAAATTAGTCACATGGCTAGATGAACAGACTCAAATGATGGAGCCTGATTTTAGAAAATTTTAGAAAAAAAACCATCATATTTGGAGTTAGTATGAGGGAGAACGACTAGTTACAAGTTTTATATACAGATTAAAAAAAGAAATCACAGTTCTTCATGATGAACAGGACAGAACTGGTGTGATTTTTTCTTTTTAATTCATAGCTAAAAAAAGTGTAACTAGTTTTTCTCCCTTATACTAAATCCAAATGTAATGATTTTTTTTCCTAAAATTTTGTAAAAAATCAAGATGTACATTTGTTATCTTGGCCAAATTTTTATTTGACAAAATTTGAATGGTTCAAAATTTGAATTTAAAAAAACAATATATTCTTACCTAACTTTGGAACCCTAAACGGTTTCAAAAAGAAAAGTTATAAATACCAAGTTTGATAAGCTAAACGATATCTACAATTGTTATATAGGTCATTTTTTTTTTTTACGAATGTTTCATTAAACAATACTCACAAAATCAAGAATCACATATAAAGTTTCTAAAACTATATAAGGTACTTCTCAAATTACAACTAATGTTTGCTAATACTTTCTCAAATGCAAAAGTGATCAATATAAAAAGTGTAGATCTTGATTAGTTTATCAATATTGTTATTCATGACTTTTTTATTTGACACCATTTAGGGTTTAAAAAATCTGATTTCAATATGTTATTTTTTGAAATTCAAATTTAAAGTCCTCTAAATAAAGCCAAATGATAAAATGACCTTAATAAGATTTGTACATCTTGATTATTACTACATTTTTGATGTTCACATATTTTTTATTTCACAGCATCTATTGCCTAAAAAAATATTTATCAAGTCATGGTTCTGATTTTTCTATTTTTAAAAAATCAATTTAAAAATATTTTTAGGGGCTGTTGGGTTGGGAACCACCCTTATAAATCATTTGTAGGGGCGGTTCAGTTATCACCCGCCGCTACAAATGCTTCGTACATATATACCCATGAGGCGCCCGGCGGCTAAAATGGCTAAGTCTTGGGGGCGCGTCATATTCTTCCATGGGCGCCCGGCAGGCTGCTCCTCGCCGCCGCCGCCTGCTCCTCGCTGAGCTCTACGCCGCCGCCTCCTGCCACTACTTGAGCCCTCCACCGCCCCCTCCTCCCCCTCCCTGAGCCCTCCGGCGCCGCCACCCGCTCTTCCTACGAAGTCTAGGGTTTCGGCCCGCGGCTGCTCCTCCCGCCTGTGCCCCTCCTCCCTCCTTCCCGGTGGCCCTGGTGCTCGTGCGCGTGCCGCCGTCGCCACACGGAACCCGTCTCCCTCCTCCTCGGTGGCCTCGGTGCCGTGCGCGTGTGCCCCGTTGGTGGTGACCAGGCGCCCGGCGTCGCCGCCGCCGCAGAGTCCCGGCCTCGCCGGGGATCGGATCCGCCACCCGGCTGTGACCTCGTGGTTCTCTTCCTCCCCCGGCGGACGTGTGCGCCTTTGTGCCGGTGCCACTCCCACCGGTGCTCTTCCTCCCCCGGTGGCCTTGCTGCCTGTGTGCTCGGACAACAGGTAAGATGAACCCCATCTCCTCCATTCCCCAAACCCTTCTCCATTCCCCAATCAGTGTTGGATGCGCCTAGGCCTGTGATTTGTGAAGTTCACATTGCAATCTGGATGCCTAGAGAGATTCTGTGTATGCCTAGAGAGATGCTGTTATCCAAGTGTTTGTGTGCCTTTAGGCCTATGATTTGTTCAACCTATGTGCAAACATTTAACCAGATTTGGGAACCAGCAGAAAAGTTCAGAGCACTAGCAGAGGTTTAGCATATTTTTTGTTGCTCTGTCCTGCAGTCAAAAATTTCTGATAGGTGCAGGCTAATTGATAGATGCTAGTTGGGGTGCTAGTTTCTGTTGTCTGTTAATTTCTGATAGGTGCAGGCTAATTGATAGAAAAGTTCAGAGCACTAGCATCACATAGTTTGTTAAATGCTAGTTTCTGTTGTCTGTTTCATTGTTATTCAGTAATGTTGAGTCTTAGTTCAACAATTGATCAGTATTGCTCATTTTTTAATTTGTCTTAGCATTTCAGGTCCTCTCTGTTATGTTCAGTATATAGTTCATTTTGAATGTCAGTCTTAGCTATTTTAGTTTTTCTCTATTTTGTTGCAGCGACCAATATCAGCAATCAGGTTCAGTTTTTTTTTGTTTTCTAAGTTTTATTAGTAGTTCAGAGTGAGAGTGAGATGGTACTGATAATTCCTTATCTCAATAGAGCCTGACAAGAAATGGGAAGTGCATGGGTCTAAGCTAGTATGATTTTGTATCCTAATTCGAACTCATTTACAATAACTTATCTTCATGGGCCTGAATTATTTACTTAACTAATTTATAGTAATTTAACTCATTTGTGAGTTGTTTGCCTTGCATATTTGATATCTGTGTGTACAGACTATATTCTGCCTTTGTGTTGCTGCGTTTCTGCAAGTATGCATTCCACTGTCTGCAAGCATTTTGCCTTTTAATGACTCATTCATGTCGAAGCTGTTCTGTTGCTCTGAGCAGGTGGCTTCCATTCCACTGTCTGTTCTGTTGCATTATAGGCTCCTTGGTTTATACTACTACTCTGCCTACTACTCTACCTGCTACTACTACTCTGCCTACTACTACTATATGCATTATACTGCTGCTACTCCCTGGTTTATATGCTTTGTTTTGGACATGATTCTTCTTTGTTTGCTGGTACTATATGCATTATACTGCTGCTGCTCATATACTAATACAGTGCTGCTCTTTGTAGCTCTGGCTTATGGTAAGCTGCTCTCCCTTCTCCTTTTCTCTCCTTCAACTTGCCGATGATGAATTTGTCCAATCCATACATTATATGGATTATGAGCTGATGATCAACACTTGTGGAGGAACTTGGCATCATTACTATCCGCCCTTACTATATCTCCTCTCTCTATTTTGGTGCCATGATGCTCCAAGTGTATGATCAAATGATGATCGACATGCTTCTGAGGCCTTTTTTGAAACCTTTTCCTTATTCTCTTCTTTGTCTCTTCTCTCTTATCCTCTACCATTACTATCTCTTCCCTAGAACAATGAACTACTACTACTGCTACTACCAGTAGTAGTAGTACTACTACTGCTACTGCTACTGCTACTGCTACTACTACTGCTGCTGCTGCTACTGCTACTGCTACTGCTATTGCTACTGCTACTGCTACTACTACTACTTCTACTACTACTGCTAGTGTTTAGTTGTACTACTATCGCTGCTATCGCTATCGCTATCGCTATCGCTATCGGGTATCGGTACTGGTAGTACTACTGCCACTACCACTAGCATCTACTACTACTACTACCACCACCATTACCACCTACCACCACTACCACTACTACCTACTACTTCTACAACAACAACTACTACTAATACTCTCTTATCCTCTCTTCTCCTTACATTTATTAGAACAAAGCACGGAATGACGTGGACAATAGACAATGCAGCCCAATCTCGTCAAAATAATGACCAGCCAAGCCCTAGCAGGCAAGATCAAGATCAGCTTTCCCAGGAGCAATTCAATGAAGAGTTAGAAAAGAATCTAACACTGATGCTTTCTCAAGAGGAGTATGATGAGGATCAAGGGGGGGAAGAGGGAAGAGAAGAAGAGGCTGATGAAGGTGTAGAAGAAGAGGATGACTCCGAAGAAGGATATGAAAGTCCAGAGGATCCTTTCCCACGTGAACCCGTAAGAAGGCAAACGGAGGACGAGTTAGACAAGGATTTTGACCCGCAAGAGGAGGTAGGGACAAAGCCTTAGTAGCTAGTAAACATTGTTAATCAAAGCCTTTGTTGCATCTGCTAACACTTTGACCTGTCTATTCAGGTCCCTCCTAAAGCTCCCAAAAGACGGCGTCGGCCTCCAGCACGTTTTGCCGGACAAGGAGTAGGGGAAAGCAGGGAAGAAACAACCACAGATACTAACATTTTGGCCTCTGCTTCACAGCCTCAGGGCACAACCACAGATACTAACGAAACAAAGAGGAAACGAGGGGGTAGAAAGTCAAACAAATATCCAAAGAAGGGGGTATGCTATGTGATAACAGCGGTTGGGCCAGATGGGCTGATCCTAGAGCCGAAGAAGTACAGAGCACGGTTCCGTAATGCGATTGGAGCCCTAGTAAGAGATAAATTGAACCCGGCAATTCGTAACTGGAAAGATTATCCAATGGACCAGAAGACAAAAATGTGGGATGAACATCTAGCGCTCAATTTTAGATTTCCAGAGGGAACACAGGAATTGGTTAAACATCGTGCTCTTCAGATGATGGGGCAATCCTTCCGACGCTGGAGGTCGGAACTAAACACAAAGTACGTCCAATCGAAGTCAACTCCCTACCACGAGTTTGGCCACATAACTCCTACTCAATGGGCATTGCTCGTGGCTGAGAAGACCGCCCCAGAAGCAAAGGCCCAAAGTGAGAAGAACAGAGAACAGGCGAAGAAGAACCAACACCACCCTCGTCTAGGCCCGGGTGGCTATGAGGCCAAGGAAGAGCAGTTTATGAAGATGGATGCAGAGGCTGAGGCTTCTGGGAATACGACAGTGACGAAATTGAAGCCACGCATCCGACGTTGGATATATGCGAGGAGTGTGGATAAATCCGGCAGCAGTCTCAAATTTGCTAAGTCAGAGACCACAGAGGCAGTATCAAGGATACTAAAATATGCTGAAGACAAGGAGAAGGGCACATTCACTCCTTCTAGAGAGAGAGATGAGCTTAGCCTTGCCTTGGGAAACCGCGAGCACCCAGGCCGCGTAAGGGGGCTAGGGGCACTGACGACCTGGAAGCATGGATTCGAAGAAGACCGGCAAATGTACAAGAAACATTGCAGAGATCTAGACGCTAAAATTGAGCTCCAGGTGAAGACACTAGTTGCCAAGGCACTACAAGAGCAAGGACTGTCCATGGAGACGCGGACACAAATGGGCCCGCCGGGAGAACTGGCTCTAGTTGCTAGCCCTTCGAATGTTCCCAGCAGCCAAGGTTCCAATGCAACCACAATCGCTGTCGATCGCATACGGGAGCCAACTAGTTGCATCTTGGGGGTTATCATCGGCAGGCAAAACACGATGATTGAGGTGGCAACGGGTGTGGCACATCCTCCGGGTGGCTCGTGGCACACTAAGAACATCCCGCAGGACTACACCAGGGTCGAGGTGCACACCGTGAAGCCTGAATTCATGACATGGAAGATAGACCACCCGACTCCTGAGGGATTGGACTTACTAGGAGATGTCGTGAAGCAGTTTATCCTTTGGCACAAAAAGGATATTGTGTTGACTGCTTTTTCGCCGACACCGAGTGATGTGCATTTGGAGAGAGTTATTGAGCACGGAGAGATATATTCACCGGCTCATGTCGACAATATACCAGAGATGTCACATTCGTCCCCGAATCCTGGCTACCACACACAACAACCATCTCCAGCTCACGCCGAGCAAGGGCATCTTTGAGACGTCGGATGTCCCTCACAAGCCACACCTTTCTCCAAATCATGTTGATCAAAGGCATGACGAGACAAGACATGTGCCTCATGAGCCACAACCTCCTCCAGCTCGTCTTTGAGCAAGGCCATGATGAGACAACGCATGTGTCTTACGAGCCACAACCTTCTCCAAATCGTGCGTTTGGTATAATGAGACAACGGCTTCAAAACCGCAGCCGGGACATAAGCAACGAGTGCCTTCTCAAAAAGGTGATGCAAGAGAAGATGAGGACTTGCCTGAGTGGGAAACTTCGAAAGAAGGTTCCCATCCACATAAGGCCGATTTTTCGTTCGGTGAAAGACGCCACGAGTGTTTCCAAGTGGTATTCCCATGACCAGTTCAAGCCCGAGAACCAAGTTAAGGAAATACAAGCACAAGCTTCTGAAGCACAAGCTTCTAAAGAGACATTCAAGTAGCAAACTACACCAAGAGGTAAACAAGTATCCAGATTTGGAAGCCATCAAATGGTCAAAAGATTGCCCGGAAAAATATGAAAGAGGCAAGAATTTCCTACCAAACCGGATCATCCCAAGAACTTCCCCTACACATGAGAAGGTTCCATGATTGGTACTTGCGTGTTATCCCAACAAAGCTAATGATCATTCAAGCGATTGTACCTCCCCAAGCATTTGGAAGCCCATCTACTACAATTGTCTTTGATTTTGATGACATGCGGACATGCTTTCACCTCAAATCAATGGAAATGAATCTAATTCGCACGTGGGTGCTTGTAAGTCCTTCCATCTCGATACGATATGAATACAACTTAGATTTTATTCTAACTAACTGAAACTGTGATTTTGTAGAATGCAAACGCACATTGTGAAAAAAATTCCAAGTCTAAAGGTTGGGTATGTAGACCCTCAACCCATAGCACAAATAAATTTCGATTTCCCCACACAATGGAAACTGGATTGCAAAGAGCTTGCTGCTGGGAAGACGGTTGCGGAGAAAGAGTCTATTTGGCAAAGGATGATAAAGGAAGAGTGCCTTAAGGTTGCGGCATACATTGCCGTCTCTTTTATGCAGCTCCAACATAACGATATCATATGGGTACCATACAACTTTAAGTAAGTCTGAGTTCTATACTTACAGTTTGTTCCATAAATCCTTGTTTGATGCAAATGGCTTATCTATTTAGTTCTATGATTAAACAGGATATCGGGTAGCATGAACCACTTGGATTGTTGTAGGCGTCGATGTCGGTAGGAGCATGGCATGGGTTTGTGATTCTGCAGATATTGACATACAAGAATATAAAGACTTCTCAGAGCGATTCTGAAAACGTATACATATCATTAATCCTAATTAGCTTATATGTCTGCATATATATACTTTAACATTCACTTTTGTATACTAACAAGTTGCTTTTGCTAAAATCAATCGAACAGGGGCATTCGGGCACTATGTCAACCAATATCAAGGTAGGCATTGTGCAACAAGGAAGCATGATTTGTATGTGAAAACTCTATGCTCGGTAAGTGTCATCTACTTTGACACTACATTACGCTATTTGTCAATAACATTACTTAACATTTTTATATGCAAAACATAGTTCCCTAAGCGGAGGTCCGGGAGTCTACATTGTGGATATTACATATGTGCTATGATGAGTAACACCAATACCTATAGGAGACACCCAGAATTGGTAAGTTTGAGTCTCTTTTAGCGTTGTATAAAACTTATGTTATGAAAGTTTAGACCTAAACTTGTAATTTTGTAGTGGAAGGAAGACAAAAAATCAGACAAGGGACATCTACAAGGATGACCAACTCATAGAGATCGTCGGCGACCTTTGTGGCTTCATATTAGATGAGATTGTGCATGTCAAGGGCACTTACCATGACCGAGACTCCGACTTAGGTAGCAATCCTAAGTACCAACACCTTCGTGAGCTTGAAAGGCTATCTCTAGGTTGTTGATAACCTATGGACTTTGACTTGTATAATTTAACTTGTGATTTAGACCGTTGAACTTTGATTTACGGACTTTTTGACTTGGTCGTCACAACTTTGATTTCTGGACTTTTGGACTTGGCTTGTGACGTGGATATTAAAATTTGTCATTTAAGGATGCATATTGGATATATCTATATATGTGTGTTGGTGTGTTGCTGGTACTGCTTGTTGATATATATGTATGTGCTCTATATTGGTGGTGCAGTTTTATATATATTTAATTTTTTTTTATTGAAAATTTACTGTAAGGGCGGTTGGTGATTGAACCACCCTTACAAATAGTATTTGTAAGTGTGGTTGGTGATCCAACCGTCCTTAGAAATACATTTGTAAGCGTGGTTGGTGATCTAACCGCCCTTACAAATGCTATTTTTAGGGGCGGTTGGTGATTGAACCGCCCTTAGAAATGCATTTGTAAGGGGCGGTTCAGTCACCAACCGCCCCTACAAATAGCATTTGTAAGAGCGGTTGTAGAACCGCCCTTACAAATCGATGATTTGTAAAAGCGTTTGGGTAAGAGCGGGTAGAAAAACCGCCCTTACAAATGCTTTTGACCCGCCCTTACAAATGCTGAGTGTAGTAGTGAAAGCAACTCAAACAGGCACAAAGGAACTACCGGCCAAAATGCAGCAGGAACAGGAAGCAACGGGAATGTAGACAGACAGCTGACGGCACTTCAATGTTCAAGATGATCTTAGGTTGCATTGGGTTGCTCTCTAGACACACCGCTTCCGAGCAGGCCGGACACACAGCTTCTGAGCTCTGCTGGCCTGTACTCATCCCATAATCAAATTGCTGTGCTATGCTTGTGCCGATACTTTATCTGCCAGCAGTTGCTTGATAATAAAATCTATTTCTTCTGCTGGTGAAAGGTTGCACTCGATCATCTAGACGGGTAGGCACAAAGAGATCTTGGTGGTTGAATAGAATGAGAGGTTTGGGGGAGACTCCCATCCTGTCTCTGAACTCTTGCCAGAACCGGCTTTCTCGATTTGATCAGTGACCACTCTGTCGTCATTACTTGTGATCTGAGCAATAGTGTTTTTCCTGTAATTTTCTGGCACCATTGCATGAAAAAATTTGGTACTCTCATCACCCAATTTAACAATCTTGTGTGTCGCTGTTCCCAAAAAAATCTGCTAAAACGTGAGCAACCTTTTTTTTAGGGTAAATGTGAGCAACCTTTGTAGGTGTGGTTTTATAATGTCGACTGGCATGCCTGCCTGCCACTAGTACACAGAAGCTCAACACTGGCTGTTCTCTTCCCATTTTTACTAGCATTTTTTGCAACCACCAGTGGGAGAGGCCAGTAAAAATGAGTCATTTCCACTGGCGGTTGTTTGAGAACCGCCAATGTAAATGGGATTTCTACAGCGGTTCCTTAAGAGAACTGCCGGTAGAAATCGATGTCCAAAAAAACGTGAAAAATAGCAAAATAATATTTTTAAAACGGCAAAAAAATATTTTAAATTCGGGAGAGTCGCAGGTCGCGCATTTTTTCGCATAAAATCGCGTGCTACGCGGCCGGCGGGATTCGAACCTCGTGACCTCGGCCTCGCGATCCCTACCTTACCACTGCACCACACACTCACTTATGTCTAGGTACCATTTTTGTTCCCCACATATTATACAAACTCGACGGAAAATTGAATATTTGAAGGTCTAAACGAATTCAAATGAAAAAGTATTGAACTACAAAGTTTCATAACTTTTCGAGGTCTACAACTTTTATTTAGATTATTTCTTCATCCGAGGTCATTTGCAAAATTTAAATTTCAAATTTCAAAATTCGATCGTAGTTTCCTATAAAAAGATGCCTTCAAATGAAAAAGTTGTCAACTACAAAGTTTCATAACTTTTCGAGATCTATAATTTTTATTTTGGGAGTTTCTCCATCCGAGAAAGTTTGAAAAACTCAAAAAAATATTTTCAAACTTTTTCTACAGGCGATTCTCTTACGGAACCGCCAGTAGAAATCTACTAGAAATAGAGTCGATTTCTATAGGCTGTTCTAAAGGAAAACCACCAGTAGAAATAAAATGCTAGTTTCAAGATAAATGGTCTGTGTACTAATGCGCATGGCCCACGCAGCTCGCATGCCTGCCTGCTGCTCGTGCAAGCCTCGATCTACGCCCCCGCGCCTACTGCTTGTGCCCTCCGCTCTCACGTGCATGCAGGTAGCGCGCATTCAAGCGGGCCGCGTGGCTAGCGCATGCCTTGATCTAGGCATCTCGAGTACGCTCCCGTGCGCGCCTGCCGCTCTTGCCCTCCATTCTCACACGCATGCAGACAAGCCTAGCGGCAGCAAGCAGATGGCTGTGGCAGGTGGGTGTGATTATAAATTCTAAATACCAGATCTATTTTTACAACAACTAGATAAAATGGACCGTCACAGGTTGTTTTTTTCGTTCGTCACGAATGAACTGGTCGACACCAATAGCAAATGGCTACAATGATGAAATGAACTGTCACAATTCCGTTACACGTTAGCTGTTGCCATGTCATTTGGTGATGCTGGATTTGACGTGGCTACTATGGTGCCACGTCATCAGTAGGCTATTTGTGGCCTATTATTCGTGAGGCCCATGTGTTGCGTAGTATTTTAGTTTTATTTAGGCCCATATTGTAGTAGGAACTATTGGACTAGCCCAGTTGCACATTAGAATTGGCCCAATGTGGTCCATCACAGATCAGCAACATTAAAAATTTAAATAACACTAAATTCAAATTTAAATTGAAAACAAATTCAAATTTAAATTGACACCATTCAGGTCATCACAGATCAGCACCGATGTTCACAATAGCTATCAGTCATAAGTTTGGCAGACCATACACAGGCTAGGACATGCATCAGACCTTACAATAGTTCACAGATACATGAATCAATTCACAGCACATGCATCCGTTTCCATTCAAACAAAAGACCATGCATGCACCTGTTCACGGACCAACATTGCCTAAAGACAACTTGCCAAAATGCATCCATCACCAAAAGAAACAGCCACCAACACAGGTGCGCCACCTGATAACCGAAGACAGCCTTACTGTGTTGCTTGACTTCCTGGAATCATGGGCATCAAACTCTTAATCATCATCTCAAGGTTCATTTAGCTTGTCCGCCTGAAAATGAATTGAAAACAAGGACACTTAAAAAAAACTGCTGCTGATTCTATCTATTTCTAAGACAGCTTAAAGGCAGTAAAGAAACTTAAGTGGTCGTTGAACAACATGTGAATTGTACTCACCAAATTGAGAATGTGCATTTCATAGGTGCGACAGCAACAGATTTTTGTTTTTAGCCTCATCCTCACCATTGTACTCCGAACCAGAATTTTTTTTCCTTTTGCTGCTGGATTTCAGGGGAAATCCTAGTGTTGTTAAGAAGGATAGCTAGTACAGGAAGTCCTATTTCCTGCATCTTTGAGTTCATAATCAGTAAGCGGAGTATCTGCATTGACTAGGAACAATGAGAAAACATTTTTAACATCCAGTTCACACAATCAGCAGTCCCTAATCTGTACAAAGATTGTCTGCTACTTGCTATACAATTCGTAATCTATACAAAGAACATCTTACTTTTATTTTCCCTACACATAAAAAAATTGGCACCCATCGTATATACCAATCAGACAGCACATATATTTGGAAGAAAAAAGAATCAAAACAACCTTCCTCAGCACTTTGCTTCTTTCACAGTTCAGTAAAGTAGAATGTGTTTTTTTCACAGCCTCGGCACTACAGCAGCGAACTAGGTAGTATCTATATGCACAAATTAAACATGGCCAAGGCCTCCTGCTCCTTCTGAGTTCTATGTGAAATTAACTACTGTTTTCAATGAAAGAAAAAAAATATTCTTCCAATTGGTTAGCAGGTTGCTTAACAGAATAGGTGCATGGACGGCAGAACAAATCAACTTCCTTGCACTAACCAGTTTTTTGGCCAACTGGTGAATAAACTAATCTAACTAGACATGAAATGAACCGGATCAATTAGGTATATTCACTTATTAGCAAAGCACATTCAGATAGATACATATATATACCCCAGATTGGAACAAGCAGATCACGAACTACTTTATCTTCCCTTGGCTAATTCCTTGCTCCTTCCTTTGCTTCCTCCGTCCGTGCAGCCTGAACTGAGAGGCAGCAAAGAACAAATAATAACCCTAAAAGATGGCGGCAGAGACAAGGATGCTCAGAAACACAGCACCAGCCCACCAACCATTCATGGGAGCATATCTAGGCGACCCGATATTCTGTAATCAATAGCATTAATCACCGAAAATAAGAATGCAGGAGAGACACTTCACCTGCAAACTGGTTTCCCTTCCGTGGCCTCTTCGCAGATTTTCTGCCCCTCTTCTTCGGCGACTTCAGCATTTCTGCGGGTACTCCGGGAGAACAGCAAGCGGTGGCTGCTGGAGGGTGGAGTGGTGGTGCAGAAGTTGGGGGGCTTTTGGGCGGTGGCAGCAGGATGGTGGAGCGGTGCGGCGGCGGCGGCGTAGGGTTTTTTGTAGACTGCAGGTGGAGAATTGGGGAACTTGGGGGATTTCGGCGCGGCGCAGCCCGCAAGACCAGGGAGCCCGATTATATATGGCGCTAAAATATTACCAAAATAGCCTGATTGTTTCCTTTGCGGGATGGAGTGTTGTCCAGGTGAGCGGGCCTAAATGGTAAATCTTCTCCCCGTGAAAAATTTCAGGGTGCGTGCCTACACCGTTCAGAATCCGCGCCGAAGCATTCAGGCTGCGTTTTGTTTTGTTTTTTAGCTATGAAAATATTATAAAATAGTGCCCAATAACATCCAAATTTGAATTACTATATGGTATTAGTTGTATAAATTTGGCCAGTTAAATTTTATAGGCTCGATAATATTAATAACTTTGAAGCTCTCATGTATTTCTTCTACAATGGAACATATCTAGTGCAAATTAACTTCCTATTAAAATTCATGCAAACCACGACAAAAAAATTATATAAATTCACTAAAAAGTCACATATATAAATGATATGATAATACATAACCTTGTTAAATATCTTATTCAAACTCGACTTCGTTTCATTTGGACAGCTTTTTGGCTTGAAATTTATTATTTTTATATCTCACAAACAAAGTTGATTTTGGACAAGATATTTTACAAGGTTGTGTATCATCATATTATCTACATGTATAATTTTTTCTGGTGAATTTAGACGACTTTTTTTACCGTGGTTTGCACGGATTTTATGGAAAGTTGGTTTGCATTAGATACGTTCACTTTCTATAATGGCCACATTTTACTTTGGTTTTGGTGTGGTATGTGGTCAAACGGGTCCTTATTAATCTCACAGTACTATAATTTGTTTGAGAAAGGACTACATAATATTGGAATTCAACAAAAGCGTAGATTTCTCTAGTGGCTAGGTCCCTGCTCTTCGAACCGAGAGGTTCATTGTTCGATTCTAGGTAGTGCAATTCTTTTTTTTTGCATATTTAGCTTCCTCAATAACAGGTAGGTCCCACCTTCAATATTGAACGACGTGGATGCTGACATCAGCTCCATGTTGGATGTTCGATCTGTGACCTCCCCATGATTCTGTCATATATTTACTACACAGTTGCCGAAATGATCCGTGACGTCCAACATTGACGGTAATTTAACCGATCGTCATATATATATCGCCTTGGATTTGGACCGTCACAGATGACTACATTCTATGATGAACTGTTGGAAGGTCACGGTTAAACCGTCATGTATAAGGGTTTTTCTTTTAGTGCTCCTGGCACACAGCAAAGCAGTGGAGTCCGGTAGTGACTTGAGACATGCGTCTGAAACACTTGCAATATACGTATACAGAGAAGCAGATAGAACATTAGAGATAGACATTTAGAACATACGTATACAGCCACTGCAACATATATGCAATATCCTGATCCACTTCTACAGCATTTGCATCAAAGAACTAAAAGAAACATCTGAAACAACTAAAACACTCAAAATATGGGGTTACAACATGTCTAAACAAATGCCTAGAAACACTTCAACACATGCAGCAGTACCGCACGACCATGAACTACCTGGTGGCAAACTGTAGTTGCTCAGCCTTGTTGGATGGTGCACGCCCACCTGCTCCCTCCATGCCAATCGTTGGCCAAGAGAGAGGAGAGAATGTCGGATCCGAGAAGGGAGCTGCCAGTCGAGGCAAGGAGGGCTGGTGCTTGCTTGAGCCCGCTGGCCGTGGGCCAACGGCTTGCTCGTGCCAGCCACCTAGATCTGGTGGGACGTGTGGGGGAGGGGTCGCAACCGCCATGGAGTGGAGGGAAGGGGCGCCATGGAGGTCGCCGGAGTTGAGCGAAGACGCACGTGGAGGGGTGGTGCTGTTAGAGGAGGACAGAACAGAACCAGCGAGGTGGAGGAAGGGGAGGCCGAGCAGGGCTGGTGGCTGAGCAGCCACGCGCGGCGGGTAGATGAGAATGGGAATTTCTAGGACAGAAGACACCATCAGAAAGTGGACGTCTTGCGACCTGTTCCAGTTTGCTACAAACCACTAGTACAAAGCGCGCTCCTGCGCGCCTAGGAATGCCAGGTGAGTAGACATGAGGTAGTTCTTGTCGAAGCATTATATGTATATCTTACATAAAATCAATGTTCAGTGCATGGTCAAGTATATAACTATACAGATGGTGAAGAGATGAAAAGCTAGAACAAAGATGCTGCTCATGAGGAGTTGGTGTAGTGCCCAAGGAGTTCTGTAGATGTGCGCTTGCATTGTCCCTGACTTTTCTCTGAGTTGGTGCTAGGTGTGTTTCTGGATCAGTGTCCAGCGGCTGGGATTTGCTGTTGGAGATTCTGAGTCTAAATAAGTTGTTATGTAATATTCAGCATAGCCTGTATAGGAAACAGTTACAGGCAATGAATCTAACAACTTAGTTAGAATGAAGTGAAGTATGGGGAAAAAGGTATACAAATGATGGTAAGATTGGCTGAGTGTAAATTCACTTTTAAAGAAGAGACGCGTATATTAACTATACGTCCAAAATTACTACATTAGTAAATTGGAGTATATTAAAGGCATAGATCATGCAGCTAACGTCAGGTGTGCAAACATCTTTCATAAGCCCTTTGAAGTTCAGCGGGAAATTTTACGAATTAGAGGCATGTAGGAGTTTTATTTAAAAGGAACCTGGTTTAGTAGATCATATTAGACATTAACCTTTGGAGGTCCACAATATAACTGTGATACTCTATTTTTACTACTGAACTTCAGGTGTGAGATCCACTGTATTAAAGGTAAGTATGAAATCTACTTTGACATTCACACTTTTTTGGGATTTTTAGATGCCTGGAGGCTTTGATTTCTACAGATGATGAAGGGGCATCGGGCATCGAAAAACACAATATCAATCTTCTAATTGACCAAAATCAAAGGGAGCAAAGGGTAAATGGGACAAAACTTCATCACAATATATCTGAAATGACACATGTAAATATCTATAACTGAAATATGGTAGAGAATGTAATTTTCATACCTGCATGGATTGGCAGCCAAGTAGCCTGGTTTTAGACATGAGATTGATGTATCCAAATGTTGTGTTGTTCCTACATAACCGAGAAACAATGAATTCGCATAGGCTCTAGGCATAATTTAACCCGAAACAATACTGAATTATGGAATCAAACTTTACCATGAGAGGTCATGAATTGAACGAAAGGATAATGGAAAAGTGATACCTGGAAGCATTAGCTGTAATTAGGGATAAAGGTGTACGATCAAAGATTGAAGAACCTATCTCTAAAACACAGGACCGAGCTGATCGAGGAATTTGAACCACAAAATTGATATTTAACCGGAAAGAAGGCATAACCAGTACCTGTGTCAAGCATATATCTAGTCAAATTTGACTGAGGCTGAAATGATGAATGACTAACTACTTTTAGCTGTGCAAATATAATGCATAACACCAGGGAAAACAAACAACATACGGAAACAAATATAATGCCATAATCGAGTACCTGCAACAAGCGAGAGATCTAGTCACAGAACACCAGTAATATCCTTGAAATGGAAGTAAGCACAAAATCTCATAATTTGTTATCATGACTATTACCATGGAATCGCCAGGAAAGAATAGAGTGGAAGCTAGCATAGGTCTCTATTCTTTTCTTAACATTGCAATCACTTGAGAAGGAACAATCCTGCAAATACAAATAGATGTAACTTCAGTTATAGGTAAACAAAGATCACGCGGCAACCAGCTCCATCCTATGCAGAGAAAGATTGTGCCTGAGATAGTTTCGGGGGCTAACCATTTATCTAAGCTTATGGCTATTCAGTTCATCCTAAATATTTGAGAGATTACCCTATATATTTGGCAAAGACAGTAAATGTTAGTGCTGCATCACATATTATTTGCCAAACAATGTGAAAGATTTTAACAGGTATATGGAAAAGCTTATTCTGAAAAACCTAGGGTCCAGAGGTAGCTATAGTATTTCAGTTTGCTAAAAAAATAGGACCATTCAGTAACATCCTAGTTGCAATTCCACCCCATGCAAAGGGGACTTCGTGTTCAGCATCCAGTGAACCCTTCACATGAATTGAATCATGTTTCTTTTTTCTGAAGAGTATATCTAATGTATCCAAAATAGTGACAAAAAATATTTAAACCGTAGTTGTTACTTCAAGTTAGTTGTAACTTTCATTGCTTTTTTCTTATTGTCTCATCCATCTATGCTTATAACTATTAATTGGAAATGCTAATAAGGAACTATGTTAACTGACAATCCAACAAGCCAATTCCTAAAAAGTGAGGAACAAAATCAAGCTGCAACCTATTATTGAGTGGAATTTAAAATAATACCATATGCATAAATATTTGAGCCGTCTCAGATAGGGAAGCTCTATCAATCTTTGAATCGAATAAAATTATTATAATCCTCAAGCTACTTTCATGTGTCCTGAAACATTAAATGGCAATAATGAAGGGTTGTATTACATCAAAATTCCTACGACATGGCAGAAACATACTGGATTAAACTGTTTTATGTTCGAGAAAAAAACACTGTTTATTTAATTAGTGAGTCTGCATGATAGAAGAGCAACATTAAGTTCATCTCAACTACAAATAGTAAACAATAAACAGTTATGGGGTGCTCAATCTTACAATTATTGCTGTGCATGATTTGTCTCACATCTTTCTCTGCTGTGTTCCATTGCAACAAATGGGGGACAGGCTTACATTCAGTAGAATAAAAGAGTCCCACCTCTTCAATATCAATAGCTATATGACCCAAAAGATTAGAAGCGCATAGCTCAAATTGTAGTCATAAATCAATGTATACATGCAATTTAGTACATGAAGGAAAGTCGAAGGGCCATGGCACTGTAATGTACTAAGTAAACAGCTGGGAAAAATCTCTTTCGTACTAAGCATAAAAGGCAATATAGAAAATGAATTGCAACAACTTACTTTTATAATCTCATCTCCGGCATCACTTCTACTGTCATTGTCCGCCTGTCCGAAAAACAGCACCTGTTAGCAAAGAACTAACTGAATATTTGAGGAGACATCGAATAATTGTTGCACCATCATATATTTTGAGTTTCAGAAATAGGATCTGCCCAACTTTTAATGGGACATCCTAATTCCATAAAAAAATTTAGGCAGCTGAACAAATGCATAAGTAAAGAATGAAAACTAATAGCAAAAATGTAAGATACCTCTATACACCGGAAAAAGCAACTACTACTGGACAAATCTAACACAATAAATTACATGGTTTTCGTCAATGATGAAAGTGGAGGAAAATTTTTTTAATGTTTGGTGACTATATTGCTGTTTTTGGTATAAGGCCTCTTAAAATTCCAACACATGCAGCATGTGAAGGCAGAAAAAGGACAGCAGCCCATGGTCATTCATAGTCCTTCAGTCCTTAAAGGAATAAGCAGTATGATCTCAGTATATATATTGAGAAAGGACAGCATGAACCTAACTATGTAGGTGAGTTTTTTTTTTTTTTTTTTCGCTGCCAGCTTATATTTGTACCATGAAGGTCTCTCTTTTTTTGTTACAGTGAAGCATATTTTGAGAACACAATCTTAATAAACCAAGGTGGAGATTTAAAAAGATATGTAGGTAAACAATGAGCTGAGGAGAAAACAAAAAAGAATCAATACCCCATGTATCCACCAAATATGCTCTAGCTGGCATCCTCCCTTCTATGCGTAGCAGTAAGCCTGCACTATTTGTTTCTGCTTCAGTCTGGGATGTGAAAGATCAAAATCATTTGAGAAAAAATAACTCTTTATCTGCATTGATATATCATTCAAGAAAGAAAACGTTCATTATAGCAATATGGCATAAAAATGTATATACTGCAATATAATCGCTCATTAATATTATATCCCAATAAAAGATCCATTTCACCTGGTGTGGAAAAGTTACAAAATATCTGGCACATACTATCAGATCATGGGTAATCGTAACATAACTGGTAATCATGAAGTGAGCTGATAAAAAAAAATCTATGGTTATACATTTTTATTTGCGACAAATAAATAGCGGGGTATAAATGAAGAAGCAGGGAAAGATTCAGTACTGGAAATTACCTCTGACCAACAAGCTAATTAGAAGAGACAAGCAGTGATAAAGAACATACACATAAATGCATTCGGTGTCGCTAAATCTAGCATGGTGCTGCGGCTCATGCTGTCTTCAAAATCCTGACAAGGCAACCGGACACCACATCAGTGGACTGGACACATGGCACTTGAGAAATCATATACAAGAGAGCACACCACACTCAGGACACAATTCCATAATGACTTTGTTGTCTCAAATTATTAGATTTCACAGTACTAATTAATCCCAAAGGTGAGAACCACAACGCTCAGAATAAACAATATCAGTAAAGAACAATTTACAGTAAGAAGTTCGATAGAATATTGAATGTAATATAAAAAAAACTTGTTAATGTATTCAGGTAATTGCGGCCATGTAAAAACAAGCAAAAGATGTATACCTAGGGGTTGGGGATTTCTGCAGGGTTTTTGGGTGCAGAGCTGAGCCACCGAGGCCGCCCGGCGGTGAAGTAGCCATGCGCAGTCATGGCCGCCCGTGCCGCTGCGCAGTCGCACCGCCGAGGGTCCTCCAGCACAGGAGCTAGGGTTTTGTTGAGCACAGCAAGCCGACCGGCGGAGGAGGCAAAGGCCGAGGGGAGGCACGACGACGGCCACCGCCGGGCTCTGTTCGCGCCACGCCGTGGCGGAGACGGCCACCGCCGGGCCCCCCGTGGCGTTGCGTCGCAGCCCGGGCGCCGTCGCTCACGCAGCGGCGCTGCGAGGTCAGTCGACGACGCTGGGGCCCGCTGTCACCCCGCCACGCCAGAAGAGAGGGGAGGGGAGGGCGGGGGGAGGAGCGGCGCTTCGAGGCCGCGGCCGGGAGGAGAGGAGGAAGGGCGGGGAGGCAGGAGCCGGCGGCGGCGGCGACCGTGAGGAGAGAGCCGAGAGGAGAAGCGTCGGTTTTTTTTTTTTTTTTTTTTTTGAGCTGGGAGAAGCTGAGCATATATTTGGTTGGTGGAAGCCAGAAGCTAGAAGCTGGAAGCCGAAGCAAGCCCAAAAAGCATCAGAAGCAGATACACGTGGACAGAATAGGAAACAAGAAGCCGGAAGAAGAAGCTGTAATTAATATTAATAATCAACTCCTTAACGAAGCAAAGGAGCAAAATCTGCACCGCCAAAGGCCATAATCGGACGACTCCGTTCATTTTGCGCGACGTGGACCGTGGTTCTCTCCAGGAGTCTGTGCAAGTTTAATATCTTAAATTTGCTTTCATCTATTAGCATTTTCCCTTCTGCCTCAAATGCCTATCTAACCACACGAAACCATCTTTTCCCATGTTTTGATATATGTGAATGTTGCACGTCCTATATGCCTATATATAATCGTCACGGACCAGGACAATTTAATATCTGGTCGCTCGTAAATCTAATTAATTTGCTGACGTTACTCCGGCCCTTACTCGTCGGCATGTGGTAGGATCTAAAAAATATTTCATTTATATAAAACGATAAAACATTTATGTAGTTCATATGGAAATGAAAAAACTTGCTATCTTAATTGCTTTTTCATCCAAAAAGAGACTGGCATCTCCGGTCCTGCCTCGCAAGGCAACTGAGCTAGCAGCTTCTTGGGTCTTGTATATACACTATAAGAAAGTTTGTGTATTCGCCCAGAAATTGTGGTTTGAGCTGTTGCAAAGGATTGGCTTCTGAAACGTTGTGATGAGAAGGGCATGGAAGAAAGAAGGATTACCGTTAGATTTCGTGGATTTTCTAGGATTAATCACTACCGGATCTAGGGATTTTGCCGAGTGTCCGAAGCACTCGGCAAAGGCCTTGAGACACTCGGCAAACAGTTTGCTGAGAGTGACCCACGGCAAACCCCACTTATTAAAAAAATTGACGCAAACAACTTTTTGTCAAGTGCTTTCTACCAAGCTCTCGGCAAAGCTTGTGCCGTCTTGCGCTAAAGACTCTTGGCAAAAAGAATGCCACTAACGCCATGGGGTTACGGTGGCGGGCAAAACCATATTCAAACGTCACATTGACTTCTAATCTTAATATACGTTATTGTCAGCTCTATGGACTTTCTCTGGAGATCCTTCAATCTGTAAGCAACGTGCGTGATAACAAAATGGCCTCAATTTTTTTATCACAACCTCCACATATGATATGATAACATCGTGACAAATCTTATGATTTTAGACTTAGTTTGATTTTTTACAATTTCTAGACTATTCTGCCAAACGTTTCTATTAATGATTCATGAATCAGATGTTCAAAAAATTTGGTCTATTACCAGATACGGCCTCAAAGTAGACTAACTAACATGAGTACTACATTTGCACTCATTTAATTCCATCATTCGAATAAATTGTAGTTCAAATTTGAATTATCCACAAAAATTACTTAAATGAAATAAATTAATAAAATATAGAAAAATGATAGAGAAATATATTAAATTTAAAATAGAGTACCCCATACTATATGTAACAAGAGAAAAAAATTGGAAGGCAGAGGAGATAAAATGCAATGTTTGCTGAGTGGGAGAAAAAATACTCGACAAAGGTATCTTTGCCGAGTGTATGGAGCAGCTCTAGACACTCGGCAAAGTACTTATTTGCCGAGTGTGTGTGGTGGCACTCGGAAAACATTATATGGAAGGCAACCGTCTGTTAGTGTAAGTAGACAGCTGGGTCACGTTGCACAATTTTGCCGAGGAATGAGTGCCGCCATTGGACACTCGACAGAGTAATTTTGCTGACTTTCGAGAGTCAGGCTCTCGGCAAGCTAAAGGTATCCCGAGTGATATGTATTTGCTGAGTGTGTAGCTATTCGCACTCGGCAAAAGCTGATGTTTCCAAGTGTCCGCTGAAATGCACTCGGCAAACAGTGAGGCACTCAGCAAATTGGCGGTTTCCATAGTGAATATTTAAGGTTTCAGCATTCATATGCTACGTCATGGGAAAGATTGTCTATTTTTCGACGCAACAAATGGTGTATGGTTTTGACTTCCGAGCTAGGGTGCCTGTTTAGTACAGTTTTTTTTTTTGTTACTGTAAGGGGGCTCTTTACCTAGCATATGTGGTGTTCAGCATGGGCTGCGACAAAGCAACTCTTGGAGCCACGTGACGTTTTGCTGTAGCAGGGAAGGGAGGAGCTGGGAAGAGGGGTTAAAAGTTAAAATATATACATGCCCGTGTGGTTGCCAATAACCTAAGTTACATTAAAACAAATTTATAGACCCAAAAATGACTTTTCAATGTTATGGGCCTATGTCACACTCCTTCACAAGTTGGAGCACCCTTGGTACATTTAAATCTAAATTATTTTTCATTATACATCAAATTAAGTACCATTTACATGTACATTTGAAAGGTTTTTTATTTTTTTCCGTAAAGGCTCAGGTGGATAGTTTAGACACAATTTAAAGTGTTCTTAAATATTATTTTTGTAATGACATATAACATTATTAATTTGAATCCAAACTTAGAGATTTCCTTGCATTACCTTTCATAAGGATAATTTAGATAGAAAGTACATGGTTATTTTGAATTATTATCTTTCATAATGTTGGAGATGGGTAATTTAGCAAAAAAAAAAAATTGAGGTCATTTTGAATTCTCTTTCATAATAAAAGAGGTGAAATTATTTTTTGCAAAATTTTGGATTGCTTATATACTTTTTATAATGGTAGATCAAGGTGAATATTTTTTTTTAAAAAAAATAGAATAGATTCAAGTGGATATTACTCTCGATGAGGATCAGAGTCCATCAAAGGCCAAATGCTTGTCTATTACATCACATGTTAAAATTAATGTGGAGACTTCTTTGAGGCCACTAGTTACTAATAGTAAGATCATATGTTTTTTTTTTACGGTTAAGATAACAAAAAATTAAAGCTCGGTTCCTCAAGACTTCTCGTCAGCAGTGGGTGTAGAATATATTATTCTATAACTAGTAGCTAATACTGACTAAATACTGACCAGAAAAATACTAAACACGTTCAGTATCAGTTAGTAGTTGGCGTCAATATTGTCGATAGTTGGTCAGTATTGTTCATTATTACTGAGTTTTCTTCAGTATTAATCAGTATTGCTCAGTATTAGCTACTGGGGTGTAGAATAGCACGTGTGTATATATATATAATATAATTTATTATGAGTAAATTGTACCATCCTTGGCATGCATACCCTCTATATAACATGTTTCATGTGGCACAGCTAATACAAACAACCCAATGCAAATATTATAAAGAGAAAAAAAAAAGAGGAAATTATGAGTCAGTGTTACTGTGATATTGTCTCATCGGAATGATAGGCATGAGGGAATCTGCTGTAGTTGCGCACACGACCAGCCTTTAGGTCACAGGAACTCGATGGGGCTTCATGAGTTACATGAACCACCATTGCTACACGGTTACCTCTGCTCAGGGATCTCTTGGAACCGGTGATGAGAACCTGTATGTGTTCTACAAATGAATGGCCATATTTGCAGAAAATTGTGTCCACGCTGACTTCTGGCTGCCTCTATTGTAGCGGGTGTCGTGGAAGATGACACAACACTGGCAGGCAGAAACGAGCTACGGCCTAGAGACTAGAGTGTGTTTATTAATTCCCATTTTGAGCGATCGAAACAACGAACCAAGGATAACAGAGAGACTAATATACTATGGCACATATTTCCAGAAAGCAAAGTTTGCAAATGGCGGCAGGATGTTTCTTGGCTGCATCTTAGTAGTTCTTGTACATGTGCCTGCCTTATATATAGGACAATGTAATCCTGCAAAGTGGTTTGCCCCTGTTCCCTGAAAATCCTGTAGAAAATTAAAAAGGCATTAGTTACTGTGATGGTCGACAATGGATCTACTGCTAGGGATTTCCAGCAATGAAGTATGAATTAGCTCCTCATCTTTGCAGATGGAAATCCCTTTACAGATGGCAAATGAGTTAGCAGCATAAACAGTTCTCTTTGACCCTTGGTTTGCATTGCTGGTTGGGCCTTGTCAGCCAACCTAGAGTCACGCTGTCCACCTTGTAGATCAAATGGATCCTTTCAACATGATAAAAGGGTAGTGTCAGCGCAGAAGAGTCACCAGTTAACTCTGCATTATAAGAGTGCGGGCTGATCTGGTCAGATTATATCATGTTATTTTATTTTAGTAGAATAACTAGGAAAAGGGAAGTTTTTATGCCATCACTTTTGGGAGAATCTGGATCAGATGTTTTTTTGGAAGTAGTTGTTCCCTATGGAACATTCAGAAACGTTTATCAGTTCCAAGATATAGGACGAAGAGTCACCCAAACATATGTTTCTCGCCGATTTTAGTTCATTTTACAGAAAACATGGTTGGGTAGACTAATGGATTCTTTTTTCGGTAAGTGTTATTTTGTTTTATTAGAGCAGCAATTTGATGGGAAGTTTTTGTGTCAACATTTTTGGCATAATCTGAATCCAAAAAAAGTGCAGCCTTAGTTCCATATATGGATCCAACTTTAGTTCCATATGAGTCCAGTAACTTGTCACCTCTTCGCTTTCAGGAGCAAAAGTAAACATTTCATTTTCCTTCTTTGTCTCCCATCACTGATAGATGGATCCAAAAGGACCGGCCCACGCATCACAAATTCTGATAACTACCCAGACCGAGTATGTCTCTGCTACTCTGCTACATGGTAAATAAATATGGAGATGTCCAGTAATAGTACAGTGCCAACAGTTGCATGACTATCAGGTATTGGCTTTTCGGATCAAACAACTTATACAGATGGATTTGCAGCGCTGCTGAATATAGAAGTGAATACATAGCAGATTGCACCTACAGGTTAACTCCACTACCAGCTGGTCTCCCATATAATGGTTTCTCGATGTAGCAAAATACAAAATAGCACAGTGAATACGAAACTGGGGAAGAAACAGAGGGGGATCAAACAGGTGCAAAGTAACCGTCTGCCAAAATGCAACAGGAATAGGAGGGAACGGGAATGTAGACAACAAGTGGATGATTCTTTGGAGTTGATGATGAATAGAATGCTGCATTAGGTTGCTCTCTGTACAGCATCGGAGGTGACCTGAACTCACTACAAAATCAAATGTTAGGCTGTGCCTCTAATTATAGCCTGTATTTCATATTGTGCCTTACCAATCTGCTATATGGTACTATGTCAAAAATAAAGTAGCTGTGATAATTTTTCATTGCTATGTGTGGTACAGACATAGATTCAAATATATGCACATTCGTAGGCCTCTGAATCTCAAAATATCACTAGAGTGGTACTGACCACAGGGAATGCCATCTTTATCCTTTCTCAGGTCATCACCAGTGGGGCTGTGGGAGGATCGTTCTTCCCGTGGGGATTGTTAAGCGTGCAACTGCAGAACTTTTTCAACATGTTGCTGCATTTTTTTTAGCACGCTTGACCAGATAAGTCTGCAGAGGGCACGGGAAAACTGCTAGGTATGAAGAGTGGAAGATTTGCTCATCAGCGTCGTGATAGGAAGAGGGGTAGTTGATTCGAAAAATGGACTGAGAATTAAGTGCAGTTTCTTCATGAACAGAAAATGTGCCAGTTGTCTGTGACTCTGTGTTGGCCTTTAGAGTCTGAATGATTAGTGCGAACACAAGGTTCATACTTGTGGTTCAGTTGTGATGATGAGTGATTGATTCAACTACTAGCATCTCGGATGGGGTGCTACTGACGGTGGTGAAAGCCACGAGTTCCACATGTGCCTTGGCTTGTGTTGTGCAGGTGTCGAGCATGGAGGCGGTGGCCGACGGCGAGGTGAAGGTCAAGTGATGGCGGGCCGCGCCGAATGGACCGGAAGCGGTGAAAGGGCGGACGATCGAGACTTGGACCGAGGGACCCGGAATCGCCGGGCGGGATCGCGTTCTTTGGCGCTTGGCTTCAACAAGTGCAAGGACATGGACCGGTTTGTTGGTTTGGGCCTCAAAACCAACGGTGGAGGGTTTCGGTGGTTTGGGCCTCAAAACCACCCGGGCGGGTTTCTGGGTTGAGCCTCAAAACCCCCGGCGGAGGTCCCGAGGCGGACGGACGGCACGTGGCGGCATCGGGGAGTTCGCGTCGAGGCGAAGCTACCGGTGAGAAGGCGCGGTGGCCGTCGGATCGAAGATTACATCGAGTCGGTTCGAGTTGGACCACAATGTCCCTAGGGCTAGGCGGTTTGCTCAGAGTTGTATCAGGGGCAAAAAACTGAAAAAATGAAATAAGCCCGGTCGATAAGTAAGGTGGAGGGAGCCCCATCTCCCTCACCTCTCCCATTTGCATTTTTCTTCATCCTTTCTAGGGTTTCCCTCTTCTAGGTGCTAAGTGAGAGAGAGTCCACTGATCTTTGCAATTAGTGTAAGAACCAAGTTTACTCATGGGAAAGGAGGTCCCGAATCCTCCTTGTTTCCTCGTTGGGTCGATTGATGTGTTGATTCGCGTTTTGATTGGTGTTCTTCGCGTTCTTCGTTTTCCCTCTTCTCCCCCGTTTGTTCCCGAGTTGATTTCTCGAGCTATGGTTGATCATTTTGCGCACCATTTGTTGCTGCTCGATCCTTGCTTGTAGGAGAACACTTCCACCGAAGGGTTTCCTCCAATTTGTCCTGTGCAAGGAGATCGAGGCGATTCTTGGTGACGCCCCCCTGTTTTTGCTCGTTTTTTCTTCGTCCCCTTTGTGATTCCGTTGATTCGTCCAATCTCAAGCTATGATCTCTTAGAGGGAGCTTCTCCACTTTGCCTTGGGAACACACGGTTCAAATTTGGGTGCGCTTGGTTGAGATTTGGAGGAGATCGGGCGGATTGAAGATCATGGCGATTTTCGTTCTTGGTGTTCTTGTCTTTGGAGCCCATCTTTGAACCTCGGCACTTGAGGCGCTGAGCCTCAGCGGTCTGTAGCATTTTCTGTCGAAGTCTGAGAAGTGCTGAACCTCAGCACTAGAGATGCCGAGCCTCGGCGGTCTATAGCGTTTTCTTTGTCGAGTCTATTTACGCTGAACCTCGGCCTTGAACCGCCAACCTCGGGTCCATTGCGCTTTCCGGTCTTGAGGAGTTCTTTGTTTTCGCTTGGCTTTTCGTTGCCTTGAGTGTTTCACTGTGTTCCCGGGGACTACCGGAGAACATCCAGTCACTTGTTGACTCGAGAACTACTCACGTGTGAGTTTTGGGTTTTTGGAGGGTCGATTGGGACAGTGGCCATTCGAAAGAAATTTTGATCGGCTCCCATTCACCCCCCCTCTGGTCGCCGTATTCGGTCCTTCAATTAGTGATTTTGTTGACGCGTAAACGCGACAACACGTTCTGTCTCTCGACCAGAACAGCAGGTCGGCCGATCTTCTCTCTTGCCGGAGAAAAATAGAACGGCCCTTCTCGTGCTGATGTGAGCAAACGTGACTCGCTCCCAACGATCAGCAATGGATCAATCTCAAACGAAATCTAAGTGGCGTCTAGACCCCGTTTGATGAATGCAGCAATTAGGAATGGCCCTAGCACTGCAATCTTTGGACTTGGCGGGAAGGAATATCATGGAAGGAGTAGTCATCCTACACGAAACTATCCATGAACTGCATACCAAAAAGAGAGATGGGATTATTTTCAAGATTGATTTTGACAAGGCCTATGATAAGGTCAAGTGGTCTTTCTTACAACAAACCTTACGTATGAAAGGCTTCTCACCCAAATAGTGTCGGTGGGTGGAAAGCATGGTCACTAGGGGAAGTGTGGGGATTAAAGTTAATGATGATGTCGGCCCCTATTTCCAGACCAGACGTGGACTAAGGCAGGGAGACCCTATGTCACCCATCTTATTTAACATCGCTGCGGATATGCTAGCTCTTCTTATTAATAGAGCTAAAAACGATGGACAAATAACAGGCATAGTCCCCCACCTTATTGATGATGGTTTGTCAATCTTACAATATGCAGATGACACCATTATCTTTATTGATCATGACCCGGAGCAAGCAAAGAATCTAAAACTGTTGCTCCGTGCTTTCGAACAATTATCAGGGCTTAAGATCAATTTCCATAAGAGCGAAATCTTTCGAACAATTATCAGGACAGCAGGGCACGGTCGCGAAGTTGGATAATGACTATATTTCTCATCCTCCCTAATTGGTGCCCCTTTACATGTGATCGTGATGTAGAGTTAACTTAACGATGATTACTAGATATAGTTGCGCTAATTAGAGTTATTCGTTGACGTAGTTATAGAATTATCGTAGATAGTTATCTTCTTAGTTTATCCATTGGCTAACTATAATTATGACTAGGAAGAGCTCGATAATTATCAATATAATTATGATACATAATTATGCTTATCACCCGATTTATCTATATTTATCTTATGACCTCTGCCTGTTATGAGTAGAGCGGATGACATTGGTAATATCACTTATTCATTGTATATAATTCCTTATCAATATAATAGATTAGAGTTTATAACAAACTTTCCCAAAAAGGTATAAATATAAATCGATAACCTGGTAGAACTCCCTAGGTAAAATGTTACAATAGTATAATTATCTCGTCCACTTGTAGAATCTATCTTAGTTTATATTCATATTTACGCCTAGTCATCTTGAATGATATATACATATAATCCTATATTTATTCCTTAGTATTATAATTAGGAATGACAACTTAATTCATGCTTAGGAATGTTAGTGATAAATAAGTGGCTAGTTGCTAATGACAATTTAATTTAATACCATGTATTTCTAATCTCGTTAATTAGTAATGACGTTAGAAGTGCCAACAATACTAATTAATAATATTTATTATTTATTAAAATCACCGGCGGTTGTTTCTCGGAAAGCGAAGCAACACTTATTTAGGGATGGAGGGAGTATGTATTCATTGGCGTAAATATGAGTGTGTATTATGAACGTTTATAATGTAATTGTGTAATCTTCTATACATAAAAAATATGGACAACTTTGGTCCAACTAGGTAGTCATCATTTGCACGTCGTCCAACAGTGTGTTACCGTTAGTGTGGACTGTGGACTGCTCTAACGTTCACTATATGTGACTTCTGATCCTTCCTTGGTGTGTACGGGACACTTTCCTACATCCGCTTGCTTCCCTATGTGACTCTGTTTGCTAGGTTACTCTTCTTCTCCTTAAAAGGTCAATTATATTATTTTATCTATATCTTCTACAGTACAACAATATTATAACACCAAGCTCTTGCATGCATTGGGATTGGCTACCGGCCGCCAGTCACCTCCGATATGACTTAGGCTGAGTTCATCCGTGAACCAAACAAGTTCTATAACATACTTGCAACATGATGCTCGTTGTGAACACCTATGCGATCCTCCTCTCGAAAAACTGTTTGGTAGGACTCTTTCAAAGGAGCCAGCTAGTGAGAATTCGACTACAAGAATCCAGTTAATCTATGATGAAAAATTTCCGTCATAGATCACTAAAAAACCGTCACAATACAATATCTGTGACGGTTTCAAAAACCGTCATGGATTGAGCATCATGGATTGACCTCCATGACGGTTTTCCTAAAACCATCAAAGATCAGCACAATCCGTGACGATCTTAAACCATCACGGTAGAGCCCAAGGCCTAGTTAGCCCAACCCAAGCCCATTTTCTATGACGAAAAATAATCATCACGGATTAATTGACACATAATCATAGATGCTTTCATCACCATACCAACCCATTTATTTTTATTAAATAAGTGGGCCAAAATCAAAGGTGTAATTTCGTAAACACAAATGAGACAACTTGATTAATCAAGCACAATGATACAATATCTCATGTTTTGGTCTAGCATCAAATCAGATTCGAGGTCTCAAGTTACATACAAGTGCAACAACAAAAGATAGGTTCTAGCAAATGATAAATGCATTTTCCGTCTCCCTACTTCTAGTTCTGCTTCATGTTTCTTGTGCTTTAAGTTTGGCAGCCTGAAAAATCAAAAGACCAAAGACAGGATTTAGAAGCATGTTTATGGCGCTTAAAATAGAATTCAGATAGCTTGCACAAGATGTTGCATGTGGAAGAATATCCTACACAAGGAAGCTTCTTTGTGATCTGAACTGAAATTCAGATTATTACTAAACTAAAACTCTAAATATCTGCTCTCATGAACAACACACTAAACTGCATATTTACTAAACTACATTTTTAACACCAAGTTTTTGAAACTGAGTAAGCTGACAGCTGAGGGAGAGAACAGACAGCAGCAATAGCAGCTATCGTTGATGAAGATTTACTGAACACAGAAAACTGCAGTTCCTGGACAGCACAAAATAAATTCCTGGAGGCAGTACATACCATTCGATTCTGTCGGCAACATCTTGGACCTTCATGTGCAATGTCTCTTCCTTTCTAGAGGAGAAATTATCAATAAAATAATTGCATATTAATTTGTGTGTGCTATACAAACAGTACCAAAATAATAATTCTACTGCAAAGAGAATAATAACTGCTGCATATCAAAAGCTATTTTCAGTAAGCCAACTATACATAATTCTCCCATTTTCAAGTTAAACATTGGAACAAATAAGAAATGATTATACTTCAGGTGTTATAAATATGAAATTTCTAATAATCAGAGGACATGTAATACTCATTTGGCATTCCATTCCATCACAAATACCTGTACAGAAATCTTCAAGAGCACTATTGCTGGTGCCACCAAGATTAACATAAATCATCGTTGAGAGAAAGTACATGTACAGAATTTAACCAAATTAGCCAATAAATCTGAAATTTACATACAGCGGAACTTCACTACTGCTACTGTACTGAACCAAGTCATACAAACAGCTAAGCTGAAGTTAAAGGTTTTAAACTAAACTGATAGCTAAAGAATATGGTAAAAGTATTACTAGCAGAATATGGTAAAAGTATTACTAGCTACCAGCATGCAACCGAGCGTGCCTGCAAGTGACAATTACCTTCACTATTGCATTCCAAATAAGATAATCGAGTTGCTGAAAGTAACATAAACAGAGCCAAACTCTATGGTTGTAGAGCTGAACAAGGTCAAGAAAGCAGATAGCTACAGCTATTGTTGTTAAAAAAAAAAAAAACAACTTCTGTTGTTGATATAAAAATCAAGGCTGCCACCTGCCAGAACAAATTGCTGTTCACTAGCGATAGGCTGAGCTGCTGCAATAAAACAAATTTAGATCAAAAGCCAGCCATGCACTAGAGAAGAAACTACAGAGCTGTCGGCAGAAAAATCAAGAACAACTGCTGCCTTTTGTTGCTGCAATAGAGTCGACACCCAACACAACCAAGAAATCAAGAGCAGCTAAAGTTGCAGGTGCTGGTTTGCATTTCTACTGTAAGTCTGTAACTATTAGGCTGCTGGTTGCCTAACTAGTAGCTAATTGTCATCTCTTGCAAAGCCTTGGAATTATTAATTACATGCAAAGACTGAAGGTTCTCTTTGCACATGTGCAGGTGGTGAATGTGCAATTCAGGGACTAGCATACAGATCACGTACAACACATTATGATATAATTTTAACAATTCAGTAATTTACGCTCACATATGTCCTGCCTAGAATTTAATCAAATCCTTAGCAAAATGGCAAATAGAAATATACATAGCACAATTGCAAAACTAAACACATGAGAGGTGCATTATTAAGGAAACAGGTCAGTATTAAGAAAACAGGTCAGCTATCCAAACAGGAACTGCTGGTAGACACAATACGTAAAAACAGTACACCAATCAAATATCAATTGTAGGTGGAATATTTACGGCACTGAAAATCCACAAGGGTAAACTAAGCATCAAATTATACTTGTAGTGAATGGCATTATAAGAATCTGAAGGAAGTTAAATTCTGACCCAAGCATGAAACATATAGCTACTGGCTCAATTTTAGATGGTCACAATACATCAAATTATACTTACAGCAAGAAATCTGATTCCAGTTTCTACCCTGATAGTGATTGGTGCTTTGCCTCCACCACAATATTTATGGCTCGAACAATCTTAAGCTCATAAATAAATTATATAATAAAGAAGAAAGCAACCTCAAGCAATGCTTTTTATATACATGCCAATCATAGACTGATAATATTATGCTAGTCATTTATATCTGCCTGACAGGATTGTTTACCAAATATTCCCTTTAGCATGTGTTAAAAATAAAAGTGCAGACATGAAGGAACAATTGCTTTTCATACATAAATTACTTGCTGCCTCAATGCAAACAACAGTAGCCTAAGTTTATCACTCCAGTACACTAAGTACACCTATAGCTAAGAGCCATGAAAAGATGGTAACCACCTTTTCTTATTTAAAACAAACAGGCTCTAACCAAATTACTTCAAACCTAATACCATTTTCATATAAAACTTGTATGCTGAAATCTACTCTCATGTAACCTCAACTCTTCCTGGAAACAAAAGAGAAAGTTGGATAAATAATAGATAACAGACCCTACTTAAGATCCTATAAACTATAGATGACATTATTCTTCAAATAATAAAGAAATCAACAGCCAGATTAGGTTTGAACTCCTAAGTAGCCCTACACAATTATTACCCAATCTTTTAGGTGCCTGACAGATTAGATGGAGGAAAGTGCCTGTGCACAATAGCAATATATCCTCGGTGCCATTGCCATGAGCGCACCTAACAGCCAGCACCTTTCGATTCCCCCTCCTATGGTGCTCCTGCAACAAATCCAACCCGGCCCCAAGCACTACTGCTCAAATCTGACCCGAAAACTCGAAAGTGCTGCTCACCTGGGAGCTGATTGCCAAGAGGAGAGACGCAGGGACAGCCAAGGCCAAATTAGATCAGAGCCACCACTGTCACCACAATCCCCATGGTCCTCCCACTTAGATCCAGCTGAGCGTGTTGCTGCTGCACTTCTCTCGCCTAGGGTTTTGGTGTAGCAACCTGGGGCATGAATGTGTGTGGCAGGGGCACAACGACAGGCCTCCGCCGCTCCGAGGGTAGTGGGGCACGACCATCGGGCCTCCTCCATGATGGGATGGTGGCGGAGCCTGGGGAAGAGAATGGAAAAAGTCTACATAACCCCCTCACCTATTGTATCTGGTCTACTTCATCTCCTAATCTTTCAAATGGTCTAAACAACCCCCAACCTTTCCAAAACCGGTCAAATAACCCCTAGGCGGTTTTTTGACAGTGGTTTTGCTATAGTGCTAGCAGTTTTGTCTTTTTCTTTTGATTTATTTCAACTCAATCTTTCAAAAATCATAGTAAATTATAGAAAAATCATAAAATAGAAAATCTAATTTTCTTGGACTCCACATGAGTAGATCTACACAATGAACATATAATATATTATGATTTAGTATAAAGTTTTTGCTAATATTTTTTCCTTTTTATTTATTTTGGCTAAATATTTCAAAAATCATAATAAATCCTAGAAAAATCATAAAATAAAAAATCCAATTTTCTTAGACTCTAGATTAGTAGATCCATGCAGTGAAAATATAATATGGTAGATCTACTAATATGAAGTCTAAGAAAATTTGATTTTCTATTTTATAATGTTTCTATGATTTATTATGATTCTTGAAATATTCAACCAAAATAAATAAAAAGGGAAAAATATTAGCAAAACTTTGTACTAAACCATACTATATTATATGTTCACTGTGTAGATCTTCTCATGTGGAGTCCATCAGAATTGAATTTTCCATTTTATGATTTTTCTAAGATTTACTATGATTTTTGATATTCAGCTAAAATAAATAAAAAAGAAAAAGACAAAACCGCTAGCACTGTAGCAAAACCACGGTTCAAAAACTGCCTAGGGGGTTATGTGACTGATTTTGGAAAGGTCGAGGGGTTATTTAGACCATTTGAAAGGTTAGGGGGTTAAGTAGACCAGATGCAATAGGTAGAGGGTTATATAGACTTTTTCCGAAGAGAACGGAGGTAGCAAGATGGAAAGGGTTGGGAGCGGCGGCTGGTGGAGAGAGCCTGTTGTTTGGTTAGGCTTTGGACGCCTCTGTAGGCAAGCGGGGTTTTGGATATGGGCTGGACATACATAGCTACAAATTCTGTTTGTGATGTTTTCTCAATCCGTCACGTTAAATCTGTCACGGATTAAAGGATTTCTTGTAGTGACACAACGACTACTATTCTTTGTTGTCACATGAGAGGAGTGTGAACATGTTCTTCAATTACTACAAAGCGCATCGAGGAAACCTACATCATGTCACCTTTGTCAATGTATTTGTATCGTGTCAAAAAAATGGCCTCCACAAGCAACAATGAGCATTCAATCCTCACACACCAGACAGGGTGATAAAGCAGAGACCACATGTACGTAAGCAGTGGTTCGCATTAAAAATAGAATAACCTTTTAACTTCTGTATCTAATATAAATGGCATGTAACTTATGTCTGAGGCTAAAACTTAATTTGGAAGGACTTATAATCCGACAAATATATTCTAATAGCTGATAAAAGTCGGTTAATCCGCCCGAATGGTGATTCTATTTCTGAAAAAAACGGTGACTCCGTTCATATTTTTGTCCCATCCTTTTTGTCTAAAAGACGGCAACACATTCCACGACAACAGGGTCAACTCGTTGCACTGTACTGTAACCCGAATTCTAATTAAGGCTGACTTTCTTCAGGGTCACCTGGCTTTATTTAGATATACCGTATGAAGTCTTCCGCAGTTGGCTTCTCCCATCCTCAAATAGGGCGTGTGCAGTACAAGCAAAGAAGCTCAAAAGCTAATAGCGGCGCGGAAGCATCCAACAGAAGCTTTTTAATTGCAGCTAGGCTTCGCTAATCGCTAATTAATAAGCGCAGTGCGGCTCAGACAAGACACGGGAGATTGTAATAACGAATTAATAATCTCTCACTCAAGCTGGCCATGACGCAGCCACTCTCCAGAAGCGTCAGCGCTGATCGCCCACGTGCCGCTGCCATACGGGGCCCACGACCCAAACGTGACGCCTTTGCTTCTTCTCCCCAGCTACCTGCCGCCTACCCAATTCTGAAAAATTGTCACCGCGCCCCCTGGGCCACACATCAGTGTCGCATGACTGGGTGGGGCAGGTGCACGTGAGGAGTCCGTGAGAAGGAAGCAAGGCGCCGTTCGCTCGCTCGCCCCATTCGATAGCTCAGCGCGTGTACTGTGACTGTCGCTCTGACCAGCGGGACCCGTGCCGTAACCTCCCACGGCCCGTGCGGCGCGGGTTTCGTATGACTGGTGGACTAAGGAGGTGTGGAGCCCGAGATGCCAGTGATACAGATGCTGCATAGCCCGGCTGCGGCAGCCATTCCATGTGTTGGGGCGGTACAAAGCGATAGGTGCCTCATGCTCGACTGAGAAATGGTTCCGCACTGTCAAAAGAAATAATCTGTGTACTAGTAAGAACTGGACATTGGATCCACCTACATAAAATTGTATTTATGGTGACGATTTGTCCATAACTATTAACTTGTACGCTGTAGTATCGGAGACGCAATATAGTGCGTCACTGCGATTTACAACATATTGCTTTATTGATAACAACTTGTTTGCAGTTGTACATAGATTGACAACACACGTAGTGAATGGGACAGCAACCAACATGATGGTGTATATAAGAGCAAATAAATAAATTGAACTAAGATGTGGTCATGGCAAGCTATGCCCTTGAGTGCCTCTATAACGATTTAATTGAGGGCACCAATGGGGCACTGGCGATACCGCACTGATTGACGCCGCGCAGTATGTAACCGTACCCGTTCTCACCCCACGTGACGCCCCAGGAGTTCTTCACAATCCAGTAGTCCCGGCCGTTGGTGGTGCCGTAGCCCACCAGTGTCGCATCGTGGTCTGGTTGTTTTGAGCAGCTAGGATTGTCGTAGACGCCCTGTACATGTGATGAGAGTAACGGATGTAGCTAGGTTGAAGAAGCGTATGACTAACGTATTTCAATTTAGTATGAAGAGCAGATTGTCACGCAGGCATGCAAATCAATTATGTGTGAGCAGATATGATTGAGATGCTAATAAAGCGAGGCTTTACCCCACGATAGAACTGAAAATCACGATTCTCCGCGTTGATGGCGACGCTAACAGGCTGCTGTGCTACCGCCCACTGCAATGCCTTCTCATGGTTGGCCGACAGCCATCTCCACCCGTCTATTCTCACATACCCTTCTGTCTGCGTTCAACAAAATACGCATATAAATACGGATCCGCATTTCAGGCAAAGCAAAGTCTCTATAATAGGTCCCTGCATACGCAGGCAGGCAGGCAACAGGAAGTCCGACGTACGACAGACCTTATTTCTGGGATTACCACAAAGCTGCTGACGTTCTATGTACGGCAGGTAGTTGTCCTGGGTGGTAATTCCGTTTTGCACAACCCATTCGTAGGCGTCATCCACGGATCCGCCCTCGCAACCACTCGGGCTGCCAACGCAGTCAACCAGCTGTTGTACTGACAACTCGACGAGCTTACCCGTTGCGATCTTGTTGATACCCTCTATTGCGGCCACGGTTGAGAATGCCCAGCTCGAGCCTGCATGCATTTCTCATGTGGCAACCAAAAGATCATCAGATAAGATGTATGTATGTATGTATGTATGTATGTATGTAAAGCTTTATCTAAAAAAATGTATCTATTTCAAGAGCTGAGTAGGCGACCGCACCGCAGTGGCCTTGGTCCCTGACGGGGGTGACGGCGCCACTCTCTCGCCAGTCGACGGAGGCAGGGACGTCGTCTAGCTGAAGATCCACCGGAGCGCTGGGCAGCAAGGAGACGTGGCGTCGGCTGCTCCCGCCATCCATGTCCGTTGTGCCGTTGTGGAGGCTCCTCCGGTAGCCACTGGTGCTACTGCGTGGAACTCCTCCAGCGTGAGGTCGGTGAAGGCGGTAAGGCCGAGGCGGAAGCTGTGGAGCCCTTGGTCGGCCTTCGCGTTGTGCGCGTCGATGTACCGCAGGTTGTCGCGGAAAACCTTCAGCCGCTGGGGGTCGTCGACGATGCCATTGCCGCGGTGCTCCAACTTCCACGCCTTGTACATCTGAACCACCTCCTCCTCTGCCCTCTCTAACGTGGTCGCCGCGGTAGCGACGCTGGTGGTGACCAGTGCCACGGCTAGTGCCATTGCAAGCAGCGTGCTCGCCATCGCGGTAGCTAGTCCCAGCGCTGCGATATGTGTCCTCGCTCACTGCCTTGCCTGTGGGATGAACAACCAGTTAGCTATACCTTATCCATTTATAGCCACACTGGAGGGGATGAGTGGATGACCACGCCAACTAGACATCATCGATCACATACTCAGAGCGCACTAATGCACGATATATGCGACGTGCAAGTCATGAAGGTTATTATCATTTATTTTTTAATAAATAACATCAAACGTGCGCGAATATATAAATATTCTGTCCTTGGAATATTACTAGGGATGAACTAGTATGAAGCATCGTGCGATGAACTATGGGTCTCGGTTAAGGGTTAACGGATATGGCCGCGCGCGTGCGCAAATATATAAATATTCTGTGCTTGGAATATGTGAATGTAGTTTTACTCCCTATAACCCACCGGTATTAGACTTACTAGAACTAGTATGAAGTGTGCCCCCACGCGCGTGTAATTACTTACTAAATGATACGACCACTACTACAGAACAGGCCTTTGGTGACTTGGCCAAAATCAACATTAGCTCCCGCCCAAAATGCGCCCGGGACTAAAAAGACCATTAGCCCCGGTTGGTGTCCCCAACCGGGACTAAAAGTCCCCCCCCCCCAACGGCTATGGTGTCGGGCAACTGCAGGGGACTTTTAGTCCCGGTTGGGACACCAACCGGGGCTAAATCCCTGCTTTAGTCCCGGTTGGTAACACCAACCGGGACTAAAGGTTTTCACCCGATCCGTGGCTTCAACCGGGACTAAAGGTGGACCTTTAGTCCCGGTTGGTGTTAAGGGACCGGGATTAAATCCCCCCCATTTGAACCCTTCTTCCCCCCCCTGGCCGAGCTGCCCGAGCTCACTCTTCCTTCCTTGTTCTTCATGTTGTTCAAGTTCTTCATGTGTTCTTGATTGATTTGTGCTCCAATCTCCGGCTATTGATTCATTTCTTCACTTCTACGCCGTCATTTACTTGTTTAGAGGTTACCAACTTCATCTTCTTAAGTTTTAGCTATAGGTTTATTAGTTTATTTACACAAGTATATGCATGTCACATCTCTTGATTAGTTAGAAAAATAAAGAACTTTGTTGTGATTTAGTTTTGCTTGTTTAGCAAAAATAGAAATAGAGAATTTAAGGTTATAATATATTTTTTTTGCAATTTGTGTCCGAGTTAATAACAATAGTTTTATATTTTATTTTTTTTATTTATGCTGATTTTTTTTTGAAAAATCATAATCACAAAAGGTTCATAAGACAAAAAACAAAAAAATCTAATTTTGTTGGACTCCATATGAGTAAATCTATACAAAGTGAATATATACTATAGTATACTTTAGTTTAAACTTGTTGCTAGTCTATTTTATTTATTTTGACCAAATCTTAAAAATATTATAGTAAATCATAGAAAATCATAAAATATAAAATCTTATTTTCTTACACTCTAAGTGAGTAGATCTCTAAATAAACATATTAAACGGTATACTTTTGTATAAAGTTCTTGTTGTAGCTTTCGATCTATGCTTTTATGTAATTAATCGAAATAATCTATAATTATAGCTTTTATATTTATAGATTTCGATCTATGCTTTCGATCTATGCATGTCACATCTCTTGATTAGTTAGAAAAATAGAGAACTTTGTTGTGATTTAGTTTTGCTTGTTTAGGAAAAATAGAAATCGAGAATTTAAGGTTATAATATATTTTTTTTTGCAATTTGTGACAGAGTTCATTATTTAATTATAACTAGTATGCGTACCAAGTTTCTTGATTATTTAGAGAAATAGATAACTTTGGTGTTTTAGGTTCTTTATTACTTTTATTTCTGTAGTAAAAATAGAAACTTATCATCTTTATTTTGGAATACAGATAATGACACGTGGTTGGATGTACAATGCCGATCGCCGCTCCAAAGAATTCATTGATGGTGTGCATCATTTCTTAAGAGTGGCCGAGGAAAACAAACGTGATGGATTCATACGTTGCCCATGTGCCTTGTGTCTGAATTTCAAGGAATATTCTAGCTCTAGAATTATTCACTCACATTTGCTTTGAAGTCGGGTTTCATGCCAAACTATATTTGTTGGACCAAACATGGAGAAACGGGGATATTGATGGGCCGAATGTGAAGAAGAACAAGAACAACCGGAGCCTGACGACCTTATTGCTCAATTCGGTGGCTTCGATGATATGGCAATGGGAGAAGGCTGAAGAAGAGGGAGGTTCTCTGGTGAAGGTGATGCTCTTGCCGATGCCATTAAGTGATGCACGAAAAGAATGTGAAAGTGAAAAAGATAAGGCAAAGTTTGACCGCATGCTAGAAGATCACAAGAATTACTATACCCATCTGCTCAAGATGGGCAAAAAAAAAAGGGTACAACATTGGAGTTGTTGAAATGGAAAGCACAGAATGGTGTATCCGATAAGGCATTTGGGCGATTCTTGAAGATCCAAAAAAGATGCTTCCGAACCCTAATGAGTTGCCCACCAATACGTCTGAAGCAAAACAGGTCGTCTGTCCTTTGGGATTAGAAATCCGAAGATACATGCATGTCCTAACGATTTGCATCCTATACCGTGGCAAGGACTACGAGAATTTAGAGCAATGCCCCCGTATGTAAAGCATCACGGTATAAGATCGAGGCGAGATGACCACAGCGATGTTGAAGGGGAAGAACGTCCTAGAAAGAAAATCCCTGCAAAGGTTATGTGGTATGCTCCTATAATACCTCGTGCGAAACGTCTTTTCGAAAACAAGGACCATGCAAAGTTGTTGCGGTGGCATAAAAGAAGACCGTAAGGTAGACAACATGTTGAGACACCCCGCCGATGGGTTTCGGTGGAGAGCAATAGATAGGGAGTTTCGAGTTTGCAAAAGATGCAAGAAACTTGAGGTTTGCTCTAGAAATGCGGACGGTATGAATCCTTTTGGTGACCGTGAGCACTAGTCATAGCACTTGGCCTGTTACTCTATGTATCTACAACTTTCCTCCATGGTTATGCATGAAGCGAAAGTTCATTATGATGCCGGTGCTCATCCAAGGGCCGAAACAACCGGGCAATGACATTGATGTGTATCTAAGGCCATTGATTGAAGAACTTCTACTTCTATGGAGCGAGACAGTGTTCGTATGTGGGATGAGTACAAACAGGGGAACACTTCGACTGCGAGCACTTGTTGTTTGTGACAATCAATGATTGGCCTGCTTTAAGTAATCTTTCGAGGGCAGTCAAACAAGGGATATAATGCATGCACACACTTTGTTTTGATGACCTTGATAGTATATATTTGAAAAAATGCAGAAAGGTCGTGTACCTTGGGTATCGTCGATTTCTTTCTGTGAATCACCCAGTTCGAAAGAAAGGCAAGCATTGGAAAGGAAAGGCAGACCACCGACTCAAGCCTCGCAACAGCTGAGAAGATGTATTTGAGATGGTTAAGGATGTGAAAGTAATTTTTGGTAAGGGACAGGGCAGCCAACCAGTTCCAAAAGATGCAGCGGGTCATGCACCCATGTGGAAGAAGAAGTCAATATTTTGGGAGCTACCGTATTGGCAAGTCCTAGAGGTCCGTAATGCAATCGACGTCATGCACTTGACAAAAAATCTTTGTGTCAACCTTCTAGGATTCATGGGTGTGTATGGGAAGCCTAAGGATTCACTTGAAGCACGACAAGACTTGCAGCGCATGGAAGAACGAGATAACCCGCATCCGGAGAAGGCGGATGATGGTCGACTATATTTAAGACCTGCTAGCTACACTCTTAGCAACGAAGAGAAAGAAATCATGTTTGAATGCTTAAGCGACATCAAGGTTCCATCGGCTTCTCCTCTAATATAAAAGGTATAATAAATGTGCCCGAGAAGAAATTTCTGCACTTAAAAGTCGCATGATCGCCATGTGCTTATGACACAACTGCTTCCGGTTGCATTAAGAGGAATTCTACCTCCACATGTACGTCTAGCCACCGTTAAGCTATGTGCATTCCTCAACGCAATTTCTCGAAGGCAATCAATCCACTTTGGAACTTCTTTGCTCTGAGAATGATGTGGTTCAATGTCCGGTCGACTTTGAGTTAGTGTTCCCTCCATCCTTCTTTGATATCATGACACACCTGCTAGTTCATCTGGTCAAGGAGATCAATATTCTTGGTCCTGTGTTCTGCATAATATGTTTCCTTTCGAGAGGTTTATGGGAGTCCTGAAGAAATATGTCCACCAGCGTGCTCGGCCCGAAGGAAGCATCGCGAGGGGCTATGGAGCAGAGGAGGTAATTGAGTTACGTGTTGAATTCATTCCTGAACTTGACCCAATAGGTGTTCCCGAATCACGACACGAGGGGAGACCCTAAGCGGAAAGGGAATGATTGGAAAGAAAACCTACATCGGTGCGGGGGGGACGATTGTTTCAATAAAGCACACTACAGTTCTTCAAAACTCATCCGTGGTGGAGCCGTATGTCAAGAAACACAAGGACTTTCTAAGATCCCAGTTCCCAGAGAAGAATGAAGCTTGGCTTATGCGTCGGCACATGGACACTTTCGGTGATTGGTTAAGAAAAAGAATGTCGGGGCAATGACCCGGATTGATGAGCAACTATATTTGTTGGCTAGGCAACCATCATGGCACATCCCGACATACAAAGGGTGCGAGATAAATGGAAATACATTTTACACCTTAGGCCAAGATAAAAAAAGCACGAACCAAAACAGTGGGGTTCGCGTAGGCATCATCGACCGAATGGAGACAGACAAACATATTATGGCCGCATAGAGGACATTTGGGAACTAGACTACGCACCTAATTTCAAAGTCCCTTTGTTTCGGTGCCAATGGGTCAAGAGTACCGGGCGGAGTAACAGTTGACAAAGACTATGGTATGACAACGTGGACCTCAACAATGTTGGCTATAAAGGTGAACCATTCGTCCTTGCTGCTGATGTGAATCGGGTTTTTTCTATGTGAAAGACATGTCGTCAAAACAAAAAGAGAGGAAAAAATGACAACAACTTAACAAATGAGCCAAAACGCCATATAGTTCTCTCGGGGGAAAAGAAATATTGTGGGAATTGAGGACAAGTCGATATTTCGAGAAGATTATGAAAGGGATGACCGAATCACGCCTTTCAATGTGACCAAAGATCCAAGCATCATGATAAATGCTTTGAAGACACTCCGTGGTTACGTCAAGATCATGACCAAGGAACATACGTCAAAAAGAAGATCACTCACTGTGCCCACCTAGTAAATTAAGTGTATTAAAGTATGTGTATGTGAGAATTGTAACATAAGATGTAATGGTGACTATGGCATTGCTATTCCGAGAAATGAAACTGTTGTTTTTAACATATTAATACCTTTTCCTTTATTTATTATGCAATTAACAAATATTAATCTAATTATTATAAGGGATGGAAAGATTTTGTGTTCCCAAATTTGTTATGAAAGCAATTAGACAAAAAATTGAAATATTAATTGTTAACAAAATTAATCTAATTAATGAATATAAAAAAATAAGAATAAGAAAAAATATTTTAAAAAATAATCGATGTAATGGTGAATATCACGTGTAGCTCGATTTTAGAGATTAATGAAGAAAAATAAACAAAATTTACGTTTAATTAATGCACAAACACATTTTCTATCAAAAACACCTACTTTAGGATATTTAAATTAAGTAATATATTTTTTGCATTAACAAAATACTAATTATTTCTTATATTTGCAAACACTATTGTAATTTAAGAACATAATTTATGGTACATAATACATAAGGAGTACAACAAGGCAAAAAGAAAATCAATTTTGTTTTTTAAAAAATTTTATGCCTAATATTTCATTTACTATGCAATTAATAAGATTTGGAATATAAACAAAACAAATAAAAGAAATATAATACGGGGTTAACCTAAAAGGGGAAAAACCTTTTAGTCCCGACGGTGTTAAACACCGGGACTAAAGGTTAACCTTTAGTCCCGCTCCGGCCACGGACCGGGACTAAAGGTTTACCTTTAGTCCCGGTGCTCCTTCTGGCGCCGGGACTAAAGGGTCTTTAGTCCCGGTTCGTGGCTGGAACCGGGACTAAAGCTCTGCGTTAGTATTTAAAAAGTCTGAGGGCCAGTCTTCTTCCTCCTCCCGATCCGGATCGGCGTAGTACACAACCGCCCCCCGCCGACCTCGCTCTCTCCGGCCAGCGCGCCCGGCCAGCGCCGCCGGCGAACCCCCGAAGCGAGCCCCGCCGTCACCGCCACCTCTCCCTCGGCCGAGGTCGCTCCCGCCTCTGCATTCCTTCCCCGCGCCCCCTCGCGCCGTCGTCGATCTCCGGCGAGCCGCCCGCCCGGCAACGCGCCCGGAGGAGGACAATCCGCGAGCCCGGCGGTCCTCGGCGTCCCCCTGCGATCCCAGCGCCCGCCACTTTGCAGTCCCAGCGCCCCGCCCGGCGTCAAGACCGACGACGAGCTCCGCCGCCGACCTCTTCTCCGGCCGGCGAGTCTCCCTCGGCTCCGCCGCCGACCTCGGCTCTTCACCGGAGCCTCTGCGTGCTTTGAGAGCGAGCCTCGGCGACCTCTTCACCGTCTTCTCGGCCGGCGACCCGAGCCTGCGTCGGTGAGAGAGCGAAAACCTCGGCCGACCTCTTTCCATGTGTGTTGTGTCGGCCGTCGAGCCGCGGATGTGTGTTTGTGGGCGGCCGTCGAGCCGCGGATGTGTGTTTGTGGGCGGCCGTCGAGCCGCGGATGTCCGGTTGTGTGTTGTGGCCGGCCATCGAGCCCGGAAACCTCTGCGTGCAGAACTTGGCGCTAGAAGGAGAGCGCGAACGACTAAAATTTTATTTGAAACTCTAATGACGGCGTTGCGACCTAGCGAAACTCACTAAACCCTAATGACGACCGAACGAACGAAAGCATGACCTAGCGACGACCCAACGATGACCGACTTAACGAAAGCACGACCTAGCGAATATAGTTAAACACCTTACTAAATATAATTAACTTTATCATGTATATAATTAAATACCTTGCTAAGTGACTTTAATTTTATGTCAAGTAACTTTATTATATAATTTCATTATGTAATTTCATGTAAAGTGGGGTCAGAGAGTAACTTTATTATATAATTTCATTATATAATTTTACATGGATAAAAACAAATCCATTGAGTATGCTAGTAGTTGTTAGATCATTTGATGTAATCAAAGAACTTTTCAACCTTCAGAATGTGATAGTGAAAGTCTTGGCATGAGGTGTCATATCTATGTGCTATAGAACTCATGTATCTATCAACTCATACATGACTTGATATTGCATTTGCTATCAATTTGTTAACAAGATATAGCTCCTGTCATCAAGTGGCAAAGCTAGGAATTATACTTAGGATGGCCAAACTCACTAGATGATGTAATTTTAATAGAATGGCAAGTAACTTCATGTCATGTAACTTTACTAATGGTATTTTTATTGAACTTTATTAACTTTCTCATGTCATGTGACTTTATTATGTAACTTCATGTTATGTAACTTGTAATATGATGATACTTTTATTTAACTTTATGTGAAGTAACTTTATGTGAAGTAACTTTATTGATGGTATTTTTATTTAACTTTAATAACTTTGACATGTCATATGACTTTTTTGTGTACCTATATGTGAAGTAACCTTATTGATGATACTTTTATTTAACTTTAATAACTTTGACATGTCATATGACTTTTTTGTGTACCTATATGTGAAGTAACCTTATTGATGATACTTTTATTTAACTTTATTAACTTTGTCATGTCATAATACTTTATTGTGTACCTTTATGTGAAGTAACCTTATTAATGATACTTTTATTTAACTTTATTAACTATGGCGCTACATGACCAATTGAATTGTAACAACTTTTGCAGAAATGGCCGATCCGATTGAGAACATGGATGAGGCAATGATGGACCTTATCAACAGCGGCGGCAATCGAGAATCCCCAAGTGGAAGGTGATGAGAATGAACAAATAGATGATGGGAGTCAGTACTTCGCTGATTACGAAGAACTTATGGGAGACAATCCTGATGAGGTCTCGCTAGTTCATCTTGTCTATATGTATATTCATGAAATTAAAAAGAATGATTGACTTGTGTATTAATATATTTATACTTGTTTGTGTAGCCCTCTGGATCACTGGCAACTACCGGGAGTGGTAGAAAAGTGCGAGGCCCGAAGAAGCCGTTAGAGGGTCGGTATATTTTATCGAAATTTGACGAGGGTACAGGCCAAGTACTTGGAGAACATGGCAAGAAATTTGTTGCTCACTGTGGATATCTAGTGAGGGACAGGCTCCCGATCAGTGCTCGAGAATGGAAGAAACGGAAAGATAACCCTGCTATTAGTTATGTCTCGGATCGTGACAAGGAGTTGCTATGGGGAGATATCCTTCACATTTCACGCTAGATACACAGGATGAAGCTTTGAAGGAGAAGGTTAAAACATGGGCTATGCGAGAAGATGGCCAAACAATTTCAGGCTTGGAAGAAGAAACTCCGAGAAGACTTTTGTTGAAAAAAAAGCGAGACACCGGATTTCACCAACAAGGCCTATGTCAAGTTGAGGCCTTTTTTGGGATGAGTTCGTGCGCTTCAAGAACTCGGATGAGGGTCGGGGCTCGGATGAAGCGTAATCGAGGAAAATGCTAGACACAAGCAATACCACCATCACTTGGGTTCGGTGGCTCTGGGTCTACTATTCCCAAGTGGCGAAAGCTTGAACAGGGAGATTGTTGATAAGGGGATAGAACCAGAATCACTCAACCGGCCTTGGCGCGCCAAGTATTGGTTCTTCGGTCATGGGGAACCCCGGACCTAGAGACCGGAAAGGTGGTGTATGGCGAGAAGCTGCAGAGAGTGGGCCGGACTGGCCCATGCCGGACAATTAGTCTGAAAGTGGGGCTTGGCGGCCAAATAGAGAGAAGGATGAGTGACATACGCCCGGAGACTAGCTGAACACGGTGGGCGAACAAGAGGCTATGGGGAGATATCGTGGGAGCATGGCTTCCCTCAAGATAGACCCACTTATAGAAGCCGCCAAAGAAAGAAGGAAGAGGACGCTTGAGCGATTCTGCGTAGGTTGGAGGCACTGGTCCTGCCGATCCACACGGCGGCTCGTGAAGCGATCTGGCGAGAGAAAGAACCGAAGCGAGAATGAACGAGGAAATCAAAAGGCAAGTGCAGGGAAGTCTGTAAGTTCTATGCAAAGGCAAACGACATCGAGCCGGCGGTCAACATTAGCCCCCCCTGTCGGTTGAAAAGCGGTTGTGCTTCCACGGAGGTGCCAACCGCTTCAAGACGACGTGGGGCTGCGCTTTCCGGTGGATGACGTTAATGAAGCTAGGACAACATGTGAGCTGCACATTCCACGGGGGCTACCACGGTCATGGTTGCCGTCGGTGTTGTAACTCCTATTGACCCTACGAAGACACCAAGAATCCATGGAGCCGTACCAGGTGGATATGCTAATGTCTCGGAGGATAGAGTTATAAAAGGCTATGAAAATGTGCAGCTCGAGATAGAAGGAGGCGATGGGGAGAAGACGCTAGGGCAAGCGAGAGAAGGCTTTCATTTGTTGGCGCAAGCGCTACATCATTATTCCCCGGGGCTTCACCTAGTAGTCTACCACCACCTCCTCGTCGAAACCGAACCCTAGGTGGTGATTAAACTTTACGATACATTTATTCACTAACTTTATTTTGTATTTCCTTAGTAAGTTAGCGGTTTAATCGTATACCTCTTTGGTTGCACAGGTGGTCACCAACGTGTCATAGCGCCGCGGGTGATGACGAGGCAGTGCAAGACACGGCTGCATCGCCCCAGGCTGCAACGCCGCCTCCTCGGGCTGCAACACCGCCACCACGTGCTCCAACACCGCAACCTCGGGCTGCAACGCCGCCTCCTCGGGCTCCAACACCGACACCGGCTGCCCCCTCGCCTCCACGTCGGGCTCCAACCCCGCCACCGGCCGCGCCATCGCCTCAACACGTGGCTCCAGCGCCGAAACCGGTGGACCCACCACTGAAGAAGAGGCCGGCCACACGATCAAATGTGTCGGCCGCCCCGCCGCCCAAAAAAAAGAAAGCCCCCAATGAAGAAACAACCCGTCATTCCTAAGAAGCTATCCTATGAGAAGACTGCTGCAGAATTAGAAGCTTCGGTAAAAGAAAATGTGGACAGTTTCTTCAAGAACCTAAAGGATAAAAGTCAAGCCAAGCGGAAACCTGAGAAGCCCTACCTCTTGCTAAAGCCAGAAGATCTACGGCAAAGGGTTGAGGCTGAACAAAAAAAGAGGCGTGCAGCTCGAAAAGAATCATCATCTTTATCTGATTATGAGCGCACTCTAACCAAATCCCTAGAAGCAGGGATGAAGAAAGGGAAAGGAGCACGCAAGGGTGTACCACAGCTCGGGGAACAATCAAAGCAACCAGTGCCCCCGCTAGTTGTACCTGATCAATATGGTTCAAACATCGACGTGCTAGACCAGCGATTACCTTCAGGTTTAAACTATGAGGACCTTGAAGATTTTTTTGCGGACAATCGGTCTTACCTTATCCCAAATGATAGGCTGGGGCAGCAATTCAAAGTGCAAAAGAAGTTGATCATTGGCGGAAGACATATGAATACGGCAAGAGTCTGTTCAACCCTGCGGCCCTCAGCGAACTTGGCACGCAGATGTATCTGCTAAACAAGTGGTACCTAGACGCGTGCGGCAGAAGAGCAGATGACTATATTTGCGTCCGAATTAGAAACCATGATTACTTCCGTGGTGATGATCTTATTGCTGTTCAATTTAATGAGCTACACCAGCTATGCCACATGGACGCTCTGGACAAATCCCTAATAAGCTGCTTCTGTCTGTAAGTGATTCTTTCTTTTTAATAATATCATCAGAATTATTATATATATGCATATGTATATGTATAACTAATTATAGAAACCGGTACACATATGCGAGAAACATGATGAGGAATCTCGAGCTAGAAATGACAAGGAGGTTGGATTTATAGATCCTTATATTGTATTTAAAGATCCCAAGACTCCGTATGCCATATGGAGACCTCAAACGGAGAGAAATCTACGGAGGTTCCCGATCAATCAAAAGGATAAAAGATATATACTCTTTCCCTATAACTTTAAGTAAGTATCATTATCGTGTCTACGTACATTCTATTAACTCAATTGATCACATCCGTGTGAAGTTAAATAATTATTTTGCCTACACACAAATGCAGCTTTCATTGGATATTAATTGTGATTGATCTCCGGCAATCTCATGTGCAAATCTATGACTCGTTGAGAAAACCACTTGGAAGATTACCAAGAAATGATAGATATTATCCAAGAGTAACTTCGATCTCTAAATATTACTCTCAACTCTTTAACTATGTAATAGATAATTAATAATGATCGTTTTATTGCTAGGGTTTGGGCTTGGTTCGTTCGATTCACCGTCCATTTAAAAAGCGCCACTTTCGAAGCCTATCCTACATCGAGTGGATTCTACGGCAGCCACCGGGCAAAAATTTATGCGGATACTATGTCTGCGAATTTCTTAATGTCTATGAAAAAAGATCTAATCTTGAGCACGCAAAAGTATGCAACGTGTATATATAATAAGTTTATTTCAATTATTAGTTACTATTTAATAAATCTTATACATACCTATAACTTTTTTTAATGATTACTATAGGAGACGTGGTTGAGGGAGAAGGTGTTGACTGAAGTCCGCCTAAAAAGGCATTCAGAGACAATCGCCGGATTTCTAAACGACCAAGTCCTAAATCCCGCCGGCGAGTACTTCTTCAACCCTTCGACGAGCCCACAAACCAAACCAAGATGATCATTTGTATGATGCTTGAGTGGCGGAGAACAATTAAGTTGTAAATACTTTATCCGTGACGGAGACATGTAAATTTTGTATCGTAGACCAATAGATATGTATAATATATAAATAGTTTTATGTAGTTTATTTATATGTAATGATCTAATTATAAATTATAGGTGCGCGTCTACATAAACAAGCAGCGGACAATACGCATTCGAAAATAATAATACCAACCGGGACTAAAAGGAAAAAGAAAAGGAAAAAGAAAAGGAAAAAGAAAAGGAAAAAGAAAAGAAAAAGTAAAAACTCTTTAGTCCCGGTTGGTAACACCAACCGACTAAAAGGGGCGGCCAGGTGGCCCACCACCTGGCTGACCTTTAGTCCCGGTTGGTGTTACCAACCGGGACTAAAATCCCACCTTTAGTCCCGGGCCGCGGAACCGGGACTAAAAAGCCGGACATTTAGTCCCGAAACCTTAGTCCCGCCCGCAGCCGACTAAAGGGCTTTCCCACACCGACTAAATCCCAGCTCTGTAGTAGTGGACGTAATTAAGAGTTGAAAACGATTAATGGGAGCAGGTGAATTTGGAGTTCATATAACACAGGTATGGTAAACAGTAGCACACACTATCATATGGGGAATGACCAAATCATCTGTAAACTAATTTTCGTATGGCACACGTGGAAAAGGTGCGCATACATCATAGCTGGGTATACGTGTTTTACATAATATATACACTGTGATAGTAGCGTTCGAAAATCCATAAACGGTGGCCTGCCATGCCTTGTTCACAAGGCAATATCTTACTATTACTAATTAGAGGCTCCAATGAAGCCTCCACGTTAATCCTCACCAGATGCTCTAGAAAAATAGATAAATACTAGAAATTACCACATTAATCAGAAACATCTGACCATCGAATCAAAAGACTTTAGCTATCCACAACCATTAGATTATTTAGTTTTCTATAAAATTACCCACCTATGCCATTATAATATATTTTGTTTTCTACAAAATTGCCCACCTATGCCATTATACACGTTAAAAAGTAGCCTTTATTAGTTCTAATTGTTGACGAGGAAAGATACTTCGTAACAACTTCTGACATATCAAAATAAAATAGATCAACAGCAGGGATGTTCGGTTGGTTAATAAATCATCATCCGTCATAGCAATGTTCAATTGGCTCATTGAAAAAATATCATCTATAATCTAACCTAGCCCATGATCCCCTTTTTTTCTCCTTCTGGCATATCTCCCTGCCTCCCTAGCGGCGTCCTCCAAATTCTCTCCTACCGGCAGCACGAAACATGCCATACAAGCTAGGATGGCATTGGCATCGTCCACAACTGTGTTGCGGATGTGCCTCTCAAGTTTGACAAGCAGTGGATTATTGGTAACGGACTACTGGCAATGAGGCCAATGGATAGATGCAGCATGCCTTTCCAATAAATCTGCCAGATGAAATCTCTTGGGCGGTGGTGAAGGTCTGCAAGACTGCAACTACTAACATACATCTTCGTAATATCTGCATGGATTCTGAAGGCCTAGACGACGAATCATGTTTCATGCATGGTCTCTCTCTGATTTGTTGATTGTCTTCAACTGAGGTGCTTCACGATCTGAAATTTGTATCCGTATGTATGTATCGAGCCTGACAACATCCAAGAGGGCAACAAGATCGATGCACCAACCCCAAATTGGGAGCTAGGTTAGACCGAGGAAACTCATCTAGACAGTGGCTGTTTTTTTATGTATATATGTTTTTTCTGTTACCATCTAATGCTTATTTTTCCTTTTCCAGGCATTATTCGATATCAACTTGATGTATGTATTGGAAGATTAGAGCTTGAGCCTAAGATATTGAAATGATTGTACAAGGGTTCCACTCATCAAGGTAATACAGCCATGTATCTGTACATAAACAATGGAGCTGAAGTATTCAGTTTCTTAATTATTTACATTCTGGGGAAAAAGGAAAATGCCACAACTATATACGAGTTATTCGTAGGTTAGTTCTCTAGGAGCTGATTGAATCGCAGTTGGATTATTATCATCTATATTATGCATAAATATTATTATAATATGGATGATGGCTTATCAAAATATTCAATGGGTGTGGATCCCTAAATTATTGTTGGTTAATGTGAAAATACATGTAATGTCCACTAAAGTGTCTTAGATGGATTATAGAAGTATTGTTCCTATATTTGTATCTACCTCAACCATTATAAAAATTAAACGAAAACATCTTTCAGATCTATATTAAATACTAAAATAAGTTATTATAAATAATAAATCAATATCCACAAAGTACAGGAAAAGGCCACATCTGTTAAATAAATAAACATAATATTATGTTTTGCCATGTATGCCATGTAAATATATATATACACACATTAGATAAATAATTTATACTCCCTCCGTCCCAAATTATAAATCGCTTTGATTTTTTTGGTTCATCCATTTTATTATGTATCTAAATATATTATTATATCTAGATACATAGCAAAATAGATGTACCAAAAAAAAGTCAAAGCGACTTATAATTTGGAAACAGAGGGAGCAGTAGTTTATGAAACATGGAAAAATGTTTGATTAACGTACCATATAGGAATAAATAACATAACACTGATGATAATTCACTTCAAAATATATTAATAATCTTCATAAGTTGTTACTTTAAATAAATTTATACATTTTAATTGAAACATTATATCATATGAATATTGGCAATACAACTACTACACTATAGCTGGCTACAGAATAATTTATTCTCTAGCTACTTTGGGTTATGACATTATCATAAATTGGTATAAAAATTATTGTAAGTGGAGGTAGTTGTAGAATAACTTATTCTGTAGCTGTCTACTGAACATACTCACCCATATTGACAATTTAATTTTACACACTGCGATATATAATACAATACTATACACATAATAAATTCAAACGATCGAGTTTAGTGCCAAGGTGCAATCCAAGGTAAAGACTTAAACTTACTACTAAACAAGTGGTTACACAACTTAATTGAAAGTCAAAAGCTAAAATATAAATAATGAAGTCACATAAATGGGATGCAACAAGTGTTTATATATCTTAAAATTAAACTAAATATATATATGGCCTTAGGGAAAAATTATGAGTGCTATGTAATTCTAACTAGAGGTCCCTAACAGAGTCTCCACATTAATCGTCATGAGACAAGATAGAAAACAAAAGATAGATCCTTGAAATTCTCACAAAAATAAGAAACATTTGACCATCAATTTGGCATAACCTTATCACCATTGATGATAATAATGATAGGTATTAGATCTATTTAATTTTCTAAATGGTTACCCACACTATTGTGAAAAACAATGTAAAGTGACCCATGACTATATTGAAACAACTAGCATGTACCATTAAGAAAAATGATCTAAAGTAGACCTAAATTTGCATCCAATTACCCATGCACTCCCATTATGGATGATAATTTACATAACCCAGTTGTCATCTCATTATTAGAAAAAATAAACATCCTTTCAAATCTACATCTAAAAATTATCAACGCCTTCTATTAAAAAGTTATTTAAATAACCAAAGTGAATATATATGTTTCTACATTACCCACTTCTATTAAAATTAACATATTAATATTTTATTAAAGTAAACATACATGTCTTGCCAGCGTGCACAAGTAATAAATATATATGTTATGTTTCATCAAAAAAGAAATTTCTTTAACAAAATCATATAATAATGATAATTGTAAATTCTTTAAACTCATATTAATAACCATGACATATAAATTTATCTAGATTGTTACTTTGGTAATATTTATATACTTTAACAAAATGTTATATTAAGAGTATAATCATATCTGTATTTATAATTCCTCGATAGGAAAGTTGAATCATCAACACTACTGGCTATATTTTTCTAACCCTTTAAGATTACTTTAGAGTAAAGGCCATCATTATAAGGCTTATGTATTGAAATTCTCTTGAGATTAGCGCTACTATCCTTGAGATCTCTTTTCAAGCTCTACCACTTATCTTAAGGGATTCAGTGCAAGTTTAAACAATTGCTTGCTATTATAGTATTTAAGAACATACTCTATGACCTAAAATCCTTATTTTAAAAGTACAAAAAGTAGAGTTAATAAAAGATACAATAAACACAAGAGATTTGACAATAGAACAAAAAATTAGAAATAGAGAATAAGAATAAAATTTGACAAAATCCGAATTTGGATTCAAGACTTAATTAGATATGTGATACAACATAGGTGCATGTAAAAAAATATGAATAAGGGTGAAAAACATATAAATCAGTCCTTGCCAAAATTGTAAATAATAAGTTCATGATAATTTGATATAGACTATAAAGTATCCATTATATCAAAGAGAAAAAAACATACAATTTAATATGAAAAAATATTTAAAATATCTTTTAAATTTTAACCCGTGCGAGAGCACGGGTTGATGGACTAGTTGTTACATAATTAGGATGAAACAAATAAAAATGGGAATGACCAGTGTACAAATTGAAGCAGCTGGAAAGGAGAAAGCAACTGAAAAAGAAGAGCATCTGACGACAACGGGCAAAGAGAAAGCACTACTATGTTGTTGGTATGATCGTATTTTATAAACCAGCTGTTGTGAAAACTATGACTAAGTAACTCTAGCAGACTACCTAAACAGATTGCCTATGCTAGATTTAGATTGTGGACGCTAAAAAAGCGCGACTGACTACCTATCAAAATACCCAAATGTGTTGGCCCAATGAATTGCTCCTTCCATCACCTATTGTTGTTGGCCAACAGATGTTACTACCTATTATTTACCCGTGGGCCTGACTCTTTGTCTGCTTCTCCCTGCGCTCACAGTCATAGGCATGCACCCCGCCCCCATGGCTCATCGGAGCTGCCGTGCTCCACGGTGTGATAGACCTACTCATAGGCGTGGCTCTGCTCTCTAGCGTGATGACTTTGCTCTTAGAGGCATCACCATTGTGGCCGCGGTGTAGTGGCCATCTCTCCGCCGTGGCTTCTCCGTTTTGGGTGGAGCTCCCAGTGATGCCTCTCCCCGATGCTGCCTTCTTCGTCATGGCATAGCCCATCTCTACTCATTCTCCATCTCTGTGGGAGGCAGGCAGCCTGTTTAGTGTGGCCGAAAGGCAGCCATGGGCACATGGCGACCTCCCCAGTGCGTGGCCACGACTTCCCTCTGACAACGGCCATCTCCTTGCCAGCATAGAGAAAGGGAGAGGCTGACATCATGACCCCTACATGCCATTCTCTCCGCAAATGAATTCAATTTAGGTTGTCTCTTTTGGCAGTACTTGTTGCTGGTGTAGCAATAAATGAGTAGTATACAAATAGGTGGCTACCCAATCACTGATTTAGGCACTACTAGAATTACTGTAAATAGAGGCTGTGTCAAATGACCGGAATAATTACGCTCTTGTAAACCGTGTACAGCAAAGGCATGGGTCTCTGCCTGACGCGGACCACTGTAGAAACCTGTACCACAAGCTGCGACAGACAGCAAAGGCCCTCAAGAGCTGGCGCATGAAGAAGGTCGGCAGTATACGCCTGCAACTCTCCATTGCATGCCGGGTCATCTCGGGCTGAGCAGGCGCAGGATCACCGGGAACTGTCCCCTGAGGAAAGAGCGTTGTGGACCCAGCTCAAATGGAGGTGCCTTGGCGTAGCTTCCATTACCAGGACCATCGCAAAACAGAGATCGCGGCTGTTGTTCCCCGAGCATGGGGATGCAAGCACTAAACTGTTCCACTTGTAGGCCTGTCACCGGAAAAGGAAGAATTGGATCCATTCACTGGTGGTTGATGACCAGGTCGTGGCTGACAACAAACAAATGGTGGACGCACTGCATGATCATTTCTGGGACCTCCTCGGAAACCTGACACCCCAATCGCTCACAACCCTTTCGATCAGTTGGACCTGCCGCGGATTGATCTATCGGCTCTAGATGCTTCCTTCTCAGAGGAGGAAATCTGGGCGGGTGTGCGGGACACACCGGACGAGAAAGCCCCGAGACCAGACGGGTTCACAGGGCTTTTCTACAAGTCTGCGTGGCAAACCAACAAGCACGACATCATCACAGCCTTCAACACAATCTGGTCACTAGATGATCGAAGCTTTCATCTCCTCAACGAGGCTCTCATGGTACTACTCAGGAAGAGGTCCGACACAGATTCTATCAATGATTCCCACCCAATAAGCCTGATGCATAGTTTCAGGAAATTGATCACCAAATGTCTGGCGAACAGACTAGCGCCCCACCTCGAGGACCTAGTCCAGCGGAACCAAACGACCTTCAGCAAGGGTCGGAGCATCCAGGATAATTTCAGAGCAGTTCAACTGTCCTGCAGATTGCTGACCAAGCTCTCCATTCAAAGGGTACTTCTAAAGGTCGACCTCACGAAGGCTTTTGACTTCGTGTCGTGGCTATTTTTGCTCGAGGTACTGCAGCACGCCGGCTTCAGCCAAAGATGGACTGACTGGATAGCGCTGATCCTGTCCACGGCAAGCACCAGAGGATCCTGTTGAACGGGTGGGCAGGACAGCGCATCTGCCATGCCAGGGGACTCCGCCAGAGGGTGATCCTCTGTCGCCTATGCTGTTCGTCATATCCATGGAAGTGCTAATACAAAGATCCGGCGAGTAGACCAGGATGGTACGTTCACGTAGATCGGCCATGCCGTCGTTACCTTCCATGCATCCTTCTACACGGATGACATGGCCGTGTTCATCAGACCCGCACGTCGAGACCTGTTACTTCTACTGGCCATCCTTGACACCTTTGAGAAGGTCTCAGGGCTGCACACAAACCGCGACAAATCAAGGGCGATCCGTATTGGCTACTCCTCAGATGATTTGCAAGTCGCCCTAGACTTGTTTGGCTGCGCTCAGGATAACTTCCCCTACCGTTACCTTGGCATTCTGCTCTCCATTAGGAAGCTGCGATGGTCGGACAAACAGCCACTCATCGACACGGTCTCTGACAGAATTCCATCTTGGAAAGGCAATATGCTCAACCTGGCAGGGCACGCAACCTTGGTATCCGCAGCGTTATCGGCGACCCAGTTTACGTCTGCGGTATGCCTCTCGCCTTGGGCGATAGAGTTCATCAATCGTAGGCGGAGAGCATTCCTCTCGACGGGAACACAATCAGTCGCGGGGGAAATGCAAGGTCGGTTGGCGAATGGTTTGCATCCCCAAGGACATGGGCGGCTTGGGCTTGATCAAGCTGTGTCGTCTGGGGATTGCACTGCGCCTGCGCTGGGAATGGGTGCGGCGAATTGACACCATGATGCCGTGGCATGCACTGCCTTCTAGCTCGGAACGCGCTGTCCGGGCGTTCTTCCATGTCGCTGTTCACGTCGAGGCGGGGGATGGGCGCAACACCCTGTTCTTGTTGGATAGGTGGATCAACGGCCTATCAATGGACCATATCACCCTTGCCTGTTTGCGGCCATACCCAAACGGCGGCGCAAGAGAACAGCCGCAGCGCCTTTGCTGGATAGGGCTTGGGTTATGGACATTGCAGGAGCCCTGACTGTGCAAGTCATTCTTGACTATCTGCGTGTTTGGGGAATTCTTGAAAGTGTCCAGCTCCGATAGGGCATGGAGGACAGATTCTGCTGGCTTTTCAGTGCCGACGGAGTTTACTCGGCCTCCTCATCTTATAGAGCCATGTTCACGGGAACGATCACACTCCGGGGAGCTTCCTGCTTGTGGAAGGCCTCCGTCCCCCCAAAATTAAAGTACTTCTTTTGGTTAGCATTGCATGACAGGTGCTGGACGACGAGCTGAAGGAAGAAGCGAGGACTTTAGGACAGCGACCTTTGTGCCCTCTGCCACTAGGAGTCCAAAACTATGCAACACCTGCTGGTGGACTGCGTCTTCACAAGAGAAATCTGGGTGAGGATCCGCGCAATTGCCTCGCGTTGACACAGCCGACGCAGAGAGGCGCCAAGCCTATCGATCAATGGATGACTGAAAGAAAGCTTCTGCACATGGATCTGTGAAGGGTCTTCGATGCATTATTCCTGCTGCTGGTGTCTTGGATTATCTGGAAGTAGAGGAACAGTCATGTCTTCGATAGGATGGCCACCATGCTGGCGTGGCTACTGCCGGTGATCAGGAATGAAGCCGAGCTTTGGGTTCAGGCAGGTTTCAGAAGGCTAGCGCCTTTTTTGGCGTCCTGGTCGCCCTTCAGTGTTGTGTAGGTGCCATGTTGGCCTTGCCTGTGATTTTCATTTCTTCTTCTTTTAATCCTTTCGTTCTTGTAAGCCGTGGCTTGTGTCTGTTTGTGGATGCTACCTTCTTAATGAAAAACACACTCAGTTGAGTGTGCTCGCGAAAAAGATGTGCCCCCCCCACCCCAAAAAAAAATTGGCTAAATGAATTAGATTTAGAAGCTAATCGGTCAATTTTGGAATGGGAGTAGTCAATTCGTGTGATTACCGCTAGCATCGTGTCCGCGCCAATCCTACATTGTGTGTTACCGCTAGCATCGACTCCTCTACCGTTCACTATATGTGTGACATCCGCATGAATAGGTGACACTTCCCTAAGTCCACTTCCTTCCCTATGTGACTCTGACACGTCACTCTTCTTCTACTTAAAAGGTTAATCATATTACATTATTTATATCTTGTACACTATAGCACTGTTATAACGCCATGCTCTTGCATGCATTGGGAATGGCTACCACAAGCTAGTTGCCTCCCGGCCTTATGTCACTACTACAAAACTGGCCTTTGATCACGTGGGCCAAATCGGCATTTGTCTCGGCAAAAATTGCGTCCGAGACTAAAAACCCTTTCAATCCTGGTTGGTGTTACCAACCGAGACTAAAGGCCACCTTTAGGCCCGGGCCTGGGAACCGGGACCAAAGGGGGAACATTTAGTCCCAATTCCTTAGTCCCGGTTCCAGAGTCGGGACTAAAGACTCTTATGGCCTGGGGCTAAAAGCCCTGTCTGCAAACAAGTTTGTTGACATACTGGCAGCATGATGCTGATCGTGTGCGGGGAAACCCTGCTACATTTAGGTATGCACAAGGCTAGGCTCGCCTACATTTTGTGGTTTTCATTTAGGATTTCTCCATTGACCCGCTAATCTCTTTGTATGCGAAAAAATGCGTGATTTCGACAGAGACAGCCAGGTGGTGGCCTCCTGGGGTTAAATTTATTTTGTTGTCTTTTTGTTAATTTTTAGTCTGCAAACATAAATTCTAGGCAATCATTTATACTAGCGGTTCTATATGGGAGCCTCTAATACAAATCGTAATTGTACTGGCGGTTCTCGAAACACCGTCTGTGCAAAACCTGATTTTCACTGGTGTAGTAGCCAGCAAGATATCATTGGTCATTCACTGCTGGTTCCTTGCCCACCAGTAATATTTCCATAAAGCAAAAAACAAAAACTACCAAGGACCTAGATCAAAGAATTTGCTAGATCCACCTACTACTATAATAAATTTAACCAAGACGGGAAAAGGATTATCCGAGGCAGGCAACCCATCCACCACGGGAAAAAGGATCGTCCGAGGCGGGCAACCCATCCACCACGGGAAAAAGGGTCGTCCCAGACGGGCAACCCATCCACCACGGGAAAAAGGATCGTCCGAGGCGGGCAACCCATCCACAATTTAACCCGTCCGAGGAGGACCCTAGATTAACGTAGGGGTCAAATGTCTGCCTCGGCTAATCAAACAAAAAAGAAAAACAAAGAAAAATTCAGGGATAGGCATAGCGAGCCCATCCATAATCCTATCGAGCCCATCCACGGCCCGTAGTCGCTGTCGCTCACCAAATGAGAAAGAGCACTAGAGCAGAGGCACTGCCGCCTCAGCCGCAACCACGTTGCCACCGTTGGTTGCTGGATATGGCCTCTCCGCTGCCAGATTCAGCCTCCAAACGACCTAATCCGGCCTCCCTGGCACCTAATTCGGCTCCTGCTGCAACCGCACAGCTCACCGCCGTTGCCGTTGCCGTCACTGTCACAGCGGATCTACAAGGGAGAGAATGTGAGGGACGAATGCTATGGATTTGAGAGAGGAGAGAGAGGATAAGGGCTTACCTCTTCCGCTGGGTCACATGGACACCGCCATCGGGGCACTAAGCCACTGCTGTTCTTGGACGAAGAGGACGCAGCCGAGCAGGGAGGGAGGGGAGACACACCAGCCATCTAATTGGTGATGAGGGCGCCGCTAGCAAGGGAGGGAGTGGAGGCCTGCAGAGCTGCTACCAATGGGGCACCATGCTGCGGCTAATAGTGCACCTCCATCCATCGCCGGCCAGAGAGGGAGGGTGCTGTCAGCAACCGAATGTTCAGCGTTCAGTTAGCTAGCATAAGACTAGGACTTTCAGTTGTAACTAGAACGGCTCCTGTACTCGCCCTGGTCTTTAGCTGATCCAAGCATCTAGGAGAGTCTGTTAGTAATGCTTGGACAGCAGTGATCGGCACCCTGTATATGTACCTGTACACCGCACACATGAATGAATTGAGCGTTCATCTAACTTACATGGTATCAGACTTCTATCGATCTCCATACCCTGCTTCCGCATCTCCCACCCATGGCGAGCCCGTCTGCTTCCTCCACCGGCGGCAACCCATTTGCTAATCCCGCTCCACCCTCTGCCTCCACCTTGGTCATGCTCAACATCCGTAGCCATGTCCCGGTTGTTCTCTCTGCTGACGAGGGCAATTTCCGGCAGTGGCGTTCCTTCATTGAGCTCACCATCAAAAAGTTCCGCCTCCTCGATCATATAGACGGCACCGTCGATGCCGCAGCCATGTTCGACGACGCTGAATGGCTCCAGGTGGATGCCTGCATCGTCTCCTGGTTATACACCACTGTCTCCAAGGAGATTTGGAACGATGTCAATCGTCCCAATGCCACTGCTCTCTCCGTCTGGACTGCGATCACCGGGCAGTTCCTTGACAACAGCCTGCAACGCGCCGTGTACGCCCAACAGGAGTTCCACAGCCTGTTCCAGGGTGACATGGGCGTCACGGAGTACTGCGGCAAACTCAAGCGACTCGCCGACACTCTCTACGACTGCGGCGCCGCCGTCTCTGACACTGCTCTCGTCATCAACACATTGCGTGGCCTGAACAACAAATTCAGCCAAGCCATTGCTGTCCTTTCCACCATGTCTCCCCCACCCACCTTTCTGTACACCAAGTCCTACCTTCTGCAGGAAGAAAATCGCATCCGCCACTCCCTGCAGATGGAGGCGCGGACTGCTCTCCCTTGCGGCGGCCACGACTGCTCCTGCGTCCAAGCCCGTCGCGCCCTCTCCACCAGCACCTCAAGCGCCTACAACCGGGAACAACAACCGTCGCAAGAAGCGCAAGGCTTCTGACGGCCGCAACCGCCAGCACACCAACGGCGGCCAAGCTCCTGCAGCCCGGCGGCCACGCCCCTCCGGCCGGTGGTCCTCCCCATGCCGGTGCCCGCCGTCGCGGTGGGCGCCTGCCCACAATCCGTGGCGGGCGTCGTCGTGCCTGGCCCATGAACGCGTGGGCGGCCCAGGCGTTCTTGGCTCACGCCCGGCGTCGCTCCTCCCAAGCCATGGCGGCGTTCTCAGCGCCGCAACCATCGCCTGATGCCGCTCTGTACGCCGGGAACTCCGGGCCACTTCCTGCCGGCCTCTACTCCGCCTTCAACAACATGGCCGTCAACACACCAAGCACCGGTGGCACCGACTGGTTCCTCGACACGGGGGCTACGGCGCACATGGCGTCCAATGCTGGTATCCTTACATCTCCCCCCATCCCTACTGTTCCCCGTCCAATTGTTGTCGGTAACGGACAACACCTCTCGGCACACTGCACCGGCACCACCTCCATCCCCACCTCATCCTCTCCTTCACATCTTCGCAATGTACTTATTGCCCCTCAAATTGTTAAGAACCTCATTTCTGTGCGCTCGCTAACTCGTGACAATTCTGTTTCTGTGGAATTTGATCCCTGGGGTTTTACCATAAAGGATCTTCGAACCAGGATGGCTTTGCTCCGATGTGACTCTTCTGGTGAACTCTACCCACTTCGCCAGCCCTCCAACACAGCGGCGCCATCTTCATCAGCACTCCTTGCATCCCATGGCAGCGAGCTCTGGCACGCTCGTCTGGGACATCCCGGGCATGCCACCCTTCAGAAGCTGTCCCGTTCCATTGGTTTTTCATGTTCTCAGTCTAATCGTCACACTTGTGATGCATGCCGTCAAGGCAAACATGTACGCCTTCCATTTAGCAATTCCAATAATATTTCGTCATTTCCCTTTCAGCTGTTATACTGTGATGTATGGACGTCTCCAATTTTAAGCAATTCCGGGTTCAAATACTACCTTGTGATCTTGGATGACTACTCACATTATGCCTGGACATTCCCCTTGCGCCACAAATCCGACGTTCTACCCACGCTCATCTCGTTCCACGCATTCGTTCGCACCCAATTCCAGGCACCCATAATGTGTTTCCAAACAGACAACGGTGGCGAGTTTGACAACTCGGCGTCGCGAGCTTTCTTTGCCACCCATGGCATTGCTCTTCGCCTCACTTGTCCATACACTTCACAGCAGAATGGCCGAGCTGAACGCATCCTGCGAACACTCAATGACGGCGTTCGTGCCTTGCTGCTCCAGGCATCGATCCCCCCAAGCTTCTGGCCAGACGCCCTTGCGACGTCCACATACCTGCTCAATCGCCGCCCATGCCGGCCGCGAGCCAATTCCACTCCCTTCGAACTCCTATTCGGTGCACCACCAGAGTATAACCACCTCCGAGTCTTTGGGTCCCTCTGTTACCCAAATCTCACCGCCACCGCGCCGCACAAACTGGCACCGCGATCTGAGCGCTGCGTCTTCCTCGGATACCCACTCGACCAAAAGGGCTACAAATGCTATAACCCGGTCACCAAACGTGTAATCATCTCACGTCATGTCTCTTTCGACGAGACTTGCTTTCCGTTTGCGCAGGTTGACAACGCAGCACAGCCGCCGAGATGTTCATGCGCGCCGTGCGAACCAGAGGAGATCATCCTTCCCCCCGGTGAGCGCCAGCCACGACATCGTGCGCCGGCGGCCACGTCGACGCGAGCCACCAGGACTGGGCCTCAAGCACCCGCAGCATCACCTACCGCACCTGGGGACTCGACCACGCCCTCGCCCCCTCGTGCGCAGGCCACGGAGGCCGCTGAGGCTGCTGCTGAGCCGGTGACCGCGACGCCATCGACATCCACTGCACCGGTGGTGACCGAGCCAGCCTCGCCAGCTCCAGCGTCATCATCTGCTGCACCGGCATCTGCTCCGCCTGTCCAACCTCAACGCCACCCGATGGTCACTCGTGCGCGTGACGGCATCCACATGCCCAATCCCAAATACGCACACGTGGTGACCACGCCCGGTCCGTCGCCACCTCCAACATCTGTTCGAGCTGCACTTCGGGACCCAGAGTGGAAAGCTGCGATGCAAGAGGAATTCGACGCACTGCAGCACAATGGTACTTGGACACTGGTGCCCAAACCTGACCGAGCCAACATCATCACCGGCAAATGGATTTTCAAGAACAAGTTGCATCCAGATGGCAGCCTGGAACGGCGCAAGGCGCGGTGGGTCGTGCGCGGGTTCTCCCAATGCCCGGGCGTCGATTTTCACCAGACCTTCTCACCGGTCGTCAAGCCAGCAACCATTCGCACCGTCCTTTCACCTGGCTGCTACCCGTCAATGGCCAGTTCATCAGCTTGATGTCAAGAACGCATTTCTGCACGGCAACCTGGCCGAGCGAGTCTACTGCCATCAACCTGCAGGCTTCATCGACACCAACCATCCAGATCATGTCTGTCTGCTCGTCAAATCGCTCTATGGGCTCAAGCAGGCACCCAGGGCTTGGTTTCAGCGTCTTGGGCAGCACCTCATCAGCATGGGCTTCGTCGCATCAGGTTCTGACAGCTCCTTGTTCATCTACACCAAAGGGGCCAGGCAGCATATCTTCTGGTGTATGTCGATGATATAATACTCACTGCTTCATCGGCCGCGCTCCTGCACAGCATAGTCACTCAGCTCAGTCGTGCCTTTGCGATCAAGGATCTAGGTGCCCCCCACTTCTTCCTCGGCGTCCAGGTGCGCCGTGATGCCTTCGGATTCCACCTCAACCAAGCTCAGTACACAGAAGATATTCTGGAACGTGCAGGGATGGCGAACTACAAGCCAGTCACCACACCGGTTGAGGTTCAGCCCAAGCTGTCAGCAACTGAAGGCGAGGCTATGACGGACAGTACATTCTACCGAAGCATCACCGGCGCTCTTCAGTACCTGACTCTCTCCCGGCCTGACATTGCTTATGGGGTGAATCAGGCTTGCCTTCATATGCATGCCCTGCGAGATGTGCACTGGAATCTTGTCAAGCGCATACTGCGATATCTTCGTGGCACAGTTCAGCTCGGCATCAAGATCTCGGCCTCTCCATCGACGACACTCAAGGCTTACTCTGACGCCGATTGGGCTGGGTGCCCCGACACTCGGCGCTCGACATCAGGGTACTGTGTGTTCCTTGGCGACTCCCTCGTGTCATGGTCTTCCAAGCGCCAAACGACTGTCTCCCGATCAAGTGCCGAAGCTGAATACCGAGCCGTGGCCAATGCTGCTGCAGAATGCTGTTGGCTACGCAACCTTCTTCGAGAGCTTCATGTCGCCATTGACAAAGCCACGGTAATCTATTGTGACAACGTGTCTGCAGTATATCTCTCTGAGAATCCAGTCCACCATCGACGGACTAAGCATGTTGAGCTTGATATTCATTTTGTGCGGGAGAAAGTGGCCTTAGGCCTGTTCAAGGTGATGCACATACCTACACGGTACCAGTTTGCAGACATCATGACAAAGGGCCTTCCATCGCCATTGTTCAATGAGTTCAGGGAAAGCCTGTGCATTCGATCACATGAAGCTACAATTGAGGGGGGGTGTCAGCAACCGAATGTTCAGCGTTCAGTTAGCTAGCATAAGACTAGGACTTTCAGTTGTAACTAGAACGGCTCCTGTACTCGCCCTGGTCTTTAGCTGATCCAAGCATCTAGGAGAGTCTGTTAGTAATGCTTGGACAGCAGTGATCGGCACCCTGTATATGTACCTGTACACCGCACACATGAATGAATTGAGCGTTCATCTAACTTACAGGTGCATGTTGTGGGGAGAGAGAGAGAGAGAGGAGGGAGGGGGTGGCAGATAGGGAGTAGGGGCTGAAGGCTGTGGACGACTGTTTGAGTGAAAAGCTAACTCCCCCTCCTATTTGCATATAAACCCGATAGTTAGATGGATATGGCTTTTTGTTGGGTCAAGGGAATATTAACCACTCCTAAAATGGAGGTATTTTTGAGTCAGCTGCGTTAGGTAGTTGATTTTAGCTGTATCCGTTAATAAAAATGAGCACCGAGATGTTTGAAATGCCCGTCTGCCTCTGAGCCCCTTTGCTAAACGCCTCGATTGAGTTTTTTTATATGCACACACGATGAACAACCTAATCCACGAACCATTTAATTGGCAAAATTTGGTGAAATAGCCAATTTACAATATAAAGAACACATACAACATCTCTGTTTTGTTCAAGTTTTCTACATATGTGTCAGAATTTTAGATGTCTTTATTTGAATGAAACTGAATGCATAGATGACTTCCATAGCTGCCAATCTGAAACCTTCCTGTCCACCAAACCTACCCGACTTCTAGACGTTTCAGAGGCCTACCCCCACGGTCTTAGTGGGCGCATCCGGCGCCCGGAGGGCAACAAAGTGCATGCAGTGTAGTTAACGGAAAAATCGATGAAAACTGCACGTGTGCACGGAGGTAGGCCGGGTTGGCTGGCCTAGTGCAAGGCAAACAGGCTAGCGAAGACGTCTAGTGCATGTTTGGGGCTCAGTAACTTGTTGATCAACTTGGCTCACTAGTGGCTAGATTCAGCTTGGTCGTTCGTTTATATTTTTGAACGACGTGAGCCAGTATTTCAGCTCATATTGGTAGTTTGTTTTTATAGTATTACTCAAGCTCCTGAGAGCTGAACAAGCTAGCTCGAGCTACCTGACCTTCTTGCTTATTAAGATAGCGAGCCAAATTGAGATGGCTAGTTACATTAAAGTGCCAGAACAGGACAAGTCGAGCTGAGGTGGCTTGTCATCCGATCCAGACCTACTCCAAACTATCGGAGCTGAGCTGAGCTAGCTGACCTTCCTGACGGTCACGGAGCCAATGCACTATCGGATTTTTAGAAATGATTGCTCAAGTCCATCACAATCATCTGTTTTGCATAACGATGAACTCACAAAAGATCAGTTTCTAAATTACACAACCGAGGATGCGCTCCAGTCCAAAAAGCGGATAGCATCAGCACAAATTAAAAGTGGCGTTTGGTGTGTATTCAGCAATGCAATGGAATATTCAGGTGAAGCGTACATCGTAGTCGATCCAGGTCATCCTTTTATCCAACCACTGGTGTCCCCGATTACAAGCCTTGTTGAGTCCCATCTCTGGTGTGAGCGCAAACATGTGGAGGAAATGACTACGACCTCTCCAAATCCTCCCAAGGTCGCTCTCGGGAACTCGTGTGCTCAATGCTCGATTCGCTGGTCGCCACCGTGGATGTCAGGATGTGCGGGCTTCCATCCCATGCAAACTGATTCCAACCCAGCACAGATCCCTTCGTCTCATGGAGCAGTCCACTGAAGTAGCCTCGATGACCTTGTGGCAAAGCTCCAGCGATGTTCGGGAAGGCACTGAATTCAACCTTGTGCACAGAGTCGGCCCGCCATCATCTTTTGTCGATACTCCTGGAACCGTCATTTTTTTTCCTGTGCACATCTACTTTCCGCATGCCTCCCCTTCCCAGTAGAAAAGATACTCTCAGCTCAAGGCTCCCGTTCCAGCCCACTAGATAATCTACTCTCAGCTCTAGGCTCTACCCGTTCCCAGTAGATAATCTACTCACAGCTCTAGGCTCTAGCTACCTACCTCCTCTAAGAATTGTCCTGGTTCTATATGGGTTAAGTAAGTCTTGGCACGGGTGTGCCCGAATCGAGCAATAAGCTTTATATATAGAGTGAGAGAGGTCATGCCCACTAGTGTTAATTAGTGTGTTCACATGGAACAAATAATATACTCTATCGGGCCCTACTCTTTCTATTCCAAGTTACAATTCACTTTAACGAGGTTTGTCTATCCAACATTATGGCCATGGTTTTTGAGTTGATTTCTATAATCCAAATAAATTAGCTATTCCCGGAGGCAGCTAATGCACGGCCGGCCGTGATATAGACTATTTGCACGGCCTTGCCATTTATTGTAAAGTACAATTATTATATTCCTTTTCCGGCAAGGATGCAAATCACTAGGCTTTTGGCCTGCGGAAGATAATTTTTCCCGTCACATCTAGAGACTGTACTTGCGGCTTGCGCGGCCTAGGACCAAATAACATGCAGTTTACAGGGAAGAGGCAAGTCAGGACTGGACATGTCTTTATGTAATCTAAAAAAAGAACACATTTGCATATACAGTTTTCTAGAGTGTAACACTATACATCTAGTCCCTAGGAAGCACACATTTCCTCATCTTTTTTGTACATGGCCCACTATACATCTAGTCTCTAGGAAATCACACATTTTCTCTTCTTTGTACATGCCTGCATCTGTACATGGACTGCATCCTGCATCTTAAAAAAGATAACATGTGTCATAATTTTGTTGTTGGATGGTGATAAAAAGGATGCAAATGTTAGAAACCTTATGTTGCCTATTTGAGAAGAAATTATTGTTTTTTTTTTAGCATCACTGAGCTTTCATTATATCAAGGAAGAACTATAATCAGCGGCTGCAAGTTCGGTTAACCAACCCGGAACTTCATCCAGCCAAAAAAAGGAACGATCAGTAGCCGTAACCATTCCGGCACAGCAATGGGCTACCGAATTCGCTTCTCTTCCTACCCAAACAACCTTAAAATTCCTAAAATTCTTGCTTAGCTCTGTGATGTCGAAGCACAGACCGCCGATAGACGATCTTACACCCAGCGGATCACTTAGAAGATTTCTCAGGTTCTTGCTATCCACTTCCAGCATGACCTGCTCGTAACCCATCTCCATGGCTAGCTCCAGCCCCTCTTTTGCCGCCAGCGCTTCTGCTGTTAAAGCATCCGGGATATCATCAAGCCAACGAGCAGCCCCAGCGCACACCTGGCCGCGATTATCACGAATGACCGCCCCTACAGCACCTGTATATGATGAGGAGGCAAACGCAGCATCAGAATTCACCTTCATACATCCCATCTCCGGCGGTTGCCAGTGAACCCGTCTCGCTGGTTTGTCCACTTTCCTCGGCATCTTCAAGGAGGCCATATCCTCAATCAGGCTCGCAATGAAGCGCGCTGTTGCACCTGGCTCCCAAACTTTGCGGCCACATACCGTCCGGGCAGCAGTTAGCGATGAGCACACCTCCTGCCTGAACACGTCTGTCGCCCATGAAGCCGGGTGCAGACACGGGACCTGAGTGCCGGTCAGCTCCTTTACCTCTCTCCAGAACCTCCTAGCCATCGGGCACGAGAAGAATATATGGTATAGGGACTCGGCCGGATCACCACAAGCTTCACAAAAACTTTCCTTTTCAACATGTCTCCTCTTCATCTCCATTTTGGACGGCAGAGAGTTATGCAGAACGCGCCACCAGAAAACACGAATTTTTGGTGGCACATTCAGTCGCCAAACCGCCTTCCAGCAGCTCATGTCTGTTGGGGTTGATTGTTCATTCATCTTTGCCAAAGCTCCTGCCCTTTGATCATCTTTAAGCAACCTATACGCCGACCGAACTGAGTAAGACCCATGCTTTTCTAAAGCCCACGCCGTGACATCAATGTCCAGCCTGCAGCTTGGTTTGATTTTAAGAACTTCCTCAGCCTCCAGCGCCAAGAATGACCGGTGTACAGTTGCCTCATCCCAAACTCTCGTCCCTGGAATGAATAGGTCCTTGACTCTCTCGACTGTCACCCTGGGCAGCCGAACCAGCGATTTCAGAGACCTTAGCCCAGGGATCTAGTTATCACTCCATACATCAATATCTCCCGGGCCAACCCGTCTGATCAAGCCTCTCATCAGCACCTCCCTTCCATGGAGAATTGACTTCCAGGTTGCCGAGCTTCGCTTTTTCTTGGTAGCAGAAAGGAAATCACAATGCGGATAATATTTTCCTTTCAGTACCTGGGCACACAGCGAATTCGGCCTCATAAGCAGCCTCCAGCTTTGCTTCCCTATCATCGGTTGGTTAAAGAGCGCAAAGTCTCTAAACCCCATCCCACCTTGGCACTTTGATCTTGTCAGTTTCTCCCATCTCTGCCAATGAATTTTATGGCTATCCACTGAACTTCCCCACCAATAATTCGACACCATCGAAGTTAGCTTCTTGCACACAGTCGGTGAGAGTTTAAAACAGGACATAGGGTAAGTTGGAACCGATTGTGCATTTGCTTTTATCAACACCTCCCGGGCTGCACAGCTTAGTGTTTTTTCAGCCCACCCATTCACCAATCCCCTCACTCTGCTCGGCACATAATTAAAGGCATCCACAGCACCTCTCTCAGCTGCCGTCGGCAAGCCTAGGTACCTTTCCCCCAAAGCTTCAGTTGCAATTTGCAGCCGTGCAAGCACATCAACCTTGGTATCTTGCTCACAATTAGTGCTAAAAAAGACTACCGATTTGTGCTTATTGATGTATGGGTTGATGAGCAGGTTATTGCTGGTAATGTTGTAGTAAATTGCATTTTCTTAGGCAATTTAAGTATCACTCGTTAAGCAACAATGTCTTTTAAAATAGGCAATTTAGCCTATCCTTACTAGTAAAAAAGAAACAAAATTTCTCAATCACTAAAAATCTCTTTTGTTTAAAGACATATCACATATTACTAGGCAATTTAGCATAATGGTTAGAAACAAATTTGTCAATCACTGAAAGAAACAAATTTGTACTTTGAGCTATTATTTCTTTAGTAGTCACTTGCTATTTCAAAATTTTCATTGTATCATTGCCTTTATAGATGCATGGCACATGTAAGTCATAATTGCTTAAAGGTACATCATTGTATCATGAGGTTGATTGAAACTAAAAAAATGCAAGGTCGAGTTAAAGCAACTAGCTAGTGAATAAAAATGATTAAATCTTAGCTAAGAGCAAGCAGTGATCACATAAGAACATCAATTTTGGCCTATTAAACTGCTGCTAGTAAACTAAAAACTGCACTGAGAAACTTTACCTGAAGTCCTAAACTATTGTTAAATAGCTGATGTTTCTGTAGATCAGCTGCTGATACAAAATTACCAAGCAAAGTACTGCCATTAACTGAAAATGCAGTGTTGATACCAAAGGTAAATTTCTAAAATTAAATGCACTTCTTAGCGCAATATAAGTCAAGATTCGAGGTTACACACTTGGTAGAGACACGGCTCCATGGATTTCAGGAGTGAAGCATGAGTACAAAATCTAGCCATGGTTAACAGAATCTAGTTATGCATAAAAACTGAAAATAGGCATGTGCAAAAATCAGCCATGAGCCAAAAAAGCAAGTATAGCAATGTCTTACTATATAGGCAATTTACGTATTACGAAAAAAGTAAGTATAGTGTTTGTCTTCTTTTTGCAACCCAAACCCCATCCCTAGTTTATTTGGCAACAAATTACAGAGCTCTGTTTTAAATTTTTATGCATTGCATCTATTTGTGTAATGTGCAAAATTATAGATCAAGCAGAAAATGAAAAATCAAGCGGGACCAAATGCCTCATCTCCATACGTGATGCCATCACCTCCTCTCCATGTGAAAAATTACCTGAGATCAAAGGCGTCTTTTTGAAACCTAATGCATATAACACGAAAGCAAAAACATGACAGTTAAAAACCTATGATATAACAATACAACATGGGCTAATGTACGACATCTAGTATTTTCATTTATGCTTAGAAACTAGAAACTCACATGAAGCAAAAATATGGCAATGTTGTAGTGGATTGTATTTTCTTAGACAATTTAAGTGTCAATCATTAAGCAATAAAGTTTTCCGAAATAGGCGAATTAGGTATTCTAAAAAGACAAGTATAGTATTTGTGTTCATTTGCAACCCACAGTGGCACACCCCAGCCCCACTCTTGGATTTATTTGGAAAAAATTACACATCAAAAGAGACAAGATTATGATGTAGAAAAAACAGACTATTTTAATGACTGGACAGAAATTATCAGCATAACAGTAAGAAAAAAGAAAAAGAATATCTATAGCAACAACATATTGCTTGCATTAGTGAGCACCCCTCCCAATCCGTGCTTCCCAAAATGCAGTATATATGTATTCGCTTGCAGGGGTGCAGTGCTCCTACTACGGCCCTGCACAATTCAACAGAGCGTCTAAAGAACGCATTCAAGCACGTACCTCACTTACTGGCTTGCTAGTAGCTTATTACCACGAACTGCATGCATGCAGAGTTGCAGACTATTTGTCGAAATTAGTCATGTATCTACAAATTAATTAATTTAAGCATTGCCTCCCAAATTAATCAATCCATGCTAAAAATGAACATTGCATCTTGTTTCTTGACTCAACATGGTACCAAATCATAACCAATTTGAACTATCTTAGAAACTAATTAGAGTTAGTTTAATTGCCCCTTCGTCATCATCCATGTTTCTGATCCAAAAACATACAACCAAATCACTTCAGGTATTTTATCCTGGCTGATAGGCACTGAAGAAAAACAAGAATTTGGTACTAAACAGAAGGTAAGAGAACTTTTAGCATAAACAGATATGCTGATTTGTCAACAATTAAAAGTGTCAAGTTCCAATATGGGCAATGCTATGGTACATATTTTACTTGGTAGGAGGTAACATCTCAAATAAATCTGAGCCCTTGATTTTTTAGATTTCTAAAATAATTAATTGATTAATTAAATTAGAAAAATTAAAAATAAACATTGCCAAATCCCCTATCCATGGAAACAGAAATCAGTGCATGCCCTTCCTTTCATACGTGTGTGGTACCTTCCTTTTCAATTGAGTTGTGCTGCTGATGATCATGCAAAAATATTTGTTCTACTAAAATAATTGTGCGTGTATAACCAAATTGATATCTAAATATAAATCCAAATTTGAAGTATTCAATTTGTATTTGCATATAATATGTGCGATGCTTCCATTAAAATACCAATAAATTAATACAGTTTTTTTATCAGTATTAGAACTTCCAACAATTTAATAAAATATTACTTAAATTGTTAAGTCATGTCTCCACTCATCCAAGATGCACGCTTGAACACACGCATGCATGCTATGTTCAAAAAAAGGGTAAGTTACACGGTAATCACGTATAGCAACACATAATCAGAAACGATCACACATACAAATTATATTGCATACAAATTCAAGTGTATCAGATTAAATACAAAACTACATGGCAATTAAAAATATATCAAGTCCAAAGTTGCAAAATAAAAAATTTACCATATCCACCGGCTCTCATGCATGTATCAACAAATCTAAAAATACATCTGTGTACTTAAAACTTCCCTTATTTATCCTACTTTACAAAATAAAAATTAAATAAATATATATATTTTACATATTACCTCTTAGAAGGTAATAAATGATTATAACTATTCGATCAAAATAAATGAACAACTCATAGTTATTTGGATGTACCGTAGCAAAACCCTTCCAATATACATGACTAAGTTTGTCCAGCTAAAACCAGCGCTATGCAACACACATTGCAGAACACAACAGGTATGCAGTATGCTTTATATCTCCACTCAGCGGAGCAATGCAATGACCCAAATTTACAATTAGCAGGCACATCTCCCGAAGCAATCCAATTTCTTATTAACGTAATGAAGTGATATAGTATCAAGGCATGCTTCACGTGCTCATATTCAAACAGGCAATTGGCTTCAGCAGTTGAAGAAACCAATTTGTACACTGCTTTGCTTCGTTGCTTTACAGTTTACAAAGCACAGTACCATAAAACCTGTAGCTGGAACGAACAAATTTTGCGGAGGGGAAGGACGAGGGTCTTACGATCTCGCAGGCAGCGCCGAGCGGGGGGTCGAGGACTTGGACGTGGGTCTCGTGGCAGAGGCGCTTGATGCCGTGGTCCTAATGACGCTGTCGACCTTGTCCGCAGACACTACCAACTGGGACACGGTCACGCCAGACCAACGCAGCCTTGCACGCCATGAGCAATTAGTTCTCAAACTAGCCACCGCATCCTCGCTCGACGCCTTTCTCCTCTACCTCCCCCGCTGTGATTGGAGCAGGCTGTTGCCTCGGCTCGGTCCAGGCGGGGGCAGGGATGGGGGATGGGGTTGTGTCACCAACCCTGCTAACTCTGAAGAAGGTGGCGCAGGCAAGAAAAGAGAAGCCAGAAACAGGAAGCCCAACACTCGCTCATTTGGACCGCAATGGATCAACTAAGGCCCAGTTCTTCGGCCCAGTCATACTCTGTTTCCTTCGTAGCTAGGCCCATGTAACGGGCGATCGGGTAGCGTTGCTCCCGTATATGTATTGCTTCGTCTCCACGGGAGAAGGTGAACTTGAATCTTAGACTGAACCCGTGCCTTGGTGGCCGGCGGCGAGCTCTCGGCGCGGCCGGAGTGTCGAATTCTGTCGAAGTTGAGTTCCATAGTTACCCAGCTATCTAGTTCGGTTACATCTGGTATCAGATTCATTCGATCCCGGTTCCAATTCCACAAATCGCCTCCGCTACCAAAACCATTCAATTCCACCATATTGTTGTGCTGATTCCCAGTCCGTTTCGCGATCTCTTCTATCCTACCGGCGAGAGTTGCAATCGCTTCGGGTTAGACCGAGATCCCCAATTTGCAGTGGACTGCTGTGATTGGGTTGATTTCGCCGTAATTCCCAAGCACGCGAACTCGTTGGGGAGCGATCGGAACACTGGAGGTGCCGCAGCACAATACTCGGCGACAATCAACAATGACTACACCCGAGGAGCAGTACGGGAAGTTGTTGGCGCTCCTGGAGAAGAACGCCAAGGGCATCGACGAGTTGCAGCACTCCATGGTGGAGATGCGGCAGCTTCGCACCGACATCAACTGCTGGAAGCCACACATCGACAACCGCGTCAACGACCTGGAGACGGCCGTCATCGAGCTCGGCGACAAGGTGGAGAAGGCGCTCAGCGGATTTTCTCAAGCAGTACCAATCACTACTCCGGAAGTCACCATCGCTTCCTCATCCGTGCTGACAGAAGGCGTGCCGCCGCTTCCGCTACAGCAGATGCCGGGTTCCGTGCATCTGGAATCAACCCTACCAAGGGCGGCGTCAGGGTCGATAGACCGAAGCAAGGCGGCCTACGGGGTGGTGTTTACCACTGCCCCAGGCCAACATCGGCCATCAGGTGATGCATCAGTGCCCCACTCTGTATTCCCTCAGTTATATCCACCTGTGTCTGTTAGTGATGGCTCTCTGAAATTCATCCATCATCCTGCAATGCCTGAAATCACATTTCCCTCATTTGATGGTTCCAATCCTAGGCTATGTATTAAAGATTGCCTATCCTATTTCACAATCTATCAAGTAGATCAGTGTATGTGGATCAGATATGCTACTATGCACCTTACTGGTTCTGCTAAACTCTGGTTTCAGACAGTCCAGTCCAATGTCTATGACATGTCTTGGGATAATTTTTGTGCCATTGTCTGTGCTAAGTTTGATAAAAATGAACATAACTCAGTACTTAGACAGTTCTTTCATATCAGACAAACCACCACAGTAAATGATTACATAGAAAAATTTTGTGATCTGATCCATCAACTTCTTGCTCATGAACCCACTTTTTCCTCTACTGCCATCACCAATAGATTTATAGATGGATTGAAACATGAGATTAAATGTGTGGTTATGATGCATAAACCTCCAAACTTGGACTCTGCGAGTGCTCTTGCATTACTGCAGGAAGAAGCTTTGGTGGGACCTAACTTCAATCTAAGAAAAGGAGAAGGAACATCTTATTACAAGAGGGCTTATGCTGAACAACCCAGACACTTTCACCAGAATCCTGGTAGTTCAACAAACCCTGCCTCAAGTTTAAACAATGACAAGAAGCCCCTGGAAACTCCCAGAACATCAACTGATGAAAAGCTCAATAAGTTGAAGAACTGGAGAAAATCAAAGGGTCTTTGTTTTGTGTGTGGTGAGAAATGGAATCGTGGCCACAAGTGTCAAAATGGAGTTTCTGTGCAAGCCATGGAAGAGGTTTGGTCATTGATCACTGATGAACTGTCACCTGTTTCCAGTCCTGATACTGGTCATGAATCTGACTCTACTGATGAGCTTTGTGAAATCTCTGTTGAGGCAATGAATGGAATTGACAATCATGCAACAATGAGACTGAGAGCATTCATTGGTGATCAAGAAGTATATATGCTAATTGATTCTGGTAGCTCTCATTGTTTTATCAGTGACACTTGTGCAGCTCGACTGAAAGGCCATATACCATTGGAAGAGACAGTCCAAGTTAGAGTTGCCAATGGGGAATTCATCCAATGCACTCATGAACTTCCCAATCAGCTATGGAATATACAAGGAATCAACTTCAGAAACACATTCAAAATTCTCCCACTAACTTCCTATGATGCAATTGTGGGAATGGACTGGCTCTCTGTCAACAGTCCTATGAACATACATTGGGGTCAAAAGTGGATCACTTTTAACATTGATGGTAATCCAGTCAAAATGCAAGGTATCACTTCTCAAGTTGCTATGGGACCACCTGTCAACCCAAATCAGCTAGCAGCAATTGTACAACAAGATTCTTGTCTGTTTTGTGTAGAGTTGCACCACATTCAGCAAGATAAACCTGTACAACAACAGATTCCTGAGGAGATCCAAGCACTGATTGCCAAATACTCAAGTATATTCCAGCCACTGCCTGGGCTACCTCCTTCCGTGCCGGGGGATCATACAATTCCACTCTTGCCAGGAGCTGCACCCTTTAGGCTGAGGCCCTATAGATATACCCCATTTCAGAAGAATGAAATAGAAACTTAGATCAAGGAAATGTTGGATAAAGGCTTAATCAAACATAGTTCCAGTCCTTTTTCCTCTCCTGCTCTGCTAGTCAGAAAGAAAACTGGTGACTTGAGGTTATGTGTTGATTACAGAAGACTCAATGCACTCACTGTCAAAAACAAATATCCTCTCCCCATCATAGATGAATTGTTAGATGAGTTACATGGAGCTGCTTGGTTTTCATCTCTTGACTTGTGTTCTGGATTTCATCAGATTAGAATGGCTACTGGACATGAGTACAAGACAGCTTTTCAAACACATCATGGTCACTATGAATACCAAGTTATGCCCTATGGAGTGACTGGAGGTCCTGGTACATTTCAAGAGATTATGAACACAATTCTAGCTCCCCTTCTCAGAAAGTTTGTGGTTGTCTTCATAGATGATGTTCTCATCTACAGTACAACTTGGCAAGAACACTTACATCATATTGAGTCAGTATTTCAGTTACTGCAACAGCACCAATTGTATGTCAAGTTGAAGAAATGCTCCTTTGCACAACAAGAATTGAGCTATTTAGGTCATGTCATCAGTCCTGCTGGAGTATCTACTGACCCCCAAAAGATACAAATCATCAAAGATTGGTAAGCTCCCACCAATGTCAAAGAACTTAGAAGCTTCCTTGGTATGGCTGGATATTACAGGAAGTATGTCAAAAACTTTGGTCTTCTTGCAAAACCATTGACAAATCTTCTGAAGAAAGGACAACTGTTTGTATGGACCTCTGAAGCTGAAGCATCTTTTCAAACTCTAAAACAATCCTTAATGACAGCACCTGTCCTGGCACTACCAGATTTCAACAAACCATTTGAGCTGGAAACAGATGCCTCTGATAAGGGTATTGGGGCTGTGCTACAGCAGGATGGTCATCCTATAGCCTATATCAGTAAAGCCTTAGGTCCCAAGGCTCAAGGTCTCTCTACATATGAAAAAGAATGCTATGCAATATTATTAGCAGTTGAACATTGGAGACCTTATTTGCAGCATTCTGAGTTCCTAATCAAAACTGACCAGAAGAGTTTGACTCACTTGGATGATCAAAGGTTAGCTACTCCTTGGCAGCATAAGGCTTTGACCAAACTCTTGGGTCTTAGATACAAAATTGTATACAAGGAGGGCACAGCTAATAGAGTAGCTGATGCTCTGTCCAGGACTGTCCATGCTGCCACTCATGACATCTCAGCTGTATCTGTGATAAAGTCCACTTGGCTGCAAACCCTCCAGCAAGCTTATCCATCAGACCCTGAATCAAAAAGAATTCTGCAGGAGCTAACCATCAACAATCCTTCTGGCCACTATTCCTTGCATAATGGCATTATTCATTTCAAGGCAAGAGTTTGGGTGGGTAACATTGTACAAATCTAGCAGCAGATACTAAGGGCCTTGCATACTAGCCCTGTTGGGGGTCACTCTGGTTTTGAAGCAACTTACTACAGAGTCAAGAAGCTATTTGCTTGGCCACAACTCAAAGAATGCACAAAGAATTTTGTGACTCAGTGTACAGTTTGCCAACAAGCAAAAACTAAAAGAGTAGCATATCCAGGATTATTGGCTCCTCTTCCTGTTTCTCAAGATGCATGGCAGATTGTTACAATGGATTTTATTGAAGGGTTGCCCAAATCAAAGTCTTTCAACTGTATCCTGGTGGTAGTGGATAAATTCACTAAATATGCTCATTTCATTCCTCTCTCCCACCCTTTTAGTGCTCAAGATGTGGCTAACTCCTTCATGAGTCATATTTTCAAACTTCATGGCATGCCACAGGCAATTGTATCTGATAGAGACAAGGTTTTTACAAGTCGGTTCTGGCAGGAAGTGTTCAAGTATTTTGATACTGAATTGCACATGAGCAGCTCCTACCATCCTTAGACCGATGGACAATCTGAAAGGGTTAACCAGTGCCTGGAAACTTATCTTCGATGCTATGTTCATGCCTGTCCAACAAAGTGGGCCTCATGGTTATCATTGGCAGAATACTGGTATAACACTTCTTATCACTCCTCTCTTGGAAATACACCCTTCTTTGTACTCTATGGCACTCATCCTAGAGATCTGGGTCTTACTCTCCCTGGCCAAGCTGATCACCATGATGTTAATGACTGGCTGTTAGACAGAGCTACAATGCAACAGCTTGCTCATCAACATCTTTTGAGAGCCCAGAAGAAAATGAAGGATCAAGCTGACAAAAGAAGAACATTCAGATCATTTGAAGTGGGGGACTCTGTCTATGTCAAGATCCAACCCTATGTTCAAACAACACTGGCAAATCGATCATCTAACAAGTTGGCGTTCCGGTATTTTGGTCCTTTCAAGATCACAGCCAAAATCAATGAAGTGGCCTATCAGCTTCAACTTCCTGATGGATGCCAGATATATCCAGTTTTTCATGTTTCACTGCTCAAAAAGGCTGTTCCACCTAACACGCCAGTTAGCCAAGAACTTCATAATCCAGAGGAGACCATTCAGGTACCAGAACTTATCCTCGATCGTCGCCTTCATCTCCACAACAACTCTGCTGTGCCCCAGGTACTTGTGAAATGGTCCCATCTTCCCGCTGATCTGGCAACTTGGGAGGATGAGGAGGCTGTTGGTATTTTTAACTGCACTCCATTAAATAAGTTTTAAGTAGGATTATCCGCAAGCGCACAGATATCATACCAGTGTCACATTTTACCCGGAGGTTTTAAATATCGTATCCACAGGGAACAGTTGTGATAATGACAATGTCTATAGACTTAACCCTACAATTAGGCTAGATAATATCAAGAAAAAGGAAATAGCTATTGTACTCTAGTTCCAATAACCGGTAAACTTTGTATAATATCGTCTTATCGGACAAGTGACCTGAATAGGAGAAGAAAAACGGAGTAATCTACCTACCGGAGACACCTATAAGTCTATCACCCTATCAACGGGAAGTGGACTACGAGGATTCAACGCAGCTATAAAGTCACCTACGCGAGCTACCACTATCCGGCCGATCGGGGGACATTCACAAGTAAATCTAGCCTAGGCACCACGCCTACACTACGAAAATACAACTTTAACCTACAGGGGTCCTATAGATCAAAAGTTCTCAATATGAGATGTGAACCAAAGAACGAATAAGAACAAATTGCTTACTTGAATCAGAATGGTAAATACAAAAGTACCTCAGAACGCAGCTCCGGGCGAGGAAGCTGAATCCAGAAGAATACAGCCACGAAGAAGCACCGACAGGCTGGAGCTCCTCCAGAATCTCTACTCCTCTACTTAATCTCTCTAATCTCTAAACAAAACTAGATCTAGAAGAACTAGTCTCTCCTAATTGCTACATCTAGATGAATTAGAACTAGATGAACTAGACTAGATCAACTAGAGGGACCCTAACCCTAATTATGTAGGGAATATGAAGCACCGGGGTGTAGAATGCCTCTTGGAGGGAGCCTTGGGCGTCATTATATAGGCCGAGGTGGAATAGGGGGCAAGGAACCGCCACGTCAGCGATCCGCGTCTTCATCTCATGTGCACCGTCGGATCAAACCTACATAAAATCAACGTAGGGATGCTTTGATTGGCTTCCAAGGAACCGTGGGAGGAAGACTCCAGAAGGCGGTGGCCAGACGTTGACCTAGGGCGCCGACCGGCCCCGGGGGGGGCCGGCCGGCCCCACTGGCTCCTCTGCGGGCCCCGCCAAGTTTCAGGTGTCTTCTAGACCCTTCCTGAGTCCGATGATGATGTTGTTCCGTTGTGGATCAATTTCGTGATAATTGAGTTCTATAATCCCCTTTTTTATGCTTTTCTGAAAATCACCCTGGAAAATACAGAATATGCAAAACTCGTGGAATTTGTCAGATAAAGCCCTAGACTAGTGTGTTTTCTTGTTTTCCTTCAGGTAAAAAGCCCTAGTAAAAGTTGAAGCTAAGGAGTGTTAACAGAGGCTCTTCGTCAGGAGTTTCCAAAAGCAACGGCTTGGGGGCAAGCCGGTTCTTATGGAGGGGGGATGTCACCAACCCTGCTAACTCTGAAGAAGGTGGCGCAGGCAAGAAAAGAGAAGCCAGAAACAGGAAGCCCAACACTCGCTCATTTGGACCGCAATGGATCAACTAAGGCCCAGTTCTTCGGCCCAGTCATACTCTGTTTCCTTCGTAGCTAGGCCCATGTAACGGGCGATCGGGTAGCGTTGCTCCCGTATATGTATTGCTTCGTCTCCACGGGAGAAGGTGAACTTGAATCTTAGACTGAACCCGTGCCTTGGTGGCCGGCGGCGAGCTCTCGGCGTGGCCGGAGTGTCGAATTCTGTCGAAGTTGAGTTCCATAGTTACCCAGCTATCTAGTTCGGTTACAATATGTTTGGCTAACAATAAATCCAAAATAATTGACAATTTGGAAAGGAAGGTGTACATCATTGGTTTCCCAACACTGAGTAGAGAACAAAAGGGGCTAATTAGACTGCAGCACTGGGCTGCAGTACCCGATCGGAAACCCCCTGGGAATTCTGAACTTTTATTTAGTACTGGGCCTATAATGATTTCTCCGGTTTTACATGCATGGTATATCAAGAGACTACCAGAAAAATGGTTTTTGTAGTGGTATCGTCTAATTCTTTCCTGCACAGACTCCTGTAACTAGGAATGAACAACTAAATTGCCTTAAAGTGAACCTTGAGGTATTAGGAATTTAAAGAAAGACAAGAATTTTTTTTTTTTCTACTGAAGCGGTTTGACAACATCACTGTTTCCACTGTTTCCAAAATAGCGAGTGAGCGGTAGCTCTATTTACGGAGGCATATTCAAGAACAACCATCTCATTGTTTACTGAGTTGGTCCTCTTGAGATGTCCGCACCTATAAATGGAGACAATTTTAAGGTGTTAGACAGTCCCAGTGCAGCCATCATAGGTATCCTGCATGTTGCCACCATTTTTGTTGAGCCACACATCATCTTACCAGCTGTTAGTCCCAAGAACCTCAGTCAGGTTCATGGCAAGGATGAACGATCAGGAATCTAACAAGTGTGGGAATCCCAACAACTGGTCTCAAGTGTAGACTTGATTCTACTATCATTGGATGATGTATATGGTGGATCTCGATACTCAACCTGCATGCCACTACGTCTAAGTGATACTAGAAGTCACGCGCATCATCGCACGAAAACTGAACACACATGATAACTCCTAATGGTCACATTAAGCCAGATCATATAGTGGATGAGATTGCTGGTAAGCGCAGGGACATGAAAGCTAAAATGGACTTACCGAAACTTCTCTGTCAGACACCCATGCTGTGCACCAATGCCAGAGATGCAAAGCAGAGCAACAGTTGATTGATAAGGGCATGTGTTGGTCCTCAGCTGCACTATTGCTGGATTACCTATTAGAACGCCAAGAAGGAGGTCTATCAAGAAGCGTTTGCAAGGGATTGAGATGAGTAGCTGGATGCCGCATGTGTTGAATTCAACGCCGATTTGACACAACGGATGTCAAAGTTGTTCAGGCACAACAACAGTTCTCCAACCTACTAGTTAATTCCTTTTTGCATCCTATCCCCATGCACGCGTTACCACCCAAGCTTTTTCTAGCCATTCCTTTCTTGTATTCTGATGCTATTTGTCAATAGCCTTTTAGCAATGTCACTATACCTATTTCAGTGTGAAATGGGGAGAAAGAGGCATTATATAGAGTCATGTAGGTTTGCTCCCAGAGCGTGCTGTTGAATTTAAAATAAAAGAGAAAAACTGGCCTGGCACACAAAAATGACATGCCAGCCCCACATTTTATTACTTTTTGTTGGTGGTTGGCGACTCTTTGATCTGTAAATCACTTTTTTGTTTAGTTGGTTACACCGACCGCCCTAGAAATGTTCCTAGGACGGTTAATTTGCCTCAAAATTTAACTCGAGTTTCAGGACCGTTTGGTAGTTGCGCGCTAACCATTTCTAGGGGCAGCTAGAATTACTGTCACTAAATAAGGTGCCTCTAAAAATGATTTTTGTTATATTACAAATTTTAAAAAATTTAAGCATTTCATTATCTAAAAAACAAATTTAAGTATTTGTGTTAACAATTCAGAGACTGCAAGATTATAAATGCATACTTTTTTGTGGATGTTCATTTATTTAATTTTTAGTAGAAAAATCAACAAATTTATGTTTTCATGATGGGCTTGTTGATGGAAACATTAATTATTTTCAAATTGTTGGTCATAAAATTTGTTGGGCATGGAGAGAGAACATAGTGATGTTCGCATTGAATATTATTCACAACACCCTCAGGTGAATCAACCCAAAATCCCATAACACTAAAATTAAGAAAAGTAAAAGAGCAGATGTAGTAGAGCCCTCCTCCATCTGCCACTTTACAAACCTATGCACCCCCACCAACCCCCAACCATAAAACATCATTACGTCAAACCCTAGTATTATATGAAAGCTTGGCCACCTAAATGTATGGAAGGTTAGCAACAACCAGCTAGCCTATTTTTTTGTGGCTCATCAATGATCTCGTGCGAATCTTGCCAAGAGGGCCTACTGTTATAGAACAGGTGGCGACAGTGTTCTGTTAGCAGTAATCTGATGTGCTTGTAAATATGTCGTAGCCCGTATGTTGGATGTGGAGGGTTTGTACAGCATCAAATGTCTCTCGTGAGGAAAGAAATATGTTGTTCAACGAGACACCTGCGCTTATTTCCTCTGGATCCCTATCTCAAACTCCTGCTACTTTAGGTCATCTCTACGAATCGATTCAAGACCATCTGCATCACCTAGAGCACACATCACAAGAACACCCACAAAATCATGTGCGACGACTTCTACAAACATTGCCCCTCATTCTCCAGGTACTAGCAATGCCAGGTATACAGCCTCATTGCAGGGCGCCAGATGTTATGGTCGCTTCACTACCTACACTTACAAACTGATGTTTTGGACCACAAGTAACTGCCTTCCTTATGCGTCCTATTCCCACAGAACATTTTGCTATCTCTCTGTCTGACTCCCACCATCATGAAGCCTTTTTCAGGTTACCTGTTCTTTGTTTGGTAGTGTTAGGGTCTCCATGCCTCAACATGTTATATAGTGGGCACTACAATGACATTGCAACATCCCTGAATAATATATCCTATTCTATGCATTGATGATATAAAAATATAAGTTAAGGAGACATGTTCACTCCTGGGATCGTTTCAGGTTTTAAATAAATACAAGGGAGAGCTCTGTAATGAAGATTAGTGACCGATATATGAATGAGGTTCAAATCCCTCTCTCAGGTGTCCCATGAAAACGCATATCAGAACTGCTGCCCTCATTACTCTCCAACTACAGAAAGCAATCTGCTCTCCAAAATTAAAAAGAAAATCACCACTTGCAGCCGTGCTGGCTGCAACTGTAAGAATACTGAAGGTAGGACTGGTACAAGTAGAAATGATTCGGCCATGATGGATTAGATTGATGTTTCATGGAATGGCCACAAATCTTGACAAATAAGAGCTAGAACATAACAAAATGTATGTGAGTGCTCTGGACACTATACAAAATAGGTCTTTAGGAACAAGACATTTTTTTAGGGGCGGCTGGGGTTTAAAGCGCCCCTACTATACAGTGGGCACCCAAGGGCCCCAGCAGGCCAGCCGCCCCTACAAATGTCACAGCAGGGGCGACTAGTAACAAGAGGCGCCTTACAAATGGGGCTGATTTGTAGGGGTGTCTCACTCACCAGGCGCCCCTGCTGTGTTATTTGTAGGGGCGGCTAGAGCCAGCTGCCCCTGTTGTGCCCATTTGTAGGGGCGACTGAATCACCAGCCACCCCTACAAATGTCTGAGCTATAAGTAGCAGCCACCACCTTTTTTCTGCTTTGGGACACATACTTCTACCTAAAAATAAAAGGCTCGGAGGCCTTGGGCTCCTCTAAATAATTGCTCTAGCAAGAGGGAGGTTTTGATCTTAAATCCTTTGGTGGATAGGTTCTAAGAGGTAAGAAAATATATTCCAAACATTTATTTGAAGTTTTAATGGTTGGTTAGTGAGCAATTAGTGTTTTACTTTTCTCTCTCTTCCATGGTGCTAGAGCTTTGTATGAAGCAAATTAGACCCTAATTTTAAAGTTTTGATGTAGATTAGTAAGGGAAATGATGTTACACCCCTTATAAGTCGACTTTGCTTGACTTTAGTGGAGGATTACACCCAGGTTTCTTGTATGTAGATCTAGTTCGAAATCTAGGGTTTGTTGTTTTTATTTTGTAATTAATTTATGTTTCATGAAATTAGAATAGACTTGGCATGAAATGTGGTGTGTGAAATTGATTATTTTAACCAATTAATATATATATTTAAATATATGCATTAATAGTCAATTAATTAACTACCCCTACCATGGTGCGTGTCTCAAGTAATTAATTATTAATTTGAATTCTTTAATATAGTTTATTTAGTTTTTTAATTACTTTGATTTTGTAATTTATGTTTCATGAAATTTGAATGGCGTTGACATGAAAGGTAATGGCACTACTGGAAACTTGAATACTTCTATGGATGATTAATTTTTCTGTGTGTTTTTTTGGTACACACAGAATAATTGATTATTTTTGTATGTGTGACAATACACACACGGAAAAATAAAAACACATAGAAAAATTAACATTTTTTTTGTCGGTTTTCTTAAAACTCATAGAAAAATACGATGCACGTATTGAAAAAAATTATAATTATTCTTTGGATTTCTAAAAACAAAACAGAAAATAGGCCTTCACACTAGCTCCATATGAACAAGCTTAATCTCCCTCTAAAACTTGTAACTAATATTTCTCCCTCATACTAGCTTCAAATATGATGATTTTTTTCCCTAAAAGCTTCTAAAATCAGCTCTATCAATTCATGGCTTTCAAACTTCGTCAAATGAGGCACTAAATGGCCTCAAATGAAAAATCTTGGAATACCATGTTTGTAGAACTCATCAAGATTTACATTTGATACATAGGTTATTTTTGCATTTGAGAAAGTGTTAGTAAATACTAGTCATATAAATCTCACACAAACTTTATGAAACTATATGTGAGACTTACGGATTTAGAACTACACATTGCTAACACATTGTCAAATGCAAAAATGGCCTATATATCAAATGTAGATCTTGATGAGTGGACCAATCTTGGTACTCATGACTTTTTAAGTTGAGACCATCTAGGGTTTTGAAAACTGGTATGTAGCTGTCAAAATTAAAAAATTTAAAATTTGAACCATTTAAAATTTATCAAGTATAATGTTGACCATTACAACAAATGTAGACCTTGATAAGTTTAGCGAACTTGATATTTTGACTTGTCTATTTGAGACCATTTAGGGCTTCAAATACTAGAGTCTAAATGTCATTTTTTTAAATCCAAGATTTGACTTGGTCAAATATGATCAAATGAGGCACTAAATGATCTCAAATAAAAAAAATTTGAATACCATATTTGTATAACTCATCAAGATTTATATTTGATACATAGGTTATTTTTACACTTTAGAAAGTGTTCGTAAATATAAGTCATAAAATCTTGGATCTCACACAGACTTTATGAAACTATATGTGAGACTTATGGCTTTAGAACTACACATTGCTTGTCAAATACAAAAATAGCATATATATCAAATGTAGATCTTGATGAGTGGACCAATCTTGGCATTCATGACATTTTGAGTTGAGACCATTAAGGGTTTCGAAAATTGGTCTGTAGCTATCAAAATTTGAACCAATCAAAATTTGTCAAATGAAATGTTGAGCATTACGACAAATGTAGACCTTGATGAGTTTAGTAAACATAGTATTCATGACTTCTCTATTTGAGACCATTTAGTCCTTCAAATACTAGAGTCAGTGTCATTTTTTTTTAAAAATCCAAGATTTAACTTGCTAAAATGAGTCACTAAATGACTTCAAATGAAAAATTTTGAATACCAAGATTGTACAACTCATCAAGATCTATATTTGTCACATAAGTCATTTCTGGATTTGAAAAAATGTTAGTAAACACTAGCCACAAGTTTTAATAATCCAAGATGTGACTTGGTCAAACTTGGTCAAATGAGGCACTAAATAGCCTCAATTGAAAAACTTTTGAATACCATATTTGTAGAACTCATCAAGATCTACATTTTATACATTGGTTATTTTTGCATTTGATAAAATGTTAGTAAACACTAGTCACAAAATTTTGAATCTCACAGACTTTATGAAACTATATGTGTTACATTTCATACATTGGTATATGCTACTTATAATGCTATGAAATATGTGTTCTAATTAAAGCGACTACAGTATGTTGGGATGTGTCATGAAATTAAATTTATGGACAACATATATTGTATGTATGGACAATATATATTATAATATGCTGTTCCTACTGTTTGAAAATATTTTTTTGTGCATTTATTTATTTTTTCTATGAGTTCAGCTAAACCAACAGAAAAATACAAATTTTCCCGTGTGTTTATTTATTTATTCCTGTAAAGATGTCCACACAGAAAAAAATATTTTTTTTAATCTGGGTGAATGAAATATTAATTGTCGCTACGGTGGTGTCTTTGAATTTGTTGTTGTTAATATTTTTCCAATATCGAATACTCAAACCTTTTTAATTTTCAAACCACCTGAGATGTCGACATTGTCTACACCAAAGATGTAGCACCCCAAATGATCAAACAACGCTGCTGTTAACTATAGACAAGTGGTTTTCAGACACGGTGAACATTAATTTCTAGAGGCAATTTTAGAAAATAGTTCATTTCTAGCAGAGAGGTAGATCCATCTGTGGTGCCTTCAATAATTCGTGGCCTCTTCCAGGACCAGCCCCATCTCTGCCCTCTGGACGACCGTTGTTTGATCTCCTTCGTCACTGTGATCAGTCTCGATGAGATTTGGATCAGGTCACCTGCTGCGTAGTCAGTGAGGTCAGCCCTCTCCTAGTCTCTTTCTTTAATTGCACTACTGTTGACATGCCATTATTCTCGTTCATGTTCCATTCAGATTGCCATCCCCTAGCTCTGGCCACTTCCTTATCAAAACCTTCAACATCATCTTCTTCAGTTCATTGAAGACGATGGTCATTGGCAGCTTACTTAAACACTTTAGACCACCATACCACCGCGCGCTGTAACCTTCTCAGTGGCGTTTCCCTTATGTTCTTTTTCTGTCGGGTCATGAACAGATGTCTTCCACTGTGAGAGTTGTCGTGAACATAGGTGCAGAGATGACTGGGCCTGGGGTAGGTCTTTGTCAGCAGATCCTGCTGCCCCACACTGGATTGAAGCTCCCCAAGCCAGATAGGCGCTCCACACATGCATGGGATGTTGGCCCATACGATTTTGTTGTCTCTGATATAAACACATGCCCAATAGGTGTATAAGAACTCCAGGAGATGACCACAATGATATACAACTACTACAACTAGCCTTAGATGAATAATTCGAGTGGACATCATTATAAATGTAACCCATGTCTTTTCCAATATGAATGCATATTATTATCAATATATATACACATGCACCTAACAAATTTTGTCCGTCATTGGCATTACCTCTCTGTCTATATATAAAGCTTATTTTTCGGCTGTGGCATGCCGCGCACTGTAACCAAAAGAAAAACATATATTAGAGTGAAACAACGGAGGACATGGCTACAGTTAAGAGAAGCTGAGACTGTCCAGTGGGAAGAGGAGGCACGCGGGACGCAGATATGAGCAGCTCAGCAAATCATTTTTGCGGCAGGAGAGGGAAATTAAAGTGAATACAGCTGGTGCTCTGCGAAGTGCTTGCTGCACCTGATGGTCAATGAAGCATAGATTTTCCTCGTGAAACTTACAATCTTTCAACGAAAAGCTGGAGCTGTTGCTCATTGCTTTGGAGCAGATATATACTAGAGCACTGCTGCTGCCGACCCCTGAAAAAGCTGGTAACTACGCGTGACATGCAACAAAAAACATTATTTTCCTGTGCTATATCTCCGTTCCTCGTCTCTGGTCTTGTCAGCAAGGGAAAACCAAATGCATATGGTGAAGACATCAATTTTGTCTTTGTGGGTATTTGTTTTTGTTTCCCAAATAAATCGAATGTTTCTGAATGATAATAACAAATATAAAAATAACATGGGTTGAGTCATCACTGTCATGCAGCCTATTATTAATGCAACCACATTTTTGAATTTCAACACAAATTACCTGAAAATCTGCGAAAATTATTTCTACCGGCCCCATCCAGTAGAATACCATACTGGCCTTGTAGATTTTGTCCTGTTTCATTTTTTTGTTCTTGGCCCAACACAGTCGGATCAGCCCACCAGGTGCTTATTTTTTAATGCAAAGCAGTGTATTGATGTTATCGAGTATCTATACTAACACTAGTGTTAGTATTTCCAATGTTCTGATGAAACCTGTTTCTATTTGCAGCCACACAGTCTCAAATTATTACATTTTCCATAGCCGCACACTATGTGCTCATACAAGATAGGAAATGTGGTCTTTGATGTAAATGCATCTTATCACATTGCACCAACCAAATGTCAATCATCACTGGGGTGTCCACTGGACAACAATTCCAAATAACCCATGTTCACTGGACAACAATTTAACCTTGGGAAGACTGCATAGTACAGAGCAAATTTGCACTGTGAAGCAACTTCATTTTAACGATTAGACTGGTGCGCCGGGATACAGAATTGGCACTAGACAAAAAGACAGATCATTCATTTTTAACAACCTAACGATCAGACTTTTTGCTCTTCGAAATGACCTCAACACACTGTTGTTATGGACTATATTCAGATGTGACAGAAGACGGCCTACTCAAGCTAGCAACCCACCACCTTTCGAACTTCGAGCAGTTCAGATGAAACTTAAATACAGTTCACATCAGGCCAGCAATAAGCACCAAGCAGAACATGTGCAGCAACATTGCGAGCAAAAGAAAAAAAAAATCACACAAGTAATCCATGGAGAATGCAGATTCATGCAGACGACCGCACATAATAACAAGCTTGATTTTCTCGATCTGGGCTCAGAGAAAAGTCAGAGCAATTGGTTTTAAACTCCGTGATCACACCACATTAAAATTTGCTAGAGGCTCCTTGTAATTTTCTTTGTCACCTTTTATATATGTTACCGATAGTATTTTTAATGTAAATATAAAAGTCTATTTAACTAGTAGGGGGCAACCATGAAAAAATTGCTACAGGATAGGTTGATGGATGGATTGTAATTTTCTTTGTTACCTTTTATGTGAGCTAAACCATTGTTGGATCTTGTTTTTATTGTAAATATAAAATTTTTACTATTATTAATTGGAGGGCTAATTCTTACTAGATATGCTAAGAAAAAAGATAAATGATATAAATTTTCATATTAATCAGAAATATCTAACCATTAAATTTATATGCTCGATCTATTTTATTTTTTTAGAAAATTGCTCACTCTACCATCATATAATTCTATACATAAATGGAAGAAAAATAAATTAGTTATTTTTAAATATATAATGAGAGTACCAAGACACAAATTAAGAAAAGATATAATAAATATATTATTTTTCCCAATGAACCTTCTGTACCCTAGGCCTTTATAGGTATTCGCTGCACTTATCTGGCTACACACAAATACACTCCAATCTATATGGTTTGTGAGGGATTGAAGTGTATTTTAATTCAAATTCCACTTCAATCTCTTCCAAACCGTATAGATCGGAGTGTATCTAGGTATAGCCAAACAAGACCTAATCTGTCCTAGCAGTGCCGCTCATCCGCATCAATCCATGCGGACCAGCTGGAGCTAGCCAGCACCAGGACTGGAGCAAGAGCAAGGGATCAATCAAGAATGAGCTACCTCGCGATCGCCAATCCATAGATAGCCTGCTTCTGGTATGTCATCCTTCATGATGCATGGGTGGTGACAAACCTAATAATCGATCTGATTATTCAATTCTTCGATCCAGTAGTACATCTTGCACGTACGCACACATCTTGCACGTTGGCTTTGGCTGGCTGGTGTGCTACAGTTCTAGCGGATCGACCGTTGGGTGCAACAATCAGCGACAACATAGATAAGAATGGGTCACACACACGTCACCGGTCAGCCGGTACTCTCATCCGGTCTGCCGCTGCTAGGCGTTCCCGTGACATGAATAAAGATCTGCAGATACACGTGCGTCTCGGCGAGCAAGGAGGCTATTCACGCATCCGTACTACTACGATGAGAGGACGTACGTGGGGGGAAGATACGAACGGTGATTGCAGCAAAGGTATTTAAAGATTTGTCAAATGTTAGGGGGGGCTCTGGCCATTAGCTTTGGCCCCCCAGTTCCGCCATTGGCTCTGGCCATGGCCATCTAGTACGTGGCTTTGAGGGTGCACAGACTCCAGGCGATCACGATGAAGTAGATGCAGTCCCCGTGCTCATGCAGCTAGATGCTGCTCGGTATTGAGGCAGTGCACTTGGCATGGCTGGAGAGCTCATGCTAGCCATCCTCTTCCCTTGTTTGGTTCTCATCCCTCCTGATTTCCGCTTGCAAGTGAAGAACCTAATTCAACCCTGGCTTGCTGGATGCAATTATCCAATCAGCCCAATATAATTAGCTATTTTTTTAGAATTGCACACTACAACGCAGACAATCACAACACGCACACACACTCATCCCTATGAACACACACGCAAACCCTACTGAGCTGCTTATATCTTCTTCCCAGGTACCTCCATTTCCTATACTTTACCATGTCACCAAGTACTCAACTCGAGCCATTTGCTCTCTCATATTTCTCCATATTAGTATTCGTGGTTTTATTCTTCTTATAGCTTTAGGTGTGCTACCAATGAGAAACAAGCTTTATATAGACAGAATGGCCATGCCATTGACAGAGGAAATTTACATGTAGTAATAATAATAACTTCAAACGTGTAGTACAAAGGGAAGGTCACCCTAGTGATGGTTCTGCATTGTGAATAATATCCATGTACTTCATGTACCATGCCTAGACAGAAAATAAATACATTTCTCTATATAAAGAAAAATAATGCAGGTCTGATAGTATACTAGAGCACACAAAAATAAATAAAAACAAAGAAAGATATAATTATCGATATCTATGAAACATACAAATACAAGTTTATGATAGACATGTGTGCTCCACATGTAGTTTAATAACCGTGATCCAAGTTGGGTTAACTTAGACGATGTGGTCATCTTATTCTCAAGGCCTCGGGAGACTCCTAGTTAACTACATCCATAAGCTAGCTGAAGGACCTCCTTCCATTAAGTTGCTGCAGTTATCGTCATTGGTGTTTGCTTCATAGGTGGAACATCGATGATACTTGCATATGTCGCTTGCCTTATCAGTGTCAGACAACATGCATGTTGGAATTGTAGTTGTTGGTCATGCATGAAGAGGATATAGCTGAACTGTCTTCAACGTCCTCGATCATCCCGTCACATTGCTGTAGCATCACCCACCTCATTAGTGTCGAATTAGACGGACAATTCGGCTATATTTGGTTGCAAAAACGTGGTGGGATGGAATGGAATGATCTTGTGTCCGCACATGTTGGGTGGGAATCAAGCAGAGGTGGGATTATCCCACTAGAGAATACGCTCTCTAGATCCGGGATGACTCTGCCCCCACAAATCGGATGGGCAGAGTCAGTTCCTGGCACCAGCGAGCTCTCCAGCTCCGATGACGGCCTTCTCCAGCTCCGTCAATAACAAGATCTAGTGGCCAGAGTTAGAGACGCTCCACCCCCTTTCTTCCACCCCCCATAAAGTTTATATATTTAGCTCCTATCCCTTTCTCTGAAGCATCTGTCTCTAGTACTGTAATGAAAATTGGGTAAAGCTAACAATTGTGTTGTAATTAAGGACTGTTTCAAGGCTTCAAAAGATGTTGTATCAGCTGATGTCCAAATGTACTGTTGACCTCTGCATAGTAAATTGGTAAAAGGTTATGATATGAGGCCAAAATTCCTCACATATTTTCTGTAACCCAACAATGCCGAAAAAACTCCTGAGTTCCTTGACAGAAGTTGGTGTGGGCCATTCAACCACAATTTGAATTTTAGTAGGGTCTGTAGCAACTCCATAAGAACTGATAAGAAGTTAGTTCCGAGCAAAATGGCGTTCAGACAGTAAAATGTAAAACTTCTGCTGCTAGAGAACTTGAAAGACATGAGCAAGGTGAGATAGATGTTCTTTCTAGCTTGAACTGTAAATGAGGACATCGTCTATGATGACCACCACAAATTTTGAGAAAATGTGCTAATAGGTCATTCATAACATTCTGAAAAGTTGCTGGTCCGCCAGTCACTCCATAGGGCATAACCTAGCTGTTTTGAACTCCTCTTCTGGTGCCATGCAAATTTAATGGAATCCATAGCTAAGGTCCAAGGAGGCAAACAATCCTGCTCCATTTAGTTCATCCAGCAACTCATTTTACAACCGGCAATGGGTATTTCTTTTTAACTATGATTGCATTGTGCCTTCTAAAATCTACATGTAACCTCTAGACCCCGGTTTTCTTTCTCATAAGTAGAGCTGTAGAAGCAAAAGGGCTGGAGCTTGGTTGAATCAGTCCAGCTCAGTAAGGCCCTATTCGCTTCCACGGGATTAAACATCAGGATTGATTTTCAGCCGGATTCGCTACTTTAATTTGTATAACAACCAAAATTATTCCAACCGAGAACGGACCAATCCGATGGAAATGAACAAGGCCTAATTTGTTTTCAATCCCATCCTTCTGAAAGGGGATATATCTGTATGGTCTCAGTCTGAAACGTGTGCTCTAGGTATCAAGGCCTCAAGGGTATAGTATCGTCATGGGGTCTTTGACGGGGAAGGCTCAGAATGGGTTGAAAAATGGTTTCAAATTTTGTGATAAGTGAATCTCAGCCGGAATGATTTAATTGGAATTGGGCTGTTTTGTGGAAGAGGATTAAACTCAACCATGCGTAGAATGTAGTCTTCACGCTCTATAGCTTGCAACTGATGCATAGATATAGGAGATCCCAACAACGCCTTATACTGAATCCCTTGTAGCTTAATGGAATGTCCTGATGGTTGAACTGAAACCACTTATTAGCCCAGTGAATTTCCATAGGACTATGCATAGAAAGCCAGTCCATCTGCAGTGCAGTATCTTTGCAACTCAATGGAATCATCTTAAAGGAGCTTTTAAAAGTATATCCCTGAACACTCCAAAGGAATTCTAGTAGTTCATGAGTGCAAGGTATTTCCCATCCATTAACAACCCCGACATGGACAGGTTTATCTAAGGCTTTGAGTCCCTGTGTAGTGGAAAGCAGCTGCTGATTAATGAAACAGTGAGAGCTTCCATAATCAACCAGCATAAAAACTTCTTGACTGGCCACAAAACCTCTGAACCTGATAGTTCTAGTTCCTTTCTGTTCCCCTGATGGCTTGAATGGATAAGGCCATTAGATCATCTCCAGATTCAGTATCTTCATTCTCAATTTCTCATGTACATCATGGTCACAGTCACTATCTTCTAAGAATTTCCAGACTTCTTCCATGGCATGAAGGGATATAGTAGCTGGACATTGGTGCATGCATGGGACTCCATTTCTCCCCACATTTGAAACACAGCCGCTTAGCTCTTCTATAAGAATTCAGAGTTGAGAGTTTGTCTTCAGGAGGTTTGTTTCTAGACTGATCAGTAGGTCTTCTTTCTTCAAAATTTGGTGTGACTGTCTTGTTAGGGGCCAGTACTGCAGTTGGCCTCACATTGTCATTGGTCATTGTATTCTCAGGAGAATGTCTTCTAGCTGAATTGGAATATTCGATCAGAACTCTTCATCTCTCTGATAGATGTGTCCAGCAGTGCCTCCTCCTCCAAAAGTGTCCAGGAACTCTCAGTATCCAAGTTGTGTGGCTGATGAATCATAATTACAATATGAATTCCTCTTGTCAGACCATCAATAAATCGGTTGCTAATGACAGATGAAGCAACTGATGGGTCATGGACTAACAACTGGTGTAAGACATCACTAAATTGTTTTATAAAGTAAGACACTATGATGCTCTGCCTAATGTGGAAAAACTGCCTTAACAGATGGTTATATTCATCTCTGTCAAACGAATGATAGACAGAAGTAGTGGACTCTTCCCAACTCATTGACCCAGGGTTACCAGTAAGTGTATGAAGCCAAAGAGCAGGTAACCCAACAAAATTCACAATGGCTAGCTACGTTAACCGAGAGATAAGGATCTACAGAATATACATCAAAGTCTAGGATTACTGGATTAGAACCATCAAATTGAGGGAATTTGAAATTAGGCAAAGCAGTTGGGGAAATTAGAACCATCAATCACCAACATAATTGGAGGCGAGCTGAATTTTTTTTGGCACATCTGTGACCCGAGGCGTATCTGACCATCTGGGTTGGTATAAACCACCCCAAATCCAACACTCCGGTACGGTGTCAATTTTCATAGAAGCTAGCAAATTGCCCAGGCGACGACTCTAAGGAGGTCGGCTCCAGGTGAGCGGAGCCCGCCATCTTCATTTCCGCCCCAAGCTTGGGATCTGGGTCGGGGTGGTTGATCAGCGCGCCGACATCCGCTGGTTGCCGAACAACTGCTCCATCTTCTCGCCGAGGTAATTCGCTGCATGCTCCAAATGAACAACTCGATTGTCGACTCCCGTTTCCATGCTTCGAAATCAGCTTTCGCAGACTTCATCTCCGACATGGATTGTTTGAGCTCAGTGATGCCCTTCGAATTCTCACCTAGGAGCGCCAGAATTTGCCCGAACTGCTCCCTAGGGGTCGTCGCTGCCATGGCTCTCCGAGTACAATATGGATAAAGCTGCCAGGTTCGCACTCTAATACCATATATGTGTCACCGACTAACTGGATTGGGTACGATATCAGTATTATGGAGGAATATTTGGTCACCGGCCAATCGCTGGCGCCGCCGTCGCCTTAGCCACTGCTGGGTTCGAATACAAAAATATCGTATGAGAAGAAGAAGAAGCTCTCCCTCGCCTTACTTATATCATTACAAGGCTCAAGCTGAAGGCCTCGCCCGTTACATGGGACACTCTCTTATCTAAATCCAGTCCGGCACAATGACCCTACCAACTGTACGTTGGGCTTGGCCATCCTTTTTGCCTTCTCCCTCCTTCCTTCTTTCACTTTGTGCCTTGCATCCTGACGATTGCCCCTATGTAATTCAGGAGTAGAGCCAACAAATACTAGTACAAAAATTATTTTTTCTGACACCTTGTTTTTTTTACAGGCGATTCACAATTTCATAACGCCAGTAGAAAAAAATTTTGTGGGTCCATCAAGAGAACCGCCTGTGTAAATATGTTTACACAGACAGTTCACTTAACTTAACCGTATGTGTAAGCTGTCTATTTACGCAGGCGGCTTACAACATTTACACAGGCAGTTTGTAAAGAGAACCGCCTGGAAAAATTGCACTATTTACACAAGCGGTTTATATAGAGAACCGCCTGTGTTAATTGATTTACACAAAGGCGGTCCTCATTGTAAACCGCCTATATAAATAGTTTGAAATTAATTTTTTTTAGTTTTTTAAACTTTCGTGAATAGAAAATCGCCCAAAATAAAAGTTGTAAATCTCGAAAAGTTATGAAACTTTATAATTGACAACTTTTTCATTTGTAGTCATCTATTTATGGAAAACTACAACCGAAATTTTCAAATTTGAAATTTAAATTTTGCAAATGACTTCGGATGGAGAAACACTCAAAATGAAAGTTGTAGATCTCAAAAAGTTATAAAATTTTATAGTTCACCACTTTTTCATTTGAGTTCGTTTAGACCTTCAAATATTTCATTTTCTGTCGGATTTTGTGGGGAACAAAAATGATATTTGGACACAAGTGAGGGAGGGATCGCGAGGCCGAGCTCTTGGGTTCGAATCCCACCGGCCGTGTAGCACGTGATTTTACGCGAAAAATACACGACTTCGACGGAGACGGGGTGTGCGCCTCTCCCGGTTTTAAAAATATTTTTTGTCTTTTTAAAAAAAATTTTGCTATTTTTTGTGTTCTCTGGGCAACAATTTTCACAAAGGCGGTTCACTTAGTTGGCCGTCCAGTGTAAATATATATTTACACAGACGGCCGACTAAATGAACCGCCTATGAAAACCGAATTTTTACAGGCGGCTCACAATCCACTGTCTATACTGTGGTCGATTTGTACTGACCTCTGTTACAGACAGTGGGCTGTATCGCCTGTGAAAATACGTCAAGCACCATCTGTAAAAATATTTTCTGTAACAGTGAGAGTCCTTGCTGGTGATATCCAGCACCCAATGGCCACTGGTCATGCCAATGATTAGCTGCTACTGTCTCTGTCACGATTTTATTGAGGATCGGGCGGATTCACACATAAGAACGGAGGATTCGGTTAGAGAAAATCAGAGGAAGAACGAAGAACAGAGGACATGATTCGGTATTGAACTTATGGGCAGGGTGTCACTTAATTCTTCATTTATGGCTTGTGCTGCTGCGTTTATAAGGCTAGTCCTAATGGGAGTTTCACGGTACAGTTTCATATGCATCCAGATTTTAGAAACAGTGCAGAAGAGTTTTATCCCCATGAAACTCTCTCTACTCCCATAAAATTTTCACAGTCTCTCTCTTAATAAATACTGTGCCATATCAGCATTTTGAATGCCCATAAAACTCTGTGAAACTCCCATTGAGATTAGCCTAAATATAAACACAACTTCCAATCCGGATGCATGTGGCATGTCAATGGATCAGGGTGGGTAGCTAGAAACAGACACATGTATGTTATTGAATGAGTAAGGTACCCTTGGGTATGAGAGGCACCGGGAAGATCCATCTAGGGACGACCGTTGTATGCATCAGATAGCTTGGACGCTGTGGCTAAGTATGTGAACTGTGGATGAATGCCGTGTTCATTCTGGATACTGTGTTGTAGTTTGTAAAGTGACACCGGCACCCACATAGAGGACGAGGATAAGCTAGCGAGGAAACTGGTAGGGATCCTCAAGGAACAAGGCACATGGTACCAATCAAGGAAAATACAAACAGTTCTAGCAACAACTAATCTTTACCTCCCATTTATTAGTACATGCTTGTTTTTACTTACTGTACATTCAGCATGTAATAAGCTGAGGCATACAAACACAGCCTCAGCCTTTTATTCAACAAGTTCTATTGGAATTTTTTTTCATAGATACATGCATATAGCTTTCTACATCTGCATGAGTTGTGAGGGTCATCAAATAGGAACTTTGTGTATAGAGTGTGAAAATCGTATGGGCAACAGTACTGCAACAAAACTGTTAAGCTGATATGTAACAGAACTCGATTAAATTAGAACACCCTATGCTTTGTCGTTAGGAAACTTCAACGTGTAAAGGGTTCACGATTTCAAGTTTACGCTATACTGGTTTAAATTTTCTATCAACTGAGCTGTGTGCCATTGTTGCCAGTCTTGAAACGCAATGAAAAGAAAAAAAAAAAACAAACGGGAATACAAGCATGTACAGAGTGCTTCGTTTTTGTATGGATGGTGGCTGTTGTACCAAGCCCACAATATACCTTGCACCTACAGATACATGCACCTCCTCACTATGGAAGATGTCAATCTTTTGCTGCTATGGTCAGATTACCCGAGCATGCATGTACTCATATGGGTCTCGACTCTCCATGGTCACAGGAGTCAACTAGCCGATTGGGACGAAGGCCACCACCATATGAAGCTGCTGGCCCTGGCCCAGACATGTGAACAGCATGCACGAAATGCATTCAGATGTGGACGATCCATCTCGATCGGCATTGGCCGGGTTAGATCTGGATGACATTTTGATTCATTTATCCAAGTAGCTTCTTCCCTTCTGCCTCGCATTCATATCAAACACAGGGAAAGCCTTTCCATCTACATGTGTATTTATAGTTACATATATAGTTTCTACTGTCTCATGCTATGTTGATACTCGGTGTCATGCCCCTGCATGTCAAAATTGACGTGAACCAGCCTCCTATCTATAGACTACATATATCGTCGTCATGAGGGCAACATGGAAGAGTATATCAATGGGACTGGGGCCATTTAATATCCACTTCCTGATATTGTATTCTAAAATACCTAATACAGTAGGTGGTAAGAGGTACAAAATATCATTGCACCTCATTTAATTTCACAAGATAAAATCCTTGCCCTCGAACTCTAAAAAAAAAAGAAAAGAATACCTCCCACATCTCATCAATTGAACTGGGAAATAAGAAAATCAATCATGGGTTGCGGGCCATGCCTCACATACCAACGTTTATGCTAAGATTTGCTTTTGCTCATATTAAAAAAGTTAAATGGAAAAGTTATTGTTGTTGAAGAAACGTTACGCAATAAGACATATTAGGATACACAATATTTCACGTTACAAACTTACAAGAAAGAGTCCAGTTCAGAATTAATAATGGAAAAGGTCTACTCAACCCCACTAGGTAGTTTTTAACGACATGGTTTTGCTACAGTAAAACCATTTTTCTCTTTTTATTTATTTTTTGCCAAATCTTTGAAAAATAATAGTAAATCACATAAAACTATAAAATGGAAAAAATAATTTTGTTGGACTCCATATGAATATATCTACACAGTGAACATATAATATGATATGCTTTAGTACAAAGTTTTTGCTATAAAAAAATTGGATTTGTTCACTGTAAAACTACAACAAAAACTTTATACTAAAGCATGTCATATTATATATATTCATTATGTACATATACTGATGTGGAGTGCAACAAAATTAGATTTTCTATTTTATGATTTTTCTGTGATTTACTATAATTTTTTAAAGATTCAGAAAACATAAATAAAAAAAGAGAAAACTGGTTTTAGACTTTCATAGTTCGGTGGTGAAGTAGACCACGTTTAATAGTTCAGAGAATTAATTAGACTTTTTCCAGTTAATAATAAGAAAGAGTCCAGTGCAGAATTAATAATGTATGAATGTGTGTTATCATACTCACCTCTACGTGTGTCAGGTGCAAAGAAAAAAAAAAAAACGTTGCAACAAGTTGGCACTTTGTTACACGATCCACATATATTAAATATCACATTCCAAAAAGAAAACAATACTGATTATCGTATATCATATTAATTATCAGCATCATGTATTTTTCTAATTAAGCTCAGGACGAACGCTTCCAAGAACAATATGCATAATCATGTCCTCCGTACCGACAAATGCCTAATTCTATGAATAATTACTTGTTAACATAATTTGGCTTTAAAACTTATTTTTAAATTAAGAATAGCATGCCAGAAATAACCAGTCCATCTACTGGAAAAGGACCACCTTACATTATTGTCGGAAAAAAATCTACATAACCCTCTGAAGTGGAACACTTACCCCCCTCAACTATAAAACTGGATATTCTACCCCCTGAACATTTCAAACGCGTTAAATTACCCCGTAGAGCGGTTTTGAAGGGTGATATTGCTACAGTAGCGTGGTTTTGTCTTTTTCTTTTTTATTTATTTTGATTGAATCTTTAAAAAATCATATTAAATCATAGATAAATCATAAAATAGAAAGTTCAATTTTGTTGGACTCTACATGAGTAGATCTACATATTGAGCATATAATATGTTATATTTTAGTATAAATTTCTTATTGTAACTTTAGATCTATGATTTTCTATAATTAATTGGAATAATTCATAGTTGTAGTTTCTTTGGTCCAATTGTGGTGAAATTTTTGTGGTAGGCTAATTATTGTATGCTTAATCTCTAATAAAAAATTCATATTCATTGAATCATGTATAACTTAGATATGAATTTATTTAGCTTTATGCTTATTAAATTTCACCAATCGACATGATGGCCGGCTCCAATCGACATGATGGACGGCGATGGATTGTGGAAGTCGCACGTCCACAGTGAGGCTCGCTGTGCCTCTCAGCCAACAGCCAAACCTTGCGACGACTCCACTACAGATGGCTCTTTACCACTGCCGAAGACCTCGTTAGCTACTGTTGACTGTGGCATGGTGTATAAAACCCGGTACATGTGTGGTTTGAGATTCCGGTTAAAGGTATAGCTCATCACGACTGATATAATGTAATACAGGATTGGCACATACCCTGCTACACAAAATCTTTTCTGCTGCCTCCTATATATTCATATTGCATTAATTATTCTGGCTGATCCTTTGTTTCTGATTGGTCCACTTTGACAGATCCCATCTTACACCCTCTGTTTTAATGGAAGCATATTCATCAGTACTGGGAGTTCAACATGTATATTCATCAGTGGCTGAATAATAAAAGCATGCACTGACAAATATTTGAGATCGTGATGTGTGTGTGACGGAAGATATCCACCAGTTGCAATGTATTGGATTAGTAAATGGGAATGGCCAAGATATAAGGGCCCGTTATCATCGTTTCCATATACTGCATTAGCAAATGGAGATGGCATTATTGAGCTGGGCATGGTGAACACAATTTTTAGAGTATGTTTTCCAAGCCGATACAGCACTGTTTAATGTAAAATAATGCATTTTCATGCATGTTTTGCAAATCACCGCTGAAAATAAAATTTGGTTTTCTATGAAACGTCCCAAGAATCATTTTGCATGGCCGGATGAAATACATAAAACATACAAAATAATAAACTGGGCCAAAATGGAAAAGAAAATATCTTAGAGTCCTTAATAATGGCAGTTGTTGCAATGTTTGGATGGAGTTTTAGGAATCGAGTCGGGGCCTAGTTTTGTTCCATTTTGGTCGTGCTCACTAGTTGGCTTTGGTTTGTGAGAGCATTTTAGCTTTGGTTTGTTTTCATACATTTAGCTGTGTATCATCTGTGGATGGTAGAACCTAATAAATATCTGGGACCTCTAACCAACATCAAAAAATAAGTTGTCAAGTACTAGATCTCAGCAGTTGCAAAATTTCATATAAAGTAGTATTCATCATCCCACTTTATTTGCTAGCTAAATTATTTGCCCCTACAAATCCACTCATTTTCATGGGCACTTGGTATCCCTAATTTTCAAATGTAACCACATGTTTGCGTCTTTCTTGAACTTTTTAATTTCATATTTCCTACCACTTTTTGAATACTATTGTTCCCATTGCCCCAATTATGTGAAGGTAACTATATGCACAAGACACTGCAAAGAAAGACATATATGCCCTTGGCTTGAGCGAACGCATAATTCACGCCGCTTTTTGAAGCTGGCGGCACGTCTCCCTTGTTGCTAGTAGATACTGGAGAGAGGCAAATGGATGGGTAGAGGAAATGTTTTGATAGGCTATAGGGGCAATTAAGTCATTTCATTGTCCCTTTTCATCTCTATTTTTTTTGTCATATTAACTTGCTCTAGCTCACGTCATTAAGAAATGGGCGCAAATGGAAGACCTGAATTCAGAAAAAACAAGGGCACATCTACGAAGTCAGGAAAATGAGGGGCTAATGTAAAATTAGTAGTGAAAAGGAGGACCTAAACAAAACTTGCTTAGTAACAACATAGTTCGTTAATACACAAACATCATCAGGACACAAAGTGAACCTAACTCAACTTATTATGGAGAGAGGCATGTGATCCTACATCTCAAACACCTAGAGTCCTTGATCTGCTTCTCATGTTGAAGTTAGTTCTCTGTCTTCTTCTCAATGAAATACCACCTAATGAGTGATTTAACATCGCCCAGGAACTTACCTTGTGCTGTTTAGCTATTTGTCTCTTCAATATTATTGGTCCGATGCACACAATGAGCAGTCAGCTAAGAACTCACAATGATGGTGTCATTGGTCTCTTGAATATTTGAAATCCACGTGGCACGCAGGCTAAGATGGGCAAAGTCAATAATAACAGTCAGAATGCTGTTGTTCCAATTGTAGTTTTCATTTCAAATTGCAATGGGGGCTTCTTTTCTTTAAGTTTTGGAGCCAGTTCCACACAAAGAAAGTTCACCTTACCCTAGACATCCAAGCAGAAGCAGCTCACTGAAAATCTCCTTGCTAAGCAGATGGCAAAGAGAACGCGGAGGCCGCCCAAGCAAACTGGAAACTCAAGGCTCCACGGCTGCCATATATACTTGTCCGTGTGTGCAAAATCTTTTTTTGATCCTGAACCTGGACGCTGTATTTCATCTTGATCCCTGTGCCTTAATGATTCCCTGCCTTCTCGATACCATCACCTTACTGGCTCATGCATGCCTTCTCGATACCATCACCTTACTGGCTCATGCAGAGGGATATCGTGAATATAATGTACTCTGCACCCAAGCGAACTGATATTTTGGATTTCTGAATGTTGCTTCCCATATGCCCCCTATTCCAGCATGAGTAACTCAATTCCCTCATAAGTAAAATCAACACATCTTCCGGCTGAATGCGTGCGTGCATGTGCAGTAGTTGAACATCCTTGTGTGGTTGGGACACTGAATGAGAATGAAAAATCCATTGAGGATGGCCTTATAGAGGATGGCCTTATAGCAGGTGAACTTCCCAAGGAAATATAACTTCTATTGGTTAATTCCAGTATGTGGATGAGACCCCAAGCTAGAAGCCGAACTGAACACTAAAATAACGTTTGTGCTAGTTGTTGGTTCTTGTGGGGATTGCTCCCCCGGGTATCCTCAGCCGAGGGCCTGGGCCTAGCGGTCGGCAAAGGCCCAGCCCGAGAAGACCATGCCGAGCGCTACCAGAAGACCGTGGAGTAAGGCGCAAGACTCGGCATGCAGATATGATTCGCCTAGATCATCGGGCGATCAGTTTCCTTGAACCTAGGATTTCCTGGTCGGCTGGCTGTGTGCCGATCAGGGAAAGCAAGATTAGATTGATCTTGTAACCCTGCCCCCCGACTATATAAGGCGGGCAGGGACCCCCCTCCAAGACAGATTGTTCCCGATCATAATCCACAACCAGAACACAGGACTAGGGTTTTACGTCACCTCGCCGCCTGGAACTGTCTAAACCCGTGTCTCGTGTTACTTTCTTGCTCTTGATCTCGCGCACCTCACCACCCTCGATCTCATCTACTACCTCGGGCACCCCCCAAGGTAGGCTGCCGACCAGATATCGTCGGCACCGGCGCGCCGCTGTAGGGGTGTGCGTTTCGAATCCGTCGGCCGAGCAAGATGGTTACTCCTTCCACCGTCGCTCTCTCCGCCGTCGGGCATGACCTTTACCGTCGGATCCATCACGTGGACCGTCGCCGCCCGAGCACGAGGGCGGGAGAACGGCCAACCCCGGATCCCATCCAATGGAACCGGGCATGCGTCGGCCCCGGCCGACCCGAGCCAGCGCCTCAAGCGAGGCCACGGCGATCCTCCCCCTGTAGGGCGACGCCGCAGCGCCCCGTCGGAGAGAGGAACCCCGTCAACTCCGACGACCTGATTGAGCTCATCGACCGGGTCGGTGGAGGCATACGCGAGTGCATCGAACTTCGCCGAAAACACGCCTTCGCGGCAGCTTCAGCGAGCACCCACCCGTCGGATCGGGATGGCAACCCGCGCGTCGCCGCCCGGGCACCACGCCGATCCGACCACCCGCCGCCGAGGCCATCGGCCATCCCGGTGAGGCCCACTAGACCTGGACGTCCCATCGCAGCTAGCGGACGACCCACCCGGGTTTGGGCCCCGGTGGTTCTGGGAGATTTCCTCCGGCACCCAAACCACTCGGCGGGACGCCATCGCAGACATCCCCGGAGGGACAGATCTACAACCATGGTGGCATCACCCCGACCGCAAGGTCCCGCGGGTACCCACCCGGAGTAGTACGGCGACAACTTCGCCCAACCATCACCGGTCGACACCCCATCGCCGACCGTTAACATGGTACAGCTCCAACTGGCTGGAGGACAACGAGTCACTCCACACCATCCTGGAGGAGCAGACCGGTTCCGACTCCGATGCATCTCCCGCATCAGATCTAGATACATCAATCGTTGTCGGTGGAACGGAACCCTCCAAATAAATTACATCCCTCCCGGTATACCCGGCGCAGATCTTCATGCTCCGAGCGGTCTCGCCGGACGAGGACCCACCGGCCGACGAGACAGATGGACATCGCGCCGACCGCGAGGCGCGCAACGCCAATCGAGCCGAACGCCGTGTGGCTTACGAGGAACAGGAGCAGCGTCTCCTCCGAGATGCGGCCGCCCCGGACGCCACCTCTACAGAACTTGGCGAGAAGAGTTCGTCTACATCGACGAACAGATCGTGAGTGCCGACCCCCCGAGCGCCAATCTCGCCGTCGCCGCCAACGAGCTTGAGGCACTTGCCCCGACCCCTCGTAAACCGGGCTAAAGCTTTCATCAAGGCTGCTCAAGTGCGGGTGAACAAAGGGCTACGGAGATGCCGTCCGGATCCTCCACATCCAGATCCAGCCGCCACCGGCCGGGAAGATCCAGACGTTCCCGCCGATCACACAATGACGGAGAGGTAGCGCAGCCACCACGAAACGTAGGCGGCCACGACATGCCGATCCAACTATCAACCCGCCCACCCGCGGACGCCTCGTGGCGATCATCAATGCCGGACGTGGCGCCAGCGCCCGTCATCGACGCCAGACGCATACCGATGCCTACAACGCCGAGATGGGCGCCGCCGCCGCTTCGACGCCGAGCACGGGCTCCAACCGCAACGGCGCCCGGTGATCGAGGGTCCCAAGCCCCTCTCGGCACGGCCGCGAGCCCATCGGGTGGCCCGGTCACTTCCTGATCCCCGGAACAAAGGAGCCCTCGGCGGCAAGGCTAACCCCGGCGGTGGCTCCGGGCGTACGCCGTAGCGTCGCCGCCGCCGGGGCACGGAAGACACCATGGCAAATTACTTGCCTGTCATGCTCGCCCCCACGGTCCTCAATCGTTCACGGGACCGAGGAGAACTCCATCGACAACCGGGCGCAACTCCGAAAGCTGTTTGTGGACAATTATATGGCCACATGTGATCGCCAAGCCACGCGCCACGACCTCGAACGGCCGGGCGCAGCGCCCCAACGAGACGCCCGGCAGTACATTCGCCGCTTTCTCCACGTTGCGCACCAGCGCCGCTAACGCCAATGACACCGACGTTATCACGGCCTTCATCCGAGGACTCACATACAAAGAACTCCCTGCGCGAGAAGCTTCACAGAAACGCCTGTAGACAATCGGCGAAGCCGATGAAAACCGCCGACGCCACGCACAGGAGAGGAGGCCGAAGGGCACCACAGAGACCTCGTCGCAGGAAGAGGCCCATGCCCCCCTCCTCCGCCGCCAGAGTTCCTCGGCCCAACGACGCAACACCGACCGTAGGGATCGAAGGCCGAATCATCGCCACGACAACCGCGACCGCTCGGACCGATACCAAGGACGCCGCCCGACGTGAACAACGCCAAGTCACGGGTCAAGCGAAACCTCGACGCCGAAGTTCGACAAAGTCCTGGATCAGCCGTGCCCGATCCACAAGAACGCGACGCACACCATGCGCCAATGCTACGGGCTCGGCAAAGTTTTCCTGAAGAAGACATGAAGCGCCAACGCCGCCGTGACGACGACAGTAAACGGCGGCGATAAAGAAGATGACCCGAAACCGACGGTACCGTACCAAACACCGTCCAAGAGCGTGGCCACGATCCGCGGCGGACCACACGCAATGGAGAGCAAGAGGAGCAAGAAGCCGACCGCCAGAGGGTCGTGGCGCCTCCGACGAAAAACTATCGCCGACCCGCCTTCTGCCATGGTCCGACCAGCCCATCACCTTTAGCGAGGAAGACCGGTGGTCGGACATACCATACCCCGGCGTTTCCCCGGTCCTCGACCCGGTGATCGGCAACGCCCACTTCAAGCGTGTCCTCATCGACGGGGGAGCTCCTTGAACATACTCTTCCCAAAGTCGCTCCGGGAACTCGGCATCCCGAAAAGAGGCCCTACCCCGGCCGAATCTCCGTTACGGGGCATCGTCCCCGACAAGCCATCGGAGCCGCCGGCCAAGTGACCTGCCCGAAGACAGTTCGGCACCCCAAAGCCGGTTCCGTAAGGAAAACCTCGCTGTTCTACGTCGCGGACTTCGACACGGCCCATCATGCCATCTTGGGGCGCCCGGCCCCGCACAAGTTTATGGCGGTCCCTCACTACGCCTACCTCGTAATGAAGATGCCGCCTCGGTGGTGTGCTCACCCTCCGCGCCGACACGAGGAACGCCCCACGCCTGCGAGCAAGAAAACTACATCATCAACGAGGCCGCCGGCCTCGCCGCCAAGATGCAAGCGTGCCTCGCCGACTCCAAAGAAGTGCCGCCGGAAGACCGGGGGATCCCGGTCAATGAACCACCGCGCTCCTCCATCAAAAACAAGGAGACCAAGGTCATCGACTTGGGCACGGGTGACCCCTCAAGGTCACTCGGATCGGCGCCAACCTCGACCCCAAATAGGAAGACGCGCTCGTCGGCTTCCTCCGGGACAACGTGGACGTGTTCGCATGGAAACCTGCGGACATGCCCGGAGTACCGAGGAAGTATGCCGAGCACGCCCTGAAGTCTCATCCTCCGCCAAGCCGGTCAAGCGTAAGCTCCGCCGATTCGCGCCGACAAGAAAGAGGCTATTAGGGTAGAAATCAACCGGCTCTTAGCCGCCGGTTTTATTAAAGAAGTGTATCACGCCGAGTGGGCGGCAAACCCGGTCCTCGTCCGCAAAAGCAATAAAGAATGGCGAATGTGCGTTGATTACACCGATCTTAACAAACACTGCCCTAAAGACCCGTTCACTCTCCCTCGCATCGACGAGGTCGTAGATTCCACCGCCGCTGCGAACTCCTCCTCGTTTCTTGATCGCTATTCCGGGTATCACCGGATCGCCTTAAAGGAGTCCGACCAGGTCAAAACGGCCTTCATAACTCCATTCGGCGCCTATTGCTACACGACGATGTCCTTCGCCTAAAGAATGCCGGGGCGGACGTACCCGCCAGACAATTCAAGCATGCCCGAAGGATCGATAGGCATCAACGCCGAGGCCTACGCCGACGACGTTGTGGTAAAATCTAAAACCGCCGATAGCTTAATCGCCGACCTTGACCAAACATTCAAAAGTCTCCGAGTGTATCGATGGAAACTCAATCCAAACAAGTGCATTTTCGAGCTTCCTCGAATCCTGCTCGAATACGGTCAGCAGCCACGGTATCGAACCAAACCCGAGAAAGTGTCGGCCATAACCAAAATGTTGCCGCCAACCAATATCAAGGAAGTACGAGCTCGCCGCCGCTTGGCAGCCCTACGTCGGTACATCTCCAAGCTAGGAGAGGGCCATGCCTTTCTTCCGCTTACTCCGAAGCGTCCGACAAGTTTGTTTGGACTCGAAGCGACGAGGCATTCAAGGAGCTCAAGGTTTTCTTGACGACGCCCCTTGTCTTAACGGCTCCGCTACCCGGCGAGGATCTCCTCCTTTACATCGCAGAAACGAATCGGGTGGTCTCCACAAATGTCGCCGCCGAAGCGTGACGAACCCGGCATGCATTCAAGGTGCAGCGCCTGGTCTACTACATAAGCGAGGTCCTGAACGAGTCCAAAACTCGTTACCCGCAAATACAAAAGCTCATCTACGCCGTCCTACTGACGTCACGTAAGGTGAACCACTACTTCCAGTCTCACAAGATAACGGTGGTGTCCCAATCCCCGATCGGCGACATCATAAAGAACAAGGAGGTTGACGGAAGAATCGCCAAATGGGCAGTCGAAATCGGCGCGTACACCGTTGAATACGCGAGCCGCCAGACGATAAAGTCCCAGCGCCGCCCGACTTCATCGCCGAAAGTGGACGGACATGCAGGAACCAGTCCCCACCCGAGCACCCCCAAAGACTGAAGATGTACTTTGACGGTGCGCTAAATGTGAGCGGTGCTGGTGCGGGGTCGTACTTGTATCTCCAAGCGGCGAGGAACTCCGATACGCCTTGAGAATACATTTCAAGGCATCTAACAACGCCGCCGAGTACGAAGCTGCCATCCACGGCATCAAGATTGCTATATCCCTAGGGATCAAACGCCTGAAAAATCTTCGGCGATTCGGCGCCGGTCGTCAACCAGCAAACAAAGACCGGTCTTGCACCGGGCCGAGAAAAATGGACGCCCTACTGCTCGGAAATCCGAAACTCGAGAACAAATTCTACGGCATTGAGTTCCACCACATCGTTCGAAGAAAACTCGCGAGGCCGATCGGCTCTCCAAGTTAGGCTCTACACGGAGCAGCCATTCCGCCAGGCGTATTTGCGCACGACCTCCCTCGACACCATCTATCGGCCAAGACGGAGCGACGCCCAACCCGACCATCGCGAGAAGGCGCCGTCGCACTCGTCAAGGCCATCGACGCCGAAGACCGGCGCTCCCGTTCATCGATACCTCACCAACTCGAGGTCCCTACGACAAAAACTGAGACAGGCGTTTGATACGGCGGAGCAAGCACTACGCCCCGGTAGAGGCTCGCCGATGCGCAGAAACGCCAATGCTAACGCCCCGCAAAAGTGCGTTCGCAGCCCGAAGGCTTGAAGATACTAAAAGAAATACATGCCGGACTCGTGGAAGCCATTGCGCCTCTCGAACTGGCCGGGCCAGCCTTCCGAGCTGGATTTTATCGGCCGACCGCCGTAGCCGACAGCGAACACACTGTACGACACCGCGAGGGATGCCGGTTCTTAAAGCGGCCTCACCTGCCGCCCACGCTCTAATGACGATCCCGTCGGCTGGCCGTTCGCCCCCGGGACTCGACCGATCGGCCCCTTCGAGCCGCACTGGCAATTTTAAATACGCATCGGTCGCCATCGACAAGTTCTCCAAGTGGATTGAGTACAAACCACTTTCGCCCATTTCGACAAGCAAGAAGGCCGCCGAAGTTCTTTGAGGAAATCGTTCACCGCTTTGGCATCCCGAACAAAGATCATCACCGACCTCGGGTCAAACTTCACGGAAACGAAGTTCGGGAGTTTTGTGAAGAGCGCCCATCTTGGTCAAATATGTCTCCGTTGCGCACCCACGTGCCAACGGCCGCCGAGCGAACCAAGAAACGGAATGGTCCTGGACGCACTTAAAAAGCGCCCTCACTGGAAGGGACGACAAGCACCCGGAAGGTGGTCAAGGAACTTCCACCAAAGCCTGGGATCGCGCACGCAGACCAGTCGGACCGCACGGGGTTTCCCCTACTACATGGTATACGGGTCGGAAGTCGTCCTACCTCGAGGACGCCGCCTTCCGACGCCAAGAGTGGAAAACTACTCCGAGGAAACCTCCGACCAAGCGCTACCGACGACGCCGACCGTGCGTAAGAAGAACGCCTAGCCGCCTGCATCCGATCGGGCAAAGTACCTAGAGGGCGTTAAATCGCTATTACGACCGCAACGTCCGGGAGCGCCCCTTCGCGGCCGGCGACACGGTCTTACGTCGCCGCCGCACGAGCTCGCAGTATGCATAAGCTCTCCTCCCCCCGGATGGTCCCTTCATCGTCAAGGAAGTCACCCGACCGTGGTCCTATAGGCTGGTGGAGTCGACGGGCGCGATATCCCAAACTCCCCGGCACGCCGAGCACCTAATACGTTTTTACGCCCCGATAAGTCAAGATGAACAAAGATATGTACTCTGCTTTCCCTTTGTAATCCAAATATATATATGATTTAATGTCTTTTTTGTCTTGTCTCTTTTTCTCCTCGTGCATTCATTTTTCATATGTGCTATCCACGCACTATACGCCCGATAAGACCGCCAAGACGCACTTTAACTCAAACCGATCGGAGCAACCCCCTTCTCGGCCCAAACCTACACGTGCTAGCGGCTCGGCGCTGCGTTATGGAAAGGCCGCCAGCGGTTCCCGGGGACCCCGGTACCCTCTACGCGCAATACAAGGAACATACCCTTAGCGCTATGAGATACGAGGAAACTTGGGCCGGTCCGCAAGACGACAAAGTCACACACCGCAGGGCATTACGGCAAACACATTACATGCATAACAAAAGTGATATTAACATCATTTACGCATGTCTCCACACGCAATACATAAGTCAATTCTAACGCTCTTCTCCTAGGGCGCGCCGGCCTCGGCGTCGCCCGAACAGGTCCAGTCCTCCACCACCTTGACGGCAAAGATCACAGGACTCCTCGGCTCGGCTTCTCCCTTGGTCGGCGACAACGTGGTCCCGGCAAAACCCGCCTCGACCGGGATAACTCCACCCGGGGATAGTGCGACCGGACCCGCGCGCCAGTGCGTGCTCGGCAGCAGCCAGCAGAGGTCGCTCCGTGAACAAACACACGTGTTTGTTGTAGAACGGCCTGGCATCGCACCAGAAGCGTGACACTCGAAGGATAGCGCCCCGAGCACGCCCCGGCCGTAGACCCCCGTCCGGATCGACGAGATTCAACAAAGGGGGTCGGTGGACGATGGTGTCTTCCATCCGCTCTCGGCCGCGAGACGCCGTTTCAAATCCGCCTGGCCGCGCCGCATTCTCCCGCACAACCGCGGAACAAGTGTTAAAAACCCCGACACAAGGCAATCGGGCAAACAAAGCAAAGACAATAGCACTTACGCCGTGCCTCGGACCGGGCTGCCTCCGCCGACCGGGTAGCCTTGGCCGCCTCACGGGTTAGCTCCTCGACGAGCTGCGAGACTTCTGCAGCCGCCTTCAAGAGCTGCAGGCCGAGCACAAGTCGAAGCATAGAATACACAAGAGCGCCCGAAAGGAAGGTAGGGGAAAACATACGGCCACCCAAGGCCAGCAAAGTGTTTGCCCGCCACATCTTCGGCGCTGGCGGCGGCCGCCTCCACGAGCCGCGGCGTTCTCACGCCCGGCTCTTCCACCCGCCGGCGCAGCCGGCCGGTCGCCCTCACGAACGCCTTCAGACATTGCGCCGAAAGCAGGCCGACCGACTCACCAAGCCGGTCTTCACGGCTAGAAGCCGCCGTTGTCGCCTTCATCTTCCCGTAGGCGCTCGACCGACTGCCATAAAGAAATGCCCGCTACCTCGCCCGGCACGGCCAGCCGTCCATATACATATTCGACATAAGCTCGCAAACACTATCAAACATACAATATGATTACTTACTGAGCTCTACGCAGCAAACGAGATCGGACGCCGGGACATTCGTATTCACAATCGGGCGATCTCGCTGGCCCACCACTTCCACCTGCTCACCCCGGGGTCGATAGAACGCGGCAAAGCCGCGAGTTCCTCCCGCGGCACGGCATTTCCCGCACCACCCCTCCGGCTCGCCTCCTCACACCGGCTCGCCGTGGCGCCGCCCTTTGCCGGGGCGGACGGCTGGACGGGCATCGAGAGCAGCCGCCGCCGGCCCCGGCCGCGAACAAAGGCCGCAGCCTTCGCAGCCCGAACAGGGTGGGGATTGAGCCCCCACCAGCCCCGGATGGCTGGTCGGGAGTCACCCCCCGCATCGTCCGCACGAGGTGGGCTGTCTCTCGGGACGACCAATGTCATCCTCCCCGCACGGCCGGGGTCCTCCTCCACGGGATCACTACAATGACACTCCTAAGCCAAACCTGACAACACCAGGAACAAAAAAAGAAACGAGTTGGTACTTACGGTCGGATCGGGCGGTGCCGAGCGCAAAACGCCGGGGCCTCTCGAGGCTGCCCGCCGTCGGTCGGGTCGGGCGGCACGATGGCCGCCGGCCGCTTTGGCGGGCGCCCGCTGTCGGCATTTTCAAACACCGGGCGCGCTTAGAGTCGCCAAACTTTTTCGACGCCGATCGACGCCGACGCGGCGTCCAACGCCTCCGTGTCCTTCGATCTTCGCCATCCGAGAGGATGACGGCCGCTTCCCCCCCCTTCCTCCTCGGCCGATTCGAACAGGCTTTGGCAGGAGGCACGGTCTCCTTCTTGCGCCTCTTCGGCGGCGCCTCCTCCGAGCCACCCTTCGCCGATGGGCCCTTGGCTCGACGCTTGGGACTGCCTTCTCGGCCGTCCCCTCGCTCAAAGAAGTCCTCCACAATCTTGCGGATTTCCTCCATTGGTCGCCGCCGGGTCTACACTGGGCCGGCCGTGTCGTCGGGCACATCCGACACATAAACGGCTCGATCTCGCATAAACGGCGGCTTGAGCAATCGGCCAATCACACACATAATACTATAACAAAGCACAAACTCACCGCCGGTCGGGGATTGCCCAGGCTGTAAGGCTTCCGCATACCCGAGCTCCTCACCGGGTACCTCCGACCTCAGGCGTGAGTGAGCCGAAAGAGAACCTCCTTAGAGATCGCCTCCGGCCGCCTCACGTAAGTCATTGTCCCCGAGTACTCGTACCCGGTGCTCGCGCTCCTTTGCATGGCTGGATGCGCCGCAAAGACGGTGATAGCCACCGCCACCCCCGTCAGTTCATGGGGCGGATGATGCCGAGCAGCTCCTCCACCGCACCATGTCGGGCATGACGGCCGCCGCCTGACCCGCTTGGCGTTGACGCCCACCACTCGCTTACCTCATTGGAGATCCGTGGAGCGGGGTTGCCGACGACGAACCATTGGGTGTTCCATCCCTTGATGGAAGAGCCGAGGGGCATCCCAGATCATTGGTTCCTCATCCCGTCCCGAAGACAAAGATAGAGGCCACCAACCACCTTGGGTGAGCCGGCTCCGATGAAACGCCCTCAAAGTAAGAGATGGCGGAAGAGGTTGAAGTGGGGAGGAATGCCGAGAAAAGCCTCGCAAAAATGGATGAAAACAAAAGATGAAGAATGGAGTTGGGGTGGAGATGAATGAGCCGGATCTTGTAGTATGCAAGAAGCTTCCGGAGGAAGGGGTGCGCCGGCAGCCCGAACCCGCGGGCGGAAATAATCCGCAAACACTACGAGCTCATTACCGTTCGCCGGGTGGGGAAGGACTCACCCACGGTGGGCGCGCCAGGCGAGCGCGCCTCGTCGGGCAACACTCCGTCGGACGAGCTCATCGAGGACCGCCCGCGTGCAGTCGTCGAAGCCCCCTCCACCTCCGTTAAGGCGGACCTCCGCGCCTGGATCTCCGCGCCCGCGCCCGATGCGCCGCCGCCCCAGCGGAACCACGCTTTGCCCCTTGCCGGCCATTTCGGATCTAGGTTTTGATTGGGAGCGCCGGTGATGTGGGAGAGAAAGGTTGGTTGTGCGCAGGAAGGCGAAGAGGCAGCGGGTTTGCGAGGCGTCGAGAGGAAGGCAAAGAGTGTGACTGAAAGGCCATGCCCGGTCTTTAAATGGATTCAGGATACCGGGCCGTCGGGCGCCGCGCCGCTGCCGCCTTCCTTCCGTGGGAAACCGCGCCCGCGCCGCTCCGTGGTTATCCGCCCGAGCTGGATCAAGCGATGTTTCCCGAGGATGCTAGGCCCGATGGGCCGGCCCACCGGCTTCGACCGCTGGTCGCAGCCCCGCACCGGCGTAAGCCAAAGTTTGGACCCTAGAAGATGACAAGCGTCTCGGGGACTGCACAATCGAAGATTCAACAACTCATACTTTGACAAATTTGATCCCGCACCAGTCTCATGCCTCGCCTACTACCGGTCTCGGGGACTACGTGGTACACGTCGCCGGAAGCGACCCGACGTGGTACACGGGACCCGTATGCCGGAGATCTTTCTTTTTTTTTTTTTTCTCTTGAGCAGCTCGCGCCTCCCTCGGCAGTGGGACCTCCTGCGTTCCTCTCAACCGCAGCGACCGCTGTGTTCCACCTGGGCGCAATTCCACCTCCCTCCAAGACCCGTACCGGTCGGCCTCGACGACGCCGACCGCCACGACTCGTCGGATCCGTTGATCGACCGTCGCACCGCCCGAACACCGGTCGGAAGAACTGCCGGCACCGGTGGAAGACGCCGAATGGTTCCCAACCTTGGGTTGAGACACGCAAGCTGCTCGGGGACTAGCCGTGGGGGATTGCTCCCCGGGTATCCTCGGCCGAGGGCTCGGGCCTAGCGGTCGGCAAAGGCCCAGCCCGAGAAGACCATGCCGAGCGCTACCGGAAGACCGTGGAGTAAGGCGCAAGACTCGGCATGCGTATATGATTCGCCTAGATCATCGGGCGATCAGTTTCCTTGAACCTAGGATTTCCCCGGTCGGGCCGGGTCGTGTGCCGATCGGGGAAAGCAAGATTAGATTGATCTTGTAACCCTGCCCCCGACTATATAAGGCGGGCGGGGACCCCCTTCAAGACAGATTGTTCCCCGATCATAATCCACAACCGTAACACAGGACTAGGGTTTTACGCCACCTCGACGGCCTGAACCTGTCTAAACCCGTGTCTCGTGTTACTTTCTTGCTCTTGATCTCGCACCTCACCACCCTCGATCTCATCTACTACCTCGGGCACCCCCCAAGGTAGGCTGCCGACCAGATATCGTCGACAATTCTATACTATGTCTTCTATTTAAATTGATGTCACTCCAACAATCAGCGTCATTGTCCATTCCTATACATTGGAACTGCTCAATAAAAACTCGTTTTCCCATTGTTAGTGCTAGGTGGATAAATTATGGTTAGGACACAGGACGCACCTGTTTGCAAAAGAGTAAACTCCATGGAAAATAGAAAAATGAGTTTGTCAAATACTGGGCTCATTCTTACACTATATTGCTCCAACAGTTGGCATTTGCGTTTGCCCATTGAGTACGAAGCTTGACCCTGCAAAGATGGGTGTTCAAGTGCATGATTGGATGGGGGTGTGTCACAGAAGTGTGTTCTGCCTCAAAGCTATCAAAATTGGGAACATAAGAGGTTTATTGTCGTGCAGCAACATGCAGGCAGAGCAAACACAAGCCTTGTCACTGTAAAGGAGCAACTAGTGCCATCTAATAAACACAAGCCTTGTCACTGTAAGAATTTTTCTTCTTGTTTCATCAAAAACAATTTTTCTTCTTTCAAGTGACCTCAACGCATTGATTTTGTGGATACATTTAGATGTCCTCAAAGATGGTGCACTGCTTAAACTGGAAGTGTTTTAACCTGGAAGGATGTAAGTGTACAGACCAATATCTTTGCAAGACACAATGAATGACAAATTTGATCCTCAAGATATTGCATAGCCACAACGAAAGAAAATGGTAGTGAGCATGAAACTGATTGCACGAGGTTTGAATACTGAAATGCAGTTTGCGTCAGTCCATAGCAGCAGTAAGATGAGCAAATAATGCCATGAGGAGACGAATCAGTCATGGATCAATCTAAATCATGGAAAGTTGTTGCAGAAAAAAATTGAGACCATGGAAAAACCAATATAAGAGGTATCCATGGAGGGAGAGATTATTGATGGACAAAACCATGCATTATCAGAAGATTTCAAAAGGAGTGGTCACCATCATCTCCTAGATCGCTTCTAGAGAACGATGGAGCATGTTTCAATATGCTAGACAAGAGGTACATGGATATGGTGCAATCATGATTATGATTTATTCTGTGGATTATCTTACTATTAGTAATTGAAGACCCCAAAGAAGGCTCCACATTAATTATTACTATAAGCGTTAAGAAAAAAGATAAATTCTATAAATTCTCACAATAATCAGAATGATCAAAACATCGATTATTAGGTCTTAATCAACCATAACCATTCAATTTGTTAAATTTCCTACACAATTCTCCACCGTTGCCATTACTGTTAAAATCTTAAAATAACCCCCTATATCTATTTATAAATTACCCAATTCTGTCATTATAACAAAATAACAACTTAAACCTTTAGCACATGCTAACCAATCTAATCAATTCAATTCTACCGCAACAACAGCAGGGGCGTTGTCGTATGTCTGGCCTGTGGGTTTCTGAGTTTGTGTCAGTATGTGGATGCATGAGCATGCATGAGGGGAACAACCCCTCCTGTTCCTTCATCAAGCAAACAGGTACACATCTTTAATTTGGATTAGATTAATTAGATTTTGAGCACCTCCGAGTGTGTATCTACCTATAGAACAGTTAGACCACAAAACTACAAATTAATTGAACAAAAAAATTCATATTGTTATTATATGTATCATGGTACCTGTGGCAAGTGTATATAGCACCGTACCTGTGGTTAGCTTCAAACATGTACGCACCATACATTTTCCAGGCATGGATGAGAACAAGGCTAATGTCAGTTATAGTCTGTAGAGAAGTTTAACTTAGAAAGAAGCTAAAGTTACCTACGTTTCGTAATAGAAAGATTAACATATTGCAAGTTTAACTCATAATCATGATATTTAATTCAGGAAGAAGTACAAATCATTTATGTATTGTTGTTGGGACACAATATTCAGCACGTGTACAGAATTTTATAGCAGAGAATGTGTCGGACAAATATAGCTACATTCGTAATACTTATGACTGCTTCACTGACATAGTACTCATGGAAATAAAAAACACTACGATATAATATTTATAATATGTATTAACTTAAATTGCTGGAAATTTCACTAGTACACAAACCATTTCTCTTGACAGTGGCATTTTATTTCTACTAATGGTTTCTCTTTAGAATAGCCTGTAGAAATCGGCCCTATTTGTACACACTAGTAGAAATATGATTTCTACTGGCGGTTCCTGTAGAATTAGTTTGAAATTAATTTTTTTGAGTTTTTCAAACTTCCTCGGATGGAGAAACTCCCAAAATAAAAGTTGTAGATCTCGAAAAGTTATGAAACTTTGTAGTTGACATCTTTTTCATTTGAAATTATCTTTTTATGGAAAACTACGAATGAAATTTTCAAATTTGAAATTCAAATTTTACAAATGACCTCGGATAGAGAAACACTCTAAATGAAAGTTATAGATCTCGAAAAGTTATGAAAGTTTATAGTTGAACACTTTTTCATTTGAATTCGTTTAGACCCTGAAATATTGAATTTAATATCGGTTTGGGATAATAAATGGGAAACCGAAATGGAATATAGACATATGACTTGTGGGTGGAGTGGTAGAGGGGGATACGCGCAAGGCCCAGGTCGCGGGTTCGAACCCTACGACCGTGTAGCACGCGGTTTTACGCAAAAAAATACGGGACTGTGTTTTCTGGGCCATTTTCACTGGCCCAAAAAATGTGTCTTTCCCGGTTCCAAAAATATTATTTGCCTTTTTAAAAATATTTTTTTGCTATTGTTTTCATGTTTTTGGGCAGCGATTTCTACAGGCGGTTCCTTAAGAGAATCGCCTGTAGAAATCGATTTCCACTGGCGGTTTTCAACCAACCGCTAGTGGAAATGGGTTATTTTCACTGGTCTCTCTCACTGGCGGTTGGAGAAAACGCCAGTAAAAATGGTTGTCCAGCCGCCTCTATAGAGCTCCTGTGTACTAATGTTTGTCCCCATCAAACCACTGTCCAGCGTCTTAAATGCCAAAAATAACCTTTGTAGTGTGGCGGTATTCATGAGATTATATATGTGTCTATATCTGAAGCCAAAGAACAACGCGTTATCTCTCTCTCCCACAGACACACGAAATGATTCAATCCGTCATACATGTTATGTCTATGTTATTGTAGGGATTGGAGGTATTAGGAAGCCTACTAGCACATAGAGGTCATCAACTACTGGCTTCTATAGAACCTGTATGCGGGAACAACCTTAGACATGATGGATTTTAGTTGTGTCCATGTCCACTGACTAATGACATTGCTGGGTTGTGGAAGAGCATGAACATGGATTCTCAAAAACTAGCAGCACTACACCACAACCTTTAATCAGCAACTGACTTAGAGTCACTGAAAGGGGTCTACAGCAATAGACCGTCAGTTGCTAAAGGATATAGCGACAGACCCCTGCAGTTGCTAATGAAGCCGGGGCTATAAATATACAGCAACGGACATGATCTTTGGCGACGGACAGTTCGACAGTCCAACTTTTAGCAACCGACAATATGTTAGAACTTTTAGCAACCAACTAATGATGCTATAATAACTTTTAGCAACCAACAGTTCGATGGGCTCAATTGTATATGGATAAAAAAATAAAAGCTGGCCTGTACGTATAGTTGATGATCAAACATTAGCCATACATTGATTCACGTACACAAAAGTGATGACATTTAAAAGTGATCACATTATCCAGTACATTATACATGTGATGTCACTTAACATCAAACATCAAACTAGCTGTATTGAACCAGTACATTATACATGTAATGTCACTTAACATCAAACTAGTCCTTGTATGAAGTATCTGCTGATCAAAAGCAAGGCTAATCCTCACTGATGATCAAAAGTTTAGCATAGCACATGTCTATGAAAACCAACAAGTTGGTGGCAGCATCCAAAAGTTCCTGAATATGATAGAATCAGTATTCTAATGAAGTACAAGTTCCAGTGTACAACTTAGGAGGGAGTGAGAAACACAATTTCATTCAAGACTTCACTACTTGAGTTTATTATTTCTCAGACTTTGATGACAGGCTAATAGCATAGAACAAAGATAATGATTCTACAAGACAAGCTGATGAGCTATCCTCTATTCAAAACATCGAAGTTCAGTGTTTGGAAGGTATATTACTGATACAACAGTCAAAACGATTATGTTTCAGGCAGCACGCCCATAACACGGGACAGAGTTTGCTTTCCACACAGAATTGTTTGTTCTATCCTAATTTAACTGATGAGGAAAACAATGAATCGCATATTTTGATTGAAAGAAGGAATTATGTGATCTTACTCCGGAGGTCCGCTTCTTGCATAGGATGCGGTAGCTATATTCAAGGCACTGTGGCACTGGATGACATCTCCTGACTTCAGGGTGTTCTCAGCTCCGTAATCTGAAGCACAAAAATAATTTTTTAACAGGAAACGGAAGAGATCCAGTTCCTCAGTAGGAGCCACGAGGTGAAAAGTATTTCGAAACACCTCCTGACTTCGATGTCTGATAATAGATCCAATCATCAATGGAGAGAGTGGGGGGAGGGAGATTACCTGCGCAGAGGTAGCTGAGGGCTCCGGCTGCTGCGGATCCATGTGTCAGGCGCTCTAGGATTTCTAGCAGCATGTGGTTCGTAGTCTCGGTGGACCGTCCGGCTGAGACGTCGAGGTCGTGGGGTGGCTGGCGGCTGGGTTGAACCTAGGGATGGCGGCTGGCGTTGAACCTGGGGCCGCGGTTGGACGCAGACCTGAGGGAGGCGGATCTGGGAGGGGCGGCCGGCGTGGAAGCCGGCGGGGCGGGAGATAAGAAAGCCGGTGGGGTGGGCAACGCTCTTGGCGAGGAGATGCGGGTGGTGAGGCTTCCACTTGTCAGAACCGACAGCAGGCTTCCACTTGTCAGAACCGACAGCAGGCTCTGACGCAAGGTTCCACCAGTGGTACTGGTACTTGGGGGCAAGGCTGTAGTGTTGTACGGGTGGATCTGGCACACCGGCGGCAAGGCTAGCTTCATCGGTGGCTGTGCTTGGTGTGAGGCGCTCTACCAGTGCATCCTGGAGCAACACTTGGGCGCAAGGCTCCACCTGCTCAGGGGCGATGCTTCGGCGGTGTTGCTGCTCGATCGGGCCAAGGCCAGTGTTGGGTCATAGGTCTCTGCGAGCTCAGTAAGCTTGGCGCAAGCTTTCAATAAAATTTTAAAAATGATCTCTGATGGTGGGACATTTTATTCATCTATGTTGATTTTATTTGTAGTGGCATTATGTCACTGACAGATCCTACACCTTTATCCATGCATTCAAAAAAAATCCCTAGACATAATGGCAGCACTTAATATATCAAATCCTCATTCGTATACATTCGATTACCTGATTTTTCTTCAACACTACTCAAGGCTACTGTATATGGAGTACGCCCACCGTCCAATCTGTCGTCTAAGGTTCATGCACGGTGACCAGGGGAGCTGAAGGATGCTGGTTTTTCATTTCAATTGCTGCTTTGAAAATAATTTCTCGTCCGCCTGTTTATTTTCCCAGTAACCATCTGCTGACCACACACAAATGGTGTCCAAAACGCCGTTCCTTCACCTAGTAAACTCGAGTTCATGGTGAGGCGACAATGCTAACGTAGCGGATGGAGTGCTGCATGAGGATAACAGGAGGGAGCGCTGTATTAACTTGGCATTATTACATTCGAGGCGTTGCATGCGCAGAAGCCCGAGGAAAAAATATACACAAGTGGTTTTAAAAATACTTTGATTCCTTATATTTGCTGATGGGATTCGTATATGACAATCACCAGTAGAAAAATCATTTTTCACGACACTACGGTTTTTTTTACAGGCGGCTCTAATTTTCTTGACGCCTGTACAAAGAAATCAGTGGGTCCAGAAAGAGAACCGTCTGTATAAATCGATTTGTACAGGCGGATCTCTAAGACATCCGCCTGTACAAATCGACACATTTTTGTACAGGCGGATCTCTTAGACATCCGCCTGTATAAATCGATATTTTTACAAGCGGATGTCTTAGACAACCGTCTCGTACAAATCGACATATTTATGCAGACGGATGTCTAAGAGATCCGCCTGCATAAATAATTTTAAATTTATTATTTTGAATTTTTCAAACGACTTGGGATGGAATTTTAACCAAAATAAAAGTTGTAGATCTCAAAAATTATGAATGTTTGTAGTTTACAAATTTTTCTTGAAATCATTTAGGCTCCCAAAATTGTATTTGAATTCCTCAAATTTGAAATTCAAATTTTTGTAAATGACCTCGGATGAGAAAAAACTACAACACCAAAGTTGTAGATCTCGAAAGGTTATAAAACTTTGTAGTTCTAAACTTTTTCATTTGAATTCAATTAAGGACTCAAACAATCAGTTTAGTATTGGCTAAGCATGAAATAAAAACCAAATAGTATCACAATATGACACAAGTGACGTGTGGGTGGAGTGGTAGAGGGGGGGATACGCCGAGGCCGAGGTCGCGGGTTCGAATCCGCCCGGCCGCGTAGCGCGTGATTTTACGCGAAAAAATGCGCGGCTTGCGACATCGACGGAGACGGGCGGGCGGGTGCCTCTCCGGTTTTAAAAATAAAAATATTTTTGCCTTTTAAAAATATTTTTTTGCTATTTTTTTCGTGTTTTACTTGGACAATGATTTTCACAAAGCGGTTGACTTAGTCCGTCGCTTGTGTAAATATACATTTACACAGGCGGTGACTAAGTGAACCGCCTGTGAAAATCAAATTTTCATAGGTGGCTCACACTCCACCGCCTTGTCTTGTGGGCGATTAGTACGACCCACAGTACGAGGCGGTGGGCTTGGCCGCCTGTGTAAATGGCTCTACCACCGCCTGTACAAATGATTTACGTACCAGTGAATGGAGCCAAACCACCGACATCATTTTGTATTCTTACATATCAAGACAAGCTATTTCCCTCTCACTAGAATGTCACTGTATACTAAAAGTTCCCAAGTCATCTTTAATTCCTGAGGTAGTATATTAGCTTGCCACATCGAGAAGATATAGGAGAGTGGTGCACATCCATGGCACAAAACACCTCCTTTACACCAAATGCATGAACTTAGCAAGAGCAGGAAGATAGCAGGTATATCGAAATAGTTGGAAAAGGTTTTATAGGCATGGGAAGCACAAGGGAAGAAGCTATTAGGACTTAGTTGTTACAGAAAATGAAACGTCCAAGCCTTTGCCACAGTGTTGTTCCAAATTCAGAGCATCAGGTGCTTGAAAATTGTGTATAGACAATATTATACAATATAGCCATAGTTCTTAACCGTTGCTTCCAGAATGAAGGTGGTCCTTTACTGAGGTGGTCCTTTTAAAGGACATACCTGTAACGAAAATGTGAAATTTTAGGGTGCTTGGAGAATATACACTAGGGCCATCCATTTGCAAAGATCTAATGGCTAAAATTTAAATCAACATAGAGGAACTTAAGTTGTAGCCGGAACCTAAAATATGTGGGTCCAGAAGAAAAAAATATATGAACAAAGAATTTATTCCAAAATAATTTTAAAGGGTAAAACAGTACTTTGCTGCCTCTTATCTCTGTCCAGCTCTCTATCTTTGTTTCATGTCTCCGGCAGTCCAGCTCTTCGCAGCTCCCTCCAAAGCACTGTAAATGCAAAGCTTGAACTACTGGGTTCATTGGCGATGGAATCATTGTCTTCTCTGCTACGGCGGTGGCCGTCAATCCCTCTCCTTGCCTACACACCTTCCCCCATGCATTGGCCATTGCGTTGGCCTCATGGGCAGCAGCAAGCGCCCCCTGCCCCTCCCATCCTAATCTCAGCCACCGGATGTTGTTCCTTTAATTTCCCTTTCGTCGTCAGATCATGCTTGAGAAGAAGCAAATATAAATGACACAAACGACAATAATTCCACGGACTACAGGCAAGCGGCGCCGGTGGCGACGATGGTGCAAAAGCGCGAGGGAGCTGACGGCCTGTTTAGATTTAGAAGAGAACGTCTATTTCGTTGGAGTTAATGGCTCAAGTCAAAGTACTAAAATACACTAAAGTATAATTAATTAAGTAATTGCATTACAAAGGGAGGAACTGCCGGTTCTTCCCAAGTACAGTAACAAACCTTATTTCTTTTATTTTGAATAATAATACATAGTTTCTGAAAATCAATTTTTAGGGACGGTTCTTTTAAGACAACCATTCTTAAAAATTTTATGACATAAGTTGACCATCCCTAAAAATAAATTTTAAAATTTTTTAGAAATTATTTCAACTCTAATAAAAATAAAAATAATTGAGGTAGCCTGCCGGAGGAACCACTACAGCTTACATAATATAAGCCGATCGAGAACCGACAACCTCGTGCCTTGTCCATGCCTACCACTGCATCTGATACGGAGTAGTGTCTAGTTATACGACGCTGTCTATTTGTGTACTAATATATACAAATATTGTAATCAATATTTTTGACTCATAGGTAATATTAATGATAAAACATTCAACTACAAAGTTTTAGATCTCTTCGAACACTACAATATTGATACAGGACATTACTCCATCCAAGGTCATTTAAAAAATTTAAAAAATTTGAAATACAAAATCTAAGACTTATTTTCTATATTTAGACCCCTAAGTAATCTTAAATAAAAAATTTATCAACTACAGAGTTTTATATCTCGTGGAGCTCTAACTTCATTTGAAAATATGCTACAGTTATTTTTAAAGACAAATGACTTAAATGAAGTTTGGCGTCTATTGAGTTTAATTTAAGGGATTTTTTCTAAGGTTAGAGAGACTCTGTAAGTAGTATTCTGTCACAGAATAAGGTGACTACAAATTTTTAAAAAATCTTTAGCTTTTTAACAGATTGGAAAAATCCTTAAGGTACTCGAATTTTCTGTGAGTACTGAGTTCCACGGTTCATTATCAGTAGTCAAAGTTGCACACTTCTTAAATAACATCAGTTACTCAAAAGTTCTGTGCGCTGTAGTTATCTGTTGTTTATGCCAGCTCCACAGTTCAGCGTAGCCCATAAGTCATCCGAAGGGCTACTCTGCTGGAAGAACTGGCGACATGAGCTTCGTAGGGCAGCGATCCTCGGCTAATAGGATCAATGCAGCAAGATGCTTAGACGCGTGAGTGATCAAACATCGAAATGGGCCAAAAGATGCCAACTACACGGCACTGCATATCACCTACTCGATGGATGTCCATGTATCACGATGCAACAGACAGAGCAGTACGACACTTTTCCTAGCTAGGCAGTAGGCACTAATTCCCTTTTGGCTCCAATTTCTATGTGGCAACCTCCAAAGATTTGCCTTGCCAGATTCCATCTCTTTTTCATCACAATGCTAAATTTGGCCTGCGACGGCGAGACAAACGAAGCACTATATATAGGCAATAACAATAATAAATACATGGTATTGCTGCATACATCTACATTTTTTGATAGTAATAAAGGGTTTGTAATAAAGTCTGTTACACATTTAATGGGGGCAGCCCATTTGGTTTACAGTGTGAGGGCAGCAGTATAGAAGAGGAACCATTTGGCATTGTCGTCAACATCGCTGCTGCAATTTATTTTCTCTGTCTCTGTTTAGGTATTGTGAGATTAGTAGCTCAGTACAGTAGTTATGGGCACTACAAACTGTTCATCAGGAACCCCAATTCACATTGGTATTTTAACCTGTGGTAATGATCCACGAGAAAGGTGTTTTCGAAATAAATAAAAGGAAATTAAAGATAATCAGGCCAGTGATCGCAGCACCATGACTGGCATAATCGCTCCTAGTATAGGCATCATTTTGGGCCGGGGCCAGTGACTAATATAAAGTATACATACCAGTCTCTGTAAAATAATAGACGAAGATGCATTAGTAACTATAATGCCATGCCGAACTGCACGTCAATGAAAGCAATACTTAAACATACATGTGGTGTAGTGTGTCACTCATGGTTGGTTCAGGTATTGTCGGACTGATGCTACGGCTCGAACTGACGTGACAACAAATAAATATCAGTTAATGGTTATCAGGCTCACAGTGTTAACTCATAGTGCTAACAATCTACAAATATAACGTCCTATCCCGATGTCAATCGACCAAGTCTAGCAGCAACAGACTCATGTAAAAATCAGTGCTGGACACGATTCATAGGAAGTTTATATATGATGATTCGGGCATGATGTTGTTCGCAGCACGCACTGTAGCAGATGGATATAGCAGCATGGCTTGGTGTTCGAACTGTGCACCTTTGGAAGCATGTCGTGTGGCCAGACAGTACTATACTATGGTGCAGCAGCTTGTACAGTAACACTTGGACACAGCCTGAGGACGACGGGAAGTAGTGAGAGGAGGTTGCTAGCGATCGGATACAATCATATGCAAAAGATTGAGATAGACAGAGAATGGCTGCTAATCCAGAGCAATTGTATATTTTTACCCCTCTCCCTCCACATCCACGTCTTCTTTCCCAAAATCCATTGGTGTTTTATTTTTTGGGCTTGGAAATCAACTATACAGCTTATACGTGTCCATGTGTTGCGTGATATGCCAAGATGCATGATACATCCCATAGGCCATGTCATGTCACAATAATATGAGGAGTGTTGGGAGTACCAAACCGTTTAGTAGGAAGTAAAAAAAACTGAAATATATACACATCAATATATGGGTGTTATAAAATCTTTGCTTATTAGTATGATCAACCTCATTTCACTCCCGGCCATGTCTAGACCTTTAGTTTGTCAAGTGCATCGCTTAAGTTGGCTTCAGTTCTGTCTATTAGTCTCGAAACAAGAAGTGCTCCAATAGTATTTCAACTTTATACGTGCTTAGTGTCAATTCTCCGTTTATGGATAGTGTTATGCAGGTCCATCTATATACACAAATTCCTATCCCAGTGCATTTATGTCAACAGATCAGAGCTGGTAGCCTGGTAGAAATTAATAAATGCATGAATGTTCGCACTGTGCACCATCATGGACGTGTTTCATGTCCCTAGAGGATACACTGGTAACAGCTTAACATGTAAATTGATACTGGCACCAGCAGTAGGATGACGAGAAGCAGAGACCAGAGGAGAAAATAAATAGACATATCATTTCTGTAATTTTTTTCCATTAAAATTTAAAGATTTTTCTCCTGCAACACACTGGCAAATTTGCTAAGGCCGTTAGTAAAAATGAATCCACCAAATCACTGTCCTATTCTCTCACCGGAATTAATGCCCTGTTCTCTCAATGTATGGAGTAACATAACACAGTGTGGAAAGCATACACGTGCGTATCTATAGAGCGGTGAATTGCACTGTAGTTACACAGTACCCCTCCATTTCCCCTCACATGTTACTGTTCATCCTCAGTGCTCCTCAGCTAACCGTTCGATCTTCCATCCATCCCCTGGATGGGCACCACGCACCACCACTCTCAGTTCCTTCCAGGAGGTTCGTCACCCATCCATCCCCACCCCCGACGCTGCTACGGGAGGAGCCAAAAAAAAGAAGGAAGGAACCGGACGCTCGCAGGCCATGCCGCCGCTCTACGCTCCCGCGGGCACCGCGTGCATCCCGGCAAGCGACGTGGATGCAGCCCTCTACGCCTTTCCGTTCCTCCCTCCCTCTCCCTCGCGCCTCTCAGCCTCTCCTTGCTGCCACGCTTGCCTCGCCGTGGGTCGCCTCCCCATGATCGAGCTGCCTCTGCTCTGTGAAATCAGAGGAGCTCTGTGACTCACCTTATAAGATATATACACATCTCTTCAGCAGCACTTAGTTTATTTATGGCATATGCTGCTCATCTCTATAAATACATCTACTTCCCAATTTAGTCGTCGAAGGCTACTACATAGAACATGAGGCAGGGTGTGTTAGCATTGCTTGGGTACGAGAGGCATCAGGAACTGCCAGCCAACCCTTCTGTGTTGTTAACAGAGGTTATAGCTCTCTGAAACAGCAAGTGGTCTGTGAAGGATTTACATGGAGCTCGGTATACATATGGGAGGCAGTGGCTGGGTCCTATATGGTCCTGCCTAGCTTCCAGTACCAAAAGCTACCAGTGACCGGGTGCTTTTGGCAGCCATGAGTTCGACAGGTTCCACAATGGCAAAAGATCCGGCTGCAGGCTAGGCACCTTGAATCCGGATCGCCTCATTTGGTACTTGGTGAGGCTTGCATTATAGAAGATGGAAATCACGGCATCGACGTTTAAATGCCTCCTGCAATTGGTCTGTCTCACTGTCGTGGCATGGTGACATTGGTATTTTACACGGTGGTAATTAATGATCCAATAGAAAATTGTGCTCCAAAAAGAAAAGGAAACTAAAGATAACCAGTTGATTGCAGCATCATCGCTCCTATCCTTCGTCGCTAGACCAGTGACTAATATAAAGAATAGATACCAGTCTCTGTAAAAAAGCAATTAAGATGCATTAGTAATTATAATGTGCCGTGCACGACTGCACGACATGTGTTGTACTGTGCCAGTCACAAATAGCACAGGCATGCGGGACTGCTGTGACAATAAATAATTACCTGCAAAAAGGCGTCAGAAACTCTGTATTATATTACTCCTTCCTCAAAGTGCTTCCAATCTACAAATATGTTGTCCTTTTGTGATTCACTAGGGCGGCTGCTAGCAACAGATGCATGTTACTATGTTTCTATGTGAGTGTTCATACCCTTGAATTTTTAGTAGGGATATAACAATTAGATTAATGAAAGGACCAAAAAAAAAAACTATTAGCCTAACATGTTAGGCTTGCACCATGCATGCATGCAAGGACGAAACTACTGTAGGCTTAATGAAGTTTGGTGTTAATTGACTTTGATTTAAAGGATTTTTTTTCTTTTTCTGTTTTTAATTATTTAATCGTCTTACAAGTTTTAAAATCAATAATTGTGATTTGTTTGAGCTTCTCATTACTTTGTATACAGAGTAATGGAAGTACAGTAGTGACTGCACATTAAAAAAAAAAGGACTACAAATTTAAAGAAACAAGTGACTATACACTGACTATATTGTCTCCTTCGCCTTTTAAGTGATCGAAATTTAAATTCTTTGATGAGGTACACTCAAAAGGTTTGTGAGTATGACTTCCACAGTTGATCTTCAGTAGTACCGACTAATATTCTCTAAAAATATGCATCATTTTGATTAAGAGCAGGTCAAATCTGCACACTCTGAAATAAAATCAGCATAGTGTGTCATGAAGGTGTACAGTTAAGAACATCCCGGACCACCTATACGTGCGGTTCATTAGCAGCAATCAGAGTGCTACTTTGTTGCAAGCATCATACAGTGGGGATCCTGGGCAAATAGGATCAATGTGAGCATCGTACGCCTTGGAAGGGGGCCAAAATGTGCCAACTGCACGCCATTCTTTGTTACCTCTACGCCGTGGATGTCCCCATATATCCAGATGCAAGAGATGCGAAGGTATGATTGAGCTCTTGACGGCTAGGCACTAACTCCCTTTTGCCTCTGATTCCTATGTTATAACGAAAGATTTGCCTAGTCACACTCCATCTCCTTTCGCACGCAATGCTAAACTTGGCCTGCAATGGAAAGAAGAAAGAAGCAATATATATTGGCAATAACAGCAATAAAGACTTGGTACCTGCTTAAATTTACATTTGATAGTTAGGGGTTGCAGACCTCATAAGAAAAACCATATTCTGTTACTATATAATAGAGATGCATGTCACGACTCCCTATGTGGTCATGGTACAACTTTCCAGTTCCCTCTGCCACCATATCATCCATTTTCTCCTGGATTCAAAACCAGGCCAGCTTCTAGCCACACTTATTACTGGAGCTAGGCATTTGGGGAAAAAAAAAAAAAAAAAAAAATCTTGAGCCTGAGCATTTACCACCATTCTGAGCCCAACACGAGTTCCTGCAACGGCGGCGGCTACTGCTTCAACTGGCGGCAGCGGTGGTCTCGAGGTCAGGAGCTCTTGCGACGGCGGCGACGGCAGCTGCTTCTGTTGCTTCGATCAACCAACCAGCGCGGGCGGCGGCAGCAGAATGCTGCTGACCGGCGGCGGCGAGCAGCTATTACTTGCAAGCGACGACCATATTCGATCTGCGGCTGTGGGTGATGGTCAGCTTGGATTGACTAGTAGCGAGCTAGCGTCCACACTACAAGAGATCTGACCTTCTGTGACGATTTCCAGGGTTAGTGACGGAGCTTCTGTGACAACAGGATATCGTCCGCAGAAGGAATGCGATGGCGAAAACAGGTCCGTAATCGTCACAATCTGTTTGTCATAAAAGGCCAAACCTTCTATGACAAAAAGATTGTGACGACATGCATCTTTTTTCGCCATCGCATTCTTCGATGACGATATCCTGCTGTCACAGAAGCTCCGTCACTAACCCTGGAAATCGTCACAGAAGGTCAGATCTCTTGTAGTGCCATTATGTAACGGAGAAGACAGGTTGTAGTATACCCTCCATCCCAAATTATAGTTCGTTTGACTTTTTCGACCTTAAGTTTAACCACTCGCCTTATTCAAAAACATAGCAAAACATGGCATTTTTCCTATTTATCAGTCAACACTGGTATTTTTCAAATATCAATAATGCTTCAATCACTAGTGCACAGGTGGGTTTTTAATTCCGGTTAGAAAACTTCCTTTAGTCTTGGTTTCTCAACTGGGATTGCAGATGCAATACTAACAGTATTAGCCTTTATGTCCTGGTCCACATAACCGAGACTAAAGACCATCCTAGAAACTATTTTTTTGGATCTAGGGCTAAAGGTACCAGCCTAATTCACATAACTAGGATTATAAAATAATATGAATTCTGAGAAACCGCTCTTGTTGTTCGTGAGACTCGAACCCAAGACTTTTTGCCTCTTGACATCCTGTGAGATCGTACTTATTTTGCGTAAGATTCGAACCCAAAACCTCTTGCCGCACATAGCTTCCTTATCAACCTAACTCACATCATATCTGAGAAGGTCTTGATCACTCTCCTTTTAAATTAATCCATGGGACCATTAGTCCTGGGTGGAAGACCTCATCATAAGATTTGCACGAATCTTGAAGCAGGCTGATAATCTTACTATTACTAATTAGAGGCCCCAATGGAGGCTCCACATTAATTCTCACCAGAAGCGCTAAGAAAAAAAGATAAATTCTAGAAATTCTCACAATAATCAGAAACATCCGACCTTTGATTTGATAGACTTAATCATCATCATTGATATTAGCCATCGAGATCTATTGTAGTTTATTAAAAATTTACCCACCAATGCCATTATAAAAATATATAAAGTAACCCCCTAATTTTGCATGTAAATTACCCACCTTTGCCATTATATGTTATAATTTAATATATTATTTATATATAAGCAAACCAACCCACGATGAAAAAAGCATGTTGTTGCCGACACACGCACACCATGTATATTCGGCTACCTGCCTGCCTATGGCTTCACATTATGAGGACATAGCGTCTGTCACCCCCCTGTTCTTTTGGTTCATTATGCCCACACGGATACATGATACATGGAGCAATTCTTGCCTCTTTCGTTCGATCTCCATTATTTCCCTCCCCAATAACACTCCAGTTTTCCTGGATAAAAACCCATAGGATAATTTAAATTTACTCCTCTAAAGTACTCAATCTCTCCTTACTAATGATAATGCAAAGTGTCCTCTAAGTTTGCATTCAAAGTATCCATATATGCCACTAAGAAATTAATATACAAAATAAAAGTTTTTATTTGCAACAAAATCAACCACCGCAACTTCTATAAAATAAAAATATATCTCTCAAAGCTAAATTTAAATATTAATATAGCCATTATGAAAACCAACTCAATATCCATAAAGTATATATATTATATATATTTCTAAATTATACACTTCTATAATTGTAAAGTTAAAAGTACAATGCTATATTCCATCGGGTAGACCAAGTAAACCTATATAAAAAAGGTTTAATGTCTATTTTGGTACCTAATTAATCGTGAAATATTAGATTAACAAACCATATAGCAATGACATGAATAATTCGCTTCAAGCAATACTAATACTTCATGATAATAAACTTCCTAAGTTATTATTTTAAATAAGATTTCACACATTAACTTTGATAAAAAATATTATGTCGTATAAATTTTGCCATTTAAATGTAAGCACTCTATGTTTATAAACAATATTACTATTACTACATGTATAAAAATATGATATTAGAAAATTCAATATGTTAAGTGATGAGGTGCAAGCTTCATTTATTTATGCCATTGTTATAAGTAAAAGTGTAGCTTATGACAAATAATTGCAACAAATTCAACTTAACATGTGGATAAAAAACAATAGGATTTCAACTTAACATGGGGATAAAAAAATTCAACAACTAGATTAATAGTTGAATCCTAAACTATAGACTCCTGAGTTTAGAAAAAGGGATGCAACATATATAGCTTAACTTAAACTAATGTTTCAACTAAATACGTATAGTGCTGAAAAATATAAATTCTAAAGATTTTAACAATGAGTCTCTAATGCAGCCTACATATTAATTGTCATGGGATCCAAAAATGATAAATCATTGAAATGATCATAAAAACAAAAAAAAAAATTGCTATCAATGGGAGACTCTAATCACTATTGTTTATAATAACCATCAGATCTATTGATTTTCTATATAAATACCACCTTAGCAATTACCTTAAAAAGCCCAAAATTCGTATTAAAATTGTCCACCAGTGCCATTAAGAAACACTTCTAAGCTAAACATAAAAATGCACCAAGTTATTTATCTGCTATTATAATTGATAATTTAAGTAATCCCTTAAATTTGCATCTAAATTACCATTTTTTTATTTTTATGAAAACTGAAACATCCTTCTACATTATACCATTAACATTAGTATTGATTAAAGTAAACATAAGTAGACATGCATGATTAGTGATAAATATATATCTTATGCCTCAACAATCATGTAACTACAAATTATTAATATTCTATTAGTAAACATGCCAAATAATTATGCATGTTAATTTTGATATTATATACATAAACAAAAATATTTGGCAAATTTAAACATCTTAGGACATGGGAGGTTATTACAGTCCATATCTGGCTATAGCTTCCGATGCTTTGATATTCCCTTGAAGTAGACAACCATTATAACTCATAAATATTAAAGCTAAGTCATGTTGAACATAACTCGAGGATAAACAAAATTAGATTATGGCATCATAAGATATATGGGCTGACAACAACAACAACAATCATATATAGTCTAAGATAAAAGTTTCAACCAAATACATATTCTACATACGTAGACGTGCTATCAAAAGGGGAAAAAATATGGGCACAAGCAAAAAAATATATGCATCAGTAATTCATGATAGATGCGACATAGTATCTCCTATGCCTATTGTGATACAAAATGAACATAAATAAAACGGTACAGTTTAATATAAGTAAATTATTAGTGAGAGGTATTTAACAATATAATAACAAAGGTGTCTTTTAATATTCAAACCGGTGCCAATGCATGGGATGATGGACTAGTAATTTTTAATTTATTTCGGAATGTATCTGGTCCAGGCTCAGCCCATCCATTACATTTGACGCGCGCGATTGTTCTGAAATGACAACAGCCAGCGGTTTACGTTTGGGTTCATTGTGCATATGCATCATTGTGTTGGAACGGGCAGCAGCACCGACTGAGCCTGCCTCCGCTGCTATGTTGCACATCAACCATTCCTATAGTCCAGTCCTTTTCTCCTCGACCGTTCCATGCTGCAGCCCATGCCTCCTCATCCCTGCGCATCAACGACTCTTTTCTCCTCTTTCGTCGCCTCATTCCGGTGGCATGGCAGTGGCAAATTCCACAGCTGCTTTGCGCCGTCAACACCGTCCGTATGTCGCACGATACACAAAACAATCCCGCTCGAGGCAACTGCACTAGACTTGATCCATCCTCAACTATCGGCCTAGTTTGGTCTGGAATTGCTTTGAGCATCGGTAGGGTTGAGCCTTGATAATGCGAGTTGAATTAAATTTAATAGCTACTTTAAGATTCATGTAATTTTCACAAAAGCATTCACCGGAGCACACCCACTACTAAGAAATCAGGATTTTTAGTCCTGGTTCCTAGAACCGGGGCTAAAAGTAGTTTATTTTGCAAAAATAGTTGCGATACTGGGATTTAAACTTAGGCCATCCACTTTAACCGTAGCTTGCACGCACTGACCATCTGAACCCCACCGCGCATGTGACATGCAAGAGATACACTTTCCTTTTAGATTCGCTCTGGAAGCACCTTTTTAGTCCCGGTTTGAGGCACAAACTGGGACTAAAGGTCTCTTTAGTCCGAGTTCGTGTCTCAAATCGGGACTAAAGGTTCTACCTTTAGTCCCGATTGGTATTTACCAACTGGGACTTAAGGACCTTTAGTCCATGTTGGTAATACGAACCGGGACTAATAGAGACCCTTTAGTCCGGGTTGGTAATACCAACCGGGACTAAATCATTTTTAGTCCCGAACGCAAAATTTATTGGGACTAAAACTTATTTGCAGCATCGACGAAAGACCCTTTCTATAGTAGTGACCAACATAACTACTTAATGTGACGATGCTCAAGACGTTAGTATGGATTTGACATGACCATCTGCTGGGGACAAACTCACAGCGTATGCCAGGTGGTCGATGGTCTGTGGGACAGTCTTGTAACAATATAGTTACTACTTTTTCATCATGTTAGTCAAATGGTTAGTCTCTTGATTTTGTAACTAAGGGATCGCAGGTTCAACCCTCCCCGGCTGCATTTTTTGTTTTTATTTTCCATTTCGTGTTTCCTTGAAAAAATAACAATAGTATTTATTTTTATTTTCCATTTCATGTCTCCCTCAAAAAAACTATAGTATATTTTTTTCTTTAGTTTTCGCATTTTTATCTTTTCCCTTGAAACCTCAATTGCAAGTAGTTTAAATTTCTAATCTTTTATCCCCTCTCAATATTAATACTATATATGATATTCCATTCTTTATTTTCTAGTTTTTTATCATATAATTGTGTTGTGAGATAATATACTTCATCCTTTAGTTTTTCTATCTTTTATCCCTTCTTGTTGTGTCCCATGAGATACGCTGTGAAATGGAATGGAACTTGATAGTTATGCGTGGCATAGAAATTGATAGCTATTTACAGTTGCCATGTCCATTTTACAAAGTCTGTACTCCAACATTAATTGTGCATCAAGAAGATTAACGAGATGAGTGGTTAGAAATTAGTTTACAGTTCGTCTAACATTAGTATTAGAAGATAACATGTCATGTGTACGAAAATTAATTGATTTGGTTTTACCGAATTAGAATCTGTTGAACCGAATTGCGTAAGAAAATGTTTTATGTGACATACCCTATGCTAAAATCCTAGATCCTCCACTGTCCGCTGCACTAACATTCGAGGTATCTCAGCCGCTGTTCCAGTGAGGAGCCACCGTCATTTAAAGACAGGGGAAGCATTTGGTAGATGGATGCTGTTTGGTCACCGTCATCATCGTGTTACATGTTACCATGTGTTCTGATGGCGGTGCACAGCTAGTGGATTATTCTGGGGTGAATTGAACGGCCTACTGTGTGGATCCCAAGCAAAAATAAAACCTGTCCTTATTCATCTTTCATCTTACGAAGCACAGCAAGTCATTGTTTACAGAACGACCAAGACAGCAAGGTCTTGGTTTGGCCCTGGCCTTCTTCACCTTTCGTCTTCTTGGGACATAAATGGTGATTGAACAGTTGTTCGTAGGTGCTTTCCCCATGCCTCCTCTTCCCATTACTCCCTCTGTCCCATGGAGTGTGTCGTTAAAAATCCGTGCCCCTCTCACAAACACGTTTTTCTAGTGACAAACTCCATGGGACGGAGGGAGTACATGATAACAAGAATTCCTTGACTACTGAAGCTTCATGTCTGACAACAGCGATAGTTGTTCGTGCTATTTAATGATTCCTTTTTGCCTCCTATTCCCATGTTACCACCAAAGCGTTGAGTAGCCATTCCATCAGTTATACCATACTATATACTTACGTACCTCTCCTGCGCCTTTGGTGTGAAATGGGAATTGAAGGAAGAGGCAATATATAGAGTCCAGTATGTTTTGCTGTTCAATTTAAAATAAATGGAAAATATGACCTGGCACATATACATAACATGTGGGCCCCACATTTTCATTTTTATTTTTAGGGTGTTTGGTGACCTTATCAGCTCCTTGATCTATATATAAATCCTTCTCTTGGCTGGTTGGCTACACGGACAGACAGAGATGTTCCTAGGATGGTTCCCAAAACTTTTGTGGATGCCGACAAGTACTAGTGTAGATCCAGCATGAAACCAAACTCCATTCTGGGGTGAGCAGACATATCTACTGTCAGTGGCAATCACCGTCTCTGCGAGATTAGAATAAGAACAATTAGCACCAGCTTTCCTTTCACCTCCAATTCCCATAAGACAAAATAAACGGAATGTTCTGATTGCATCTATTTCCTCATGGTTTTGCTACTTGTGCCACAGTGAAAAGGGAGATTTATATAGAGGGCATGCCGGAGAAAGAGAACTTTTCTGACAACGAGCATTTACTGTGTGTAACACATATATATTACATCTTAACCCTTGGTTGCGCCTTAGCACTGTAACCTGAATACAGAAAACACCAAAGCACATAAGGATGCATTCTAGCTGAAAAGCAGTACATTTTTAAGGAAGTATAAAGATAATTACATTGAGTTGACACAATAATCTAGAACCTTATTACCATCAACTTCCGCAAAAGCACACAGCCTAAAAATAAAGAAAAAAAGGAAAAGCATGTCAACTGAATGCCAGCAAACTCTGAGACCAGATCGTCTCGCTCTCGCATGTAGATTACTCAAGGAATTTTACGAAGTATATGCCCTTGGGGGAACTGCGGTGATGTCGAATATCCATCTACTGCATGTGTTGAAGTTCCACTTCACCATTTGTTATGTGTAGGACCATATATACAAAAAGTTGCTCAGTATTTAAAAATAAGCATCCATGATGAAATAAATGATAATAAATGATCAGTAGGATTGAAGAAACATAACAAAATCAAATCAGCATATTCCCTAAATATATAAGTATACATATGTTCATTTTTGACAATCATCAAATGGGTCCCTTCCCTGGTCCGTTAAGCAAAAGGTAAAGTGTGGAGGGAGAGGAATGAATGGTTGGTGACAGACTATTTTTTATAAAAGGACACTCAAAAGAGTGCCTCAATATTCATATGTGACAAGAAAAATAAAAACCAGTACAAAAGATGAGCCACTAGACATAAAACAAAAGGCCTCCTCCAAAAAAAATAAGAGAACATTAAAGACCAAATTGATCGTCTTCTTCCTTTGAAAATTCATTCCGTGTCAGAGCTTCAAGATCCTATTGAAAAGACTGCAAAAGAAAAAGGATACCTACAAATACCCTCGCCAAATAAGGAACCCTCCAAGTAACACAAGCTAGAGGAACCCTCCAAGTAACACAAGCTTACAATCCTTGATTATCATAATAAAGTTTTGAAAATGCTGGACCTTGCTGTAGAGCAGAACAAAAGAAGAGGTCAAAATTGTTGCATCTAATGCCAACTAACTATTTCCTCTGATAAGGACACAAATTGCCATGATCTGAACAAGATCAACAAATCTTAAACACCAAACTCTCATTGGCCCTTCGCCGATGCTAGATCGAATGTCATCAAGGTAGGGAGAGGCTAGAGAGACCTTATTCCAAAGCAACAGCATCGCAACCACCTCATAGATGACAAAAGAAACTAAACCCTGGATCAAGAAAGATGAACAAACTAACTGAAAACTATGAAGGAAAAGAGATCGGGTCCCAGCTCCTCTATCCACAGGCAAGCACTGGTTAGGAAATAGGAGGGGACCAACGCAAAGTCATGGGGAAGGGCAGCAGCGGCTGCTCGGAGGCGCGGTCTATATACATGAATCGACCAATGACGGACCTCATTTATGACATGAAAAGGGGGTAGGGAGCCCAGGAGAGCTAGACAATGTACAATGCAAACCTCATGATGGCATCAGATATTTCACCATATTTGGAGATGGATATTGTGGTGATCGGGTGCGGCAATGCGCCTGCGACATCCACATGAGAAGTAGGCTGCTGGATGACAGCAAAACTTGAACAGTTGAACCCGAGAAGCCATCTGACACAAGAGACCGAGAGGACAACAAAATTACAGGCTCATTTGAGTAGCAACCCATCATGGGCCTTCCACACTTGAAATTGCAGATGTAAAATACCGCAAAATTGTAATACGAGGCTTGTGAACTATGACTGGACTCTAAAAGGTAAGGCAATCGATGAACTTCATTGAGTCACAACCTAGAAACATAGTGAACCTTACGTTAGATAATTTACCATTGAGACCAGTGGACTGGTGCAAATAATGGATCAGTCTGTCAAGCCACCAGCCAAAACTTCTAATACGGAGCAGCACCAAGGCCTATACATCGGTCCTTAACCGGTTCAATAACATTTTGTCATTCGAGCGACCAGCTGGCCATGACCGTAACCCTACCCTGTGCTGAATCTCCAATCAGCATTCATTGTTATGGAGATCTTGTCAACCTTGATTATGTAATTGTGTAGCTGAATTTGAAATTACAAATGTTGCCCTCCCACTATGTTCCCACAGGCCAATGTATTTCTGGTTCGCTGCATCACCTACAGCTAGCACTCAGCTCCTACATTCGACACCTTTGGCCCACTCTGCTTGACAAGCGTGTCAAAACTCAAAGTTGGGTGTAAGATCCATGCTATAGTGACATACTTTCCTGTATCGTCTCCATATGTAAGCAAGGGACAGAGCCAGTAGCTGCATCGGTGCTGCATATGGTGGATAGGATGGACACTTGCGGCTGCTGTGACCTAGAAGAGATAGCGGGCAAACCTCATACAATCGAGAACGTACACTGTCTGTACATCTAGCTTCACTTTGATTCCCTTTCACCTCCTATTCCCACGAGACAAAATAATATGGAACTTCCTGTGATTGCACCTATTTGCTCACAGTTTTTCGACTTGGGCCACGGTGAAAAGGGAGGTTTATATAGTGGGCATGCCAGATAAACAGAAATTTCCTGTAGGTACATATGGTGAAAACAAGCATTTACTATGTGCATCACATATCATACATCTTAACCATTGGTTGTGGCTTGGCACTGTAACCAAAATATAGAATACACCAAAGCACATAACGATGCATTCTAGCTGAAAAACTGTACAGTTAAGGAATCACTAGGACAATAAAACCATTTATGGTTGCTCCAATGCATCTATCGACACTGCACTAAGCATCAGCCATTTTTTCTTAAGGAAGTATTTATTAATTCTAGGTAATTGCATCCAGCTGGTACAATAATCTAGAACCTTACATTGACAGCCAAAAAATATCCAGAGAGTGTATAATAGGCTTCTCCAGCATGTTCTTAACATCAAGATGGTCATAGAAAACACTTGGATCATCATATTTGGAGGTTGGGTGAAGAAAACATCATTTTAGGTGCTGAATCAGCCAGAGTCAGCTTAGCCAACGCTCTAAGTCAGCTAAGCCGACTTGATCAATTTCCTCAAATGCAAGAATGGACTGCACCATTGTGTTTCACTCATTGATCTGATCAAAAAACATATATGGTTTGCCTCATTTGGAGTCTGGATGAATTAATTGTGATTTTAGAAGATTGCACCTGGAATTTCCATCTGCCTGTCGGCTTAGCCGATTCTCTGAGTCGGCTAAGCCGACTTTGACTCTTTTTGAGCTGAAAACAGCCCGTGAGTCCGAGGAAATCAGCCTAGCCGACCTAGGGGCGGCTTAGCCGACTTTGACAGGTTCATAACAGGTTATATCGCGTTTTGACACGTTTTGGAAGGGGTTTCGACTCCTTGAGGGATAAGACCACCCCCATCTCATATATATGAGGTCCACGGCCGATTGAGGAGCCCAACACACACAATCGTACCAAAAATTCAATCTACCACCTCTCTTTTGCCCTATCTCCCTCTCTTTTTCTCCTTGTTCTTCGTCGGTGCTGCATGGATAGTGGATTGATGATGGCGAAGCTCTAGTACGGTCAGGCCAGCTACAGCAGCCCATAGCAGTTGCATGCCCCGACAGGGTCCCTCCTAGGTGTGTGGGCTTTCGGGTCTCAAGAGACTTCGCCGGCGTGTCTTGCGTATCGCGCTCATCGCTGGAGACGCAAGGTCCAGGTGTGGATACCCTTTAGGCACTAGTTGACCTCAAAGTCGGCTTACCCTGCATCGAGCGATCTAGCTCCTTATCGAGTGTGGTGACCTAATTAGGCGTCAACACTTGCCACTAGCATCCATGAAGCAAGCAGCCTAAAATAAAGAAAAGAAATCATGGCAACTGAATGCCATTAAACTCTGAGACTAAGTCATCTCGCATGTGGATTACTCGACAAATGTTTGGGAGTGTCCATGGGGGAACTGCAGTGTTGTCGAATATCCATTGCTTGTATTGAAGTTTCCACTCAGCATGTGTAGAATCATACAAAAGTAGCTCAGTATTTAAAAATAAGCATCTGAGTTGGAATAAACGATAATAATGATCAGTAAGATTGAAGAAATATAACAAAATCAAATCCGCATAATCCCTAAATATACAAGTATATATAAGTTTATTTTGGACAATCATCAAGACAATTTTCAAATGGGTCCCTTCTTGGACCGTTAAGCAAAAAGTAAAAACCGAGGGAGAGGAATGAAGGCTTGGTGACGGACCTTTTTTTATAAAAGGACACTCAAAAGACTGCCCCAATATTCATATATCACAAGGAGAACAAAAGCAGTACAAAACATGGATAACTAGAAATAAAATGATTAGTCCTCTAATAGAAAAATAAGAGAACATTAACGACCAAATTGATCTTCTTCCTTTGGACGTCCATTGCTTGTCGGAGGACCGATACCTACAAACACCCTAGCCAAATAAGGCTCTGAAGACCGCAATAGAACTCGGCAGTGACGACAAGATCTATTATCTACTAAAAGAATAGAGTGTTGAAAATGCTAGACCTTGCTGTAGAGCAGAACAAAAGAGAATTAGGTCAAGATTGCCAGATCAAATGTCTAACTATCTGGTTCCACTGATAAGGATACAAAACATGATCTGAATAAGATCAACAGATCTTATAACACACCAAACTCTCACTGGCCTGTCACCGACACTAGATCAAGCTTTATCGAGGTAGAGAGAGGCTGAAGAGACATTATTCTAAAGTATCTGTGTCGCTACCACCTTGTCAATGACACTACTATAGAAACTAAACCCAGGATTAAGAAGGATCAACAAACTAACAGAAACTATGAAGGAAAAAGGATCAGTCCCCACTCCTCTATTACTAGGCAAGATTGCTGGTTAGGAAAGAGGAAGGCGACCAAGGCGAAGTCATGAGGGTGGGCAGTGGTGGCTAGCAGCAGTCACAGTGTGCTTACCTGTATCAATCGGTGATGGACCTTATTAATGGCATGGACAAGGGGCATGGGGGCCAGAACTGCTTGACAAAGTACAATTCAAACCTCATGGTGGCATCAGATACATTTATCTTTCACTATATTTGGAGATGGATATGGTGGTGATGGGGTGCGGCAATGCACCAGCGACATCCACATGAGTAGTAGACTGCTGGATGACAGCAGAACATGAAAAGTTGAACCCCACGAGCCATCTGACATAAGAGACAGAGAGGACAACAAAATTACGGGCTCATTTGAGTAGGAACCGGACATGGAAACTTCCACACTTGAAAGTTGAAATACAGATGTAAGATGTGCATCTGTAGTGCAAAATTGTAATACTAAGCTAGCTTGGAACTATGAATGACCAGACTCTAAAAAGTAAAACAATCCACGAACTATATTAGGTCACAGCCTGGCAACATAGTGAACCTTACATCAGATAATTTACCATTGAGACCAGTGGACTGGTGTGAATCATGGATCAGACTGTCATTAAAGCCACCAGCTGGCCATGACCATACCCCATGCCGAATCCCCACTCAGCATTCATCATTATCGAGATCTTGTCAACCTTGATTATGTAATTGGTGTAGTTGAATTTGAAATTACCAACGGTGCCCTGCCACTATATGTTCCCACATGTCTTTTCCATAGGCCAAAGTATTTCTAGTTCCCTGCGTCACCAACACCTTCCACGCAGCTCCTACATTCGAAACCTTTGGCCCGCCATGCTTGACAAGCACGTCAAAACTCAAAGTTGGGTGTGAGGTCCATGCTATAGTGACATACTTTCCTGTATCGTGTCAAGGGCGTCAAACCCCCGGGTAGCTGGCCCTCGGCTACGTAACTAATAGCCTCGGTCCATCGTCTTCTCCGGCGAGGTTGCCCTAGCCGCAGGCTTAGTTGAGAGATGGAGGAGAGATTAGATTGATAATTCTTTCTTAGGGGGTGTTTGGTTGCCGGCCGTCACACACCAACAGAGTTGTGGCGCAGCCACCAGAGTTGTGGCGAGGTGTGGCGAGGCTTGTGGCCGCCACAGCTTGGCGAAAACCAGCACAGAGAAGTCACGTGGCTGCCTCAACTTATGTACAAACCAAACATCAGCCAAAGCAGTGTGGTAGGAGCGAGTGTGGCGTGGCGAGTGATGGCCGGCAACCAAACACTCGCTTAATCCTACCAGATGGAGTCCCCTGGGGAGTAATTAGCGCAGCCCTATATATATATACATATATATATATATATATATATATATATATATATATATATATATATATATATATATATATATATATAGGGGCTGCGCTAATTACTCCCCAGGGGACTCAATAGCTATTCAATACCCGAGGCCATCTCCGTGTCCGCGCAACAGCGCGACGGACTCCTTTCCGCGGGCCTCCATGCACACTACGACGCACTCCCTCCTTGCAAGGTTCGATCCCTCATCAGCGCATCCTGCCCATAGTGTTTCTTTTTGCACGAGAAACCAAAATAATAACTACTGCATCCTGCCCATTTTTCTTGCGGTCGATTACTGCAGCCAATTCTTATTTTCTTTTTTTTTTTTGCCTCGTGGAATCATGATCAGTTTTATTTGTCTGGTGCGATATTTTTCTATTTGTCTTGGGGTCGATTTTTTTTCGGTTTTTCTATCTTGTGGAGTGGAATCGTGGCCTGCTGAACGGTATTATTTTAGTCTGATGGTTGTTTCGGAGCTCTTATTCCACAAAATCACAGCTAGTTTTGTAGCTCGTATTCTGCAAAATCACAGTACAATTTATGGCAGCTAAATAACCTTCATTGGATCATAAATATTTGGTTCCAACAACTCACGCCATATTATATTACTTTTTTATCTGAAAGAATAAAAAAAAAAACTATACACCTCTTCTCTCCCGCCCTGGCCCCCTCTAATGACCGCTAATAGCTTCATCTGTCAAAAAAAAGCAGAACAGAAAAAATCATTAAAAAGGAACTATATGCCATGTGTATGGATTTGCAGATCTTATAATCCCATTTTAGCAAAAGTTAATTTTCTAACAAGTAATCATCTGTGTTTCACGAACTTTCTAAATATGAACTACAAAATCGTCTACGGATTTTAGAATTAAGTTAATTTCCTTAACTTTCTAAATATGATTAGATTATCAGCAAATAAATCTGGACATGGATGAGTTTTCTAAACTACAGATTTTAGCATGTGGGGCCGCCGGGGTTGCATGGTCACCAGCTGCATGGTGACCAGAGGTTGCGCAATTACCGCAGCCAGATGTGGTCAGCAAGGAGCAGCATGCGAACCAGCATGCAGGGAAGGTATTTGGGGGATTTATGAGGAGTTATGGAGTTTATTTCCCTTTATTTAGCAGCCAAGTGCCTCTATAATCCTCACTGAATCAAGCAATGAAGAACAAACAATCCAATTATTACCCCCAAAATACTCTAGCAATGGTTATCCCTCCAACCCCCAATGATCTGTGAATCATAACAATGCAGGCAAGTGCCTCTATAATCCTCACTGATTCAAGCAATGAAGAACAAACAATCCAATTATTACCCCAAAAATACTCTAACAATGGTTATCCCTCCAATCCCCAATGGAAAAAGTCTAGATTACCCCTTGAACTATGAGGGGTGGAACACTTAACCCCCTCAACTACAAAACCGGGTATTCTACCCCCGAACTTTTAAACCGGTTAAATAACCCCCAGGGACGGTTTTGAATGGTGGTTTTGCGACAGTAGAATGATTTTGCCTTTTTCTTTTTTTTTATTTATTTCGGCTGAATCTTTGAAAAATCATAGTAAATTATAGAAAAATCATAAAATAGAAAATTTAATTTCGTTGGACTCCACATGAGTAGATCTACACAGTGAGCATATAATATGTTATTTTTTTCAGTATAAATTTTTTTGCTGTAAATTTAGATCTATGATTTTCTATAATTAATTAGAATAATTCATATTCATAGTTTCTATGGTCAATTGTGGTGAAATTTTTATGGTAGGCTAATTATTGTATGCTTGATCTCTAGTAAAAATTTCATACTCATTGAATCATGTATAACTTAGTTATACATTTATTTATGTTTATACTTATTAAATACAAATAAATTTATAACTAAGTTATACATGATCCAATGCCTATGAAAGTTTTACTAGATATCAAGCATACAATAATTAGTCTACCATAAAAATTTCTCCACAATTGGACCACAGAAACTACGGATATGAATTATTCCAATTAATTATAGAAAATCATAGATCTAAATTTACAGCAAACAATTTATAGTAAAAAATAACATATTATATGCCCACTGTGTAGATCTACTCATGTGGAGTCCAACAAAATTAAATTTTCTATTTTATGATTTTTCTATGATTTACTATGATTTTTCAAAAATTCAGTCGAAATAAATAAAAAAAGAAAAAGACAAAACAACTCTACTGTAGCAAAACCACCATTCAAAACCGCCTTGGGGGGTTATTTAACCGGTTTGAAAAGTTCAGGGGGTAGAATACCCGATTTTATAGTTGAGGGGGTTAAGTGTTCCACCCCTCATAGTTCAGGGGGTGATCTAGACTTTTTCCAATCCCCAATGATCTAAGAATCATAACAATGCAGATGCTACAATTTCATTCCATATGGACCAAAAAAAGTAACCAGCAGCCTCGGTTAGAGAAATACAAGTGAAAAGCAATATACTGCTATATTTACTTGAACAACAATGTACATTGTCCAGAATAGAATGTCACCAGTCCCAGTGCCCTGCTATTATGCGCTTGCGCCATAAAAAAGAACCGGCACCAGAGGAAATCCTTTGGATTCCATAGTGACTGATCTCATAATGTATATCAAGGCAATGCACCATGTTGATGTAAGGCCTCCAGCACTCATTCAATAATTATGTAAGGATAAATGGATGCATGATAAGGAAACATTTTTCTTATTTGAAGATTAGAATTTTATTGTTCATAACATATATATATATGATCATATAAAGACTCTTAAAGGGTTAATCTATATTGATGAGAAGGAATAATGTTGATCTATATTGATGAGAAGGAACTACAATTTACTGTGGGAGGAAGAAATATCTGTATGTTGGGAAAAATGGTATATGCAAGATGGTGTTGGTTGATTAAGGTCACAAGAAAATATATTTGTGGTTCGAATAATAGAACTTGTGGATAGGGCACCAGAGGTTTATGAAAGAGTAACAGAATATAGAACTGGTAAAAACATTTTGTGCTTAGAACAGCAGGATTTTGTTATTTAGAAAGTACTTAGCATAAGGAGTCATGAAAAGCTGTGGGGGAGCTAAACTCCCAACAGAAACGAAAAACTGACCTTGCTAGTCACAACTTTCTCGACAAAAAGACAAACTCACCTTTGAATTTTAACATGGAACTCGCCTTGGAACGCTGTGCATGGAAACCTATAGAAGGAGGACATCGAAAGATGCTCCCAACAATCTCACCTGAACCTTAGCTAATGGAAATTGACCGTTCAACACCATGATTACAGCACTGGTCTGTGTCACGAGCCTCACGACAGTCAGATTAGCTCCTTGTGTCCCTAGCCTGAATAGGTGAGAATCAAAAACAGAGCAGAGAAATCAGTAGGGCCCAAATAATGTATTGAGTGGATCCAACATAAGGCCTCCCAAGCTGCAACAATATTACAAAACTATTAAGATATCAGAAAAGTAATAATACCTGAAAATAATTGAACTGATTTTCCATAAACAAATAAAGCTTTGGCCACATTAATTGTGAACACGATGCAATGCATGAATGTAGAGAGAGAACATTTCGAATTAGCTAGCACACAAGAACAGAAAAGGATGGCCAGGTTAGGATTTTTCTTCGGAGAAGGCACGGTCAGATCTTAATATCAAAACACAAGTTACAAAAGGACCTGGAAAATGCAGAAAACTGCTAATTTCCCCAAATTATCACGCACTTTGTCAAATTGCCGGTCTTCAGTCTTCACCCTATTGCATAATTCTAGAAATTAAAAAAATAATTAGTAATTTTTTGAAAATTATAAACATGTTTTCAAACAAGCTGATTATTAATGATGCAGCAGTCATGTGACAGGCTAACAGCGTACATCATCAATAAAAATAGTCCTAGGCAAAGTGCCTAAATGGTGACAGGCACTGTCAGCACAATCTGAAATAGAGATTGACCTTTATAAATGCACATAGTTAAAATTGCATCACCTTTAAAGACAAACTAAATCATATATTATGCTCAACACAAATGCAAGATAGAAAGAGACTAAAGCATCACCAGTAAAGCCCAAAGATCGAAATATAAATATCAAGGTTTTTTAGCTGTGGTTAGTACCATGCAGCAGCAAGAACCTTACAAGCAAGCATTATTTGTGCCTCGTTATAATGGGATAAAAAGCAATCAGATGCAATTTAACTTCAATCATTAAACTGAAAAATTGTAGAATTTGCAAATGTGGGAGGTTTGTGCCATTTCTTTAGGATTAAAAGGATGAAATTTGGCACTGCGACTCCAAACATGTCTGTATTGTGTGTGTGTGTGTGTGCGCGCGCCAATTTCACTACTTTATTTTAGAACTGAAATACAGATGGCATATATATGCCACCTGATCTTAATGGCCCATGTGTGCTCTATTATGTCACTGCCCTAAGTGGCTGGAGCAAGCTTCAAAATTGCTTTGCCAAAATTAGAATTGTGATTTAAAAATCCTTACGGAAAATAACTCCTAAAAGCCATGGAATGTTCCCTTTTATCCTAAACAATTTTTTTAGTGTAGTATATGACAACAAAACTTAGCAGTAAACTTGGCATCATATTTGGCTTTCATGTCTTACGTGCAGAGAGCTAAGTGACAAATAATTGCATCATTGAATTGATTGTGTTACTTGAAGGTCCCCAATGGCCTAGGTACCTATCTCCTGCCAATTTGGAAATTTCTCAAAAAGATATTCTATTAGAATCCCAAACTGCATGATCAAAAACATACTTTAGCAAACACTCTCAATCTTTTAGGCCACCTACAGAAAACCAAGGCACAAACTTGTCCAAAATCCCAACTACACAAAATCTTAGTCTAAGCATGATATTACTTCTTTCAAAATGAAAATGTGTTCATAGGGAAAATTGCTCCTTCTGATCTGAATTTTGGAATGGCAGGCACACTGCAAGTGCATGCATACACACAGTATGTGTATTCAACTAGCGTAAACACAATTCCGACTATATCACTGAGAGCTTGGTAGCAATGATTGACAGCGGCATTGCTGCATAGATGGGGTGGGTCGCTGGGATTTGAAGGACTTGAATTTCTACTTTTCTGTTAGATGGAATTACGGTGTAGCCATGGTATTTAGTCCATGGAAAGAAACTGAGTGAAACTGGGTGCATTTACAAATCCTATGGGAAGTATGAGATACAAGACATGTGTTGATGGCAACTCCATGAGGAAATCTGGGCCATAGCAGAAAACCAGCTGAAGGTCAACAGGTACTGGGAACTGATTTTGGGTTGTTTTTTTAATGAGATTTTTTACTATGCTTGAAGAGGCGTTGGGAAGCATTTTTGGTGTCTATGACTTGTGGGTCCATGTGAACGGAGGCGTTGAGAGGCATTTTGAGGGAGGCATTTTCTGTATCTATGATTAGCGGGCCATGCGCATCAAAATGCCTCCAGATGCCTACAATTAAAAAAAAAAACTAATTTCGATTGAATTCCTTTTTCGTAGTTATATTTTATAATCAAGGGTAAAACAGTAATTGTTAATAAAATCATGATGTTTTGATTAGTATAGTTTGAGTGTATAGTTTAAGTTTTACAGATGAATATATTCTTTTTTCAATAAAATGAAAAATCTGATCGATTTGACGAGAGGCCGTCCTCCCGCCTGCCTGGCGCCTCTGGCGCCGCCGCCCGGCGCCAAGGGGCGGCGCGCAGGCGCTGGGGGCGATGCTGGCCTAGTCCGCGGCGCCCAGCTGGCCAGCAGCCCGCCTCCTCCTCCCCCGCCGTCGCTTCCCGCCTGGCTCCATAGGTCTGCCGGAGAAGGGCGAACTCAATCCTAGACGTGCCTCGCCTCGCCCCCAAGCCGCGGTGGACTTGGTCCAAGACGGCGGCGTGTAGGCTTCCATCGGGAGCGGGAGAGTGGGGCTGGAGGCTGAGGCGGTTGGCGAGGGCCGGCTCGGCGCCCGCACCGGCGCCGTCGCCCCCGGCGGTCCCCATGCTCAGAGCCTCCCTGGGCACCATCGCCCTTCCTCCTGGATCTAATGTAAGGGAGTTAATGGCACTATTTTTTTTTATCATGTTTAATTTCGTGCTCCATGAATAATCCGTTGCCGTCTCCGATTTGTTATCGTGGTAGTTGTTTGCGCTTCTGCCCATTATTTGATAGCATGCACACATCGAATTGCAGTGAAGCAGGTTCTACTTGAGCTGAGGCCACGCCTGTCAGAAGAAAAGCTTCTACTTGAGCTGAGGCCACGCCTGTCAGAAGAAAAGCTTCTAGTTTCCATTGCTGCCGTCATCAAGATGCATGACTTGCAGGTTAGTGTGCTATTGAAAATTCTACCATCTCTATGAAGAACATGATTTATGTGGAGGTGCCCAGTAGACAATGCATTGTTTCAAATATTTATGATTACAGTTTATCAGGAATACTGATAACATGCTGGTATAAATGGATAGTTCAGTATGTAAAGCATCTGTCCATACTCATTCCCAATCTCTTGATGCGACCTGAACAGAATAGAAGAATTGCGTATTTGTTTAATCACACTTTTTTGATAGTTTTGTCATGAATTTACATCTGCAAAGTTCTGTTGATTACAACTTTAAAATAATTGAGAGATTCTGCTTGTCCTTGGGTGTAACAAGGTCATGATTGGATTCTCTAAGAAAAATTGCATATCTACTATTTACAGTTCATGTAATTATTTGTATGACTATTTGTTGTAAAAAATCTCAATTTAGAGTTGCTCCTTACTACGACACTAAGATCTCGAAGAAGTCTGAAGTGGCTCAGAATTTTTGTTATTTCACCTACAAGGAAGTCAGGAGTGCCTCATAATTTTTGGTTGAACTTCATCACAATGTGATTCTTCCTTTTGATGCACTGACCTCGCAGGAGATGAGTTTCTTTAACTTCATGAAAAAGTGGATTTTCAAAGAAGATTAGTTAGTAATAGACTGCTGATTTGGTGCCTGAGAAGCATGTACTATTGTATATAAAATCATCTTTTCATCTGAACTTGTAAAGAGTTATTGCACTGAACCTGTAATTTGCCTGTACTAGAGGTTGTACCAGCAGTGCAGCACATATGTGGCGTTCTTTTGCCTGTTTTGGATGTTAAATGTTTGCTTTGGCAACTGACTTTACAAATTTGAGAATTTTGAGTTCACGAAAGCTTTATAGGATGGTAAGCTCTATATTTCGGTTGGACTGAATTTCTGAACACACAATTGCAGTTCATGCATTGTCTCTGACAGAATGAGCTCTATATGTGTTGTTTAGTTTCTTATGGAATGAACTACGTACTGAACTGCAGGTCAGCAGCTCCATCCAAAGTTGGCTCCTGGTAGTACTATTTTCAGTGCACTGGCATATCCATCCAACGTAGGCAAACTTACATGCATACAGAGGCTGAAACTAAACATTGGGCCACGACATCGCCATGGGCTGGCCCAATTGGTTGCTCGGCCACTCACGCGACCACTCGCTGGGTCAAGCGGTGGGGAGCACGGTCACCCGGCCGGCTTGGTACTCGGTCGGAGCGGCGGGGAGAGACGGAGAGGGATGGAGGTGCCAGGCCGGAGGACGATGCGGCAGGTCGTCGACTCAAATCGAGGACCCGCTGATGATGCCGCGCAAGCGGGAGTCCAAGCTGGGCGCCAAGACCCTTCTGTATTATGCTCAAATAAAAGGTTATGCTCAAACTAGTTAAAAAGGACAGTAGGAAGATGGTCATTCGCAGAGCAGTAAATCACATGATTCCTGTCTCTATTCATCCACAAGAACCTTCATGGAGTTTGCTCTTACTAGTGAATCAGGATAAATGATTTAGAGATGATATCCTAGTGTCCTTTCATACATCCAACACGACACTGAACATGAGTAAGATGTAAGTCTTTAACTAATGTTGCAAATCCAATTATTTTCATGTCATCAAGCAATTATTTGCAAGCTGCTGAAGCCGAACTGAATCTCTGAAATAATTAATAATTTAGCTATTATTCACCTTTTATTTATTCATTAAACAAGTTCAGAGTAAGATACTTCCACTCACTAACAAATTCAAAATACAGCCAAGTAATAACTCAGTACATTATACAGCCAAGTAACAAATTCAGTATACAACCAAGTAACAATTTCATTTAGTCATTGAAACTTTAGAATTTAGCAATTCCTTCTGTCGAGTATCCAAAAAATCTCATCTACCAATCACTTAAGTATTGTGTTTTATAAGCCTGGATGATTATAGACCGCACATGTAGTATACAGATGACTATATTAGGTAAGAGGTATCTGGAAGGGGAAGAGATAAACTACCAATTTGGAAACTGAAATAGTAGGTTGATAACCTTATGTCTGTCGTGCTTGATCTCGTCAGAGACCACAAAGGGGTGCCAAGATCCAAGTATAGATGGCCTACTCCAGGATCCTACAACAACCATGGTTTGTTAGGAACAATTTCTATGAATATTTTTTGATATAGAAAAAATAGCATTGTGTCATACCTTGAATGCGTTACTGCTTACTACTGCCTGGAATCCCAATTCCTTTTACTGCCAGCCACGGATGAACAACTCCTACAAACAGAGGAGGGCAAAATTGAAGGGTGATGGGTGAACTGAGAGTACCTTCCACACTATCAAGGCAAAGCCCAAGGATTGACCTATACACTCATACACATAACTTGAGGGCAACCTCTATTGGAACTAACAACCAGCACATATGACAGCTAGTAGCTGGGCAGCCGGCGGCCGGTGCACTAACATGAGCAGCTGGCGGCCGGTGCACTAACGGAGCTAGTAGCTGGGCAGCGGCAGGGCAGCGGCGGCAGCCTTCACCCGTGAACATGAAGGAGAGGAAATGAAGCGTACCAGGGAACCAACAGAGGGCAGCGTCTTACCGGTGAGAATGCGGTGGAGGTCGCCGTCGGTGTTGTACCGCGCAGCCGCACCGTTGCCTCGGGTCGCCGTCGGTGTTGTACCGCACGCAAGGCCGCCGGGCCGGTAGATCTGGGGACGAGGCCACTGGGGACAGGGGCGTAGAACTGCGCCGTTGATCGTGGGGGGAGCAGGGTCGCCGGCGGAGCGATGTCGCCTGAGGGTAGGGCGGCCGCCGCGTCGTAACGGCGAGGTTACGGCAGCGGCGGCGTCGACGAAGAGGGCAAGCAGTCGGGGCGGGCGGGCGCGACTCGCGGCGAAGGCAGGGGCAAGAGCGGGCGGGCCGGGCGGCGTGACTCGTCGAAGGCGGGGGGCAAGAGCAGGGCGGGCCGGGCGGCGCGACTCCGTCGGAAGCAGGCGGCGCCACGGCGGGCAACGGCGGCGGCGGCGGCCGTGCTCTTTGGAGGTTCGGCGTCGACTTTTTTTTTCTAAACATCAGCGTCTATCGGGAAGGGATGCGGCCGTGCGGAGCGGAGGGGGAGAAGGGGGAGTGGAAGGGCAGTGTGCAATGACTATATTGCCCCTATGCGAAAATTAAAATAACAAAAATGGTTATTTAACAAGGCATTTGAAGGCATTAGGAGGCATTTGGAGGCATTTTCAAGTACCGTAAAAAGAGCTCTTTTTTAATAGCTTATGGAAAGGTATTGTGTCTGGCTCTATCTGAATTTGAAAATAACTGCATATTCTGCTAGAGTTCTTGAATGAAGTCTAGTTCCAAGACTGCATTATGAATGCGAATCACTCGCTGACCACTGATTTATAAAAATAATAAATTTAATTCAGCACGTTTAGAAGGCATCCTGATTAGATGGGTGTGTTAATAGAACCCCGGTACCTAAAGAGCCAAATGAGCAAATTAGGAGAGCACATAACCGGGGGGGAACAAACAAAGCTGCACAGATGAACACATTTAAGTGAAGCACTAAATCAAAGAATTAACTGAGCTGATGTGTGGGAAATGAATTGGCTATATCTATATATGCAGTTAAATGTATTGTGACTTGTGTAAGGGAGGGCAAGCTATAAAACAAATTAGAGAACACCTCAGTAAAGAACTTTTCTGAATTATTGTTACATCTATAATGCAAGGCACTTTTTAAAATATAAAAATAACATCCAGAAGAACACGGAATGTGTGGAGAATAGCATTCTGAATTGTTGTTACTTCTATAATGAAAGGTACTTTTTGGAAATATAATAAGAACATCCAAATCACATGTGGAGAATAACAGCATTCATAGAACCAAGCCAGTAGATATTCCCAACAGAATTTTTTTTTTCTTAAACTAACCTCTGATTTTCAGAATTTCTGAAAGTGCTACGGTGCCAAACTCGAAGGAATTACCAATTTTGACCTCAATTTTTAAGAATGCCAGTAACTCAATTAAGATAAGGGCTGCAAGTAATGGCAAATAAGTTGAGTAAACAGGCACACTTCAAACTGTATCAAGAAAGCAGCTCAAGGCGACAAACTGCAATCACATTCACTTGAAAACCAACTCAGAGATACAGGCTGCAGAAACACTCACTTTAAAAAGCAGTGCTATATATATTGCTATCAAAGGATTATGACCCAGCTGTATCTGCAAAGATCGTTTTGCGGCTGTCTAATGAATAAGTGATTCCAAAACTTGAAAATGAGGAAATGCAGTTACTGAATGATGGACCATATTATTTTTTTCCAATGAAATCTGCATTCTGAATAAACGATGTATAGATAAAAGGGGTTAGATTGAGGAAGAGGGATGAGGACAACTTGTTTCAATCTAGCTAATCTTATCCTGCACAGTCATCAATAAAAGCTATATGTAAGACGGCTGGAGTTTGTTCTCTTCCTATACTGGCAAGGCAAGGAATTAGCCATATAAAATCCAATAACTTATTTAGTTTCAAGCCTTGGTTTGTGGCATCTGTAAAAATATGGGTGCTTGTACACATTTATTGGGTCAGAAAACTACCAGGGCAGTATCCCATAGGTACCCTTGATCCATCAAAGGAAGGCCACCTATGATCAACTTATTTAGACCTGACAATAATATGTCATCTAAAACGAAGGAAACATAAGAATCGAGAAACGAATCTCTCTTTATAACAGAAAGGGCAAATGTGTACCAAACTGATCAGAGAATATGTTGTAATGGTAAATTGTTAACATCAACCATCATGTTCATAATAATAGGAGTAACTTACCCAGTTGATACTTCCAGTTCCTCGTCAAGCATGTTTTTACCTGAACTGTTAACCTGATAAGCAGCAAGTTCAATTAAACAAACAAGCTCGAATTTCAATATGTGAGGACACCAAATCGAAACAAAAGAAAAGCTAGGACATCATATTTGCACGTCTCCAAAAAAATACATAATCAACTGCGTGGTTGGATCGAAAGACCTCACGAACCTGACACTCGTACGGCCGGTGGAATTTCACGCGACGTCTCCGTGCACAACGCTGGAGCCAGGGCCAGGACTGGATCCATGCTGATGCGCCGCTCGCGCTGGAGGCCAGGACAAGCCGGTGGCACTGACAATGCATGGGTTAGCACTGCGGCCGCACATGGCGCTCGTGGCCAGACCTCCGCGCGCTGGCCCGTCCGTGTGCCGTCGCGTGAGGCCATCCGTGGTCTTCGCCGCCGCCCCGGCGGTGGGAGCAGTGAGCTGCGCCGAAACCGGCGCGATCGAAGGTTGCGGAGACCGCGGATCCCGCATTGGAGGCTGCAGCGACGCCGGTGAGATGAGCTAGTGAGGCGGGGCGGCGCGAGCTGGCTCATCCGGTGGAGGGGGCGGCGCGGGCGCAAGCTGGGCTCCTCCGGCGGAGTGGGCGGCGAAGCTGGGCGCGCGGCGGCGGAGGGGCGGCGCGTGGGCTCGTGCGACGGAGGCCGCGGCCAGCCGAGAAAAAATCGGCGCCTCGGTGAGCTGAGGGAAGCCGCTCCTCCACCCACGACCTAGAATCTGGATTCTAGAGATTCGGGCCGGGTAGTAGGTGGGAAAAGAACGGATGGGGCGCCGCCCACCTTGCGTCCCTGCGTGCTCCGCGCGGCGTACGTCACGGCTTGGCGGCGCCTGGTATACGCGCGTCCGACCATGACATATCGCCTCCATGAGGAAGCTGGGGACAGAGCTAGTAGCTGCATAGGTGCTCCATATGGTCGATAGGATGGACACTTGCAGACGCTGTGACCTGGAAGAGATAGCGGCGAAACCTAATACAACCGAGAATATACACTGTTTGTGCATCTAGCTTCACTCTGATTCCCTTTTGCCTCCTACCCCTATCAACCAAGATAGGTTTGCCTCTCCATTCGCCCTCGTTTTATATCGTGATAGGTAAAATCTTCTTGTATTTTAGATGTGCAATGACCAATAAAAAACATTATATATACTATGCACAAAGAATACTTGAAATTTATTAAGAGTAGTTGTGTACAGCAGAGGAACACCAGTAGATGAAGAGAAAATGACAGCGAACCTGCAGCAGAGAGCATGACGTGTATAGACTGTAGTTATTTCTTTTACTATTTTTACATTTTTCTTCTTCCCAAAGCATGTTTCTAAAATTAAGTCTCATACGATGGTAGTGGACCAGTGGTTCCTCTGTCACCACCATCGTATACGAAATCAAGGGTGATGGTTGCTGATTACAAGTTTTAACTTCATTGTAGGAAGTAAGCACATGCTAATGATAAGAACGCATGTTTACTGACAAATCCGTGTAAACATCTAATGATAAATTGTGTCCGCAGCTAAGTATAATCAATCGAACAAGCAAGCAACGTTGAAACGTCACTAGCATTGAGACAACTATAGCAGTAGTACGACAGAGAAAAATGTAATTGACCAAATTAATATTGAATCTGAAATTAATTTTCAAGAAATGACTATGGCATAGTCTAGAGAAATGAACTGTATTATATGGAAATAAAGGTGCAGGCATGTCCCTGATCAAAACTGCTATCACCAGATGGATAAATACCCTTGTGATTCAGTTGTATATGATAGCATCTCAGATAGGGTTTCACTAACAGTACTGATTTTTCCTGTTTCTTGGCTGTTCGTGATCCGATTCAAGTTTCGTTTGTTGTGTTGGGTTTCTAGCATCACGTGCTTTGTTCCTAAGTACTTTTATCAATAGGTTGGCTTGAGTATAGGGTTGGTCACTCTCTCCTTCTCAATAGGAGTTTGGAGCATCCCTTTCGAAGTTCCATCGAGTGCTCGTCTCCGGTTGTTGTCCATAGTCCCGCTGTGCCCTAGGACATCTCCTGAGGTATCTAGCCACTCGTTGGCTCATGGAATTATCGCTCGCTCGTGTGTTGCTTTTGGGGTTTGGATTTGGAACAGCGGTCCAAAGATTTTGAAAAAATTTAAGGCTCCCATTCACCCCCCTCTGGTCGCCATTTCCAGTCCTTCAAAAACACACGCCCTTTATGTGTATAAAAATGTAATGATGTACAACTACACTCCAACTAGCCCTAGATGAATACCTTGAGTGGACATCATTATAATTGTAACCCATGTCTTTTCCAATGCGAATGCATATTATTATCACGACATATGTGCACCTAACAAACTTCCTCCGTCATTGGCATTACCTCTCTGTCTATATATAAAGCTTATTTTTTAGTTGGGGCATGCCCCCCCAACTGTAATAAAAATTAGTGAAACAAGGGAGGAAATGGCTGCAGTTGAGAAGCTGATATTGTCTAGTGGGAAGAGGAAGCACGCGGGAAGCAGAAAAGGTGAGCTCAGAAAATCATTTTTGCGTGAGAAGCGCTTGTTGCACCGGATGGGCTGTGAAGCAGGGATTTTCTTTCTATAGAGTAGCATGCATACAACTTTATGTGTTGTATGAAATATAAAATTAAGTTTCTAGCAAGTGTGGGATCCTAACAAGTGGTCTCATGGGTTCTTGATGGATAATATGACTTGGCTCTACTGTGTGGTTGGATGTTGAGTATAGTCGACCTGGATACTGTCTAGACACTGAATCCCCTTTGTCTCCTATTCCTATGTCACCATAGAAGTTCTCCGAAAACACACTAAGCTCTAACTAAATGAGACGCTGAGACCTCGCTCGGCCAATCTGCCAGGGTCGATGTCTGTTATTATGAGAGATTCATAGGAGGAAGACGATCAGTCGCTGGTGAGTGCGCGGTCTGCGGATGATGGGACTAGTTAGCTGGGCCAACTGGGCCTATTGAGCCAACTACGTTGAGACTGATGAAATGGCCAGCCCCATGTGCAAGGTGATTTGGATGGTCACGGTCACGGTTTCGCTTCTGCAGTTTCAAATACCACGCCGTCCATCTTTAATTTAATTACTGATCAGTTATTAACAACAAAGTCCATATTTAATAATTTGATTACAATTTCAGTTACGTTGTGCGACATAGGTTTATGGATATATTTGTACCAAATATTAAAAAGTAAAAATTCCTCCATCAAAATTTTCATCCGTCAGCCTCTCGTGGGCCCTGTGCCAATTACTCTCTTATTTAGAGTTATTAGAGTTGTATATCTGATTTTCATCCCATCTTCTGTTTTTTTTGTGAATTCTAGAGCTCCAACCCCAAAAATGATGGGGGTCTCTTGGAGGAAGAAGATGAGATGGTTGGTTAACTTTTTTTATTGCCTTTCATCGAAAGTGAAGTAATAACCCCGTAAAAATGATGAGGCTGAGACTGGGACTGACGTCACAACAATGAAGTAATACGCGTGAATGGGTGCAGACTCTACGTGCTAACTCATCGTTGATTGACTGTATGGCCGTATGGGCACAGTGTCACTTCTTTATTTATTGCTTGTGTGCATCTCATCTACAAATACAACGTCCTCTCCCGATGTCAATCGACAGGGCTGCCACAAACAGACACATGTTACAGAGTGAGGTAGCATTGGCAATTAGGCTTGAGAGGCACTGAGAAGACATATGGTAGTATTGGCAATTGGTGATAGACACGGTCAAGAGGGACGATAAAGATGCTGATCGGGGGACAATGTTCATCCGTTGCAGATGGTGGCATGATATTGGAAGTAATACAACAAATGGCTTTCACGCTGTGGTTGGGTGTTAGCACTGTGCTCATCAGATGGCTCTGGCCCAGCACCGTCGACGACGACAGGAGCCGGCAGAACTGGCTGCTTGTACCGTTAGCGTGATGATGAGCAATGTCGTTGCTGCTGGCACTCAGGTCTCAGTCTGGTCTCTGAGTTCATGGCGCGCTACTCAGTAATGCGGCTTTGAACCGAGGCTGTTGCCCGCAAGCAGTGTTCTTCAGCAAACAGAGATGAGCACGGGGACGCAAATCAGTTTTCTTGTGCTTCATGAATTGGAAGGTCACAAATTTGTGACAGCAAACGGCACCGATATTGAGCCATCATAAAATTAGCATGCATTTCTTTCCCATTCCGAAGAAACACCAATAAGAAGCTTAGGCCTTCGTGTTAACACAACTGTAGCTCCAACCATACTTTAGTTATAAATCAAAGAAAAACCTAAAAGCCCATAAGACCTTTTAAGTCATTTTAGATTCCATTGGGCAACCATCCTTGTTTTTTTATTAAATCAATTAAATATTAGAGCCTAGAATAGATGTTACGTGCAATAAGTTTTTATTTGAAATCATTTAGGGCCTAGACATTTCTTATTTTTAAATCCATATTAATATTTAATTTCAAATGACCTAAACTGAAGTTGTAATACTTGAAGAGATCTAAAACTGTCCTGTTTGAATGTTTTGTACATTTGATTTCATTTAGGGTTACAATCATGCATTTCAATATTCAAGTCATTGAATATATTAAAGGAATATATCATCTATCATCCATGTAATCACATGTGGTCTGAAACTGTGAGTTTGATCACTAATGGCTGCATGTGCGTGCACTTCTCATGAAAACACACGCTTATCTCCTGGTTGCGCCATTTCTCCTTTTGTCATTTACAAAATTCAAAAAATTAATTTCAATATACAAAACCTTAATGTTTTAGGATCTAGATAAACTGAAATGAAAAAAAATAGGCAACTACGAAGTTGCAAACCTGTTTTCTTATTATAACTTTAATATAATGTTTAACTTTAAATAAATTAAAATTATTTTTTCAGTGTAGAAATCTCTATTGGTGTAAAACAATTACATCAAGGTCGTACAATAGATCCAAGATGCCTGCATGAAGTTAGGTAGGTACCTCAAGCTACACACGCCAATCAACACACATCAACACCGAAGCAATATTAATAAGTGAAACATAAGGAAGGCTCAAAAAAATATTTTAACCTCTAATTAAGTAGGCAGAAAATGAGATGTGCACGTGCCCTGACAGATCTAAATGATATCAAAATGCTCGACGCCAAAGTGCTGACACATGATGTCCTAATGTGTGTTCTCTGACATCAACACACAAAGAACCTGCGAGTCATCCCCCCCTGACTAAAAGAAGCGTCTAGCCAACAAAAGACTGAAGGTGAACTTAAGCACGCACAGCGAAGGAACCACGTGGACCCACTTCCACGTTGTTTACACACGCCAGGATTACTATTGTCAGTGGTTGCGTGAGCTTCAGTTTGCGATGACACTAGGTGTTCAGTGCTTTCATCTCATCTAGTGTTCACTTTCCTTTTGCCTCCCATTCCAATCATAGCAACATGCAGCTTATTTCCTACAGACTTATGCATCCGTACGTTTCTCCACTTTCTTTCGGTGTGTACCTGTGCAAGTGGTGCTTGTTGGGCACATTGTTGAGCTAGAGATGAAATTGACACCCTAATATATATAGCATATATCTCTGTCCACCACCCATGGTTATTATAGCAGCCAGGAAGGACGACTCTGTCCAGGTATGCACAGCCAAGCGTAGTTCTATATTTACTATATGGACCACATCAAGGGAGAACATCCAGTGTGGAGGTTTGAAGAGCTAGAGTTTAACTTTTGAGAGATTAAGAAAAGGTAATGCATTGAACTTTTACAGTATCCATATTGCAAGCAAGGCCTACCTCTGGTGGACTGAACTGTTGTCAGCTGGTTTCACTTCCTTTTACCTTGCCGTTTCTTCTTGTTCCATTTCCTCTTTGCAGAACCTTATTCTTTTCTATGTATTTAAATATTTTTTACTAACAAGTTTGTTAATCAGTCTCATATATTTTCTTTGCGAGTAAAAACATTATCCAACATGCATGCAGATGATGCAATGGGTTTACAGCACACGTGGTGTTAAATTTGAAACAAGCATGCATGCATGAATTTCCTGCCACCGGCATCAATGTTGCACGTCGTATGCTTTGCTGCACACTGTGACTTGAATTATGTGCCTGAAAACTGAGCGCCGCATCAACAACGACCAGAGCTTTCTTGTGGTACGTAGCTGTAACGGGATAAGCTATGCCATTGGCACAAGTAATTAACCCTCATTCAGGTACTGACTGTGGTGATTGCACCGTGCCAATGAAGCTTTGCTCAGGTTGTCGCACTCACACTTTGATCTTCATATCCCTTATGCATTTCCCTTATGACTCCCATTTTCATTCTCAGTGGTACCCCGTGTGGCCGCGCGTGCGAGCCTGCGAGGAACGGAGCGAGAAGGCAGACGGAAAGGGCGGACAGGCCCCTGTTCCTAGGCCTCAGTGTCCTATCTTGGGTTTTCAATTTTGAGCTGAAAAAGTACATGGGGTATGTGAAGTTATTAGTAGGTTAAGGACTAGGGCCTAGCTATGCCCTAGAGGCCTGGGTCACAAATCCACCTCTTCTGCTTAAAGTGGAAGTATTTTAGCCTAGAAGGATGTAAATGTACAGACCAATATCTTTTCAACACACAATGAATTTAATAAATTCTATCCTCAACATGTTGCACAGCACAACCAAAGAAAAAGCTAGTGAACATGAAACTGAATGCTGGAGAATGCAACAGTTTCAATACTGAAATGAAGTTTACGTCTGTCCACGGAAGCAATAAGATGAACAAACGAGACGAAACAGTCACTGGCCAATCAAAATCATGAAAAAGTGGTGCAGAAAAAAGTTGAGACCTTGAAAAGCAGTAGAAGAGATATCCAAGAAGGATTGATGGACAAAACCTTAAATCAGCAGATGATTTCAAAATTAGTCACACCATCATCTCCTAGATCACTTGTAGGAGATAGATAGAGCAATTTGTTTCAATATTCTTGAACATTCCACTTTATAATATTCTAGAGAAGAGGTAGATGGATATGGTGCAATCATGATTATGATTAATTCTGTGGATTATATTTTTATACTAAATTTTCAGCATTTTAGGTTCAAATACTGTAACATACTATGTCCATTATATGCTTTCACTCTACAGTACACGTTGTTGTGGAGCCTAGGGTATTAGGATGTGTCTCTCAGTGCCTTCAGCTAGTCGGCATGTGATGCTTTATATACTCAGTTTCTACCCAAGTGACCATTTATTCCCTCTTGAAATGCCTTAGTGACCATTTATTCCCTCTTGAAATGCCTTTAATTTGACGTATACTATATATTCTATCTATGAACATTATCCAGCAAGGAGCATTGGGATTGATTTAAGCTGCACACACCTACCTATTGACTTAGCCCACATAGCTAGAGCAACATTGGTGCAAACATAACTAGAGCAACATTGGTGCATCTTCTATCCATGGGTGTGAGTATGGGAAGCGTTAGGAACTGCATCGAACCCGATCGGTACTAGTACTCCGGCTCTTGTAGGTCTGTGCTCTAACAGCTGTCAAAATCAGCGCTAGTCCTCGTTGCTGTTTATTAGATACTGCCTTACAAGGCATGTAGTGTACTTTGGCCTATGTGGTACACATGGTGCCATCTTTCTGCTGCTGTGACAAAGCAAAAACCAGATCACAATGGCCCATGCACTCAGGTCTAGGCGTAGCATGCATGCCAAAATCCTGGGTAATCGAGTCCACATTGGGCACGGCCAGAGGTGCGAAGTTGACACCGACGCATCGGCCAGTGGCGCCATTGACTCAGGGAGCAGTGAGGAGGCAGCTCAGGCGGCACTCTGCGTGGGCTGGCTGGGCGTGGGGCTGAAAGAGGAGGGAGGGAGCTGGTGAGCTGGGCTGCTGCTATGCCGAGAGAGAGAAGAGGGAGGAGTGGGCCTTCAGACCAATCAGGCGATGTCAAACTGTTCCACGAGTGCAAAACCGTATCAAGTCAATCGAAATGTGACATCATATCAACAGAGAGATAGAGAGAGAGCAGACTAATAAATGCGTGGTAGGTACCTAATGTACATGTGGCACATGTACCTTAACTTGCTCTTATTTTGATTAAATAATACTCAGCGACAATGGGAATTTAAACGGCACCTATAGTCTCAAGAACCTCTTCTCCCAAATCTGAACAGAATCTACTTCATCGGTCCTTACCAACAAGGACATGTCGAGGATGCTGGGATCCTAGGTGAACGGTGAGTAGTCCAGCTGTTACAGTCTCTCGTTCACATTGACTTTGGTTTCACGCTAGAAAGTGACACCTCTTCCGACTGGGTACCATGCATGTGCACAATCAAAAACAAGGTACCGTTGCAATACATGGACATGCTTCGGCAGTTGGTACGTGCAAACTTCAAATAAGAATGAAACTCCCTTTTAACTTCTATTATTATATTGGTTAAGTCCACTATCCCTCTCAATGCTCCAACCTGCATAGTCAAAGCCATGAAAACATTCAAGCTAGCTTACTCCACTTGATGGCAATGGGAGACACTGGGAACTCAAATATTGTTATAGTGAGTATGAGAAGAACGTTGCCAGACAAGGAAATTGTCCACCCAAATAGTGGACGGGTAGCATGTCCTGTGCCCCTCAGGGTAGCGTGGCACAGCAGCCTGGAAACCGACACGAACACCTAGCCAGAGGGCCATGAAAAACACAGCAAAGCATGACTGCTAATCCTGGGAATCAGGTTCCGACCCTCGTTTCCATTGAAATCCACATCTTCTTCTACTACACAAAGCAATTGGTCATGTAGTTGTGCTGCATACGAGGCCAGTAGTGTACATGATACGGTCAACAGGCTCGGTCTAAATAAGATGAATAAGGGAGCAGCAGACCGTTTAGGGAGGTACTCTCAACTGGATATTTTTCACTACTGGTAGTGATAATTTCAGTGTTAGTTACCTAGGTTGTCATTCACTGTGTGCTAGGTAGTTTGGAAGAAGCAATGAGTGATTTTGCTCTGTAGTGATGATAGTTTACTGTCGTAGTACTTCCGCCCAGTTCAGCCAGTTTTACTAACTCATACAACATGATAAAGCCAGCTACAACAGGATAGTAATTTAAATATTTCAATGTTTGCTAGTTTCTAATCTAGCTTTTTAGCCTCAAGTATAACCATACAAGTACTTAAGAGAAATCTACTATGTAAGATTATTTAGCGAGGTATTATCATAAATTGCAAGAAATTCTGGTAAGTATATAATAAAAAACAGAAATCACCTGTATGCAACAAAATCTACTATGTAAGATTGTAAGATTGTTTGTGACTGTAATAAATGGTTTGTTAGAAACCCAACAATCACTACCATGTTCCTTAAATGTCATAGAAATACCTAATCTATAGGGTTGCATAATTACTTCGAATGCATATACTATAGTATGCAACAGTGGAAGCCAACGCAATGCATACTACCCAACCCACTTAAATTGGCCAAATCCGTTACGCACATCTCTGTATGTGTTGTTGGACTGGGAGGTATTAGGAATCTTACATGCACAACACTTATGCATGCATAACATACATGTGGCCTATGATGCTCATGTATGCTTCCTCGTAGGATAGAAATAGCTGGGATGTGGAAGTGAATGGACTAGGAACCTTGCAATAGGCCAGCATTTGTGGCAATCACTAAAGTGTACATAGCAGTCGCCGACCTCGAGCTCAGGTTGATCCATCGCTATGAATGCTCAAGCTCACCAGGCCACTATTGTGCTCAAGATTGATGCAATATGACTGTCACTCTCCATGTTTCTCAGAAGAGAACAAAGCTAATGTCAGCTATATATAGTTTCCTCATAAGAGAACATAGGGCCGTACCTGTGGCCAGCTTCAAACATATATGCATCATACTTTTTTCCTGGCATGTATGAGAATGAAGCTAAAGTTACCAATATTTCTTAATAGCAAGAGTAATAAATTGAAATTTTAATTCATAATCATGATATTTAATTCAGGAAGAAGTACAAATCATTTATCGTATTGTTGTTGGAACACAATATTATTCAGCATGTGCACATAATATTACAAGAGAGAATGTGAGGATAAATATAGTTACATTCGTAATACTTATGACTGCTTCACAAACATAGTATTCATAAGGAAATAAAAAATACTACGATCTACTATTTATAACACATATTACCATAAATAAATTGCTGGAAATATCTGTATATGTTTACTAAACTGAGACCTAAGTCCCAGAGTAGGCAAACCCATCAAACCACTGTCCTATGTCTTAAAATGCCAAAAGTAACCTTTTGTACTATGAGGAGATTCATGAGATTATATATGTGTGTATATTGGAAGCCAAAGAACCAAACCACAATGATCTGATCATCAAAAACACATACACACACATGAAATGATTCTATCCATCATACATGCTATTTCTATGTTAGTTGTAGGGATTGGAGGTATTAGGAACCCTACTAGCACATAGATGTCATTGAGGGCTGGCTTCTATATAACCTTTACGCGGGAACAACCATAGATGTGATGTATAGTAGTTGTGTCCATGTCCACGGACGAATGACATTGCTGGGTTGTCGAAGAGCATGACCATGGATTCTCAAAAATAGCTGATAGTTACAGAGGCTATGCACCAATGCACATGCGAGCTCCACCAGCGACCTCGCTTGGGAACGAGGCATCAGGCTCCACTTTCCTCAATGGACCAGTGGTGCCAAGGCTTCCAGTTGATAGATCTGACAGCATGCTCGGAGGCGAGGTTCCACCAGTGGTGTTGGCGCTTGGGGGCAAGGCTATACCGGTGGACAGGGGCGAGGCTTCACCACTGGATGTGCTTGGGGTGAGGCTCTACCAGAGGATCCTGCAGCGACACTTGGGGCAAGGCTCCACCTACTGATCCATCAGCGGTCCAGCTTGGGAGCGATGGTTTGGTGGTGTTGCTGCTTGGGTTGAGGCCAGTGTTGTGTCACATGTCACTGCGATCGAGTCCGGTGGGCTTGGCAAGCTTGCATTAAAATTTTAAAAATAATTTCCAAAGGTGGGATATTTTGTCCAATCTTTGTTAATGTTTATTTATAGTGGCATATATTATGTCACAGGCAGATCCTACACCCTTATCCATACATTAAAAAAAAAAAAATCCTTGATATAATGGCAGCATTTGTTATGACACCTGAGGATAACTGGACGGAGCATTGTATTAACTTCGCATTACATTTGAGGCATTGCATGCGCAGAAACCTGAGGAAAAACACGAGATAGACTCTAAGATGACAGACTCACGTTAAAAAAAAGCTGACAGAGACTCATGGAAAACTGTGGAACTTGCTTAGGCGACGGAGACTGTTGGACAACCACTTTTCCCATCTTATTACATCAGTGGTTGAAAAATACTTTGATTCCTTATATTTGCTGACAGGATTCGTATATGACATTGGATACAAAGCACCAAAATCATTTTGTATTCTTACATATCAAGACAATCTATTTCTCTCTCAGTAGAATGTCACTGTACACTGTATACTAAAACTTCCCGAGTCATCCATAATTCCTGAGGTAGTATATTAGGTTCCCACATAGAGATGATAGAAGACTGGTGCACATCCATGACACAAAACACCTCCTTTGCACCAAATGCGTGAACTTAGTAAGAGCAGGAAGATAGCAGGTATGTCCAAATAGTTGGAAAGGGTTTCCAGGGGTTTTATAGGCCGGGAAGCATGAGGGGAGAAAGCTAGTAGATGGAAGAAGGGACTATGTTAACACAGAAAACGAACCATTTAAGTCTTTGCCACCGTATTCTTCCAAATTCAGAGCATCAGGTGCTTGAAGATTGTGTATAGACAGCTCACAATGTATTGTACTATACAGCCATAGTTGTTGAACATTGCTGCCGCAGAATGAAGGTCACACATCAATCCACGCACATACACTGTACCGGCGCTTGTCATGTGGTTGTTGTGGCATTAAATAATAATTAATTAGTTACATATGTATCACTACTATAAAAACCACCTTTCGTTGCGGCAAATGAGCTTTAGTCCCAAAAAATTTTGCATTCGGGACTAAAAATGATTTAGTCCCGGATAGTATTACCAACCGGACTAAAGGGTCTCTATTAGTCCCGGTTAGTGTTATCAACATGGACTAAAGGTCCTTAACCTTTAATCTCGGTTGGTAATACCAACCGGGACTAAAGGTAGACCCTTTAGTCCCGGTTTGAGACATGAACCCAGACTAAAGGGACTTTTAGTTCCGGTTCGTGTCTCAAACCGGGACTAAAGGTGCTTCCAGGCCGAATTATCTCTTGCATGTCACATGCGTGATGGGGTTCAGATAATTAGTGCGTGAACTAGGACTAATAAAGTGGATGGTTGAGTTCGAATTCAACGAACTGCATCTATTTTTACAGAATATACCACCTTTAACCCCGGTTCTGAGAACCGGGACTAAAAATTCGGACTTTTAGTTCCGATTTCCTAGTCGCGGTTCTGGGAACCGGGACTAAAGGAGCTTATGGCCCAGGGCTAAAAGCCCATTGGCTAGTAGTGTATATTTCACACACTCACCTTCAGCATGGAAGGGTGATGTCTTCTTGTACCAACTCCATGCTGTTATGCTCCTCATCTATTGTTCCGTGATCCATGGCGACCCAGAAACTGGAGATTTCGTGAGAGGATCCGGATAATTTTTCGTGAGAGTGAAAAACACACTCTCATGAAAATAATCGCTTTCATGAGGGTGATGTAAATCCCGCCATTGAAAACTTATTTTCATGAGAGTGCTCCACATACCGTCATGAAAATTAGTTTTTTTTCGTGAGAGTATTTAAATACCTCCATGAAAATAACCATCCCGCCAAGAAATTATCTATTTTCATGAGAGTTATCATTTCCATGAAAGTCAGATTCCACTACCATGAAATATGGGTCATTGGTTTTCAGTAAAAAGATATTGCTTTAATACTAGAAAATGAAGAACATGAACTAGAGTTTTCTCCTTTTAATCTGCAACAAAAATTTGTAACTAGTCTTTCTCCCTCGTACTAACTTCAAATGTGATGATTCTTTTTTTTCTAAATATTTCTAAAATCATTCTTTATCATTTTGTTGTGTTCTCATAGGCATTATTTTTGTCATATTTTCATGTGACTTTATTCTATCAATTCCAAATTTGAACTTTAAAAAAATGGCAACTTTCAAACAACATTTTGAAGCACTAAATGACTTCAGCTCAAAAAATCATGAACATAAAAGTTGTACAACTCATCAAGATCTATAATTTTTTATTTTGGTCATTTTTTCATTTAACACAGTGATAGTAATATTGCTCACAAATTTTACATATCTCTCATGTAGTTTAATAAACTATAAGAGAGATGTACAATTTGTGAGCCATGTTTCTATCATTTTGTGAAAATGAAAATATGACCAAAATAAAAGTTATAGATCTCATTACTATACAACTTTGTTCTTGACAACATTTACATTTGAAATCATTTACTTTCTCATAATTTTATTTGAAATTTTTGTATTTTCAAATTTAAATTTTGAATTGTTCAAACAAAGTACATGGAGAAATGACCAAAATAAAAGTTGTAGATCTTCATGAGTTCTACAACTTTGTTGGTTATGACTGTTTCATTTGAAGTCATTTGGTATAAAAAATTCTACAATTGTTCTGTATTTTGAAATTAGTCAAAAATAAATAAACAAAATAAAGAGCTGAATAGTTTCTAGTGTCCAACCAGCCCATCTGTGGCCCATCTTCTCGGATTGATTGACCACCATCCGATTGTTTCGAACGTCCTAGATTAATCGTGTGGAAATGATGCAAGCCCTAGAATATAAAAAACTCACCCAGCTGCTGCCGTTCATAGTCTCTCACTCATCCCTCCTCACACAGCTGTCGTCCTCGCCATCGCTCTCGGGCTTGGGTCCGGGCGCGCAAGGCCACAGCTAGGTCCGCCCGCGCCTCGAACTCAGCCCCCCCGCAGCACTCCGTTATATTGAATGGCTAGGATTATTGCCTTAGTGTAATGGTTGGACACTTGAAGTTGGAATATATTCGGATTGGAATAAGAAGTATATATGGATATATTGGAAATTATTGTATTTTTGTGTTGGATTGACATATGTGCATTTGGAATTTGGATCGAGATGCTCCTGTTAGGTCATTTTAATGATGGTTCACTCTCCACGAAACAACTTGTTTTTCGTGATGGTGTACTCTCACGGAATATTACATTTTTGGTGTGTTTGCGATACTCTCGGAAATAAATTTCATGAGGGTTGTGACTCTCACGAATCCATTTCATGACGGTGAATGGCAAACTCTCACGAAATCAGTTCGTGAAGGTGACCTCTCACGAAATACCACAAAAAAGCCGTCATGAAACCATTGATGTAAACCTGGTCACAACGTTATTTTCATGAGGGTGGCCGCCATGAACTTCCTCTCATGAAAATAATCTATGACGGTGAACTCTCATGAAAATGTGTATTTTGTGTGTCTATTATTGTTAGAATTATTGCGTGACAGTGCACTCTCACGCATTATTTTTGTGAGAGTAAAACCATATTTCGTGACATGTTTTGCACTCTCACGAAATCTTTGGATTCTGGTAGTGCGATAAAACACACTGTATAGAGCACTAGAGGTAATACATACATTCACAGTTAGGTTAGGCACTAGCGGACTGACTTGACTATATATATAAGCATATTAGTATGATGACTGGCGTCACAATAATATATACTGAAACAATATACATGAACGGGTGTCAGAGTGTGGGTGCTAATTCCTAGCGTTGAATTGCTGTATGGTCAAAGTGCCACTTGCTTCTTTAATTATTTATGGCTTATCCGTACGGTCTCATCTACAAATACGTCCTGTCCCGATTTCAATCGATAAGGGCTGGCAGAAACAGACACATGTTACTGAGTGAGGTAGCAATGGCAATTGGGCGTGAGAGGCACTAGGAAGAGTTAGCTCTTGGCAAGACAACTTCGAGAGGGATGATAAAGATGCTGATCAGGGGACAGTGTTCATCATCGGGACACGGTGGCTTGATGTTAGCAGTCATAAAACAAATGGCTTCGGCGCCATGGCTGTCTCGGTGTTAGCACTGTGCACTTTTTGTAATGAGGCAAATCCAGCTATTGCCGTGCCAGTTCTTGAACTGGCCCAGGTCCAGATGGATGTCACAGGAGACTAGGTGCGGGTGCTTGCGGTGGACATGCAGCAGGCTACGGACAAAGGAGCCGAATGCGTTGACACCACCGGCAGAATTGGTGGAGCAGGCAAAGCAAATGGTGGGGGCAGTCGGCCAGCAGCCCTTGGAGAGAATGCACGAGCACATTGCATGCATCTCGCATCCGAAGGAGCAAGAGGATGTGGTGTAGGACAACCTCCAGGATATCGCAGATGTAATAGTCAGCACCTCTCAGCGCCTGAGATTCTCCGGACTTCAGAGAGATGCATGCAAGTGAGCTAGCTTGTCCGCCAACGTGCAAAAGTTTAAGCCTATTTGCGTATCTGCCATACCCCTCCTCCGTCTGCATGTGGAGTTGCGGGTCGATCTGCTTGCATAACGCTCGGGATGTTTGGATTATTATATCATTTTTTATAAGGGCACTTTCCTTAATCCTCATTTTCCACGTCCAATGCTGGACTGGACGTGGACTGTTTGTACATTTTTGCCTATTTGGTCCGATTTGGTTGAACGGTTGGGGGTCAGAAGAATTAGTTAGAAACAGCAGGTTTAAGTTTTATTTACAAAAAAAAATGAGAGTGCATTTCTGTGGCCAGCAGAACTGGGGAATGCAGTTCTAGCTCAGTTTCTGCTCAATTTCTATCATGGGAGAGGTACGGTCACAAGAAGCCATCAAAAAATGTACCGTTTAATTAATTTTGATTATATCTATCCCTAATACTAAAAAAACTAAAATTTCTCTCCACTCTAATTTTGATCCGATCTATTCTAATTCGGTGACAATCTCTGGTTCACTCTCTCTCCACTCCTGGTGACCCACTGTAACATATGTGCTCTTGTCCGGCCTACCCGCAGCCCAATCAAGCCACTGTGCTCTTGTCTAGCCCACCCATGGTCCAATCTAGCCACCTACACAGACGGGACACCTCCTCTCGCGTGCGGCCCCAAATGGCCCACTCTAGTCACCCACCTGGTCAAACATGAAAAGCTAGAAAAAAAAAAATCAAAAATACTATTTGCAAAACTAAGGATTCAAACTGTGGTCTCCATTGAAGCATCTGAGTCTTACCACCACACCATATAATCTTGTTCAATATTTAGTGAAGTTTACTTTATTTATGTTTTATAACACGTTCAAAAATTTTACAAAAGAGCATTCTTATAGTATGCAGACAAAAGATTAAATAATAAAACTATGAAAATATGATATTGCATGCATATTAGAATAAAAACACTTCTATGGTTTGGAAGAAATATGCAAAGGTTTCAACTAAATGTTTATTGAAGATACATGTGGCCGTGAAATTGCAGAGGGGAAAACTATGTATATAGTCTTACTGAAGAAAAAACATTCAGAACAGTAATGGATAAATAGGAGAAAATCTTTTTTTATATATTGAAGACAAAATTATTTCTCTAGTCTAGATCTCAAAGTTGCATCGAGTGATTTCTTGGATGCGACAATTTTTTTCTGTCGAACTTTTAGACGTGACTGGTTGTGTTTAGATGGTAAGTGTGTTAGCTTTTAGCCTGGAACGTGAAGTAATTTTATTAATTGGAGCTATGGAGCACACATTTAGCTTGTTTCACGCTTGGAACCTGTGTTAGTTAACACGCCTGGAAATAAGAGGTGAATAGTAATCACCTGCGTGCTATGCTACTGTTCACCTGCGCTCTAACGTTCACCAACAGCGGTCCGCTGGATGAACGTCATTTTGAGCATCAAACAGCGGTGATCCTGGGCTAATAGTATTAACGTGACCATCATGCTTCCTGGAAGTGGGTCAGAATATGCCCACTGGATGCAATTGCTTGTTACATACACCATGGATGTCGAAATATCCAGATCCCAGAAATATGAAGGTACGAGAGAGCTTTTCATGGCTTCGGACTAATTCCCTTTTGCCTCTGATTCCTATGTCACCACGAAAGATTTTCCTAGCCCCAAACTCCATCTCTTTTCGTACACAATTCTAACCCCTGCAACAACAAGAAAGAACACTATATATAGGCAATAACAACAATAAAGAACTGGCACCTGCTTACATTTACATTTCAAAGTTAAAGGTTGCAGACCTCATAGGAAAAACATTTTCTGTTACTACTATATAATAGACATGTCTGCCATTTCAAGACGCCCTATGCAGTTATGGTACAAGTTTCAAGTTCCCTCTGCCACCATGTCATCCATTCATCCTGCCTCGAAACCTCTTCTGGCCACACTTACTGGAGCTGGGCCCAAGAAGCTGAGGGTAAAGGGTGAGTACTTGGACATTTGGACATGGGTTACCAAACCTTTGACCTAGTGACCTATTTACATAACGCAAGTTTTGACAACCGGCAACCGTGCCAGGTTGTTACTTGTGATAAGTATGGGATGTTATCATTTTGTTTCGACTCCTGTGATACCTAAGTTTATTTCAGCTCTAAAAGATCCCCAAACAAAAAAAATCTTTGCACTACAGTATGTTTTAGATCTTGTCAATAATTCAACTACTTTCTATGACGTGTTTTCCTCCAAAGTCATTTTAAAATTCAAAATTTTGAATTTCGAAATTGAATAACTTAAAACGTACAATCCTTAAACGATCTCAAATTAAAAGGTTATAAGCTACAAAATTCGTGTGGAATGTCTAGAATTTTTATATAAATTTGTCTTTATCTAAATTTTATATTAAGTTTTATGAATTTATTTGCGTGGCAGCTATTTTCACCAGGAGGTTTGACCTAGAAATTCCACATTTCTAGGGTTGGTTTGTACCAGGAATTGACCCTGAAAATGTTATTTCTAGCTGTGTGTTTTCATATCAACCACCCTTGCCAATGAATAGGTATCCATGGACAATGTTACTAAGTCAATTACCAGAAAATTTTACTAGGGCCTGAAAATTTAAAAAAAAGATGAACAGCCCCTGAGAAATCATTAACATAGTACTGTCCGTTCACATATTGTAACTAGTAACTTAATAGTACGCAAAACTAGTCAACTGGCTCAGGCCCTTTGGGGCTAAATTTTCCTTCCACCACGCCCATCCTGTTTGTCGGTTGTTGCAAGCACTGACTTAAATTTTGCTTTACGTAATTTTGTTCTAGGTGTACCGTGTACGCATCTTCGGGTTGCATTGCCTTGTTAACAGTTTTACTATATATGGTGGGAGGACATACATCACCGTGTCTGCCTGTTGGTGCCTACATAATATCGTAGATCAACAAATAAAGAGAAACTAAAGATTTCACAAACCAAAGTAAAAACCCAATGGCATTGATGGAAGAATGTCTGGTAAGAAAAAATCAAATTCATTACACTCATGGTGAAGCATATTCATGATTCCCAATGAGAAGCATGGCATTAATCAATATGGAATCAATGAACAAAAATCATGCATATTATATCATCATTCCCATTGACAAGCCGTATGCAAATCAATGAACTCATGGTCTGTTTCTAAATTGCAGGAACTTTATATACTATATATAGTGTCTTATAGTAGTTACATTTAGTGATAATTTGCATTGAAGCTGTAATTTTAGTAAGTACACATAGTGATAATTCATAATTACTTCGAAAATATAATATAATCTGACCCTTCCAAATTATTGTTTACTTTATTTATGTTTGTCTAATTTAAACTTCGCTAACTTTGGCCATGTTTTTGGAAAAAAATATTAATTTCTTCAATTCCAATAAGTTATCTATTAAAACAGGAAGATCAAGCTTTATCAGTGCTCTTAAGGGAATAGTACAATTACCTTTCTTCAGTGGCAGCAACTTCATTCATGGCTTCTACAACTCTTCTACAAATATAACCTCCTCTCCCCATGTCAACAGATCAATAGCCTACTAGTCCACTACATAGAATGAGGTCGGTGTACAGAGGGCTTCCATTGAGCAGGAGAGGCACCAGGAAGTGCTTGACAGATTCTTAAGCTGAGCGCTCTGGAACAAAACATGCTCCACGTGGGATTTACAATGAGGTCGGTGTACAGAGGGGAGCTGTGCAGGTAGCCAGACTTAAAGGTTCCACTATCACAACCACCCAGTGTCTAAGTGATTTTGGCCGCCATGCGTTCGACAGATTCCACCACAGCAGCAGAGCAGAGTGCAGGCCAGCGGTGGCGCATTTAATGGGCGCAGCACCTTTGGTTTCCTGTGTGAAGGCAGCAATATAGAAGACGATCGAGCAGAGAGCAGTATTCTGAAATTTGTTTTCACTGTCTCAATGTGTTTTGTTATTGTGAGGTTAGTAGCTTACTACAGTCTATTTACGGGCTCTACAAACTGTTCCTAATGATCCACAATTCACATTGGTATTTTGCCACGTGGTAATGATTCTCTTGAAAGTTGTTTACCGAAAAAAATAAAAGGAAATAAAAGATAACCAAGTGATCACAGCACCAAGATTAGCCTAATCAACGGGAATACGATCTGCATGAGCGGATCAATAATGGGGACAGTGATGCGAGCACAGACAATGGATGGATGACAACCATGCTTCTTTTATTTTAACAATAGTAGTTTCGAATGAGCGGCCATGAATGAATTTCCACATTACCACCGGCTCATAAAACTGGTGGTGATAAGGAATTCCTAGCCAGCAATGATGAGGTCGATCTCTAGCAACAAGAGAAAATGTAGTTTGAACCCAGACCTAGGATACCCCAAACAATGTTGGGTTGCTGAATCTGATTCAAGGTAGGTAAATGAAGTCAATTGGTGTATATTCAGGACTCCATACATGGTTATTGGTTATTGTCATTGAAGAACTCAAGAAGACTGAGAACTGATTCCTTTTAAACTAGAGTGGCTTTGAAAAGTAGTCTGAAGGGGACATGAAATTTTGGTATATAGACTCCTTTTCTTTCATTCTAGACACCAGATTTTCTGTTTTGCAAAAATATTGTAATTTCAGAATTAATTTAATTAGTTTTGGATTGCCTTGTTAAGAGAATTCAACTCCATCTCCATATACTGTTAAGCAGGTTTGGATAGCTCACAAAGTCATGTCACATAAAGGAGGGTTTATGCAGATTGTTTCGTTCTTCTGGACTCATCACTTCTCTTGATTTCCATGAATATGATAGAAACCCTAACTCTTATAGTTTCCACTCGTTTTTCATTTTGCACAACATCAGTTTTTGATTTGCTAGTGTTTGCCTCTTCGTGGAGAAGCAGGTCATATGTGTGTGTATATATATACACACACACATACATACATACATACATACATAGGGAGAGTATAATATGTAGCTAGCTAAATAATAAGTTATTTAATAGTCACTTTTATTTACAATAATTATTGTACTAATTTATGATAGTTGAGTTACTATAACACATGGGGCCATTTACCGTAAAGATTATAGTAAACAACTTGGTAAGGAGTTAGTATAAATCTTGTAACTCAAAGTGGCTACAGAATAAATTATTCATAGCTAGCTGTAGAGTAATAGTTCATGAGCCACCACTAAAGGTCTCCAAAATGTTGCCACCTTTTTTTTTATGCTGAAGCCATGCATCAAACGTACCAGCTGTTAGTACCAAGAACATCCATCTGTTCATGGCTAGGATGAAGGGCTAGGAATCTAAGAAGTGTGGGATCCCAACAACTGGTCACAATTGTTCTGGGAGCCAGGGAGCCAATTCAGTAACTTCACTCCAGTGTCGTTGGATGCTGAGTATGGTGCAGTTGGATTTTCGGCCAGCATGCCACGACATCTATGGCTTATGTCAAAGGATCCACAACAAGAACGAACCTAGCTAGGCAGTGAATCCCCTTTGCCTCCTATTCCTATATCACCATGACAGTTTTCCCAAAGCTGATGACAGTTTTCCCAAAGCCGAGGCGGCACTCATTAACTCTACCTATAATACGGAGTGTGGAATGGGAATAAGGGAGCACTATATATGGTGCATGGCAACAATAATTCGGTACATATATTATACATTCATTTACAATCTCTACCTATATAATGCACGGTGTGAATGCGCATAAGGAAGCATTATATATGGTGCATGCATGGCAAAACAATAATTAATTTGGTACGTGTATATAGTACATTTACGTTACATTCATTAACAATTATTATTGTTGGGGACAGGTCCTTTTGATTGCAAGTACAACGGTAGAGAAACTTCTATATTAAGTCCCATTATATTTCTTCACACGCTTTCTACCTACTCAAACCATGTTTCTATAAACACGATTGCAGCATCAACCCACTGTCAATACATGATTAATAGTACAAACGCCCCTTTGCTACCATGGAAATAGGATGTATGGGCAGAAGATTAGATCTACATATGTAATCCGGTTAACCATCGACCTCCATGCTAGGTGCTATAAATTAGAATCCAAGTGTTATTTCGTGAACTAATGCAAGCTTAGATAATTAGCACTATGATAGAAAACATTTCCAAGTTGGTCATTTTTGGATTAACCGCGACAGGCACTTTTATTGGCTTAATTTTGGGAATAAAATGTGTTTCTAATCAATTAGCCATTAGCTGAATTAGCCATTTTTCAGAGCTAGCTATATCATCAAGGACCTACAGTAAAATGGTCCAAGAGGCGCCAATAGAAATTGATTTCTAGAGAAAATTGGCGTTTTCTATTGCCTCTAGGGTTGTCTTTATTTCTAGGTATGGATGGTGCTGTTTCTAGTATTCTCTAAAAATAAGAGCACCAACCATCTCAAGAAAATGATCTAGAAACTGATTCCTATAGGCATCTACTAATGTGGTCTGCTCTGAAGATATATACATATCAAAAAAAATCTTTATATCAAAGATGTATCCCTCAAACAGATCTGCAACTTTGCATTTGGTGAGTCAATCGTTTGAAAACAATTAGGGACCAAAACTTATGTTTTAACTTTCAAATTTTCAGTTTCAAATTTTCTATATGACCTAAGATGAAGAGACAATCTAAACCAAACTCATAGCATTTGATAAGAACGTTTAATTAAGAGGAAGATCTCCGAAATTAAATAATTTGTTCTTGAATAGACCACGAGGTATGTATTTAATTAAGAGGAAGACGAGTTGTTAAGCTACAAAGCTAGCGGGGCAGGAATCCAAGGATAGCTTCTGTCGGGCAACGGAATCTAGTGCTAGCTCCTTGCTATGGATGAGATTGTCTTCCGTTGTGTCTGTCAGCTTCTTCCCTCTTGCCTCACACGCCTATCAAACTGCAGGAAAATATTTTGATGTACATCTGTTACATGTTTTCTCCTCATCATGCTGCTATGTTGGTAAGTCATCTAATATCATGCCTTCACTACACCATGTCATTGATGTCCGATAGCTTCTGTTGGGCAACGTAATATCTACCAAAACTAATTCAAGAGGGCTTCATTACACCTTGACAAAATACCAAGGGATGCTTTGGTGCCACCAAATTAATGATCCTATCAGTGGCACACAGTCAGACGGGTGGCGTAAAGAGTTACTGACTGATGTAATATCAATTGGGACCATTCAACATCTGCTTCCTCATACATTGAGGCCTCGTTTAGATGCAAAAGGCTGGAAAAAGTTGCAACTGTAGCATTTCGTTTGTATTTGGTAAATATTGTCCGATCGTGGTCTAACTAGGATTAAAAGATTCGTCTCGTGATTTACAACATAACTGTGTAATTAGTTATTTTTTTCACTAACATTTAATGCTCCATATATATGGATAGAAATTGATGTGATGGAGAGAGAGAGTGGAAAAACTTGCAACTTTCAGTGAAACTTGCGTGTAACTAAACGAGGCCTGAGTTATAGTTTGTTGAGCTTACCCTAGTTTACCATTCTAGTAGGCATTAGGAGTTCAAAGATATCATAGAAGATGGATCACCTTGGCTTTGCAGACTACTTCCCTGCGGTTGTGTTTCCTGTGACCAATTGTTGTGGCAGTGACATTAGTACATAATGTTTCAACAGGCTTTACAGCCAATTTCTAATTAATTATCCTAATTCCGATTGTTCCTTGACATACCTGAGCTTAAAGTCACATAGTTGTGGTACCGGTGGTAATGATGCAGGGGAGAAACTCGTCTCCCAAAAAGCAAAGGAAAAGCTAACCAAAGGAGCACCATGACTAGCGCCATCACCATCAGGCGTCATTGCGGGGCCATTATACAACTTTCTGTAAAAAATAAGATGCATTAAGTACACATATAATGCCGTGCAGGACCAGATGTGTTAATGAAAGCAATGCATAAACATGTGCTGTACTGTGCCATTCACAGTTAGGTGAGACGGTGGCAAACTGTATTATTTCCTCCATCTCAAAAAGAGTGTTGTTTTTTATTTTGAAACACCATGTTTGACCATCCATCTTATTGAAAAATTTTATATAGATCATAGAATAATTAAATTGTTATGAAAGTACTCCCTCCGTCCCAAAATAGATGTCATTCTCGCTTCCCGAGAAGTCAACATTTTCAAAATACCGGCAATTATATATTAAAATATATAAATATTTATGCTAAGTAATTAGTATCATTGGAAAGATCTTTAAGTCTAGTTTTTTAACAAATTTATTTGGAGATGAAAATGTTGCACGTTTTTTCTACAAATCTAGTCAAAGTTGAGAAAGTTTGACCGACACGCATCCCATAACGTCATCTAATATGGGACGGAGGGAGTATCTCTAATGATAGAACAAGTGAGAACAAGTCATAACTAAGACAAATAGTCAAACACAATGTTTGAAAGTAAAGAATAATACTCTTTTTGGGACGGAGGGAGTATGGAACTCCATAGTACAATCAAGCTGTGACTCAGGCGAAATATAGAAGATTCTGTGTCTCATAATGGCCTGGATGGCGTGTGCTCCTCATCTACAAATAATACAACCTCCTGTTCCGATGTCAATCGATCAGGGGTGGCACAAACAGATGCATGCATGTTACAGAGTCATGAGTGAGGTACCACTCGGTATGAGAGGCATTGTGAAGACCGAGCTTGCTTGCTATACATGTTCCAGAGGGACGATACCAATTATCTCTGGACGTGGTAGCTAAGTCGTTGCTAGGTCATTGTGTCTTGTTCGTTCGGTCGTCGCTAATTCGCTAAGTCGCTAAGTCGATAAGTCGCTAAGTCGCTTAGTCGTCGCTAGGTCGTCGTGTCTCGTTCGTCCGGTCGTCGCTAAGTCGTCACTAGGTCGTTATTAGGACGTCGTTAGGGTTTCAAATAAAACAAATAGTTTTGATTTGCCCACGTTTAACGTTCATCGCGTGGTTGCATTCCGCCAATTCCTGCATGCAGATGCTCTCGGCTCGGGCTCGATGGCCGGCCACCACAACACACATACACGCATTCCACGGCTCGATGGCGGCCACCACAACACACATACACGCATTCCGCGGCTCGATGGCCGTCGAACAGAGATGCAACACACAACACATGCATATACAGCTAGTTTGCGCGCGCGGCGCTCACCCTTGGACGGCGTGGGCTCCCTGCTGCTGCCCCCGCTAGCGTGTGCTCCCTGCCGCTGCTCTGGCCGGAGAAAGAACGGGCGGCCGGCATGCTCCGGCGGCCAGAGAAGAAGGCGCCCGCGGCTCCGGCGTGCTCTGGCCGGATTCAAATGAAGGAGGCGCACGCGCTGGGACCGGCGAGGACGGCTGGCGTGAGAAAGATCAACGAGGCGGCGGCATGCGCGCTGGGCTGAGGCGGCGGCGCCTGGGTGGCTCGCTGGGAGGAGGGCGGGGGCCTCGATCTGGCCGGAGATCAAGGAGGCGGCGGCGCGCTGGGGAGGGCCGGGCGAGGGATGGACGGAGAAGGACGAGGGAGGCGGCGGCGCGCGGGCCATGGCGCTAGCGGCTCGGGGTGCTCGGGGAGGAGACGAGGACCCCTGGCGGCGGCTGCTCCCTCTGGCGGCGATTGCTCGGGGAGGAGAGGGACGGCGGGCCTCTGGCCGGAGTTGAAGGAGATGGCGGCGCGGGCCCGAGACACGGCGGCGGGGGAGATGGCCCGGACTACGGCGTGCGGCGTGTGGATCGGAGGAGGAAGGCGACACCCCTTTAATACACTGGGGGACTTTTAGTCTCGGTTTGTGGCGAGCACCGGGACTAAAAGGTGGATCGGAGGAGGAAGAAGGTGCACCCCCCGGTAATACCACCGGGGGGAAAACCACCTTTAGTCCTGGTTGGTAAATACCAACCGCTAAAGGTTACCCCCGGCGGTACATGTATTATTTTTGTTTATCTATGCTATTTGTAAATAGATTATTTTTGTTAATTGCATAGTAAATAAAAAGAATAGGTATTAATTTCTTAAAAAATAAGAGTTCTATTTTATTTTATGTAGTTACTTATTTGAAAAATTGGGAACATAAAATCTTTTCATCCCTTATAATAGCAAACACAAATATTAAAAATAATTAGTATTTTATTAATGCAAAAATGTTTGACTTAATTAAAATACTTTAAAAGTAGTTGTATTCAATAGGAAATTTGTTTTTGTATTATTTTAACCCGGTTTTGTTCATGTATCACTATTTATCTTCAAAATCATGGTATACGTGATATTCACCATTAAATTGAATTATTTTTTTTCCCCCGGCATTTACATTATATTATTTTTGTTTATCCATGCTATTTGTAAATAGATTATTTTTGTTAATTGCATAGTAAATAAAAGAATGGGTATTAATTTCTTAAAAATAAGAGTTCTATTTTATTTTATGTAGTTACTTATTTGGAAAATTAGGAACATAAAATCTTTTCATCCCTTATAATAGCAAACACAAATATTAAAAATAATTAGTATTTTGTTAATGCAAAAATGTTTGACTTAATTAAAATACTTTAAAGTAGTTGTTTTCAATAGAAAATTTATTTTTGCATTACTTTTTCCAATGCCAAATTGGTCTCCCATAAGTTCTTACTGTGCACATGCTTAGCAACAAATACTTCAAGTCATTTCATTATTTGAAATGATATAAAATAAAAAACTAATACAAATATCTGAAGTTACAAGTGTCACATACATATACTCTAATACACTCTTTTATTAGGCGGGCACGATGTAGTGATGTTCTTTTTTTGACGTATGTTACTTGGTCATGATCTTGACGTAACCATGGAGTGTCCTCGGCATTTATCATGATGCTCGGATCTTTGGTCACATTGAAAGGCGTGATTCGGTCATCCCTTTCATAATCTTCTGAAATATCGACTTGTCCTCAATTCCCACAATGTTTCTTTTCCCTGAGAGAACTATATGGCGTTTTGGCTCATTCGTTGATTTGTTGTCATTTTTCTCTCTCTTTTGTTTTGTAGACATATCTTTCACATAGAACACCTGATTCACATCAGTAGCAAGGACGAATGGTTCACCTTTATAACCAACATTGTTAAGGTCCATTGTTGTCATTCCATAGTCTTTATCAACTGTTACCCCGCCTCCGGTATTCTTGACCCATTGGCATCGGAACAAATGGACTTTAAAATTAGCTGCGTAGTCTAGTTCGCAAATCTCCTCTATACGGCCATAATATGTTTGTCTGTTTCCATTAGGGTCGGTGGCGTCTACGCGAACCCCACTGTTTTGGTTCATGCTTTTTTTTATCTTGGCCTAGGGTGTAAAATGTATTTCCATTTATCTCATACCCTTTGAACATGAGGATGTGCCATGATGGTTGCCTAGCCAACAAATACAGTTGCTCATCAATCTGGTTATTACCACGACATTCTTTTCGTAACCAATCACCGAAAGTGTCTATGTGCTGACACATAAGCCAAGCTTCATTCTTCTCTGGGAACTGGGATCGTAGAAAGTCCTTGTGTTTCGTGGCATACGACTCCACCACGGATGAGTTTTGAAGAACTGTGTAGTGTGCTTTATTGAAATAATCGTCCCCCATACCGATGTATGTTTTCTTTCCTATCGTTCCCTTTCCGCTTAGTCTCCCCTCGTGTCGCGATTCAGGAACACCAATTGGGTCAAGTTCAGGAATGAATTCAACACAGAACTCAATGACCTCCTCTGTCCCATAGCTGCGATGCTTCCCTCTGGCCGAGCATGCTGGTGAACATATTTCTTCAGGACTCCCAGAAACCTCTCGAAGGGAAACATATTATGCAGGAACACAGGACCAAGAATATTGATCTCCTTGACCAGATGAACTAGGAGGTGTGTCATGATATCAAAGAAGGATGGAGGGAACACTAACTCAAAGCTGACAAGACATTGAACCACATCATTCTCAGAGAGCAGTAAGTTCCAAGTGGATTGATTGCCTTCTCGAGAAATTGCATTGAGGAATGCACATAGCTTAACGGTGGCCAGACGTACATGTGGAGGTAGAATTCCTCTTAATGCAACTGGAAGCAATTGCGTCATAAGCACATGGCAGTCATGCGACTTTAAGTTCAGAAATTTCTTCTCGGGCACATTTATTATACCTTTTATATTAGAGGAGAATCCAGATGGGACATTCATGCTGCTTAAGCATTCAAACATGATTTCTTTCTCTTCATTGCTAAGAGTGTAGCTAGCAGGTCTTAAATATTGGCGTCCATCATCTGTCTTCTCTGGATGTAGGTTGTCTCGCTCTTCCATGCGCTGCAAGTCTTGTCGTGCTTCAAGTGAATCCTTAGGCTTTCCATACACACCCACGAATCCTAGAAGGTTCACACAAAGATTCTTTGTCAGGTGCATGACGTCGATCGCATTCCGGACCTCTAGGACTTGCCAATAGGGTAGCTCCCAAAATATTGACTTCTTCTTCCACATGGGCGCATGACCTGCTGCATCTTTTGGAACTGGTTGGCTGCCCTGTCCCTTACCAAAAACTACTTTCACATCCTTAACCATCTCAAATACATCTTCTCCAGTTCTATTGCGAGGCTTGCATCAGTGGTCTGCCTTACCTTTAAAATGTTTGCCTTTCTTTCTAACTGGGTGATTCATAGAAAGAAATCGACGATACCCAAGGTACACGATCTTTCTGCATTTTTTTAAATATATACTATCAAGGTCATCAAAACAGTGTGTGCATGCATTATATCTCTTGTTTGACTGCCCTGAAAGATTACTTAGAGCAGACCAATCATTGATTGTCACAAACAACAGTGCTCGCAGGTCGAAGTGTTTCTATTTGTACTCATCCCACACACGAACACCTGTTTCGCTCCATAAAATTAGGAGTTCTTCAATTATTGGCCTTAGATAGACATCAATGTCATTGCCCGGTTGCTTCAGGCCTTGGATGAGCACCGGCATCATAATGAACTTTCGCTTCATGCATAACCATGGAGGAAGGTTGTAGATACATAGTGTAACAGGCCAAGTGCTATGACTACTGCTCTGCTCACCAAAAGGATTCATACCGTCCGTACTTAAAGCAAACCTCAAGTTTCTTGCGTCTTTTGCAAACTCTGGAAATTCCCTATCTATTGCTCTCCACTGAGACCCATCAGCAGGGTGTCTCAACATGTTGTCTACCTTACGGTCTTCTTTGTGCCACCGCAACAACTTTGCATGGTCCTTATTTCTGAAAAGACGTTTCAGACAAGGTATTATAGGAGCATACCACATAACCTTTGCAGGGATTTTCTTCCTAGGACGTTCTTCCCCCTCAACATCGCCAGGGTCATCTCGCCTGATCTTATACCGTGATGCTTTACATACGGGGCATTCATCTAAATTCTCGTAGTCCTTGCCACGGTACAGGATGCAGTCGTTAGGACATGCATGTATCTTACGGATTTCTAATCCCAAAGGACAGACAACCTGTTTTGCTTCGTACGTAGTGGTGGGCAATTCATTAGGGTTCGGAAGCATCTTTTTTTGGATCTTCAATAACTGTCCAAATGCCTTATCGGATACACCATTCTGTGCCTTTCATTTCAACAACTCCAGTGTTGTACCCAATTTTTTTGCCCATCTTGGGCGGATGGGTATAGTAATTTCTTGTAATCTTCTAGCATGCGGTCAAACTTCGCCTTCTCTTTTTCACTTTCGCATTCTTTCTGTGCATCACGAATGGCATCACCAAGAGCATCACCTTCACCAAGAGCACCTCCCTCTTCTTCAGCTTCTCCCATTGCTGTATCATCAAAGCCACCGAATTGAGAAATAAGGTCGTCAGGCTCCAGTTGTTCTTGTTCTTCTTCACATTCTTCCATCATTATCCCGGTTTCTCCATGCTTGGTCCAACAAATATAGTTTGGCATGAAACCCGACTTCAACAAATGTGAGTGAATATTTCTAGAGCTAGAATATTCCTTCAAATTCTAACATAAGGCACATGGGCAACGTATGAATCCATCCCGCTTGTTTTCCTCGGCCACTCTTAAGAAATAATGCACACCATCAATGAATTCTTTGGAGCGGCGATCGGCATTGTATATCCAACCACGTGTCATTGTCTGTATTGCAACATAAAGTATGATAAGTTTCTAATTTTTTTACTACAGAAATAAAAGTAACAAATAACCTAAAATTCTCTATTTCTAATTTTTCTCAACAAGCAAAATTAAAAAAAAACCAAAGTTCTCTATTTCTCTAAATAATCAAGAAATTTGGTAGGCATACTAGTTATAATTAACTAATTAACCCGGTCACAAATTGCAAATTAATGTATGATAAGTTTCTAATTTTTTATAAAGAAATGAAAGTAATAAATAACCTAAAATTCTCTATTTCTAATTTTTCTAAACAAGTAAAATTAAAAAACACCAAAGTTCTCTATTTCTCTAAATAATCAAGAAATTTGGTAGGCATACTAGTTATAATTAACTAATTAACCCGGTCACAAATTGTAAATTAAAGTGTTATAAGTTTCTAATTTTTTAAACAGAAATTAAAGTAACAAATAACCAAAAATTCTCTATTTCTATTTTTCCTAAACAAGCAAAACTAAAAAACACCAAAGTTATTTATTTTTCTAACTAATCATGAAATGTGGCATGCATACTAGTTTAAATTAACTAATAAACCCGATCACAAAATGCAAAATAAAGTATTATAAGTAACTAACTTACACAAAACCTAAAATTCTCCATTCTTATTTTTTTCTAAACAAATTTTATACTCATACTTAGTTATAATTAAATAATCCTTCAAATGTATTATTCATACTTAGTTATAATTAAGTAATTAACCCGATCACAGATTATAAACTAAAGTATTATCAAATGTAAATTTTTTAAAAAACTAATTATAATGAGAAACCATAAATTTAGTATTTTTCTAACTAAACCAAAAAATATGGTAGACATAATAGTAATAAATGGTGTATACTAATTTTTAGGGTCTTAATTGTAGCTATCTACATTAAAATATTCAAACGATGAAGTGATTGAAGTTTAAAATAGTGTAGAAATCAAAAAAAAAAAACCACATGTATAACACCACAAAATGAGATAACCTGCAGCTAAAACTTGAGAAGATGAAGTTAGTAACCTCTAAACAAGTAAATGACGGCGTAGAAGTGATGAAATGAATCAATAGCCGGAGATGTGAGCACAAATCAAGCAAGAACACATGAAGAACAAAGAAGCTCGGGCAGCTCGGCCGGGGGGAGGAAGAAGGATTCAAATATGGGGGGAAGGATTTACTCCCGGTCCCTAACACCAACCGGGACTAGAGTCCCATCTTTAGTCCCGGCTGGTGTCACAGACCGAGACAAAACCTTTAGTCCCGGCTGGTGTCACAGACCGGGACTAAAGATGAACCTCTAGTCTCGGTTGGTAACACCAACCGGGACTAAAAGTCCCCCCCGATGCGACACCATGGCCGTTGGGCTGGGGACTTTTAGTCTCGGTTGGTGTTACCAACCGGGACTAAAGGTGCTTTTAGTCCCGGACGCCATTGTTTCGGGAGCTATTGCTCATTTTGCCCAAGTAACCAAAGGCCTGTTCTGTAGTAGTGAATAGTAACTGGGTGACTACACAGAGGATTTCTCTGAGCAAAAGCAAAAGTAAACACTCTGCATTCAACAGCTGCCCTACATTTGGATCTCCACAGGATATAATCTCTCTCTAACAGGATATGTTTTGTTTTACCAGAGCTATTTTCTTCAAACAGAATTTCTCCTCCTTCTAAAAAGAAAAAAAAGTGTCTAAAACCTTCAAGAGTTTAGCCCAATGTTTTGCTTTTTAGCCAAATGAAAATCACTCAATTGTAACTTCAGATTTTTTTTTGGTAAGAAATGTAACTTCAGAGTTGGAACCATTACTCAGAAAGCCTGAAAAGCATTATAAAAATTATTTTACCGACGAAAATGCCAAGCAATGCAAAACCAGAATCAGTCAATTGTCACAAAGAGAGCTTACTTCATATCACTTATCAGAGTGTCAAGCGTGTCCGCAATAACAAATGCTTGAGACTTTAAAGAGTAATACACGCTATGTGCCACCTACATGCATAGTTTCAGGCTGCAACTACTGAAGTTTACATCATAAATGACACCGTATCAGGGATCATATATAAATCGTGGAGCTGCCGACTGCTCACTTCACCGACAGAGGCAGCACTGTGTTCAATTTAAGTCGCTAATGGATGTACGATAGCATTAGTGACGAGCATGTTCTACTTCGACCTCATGTCCAGAGTTTATGGTTTTGAATTATTTATCACTCTTTTACTTCAAGTGTATAGAACCAAAGAATTAGTTTATACATCGAGACCAATAACAAGACTATAAAATGAAACTTGTACAAGCTCTCAGATATTGTATAGAATAGTGTCATGATCCTTAGGTTATGACAGGCCAAGGCAATGCACACTGTCAGAGCTCACATATATACACGAGTTGCTACAACTGTAGGAGGCGTTATGATGACCAGAAATGATGAAGCAAACTGAAGGAATATTCAGGTTTGAGAAGCATCAACAATCCACAAGTGCTGTGCCAGAAATGCACAAAGAAGATATCACAGTAGAGACGCGCCAAAAACATATGCAGCTCTGAATAATAATTACGGAGGAGTCTCAACCGTATGTGCTGATATTGGCTCTCAGGGGTTCGGGTCTGATTTTTCCAATCATCACAAATTAGCCCAACTGAAAGCCTATAGGTGATGGGAGGGTGCCATATCATAAAACAGCCTTCTGTCTTTGATGCTACTTAGATATGGGTCTTGGGTAAACAACTTGGGCCTGGTCCCTAGGGGCCTTATTATGCCCAGATCCGCCCCTGCTGTATGGTATAGTACCACAGATGGCTTTCTTTGCTCCCCGGCTATGATTTTGCATACACAGACAGGCCTAGTGCAAGCCAATAAGCTAACTCGTCTGTTCTTGGAGCCCCGGAGTTGTGTGTGTGTATGTGGAACGTGCAGCTTGGAGAGTCCGTCTGTCATCTATTTTTCCTCAAGAAACTTATAGTAGCTTTATTAGTTTTAGATGGAGACTAAAAACTGAAATCTACAATCATAACCAGGTACAATTTTTTAACAAAGAAATAATGAGACAAATGCGGAGGTCCACATGACGCATATGGTTTCTGGGATGGCATCAGTGGATCCGCTAACGTGGAAACACCGCAGCAGCATTGCTCAGTGCTTACGAGTGCTGCAGTTGATATCGATGCTGATACTAGAGCTGCACGGAGGAGGTGACAGTACCATCTGACATACACTCACAAACCACGCCCAAGGTAGAGGTCATGGACACCATCGAATGCCTCTCGCACTCATTTTTGCCAAAGCTTGCAACACAATATCAGTGGTATTTGGTTCCCCGGTACCTCTCATTCCTATCATCAGCGGTGCTTGCATTATTCTTGCATTTCACAGAATACCCAGAAATTGCTAAAATTCTCTATCAGTGATATATAATTTGATGTCCCTTGGAAGAAGGGGGGCCTTGGTATATATTGTCCAGACAAGAATCATGGCATATTGATACTTTTATTTTGCAAAAGAATTGGTGCACATCAAATTTGATTATTAAAGAATTATTGGAATCCTAAATCAATTAATTATTAAAGCATCACAATAATTGAGCTGGAAACGCACCTTGGCTGCCAATATGTATTCGTATGGTATATACGTACCCTATCCATAGTTCCATACATGAAAGGAAAGTTGTTTTGGATAGTGACACGGTCTTCAAAATATAACTTTGACTTCTTATTTATATAAAAATATTTAGTCAAAAATTTATATATGTAAATTTTTATGGAATTATTTTTAAAGACAAATTTATTCATATGGCTTCCAAACTTAATAATTTAAAAGTTATTTATGATTTATATTTCCAATGTTTGACCCAAACCTTATTCAAAATAACTGTTTTCGAATATGGAAGGAGTTCTGCATAGTTACAAGGACAAAATAATCCAAGAAACCAGGAAGGTAATAGTGCTACTACATTAACAATTTTTACAAGCAGGCTCTCTACCCCTGGCAATCCTTCGTTGAGGCAACGTTGGCCACCAAGAATAATTTCTATGGTGCTTTTCTCATAGTATCCTAGAAGTTTTTGGCCCTGTAGGATCTCTCTTTATATTGAATCTTGGGTGCTAGATCGGGCACTTGATAGCGCCATGTCGCCCACTAACCAGATAGCTGTTGAATTGTGCGTTCATGCGATCTGGTCCGTTCGATATGGGAGAGTTACAGGAACAAGTGAATCCAAGAAACTACAGATGAGACAACATTACTACAGAGATGGTATTTATATATGCCTCCTTATTTCAGAGATGGCTCCATCGTGAACAGTCTAGAGATGCCTTTAGGGCCTTGGCAATTCAACCGCCACTAAAAATAGGTTTTCAGTGCCTGCCAAACGACTCTAGAAACAACCATTTTCAGATGCGATCAATAAAATTTATTGCCTGTAGAAATCAGATACCTAGTGGCCAGTCTTGTTTTTGTCCGTATTTCAAAAATTGGATATCAATATTGCGTGCCTTGAGGACCAAAATATCCCATCTTGTGCTCTACTGTTTGAAACAAATTTGTACTGGATCTTTCCCATGTGTGGGTCCTAGTTCCTATAATAGCACGGGATCGATTGCAAATGGGAAGATACCTGTTGATAACGTTGTCTCCACTACACCACAAGATTGCTGCACATCCAAGTCAACAGCAACATAAGACTGGATGGTGCAGCAGGTGGCCACACATATGGAAATGGAGCTGGCCGCATGATGCACTGCCAAATGGATGACTGTACCGAGAGCCTCCTATATTCCAGGAAGGTAATAGTGCTACTACATTAACAATTTTTACAAGCAGGCTCTCTACCCTGGCAATCCTTCGTTGAGGCAACGTTGGCCACCAAGAATAATTTCTATGGTGCTTTTCTCATAGTATCCTAGAAGTTTTTGGCCCTGTAGGATCTCTCTTTATATTGAATCTTGGGTGCTAGATCGGGCACTTGATAGCGCCATGTCGCCCACTAACCAGATAGCTGTTGAATTGTGCGTTCATGCGATCTGGTCCGTTCGATATGGGAGAGTTACAGGAACAAGTGAATCCAAGAAACTACAGATGAGACAACATTACTACAGAGATGGTATTTATATATGCCTCCTTATTTCAGAGATGGCTCCATCGTGAACAGTCTAGAGATGCCTTTAGGGCCTTGGCAATTCAACCGCCACTAAAAATAGGTTTTCAGTGCCTGCCAAACGACTCTAGAAACAACCATTTTCAGATGCGATCAATAAAATTTATTGCCTGTAGAAATCAGATACCTAGTGGCCAGTCTTGTTTTTGTCCGTATTTCAAAAATTGGATATCAATATTGCGTGCCTTGAGGACCAAAATATCCCATCTTGTGCTCTACTGTTTGAAACAAATTTGTACTGGATCTTTCCCATGTGTGGGTCCTAGTTCCTATAATAGCACGGGATCGATTGCAAATGGGAAGATACCTGTTGATAACGTTGTCTCCACTACACCACAAGATCCAAGTCAACAGCAACATAAGACTGGATGGTGCAGCAGGTGGCCACACATATGGAAATGGAGCTGGCCGCATGATGCACTGCCAAATGGATGACTGTACCGAGAGCCTCCTATATTCCAGGAAGCAGGTATTGAAGCTTTAGAATGACAAATGGCGTTATATGTAGCTGCCCACTCCATTCACTTCGCGGACAAGCGGCAGCTAGCAGTGTGTTTCAATAGGCCAGTAGCATGAATGCTCAGCATGTGCCACTAGTACACAAAACGTTTTTACAGGCGGTCGGAGACCGATTTTCACTGGCGCTTTCTCCAACCGCCAGTGGGAGAGGCCAGTGAAAATGGTCGATTTCCACTAGCGGTTGGTTGAAAACCGCCTGTGAAAATCGATTTCTACAGGCGGTTCTCTTAAGAAACCGCCTGTAGAAATTGCTGCCCAGAAAACACCCAAAAAATTGCAAAAAAAAAATTTTTAAAACGGCAAAAAATATTTTTTGAACCGGGGGAGGCATCCGCCCGCATTTTTTTCGCGTAAAATCGCGCTACGCGGCCGTGGGGTTCGAACCCGCGACCTCAGCTTCGCGCGTATCCCCCTCTACCACTCCACCCACACGTCACTTGTGTCTAGATACCATTTTTGTTCCCCACATATTATACAAACCCGACGGTAAATTGAAAATTTGAGGGTCTAAACGATTTCAAATGAAAAAGTGGTGAACTACAAAGTTTTATAACTTTTCGAGACTACAACTTTCATTTAGAGTGTTTCTCCATCCGAGGTCATTTGCAAAATTTGAATTTCAAATTTTAAAATTTTGATCATAGTTTTCTATAAAAAGATGACTTCAAATGAAAAAGTTGTCAACTACAAAGTTTCATAACTTTTTGAGATCTACAACTTTTATTTTGGAAGTTTCTCCATCCGAGGAAGTTTAAAAAACTCAAAAGATTAATTTCAAATTATTTCTACTGGCGGATTTCTTAAGAAACCACCAGTAGAAATCGATTTCTACTCGCGGTTTCTTAAGAAATCCGCCAGTAAAAATAGTCGATTTCTACTGGGCGGTTCCTTAAGAAAACCATCAGTAGAAATCGTATTTCTACATGTTGTTCCTTAAGAGAACCGCCTATAGAAATATGGTCGATTTCTACAGACTGTTCTAAAGGAAAACCGCCAGTAGAAATAAAATGCTAGTGTCAACACAAATGGTTTGTGTACTAGTGTGCTCCCCAATATCCCGGAGTTTATAATTCAAATTGTTATACCTTATAGTACTAGTAGGCTAGACATGACTATAAAATGACTTACTACACACCACTAGCTGTTGTTTTTTTTATGAAAAGCTGTAGTGTAGTTTAAATATTTGGTTGCGACAAGCCATAGCAATGTTCTTTTTTCTTTCCATAAAGGCAACGCAAAGTAAGGCTTTATGCTGGCAAGGAAATTATGAAGCAATATAATGCAAAATACAGCAAGAGCACCTTGTCTGTAAATACATTACGGAAAAGCATCAAGAAGCCACAATGCATGCCTCTGCCCGGTGTTACGTTGATGCACACTAGCTTCTTGTAGGTACCATCGCCTTTGGCAGATGTTGTGATGAGTTCATAACATAGAGGTATGTCAAGCCCTTGGGATACTACTCCTGGTTGAAGGGACCCCCCACCTACCGGCCAAGATAAGGGCCCGACTTAGAGCATGCCAACCAGCCAGTGCCTCTACTTAGGGCTGGGAGGCTCACCTGAGCCTCAAGCTTCCCGATTGAGGAGGAGACTAAGCCCTGTCCTTGGCCCCCCTGTGGCCCGCCAGGGCCAAAATGCAAACACCAGGAGCACTTGAGGCTAAAGGCACCTCTAAGATCCCCCAGCAGACGTGGACTTACCGACCACCCTTCCGACAGGGTCACACAAGGGGTGTGATGTGAGAAGATAAAGATCTCCCCTCCAAGCAACAAGCTCTAGGGGTTTAGGGATTCCGGGTGCACCGATCAGTCCCTCGAGCCAGCTGCCTTCACTGATAAGAAGCCTCCAAAAGGCAGAGCGAGAGGGAGGTGGTTCAAGCGAGGTGGTTCAAGCAATAACACCTAACGCAAAAGGGTGTCAGGGCTAGACAGTGCTAATCTGACTCAATGATAATGGCATGGTCCATCAACACTGCAACAAGGAATCCATCAACTCCGGTGTAGGTAAACCATAGGCTAGAACTCTCCAAACCATTATGTATGTGACCTACTTCGTTATACGAGGGGAGATTGGATCCCAGCTAAGAGGAGGCCCAAGCCAAAATAGAACAGATCTATCCTTCCCATTTCATGCTCTACACCGATAGCAAAGCCCCCTCGTGAGGAGCCTCAAAAGCTTCTCCCCACTGTCAAGTCATCTTCTTCCTCTCTGGCAAGGTGGAAGACGGCGCTCTGGCAACACACCTAGAATTAGCACCAGCCATTCTCCTGCCAAACTATCTCTTACACTCTATTGTAACCCTCCGATTTTGGGTGCCTTTAAGTAGTGAGATGATCAGATGTTGGACATAGGACATTGATAGCCTGAACCAAGAAAAACCATTGCATGCCTTGTAACATCCTGGCCCAGAGCTTAATAGAATTAATATGATACTCATACTAATAAGTTGCAACTTCTTTTCTGGAAGCTCATCTCGAAAGAACTTCAAGGTTAAGCGTGCTTAGCCTGGAGCAATTTCAGGATGGGTGACCGACCGGAAAGTTCTTTCCGGGTGCGCATGAGTGAGGACAAAGTGCGTAGAAAAGACTGGTGTTGGTCTGTGAGGGTAGTATTGGTCCTATTAAAGCTGTCAGATGTAAGCGGGCCCAGCCTCAAAGACGTTACAAATGATATCAGAGCCGACTCTCGCGGTTTCATGGGCGGCGTGTGTCGCAGATGCGCAGATATGGTGCGTATGGCTGGTGTGGATCCGAAGTGGTCACAGAGCATGGCACATGCGCTGGCACTAGATACAAGGACGTGGCCAAAAAAGGAGATTCCTGGCCTAGGGTTGATCGATGAGGACGTTGATCTCGTAAGGGCTGAGGATGTATGTAACAAAACCGACCAATTTATAAAAGCATAAGTGAAAAAAAATCACCCGCTAAGCAAGCAATTGTCACACTTAAGCCGTTATAAACCCGGTAGTCCGGAAATCTCGAAGGATTTCAAACCAAACATCATCAACCAAGATCGTATGGGTTTAGCGTCACCATTCGCATGTTACAACATTTCACAAATAGTTCAACAACATCAGAGTGCAGAAATAAAGTTATTACAACCCGAGTTCTTCAAATTCAAATAGCGGAAACAAGATAGTTTTGAAAGCTCAACCCACACACAACAACTTGAGTATTAAATAATGCCAGCCTGATGATCAATCCACAAAAGCAAGTGGGAAGAGTAGTAAGAACGACCATAGCCCTTTGGTGCTTAATCCACTTTGGATATAAGCGGGTTTCGCCCCCGTGGTAGGTATGGCCATCTCGCACAAACAACTAGCGGGAAAAACCTTGAGTACGAGAAGGTACTCGGCTAGACTTACCCGACCGACTCAAAAGTAAAAGACTCCAAGGAGTATGACAGGGCTTTATCGGGAGGTAGCTTGACTCATTTGCGTAAAAGCGGTAGTAATATTTAAAGTGACAAAAAGCCATTCCTATTTAAGCTAGGTAAGCACCTATACTATTCATCATTATAGTATATTATTCATGATTAAGCAAGCAAGTAGTAACCGTAGCCATAAACATTAGCTTAACTCATCATCATCATTAACCATATTCCATAAGCATTACTACGATGTTGCAGCTCAAGTCAAGGTGTTCACCGTCCCAGAACGATGGCGATTCGAATCGATTACTCGAGCTCGGGGGGTATTCCTCACACAAACCACACTCACCCGCTAAAGTGAGCTACAGATCACCGTGGCACGTATCCAGAAAACAAAGCGCGGTCTCGCATGGAGCCACCGTACCCGTGGACCGCCCGACGCGCCTTAGCCGCCCAAGCCGACCTCGGACTTACTCTTCGCGCCCCTGTGGTCCCCCATCCATCTCCAATACGGTGCGAATGGGTCAAGAACCGGCCCGGATAGTGTTAGGCTTCGCGGTCGGAAGTGCTTATCCGGCCAGCTAAATGTGAGGCATGCGTTCAATATGACTTGGGGTACAACAACGGTGATGCGGTCCTTAATCGACACAGACGGAATCACTATGGCCCAACAACCCCATAAGACTCCGTCCGGTCTCCATTTATCATAACCGAACCATCAACCTGATGATATCAACATAAGCTTTTCCATCAATAGCAAGTAACCACCTATACTCGCGGATGACAGGGAAATCACCCGACTTCTACCGTCTAAGCAAGCTAAGCATATTACTCGCCCCTAGACTAGCAGGGTGTATCAAGGTGGGATAATCAATGGTAAAGCAAGGATATAATGCATCAACGGTATCACACAACTCCTATACTTAATGCAACAATCATAAAGCATAATTAGACTATAAGAAAGCATAGGTAGTAGATGCTCCGGGGCTTGCCTTTGCCTTCCTCAGGCAGCTCTTCTTCGCCTTCTTCTTGTGGAACCTCCGGCTGCCTCCGGAAGATTCTGCTCGGTCTCCGAATACGGAGGTCTTCCTGCGAACTCGTATGATGCGATGCACGTGTATGAGTATGGCGAATGCATAACACATGATGCTCATGTATGAAGATGATTAACAGATCATTTGACAGAGTAGGTGCATATCTCCTCTCTACTAATAATTTAACTCATCTACTGAGTATGTGTATACCTCTTCTCTAAACACTTAGAGAAGTGCATAAAGAAGAGTGGTGTGTAGGCACACACACACACACACATCACAAGAATACAGAGAAATAACACTACTCATATCCAAACACCACATTTCAGTTACGATACAGCATTACATGACCAGCAAGTATAGCATAATTAAAAGTGCACAAGAAGTAATATAGAACTCCATAAATCATTTACTTCCAATGCTTATCATTTCATGTGAATAAACAAGCTTGAACTGTAACCTCTGTCTAAACAGTTCAGAAAAATCTATAAAAATTACAAGAGCTACATCATGCTATAACAGAGCCATGATAAAATTTTCATCACATTTCATCAAGTATATCAGCCTACACAAAAATATTAAACAGCAGGACAGAATTGCACATTTAATAACTTTACACTATGAAAAGTGTCAAACAATAGATTTCATATTTTTATCTAGAACTTATTAGCACAAGAACAGTCACCAAAAATTACCAGGGCATAAGTCCTTATAATTAATTTATTAAAAATCATACAAGAATCAGCCCAGAAATGAAATAAAATCACATTCCAATATTTTTGTACAGTAACTGCATGACATACATTTTTCCCAGAAACTAAATTATATAACAAGTCTAACAAAACAAGAATCACATTTTTTCTGAGCTATATTTTATTTACTATGCATTTAATCAGATTTCAGCTATTTAAGCAATTAAATAAATCTACACAGAAACTATTCACCAAAAAATACATATCATATTTTTCAATGACAGATCTATTTAGTAGAAGTCTAACAAAACAAATTTCACCAAATTTGGATCTCATTTGCTCCAGTTATGAATTTAAAACCAAATAAAAGCATTTAGAAAAACATTTAAAGGAAAACGCCACGTGTAGGGCTGGCTGGACCCGGTCCATGGACCGCGGGTGCCGGGCGGGCCAGGGGTCAACCCGCCCCACCTGGCCGTCAGGCCGTTGACCGGCGCGCTTTTGCCGCCGACGAGGTTGGTTCAGGCGGCGGGGGGTGGCACCAACGTGCTCCCCATCGCACGGCCGCACGGATCCGGCGGAAAGCGACGACGGCGGGCGGCGCGGCGCTGAATGCCCGGGCGGTGGCATGGCTATGAGGCGCGCGAGCACATGCAAACCCCTAGCGATGGCTCTACGCGAATGCGGCGGCGATGCTTTAGTGGTGGCCGGCCGCGTGCATGGCGGCGGCGGCGAGCGGCCTTGGCTCGGCGAGCTCCCGCGGCGGGGGTCCATCGACCCACCCGAGTGCACCGGAGTTCGGTCGAACTCCGGCGGCGTGCCAGTGGGAGCTCCGTGGGAGAGTGTTAGGCGGTGGGGTGCGGGGATGGCCAATCGACCCACCGTAATGCACCTGAGTTCGAAACTTTCCGGAGATTCCGGAACCTCCCAAGCCGCCGCCATGGCGCTACGGTGAAGGATGGGTTGCGCCCCTTACCGGTGGCAGCGGCGGGCGGTTGGGGGCTCGGCCGGGGACGGCGGAGGTCGTCTTGCGGAGGACGTTGCCCGAGCGCGGTAACGACGGTGGATCGAGTGAGCGAGCGACAGAGGCGAAAAATGGAGCGGCCGCCGTTTCCATTTCGGGGTGAGGATGCGGCCGCATCCCCGATCCCTTCGCTTAATAGGCGGCGCCACGCGTGCCCCGCGCGCTTGCTCTGTATGGTACTCATACCAATAAATTTTGAATCCAACTCAAATGCAACTATTTGACAAATTTAAAAGCTTTTTCATGAAAAGTGCCCAAAATAAAAGTTGTAGAGAATTTCAAACTGAACAACTTTCATTTAGGTCTCAACTCAAAATCCCCAATAAAATTTGAACTATAAATTCCTTTTGAATTTAGGGTCATTAAAGAGGATTTTCAATTTATTTTCTTTTGCTCCAAAATGCACCAAATCTTTTGCAATAAATTTTGTTAAATCATTTTGAAAGGCTGGGCACCTGGATCCAACTTGGTCAAACAATTTGCAAAGCTAATTAATTAACTAATCAAGCACTCAAGCAATCAATCAAGAATTTAAAACAAGCACATGAAATGACAATGCAAAAATTAGGGTTTGTGCTTGATGATGCTCGTGCCATGCTTAATGAAGATTAAGGTCAATTAATTATGTGCCTAATGCATGCTTAACACTGAGGTGTTACAATGTAACACCCTGATCTAGGGCTTAATAGAATTAATATGATACTCATACCAATAAGTTGTAACTTTCTTTTCGGAAGCTCATCTCGAAAGAACTTTAAGGTTAAAAGTGCTTAGCCTGAAGCAATTTTTGGATGGGTGACCGACCCGGAAGTTTTTTCCGGGTGCGCATATGAGTAAGGACAAAGTGCGCAGAAATGACTTGTGTTAATCTGTGAGGGCAATATTGGTCTTATTAAAGCTGTCAGATGTAAGCGGGCCCGGCCTCGAGGAGGCGGAACGTTACATGCCTTATGTATTCTTAGTGTTCTTGAGTCTACCTAAGGCACCACAGATGCACACTAACAACATCCGAGGAACAATTATGCATGTTATGATTTTGACCCCATGACATGTTGGCTTCAAACTGAATGCAGCTAGACGTGTTGTTATAAAATATTTGGCACAAGGCCCCAAGACTCGGGACAGCTGTCAGCAAGCTCGTCCGGTGGATCGCTTTGAGGTCAGATCATGTTAGATTGTCATGACTTGAACCATATAATTTAATAAATTTTATTATGTCATCTTCATTTAATTTAATTTTGCCACTGTCATGAGTTGCAGTTTAGCAATTAAATAACATGAGTTTATGTCATAAAACATGAATTATGTCATAAAATATATGCAATCTTCTTTTGACATTGCAACATAATTCCTAACAATGTCATAATTCATATAACTATGTCATGTCAAAAACCACCGTAAGGATTTTACGCCAAAAACCACCGTTTCTTGTAGTCATTTTAAATAACGTAGTGGGGGTTCATGGTTCTCTTTTAACCTTAACCTAACCGGTAGTGTAAATGGATTTATTGACACGCGGTTGTCCTAACACAACCACCATTGTAAATAGATTACTATTTATAGAGGCAGTTCTCTAGAAGATTCTAGAGTTCACAATTTCCATCAGCCATTTACACTAGTGGAAGCTAGAAAAGCCGGTGAAAATAGGTTTGGAACCGCGCATACTAATATTCTTGTAAAGTTGGGTTAACCACCTCTCCCTGGTGCTCGGCTCCATGATAATATTGGTGGGAAGCAGCCCCCCACAGGTGGCGATTACAAAGGTTGTTAGGATTACAACAGATCATATCAAAATAGATATACATCTCCTCCTATATTCTAGTAACAACTTATCAACTTGTATTACAAGACTCCTAACCTTATACGATGAAGCCTATACCTTCTAATACCCTTCCTCAATCTTAGCCACTTACAAGGTTAAGATTGTTTCTGAATTCTCTTAGCTTCACACGTGGAAGAGCTTTGGTAAACCCATCCGCTACCTGATCACCAGAATTAATGAAGTGAATGTCTAAGAGCTTTTCTGCCACTCTTTCTCTCACAAAATGAAAGTCAATCTCAATGTGTTTCGTCCTGGCATGAAACACGGGATTAGCAGAGAGATACTTGGCACCCAAATTGTCACACCACAGTCGAGCCATGGGAGGATGAGGAATCCCCAGTTCTATCAACAGCTTTTGTACCCAAATCATTTCAGCTGTAGCATTAGCAAGTGATTTGTACTCTGCCTCAGTACTTGATCTTGAGACTATGGCCTGTTTTCTAGCACTCCATGAAACCAGATTGCTACCAAGAAACACCTCAAACCCACCAGTGGAACGATGATCATCGACACAACCTGCCCAATCTGCATCTGAAAAGCACTTACCACCATGGACTTGGATATACCAATTTTCAGTCCAAGATTCAATGTTCCACGTATATAGCGAAGGATCCTCTTAACTGCACTCCAATACACAGTGGTAGGGGCATGGAGGAACTGACATACTTTGTTCACAGCAAAACAAATATCAGGGTGAGTAAGCATGAGATACTGTAAACCTCCTACGAGACTTCTGTATTTGGTAGCATCTGTTGGTCCAAGAAGAACACCATCCACAGCACTCAATTTTTCAGTGTTAGATAGTGGCCTGTCAATAGCCTTGCACTTGTCCATTCCGCACCGCGAGAGTATATTAGAAGCATATCTCTCTTGACTCAGGACCAAACCTTCACGGTTTCTCTTCACTTCTATTCCCAGAAAATAATGCAGATCACCCAAATCTTTTAAGGCAAATTCCTTCTACAGGTCCCTAAGCAAGGCCTCGGTAGCCTCAGGAGAGGAGCTTGCCACAATTATATCATCCACATATACAAGCACAAACAGATTGTACTTCCCTTTGTTGTAATAAAACAGTGAAGTATCAGCTTTAGATGGTATAAAACCTAGTGCTTGCAACTTGAAACTCAACTGAGCATGCCAAGCTCTAGGAGCCTATCTCAGTCCATATATTGCCTTATCTAGCTTGCACACATACCTTGGATGGATCTTGCTCTCATAGCCTAAGGGTTGTTGCATGTATACTTCTTCATTAAGGATGCCATGAAGGAATGCGTTTTGAACATCAAGCTGTCTAAGCGACCAGCCCCTTGACACTGCAATTGAAAGCACCAACCATATAGTAGCAGCCTTGACTACTGGACTGAATGTGTCTTCATAGTCAATACCATACCGTTATTTGTACCCCTTTGCGACAAGTCTAGCTTTATATCGATCCACAGTTCCATCTGCTTTTCTCTTTACTTTATACACCCACTTGCATCCTATTATATTTTTCCCTTTTGGTGCCGGTACGAGATGCCAAGTATTGTTCTTGATCAATGCTTGATGCTCAGCATCCAAAGCAGTCACCCATCTGTCATCTTGAAGTGCTTCTGCAACACTACTTGGCTCCTCACTCGTAGCTGCAGCAGTCATGCACCATCTTACAGTACCATCAGTGTATTGTTTTGGTTTTGAAATACCTTGTTGAAGCCTTGTAGTGGGACGTTGTGAAGGTTCAGGGACGGGAGCCACAGTAGATGACACAAGAGCAAACTCCACACCTGATCCTCCACCCGCCGTATTTGATCCGGACGACAAGCCAGCTGTGTCACCCAACAGCTGCACCTGCCCACCTGCGTCCGGATCATGGTACGCAGCTAAACCTGACAATGGTTTGGGTTAAGCTCAGTTTTTTAGTTTGGTTTTGCTTTTGGGCTGTATTGGTTTGGGGTGAAATGGGCTAAGAAGGTTGTTGGGCTGGTTTAGTTTGGGCCCTATTAAAATGGGCTGATTTAGTTTGACTATCAATAATAGAGTTAATAATAAATTTTTATTCTATCTATTCATTTTTTCTTTTGCTTATGGCTAAATATAAACAATAGCATGAGGTGCCGTGAGAATTGGTGGGTTGAAAATGTATTTTAATGGGTTAAACATACAAGTGGTTTAGTTTGGTGTGGATGATTGAAGTCACGGTTTAGTTTGGTTTGGATTTAACTTTGAAATATACATGGTTTGGATTGGTGCGGGTATGGTTTGGATCTTGGCCCACTGTCACGCAACCACACGCGGTGCAGTAGAGGTTGAAGGAGACGAACGCGGCGCAGAGGATCCGCCTGGCGTTGCCGGAGACACACCGGCCCCCGACGAGGACAACTGCTGCACCGATCCCAACCGAGATTTGGCATCAGAACCGCCAGCACCGCCGCCAGAATCAGCTCCGGGATCGGCGCGGTCTCCTTCCGCCGGGCACACGACGTACAGGGAAGAAGACAGCTCCCCAGCACCCTGTGCATCATCTTGAGCGGAATTTTTTTCTGCAGAATCTACAGCTGCACTAGGAGACTGGTTAGTACGTTCAGGTTCATTCACATGCCGATCATGTACCGATGCATCCCCAAAATTAGATGACGGACATCTGGTAGTAGCTGAATCTCCGCACGCAACCTAGCACCAGCATTGGGACGGAGTGATGAAAAGGGAACACACTCTCATCAAAAACAACATCGTGTGAAATCTAGATCCTTCCTTCAGATGGATCGAGGCATTTAAACTCCTTGTGAGAGTTGCTGTATCCCAAGAACACACAGCGTTTGGAACGGAATTCATGTTTGCGTGAATTATATGGACGGAGGTTCGGCCACACCGTGCACCCAAACGTGCGAAGAAAAGCATAATCAGGATCTTGACGATGAAGACATTTGAGGGGAGTATCATGATCAATAACCTTAGAGGGTAAGCGATTGATCAAAAAAACAGATGTGAGAAAAGCTTCATCCCAATATTTCAGTGGCATGGACGCATGAGATAGCAACATGAGCCCCATGTCCACTATATGACGGTGTTTTCTCTCGGTTGAACCATTTGCTGATGAGCATGAGGACACGACACCATGTGATGGATCCCAATGCATTGGAAGAAGGAATTCAAGGCACTACCCACCCCCCCGGCAATCTGTTTGGATGCTACGGATTTTCTTATCAAATTGCTGTTCTACTAGGTGCTAGAAATTGTGAAAACATTGAAACACCTCTGATTTATGATGGAGCAAATAAATCCAAGTGAACTTCGAATAATCATCAATAAAGCTTTCATAATAATTGAACCGGCCAACCGAAGTCGGTGCCGGCCCCCATACATCCGAAAAAATAAGATCCAAGGGACTACTAGACTTGCTAGACGACTTTGGGTAGGGTAACTCATGGAGTTTACCCTGCTGACAAGCATCACAAATCTGTTTATTGCTCAAATCACTAACAAACGGAAGACTATGACGACCTCATGAACTATGGAGCTCGATGGATGCCCCAGCCTATGATGCCACAGGGACGTCGATGGCTTGATGGCACCCAGGGCTTGTTTATTTGATGATGAAGTTCTACTGGAAGGCAAATTGAGCGGGTACAGGCCACCTTCACACCTGCCGCTGAGCATTGTTTTCCTCGTCTGCTGTTCCTTAATTGAAAAATGATTAGGATGGAATTCAACAAAGGCATTGTTGTCTCGAGTGAGACGATTAACAGAGACTAGACTCATACTAACATCAGGAACATGTAGAATATTCTTAAGATGAATCTTAGAATTTTGGGAATGCAAAGCACTATGACCAACATGTGAAATTCCCATACCTGATCCGTTTGCTGCATGCACGTGTTCACCTCCATGATACTTGTCACGGATGGTCAGCTTTTCAAGATCAGATGTGATGTGATCTGTAGCTCCGGAGTCCATGTACCAGTTTGAATCTACTCTATAGCCTGACGTTGTAGATGACGCCGACTTCTGTGGTGATCTAGTGAAAGAGGCATCAAATCATTTGTAACAAAGCACGACCGGATGCCCTTCCTTTCCACACAGCTGGCAGAAGATGCTAGCTTGGAAGGAACTCTGACGGCCGCCACCACGACCGCCCTTGCCACCGCGCGTGAAACCACCGCAGCCTCCTCCAGATCGGCCCCCTTCCACGGGAGCCTTGATAGTTGTTGTTGTTGCCACCTTGACGACCTCCCTTGGTGGCGCTGTTTGCTGACGACTGATGGCCACTGCCACCGTTCTTGATCTCCATCCGCTGCTCGAAGCTCACAAGCTAGGTGTAGAGCTCCCCCACAGATATGGGTTCAACTCTTGCAACAACAGCAGATACCACCGGATCGAACTCAAGTTCAAGCCCGGTGAGAATGTACGAGACGATCTCATCATCTTCAAGCCTTTTTCCAGCAGACGCCATGTCATCTGCTAGGCCCTTCATCTTGGCAAAGTACTCACTAATGGAGGACGTGCCCTTGGTTGCAGTCACGAGCGCCATCCTGGTGGCGATGAGACGCGCGAGGCTTTGAGATGCAAACATCTCCGTGATGGCTGTCCATGCAGACGCCGCCGTCACCTTGGTCGAAACTTGTGCAAGGATTATTTCCCGTCCAAGATTGGATAGGATGTAGCTGAGGACCGATTGATCCTTCGCGATCCAGATCGCGTACTCCGGATTTGGTACTGGATCCACCTTGTCACCATCATCTGGCTTTTTGGACTCCGCCTTGACAGGAAGGAACGCCTCTGGCGGCGCCTCCATTGGGTCGATGAACGTGGCGAGCTGCGCACCACGAAGTGCAGATATAACTTGCGCCTTCCATAGCAGATAGTTGCTGCGGGTGAGTTTCTCGCTCGGGGGAAGCAGAAACACGCCGAGGGACGATGCAGTCTGCCCCGCGGAAGAGGAAGCAAACACCATGGTTATTCCGCTAGGAGATTGGCTCTAGATACCATGTAAAGTTGGGTTAACGAGTCACCTCTCCCTGGTGTTCAGCTCCATGTTAATATAGGTGGGAAACAGAGCCCCACATGTGGCGATTACAAAGGTTGTTAGGATTACAACAGATCATATCAAAATAGATATACATCTCCTCCTATATTCTAGTAACAACTTATCAACTTGTATTACAAGACTCCTAATCTTATACGACGAAGCCTATACCTTCTAATAATTCTGTATACTAGTGAGTATGTGTTTAGCTTTAAAACAATTAGTCAACACTATACCATGGCCAATCTGTAGCGTCAAACAACGGTTGCTTAAATATAATATTAATGACCAGCAATTGGTCAATATAAACTTTTAACACATCATTGGTCAGTAGTATATTAAGTTTGTTATGTTTTAGTAGCTGGGTAATCAATGCTTGGATACTTTAAAGAGGGATAAGCGATCGTAAATAAGTCATTTGAAATTGAATAAGTTCAGGAACTGCTGGTGGTAGTATCATAGACTGACGGATCAATCAAGTCATAATGAAATCAAATAAATAATTATAGGGAACTGCCTAGTCGTAGTTACTTCATTTCACTAGTGAGGAAAGAAAATCTTCATTTCACTCACTGCAACATTTGTGAATTTTCATTGAATCTTTTGTACTCGGATATTGTCATCCCTGCAGTATTGTAACGATGATGTTCTAGATGCGCTCCACTACGCATGCTTTTTTTTTTTTTTTACGCAATCCACTACGCATGCTTTTGTAGTTGGATATTGTTATCCCTGTATTATTGTAACAATGATGTTCTAGATGAGCTCCACTACGCATGCTTATAAAAACTAGAAGGGAGCCCCACACTTCACGTGGGGAAGAGGGCACGGTAAAAAAAAAATGGTAATATTTGAACAGTGTCGGGTAGAACTGTAATACCCGGGGTATGGATGAAAATTAATTTATCGGGTTATGAACAGTGTTTAGATGGGTTTAGAACTGTAGGTTATTCAACATCCGATTGGTGATCCGTGACAGGTATTTCCTATATTTATGATGTGTATCCTGTTTTATCCGGCAGTGACGGGTATTTGCTACAGTGTTGTACCGCTAAAGAACATTAGACCCGGTACTATTTCCATACGTTTGAACAGTTTCCTAAGTGCGCCAGTTTTGGAACAGTGACGGGTATTTGCTACAGTGTTGTACCCGTTAATTAACAGTAGACCTGGTACTATTTAATGAACAGTAATCACCAGTTTTGAGTGGCTTCAGGTGGGGCCGTTACTGTTGACCAACAGTAACAGGGCTTATCATGCCCTGGTCAAGAATCTGTATATAGCTCTAGACGTTGTTGCACAGCATGAAGTGCACACTTAGCTTGGTGACACAGCAGTACAGGGCATCTTGGCTATATGCATATAATGTAGGCTTGAGCGGTATCAGGAACCCACGACACACAGCACAGCAGTATAGTTTTACTATGTTGGCAAGACGTACTAGCTTTCAGATGTACACCCGTTTGTTGAGAACATTCTATGCGTACATACCTGTGGAGCCTCCCATACTAGCTACTACCACGTGGAGGTGAATGGACTCCAGCGCTCATCCACTTCTCGGCTACTCCCTCGGTCCTAAAATAATTGTAGTTTTCACTTCTCGAGAAACCATTTTAATTAAAAATGCTTTCGGTCCCAAAAATAACTGTAGTTTTCACTTCTCGAGAAACCATTTTGATTAAAAATGCTTTAAAAAGTATTAATATTGATGGTAAATAAATAGTATTAATACAAAGATCTTTTAATCCAGATTTTTACCAAATTTATTTAGAGACATAAATATTGCATGTATTTTCTATAAATCGAGTCAAACTTGTGATACGAAAACCAAAACACAACAGTCTTTTTTTTAAGATAGAGCGAGTTTGTTTGGGCTAGCGCTAAGCATCAGTATGGTGCTCTCCACTCGGCTCTGGTCACACATGCTCTGTCTGCCACCGCGATCTCCCACTTGTACTTATTGAATTGGCAACACGTGGCAGAGCGTAGCTAGCTGGCGTAGGGAAAAAAAATAAAAATTGAACTATTTAGGGGTAAGATTTTTTAAATATGTGGTCCCAGAAAAGGGAAATTCAACCAACTGACCATGTGGCAGTGGGACCTCTACTAACAGCTGGGCCTATAAGTAGGCAATAATTCAATGATTTCAGGCATTACTAGGCAATAATTCAATGATTTCAGGCACTACTAATGTCAGTATCATAGACTGTCAGGGATAGTTACTTCGTTTCACTAATGAGGCAAGAAAAATTTTCTACTTTTGCTGCATATGGATACAAATTCTAGTGTACACTGACTATGGTCCAGCCATAGAAATGGACAAAGTAGCAGGACTGAGGACCATATGTATAGGCTCCCTGTCTCCCAGTTCCTGCTTTAATTATTGCTAGTTGCCTAGTTGGTTCTTGTCCTTGCATTATTGTAACATTAATTAATACTCATATTCTTAGGGCACGTACAGCGGTCGTCTGTTTGCCGTCTCTTTTGTGACCATTTTGCAGAAAACACCTCCATTTGGCTTGCAGACGGAGTCCCCGTCGCGGCCAGGGTCCGTGGTCCGAGGTCTAATCGCCGGCCAGAGCAGCGCTGTACGACCTCGTCTTCTAGACTCGACGGCACGCTCGGATCCCGCGCGGGCACTGCGATTCTGGTTTGGGCGTGCGAAAATCCAACCCCGTGACATTGCCTGCTCGCAGGGCGAGCAGCTCGACAAATCCTATCATCCCATGGCGGCCTTCGTTACTGCCGCGACCAACGGCGCTGGCGTCGCCGACTCCGTGCTGGCCGTGCGTGCTCCCCGCGCCGGCGTGGTGGATGCCGCTGTGCTGCTTGACGCCAGTCCTGGGCTCAGGGGAGGATCTATGGGTGAGGCCTTCCTGGCATTCCTGTCCTACTCTTTTGATTCCTGTTGCGTTCTAGATGAATGGAAATCGGAATGAATGGTATGTGCGAGTACAGCAAAATCGTTGCTGTAGAATGTCCAAACAATCTAGGTACTCGTTGCTGTCCAAATGTCTGAACCTATCCTGAACTCCGCACCATGCCTTGTGGATTTCTGCATTATTTCTTCTGATATTTTATCTGTATTTAATTTTTAGATAGGTGGAAGCTAAGAAGCAAACTGTTTTCTTCATTTGATGAGTTGCTGGAGTATTGAGAGAAAGCCTTTGTTGGTTGAATGTAACTTTGCTTACGCTTTGTTTCATGCAACTTTCATGCAACTTTGATCACATCAATTTCTTATAGATATTAGTAAAAAAGATAACTAATTATACTTTGTCAAAGTTACTTACTAGAAGTATTTCTCACGAACTGAACAAAGAAGTATTGAAAGTGGCAGTGTCAAATGTCAATTTCAGTGCTCTCTACTAGATATGAGTTTGATTTTATCTTAGATGACAGAGTTCAAGAATAAGACTCAATTCTTGGGTATCGAAATTAAGTGCTTCTCTAATCTCTACTCTAGATATGCAACTCTGTTGGATTAATACAATAGCTAACATGATTACTTTGATATTGGAGAACTGTATCCTCCCTGCTGCCTGCAGGCCACCCTGCAACCATTCACTAGTACACAAAACGTTTTTACAGGCGGTTGACAACGTATTTTCCACTGGCGTTTTTCCCAACCGCCAGTGGGAGAGGCCAGTGAAAATGAGCCATTTCCACTGGCGGTTGGTTGAAAACCGCCAGTGGAAATCGATTTCTACAGGCGGTTCTCTTGTAGAAATCGCTGTCCAGAAAACACCCAAAAAATTGTAAAAAAATATTTTTAAAAAGGCAAAAAATATTTTTCGAACCGGGGGAGTCACCCGCCCGCATTTTTTCGCGTAAAATCGCGCGCTACGCGGCCGGTGGGATTCCAACCCGCAACCTCCCCCTCGCGCGTACCCTCCCTTACCACTGCACCACACACTCACTTGTGACTATATCTCATTTTTGTTCCCCACATATTATACAAACCCGACAGTAAATTGAATATTTGAAGGTCTAAAGGATTTCAAATGAAAAAGTGGTGAACTACAAAGTTTCATAACTTTTTGAGATCTACAACTTTCATTTAGAGTGTTTCTCCATCCGAGGTCATTTGCAAAATTTGGATTTCAAATTTAAAAATTTGATTCGTAGTTTTCCATAAAAAGATGATTTCAAATGAAAAAGTTGTCAACTGCAAAGTTTCATAACTTTTCGAGATCTACAACTTTTATTTTGAGAGTTTCTCCATCCGAGGAAGTTTAAAAAACTCAAAAAATTAATTTCAAATTATTTCTATCGGGCGGATTTCTTAAGAAACCGCCAAGAAAATCGATTTCTATTGGCGGTTCCTTGAGAAATCCGCCTGTAGAAATGGCCGATTTCTACTGGCGGTTCCTTAAGAAAACCGCCAGTAGAAATCGTATTTCTACTGGCGGTTCCTTAAGAGAACCGCCTGTAGAAATAGGGTCGATTTCTACAGGCTGTTCTAAAGGAAAACCGTCAGTAGAAATAAAACGCTAGTGTCAAGAGAAATCGTTTGTGTACTAGTGATTGTTTCCGAAGTCTGAATACTGACGAGGAAGCAAGCAAGCACGTACAACCACTAGACAAGGAAGCACATCCAAGATTCAGAGTTTGTGATGTGGAAATAGTGATAAGTTTAACTCATTGTTCTGATCTATATGATGCAAGTTTCTTTCATTACTATCTTTCAAAAAATACAGAATTGTTGCTATATATATGTGGATTAGCCAAAACTATTACAATACTGATAATATATTGTATCGATGGTTCTTAAAGAATATTGTAATCATGTTCATTTTATCAATGCTTGATAGCCTCTCAAATAACAACACAATGGTATACACAAGAGTATTCACAATTGATCATAGCAATATGCAAAGCATTAAATAGTTTATAGACAGCAAAACAGGCAGCCCATTGTATAAGCTGTCTATTTAGCTGTCTGTGTTCAGATTCCAAAAAATTGCAGATAGCACCCTGTCTGTGGGTTGTACATGCCCTTAGTTATAGAAGACTAGGCATGTCGTCTATATAAATGCCTGGTACAAGGTCAACAATCTGCATACATATAGGTTCCCTGTCTCCCGGTTCCTGCTTTAATTATTGCTAGTTGGTTCTTGTCCTTGCATTATTGTAACATTAATACTCGTATTCTTAGATATGGAAGACTAGGCATGTCGTCTATATAAATGCCTGGTACAAAGGTCAACAATCTGCATGCTTGGTGAGAAAACCTGGTGGAGTTACATTGTCCGGTAGAAGTTTGTACTTCCTCCATATCTTATAAGGAAGACGTTCAGTGGCATCGGACGCGATTACCCCTGCACTGCCCGTTCGCATGGCCTGGTTTCCTCGTTCCGCAAAATCCGGCAAAAAATAGTGGCCAATAGGGATCGAAGCATCGGACGCGATTACCCCTGCACTGCCCGTTCGCATGGCCTGGTTTCCTCGTTCCACAAAATCCGGCAAAAAATAGTGGCCAATAGGGATCGAACCCGGGACCTCGGGACAAAACACCCACCATGCTAGCCACTTAAAATTTGTTTGTTTTGTGTAAACAATGCATCCGTAGCCCTATTTAATACGGGCAAACAGGGAAAACTAACCCTAATTAATGACTCCTTGGTAATCACAATCATATCCAAAAAGTCTTCTAATTACGATATAGAGGGAGTATGCTATAGCCATGAAGGCAAGAGCATCATTGTTGTATGCATTTAGGCTTGACCAGTATCTGGAACCCATCACACCCAACTCTGAAGTATACTGCTACAGCTTTGGTGAGAAGGAGATCGCTTTCCACCATGTATGCATAATAGGTATGCCTACAAAGGGTGCCGTTAGAAGCGCCCCTAAGCACTACCGAACGAACTTGCTGTGACATAGCAGGTTTGGGGGGTCAACATCTACTAATGGACAATTTTCCATAATCTATTCTGCTCATATCTGTATGATGTTTGTGCTGTCCATCAGGATCGGATGCTATTACTTGCCTTCCTAAGTGCACAGAAAAAATCAGCTCATTTTTGTTGGGCTGTGAACAAAAATTAGTTCAGAGAGGTTTTTGACACAGTACAACACTACTCAAACATAGTCATGCCCGCGTTTTGTGAACATTCCTGAAAGATAACTAGAACCATGTTCAGAAGTGAGAGTGGATGATCATGCATTTATATTGTTTTATTTGGAGAAGAAAGGCTACATAAATTATATAGGAGAGGAGACTAACTAAGCTAGAGAAATAAAATGTGTGCAGAACTCATGCCTTCTAGATCCTACATATATGTGTCAATGATATTCAATGCCTTAAATGATGGAGAGTATTTAACACCTTGTACATAAAGAAATTTTGCTTAGGGGCTGGTTGGTTGCTAGCCATACTTTGCCACACCTTACAAGTTTGACTAAATTGGCAAGTGCTTGGTTGATGACTAGACTCAGATAAGATTCCTTTAGGTTCTACTCCATGTCATAGTTAAAAAGTATGGCAAGATTAACTTTGACATGACAAAGTGTCACTTCTAATTTCTGAGCCACTTTTCACTTGTTGTTGGGCTCAGCACCCACATGGTCAAACAGGCGCTGTGGGCTCAGCAAGAGTGGCCCCATGTTGCACCAGCCGCAGCCCGCTCGGATTTTTTATATATTTTAATCCTTTTTTAATTAATATTCCAAAAATAAATGCACCCAAAAAATATATGCACGATATAGCCTTTTTGGTCGCGCCAACGTCCGTGGCGCGACCAAACAACATTGTCGCGCCACATGCATTAGCGCGGCAAAGATACGGCACTTTGGATGCCGTTTCCGACGTGGAAAAGCTTGTCGCGCCACATGCATTGGCGTGGCAGTACTGTCTTGTCGCGCCGGCGGGAATGGCGCGACAAGAATGAATTTTCAAAAAAATCATAACTCTTCAATACTACGTCGGATGGAGATGATTTTTATATTAAAATTGTAGCCCTCGACAAGATCTACAACTTTCTAGTTTTGAGTTTTTTCATTTGAAGCCGCTAAAATTCTCAAAAAATTATATAAAGTTTCAGCACTAAAATAATCATGTATTAGCGCTTGATTTTCAAAAAAAAAATCATAACTCTTCAATACTACGTTAGATGGAGATGATTTTTATATGAAAATTGTAGATCTCGATGAGATCTACAATTTTCTTGTTTTGAGTTCTTCCATTTGAAGCCGTTAAGATGCTCAAAAAATTTATATAAAGTTTCAGCACCAAAATAATCGCGTATTAGCGCTTGTCGGGTCATACAAATAATATCTTTTTTGTATGAATTTAAATGAAAATACTTTTTATACAAAATTTGTAGCTCTCAATGAGACCTACTACTTTGTAGTTTTGAGTTTTATATTTGAGGTCGTTAAAACGCTCGGGGAAATAATATAGCATATTTGTGTTGAAAACTTAAATTATTTTCTTGAGTATTAACTCAGCTTCAACTCGATGGCATATCTGCTAGCGGCACCGCCCAAAGAACAGAGCCGTCGGCACCGTCCTCCCACGAATGCCGACGGCGGCGGGCAGCTGCACCCGCCACGCAGCTCCTCGGCTCCTCCTGCGCACCGTGGGGCGGCCAAGCAGCAAGGCGAACCTGCTCGCCACCGCCAATGTCAAGATCTTCCCACGCCGACCTCAAGCTATCGGTGGAGGCCGGCGCCAAACCCTCCTGTGCACGTCGACACATTGATAGCGCAGCACAAGATATTATTTATATGACGCGACAAGCGCTAATACACGATTATTTTGGTGCTGAAACTTTATATAATTTTTTTGAGCATCTTAACGGCTTCAAATGAAAAAACTCAAAACAAGAAAATTGTAGATCTCGTCGAAGATACAATTTTCATATAAAAATCATCTCCATCCGACATAGTATTGAAGAGTTATGATTTTTTGAAAATCAAGCGCTAATACGCGATTATTTTGATGCTGAAACATTATATAATTTTTTTTGAGCATCTTAATAGCTTCAAATGAAAAAATTCAAAACTAGAAAGTTGTGGATCTCGTCGAAGCTTTTTCGCGCCAAAATCATGCCGATGTGGAGTTATGATTTTTTGAAAATTCAGTCTTGTCTTGTCGCCGGCCGGCGCGACAAAGAACGGCGCACATGCATGTGGCGCGACAAGCTTTTCCACGCCGGAAACGGCGTCCGGTGCCGTATCTTGCCGCGCCAATGCATGTGGCGCGACAATGTTGTTTGGTCGCGCCACGGACGTTGGCGCGACCAAAAGGGCTATATCGTGCAAATATTTTTTGGATGCGTTTATTTTTGAAATATTAATTAAAAAAGGATTAAAATATATAAAAAAATCCTGCTGCCTTCTCCCCCTGGCTTCATTCCATCGGCGGCAGTGGCACACGTGCTGGATGGGAAGCCACGAAGGACACTGGGTTGGACCAAGAAGCTGGTCAGAAAGGAGGTCCACTTCGAAAACCAAGACCAGGCCATCGACGGCTTCATCAAGCAAAATGGCGGATTTTGTGCTACATATGCGCGTGCGTCCAGGTTGCTCCAAGGCAGACAACCTTGGTCTTCCTCGGTTAATTGGTATTTTTAGAAATTATTTGATCTAAGCGCGTGGAGGGCATCGATCTAGCCATCTTGGTTAAGAATTTCCCCTAATTCTTAATCATTTGGCCGCTGTCCAGATGTATGTGGAGAACCTTTTAATGTGGGTTAATTGGTCAGGTAATGTTGGCACGCACAAACTTTAGCCCTAAAGGTGGGCATTACCTTATGATTCACGTTTAGCTTTGCTCAATTTCGTGAGCTAAATAATTATTAATGTGTTCCAGGTTTTCTTACTACTGTGACAAAGTTTACTCAGAGGCTCATGTTTTGTCTGGGGTACTCATATCCCCTCGTTTACTTCTCAGTGAGCAATATGTTCTTTCGTTTGTCATGGTTTTTCCATTTGAACTTGCTGCAAAACTCTGCATTTTCCATATTTGTTCAATGGAAATGGGATATGCCTTGTGTTGAAAAAAATGTATTCTTCATGGTAACAAATTCTTGATACATCAAAAATGTAATAAAGAATAAAATATTCCAACTTTGTGATTATCATGGAATAGAATAAGTTTCTGGAAGCAAACTATACTGATAACAACGACAGATTATCAGCAATCATATATAACTTATGGAGCTGCCTACTGCTTTCACTTCACCGACAAGAGGCAGAGCAGTGTGTTTAATCTATATAAAAAATTGATATGTGCAGAATTGATGCGCATGTGCTCCCTGATGTCTAGAATATAGACTGTACAGAATCAATTCTAATTGGTTTATACATGATTGGTCCAGACCAAACAAGCCTATAAAATAAGTCTTTGTACCAGCTCAAGTACCAATATGTAGCGTAGTTTCAAGATCCTTAGATTGTGACAAGCCAAGGCACTTCACAATAGATGAGAGCCTATGATGAGTTCTGTTTCTACTATGGTAGTAGGCTTTTTGTTGGCCAGGAAATTATGAAGCAAAGTGCAGCTATTATATTGCATCTTCTCTATAAATTCAATAGATTTAAGATTGAGAAGTATTAGGAACACATGATGCCCCGATTTGATTCCGGCTTGTATGGCTCGGGGTGCTCAAAGCATGGGTGCTTCCACATGCACGGGCTCCATTGCAAAAAATTGCTCCGCGCCGATTACTGCAAGAATGTAGACTGTCGTAAAAGGCACCCGAATTCTGGTTCCAACAATCATCAACTTAGCCTACCCTGCGTGAAGGCCTTTGGTTCACAGACATGGATGCTAGGTCAAGACTTAATTCTCAGTTTCACGCCTATTGATTATATTGGTGATTGCTCACCACCATCCACAATGAAAACTTCAAGCAGAATCCAGGCTGCTGACTTGGCCTATCCGATCTGTCCAAACCATGTTCACCGGCACATATGCAAATGGTATAGGCAAAAAGTCACATAAATCAGACCAATACCAAAAAATATATCAGGTAGATGTTAAAATTAAAAATTATTTTATATTATAGATAGAACTTTTGTTAATTCAAAAATAAGGGGTAACCACATTGCTTACCACGGGTAGCTATGGTAGTACTCCCTCGGTATTTTCTATATTTTAATTTATTACTAGTAAACACTTTTGTGGATTGCAACCGAAAGTACTCTACTGCTTAGAGATTTATTGAACAATTGCGTTATATGTCTTAATAAATTTTCTAATTGGACTTTGTACTGTCACTAGACAGATGCCGTTTAACTTATAGACATAGTGTGTCCACAGTGAATAGAGGAAGCAGGGACATAAGAATTTTATGGGAAGTAGAAAAAAAATGTTTTGGCTTTTTTAGATACACTAGCCAAAATGCACGTGCGGCACGCACGTGTCAGTGTAAAAGTGTTTGCAAAGGTAAAATGTCAATGATTGTTTCTAAGTAATATGAAAAAGAATATTGTTTGGAAAAAATGCTATGTAATTCATACGTAAATCTTTATTTTCCAGAGCCACAATGAATGATTAATTTCATCCTACTACACAAATGACAGTATTCTTACAATAGTGAATTTTAAGATAGTTCATAGAGGTCATAGTTCTATGCATATACCACAAATATTTGTCACAATATTATGCTAAAATTCGATAGAAACAAGATTTATTCTTCGAGTATGTCCTTTATATGTACCCATGTTGGAATGCATTTGTGTTGAAACCAGTTAAATTATTCTATATATGCACTAATAAATGGAACAACTAAAGCAAAGGCTTTTCAATTAATAAAATTAAAATTGGTGTCAATGAACAATTTTAAATGGAGTAGAAATATCAATAGATTTTACCATAGATCTGGCACCAGTTCTAAAGTACAACATACAAGAGTTAAATTATTCTATATATGCACTAATGATATTTTTCTAAGATTAAAGAAGGAATAAGTAGAGCAATGGAAGAACATCTACTCAAAAATTTCATAAAGTGAAAGTTTCAAGCAATTGTTAAAAAAATTAACATGGAAGAGCTCTCCATTACCCATTAAATGATGCAAAATTATTGGCAATCAGTACACGATACAACTTGGAATAGGACCCCGGACTCAAATTTATGAGCAGCTAAAATACAAGATCGAGGGTTAGGAACAACCACAAGAGAAATAAAATTGCTAGCTAGCAAGTCCTTCAGCTCCCAAAAGCTCCCAACACAAGCAGTGATCACTCAAAATGCACAATCTATTGCACATCAAAGCACTCTAATCCTCCCAACAATAGTTGTGTATCTCTCACGAAATTCTAGCTCTTTAACTGTTACTATATTGCACATAGAGAAGAGAAAGGAATACTCACAGCCATTCCCATTCCTTTTCCTACTGAAAAGTCAATGTTGGTTGGAAACATCATCTTCAAATTTTAAGTAGCAGTCCCTTTTCAGTATTCTCAAACATGAGCTAATACTAAACTCTTCATGCAACCAAGTATCCAGAAACCAACTACTTCCACTTTCAGCATGGACCAACCATTCATCAAGACTTTATAGTAAACTGAGACTCTTATGTTTTTCTTTGCCTCTTGCAAGGTATAGAAAAATAAATTTAGCAGGTGCGAAAGTAGTAGCAAGTAGCCAGATACAGCTAAAATTACAAAGGGAATGTCCCTAACCTACAAGAGAAATCTTCTTTGTCCAATGCGAAGTGAGTTGTCGTTGCTGGCCTCGATGACAAAAAGCGATTCAGTGACTTCTTCCTGTCTAGGACGTTCGTCAGGTAGTCCTTTTGTTTCCTACAAACGCCATCACCAGAAGACAATGACTGATCTCTCAGTGACATTGGGGGCTACAATGGACTGAAACATTGGTAAGTTGCCATAACATTGTCATAATCTTCCATTTGGACCTGAACTGTATAGCTTTGCACACATAACCCCCTTCAGAAAAGTAGGATCCAGTTCGATGCATTTCTCTGCATCCTCGTGACACCTTGAGGTAAAGCTCCTGGATAGATGTAGCATTGAGCTGTGCTGTTAAAAAACTGAAACATCATCCATATATACATAAAAAACAAATTACCATTAGTAAATATGCCAAGGAGAAAAGAGGAAGCCACAACACTTGACTTCAGAATGAACAAGAATGCCAAATGTGCCTGATCATAGATAGCATATTTACGAATGCGAATTTAGTTTCTAAAAAAACTGCAATGTCAAAAGATGTGTGACTTTATCAAGTCTCTAGTTTTATTTATTTGAGAAGGAAAAACAGAGAAATAGCCAAAAATGCTTACTCTAGGATCCTTTGGGTTCATTTCATAGCTTGGGTGTATTGTACTGCTGCTTCATGTAAATGGTAATAATTCTGCTTGAACAAAATCTTCCAGAATCTGAAATCTAGAACTTAAATGTAACCACAGATCCAAAAAAAAATATACATCGAGGCATGGTAATTCAAGAAAATAAATCAGCTTAGCTAAGGCTGGTGTACATATAAATAATAACAAATTCATAAGTATTGTAGGGAACACTTTTGAACAGACCATACATTCATGAAGGAAAAAAGAATATCTTATCAAGTAGCAATGCAACCACCTGATATGGAACTTTCAAAAGATCAGCTTAACACTCAAGAGCACGACCATGTCGATACAGAAACAGGGTGCTTACATCGATAAGCATTTAGCAAATATCAATATGCAACAAGCCTTAATAAGTACTCAAGAGCTAAAGTCAAAAGGTTCATATAAAGGAGAAATTTTCTTGCCTTTATATTCCTGCGAATGATTCCATAGTGAATTGCGATTCTAGTATTCCAGTCCTTGCAAAAGTTGTTTAGTATATTTCATGATGACCTGATAAAGAAATAAACTGAATCAAAAAATACTATCAAACTAACAGTACATTAGCAGCCTTCGTTTAGAAATTAACATATATTATCACCTAATTATTAAAAAACGATTAAAAAACACAGACAGAACATTAGCAGCCGGATTCAGAGTCAACGAATTTTAGTGGATAAAATTCCAGAACTATATTGGTCTATTGTTCCCTTTAAATACAAAATTCTTAGTGGACTCATTAGAATACATATTAGGCTAGGAGGTCACACTAAAAACATGGCAGCATACATTCGCGAGTACAACATTCCAATGCCTTGACACAGGCAGCAAGCAGATCAGTTTCAATTATAAATATTAGCTAAATAAATTAGCAACGACAAAAAAACCTAAAATATATCCATCAAGCAGCATCAGTAGCCTCAAGATTCCTGTTTCAGCAAGTTGAGGGGCATGTACATTCACAAGAATTAAATGGGAGAGAAGTAATAGCCAGTAATATACACAAAGAGCATGGAAAAGTTTTTATTCATCTGTGAAGCAGTCAAACAGTGCATTTCAGGGAATAAGGGTCATCCTACTCAATAAATTCTTCCAGGTCTGCAGCTTAGGGACAGCACTGACCTAGAACAGCACTGTGAGGTTGAAGGGCCCGAGTGCAGATCCGGCCCAGCAGGATCACGCCTCCAATGATCAGTCCTACAGGCAACAAGGCACAACAAAAGAAAATATTCAACCAAATGCTCGCTGAAGCAAAAACACAAACACCTGAATGGCGAGAGCAGGTCAGACACCCACGTCCAGCTGTAGAGCACAACATTAATTCACATATATCCATTGATTCGCATAATGTACCTGCAGATTAGAACAATAAAGATGTTGATCCACAGCTCAAACCAAGAAATAGAGAGAGAGAGAGAGAGAGAGAGAGAGAGAGAGAGAGAGAGGGCACAGGTCCTCTAACTCCTGAGCCAGCTGGCAGCTGCCCAGGCCGTCGCTGCAGCGCCAGGCCAGCTGCTTGCACCTGGGAGCGCCACCATCGAGTTGCCTGCGCGGCTGCGCCACTTTGGCACTGAGCGCAGTCCCTGAGCCAACCGGCCGCTGCCCAGGACGCCGCGGCGGCGCCAACTGCCAGCGGTAAGGCGGCAACGCTTGACGCCGTCTGCAGACCATGAAATCGACGGATGGTTTCACGGACTCAAAACTCGCACAGAACCTAACCGCTTAGCCTGCATCCTCCCTCACAAATTCGCGAAATCTCGACTCCACCACTACGCGAACGTACAACACAGGTAGGAAAGAGGGACTCGGGAGGGCGCTACTTACCTTCTCCACCTTGGAGAGGCCGAGCTGCAGCGTGGTGTTCCTCCACACGATCTCATTGCGCCCGACGAAGCAGGCTGGCTGGCCTAGCCGTCCGAAGGGGAGGGAGGGACGGGGGCAGATCCAGGTCGCCCCGATCTCCTAGCCGGCTGTCCGCCGCCTTGTCTGGCCGGGCGAGAGCGCGAGGGGCCCGGGATCAAGGCCTGGCTTCCCCACCCCTGGCGACCGGTGTTCGCCCTGCCTTCGCGGCTGTTGTCCATGGGGAGAGAATCACAGCGTCTTGGCGGAGGGTGGTGTTGCGGCGTGCGCGTGAAGGAGCAGGAGAGGGATCGCGGGCCGCCTCGTGCTTCGTGCGTCGTGCGTGGGGTTGGCGGCGGAGGTGGGGGAGGGATGAGTGATGAGCATTGGATCCCAGCTATCTCTACCACTGGATGTGAGTGAGTAAAAGAAATGAGAGGGCTGAGTGAATCTGGACCTTTAATTTTGAAAGTTCAGATACTGCTGGGTATATTTTTATGGGTACACTTAGGAGAGATTAGAAGAGATAATGACTGTGATAGATAGGTATTGTATGGATTTAGGAAAGTTTTTTGGGTGTATTATATATGGTAGAGAGTAGAGATATGACATCTATCCTATAAGTTAGTATTTTTTTAAGAACGCCCATAACACGTACGTACACTCATTCCTTAGAACACACATACATAAATCCTACCTCCAAATAATTCTAGAAAAATGCAATCAGTCATATCAAGTCAAAAATTTAAACTCAGATAGGTAGGTTCTATTATAAGAGACCTAATCAACTGATCTATGACCAATTCACGCTATAAGTTAGTATTAGCATCATAACTTTTATTTTCATACTATCATTATGTAATCAGACTTACATTTCTACTTACATGATTTTTACTAAGGATCCATAGCACTACTACAGAACAGGTCTTTGGTCACTTGGGCAAAATGAGCAATAGCTCCTGCAAACATTGCCCCCCGGGACTAAAAACACCTTTAGTCCCGTTGGTAACACCAATCGGGACTAAAAGTCCCCTGTCCAACGGCTATCTTTGTCGAGCATTTGCGAGGGGGGGGACTTTTAGTCCCCAGTTGGTGTTACCAACCGACTAAAAGGTCAATCAATCTTTAGTCCCTGTTGGTGCCCCCCAACCGGGACTAAAGGTATTATCCCTGGGGTGACCACAAAAGGGACTAAAGATTGGTCTTTAGTCCCCTAAGTTGGTGTTAAAGACCGGGATTAAATCCTTCCCCCATATTTAAATCCTTCTTCCTCCTCCGGCGAGTCCGAGCTCACCATTGTTCTTTGTTCTTCATGTGTTCTTGCTTGGTTCTTGCTCACATCTCCGACCATTGATTCATTTCGTCACTTCTACGCCCGTCATTTTCTTGTTTAGAGGTTACTAACTTCGTCTTCTCAAGTTTTAGCAAAGACTTATCTCATTTTGTGGTGTTATACATGTGGGCTTTTATTTTTTTTGATTTCTACACTATTTTGAACTCCAATCACTTCATCGTTTGAATATGAGATGTAGATAACTACAATTAAGACCATAAAAATTAGTATACACCATTTATTACTATTATGTCTACCATATTTTATGGTTTAGTTATAAAAATACTAAATTTATGGTTTTTTATTATAATTAGTTTTTTAAAAATTAACATTTGATAATACTTTAGTTTATAATTTATGATCTAGTTAATTAGTTAATTATAACTAAGTATGAATAATACATTTGAAGGATTATTTAATTATAACTAAGTATGAATATAAAATTTATTTAGGAAAAATAAGAATGGAGAATTTTAGGTTATGTGTTAGTTAATTACTTATAATACTTTATTGTGCAATTTGTGATCGGGTTTATTAGTTAATTTAAACTAGTATGCATGCCACATTTCATGATTAGTTAGAAAAATAAATAACTTTGGTGTTTTTAGTTTTGCTTGTTTAGAAAAAATAGAAATAGAGAATTTTAGGTTATTTGTTACTTTAACTTTTGTTTAAAAAATTAGAAACTTATAATACTTTAATTTGCAATTTGTGACCGGGTTAATTAGTTAATTATAATTAGTATGCCTACCAAATTTCTTGATTATTTAGAGAAACAGAGAACTTTGGTGTTTTTAATTTTACTTGTTTAGAAAAATTAGAAATAGAGAATTTTAGTTTATTTATTACTTTTATTTTTTTATAAAAAATTAGAAACTTATCATACATTAATTTGTAATTTGCCACCGGGTTAATTAGTTAATTATATCTAGTATGCCTACTAAATTTCTTGATTATTTAGAGAAATAGAGAACTTTAGTGTTTTTTAATTTTGCTTGTTGAGAAAAAAATTAGAAATAGAGAATTTTAGGTTATTTGTTACTTTTATTTCTATAGTAAAAATTAGAAATTTATCATACTTTATGTTGCAATGCGCACAATGACACGTCATTGGATGTACAATGCTGTCGCCGCTCTAAAGAATTCATTGATGGTGTGCATTATTTCTTAAGAGTGGCCGAGGAAAACAAGCGGGATGGATTCATACGTTGCCCATGTGCCTTGTGTCGAATTTGAAGGAATATTCTAGCTCTAGAAATATTCACTCACATTTGTTGAAGTCAGGTTTCATGCCAAACTATATTTGTTGGACCAAGCATGGAGAAACCGGGATAATGATGGAAGAATGTGAAGAAGAACAAGAACAACTGGAGCTTGACGACATTATTGCTCAATTCGGTGGCTTCGATGATACAGCAATGGAAGAAGTTGAAGAAGAGGGAGGTACAGAAGGCACACCTGCTGAAGATGATGCTCTTGGTGATGCCATTCGTGATGCACAGAAAGAATGCGAAAGTGAAAAAGAGAAGGCGAAGTTTGACCGCATGCTAGAAGATCATAAGAAATTACTATACCCATCCGCCCAAGATGGGCAAAAAAAATTGGGTACAACACGGGAGTTGTTGAAATGGAAGGCACAGAATGGTGTATCCGATAAGGCATTTAGACAATTACTGAAGATTCAAAAAAAGATGCTTCCAAACCCTAATGAATTGCCCACCACTACGTATGAAGCAAAATAGGTCGTCTGTCCTTTGGGATTAGAAATCTAGAAGATACATGCATATCCTAACGACTGCATCCTGTACCGTGGCAAGGACTACGAGAATTTAGATGAATGCCCCGTATGTAAAAGCATCACGTTATAAGATCAGGCGAGATGACCCTGTCGATGTTGAGGGGGAAGAACGTCCCAGGAAGAAAATCCCTACAAAGGTTATGTGGTATGCTCCTATAATACCACGTCTGAAACGTGTTTTTAGAAACAAGGACCATGCAAAGTTGTTGCTGTGGCACAAAGAAGACCGTAAGGTAGACAACATGTTGAGACACCCTGCTGATGGGTCCCAGTGGAGAGCAATAGACAGGGAATTTCTAGAGTTTGCAAAAGACGCAAGAAACTTGAGGTTCGCTTTAAGTACGGACGGTATGAATCCTTTTGGTGAGCAGAGCAGTAGTCATAGCACTTGGCCTGTTACACTATGTATCTACAACCTTCCTCCATGGTTATGCATGAAGCGAAAGTTCATTATGATGCCGGTGCTCATCCAAGGCCCGAAGCAACCGGGTAATGACATTGATGTCTATCTAAGGCCATTAATTGAAGAACTCCTACTTTTATAGAGCGAAACAGTGTTCGTGTGTGGGGATGAGTACAAACAGAACACTTCGACCAAGTGAGCACCGTTGTTTGTGACAATCAATGATTAGTCTGCTCTAAGTAATCTTTCGGGGCAGTCAAACAAGGGATATAATGCATGCACACAATGTTTTGATGACCTTGATAGTATATATTTAAAAAATACAGAAAGGTCGTGTACCTTGGGTATCGTTTATTTCTTTCTATGAATCACCCAGTTAAAAAAGAAAGGCAAGCATTTTAAAGGTAAAATGCACCACCGATGCAAGCCTCGCAATAGAACCGGAGAAGATGTATTTGAGATGGTTAAGGATGTAAAAGTAGTTTTTGGTAAGGGACAGGGCAGCCAACCAGGTTCCAAAAGATGCAAATTTCGGTCATGCACCCATGTGGAAGAAGAAGTCAATATTTTGGGAGCTACCCTATTGGCAAGTCATAGAGGTTCGGAATGCGATCGACGTCATGCACCCAACAAAGAATCTTTGTGTGAACCTTCTAGGATTCATGGGTGTGTATGGAAAGCATAAGGATTCACTTGAAGCACGACAAGACTTGCAGCGCATGGAAGAAGCGAGACAACTTGCATCCGGAGAAGATAGATGATGGACACCAATATTTAAGACCTGCTAGCTACACTCTTAGCAATGAAGAGAAAGAAATTATGTTTGAATGCTTAAGCAGCATGAAGGTCCCATCCGGATTCTCCTCTAATATAAAAGGTATAATAAATGTGCCCGAAAGAAATTTCTGAACTTAAAGTCGCATGACCGCCATATGCTTATGACGCAATTGATTTCAGTTGCATTAAGAGGAATTCTACCTCCACATGTACGTCCGCCACCGTTAAGCTATGTGCATTCCTCAATGCAATTTCTCGAAGGCAATCAATCCACGGAACTTCTGCTGCTCTACGTAATGATGTGGTTCAATGTCTTGTCGCTTTGAGTTAGTGTTCCCTCCATCCTTCTTTGATATCATGACACACCTCCTAGTTCATCCGGGTCAAGGAGATCAATATTCTTGGTCCCGTGTTCCTGCATAATATGTTTCCCTTCGAGAGGTTTATGGGAGTCCCGAAGAAATATGTTCACCGTGCGTGCTCGGCCGGAAAAAAGCATCGTAAAGGGCTATGGGACAGAGGAGGTCATTGAGTTCTGTGTTGAATTCATTCCTGAACTTGACCAAATTGGTGTTCCTGAATCGCGACACGAGGGGAGACTGAGTGGAAAGGGAACGATAGAAAAGAAAACATACATCGGTACGGGGGACGATTATTTCAATAAAGCACACTACATAGTTCTTCAAAACTTATCCATGGTGGAGCCGTATGTCACGAAACACAAGGACTTTCTACGATCCTAGTTCCCAGAGAAGAATGAAGCTTGGCTTATGCGTCAGCACATGGACACTTTCAGTGATTGGTTACGAAAAGAATGTCAGGGTAATGACCAGATTGATGAGCAACTATATTTGTTGGCTAGGCAACCATCATGGCACATCCTCACGTACAAAAGGTACGAGATAAATGGAAATACATTTTACACCCTAGGCCAAGATAAAAAAGCACGAACCAAAATAGTGGAGTTCGCGTAGACGCCACCGACCCGAATAGAAACAGACAAACATATTAGGGCCGCATAGAGGAGATTTGGGAACTAGACTACGCACCTAATTTTAAAGTCCCTTTGTTCCGGTGCCAATGGGTCAAGAATACTGGAGGCGGGGTAACAGTTGACAAAGACTATGGAATGACAACAGTGGACCTCAACATTGTTGGTTACAAAGGTAAACCATTCATCCTTGCTGCTGATGTGAATCAGGTGTTCTATGTGAAAGACATGTTTACAAAACAAAAGAGAGTGAAAAATGACAACAAATCAACGAATGAGCCAAAACGCCATATAGTTCTCTCAGGGAAAAGAAACATTGTGGGAATTGAGGATAAGTTAGATATTTCAGAAGATTATGAAAGGGATGACCGAATCACGCCTTTCAATGTGACCAAAGATCCGAGCATCATGATAAATGCCGAGGACACTCCATGGTTACGTCAAGATCATGACCAAGGAACATACGTCAAAAAAGAAGATCACTCTTGTGCCCGCCTAATAAATAGAGTGTATTAGAGTATGTGTATGTGACAATTATAACATAAGATATTTAAATTAGTTGTTCTTATTTTATATCATTTCAAATATTGACATGACATGTGGGATAAAAAAATTTTATATTTAAGTTTGCTATTATAAGGGATGGAAAGATTTTATGTTGTTAAATTTATTATAAAAGCAATTAGACAAAAAGAAATGGAACTGTTATTTTTTTAACAAATTAATACCTAATATTTTATGTACTATGCAATTAACAAAATTAATCTAATTATTATAAGCATAAATAAATAAGAAAAAAAATCTTTAAAAAATAATCCGATGTAATGGTGAATATCACATATATCACGATTTTAGAGATAAATAATGATAAATGAACAAAATTTATGTTTAAATAATGCACAAATAAATTTTCTATCAAAAACACCTACTTTAAGATATTTAAATTAAGTAATACATTTTTGCATTAACAAAATAGTAATTATTTTTTATATTTAAGTTTGCTATTGTAAAGGATGGAAAGATTTTATATTCCAAAATTTATTATTAAAGTAATTAGACAAAAAAAAATAGAACTGTTATTTTTTAACAAATTAATATCTATTCTTTTATTTACTATGTAATTAATAAAATTAATCTAATTATTGTTAGCATAAGTAAATAAAAAACTGTAATATAAACTGGTGAGGGGCCAAATAAACCTTAGTCCCGGGCCACTATCCCAACCGGGACTAAAGGTACCCCTTTAGTCCCTAAAGGCGACCGGATTCAAGGGTCTTAGGCCCGGTTGGGACTAAAGGTGCCCGCGGGTATTTAACCCAACAGTCGCCTTCCTCCTCCGGATCGACGTTGCCCTAGCCCGCCAGCTCGCCCCCACCGTAGTCCGCCCTCGTCCTAGAGCCCAGGAGCACCACCGCCGCCGCCTCCTTCTTCTCTCAAGCGCAGCCCACGTGCGCCGTCCTCCCGGGAGGAGCTGCCGCCCGCCACCCCTCGTCCCCGAGCCGAGGATCACCTTCACCGCCGCTCCTCCTTCTCCGGCAGAAGAAGAAGACACGGACGAGCCCCGACGGCCTCCTCGCCACCGGGCCAGCCATCATCCCCGAGCCGTCCGCCGGCGCTGCCTCCTTCTCCGGCCCCCCCAGCCGGTGCCCCCGCGCCGCCGCGCGCTGCCCCTCCTTGTCCGGCGTCTTCCCCGACCTCGTCGGGCGCCCCCCAAGGCCGCCTCCTCAAGCCAACCGCCTCCGCCGCCCGGCGCCGCCTCTCTTCTGACGGAGGCGCTGAAAAATCCGGCCGCCTTCTCCTCCTCCGGCCGGAGGCCCGCGCCGCCGTCTGAACGCCGTCGAAGGGTGAGCCGCCGTTTGAACGCCGTCCAAAGGGTGAGCGCCGCCGAGCTAGCGGCTGTATGCATGTGTTGTTGTGTGTGCGTCGGCCATCGAGTCGAGCGGTGATTGTGCGTCTTTGTTGGATGGCCATCGAGCCATGAATCATGCGTGTATGTGTGTTGTGGTGGCCGGCCATCGAGCCGAGAGCATCTCCTCCCCATGCAGGACTTGGCGAGATAGTAACGACCTAACGACATCCTAGCGACGACCTAGCGAGAGCCGCGGTTATTCGTTTATTTGAAACCTAACGACGTCCTAGCGGCGACCTAGCGGCGAATCGGACGAACAAGACACGACGACCTAGCAAACAAAGACACGACGGCCTAGCGACGACCTAGTGACGACCGGATGAACAAGACACGACGACCTAGCAACGACCTACCGAACCAAGACACGACGGCCTAGCGACGACCTAGCGACGACCGGACGAACAAGACACCTAACGACCCTAGCGATAACCTAGCGACAACCTAGCGAACCAAGACACGGCGACCTAAGCGCGGCGACCTAGCTACTTAGCGACGACTTAGCCACTTATATATATGATGTCAAGTAACTTTTAATATAATTAAACACCATACTCAATATAATTAACTTTACTATGTAATATATTAATAAAGTCTTCTAATATTTAATGTCTAGTAACTTTATTATGTAATCTCATGTCATGTGACTTTATTATGTAACTTTATGTGAAGTAACTTTATTAATGGTATTTTTATTTAACTTTATTAACTTCCTCATGTAATATCTAAGGTTTTGTAATATTGTAATATTTTAATAGAATGGCAAGTAACTTCATTAATAATAGTAATGTCACGTGACTTTATTATGTAACTTTATGTCAAGTAACTTTATTAATGGTATTTTTATTTAACTTTATTAACTTTCTCATGTCATGTGACTTTATTATGTAACTTTATTAATGGTACTTTTATTTAACTTTATTAACTTCCTCATGTAATATCTAAGGTTTTGTAATATTATAATATTTTAATAGATTGGCAAGTAACTTCATTAATAATAGTAATGTCATATGACTTTATTACGTAACTTTATGTCAAGTAACTTTATTAATGGTACTTTTATTTAACTTTATTAACTTTCTCATGTAATATCTAAGGTTTCTCATGTATATTTTTTTTTTTTTTTCTTGTGGCGCTACATGACAAATTGAATTCTAACATCTTTTAATTAATAACTTTTTGCAGAAAATGGCCGATCCGAATGATAACATGGATGAGGCAATGATGGACCTAATCAACGGCCGGCGGCAATCAAAATCTCAAGTCCAAGGTGATGACAATGAACAAATAGATGATGGGAGTCAAGATTTCCGATTATGAAGAACTTGTGGGAGACAATCCCGATGAGGTCTATCTATAATCTAGTCTATATGTATATACATGAAATTAAAAAGAATGGCTTTTGTATTAATATATTTATACTTGTTTTTATAGCCCTCTGGATCGGCGACAACTACCGGGAGTAGTAGAAAAGTGCGAGGCCCGAAGAAGCAGTTGGAGGGTCGGTACATTCTGTCGAATTCGACGAGGGTACAAAAGCCAAGTACTTGGGGAACATTCAAAGAAATTTGTTGCACACTGTGGATATCTAGTAAGGGACAGGGCTCCCCGATCGGTGCTCGAGAATGGAGGCAACGGAAAGATGACCCTACTATTAGTTATGTCTCGGATCGTGATAAGAAATTGCTATGGCTAGATATCCTTAAACATTTCACGCCGATACACGGGATGAAGCTTTGAAGGAGAAGGTTCAAATCTGGGCTATGCGAGAAGATGGCCAAACAATTTCAGGCTTGGAAGAAGAAACTCCACAAGACTTTTGTTGCACATAACCGGACACCGGATTTCACCAACAAGGCCTACGCCAAGTTGAGGCCTTTTTTGGGATGAGTTCGCATGCAGCTTTAAGAACTCGATGAGGGTCGCACGGATGATCTGTAATCGTGGAAATGCTAGACACAAGCAATACCACCATCACTTGGGTTCGGGTGGCTACCGGACGTTATTCCCAAGTGGCGTGTCGAAATCGAAGATTGTTGACAAGGGGATGGAACCAGAATCACTGCACCGGCCTTTGCGCCAAGTATTGGTTCTTCGATCATGGGGGAACCCTGGACCTAGAGACCGGAAAGGTAGTGTACGGCGAGAAGCTGCAGAGAGTGGGACGAGAGAATGGCCTATGTCCGAGGATTAGTTGAAAGTGGCGCCCGGCAGCCAAATAGAGAGAAGGATGAGCGACATACGCCCTGGAGAATGCTGAACACAGTGGGCGAACAAGAGGCTATGGGGAGATATCGTGGGAGCATGGCTTCCCTAAAGATAGACCCACTTATAGAAGCCGCCAAAGAAAGAAGGAAGAGGAGACAGAGCGATTGTGTAGATTGGAGGCAATGGTGATGGAGTCACGCGAAGCGTGACTCGTGAAAGCGATACAAATGAGAGAAAGCACTTGAAGAGAGAATGAACGAGGAAATCAAATGGCAAGTGCGTAAAGCGAAGAAGTTCTATACAAATACAAACTGCATCAGAGCCTAGAGTCAATATTAGCCCCCCCGGTCAGTTGAAAAGCAGTTGCGCTTCCACGGCGGTGCCAAGTATTCAAGACGACGTGGGGCTGCGCTTTCCGGTCGATGACGTCACTGAACCTCTGACAACATGTGAGCTGCACATTCCACAGGGGGCTGCCACAGTCATGGTTGCTGTCGGTGTTGTAACTCCTATCGACCCTATGAAGACACCAAGAATCCATGGGGCGATAGTTCCAGCTGGATATACTAGTGTCTCGGTGGATAAAGTTGTCAAAGGCTTTAAAAATGTGCAGCTTGAGATAGAAGGAGGTGATGGAGAGAAGACTCTAGGACAAGCAGAGAAGACATTAATTTATTGGCGCAAGCGCTACATCATTATTCCCGGGGCTTCACCTAGTAGTCTACCACCACCTCCTCGTCATGAACCTAACCCCAGGTGCGGATGATGACGATACATTTATTCACTAACTTTATTTTGCATTCTCTTAGTTAGCGGTTTGCTCATATACCTCTTTGGTTTCACAGGTGGTCACCAACATGTCATAGTGCCGCGGGTGATGACGAGGCAGTGCAAGACACGGCTGCATCGCCTTGGGCTGCAACGCCGCCTCCTCAGGCTCCAACGCCACCACCTCGGGCTCCAACACCGCCACCTCGGGCTCCAACACCACCACCTCGGGCTCTAACCCCGCCACCTCGGGCTCCAACGCCGCCTCCTCGGGCTCCAACAACGACACCGGCTGCCCCTTCGCCTCCACGTCGGGCTCCAACACCCCCCACCGGCCGCCCCATCGCCTCCACACGTGGCTCCAGCGCTAAAACTAGTGGACCCACCATTGAAGAAGAGGCCGGCCACACGATCAAATGTGTCGGCCGCCCCGCCGCCAAAAAAGAAAGCCTCTGCAAAGAAACAACCCGTCATTCCTAAGAAGCTGTCCTATGAGAAGACTGCTGCAGAAATAGATGCTTCGGTAAAGTCAGATGTGGACAGTTTCTTCAAGAGACTTAAGGATGAAAGAGAATCCAAGCGAAACCCTGAGAAGCCCTACCACTTACTAAAGCCAGAACATCGACGGCAAAGGGTTGAGGCTCAACAAAAAAAAGGCGTGAAGCTCAGAAAGAATCATCATCTTTATCTGATTATGATCGCACTCTAACCAAATCTCTAGAAGAAGAGAAGAAGAAAGAGAAAAGAGCACGCAAGGGTGTAGCACAGCTCAGGGAACAATCAAAGCAATCAGTGCCCCCGCTAGTCATTGGGAATGAATATGGTTCAAACATCGACGTGCTAGACCAGCAGATACCTCTAGATTTGAACTATGAGGATCTTGATAATTTTTTTGCGGAAACTGGTCTTAGCTTAGCCCAAATGATAGCTGGGGCAGCAATTGAAAGTGCTCCTGAAATTGATCATTGGCAGAAGGCATATGAATATGGCAAGAGTCTATTCAACCCCTGCGGCCCTCAAAGAAACTTGGCACGCAAATGTACTTGCTAAACCAAAGGGTACCTAGCAGCGTGTGGCGTAAGAGCGTATGACTATATTTGCGTCCGAATTAGAAACCATCATTACTTCCGTGGTGATGATGTTATTTATGTTCAATTTAATGAGCTACACCAGCTATGCCACATGGACGCTCTGGATAAAGCTCTAGTCAGTCTTTTAATAATATCACTGTAAATTATCATGTATATGTATAACTAATTACATAAACCGGCTATACATATGCAGAAACATGATGAGGGACCTCCGAGCTAGAAATGATAAAGAGATTGGATTTGTAGATCCTTATGTTGTATTCAAAGACCCCAAGACTCCGTATGTCTTATGGAGACGTCAAACGGAAAGAAACCTATGGAGGTACTTGATCAATCAAAAGGATAAAAGATATATACTCTTTTCCTACAACTTTAAGTAAGTATCGTTATCGTGTGTACATTCTATTAAACCCATTATTCAGATTAGTATGAAGATATATAATTATTTTGCATACACACAAATGCAGCTTTCATTGGATACTAATTGTGATTGATCTCTGGCAATCTCATTTGTTAATCTATGACTCGTTGAGAAAACCATAGGAAGATTACCAAGAAATAATAGATATTATTCAAGGGTAACTTCGATCTCTAAATATTAATTTGAGCTCTTTAACTCGGTAATAGATAATTAATAATGATCGTTTTATTGCTAGGGTTTGGGCTGGGTTCGTGCAGCAACACTGATGAGGACATCACTCCTTTGGATACAACTACTGATCCTTCTACTATACCGCAAGGGCCAATGACCCGAGCTCGAATGCGACAACTAAAATTACAGGTGAGTTCGTTCTTAAGTGATCCGTTTCATACTTTTGAGAATAGATTGCTACCTAATGATGTTATATTGCTTAGGAACAGTGGAGAGGGTCATGAGCAACTTCAAGGAAGGTGTGGAGGCGAGGAAGACCAGCTAGGACGTGCAACACAAGCCGGAGGTCCTGTCCAACATGATTTCGAGTCTACCTCGGCCTCCAGGAGCAGTCTGTCTTAATGTCAGCGCCACGGACGCATACGGACTCCGTTTTCGATGGTTCAGCTATGGTTGGAAAGATAATTTGATAAGGAAGCCAATGCAACTGGTCTCACGTTAAAATTCCTTCGGGATCAACGGGAATTGTCGACTCGTCCACATCGACATCCTTACCATATTCAAGTGGCTAAACGACTCGTAGGTAAGCCAAGGTAACGAGAAACAAAGACGCCGCATACACTTCTCCCTTGGTACATATTCTGATTTTGTAGATTGTGATGTGGTCCCTATGCAAGCTTGTTCTCTCTTATTGGGTAGGCCTTGGGAATTTGATAATGATGCGATCCACTATGGAAGAAGTAATAAATATACTTTTATGCACAAGGGTAAAAATATTACTTTGGTACCTATGACCCCTGCTCAAATTGTTCAAGCTGATAGAGAGCGAGTTGCTGAAAATGAAAATAAACAAGCCTCTACACCTGATAAGCAGCAAGTAGCTAAATTGAAACATCCTGTTATGCTTGCAAATAAATCTGATCTTGCTCAAATCGATGATATATGTTATGCTTTGGTATGCAAAGACGCTTTATTTTCAATTGATGATATAGCTAGCGCTTTGCCACCCTCTGTCACTAACCTTTTGCAGGAGTACGAGGACATTTTTCCTGCTAAGGTGCCTCCCGGACTTCCACCCATTCGAGGGATCGAGCACCAGATCGACCTAATTCCTGGAGCGAACCTGCCAAACCGAGCTGCATATCGTGCCAATCCTGAGGAGACTAAGGAGATTCAGCGTCAAGTCCAAGACCTATTGGACCGCGGGTATGTACATGAGAGCCTTAGTCCTTGTGCTATTCCAGTCATTTTGGTTCCTAAGAAAGATGGTTCTTGGCGTATGTGTGTTGATTGTAGAGCCATTAATAATATCACCATAAGATACCGTCACCCTATTCCTAGACTTGATGACATGCTTGACGAGTTAAGTGGTTCTATGATTTTTTCTAAGGTAGACTTGAGAAGTGGGTACCACCAGATAAGAATGAAACTAGGTGATGAATGGAAAACCGCTTTTAAAACTAAGTTCGGCTTTGTATGAGTGGTTAGTAATGCCTTTTGGGTTAACTAATGCACCTAGCACTTTCATGAGATTAATGAACGAGGTTTTACGTCCTTTCATTGGTAAATTTGTTGTGGTATACTTTGATGATATCTTGATATACAGCAAGTCTTTAAATGATCATCTTAATCATCTCCGTGCTGTTTTTGATGTTTTACGGGCTGCGCGCTTATTTGGTAACCTCGAGAAGTGCACTTTTTGCACCGAACGAGTCTCGTTTCTTCTATGTTGTGACTTCGCAGGGAATTGAGGTAGATGAAGCTAAGGTGCAGGCAATACGGAGCTGGCCTTGCTGGATTTTACCGCCGCTTTGTTAGAGATTTCAGCACCATTGCAGCCCCACTAAATGAGTTGACGAAGAAGGGTGTTGCTTTCCACTGGGGTGAAGAACAAGAAGCGTCCTTTGCACTTTTAAAGGACAAACTTACAAACGCGCCGCTGCTACAACTTCCTGATTTTGGTAAGACTTTTGAGCTTGAATGTGATGCCAGCGGAGTTGGCATTAGTGCCGTTCTAATGCAAGAAGGTAAACCGGTTGCTTATTTTAGTGAAAAATTGAATGGGCCTATTCTTAATTATTCCACGTATGATAAAGAATTATATGCTCTTGTTCGATCATTAGACACGTGGCAACATTATTTATGGCCTAAAGAGTTTGTTATTCACTCGATCATGAATCACTAAAACATCTCGAGAACTCAAAATAAATTGAACCGTCGACATGCTAAGTGGGCTGAATTTATAGTCTTTTTCCTTATATTATCAAACACAAGAAAGGGAAGGATAATATTATTGCCGATGCTTTGTCTAGAAGATATGCTATGCTGTCTCAACTTGATTGTCGTATCTTTGGGCTTGAAACAATAAAAGAACAATATGCTCATGATGCTGAATTTAAAATCGTGATAGATCATTGTAAAGAGGGACATACATGGAATAAATACATTCTAAAAGATGGGTTTTTGTTTTGAGCTAACCGCCTGTGCATTCCAGTTGGTTCCGTTCGTCTTTTGTTATTGCGGAAGCACATGGAGGCGGGTTAATGGGGCATTTTGGAGCGGTTTCTTTTGGCCACACATGAGACGTGACGTAGAGCGGTTTGTGGCTCGGTGCACTACATGTCAAAAAGCTAAGTCGCGGTTGAACCCACATGGTTTGTATATACCTCTTCCTGTTCCTTCTATTCCTTGGGCTGATATATCTATGGACTTTGTTTTGGGATTGCCACGGACTAAGAGGGGGAGAGATAGTGTTTTTGTGGTGGTTGATCGTTTTTCTAAGATGGTACATTTTATTCCTTGTCATAAAAGCGGCGATGCTGTGCATGTTGCTGATTTATTCTTTCAAGAAATCGCTCGCTTGCATGGTATGCCTTCTACTATTATTTCAGATCGCGATGCAAAATTTTTTGAGTCACTTAAAAGCACTTTGTGGAACAAATTGGGGACAAAGTTACTATTTTCCACCACTTGTCATCCCCAAACTGATGGTCAAACTGAGGTAGTGAATCGTACATTGTCCACCATGTTGAGAGCAATTTTGAAGCATAATCTAAAGATGTGGGAGGAGTGTTTGCCACATGTGGAGTTTGTATACAATCGAGCTGAACACTCTACTACTAAGGTAAGTCCTTTCCAGGTAGTGTATGGATTTAACCCTCGTGCTCCCATTGATCTTTTGCCTTTACCTACCACTGAGAGAACACATAATGATGCTAAAGCACGTGCTGAATTTATTTTTAAGTTGCATGAAACAACTAAGGCCAATATTGAAAAAATGAATACAAAGTATAAAATTGCGGGTAGTGAAGGTAGAAAAGAAGTTAAGCTTGAACCGGGTGATTTAGTTTGGTTGCATTTGAGAAAAGATAGATTTCTAGAGCTGCGTAAGTCTAAATTAATGCCAAGAGCTGCTGGTCCTTACAAGATTATAGAGAAAATAAATGACAATGCATATACATTTGAGTTGCCACCCGAGTTCGGCGTTAGTCCTACATTTAACATTGCAGATTTAAAGCCATACTTGGGAGAAGAAGATGAGCTTGAGTCGAGGACGACTCCATTTCAAGAGGGGGAGGATGATGAGGACATCACTCCTTTGGATACAACTACTGATCCTTCTACTATACCGCAAGGGCCAATGACCCGAGCTCGAATGCGACAACTAAAATTACAGGTGAGTTCGTTCTTAAGTGATCCGTTTCATACTTTTGAGAATAGATTGCTACCTAATGATGTTATATTGCTTAGGAACAGTGGAGAGGGTCATGAGCAACTTCAAGGAAGGTGTGGAGGCGAGGAAGACCAGCTAGGACGTGCAACACAAGCCGGAGGTCCTGTCCAACATGATTTCGAGTCTACCTCGGCCTCCAGGAGCAGTCTGTCTTAATGTCAGCGCCACGGACGCATACGGACTCCGTTTTCGATGGTTCAGCTATGGTTGGAAAGATAATTTGATAAGGAAGCCAATGCAACTGGTCTCACGTTAAAATTCCTTCGGGATCAACGGGAATTGTCGAAACAAGTCAGCATCCAGAATCTGTCCAGGTGTTGCGTCACCTTTATTTGGTCCGTTGGGCCGTGTATCGTCTTGAGCCCATTAGGGGGGCGCGTCCAGGGTAGGCGACGACCCTAATACCTTTATATTCATTAGTCGTCGCCGTCGTTAGGTTTTGGGTTTTGCTTAGATTATTCTGTCCATTGACAGTCGCCGTTCATCGGTTTGTGGAACCCCAACTTGAGAACTTAATCATTCATCTGCAGTTTGTCCCAACTTTCTGAGCTGCGTTCTTTCGAGTTCTTGCTTGTGTTCTTCGTTTCACAGGCACGGATTAGCCTTCTTGGCGAGGTCAACCGGTTGGTGACACGGTTGATAACCTGAGGAATCGTGGTGCTAAGGTTGCAGGGTTTGGATCTTTTGATCTAAAGCCGGATCGGTGTGTCACGTTCCACTCAAAACGAGAGTTATCCAGGACCTAATGGAAGATCGGGAATCACGTCCCCATCAAACACCGTCCAGATTTGAAAGCGCCACTTTCAAAGCCTATCCTACTTCAGTGGATTCTACGGCAGCCACCGGACAAAAATTTATGTGGCTACTATGTCTGCGAATTTCTGACGGTCTATGAAAAAAGAACAAATCTTGAGCACGCAAAAGTATGTAACATGTATATATAATAAGTTCATTTCATTTATTTGTTGCTATTTAATAAATCTTATTCATACCTATAACTTTTTTCTTTAATGTCTACTAAAGGAGACGTGGTTGAGGCGAAGGTGTTGGATGAAGTCCGCCTAATAGGAATTCGGGAGACAATCGCAGGGATTTCTTAACGACTGTGTCCTAAATCCCGCCGGCGAGTACTACTTCAACTCTGACGAGCCAATGAAACCAAACCAAGATGATCATTTGTACAATGCTTGAGTGGCGGAGAACAATTAAGTTGTAAATACTTTATCCGTGATGGATATGTGTAAATATTATATTATGGACCTATAGACATGTATAATATATAAATAGTGTTATATAGTATATTTATATGTAATGCTCTAAATTATATAAATTATAGGTGCGCGTCTACGTAAAACAAGCAAATAACAATACGCATTCAAAAATAATAATAATATAATTGTAAACCAAAAATAGAAAACCAAAAGAAAAGAAAAGGAAAAAGAAAAAAACTCTTTAGTCCCGGTTGGTAACACCAACCGACTAAAAGGGGCGGCTAGGTGGCGCACTCGCACCCCTTTAGTCCCGGTTGGTGTTACCAACCGGGACTAAAATGGAACCTTTAGTCCCGGCCACGGAACCGGGACTAAAGGTGGGACATTTAGTCTCCCGAAACCTTAGTCCCGGCTCCGCAGCCGAGACTAAAGGCCGTTTAGGCCCGGGGCTAAAGCCCATTTCTGTAGTAGTGTAGGAATATGTAATATTATTATCTCATCAAAGTCGGTAGTTTCGTGACATAGATTGGTTTGTCTGTTCATGATTATAATAGATCTCTCAATTACCACATAGTAGCCCATATCAACAATTACGTTAGAATATGCATACAATTTAGAGAGAAATTTATTTTGATTAGATTTAGACAATAAAATACTTCAAATTTTCATTCACAGATTATGTAGTTAGTTTATCAGCACATTCAAATTCTAATAAAAATATATTTTATTCCTCATCAAATCTACATTAACATGTAGTCAAAATATAAAAGAAAAGTTAAGAGCTGAAAGATTTATTTTTTATTATTTATTATTTATATTTATAAGAAAAACATTAGATACTTTAGTCTATCTAGAAAAGGTAAAAATGAAAAAGCACCGGAGCAAAGGAAACGGACACGGAAATGGGAAGCGGAAAAGTCGGAAACAGAAACAGAAACGATACATGCATGTATACTAATATGGAGACCATGTTTTAGCTGGACAAAAACTCAGCCAATCGCAAAAATAAAAATTAGCCAACGGCCAATCAAGCATTCATACAAAAAAAATCAGCCAATGGCCAATCCAGCATTCATACGTATAGCAAATAATGGTTTTTAAAGAGTTGCAATAGAGCACGCAATTACATATAAATATACTAAAAAAATTTCAGATCTTCTATTTATTCTTATCCACGTCTAGATAAATTCATATATGCAGCTTATCTACCTCTAAATTTAAAAAAACAATTTAGGATTCCATGTAATTTCGTTTAGTTTTCTAAAATGCATGTAGCTAGGAGTCAAATACTATTTCCGACTTAGAGTTGGCACTCTCACGAAACAGGACTCCTAGGGCTCTCTTTACGTGAAAAACTAAACGGAACCGAATCAATATCTTAGTTGGACGAAAAAAAGAGGTGAATCAAAAAAAATAGGTGAAAAATTTTGCCTCTTTATTATTACTAGTAAATATGCCCGTGCTTTGCAACGGGAGGTATAACTGTTTTTGAATTCCATTCATATAAACATAATTTTGATTTTCTTATAAAGTATTTATTTTATTTGAAAGACTCGGCACCAGGAGTAGAATAAATTGTGTAATAAGAATAAAAAGATGATTGAAAGTCTCTCTCAATGGTCCAGTCTCTCTCCAGTCCAGTCCGTTATGGGCCTAGGCCTGTGTTTGGCCCAACAGTAGACAAGAGGCACAGAGGTGAATTCTAAGCTTTATTAATTAGTGCCACATCGTCTACAAAACTGCGTGCTCCACGGTTAATAAACAATGATCTGATCCTGATGATGTGTAGCAACTATTAGTTAATGATTAATAATAACTGAAATAGAAATATAAATCACATCCTTTTACTTTTGGATAAAGAAAGTTAAAGCGAGAGTGTGAGTGTGTGATTGATTTGCACATTTACGAATTTAGTTTGGGAGGCCATACAAAAAAAATAGGAAAAAAAATTTTTGCCTCTTTTATATATAATGTACAGATATAGATATATAGATATAGATATAGAATAGATAGGTAGAGATTCTCCATAATATGCAACCATGTTTACACGGATTTATTGAGATTTCTATAAACAATTTAATTGAATATCTTTAGTCACCTATATAGTGTGTAATCATCGTGCCGTTTACATCCTGTGGATTTGAACTCTGCGTTGTTAGTATTCTTTTATTTATTTTTTTCTGCTGTGATTGATGGCCGCAGGGGCAGAAATATTGTCGAGATTGTCAGGTGCAGACTTCCTTTGAAAGGAAAGGCAGGTGAGCCAAAACCCGTATCCGGGTAAATGACGGACTCGATTGTAAATCAAATACCAACAGAAACAGGATTATACTGAACGGTTGGATGAAAATAAATTGACAAATTTTATCAGTGTTCGACTGAAAAACGGAAAAGTGGATTGACATCGTTAATTGACATCGGTAATAGGGGCTGGACCAAAATTGTATGGAGAAATTTTTTAAAAAGGTTGGACATAAAAATAGAAAAATTAAACGGAACCGAATCCATCTCTTAGTTGGACCAAAAAAGAGGTGGATGAAAAAAATAGGCTGAAAGTTTTGTCTCTTTATTATATACTAGCAAAATTGCCCGTGCGATGCAACGGGTAGTAACATCACCACAATCAATTTCACTCTTCTAAGAAGATGGAAGATGGAAACTTTTTGAGCCATTAATCTAGCCTGTTTCATTTATTTTGCCATGATTTCTTAGATAATGTTGTTGGTTGTATTTGTAATTATTTGGCAGAACATGCTTTATCGTTTTATTAGCTTTCATTCATATGGTGTTTTAGACGGGCAAGTTATGTAGGGGGTACAATCGATAGTCTTGGGACTCTTCGGACGGTGGTCCAACTCAAATCCATTAATTACAAATTAAAGCAGATTGTATTATCAGCGTGATGTGTAATCAATTACCTGACATCCCTATTGACAGGATTTTTTGAGATAGAAATAGACCCAAAGGTCTAGAAGATTTGAGCCAACCTAGGAGGAAGAACGGCGAGAAAGAAATACGTTGGCTTGGCGCGAGTCATCGAACTCGTGCTGCATGTTACGTTTGCAAATCCGATGCCCATAGCTTGCCACGGCTTGGCATTGCGATTTTTTAGAAAAGGGAATATATTAAATATCTCAGTTTCTGCATCGATTAATGCATATAGCTGTTCCCATAAAAATTGAAAAGGTTGCGCAGATCGTCTATCCCTTCGATAAATGGGATCGTCCACATCCTATCTGATTTTTGTCATGTTCGCTATCTTGACTCGTGAAACGGACATGTCCATTAGGTCGAAGTGTCAAACTCCATTGACAATTGACCAGTCCCGTAGCTTCATATCCTCAAGGATATGGCAATGAAGAAGCTGTGTACCTATTAGCGTCCACTGGCATGTTATACCCAGCTAGCTTTATGTTATTACTGCACGGCGGTGTGGGTGAGCGAGATCTTGCGCGAGTGTGATTGGCGCCTTTTTTTTGTCGAACATTGTTGCGAAGTTGGTTAAGCTATGAGCACCACATGTCATCGGGATCCAATTGAGAGGAAAGCGGGGTCAAATTTCAAGTAGTTCCATGCAGTATCAATCAGGAGTTTGTACTGTGCATGCCTTTCTAATCCAAACGGCAAGCAAGCTTCAACTATATTACCTATTTTATAATTTTCCCAAGCGAACAAAAAGCATCCGTTTTATCCAGGACTCCATCAACACTTTTATTAGACTCTAGCTATCTCCTATGCAAGATAGAAACTTTAGAGTCTCTCTGTTTATTATCTCATGTACGTGTTGGAAAAAAAAATATATATATATATATATATATATATATATATATATATATATATATATATATATATATATATATATATATATCGAAGTACGGGACGATGTATGGTGCGGAATTGCACGATACACGCAAATCTAGCAGGGCCTCAACGGTGGCCGGGCTGGCAGGAACCTAAACTTATATACACACACGCAGACTATGCCGAACCCAAACTGGACTCACCTAGAGGCAAACCACGTCACACATATATATACTCAAACCAAAACTGGACTCACAAGAAACAAACATATATAGATTGTTATTAGTATCGGACTCTATCTAGAATCAGACTCCATATCTAATAACTCATATATGTATGATTATATATATATTGAGACGGTAGAAACTCTCAATTGCCAAGTAGTTTGAAAGAGGTAGACCGAAAAAATGGATGGACAAAAAAAAAATGGGCTGAAATTTTGCCTTTTTATTATTAGGTATAGATATATATATATATATATATATATATATATATATATATATATATATATATATATATATATATAGGAAAATTTCATCCTACTCCTAGGGAGTAGTTACTCTTATGTTAATATCTCTAGATTTAAGGTGCATATGACCAAACGAAGTGTATGTACATGAAGTATATAATTATACTAGACCATCTATAGTAGTATATATGTCAAGTATACATGCATACATAGAGTATGTGGTTATACTTGTTTTATATACTACAGTCAGTGGCATTTTTATAATATATTAAAAAGTATGTGTTCCTTTAAAAATTTTTCACGTAGGAAGATTTGAAGTATCTTAGTATGAGTATATAAATATACTCAAAGTGATAAATAAGTATAAACACATACACAATATGTTATTTTAAAGATGGAAGTAACTACTCCCGGAGTAGGAAAACCTCTTCCTCTATCCCTAATACTTAAAAGGCAAAATTTCTTGCAATAAAATCTTTCGTCCAACTAAGAGATCGACACGGTTATCGTTTAGTTTTTCGTTTTCATATCAGACTAGAGAAGAGGAGAAACTAATAGCAAACTGTCTGGCCGTCCAACATACTTGTCTGTCTCCTGTTCTCATTCCAAAAATCTCCATCTCCTCTTCTACATAAAAAAAATCAACACCCCACAGCACGCATGCTTGGTATATATACACCCCCAGTACACCTTTCTCAATTTGGAGCTTTGTCCAAACACTGCCGCACACGGCCTCGCCGCCGGTTGCCCGCCCTGAGCTGTTTCGAGCTGCATCGAGATGGACGAAGGCGCTCCTACTGCTGCTTCTGCATAAGCACCATGGGCACACGCCGTGCTGCACGGGCCGAGCGCCAACCGAGCCACAGTGCTCGTTGCGCCGTGCTTTGTTTCGCTCCGCCAATGAACCTGTTGTCTTGCTCTTCATGTTGTTATTAGCTTGATGACATCACCGTGAAGTCATGCCTATGCTATATACGTCGGTCTAAAAAAATTGAGACATAACACTATCTGAATATATTTCTCTACTTATAATAATAAAAAGCCAAAATTTTAGTCCATTTTTTTCATCCATCCATTTTTTCGTCCATCTCTCCATAACTAACTTCTCCTGAATAAAGATATATGAGTTGTAGCCTCGTCAATCTTTAGATTAGAGTCCTAGATAGAATATGTGACGAGGCAGAGTCCATAAAGGTTTCATATGATGTATGTATATTTTTTATGTTTTTTTTATTTGTCTCTATGTATTCTTATCTGATATTTTATAGACTCCTTTTTTCTTTCTGAAAACCGGAATATTTAAAATGGAGTTCAAAGTCTAAATATAATAACTGAATAAAAGGAATAAATCATAACATTTTTATATGTTTTTTATTCTCCTATACGGATCCGTTAATTAAGGCAAATTCCTTTTTTGTCCAAACTCAACTACAGACGTATTTTATTTTGGCTTTTTGTGCTCTTGTCCCATACGGATCCGTGAGGCAAAATCACGTTCTTTATTTTTTTTCTCCGCAAAACTAATATCCAACTGCTCTGTCTTTTCCATGACGACACAACAAAAGAGACGATTGGCCATAGGCACTTACACCCGAAAAAATGTCATATGCATCTATTAGTCATAGCATGATCTATATATATCTATATACCTACTTTTAATCAATACTTTTTAATAATAAAGAGACAAAATTTCTTTTTTATGACCCCCTAATTTATGGGTCGTGAGTGTTTTCTTTTTTGCCGAGAGAGCCCCAATACAAGTAATAACTAGACGGACGTTGTACGTGCGCATATGACACCCCAAGCTTTCCTTTAGAAATATATGCTCGATCAGAACTTGCAGGGTAGTCGAACACGATTATGTCATGCACATGACACAATAACCACAGTCCAATCGATGTCCGAGAGGAACATCAGATCAATTCCATCTATACACACGACTGCAAGATACTCCCTGTCCTATGGACTTTATCGTTGAAAAACCGTGCCCCCCTCACAAACACGTTTTCCGGATGACATACTCCATGGGACGGAGGGAGTAGACACAAAGACAAAAATAGAGTTGAAGAAGATCAAAGATACAGTAGTCACCATAATATAAAAATAAATAGGAGGAAAAAGGGAACAAAACGCAAGCGATGAGGTTGCATTGTTGTTGATCGAGATGTGAGTTGGGACGACGACATCCCAGAAAACATTGAAAGAAGATGACGAAACCCAAAAATCTGGATGAGGGACCGGCGGCCGTGGGCAACCGACGTCAGCGACGCAATGCAGGTGGAGAGGTGCGGCAATAGCGCTTGGGCCAGGTGGCAGGGCAGCGGCCGGGCACTGGCGGCTGCGTGTTTCATCCTCTATGAGAATGCAACTGATGGACATAGACTTAGTTAGGCCTGGAGGTCGGCAGTCGAAGCTCGATTGTACAGCATGTCAGGCGGCGATATCACGGAACACAGACATCGGGAGGTTGGCCCAGTTGCAGATCCGGAGACATGGAGGCCAGCGTGTTGGCAAGCTCGCGGCGGAGATGTGAGCTCCCGACTTCACGGCGTCGGCGATGTTTTATACGGCCACAGCATGTCAGCCCATGCAAGGTGAGCGCGAGAGGAAAAGGCGTGAGGCTAGAGAAAAGCAGCCAACCACACAAGCACCAAGAGGAAGGAAGAGCAGGGGAAGGGTGCCGACCAGCTGCCGAGGAGGAGCGGAAGGACCTGTACGGAGGAAGGGAGGCCGACGGCGGATCAGTGGTTAAGGCAGGGGAATAAGCATCGTCGGTGGTTTTTAAATACTTCTCTATCCTTTCTTTTGTCCTTCCTGCTGTTTTGAGTGATTTGAGATAAAATTAAAATAGGTAGCATTGGATCAAGGACTGATGATTTGAACACTAAATAAGTCATTCTGTCTTTTTAATAAAAGATTAAAGTTCTAATTGCTTAATTGTCTCAAACTCTTGAGCCGTACTTATACAAGTTAGATATGTCTAACCAAAATATATAGTCTAATTCCAAAGCATATAGAATAATTCACACAACATATAAATCCCGTTGCAACACACGGGCATGTTTTGCTAGTGTGTGTGTGTATATATATATATATATATATATATATATATATATATATTATTGGTAGTTGCCTCTTGTCCTTGCATTATCGTAACATTAAATGATGATCTCCTATACTCGACGTGTAGGACTGGTCATGTCTATAAAAATTGGTTGTATAAGTACAAGGTCAAGAATCTGTATAACTCAGAAAACTAGGAAGAGCTTGTGCGTTACATTGTTAGTTTACATGCTAGCCAGCAAGGCAAGGGTAATAGGGCATCATGCATTTAGGCTTGAGCGGCATCAGGTACCCACGACGCCCAGCTAAGCCTGATATCGCAACTCTGGCCGACGTGCGGCCAAAGAACTCCATCCCATCGGTAGCCTAAACTGAAAATGCAAGAATTACACATACAACGAGAGCAATCGGATCAGCCACTGAACAGAGGGGTCACGATTTCCTCTGATTCCTGCCTGTCAATGGAGGGAGGCAAATTAAGATCGAACATAGAAGCATGTGGGACGCCAACACGACGTGTCGTCGCCACTGGCTTCTTTGCCAAATATGATGGGTTGACTCACCGCTGGCATGTGGGGCACGGACTCTGCAATGCTGGTGACGGCGGATGGGAGGAGGAAGGCACGCCTGCCGACACTGCGACTGTCTACAATTTTGATGAGAACAAAGCTAATTTTCCGCCGCATGTATACTAGCCGCAAAGCTGTATATACCATGGAGCATCCGGTACAATACATAAACACCCACCCATCTACTATGGTGTTGAGGTGAACCAACGCATGCGTCATCCACTTGTCACCTGTTCTTGCGCTCTGCTCCCACACGGTCAGGCAGGCGTTCTGGGCTCGGCAACAGTAGTCATCTACTCCCTCCGTTTCAAAATGTCTGTCGCTTCGTTTCCCGAGAAGCAAATGCCGGCAATTTTTATAAATATTAAATATCATCAATTAGTATCATAATTAGTATCATCAGAAAGATCTTTGGATCTAGTTTTTTAACAAAATTATTTGGAGATATAAATATTGCTCGTATTTTCTATAAATCGAGTCAAACTTGTGGCACGCATCCCACGGCGACAGTCAATTTGAAACGGAGGGAGTAGGATTGTCCTAGCATTTCTTCCCCTCATTCTTAATCATTTGGCCACCATCCAAATGTATGTCGAGTACCTTTAATGTGGGTTAATTGGTAAGGTAAGATTGGCACGCACAAATCTTAGCCCAAAGGTGGGCATTACCTTTTGATTAATTTTCGAGGTCCTTGAGTGTTGGTGATTGATCAACAGAAGAAGTTAAACTCATTACATAAACCAGTGCCGTAAACCAGTACTAGGATTATTGCATATATTGTCTGACTCAATTGTTTATGCCACAAGTTGTACTAATCCTGTAGTACATAGTGAAGTGCTCTGGCCATGCATGTTATACCACAAGTTATTAGGATTGACTTTGTGATTATTGAGTTGACTGCAAAAGTGAAGTGCTCTGGCCCAAGGAGAAGGAAGGTGCTTCAACCTAAAAAACATGATCTTGATTTCCCTCAATGGTAATAAAATCTCTCTATAATATAGGATAGGAAAGTGCATCAAGCTACAAACATGATCTTGGGTTTGCACATGCTTTCTAGTATCCCATGATTTTTTTTATATCTGAGTTACTGTTTCATGAAAGCAGAGTTTATTTTCCTTCACAAAGAGAAAAAAATGACGCAAAGCCTTGCAGACTTTAAAGTTAGACAGATGATTTGCTTGTTCACCCTAATGAAAATCACTCAATTATAATTTCAGAAAGAAAGCTTGGTAGGCATTATGAATTATTCAACTAACAAAATTGCAGAAAATACAAAACAGAATCAATCAATTTTTAGGGTTATATGGAAAAATAGTAACAAGCCAACTACATATAGGAAGCTTCTAAGCAAAATACTAATTAAAGTTATGTACTCCCTCCGTTTCAAATTAAGACGTTCGACTTTTTTATCTCAAGTTTGACCACTCATCTTATTCAAAAAATTATGCATATATAGTCAAATTTAAGTTATTTTTAAAGAAATTTTATTTTTTAAGACATTTAATTAATAAAGAAAGCTACAAGAAAAGAATTGATATTTTTCACAATTTTTTAAACAAGAGGAATGGTCAAAGTAAGAGTAAAAATAACTAAACATGTTATAATTTTAAACGGATTAAGTCTGTTGCTATTTCACTACAAGAGAAGTAGGGCACTCAGCTCAGGGTCCTTGAAGCTGGAGACATGAACATGAATTGGCTCAAAGACTCCTTTCTGATAGCTGCCCCACAATCGGGTTTCTAACGATAAACATGATCATTGATGTTAACTTATTGCTTGCTTTCTTAAAATCAGAGTATATCCTTCTTCCCAAAAAAAAAAAAAAAAAAAACAGATGCAGAACCTTCCAGACATGAAAGAGCAGCCTGACGATTTGCTTGTTGAGCCTAATGAAAATCACTCAGTTCTAATGTAAATTCATAGTTGGAACCATTGCTCAGAAGCCTGGAGAGCGTTAGAAATTATTTACCTGATGAAATTGCAGAGCAATTCAAAACAGGAATCAGTCACTTGTAACATATTAGTGGTCCATGTTTTGTCTGCAGTAGTAAATACGTGATCATTCTGGAGTCAAATAATTTTCAGGCAACAGTATCAGGGGACATATATAAGTCGTGGAGCTGCCAGCTGTTGCCTATACTAATTTCACTTGACGGACAAGAGGACAACAGGCAGCAGTGTGTTCAATTTATGTCGCAAACGGATATACAGGAGTGATGAGAATGTATGTTCCCTGACATCTGGAGTTTAAGTCTTTGAATTAGTTACCATTGCTTCACACTTTTACTATCATATCTGTACAGTGCCTATACTAATTTGTTTATTTTTCGCAGACCAAACAAGCCTATAAAAATAAGACTTGTACAACCACAAGCACGAATATATATGTAGTTTCGAGATTATAAGACAAGGCACTGTTGTGAGTGCCAATAGGTCAGTTGCATCGCCAGTATACTAGAAGGTTAGAAGTTATGAAGGAAAATGCAACAATGGCATGTTCTCTGTAAATTGAATCCATTCAGGATTGAGGATTGAGAAGCATTAGGAACCCACAATGCCCCAGTTGTGTGCCTCATAATGGTCAAATAACACTAGCTTCCAAATGTAACAATTCCATCATAAAAGATGGCTTGGTGCAGAGTGCAGCTAGATTGTGCGTAGGTGTAGAAGGCACCTAAACTGAGGGTTCAACTCCCAAGGACTGTGCCTGGACTCTGATTGAGTGCGCTGTACCTGGACTCTGATTGTAACGGCTGAAGCTGCATGCTGCCTTCTATTTTGCCTTTTCGCCGTCCAGATTGGCTCGTCCTGTGCCACAAGTACAGGTGGGTTGCCGTTTCTCCAGCTTGTGAAGAGCTACTCCCTCCCTACTTATAAAATTTGACGTTTTGGATAAGGACATGGTCTTCAAATTTTAACTTTATTTATTATTTTTTATTAAATATATAAAAACTAAAAATAAAATTACTTTTATAAAAGTAGATTTCAAGGTCAATCTATACATATAAGTTTTATCTTTTCCAAATTAAATTTTTTAAAAGTTATTGATAGTTTATGTTCTTAATGTTTGACCCAAACATTATCCAAAACGCCAAGTTTTATGTTCTTAATGGATGGTTATCGACTAGGTTTATCGGTCTCTTTTAGTAAAGTGTCCACCTTTCGTTTCGTCTTTCTCCAAGTTTGCTATGACAGAGTGTGTGGATGTTAAGATCATACCGTGTAATAATTGGCCTGATTCTACCTATGGTAGATGAAGTCGGTTATAGACTATCCTTTATCTAAGAAAAAGCAACTCAGACATCTTAAGCAGCTAAGCCAATCAACCTAGCCATTGCCGTCCTCCATTACTCATGTTTCTACTTTGTTGTAGAAAAAGGATACAATTTTTTTGTAAGGTCCAATTATTTTATTTTAATTCTAGGTTCCTTTTTTTATGCGGCATGAATGGTAAATGTGAATATTATATAATTTTCTTGGAATTGAGCGAAGAATGGATAATCAACAGTTTGGTATATTATATAATGGAGGCCAAATAAAAAGTATTAACGAACTCTTCTTAAGCTATTATGTATAGATGTGTATGTAGTATCTTAATTCCACTTTAAATAATCTGGACAACTTTAAGTAATCTGGACTAACCTATTTAATGATATTTGTATGTCCTCATCAGTTGAAGCATTTTGTAATTCTTTCTATACTTTTGTTATGAAGATGTTACACTTATATCGTGACACTGGACCACCCTAACTCCAAATATTAGCTATGCCACTGCCTGTGACGCGGTCAAGGCACATGGCTCTGTATGCACCGGCTCCATTGCGAAAAAATTGGCTTGGCAATAGGTGCAGCTAGAATGTGCATTGTTGTAAAAAGCACTCATGCATTCTGAGTGTCCACGACATACTGATTCAGAGACCCGGATGCCAGCCCAAGTTTTGATTATCATTTCTCATGCCTTTCGATTCAATTGGTGATTGCACACTGTCCGCAGTGAAAACTGCAAGCAGCATCCTCAACAGCAAAGAATCATATAAATCGGATCAGTATCAAGAAATATGTCAGATTGATATTAAAATGAAAATTTATTGTTATATCTATGTTTTTTGTTAACTTAAAATTAAGATAGGAGGGAACCACTTTGCTTTAGTGCCATGTGTAGCTGGGCTAATAGCCACTCGTTGTTTTCTAGTTCTTTTATTTATTAGCAAACATATTTGTGGGTTGTAACAGAATGCTCTATACCACAGCCAATCTATGGCGTCAGACAACAACCAAGTCAAAATCAATGTCTTTGATGGAGCCTTGTCATTTGTGGCCTTGGGTTTGGCTCAGGTAATGGAGGACATTCCCTACCTAGTTGCTCCTACGCTTGAGGCATGATAATCCAAGTCTAGTTTTCTTTGGTTCTTGAGTAGTAGTTGTCTTTGGCTCATTTTGGTTCAGAGTGCTTGTGCCTTCTGAGTTCATGTTTTCTGTAAGTTTGGCTTCGTTTCTTTAACCCCTATTCTGCCTCTTCTTAACATAATTATACGCAGCTTTACTGTAGGTTTGATAAAAAAAAGAAGCATAAGGAACACACAAGCACACACTTTACCATGGCCGCACAAAGAAGAGTGATTGGAGACAGGGCTCAACAATACGTGTCTTTGGCTTCCGCAGGTCAGGTTTGAGATCGACAATCATCACAATATCACAGACGTTCCTTCCATTTCTGATGTCACAAACAGGTCTAAACAACCTTCTGTGATGTAAGGTACTGTACGGTCGATTAATTCCAAACAAGAAAGTTATTAAATGGGTTGATGATGTCATCTCCAATAAACCACATGCTCACTGCAGATCCGAGTCGATGGAAACATAAACTGGATGACGGAGGTGGCCACAGATGTATATATGAAAATGGAATTAGTGGCAGCATGATGCAATGCCAAACAAATGACTGTACTGATACCTGTCATTGCAGGAAGCGGCTAGTGAAGTTTTAGCAACACAAATGGCATAAGCGACCCAGCGTTAGCTCGGGTGGCAAGACTCGCAGGTTAGAGTCTGCCGAACGGAGTTCGATTCCCCTTGGGGACAGATTTTCCGGTTCCGCACCCAAATAAGTTTCTCAGCAAGCCTCTCAACGCGTGGAACAACAAGGGGACTGCGACGTGCCCGTCATCTACAGAGCGATGTCTCTGGTGATCTCTATAAGGACGCGTCTTCGGACCTGTATATAGTTGTAGGTCTGGTTGTGTACGAGTGGTGTGAGTGAGGTGTGCGTGTGTGTGGTGTTGGCGTGTGTTCGTATACGAACAGATGCTACAGCTGTATCCAGATGAGAGGTGTCAAAAAAAAAAAAAACAAATGGCATAATGTCTGGGATCACCGTCTATGTAATTTCGTAAGCTATATTGCTGCGCATTCCTTTCACTTGACCGACAAGCAGCAGTAGTGTGTTTCAATTTTGTATACAAGACAAATATGCAATAGGCCAGTACCCAGTAGCATGAATGTAGATCATGTGCTCCTCCATATCCTGGAGTTTATGATTCAAATCAAATTGTGAATGTTTTATACTTTATAGTACTAGTGGGCTAGACATAACTATAAAATGACTTACATGTTGAAAGTACCACTAGCTCTGTAGTTTAAATATAGGTTGGTCAAATATTTGGTTGCGACTAGCAAAGGCATTGTTCTTTCTTTTTCCATAAGACAAGCCAAGGCAATTTTGTGAGAGCACATAGATGGGATACCACTCAGGAAGGAGGCTTTTTACTGGCCAGGAAATGATGAAGCATGTGCATCTTGTCTGTAAAGGCATTTAGGATTGAGAAGCATCAGGGGATTGAGAAGCCATGATGCACGAGTCTGTCTGGTGGTACATTGACGCACACTTCCTTATGTACAAACCTTCCTTCGTCAGTTGCTGAATTCAACAGAGAGCGGCTGGACATGCTGTTGTAAAATGTGGAACAAGGCACATAGACAGGACACAAGGACGCTAGCTCAAGTCAGTCGTCCATACACAGCATGCGCTCATCCAGCGGATGGCTATAATTTGAGGCCAGATCATGTTAGATTGTCACGACTTGTACCATACAATTTTAATCAATTTTATTATTTAAATGTAATGAGTTGCACAAAGCAATTAATTAATGTACTCCACACCTCAATACCTCATGCACATTACTCCGGCGGTTGACTTAAGCAAACCGCTAGTGTAAACCAGTTCACACATACAGTTCTCTAGAAGACATTGGTGAAATTCATGATTTTCACTGGCCTTTGAAACAGACGGCAGATTGAAACGCAAGTGAAATTAGGCTTAGAACCGCATGTGTATGTGTTTAGCTTAAGGAAAATTAGTCAAATGTAGTAACTATACAAAGTCAGAATCATTGGTAAAATTTGACCTGGCCTGTAAAGCTAGCTTGTTTTGCTACTGAGATTCCTAAGCAAACATGTCAAACAGTCAACCGTGAGAAATATATATGTATGTTTTTCATGTTTAGGTAGTACTCATGTCAATATTATAGACTGTCAGGGACCCAACAAGTCATAATGAAATCAAATAATAAAAGGAACTGCTCCAAGACACTCCATTACGAAAATTGCACACATCTCAAAGCAACCTATCTCTATTTATTAATCGTTTTTATAATCAATTATAATCTGGGCCGTATTGGTCTCGGTACATCCATGCGAGCCCAGTGCCCAGCCAACTAATGTAAAAGGGCATCATGATCATGTGATGTGAGGAAAAGTGGTCCGCCATGGATGGCCCCTGCCACGTGGTGCTGCTGCCGTGGAGTCTCTTTGCCGACAAGCATTATTACCACGTGCTCATCGGGCGTTAGCGTAGGGAGATGCTGCCTCGCCTGGGTTGCCCGAACTGGTGTAACACCATGAAGCTGCAGCCCTCTCACAATCACAGCCCTAGCACAGATAGCAGCCGGAGACAGACCATCCACACTACGCGGCGGACCACTAGTCTCCAATTGGAACGGCGTCGGTCGATGTGGAACTAGCTCCTATCAACAAATGGAATCGTGATGCAATGTAGTAGTCGTGGGGGATGACATGGCGGGATATGGGAGCTTGGGGAGCGAAGCAAGCGCAAGGGCAACCGCTAGTATCCATAGTAGCCACATCAGCGAGAAACCATCTATAGAAACTATCTCACACAATGCTAGTGTGTTGTTGTAATAAATGTTAGTATTTTTTTCTCCCCTCTCTCCCTCCTAGTTCGATGTTCATCCTGGCTTTCTCATCTTCGTCAAGGCACAAGCAGTTTCTCTTCTTCGTCAAGACGAAGACGAAGCACAAGCAAGTTAAAAAAACGACGACGAAACCCAAAGCACAGCATGTATAGGAGAGACCGCCGGACTCCACCGACCGCGCGGCAAGGCCGGGCCACCGGCTGCGCGCTGCAAGATCGCCTCCGTGGTCCTCCGTGAGTTTGGCCTGAGCTCGTGCTCGCCCTCACCAATGGAACTCGGATCTCGTCGTGGATCGCAGCTTGGGCGACGGTAGCGCGGCCAGTGCAAACGCGAGCAGTTTGGGCAACGACGGTGCGCCATGTGTGGTCGGCGAACACAGCCTGAGCGGATGGTGGCAGTCTGTGCGGAAGACAAGCGCACAGCTGCCTTGGCCGTCTGCCCCTCGCCATGGAGGCCTCGCGGCTCGCGCGCGAGCGATTGTGGGCGGCATGCGATTGCAGCCATCGCGGCGGCGCGGTCAAGCGAGTGCGGCGTGGCGGCGGGTCATGGTCGAGCCAGTGCTGCACGACGGGGCCAGCACGGACGAGGCAGCGCGGCGTAGCCAGCGCAAGCGGGCACAGCGGCACGGCATGGCCGACGCGAGCAAGCGTGGTCGACGGGATAGAAACTAGTAGTTTCCTCCCAACGCGGATTTGATAGTTTCTTCGTGTCTCGGGTGGAGCGAGGACTCGGTTTCTCTTCTAAGAAATGATTTCTTCAATTTTTCTTCTCTTTCTTCATTAATTAGACTGCCATGTAAGCATTTTGCTGAGGTGGCATCTCATTTAATAGAGATAGAAACCATCATTAATATCCTATTGGGACTGCCCTAAGCAGATGCAGCAATGGTGGTGGCCTCACGAGAAAGAAAAAAACTGCCACAAAAGCAGAAGAATCTGAGGGAGGGGAGTCCACCTTGGTTTCTGGGACAGACAGAGCGCACTCCACTCGGGACCTAGGTTAGAAATAATTATGAAAATGATTAATAAATAGAGATAGGTTGCGTTGAGATATGTGTAATTTTCTAGATAAAGGAGTATTGGCAGTTCCAAAAAAAATTATTATATGGAACCGCCTAGTAGTTACTTCATTAATTTCACTCATGATCATGAGGCAAGAAAATGTTCAGCTTTTGCTGTGGATAGATATTTGGGAATATTGTGGTAATTGTGAGTTTTGATTTATTAATCATTGTTAGTTGGCTATTGTTGTCCTTGCTTTATTGTAACAATGATGTACTAGAATGCAGCACTACGCATGCCTATAAAAATGCCCTGTACATGGTCAAGAAACTGTATATAGTTCTAGATGTTGAACCAACCAAGGAGTGCACACTTGGTGAGAAGTGAGAACACTAGGGTATCTTTGCTATGTGCATCTAGTAGGCTTGAGTGGCATCAGGAACCCATGATGTCCAGTGCAGTACTATACTTCTACTATATTGTCCAGACTGCTAGCATTCAGATGTATGCCTCTTTGTTGAGAACATTCCGCGTGTACTGTATGCACAGAGACTCCCGTACATACACCAACCTATCTACTAGCTACAACGTGGAGGTGAATGGAGTCCATCCAGCGCTCAACCCGCTTCTCAGCTATGCTTTGAGTAGCCTCCCACGCATCAATAGGGTGGCTGCGAGGGACGATTGCTACGGAGTAAGAACTTGGTGAGAAAGCAAGGATGCACTCTTCGAGAATCAAGACCCAGCCATCCAGAGCCTCAGGCGTGATGGCAGATTTCGAGTGCATGTGGCCAGGCCATGGATAACCTAGCTAGGTCTTGGTCTGCTATTTTGAGGATTAGTTTGATTTGAGAGGCGCCGGAGGATGTGGAGTGGTGGCCGACCTAGAAATTAATCGTCTTTGACCAAGGTGACTTAGCTAGATTAACCATAATCTTTTGTTATTTTCAAACTTCTTCAGCCTTTATTAAGTAACGCTACTGATTTTTCTTGTTCAAGACTAGGGCTCAGCGTGGCGGCTTATAGATTTCTTCGTTCTCTGTGGGTGGCAACACGTGGCGCGAGCTTGATGCATTTTGCATTGGAGGAGTTCACGCTCTTCGAAGATAGCAGGCTGCGTGGATCGATTCAAGTTGCATACAGGATCAAATCCAAATGGCGCATGGCTAAGTCGGAAGGAAGTATAGACGTGGATGTCTCTAATTGCAACGGGAGTAATCTGGTTGTTCAAGACTGCAGGAGGCTATGGTGTAAGACGTCGAGCGTAGCATGATAGCAGAAACCAAAGAGGAATCTAATATGGAAATTTTCATATGTGACATGGATAGTACATTAACCGAGGTGGTTTTTGATGCTACCCACCTCCGAGAGCAATTCTAAAACGCCTCGCAAAATATTTTTTGTTGTAGTGAATGTCACATGTGCAGTAAGGTCAAGTATGGTATTGGATTTGGTTAGCTTGTGTAGTGTTTAACAAGGAGTAGACATGCTTCAAGATTGCTTCAGGATTCAGATATATTAGAGCTAGAGAAGAATCTCATTTTACTCAAGAAAACTACGGTGATAAAAGAGAAGAGTTCACAACTGCAGATGGAGTCGTGGAGTACGAAATGGCTGGATTAGCGGAGCCTCTTCTTTGCGCTGGGTATGTGATCAGACTCATCGGATAGCTCGTGTGGAGTTGTGATGGCAATGACTTAGTTCAGGTAAACAGAGGTTCGAGCATATGGATGGCTTCAAGATGGCTTACATTTTATTGGCCAAGGTGGAATTTAATAAATATACATCAGATATGTGTACAATACGGTTACGGTTGGACTTGAGTTATATTACTGGCTATGATAGAATTGGAGTCGGACTCTCTATTCTAAGGGACCATAAACATGAGGCAACCCTGTAGTAACCATGGGAGACGACTTGGCGGCTGGTTTAGGTGATGGCGAGGCTGTAGGATCACCTGAATGCCAGTGTAGCTGTTGTTTTATGGGGAGGGCACTCATAGTCATGCCTTGAGGATTAGACATATCGCTGAACCTTATTAAAATATACTGTGCCTTGGTGTCATTACCGTTTGCACTATGCAGGACACACTATATTAATGACTGCGCAATTAGATGGACGTGTATTGATGCATACCTGGAAAGGCACATGTTGTTCCTATTACCTATATGTGGGACATTTGTAAACATTAAGCTTATTTAATATTTGTTCAGCTTAATGAAAATCTGTTAGACATATTAATTTAACAAATTCAGTGATTGGTCCCATTAATTTAACAAATGCAGATTTCTGTCATGAGATTTTGTCAGTCTTGCTTTAATTATTGTTAGTTGACTTGCATTATCATAACATTGATACTCCTATATACTAGATGTGTAGGACAAGTCATGTCTATAAAAATGCACTGTGCAAGGTCAGGAAATCTGCTGACTTGGTGATAAAACTAGGAGGAGCTAGTGACCTACACTGTCAGGCAGGAGTAGCCATGAAGGATAGGGCATCATTGCTATAAGCATTTAGGCTTGGGCGGCATCAGGACCCAATGACGCCCAGCTAAGTCTGCTGGTGGGGCGGATTGTAATAAACTCCAACCTCCACTTCGTGGCATCGCAATTCCGGCCGCCATGCAGCCAAACAACATCCGATTAGTAGCCCAAGATGGAAAGGCAAGAACTATACATACAGCGAGAGCTGTCGGATCCGCCATTGAGCTGAGGGCTCTCGACTTCCTCTGATTCGTGGCTGTCAGCAGCGGCAAATTCAGATCGAACGCAGAGGCATGTGAGACGCTGACACGACGAGTCGTGGCCTCTGGCATCTTCACAAAATATAGTGGCATATCTTGCCGCTGGCATGTGGGACGCGGAATCGTTAATGTTGGTGGCGGTGGACGGACCGGGCACGGAAGGAGGAAGACATGATTGTCGACGCACCTGCCTTCTCTCTCCTCCTTGGCTGGATTCTATTGCCGGCATAAAAAGGGTGTAAGAGCAAAAGGCTGATCAGAAAGGAGGACTGCTTCAAATACCAAGACCGAGCCATCGAGAGGGCCTCGCCAAGCGAGATGGCGGATTTTTTGTGGGTTCATTGTTCAGGTCGTAAGATTGGCACGCAAAAACCTTAGTCCAAAGGTGTGCATTAGCTTTTGATTAAATTTCAACATCCTTGATTGTTCGTGATTGATCAACAGAAATTAAACTCATTGCATAAACCAGTGTTGTAAACCAGTACTAGGATTATTGCGTTGTCTGACTCAATTGTTTGTAGCACGAATTGTACTAATCCAGTAATATATATATATATAGTGAAGTCCTCTGCCCATGCATGTTGTGCCACAAGTTATTATGATTAACTTCGTGATTATTGAGTTGACTGGAACAGTGAAGTCCCCTGCCCAAGGAGAACGAAGTTGCCTGCTTCTAAGCTGAAAACATGATCTTGATTTGGCCCAAAGATAAACTCTCTCTGTCATAGGACAGGTTGGTCGTTATCTTGGGTTTGCACTTGCTTGCTAGTATCTCAAGATTTTTTTTTTCCATCTGACTTACTGTTTTCATAAAAGCAGAGTTTATTTTCCTGCAAAAAATGACGCAAAACATTGCAGACTTTGAAGTTTAGGCAGATGATTTGCTTGCTCAGCCTAATAAAAATCACTCAATTGAACTTCAAAGTTAGAACCATTACTCAGAAAGCCTTTGAAGGCGTTATCAACTATTTAACTCACGAAATTGCAGAGCAATGCAAAAAAAAATCAGTCAATTGTGAAAGAAAGGTTACTTCAGGTCAGAGGTTAATGTTATACCCGCAATTCCCTAGCTTATCACCTGGTTTAGTTTACTTCCTGCGGGACAATAAGTTCTTTCATTTGCCATGTTTTTTCCCATCTGAACATGCTGCAAAACTCGGTATTTTCTATTGTGTTAAATGGACATGGGACATGCCTCATGTCGAAAAAAAAAGTTGTGTCCATGGTAACAAATTCATGTGGCGTTGTGTGAGTCGAATATATTTCAGGCAGCAACTAATGCAGTTTGCATCAGAAACGATAACAAACTGCAAAGTATCAGGAATCATAAATATATTATGGACAAGATGCAGCAGTGTATTCAATTTATGTGGCAGAAGGATGTGCAAAAGGAGTGATGAGCATGTGCTCCGAGATGTCTGGACTGTAACTGTACAGTACCAAATTACCAATATATTAGGTCCAGACTAAAAACAAGCATATAAAATGAGACTTGTACTAGGTCAATGCTGAGATTCAAGAGCAAAAATATGAAACAGTCAACCATGAGAAATCTAAAACTCCTATATTATTGTTAAACCCTCTCTAGCCTATTCTCTTGATCCTGATTGGTTGGAAGCTTAAGAATAATGTCAGCTGACATCATCAGAGGAGTTACCTTCACTAAATCTTATTTATTTCCCACTAGCTATTTTTTTTAAATAGAAAAAATTCATAGCACCTAAACCAAGTACCATAATTGAAATTCAAGTACACCATGGTGTTCCTCACAATAATATATTTTGATAACTTTTTTGCAAAAATTTAAACCGTTTCTAAATAAAACCCGTTTGTAAACAAAAATCTAGCAAAACTGCATATCACATGGATTACATATGGTCCTCCAAAACATGCGTATAGATGAGATTTTGGTGATGCCCAATTCAAATAATATATACCATGTCAGCGGCTACAATCTCCGCAATTGATCTACTACATCCATATATATGTATCTATTAATTCATAGTTTCAACCATTATAAATTCTTTATATTTTTACTTCATATCCGCAGCAACACGTGGGGCATCCTACTAGTATATATGTAAGTCTCTGTCTTGTATTAGGTAATCAATGCTTTAATATTTTAAAGAGCAATAAGTGACCATAAATAAGTCATCGTTAAATCTTTTTTTTGCGACCAGTCTTCGTGAAATCGAAAAAGCTCAGGAAGTACTGATATCAGTGTCATAGACTGTTCGGGATAAAAATAAGTCATTATGAAATCAAATAAATTATCACATGGAACGGCCTAGTAGTTATTACTTCATTACAAACGTGAGGTGACAAAATGGTCAGCTTTTGCACCAGAGAGATATTTGGGAATACTGCGGGATTTGTAAGTTTTGATTTAATCATTGCTAGTTGGCTATTGTCGTCCTTACTTTATTGTAACAAGGATAGACGATGTACTAGATGTGCACCACTACGCATGCCTATAAAAGTTGTCCTGTACAGGTAAAACTGTATATACCTCTAGACTTCGCACCAAGGAGTGCACGCTTGGTGAAAACACGAGGGCATCTTACATTTATTAGGCTTGAGTGGCATCAGGAACCCTTGGCGGCTGGCGCGGTAGTATAGTTGTACACTTTTGACCTGAGTAGCATACAGATGTATATCTGTTTGTTGAGAACATTTCGGGTGTACGGCACATACACCAAACCTATCTACTACGGTACTACCGCATGCAGGTGAATGGGCTCCAGCGCTCATCTTCCTCTCACCTATGCTTTGGCTACTCTCCCACGCATCAGTAATGCCTTGTGCTATCTGTGGTCACCCAAGCTATGTCTGCTGCGCGCCGCCATCTTCACCTTGTATTGATTCAACTGGCCGTGCTTGCAATATGGGCAGACGACTGCGAGGAATGCAGCAGCAGAGCATGAACCAGGTGAGAAAGGATGCACTCTTCGAGAATCGAGATCCAACCATCCGGAGCCTCAAGTTAAATTGCGGATTTCAAGTGGCATGCCAGGCTAGGTCTTTCTTGGTTATATCCTATCTTGAGATTAGTAATAGTTTAATTTGAGAGGCTGGAAGATGTTGATGCAGCCGTCTCGGTTAGGCATTAGGAATTCTTCATCATTTGGCCATCCAAAAGTACGAGGAGAAACTTCAATGCTGATCCAATGTAATGTTTGTTCTAAAGTGGGCATTAGCTTTTGATTAATTTCAAGGTCTTTGACTCTTTGTGAATGATCAAGACAAATTCATGGCATATAAACAAGGAATAGTTTGATTTGTTCTTTCTTGGTTATCTGCACGCTATTCTCTATAGTTTATTTTCCTTGCTGTAAATCTATCTACTTGTATCTTGTTATTTATCCTCAATAAACAGCCATGTTAATTAAAGAAAAAAAATGTAGCCATCTTTTTCCATGGATCATATTTCATTGCCTTAAATCAAATAAGGCTAAGTTATGCATTTTGGTTTGTGGTGGCCTGCGCTCGATCCCAGCTTTTGACCGTGGGCCGTGACGCGGAGAAGCCTAGGTCACGGAGCGAGATAAGCATATATAGGGGCGGGGAAGAGAACAAGACCAGGTAAGATTGCAGACTAAGAGGCATGGGCTGGGTTTTTAACCTTTTTTTTTTTGGTTTCATTCATAAATTTTAACATGATTTCATACAAACCTACTCAAATATTTACCGAAGTTGAATAGTTTTCTTATATTAAGCTTGTGGCAAACTTTGAGAAATATTGGTGATATGCATATAGAAACGGTATATTTTGATGCCTTTTAATACTGGGGAAAATGGTCGATATATAGTTCACATATAGAATCAAAGCGCTTAGCGGTTACAAAGAATTGTCGATATGTAGTAAGAAAGCACTATCACAAACACATTCATCCCTCAGTGGTTTGCCCAAAATATTTAATTTTCTAGGTCATGAGATTGAGTGCTTGGGGTTCCTTATATTTAATAATTCTGCAGATTTTTTTGTTAGCTCATTTTAAAAGAATCATAACTTCTATATATGGACTTTGATGGAGACTAATTTTACATGACAGATGTTAACAAAATAACATCTACAAATTTTTAGTTTATGAATTTTTCATTTGAGGTTGTTACAATACCTAAAAATAATATAATGTTCATATATTTGTTTATAGATCTAAACATTATGCCGATATTTTGGTATGGATTCAAGCAACACAGTTGTTGACCTTGAAATTGTGATCCCTTATGTATCCACGGTATTTTTATAAATATTACCACTATAAGAGGTTATATGAAGAAATTATGATTTTTCTAAAATACACTGCACTAGCTACTGGACAAAGTGAGGCAATCCATTAACGCTCTTGCACAACACATCTTTAGAAAAATATAGAGTGCCTTGCTCTCGCGGCATCACAGCAAGGCCCTGCACAGGTGTATGGATGACACAAGGGCGCAACACACACAAGGGCCTGTCCCATCGCCACCTGTTGGCGCCTAGCCAATTCAAATCGGCCAAAAATGATTGCAGGCCATTTTCTCCCTTCTATACCTCCTAATGTAGTCTGATTTAGCTTAACTCGTAATTACAAACGTTGAAGAGCTACAAGAGTGTTACGGCATTGCTTTAAACATGAAAGCCTGGTTCAGTCAGGATTTGGAGATACGAAGCTCCAAAGATGGCCACTTGAAAATGAAAACTGAAGATGTGGATGATCAGGACAGGGAATCTAAGCCGGCTCATTCTCCTTTCTTGTTTTATGCAATTTGCCTAGTTGATGGTTGTCTGGCCGATTTTTCTCCTAATCGATCTATCAAACAAAATGAAAAATGGGTAACACAGTTCTTTGATGATAAGAATTTCTTATATTAAAATGTTCTGTTACCTAGCTAGTGTTTTACTTGATTCGAGTCTTTTTTCAGTTAGCCAGACACCTTGCTTTTCTTCGAGTTCTCCTGCTCTAGTGGGGCCTCTAATAAGTGCAAGTGTTTTCATAAAGGGTATAGGGTGGCAGAGCCCCTTGAGTTTCGAAGCCCACAGATCTAAGTGTCCTAGTGTAGGATCCACTAAGGCAAATGATGAACGCATCAGCAATGAAGGCATTTGCGCATGTCACTCTTCAAGTTGTTAATGTGTAGAACGAGTGACGTTGCGAACACAAGGATGATAAGTGGCCTTGTGGTTTGGATTTGTGATGATTGATTGTCAACGTGACTCATGTCCAACTTGAGTTCGTAGACTAACCATGGCTTGAGTTGGGTTGTGCAACATGTCTCTTGGCTTGTGTCATTGAGGTGTTGAGCTCAGAGGCGGTGGTTGATGGTGAGGTGAAGATCAAGTAGGGGCGTTTCGTGCCGATGGAGCTAGAGCGGCGAAGGACGGAGGTGAGGCTTGGGTTGAGGGACATAGAGGCTGGCTGACCAGCCACAGTGGCTGACCTCGAGGACATCGACAAGCGCAAGTGTACATGGAAGTGACCGTGTTGACCTTGTCAAGACGGCAGACGTGAGGGTTGAGCGGAGGCTTAGGAGGACTCGGTTGCCGGCTAGTTGAGGATAGCGGTGACACATGTCAAATGACGGGGGACGCATATGGAGCACGCTACTTATGGACCAGTTGGTAGTTTGGGCCTCAAAACAATCGGTGGACTGTTTTCAGGCCAGTTTGGGCATCAAAACGTAGGCAAAGGTTCCAAGCCGGAATGGATGGTGCGTGGCAGTATCCAGCAAGAATTCGAGTCATACCACATTGCCCCTAGGTTAGATGGTTCGCTCTATGTATCTAGGCGTAGTTTAGGGATATGTAATGGAGTGTTTAAATAAGATTGGGCTGCGCCAAGCAGGCTATCTCTCTAGTCAGTCATTTCTTTCATCCTTGCTAGGGTTTCCCTCCTTTGGACTATTGTAGTGATCCGCAGATGTGTTAGACAAAGTTCATCTATGTAGTCCATCATCTAAGTGGGAAGTGAGGCCTTTACCTCACATTTTTTCCGAGATTCAAATCTGAGTTTGAGCACTTTTTATTTTGTTTTGGTATTCTTCTCTCCCAGTTCCCCCCCCCCTTTCTCTTGTTTTTGTTGATTTCCTTGAATCTGAGCTTTTGGGGCCTTTTGAGCTGAATCAAAACGTCCAAGTATACTTGAGAAACAATCCCACCAAGCGGTTTGGACATATTAATTCAACACTAGCTAATAGATCAGGACTGATTTTAGCTTTGGGAGAAAACTTGTTCTTGCATCGAATTTCTTTGATTTCTAGAGTTTGAGTTTGATCCAAGCAATGTTCCCTTTGGGATAGCATACCAACTCTGTGAAGAACATCTCTACAAAATTTCAAGTCAATCCGAGTTGATTTGGTTGAGTTTTGGTCTTGACATTGCAAATTCCAAAAATATGCTCCTGCATACCGTATGTGTTCGGTGTGAATATACCAACTTTGAAATTTTGAGCTGAAATTTGGTGGAGACTTTACCTGGAGTGTCTAGTTCCTTTGCTTCAAATTTCATAATGTTTGGACACCGTTTGATTGGTTTTTCTGTTTTCTCCCAAAGCCTCTTTGTGAAGTCAATACTAGACATCTCTGACTCACATATCGGATGTGTCTGGTGTTCTATCCTTAGATTTTTTTAGCTCAATTTTTGTGGAGACCTTCCTTAGGCTATCTGCCCTCTCTAGACATATTTTCACAATTTTTTGACACCATTTTGTAGGGTAGTTGCATTTTATCTAAAGGTTGCTCTGCGTAGTTCTGCATTTGCTCTAAGGCTGGTTTGTGCTCCATTCTTGTTTCTGGTTTTAGTGTTGGTTTCTTGGTTGTGTTTTGAGAATCCCTTGTGTGTCTTAGTTATCACCAGTTGGCTCATGGATTTCTCCTTGTAAGTATTCAAGTTTTGGGGTTGATTTTGGAACAGAGGTCGAAAGTTTCAAAAGAAATTTGAGGCTCCCATTCAGCCCCCCTCTAGTCGCTGTTTTTAGTCCTTCAAATGTCCATATTCTAGTATGTCACAAAGCTTGATAACATGGGACATGCCATTAAACTCTTTTTCCATATTTGGGAGCTAGTACTTTGGTCTAAACTCAATCAACTAGATTTCTTGTTTCCTAAAAGGACACGAGTAATTTGAGATTATGTACATCGAGCTCATTCAACAACTCAGTAGATTTATGACTAGAGGTTTTAGAGCCATACTGGTGGCCCTCCCCAATTCCCCTAACTCCATAGATGATTGGGTCGACTTTCACAGATTGTACCAATTGGGACTTGTAAGTTAGGCCATGTATTCGACCCAGGTACTAGAAGGCTCAGGTATAACAACTTGATATAGTAATTTGTCAGGATTTTAAGGTGAATGGCCCCACGATCACCAAAGTTATGCGGATGGATTCCCTTCTCATGAAGTTGGAGCATGGTTCTTCTTGGAAAGAAGTATGTCCCTTAGATAGTGGGATCATTGCCTCCCCCTGATTCCTGTTGTTGCTAGTTATAAACATGTTGCCTAGTGTAACCAATGGCAAGTTGAGTTGCTACCTCTCCTTTCACACTATAAAAGCATAGGAAGGGGATAGGTGAGCATAGTCTCATTTGCAACCTTGGCAAACACACCTTTTTCCTTGCCATCCCATTTGTTGCTACTCCATCGTCTTCCATAAGGCCCATGGTGAATGACAAGCGTCCTCCAGCTTTTCACCTAGTGTTGCGATGATTAGGGTAAGTTATAGGCTCTTTGGCCTTTGTCTCATTCAGGTCATTCTAATGCTTCCCATTTATACATCACCGCACTGGTCAAGGCCCCAATCCTCAAGGCAAATGGGTTCTTATGGGTCATTTGACATGGGGGCCCGATATTCGCACCATAGTGTGAGGGCTTGAGATGTCTCGCCAGCCATCGATGAAGAGAGCTGAGAGGCAGAATAGCTGCAGGAGTGCCTGTCCATTGTAGACGGCTCATGTCGTGGCAAACTGGAAGATAGGCAATGGCTAGGCAGCAACTGCTGAGGCCTAGGCGCAACATGTCGATGAGTTCCAATGCACCCTTAGCTTGTTGTTTTCTTATGAGGTTGAACCTTGGAGTTGAATCAGCTTGTTTCCCTTTTTGGCCATCCAGTAACAACTATGTACCATGGAGGGTGACCTAGCTAGATTGGGTTAGGCCAACGATGGCCTAGCTATAGGCAGACAGCAGTGGCAACCTGGGACCATCATGATGTCATAGAGAGGTCCTGTGGTGTAGAGCTTGGCTTGTGATAGCCATGGATGACTACTTTGAGGTTCTGCACAAGGCAACAGTTGTCATCATTCGCACAGTGTTCCCTTTAGGAGCAAACTGAGCAATGTCTCTGTGCCTTGCCAGCGAGGGTTGTGGAGATGGTCACATTTAGCGTCTATCAGGGTCTAGCTATAGCAGTTGCCCACCTCAGTCCATGCGTGGACTTGCGCCTGTTGGAGCCTACGTTTCTGCTGATGGCGAAGCTAGAGGTGATTGTGGCACTAATATAGCTGGCTTCAGCACTCCTGCCAAAGCCATAGTGGCAGAGGTGGAAGTAGAGAGCATTGCTCCTGATGTCCCGCCAAGGGATGAGTTGCTTGTATACTCCTCTACATTTGTAGATACTAATAATAATAATTAGCTTATTACCGTGAATGTGCTTTTCGTGATATCGTTGATGCTCAGGAGTATGATGGTAGTCCCTAAAAATCTCAATAGGTTTGTATAATGTATCTAGGTGTTGGTAGAAGGGTATTGGTTACCAAACCCATTCTAGTAGCTCCCAAGACCCTTGATGGACTAGTATAATCATCTCAGGGTTTAATGATGTCACGAATTGCGAGAGAAAATTGGTGTAATAGCCTCTGAGTATCATGATGGGTTAGTATAACGTGTTGAGTCGCTTGAGGGGGCAAGGGATATCATTATTAGAATGGAAGAAACTAGCCCAAAGTGGCTTGAAGAGGTGCACTTTGAGAGTATCATCAGGGAATGATAATTTATTTGCCAAATGCTAAAGAAGGTCAAGTACAAAAAATCATAACAATGACATAGAGCTCATATATCGTTCGTCACATGTATCTTTTTCGACCCTGAACACCTTCCACTACTCTCAGGGCTCCATCGGTTCATTCCTAATGCTATGGGCCTGGGGTCTTCATCTTTCTCCTCAGTCTGCTCTAACTTGGGGAGGAAATTAGAAGTGGAGGCCAATAGTAGTTGCAAGGCACGTACGAGGAATCAGATGGGTAACACATGGGACACAAGGTTTATACTAGTTCGGGCACGTGCTGCCCTATGTCCAGTTCGAAGTAGCTACCCTCTATATGAGTATGCTTGGTTACAGTGGATGTAGCATATAGTTATGCACTAGGATGTCGAAGACTGATCTCGGTCAGGGGAACCAACCTCTCCTTATATAGTTCAGAGGTAGGGTTGAAATGGATTCAAACTGCTAATAGATTTGTTTCATAGTTTGTTATATGGAAAGCATAATAGAATGATTCTACCCTATCGCCATGATATGGCAGCATCGGAAATCCTCGATATGACTTGATCTCCAAGATGTTAGATTCGCTTATCTTCATGAGCCTCATTATGTGCCTTCTTCGGCCTGATAACCAAGCCTAGATTGGGTATACGGGCCACGAAGGTACCACATGCATATATCTGACAGGTGGGGTTTTCATCCTCACTAGGTGATTGTCGTTAAAGCCGTGTGAATTCTTATTTAATTCGACACAATCATGTGTCACCTATGGCATTGTGTTTCCTTCTAGAACTCTCTTTTAAATCCGTATAAGTTCAATTGGATACGAAATTCATAAATACTTGTCATTAGCAGGCAGGTAGTCACTAAATGAATAAATTTTATAGTATCCACAAATTAAGTACGAAATGGTAATAACAAGCACCAAAAATATATTACTTATCAAACAGAACAAATTCATACTCATTTTCTTCGCCTTGTGTGAATGAAGGATATGCTATGTTTTAATACTATGAAGAAAGTATATGCTATGTAAGTAAACTTCACGTGTAAGTAAAATATATGACAATTTGAAAGACGTCATGCACTTATCAACTACTAGTTTGACTAGACACTGAATTAGTTAAATGATATCTATTTTCTATCATTTGAGGAGTCAGGATTAGTAGTGATTTAATATTCGTAACCAATAGACTACCTAGACTTGCAAGTAGATGCTCTTTGGAAACACCGGAAATAAATCAGTAGAGTTAATATTTGTATCTTTCAAAAGATATGGCGATTCAATGGTTTTGTTGCGAACCCTCCGTTCTTCACTATAAATAGTGACCTTCTATTCTCATTCAGTCAAACACACATTCCATACAAGTCTACTTGCAATGGATTGTTTGAACTTCAATCCTTTCTGTGCCAATCAACCTTTAGAACAACCACATAACCCTCTTTCCGTTGTATCGCTGAATCAGGGTTCAGGTAGCAATATAGCTGGCCAACAACAAATAAACTGGTCACCACTAAGGAATTCCCTTGAGCAGTACAGGCTTCAAGTAGAACAGATTCTTCAAGCCCATGTAAGGTTTTTTTTTAGTACTAAGGTTTTTTTAGTACTATAATTATGAAGTTTGTGCTGAATTTCTCTAAATCTAATTATCTAGTATTTCCTTCCTCACTTAACAGAACGAGAAGATACAGGTTGCACTGCAACAACAAATATCTTTAGAAACAGAAACTTTGCCAAATCTTGCAGAATCCATGGTCAGGGATGCGGTCATGAAAAAGGATGAAGAGATTGCCCATTTACAAATGGACCTACAGAACACTCAGCAGGTTCTACAAAATGCATTGGAGGACAGAAATGAGTGGAAGTACCTCGCTGAGGGAACATATGAAATGAATCAGTTGCTTATTTCCCTGTTGACTCCCATGCGGGGAACAAATGCATATGCACATGATACAGCCAATGAATTAAATTCTACATGTTCTTCTAAGCCAGCAATGAACATGCAGGAAACAGCTTTAGGGAACGCACATCCTACTCCTATCTGCAGGTTTTGTTGTGCTAGTGATGCATGTATGCTAATGCTGCCATGCTTACACCTATGTGCATGTAGGTCTTGTGTAGTAAATCTAAATAAGTGCCCTATATGCAATTTGGAAAAGGCCAATGTGATCGAGGCTCGATTTGGCTGAGCAGTAAAGAAGAGACAGTCCGAAATGTAGTTGGTCACAAGTCACTAAGAAAAGAGGCTTGTATTTCTTATATGTGATGTTTGTAATCATGAGATTTATAGTTATTTATGTCATTCTAGTCTTTATTCTAATGTATTGGGTTCCATGAGACCATGATCCCAACATATTTCAATACTATTTAATCTATAATTGAACACCAAGACATTGCCTTGTGAGTCATGATACAGTAAGCAGTTGTAGGGCCAATTATAATCACTTAAAATTTGTCAAACTAAGGAATGACCCATTTTCCATTGATGAACAAAAAAAAATGCTGGAGAGAGCGGATAGTGAGAAAAAGAACGAGTAGATTCCAAAACAAACATGAAAAGGAAAAGCTAGCTAGCCATCCCCCCAGCCATCCCTGACAATGGGGCCTCTGCCTTGTCCCACTGGTGGTTGCTCCATGTCTCTCCGTTGGTGAGAATGTCATGACCCAACGGTCGTTCCAAATTAATGTTCAAAGTTCAAAATGGACCTCTTAGAATCTACAACCCAGACCATAACATACTTGAGGTTCGAAGTGGACCCTGCTAATCACCTGAAACATCCCGTAATTGTGAGGCCTTGCACATCCAAACTACAAATCTCTCTCCCGCCTCTATGACAAAGGTTAGGCACGTTAACATAGTGAATCTCTCAACACTAACCCCAATAGTGGAACCCCATGAAGGGAAGAGGAAAACCTCACGAAGATCTCTACATAATCCAAGTCTACCCAACCAACATATCTGAACCAAGATCTATCTAAAAATTCCATCCGAAAGTGATCTCCAAGCTTCAATCAGTACTAATCTATTCCCCACAATTGATTATAACACTGGTGCAAATCCCACACTCTAATCAGGAAAAATTAGGATTACGGTATTCTATTGAACTATTTGGTACTCTCTCACACATTGTTGCTAGGATGTGACAGACCTCAGGTGACTAGTTAACAAAAATCCTAAAATAGCGGTATGTTAAGCCTCAAGATATAACGTTCGCGATCAAGGGACCCCCGACTGATCTCTCCAGGGTCACTCAAAGTCTCGGGGACTACACCCCTTAGCTGCGCTCGCACGTATATCTGGCTGACTAGACCGAACCCAAGCACACCCTCCACCTCTTCTTGGGGCTCAGGGACTCGTCAGTAACTTCACATCTTGTCTAAGGCTATTTTGCCCCATCACTTATATGACTACATTTTAGCTTTTTCCTGCTTAGCTTGGAGGGACTAATATGCATTGATGTTTCCTTCCAATTGCTTAGCTCTAAACCTAAACTATTCACACAATTGATCTGTTGAATAGGCAAGAATGATATTCTTGTTTACAAGGGAAGATACATGCTGCAGATTTGACTGCCATTAGCACTAGGTATCGTCTGAGACCATGTGAGTTACCCAGATTTATCCTTAATCACACCAGAAATCCAAATGATCATCTAAGAATTCTTTCTTGCTCCCAAAGCTTCAAAATCTATTACCTTTGAAAATATTTTCTACAAAACCATAAAAAAATACATAAATACATGAGTAGAATGTGGATTTCTCAAAGCCTCAAGTGCCTAAAAGTAATGTTATAATATCCACTATGTGTAGAATGTGGATGGGTAATGAGTGCAAGAAATGTACTAGCACCCTGATAATATTTTTAGAAACTTGTTTTCTTAGCTTTATGAACAAAGCACACAAATATATTTATTTTCTGTTATCTGATTCTATAGAACGGTAGAAGATTGATTCCTTTGACCCGACTTTGAGGGCCACCACATAATCCAACACATTAATATAGGTGGAAATTTCTTATACACAGGACAGAGATACATGCGCATTTATGACAAAAGACGTCATGTGCTTATTAACTACTAGTTTGACCAGCCTTTGAATCAGGTGCTGCCATGCCGCATATGTTTAGGTCAGTCTCAATGAGGGTTTCATGCATATTTAATATACTGTCTTTTGCATGAAACTAAAAGAAGAGAGAAGAGAAAAGTTTCATCCCCATGAAACGAGTCGGACGTTGTTTCCAAGCCTCGTGAAACCGAATGAAACCCACATTGAGCCGCTCGGGCGTTTTATTGACGAGGAAGGAGCACGCCGAGCGAGTCTCCACCGCTGCGAACCCGTACGCTGTGAATGCCGCAGCCTGGTCGCCGTGCACATGGAGAAAGCTCTGTCGCCACTACCGTGCAAACCCGTCCGCCACGAACGGCGGCCACCTCACAGACACGCGCGCGGAAGGGGCTCTTCCGCCGCTGCGCTAGCCCGTCCCGCGTCGCCGCCGCGTGGGAGGGGCTCCTCCGTAGAGCTGCTCGCCGCGAACGCCGGCCACCCGTGTGAGCTCCGCCACGCTGCGCGCCCGTCCGCGGCCCCGCCTGCCATGAGCCGTGAGTCGGCCGCTGTAACACCCCAGAAGAAAACCACTATATAAATTTCCTTCTAGAGTATTACCATGCCACGATCTAGCAAGGACACATCATCAGAGAACGCGGAGCAACAAACGTCATCCAAGTTGAACATTAAATTAAGTCTTCTACGATTACATAAATAAAGGTATCTTCGAAGACTACTAGCAAAAATATGGAGTTTAATACATTATACAAAAAAGACCTCCGATAACCAATAATTTGTTATAACAACTATGTTTGTTTGATCTTTAGGCCAACAAGTGTGCACAAGTGCAGCTACTCCCATCCCGCCAAGCATCCTTGAAGCTCATATACCTGAGATGGGGGGAACAAGGGTGTGAGGTTTATGGAAAATCTCAGCAACCAAACTACTTCAACAAAGTTATTTAAATAACAGTTTGATTAAGAAACAAATTGAAATTGCATAATAATAGAGACATCAAGTGCTTTATATAAATATCAATATACTTCCAAGTGCATTGCATATGATGCAATGCAAATGCAAATGGTGCAATGCAATGCATGACTTCACTTCTACCCACACATCCCAAAGAGAGGGAGTGAGGGGTGCAACCACATTGCTCATCAACGTGCGTTGCTGTACCGGTACTTACCGCACCAATTTGGCTACGGTTTCTTCCAAATGCATACCAACGGAGAGAGTGCAAGTGCAAAGGTTGCAATGCAGGAACTTCAAATACATCAATTCATACACTTCAGAGTACAATAAATAACTTCAGATTTCAGATTATATTGGTAGTGTGAGATACTCATAATTTAGTGGAGGCAATTCAAACAACAAAGCTAAAGCATGTGGACCACAGCGCCACGTTTACTTGCCTTCACCGAAGATCAAAAGTGAGAGCTAAACATGATCCGAAGATACACCACCTGGTCACAAGCAAGCTTCAGCAGCAACACCCTTGTAAAAGAACAAAAATTAACAAAACTAAACCGCCCCCAAACCCATTGTTCAAGCATCTACCATTTCACTGTTGATCATGACAGCAGCACTGTCTAATCTCTCTTTCATAGACATTTAACCATACATTCAAAAATTCTCAAAATCTACTAGATCATAGAAAACTCCATTATATACAGCTTTGGTATTATAAGGTTTAGCACAGGATGTCACTAAAATAGAATAAATATCCGCTTAAATTAACTGAACTTTTCTGGCAGTATAAACAGAACAGCAAGATTATAAAATCCATAAACGGAGATATACTCGTCCAAAAAATATGTTCCAAAACAATATGGAAATCTTAAGAAATCTACTTCAACTTTTCTGTAGATCACAAGCTGAGATTCATCCACTATGATGACCAAAAAGTGGTTAGATCCAAACCCGTTCAAAAACTCATCTCAGAAAAACAGTCTACTTCAAGCAGTCATATCTTCCAAAATACAGCGGCTATGAGGGTGATTTTAGGGTCAAAAGAAAGATAACGGAGTCCTCTACAACTTTTTCCACAGAGGTATAAATTATTGAGGCCATTAAAAGGACCTAAGGAGACGTTGAACAGAGACTGCATAATCTGTTGGGGTTTCAGAATGAGGGCGAGATTAAATTCGGGATTTACTCCAACCAAACCCCTCCTAACAAGATGATTTGATCCAAGAAACTTGCTCCAGAGAATGGGATTAGGATCTGAAATCTTACCTAGGTCAATCTCAACGAGTACGACGACAATCCTCTGGCTATCCTCGTCACTATGATCGGATCGTCATTCCGATGGGATTTCGGAGAAGAACGGCACGTCAATGGCGGCGGCGGCAAGCCCTAGTTCATCTCCTCCTCTGTTCCCCCTTTCTTTTCTTTCTGTTTCCCGAGCTAGGTGATGTGGAGGTGGTGGCTGTTGGGGCTGGCAGCTGATAGGTCACGGTGGAGGAAAAGAAGGAAGAAAAAAACGCACTAAGATGTCGACCAAAAAGGGGATTAGGAGTCGGACTCCATACAGGTTTGCACACCTACATGGTTACGGCTTCGCGGTTACTGTAGCTGCGTAGTTACTGCAGCCCACGGTAAAATTGCTTTCCCTTTTACAGGTAAATAACTCCATTAATATCCCACAATCCAAATTCCAGATAAAAATGTGTGAGTAGTCAAATAAAAATCATTCGACAAGCTCTACACATTGGTGTTCTCTGTTCATCCATCTGAGGAACGGAACAAAACGTTAAATTTTGACCTCCCTTGAAAGCCAATCACCTTCACCAGATAAATTACTTGATTGATATTTACAAATCACTCTCGGGTATTACAGCCGCGCACTCCTCCATCGCCTCGGGCACGAGAGGCGCTCCTCCGCCGCCGTGGGCCCGAGAGGCACCCCTCCGCTGCCGGGAGCAAGCCGCGGGCTCGCCGGGCGCTGCCCTCCGCTGTGAGCAGGCCACGGGCTCGCCCCTCCGATGCGAGCAAGCCGTCGAGCACGGGCTTGCCGGCCGCGGCCTTCGCCACCGTTCTTCTCTCGTGCACAAACGCGAGCAGGTGGGGGAGAAAGGGAAAAGAGGCAAGTGGGACCCATGATAGACTAATTAACCATGTGAAACCGTGCAACAAAACTTTATATTTAGATAGACTCTGGTTTCATGTAACTTTCACCTACTTGGAAACTAGGAGATGAAATTCTCTGTTAAAACTGGCCTTAGCAATGAGTATCTTCACACCCTCCATAGGTTGCCAAAGGTTAAACATAATTCATTAACCTTTGGCAAGATACTCATTAGCCTTTGAATCAGTTAATGAGTATCTTGCCAAAGCTATCAATTTGTAGATTGCCCACCCTCTGTACTTCACAATAAAGGGCACCTATCTGTTCTAATTCAATCAACCAAGGTTACATACATCCTTTAGAAAGGCGCTCTCACTGGACTGCATAACTCTTATCCAGGTCAAGCCAATCAGTCTACGGGATCATAGAATTTCCTCTGGTTTGCTTTCACCAATGAATCAAGGTTTAGGCATGGACAGTAATCAACAGATAGCCTGATTACCATTCCTTATGGCTCTTGATCAGCATAGGAAGCAAGTAGACCTGATTCTTCAAGAACATGTAAGTTTTCGATTTTGTTATTTTGTTCTGAAGTTTTTGTTGACGTTTTCTAACTCCTCTTGTCAATTTCTTCTCATTTCTATAACAGAACGAACAGGAACCAACAGAACTGCAGCAACAGATATCTTCACAAAATGAAACTGCATTAAATTTTGCAGAATCCATGGCAAGAGCTGCGCTGCTACAAAAGAATAAATAAATTTCCCGTTTATGTGTGGAACTGCAGAACACTCAGGAGATTGTGGAAACTGCATTACAGGAAAGGGATGAATTGGGGTGAATTGCAGCACCTTGCCAAAGGGTTTTATGGAATGAATCAGTGGCTTATTTCCCAGCTGCATCTTATGCAGGCAACAAATGTTCATGCATATGGTTTATCCACTGAATTAAAGTCTACTGGATGTTGTCCATCAACAAAAATGGAAGGAACTTCGGTAGGGCCGCCGAGGACTACGGCGCGGCACACAGCGTGGCAGGCGCTGTGGCCCCCGCTGCAGGGCCGCCGTGCAGGTCCGCGACGCCGGGAGCTACGCATGGGTGGTGCCTGGAGGCCAACGTCGGTGGGTGTGCCCAGCGGCCATCAGTGGCGGAGGACAGAAAAAATTCTAGGTATGGCGAAATAGAAAACATAGATATGTGCAAAATAAAACATTTATAATTTAACACCGGTTTCTCCACCGGTTTCTCTTTACTTTTGAATCTATCAAGGGCTTTTCACAGGTCCACAGATAATAAACCAAACTGAACAAAAAATTTAAAGCAAAATAAACAAACAACAATTTAAAAGACCAAATAGTCGGTGATTTTAAAAGAACAATAATTTACTTGATCACTCATGCTGATGGGATGATTACGTGATGCAGAGCTGCCGCCTAGCATGCACCATGATTTTCTGGTCGCTGATCTGGTTTGCTGCAACGCAGACTGCAGTGCCACCAGCCGGACATGGCGTCGTCTTGCCTGCTTGTTTTCCAAGTTGCCGCCGCCGGAGCCTAGGGCTTAGGGTCGCAGTTGGGAGGAGGAAGTACGGGACGACCGAGACTTTTTTTTTTTTTTTTTTTGATCACAAGAAGTCGCCTAGTCAGCTAGCTAGTCAGGAACTCAAAGCGTCTTTGCGGCCCGAGAATATGCTTTCGCTGCCTACACACGTGACACAGCCCACAGCCCCACACGGATGTGCCAGCCCAAACAACAAAGGCCCAAAATACCGGTTCGCAGACCAGCTATCCCAGTTTCTTCCTCCCGTCGTTGTTCAGAGCTTTGTTTTTCATCTATGGCGCATTAGCGGAAGGAGCAACTGGGCAGCGATTTAGGGAAGGGGATTCACAGGGAATCAAGGTATGGCAGCCGCCATACCTTGCTCTACCGAGTCCTCCGCCCCTGGCGGCCATCTCCTCGACAAAGGGGAGAGCGGTGTGGAGCAGGAGCGGTGCAAAGACACCCAATTGAGGCTTGGCTGGGCCAGGCTCTAGAAAAACGGATCCATGATCCATTCTTTGGGAGCCAAGCTAAGGCCCATATGTTGGCTAGCTTTTAGTCTAGCTAAGGCCTAAAAACCGCACAACCAAACATGATCATCTTAGCTTTTAGCTGGCCTTGGTCAAGTATTAGCCACTCAACCAAACAAAGCTATAGAAACTAAAGCGGGGCTGGCTCTCAATAGCAGTCGCGACTAGGACTAGCCTGGTACACCAACAATGAGGCTAGGGAAGGTGGAGGCCAGGGGGGAGGTCGCGACAAGAGGAGGGATGACAACAAAGAAGAAAACAAACAAAAATCTAATATCATCATGGGTGATAAGAGTCTTCGGGAGGTTATATCTCGACATAAGCGACTGGCTAATTAAGGCCACTGTAAAGGAACTCTCACCGAGTCACCGTGTTTGTTGCCGCTGCCATGGCCATGCTGTCCGAGGCTAGCTCCACTTTGGGGAACCCATGTCCACAACTAGAGGGTTTATTTACTTCGTTTTCCCTCCCTAAATCCGCAGCATGTCCGGAAAAGCTAGTTCGCCGTTGCTTGAAAGGCCAAGTTTTTTTTTTAACGAAAGAAAAAATATATTAAATAATAGCTAGATATAAGTACTCTAAAAAATACAATATACATTTTTAGAAACTAATTTTTGATCTAAATTGTACCTAAACTATGAATAGCTTAAAATCTTAAAACCAAATTTATATGATGCTTCGTATAGATGACTGTACAGGTAAATACTTGGCAAAAGACCTGAGAACATATGTCTAACGAACGACGGCTAACATTCATACATGTGGAATTGAGAACCTTCTTTGTGGTGTCTTCTTTCCTCTTTTTTCTATCACCGAAAAATGAGGAAAACTGATCTGAAGTTTATTCTCACTAGTCCTTCATCGTGGTTAAATATAATCACAACAAAACAAAAAAGAGACTGAAGAAAATTATTCCATAGAGGCGACATTATCTCCGCCTTGAAGTTGCTGATGCTGTAATTGTTACCCTCATCTTCAAAGAGCCACCATGAAGAAAATAATAATTCTATTCTATCCACTTGCCATCGCTAGAGAGGATGAGAGGTGGTAAATCCCCAATTCCAAATTTAATATGGTGAGAATCTAACCCTAAAGACGTGATATATAATAACAAAACTTCCCCACTCTCTCTGAACTTTTGTAAAATGCTAGAGGGGAAAGGGAGAGAGACCTATAGTGGTAGAAGGCAGGAGACGGCGGTGGCGCTTGAGCTAGCGAGCTTGACTTGTGTGCCGCGTCGATGTGGCCAAGTTCAAAGATAGTTCTAAACCTTGCCGCCTAGTCGTCTACACATGCGCTCACCCCCGTGGTCAAGGCCTTGCTACGGCTGAGTTGACTTGGGCCTATTGTTCAGTGAGATTATGAGGAATTGGAAACCTTAAATGAATAAGAAATCATAATAGAAGCCTGAAATTTCATAACTAATTCTACTATAATCCTAAACTAGCAAAGCAAGTTTTGTCTATGTTCGTGTTCTTTCACATAAAAATATTAAATTACAAGCAAATGGATTATATTTCACTACAAAATGCAATAAAAATTGTTTAAGATAAATTGTTCATACAAAAATCATGAAACATTTAGAGCAACCTGTTACTATACAAATTTATGTCTACACCATGTTTTTGCTCAATTTAAGTAGTATAGAATAAACTATGAACTCAATTCTCTGTAAAAGTGGAAAAAATTAAATCATCCTTTTAATACTGATGGAGTATATGGATATTGAAAAAGATAGGTGGCTAGCTGCAGTTGATTGGGTTTTTTTGTAGAACCCGTCCACCAAGATTTAAATCTTAGAGTTGACATGTATACCCATATTTTCTAGATTTATTTCAGGATTTATCGGTGATATTATTTCAATAATAGACAACATGTCCATCAATAATAAGGTGCGTGTTCTTGTTCTTGGAAGGTGTTTATAGGAGTATGTTGTTCGTGCGTGTGTTTACATGAGTGAGTGTGTTCTCATATATTTGAACGTCCGTGTCTTTAATTGAGTCTATATGTAAAAAAAGTAATATGTAAAAACCAGCAAATATAATATTTTATTTTTTTCAGGAAAACGTGAATTGTTTTTTTTTTTTTTTTTTTAATTTGAGAGTCGAGACGAGGCACGCACCCGCCACAGCCGCCGACGGAGGCGCCGCACCCCTCATCTTCCCGGCCCGCTCGGGGCCCGAACTGCGCGCAACCCCGTCCACCGCTGACCGCTCGTTCATCACCCCACCACTGGGGCGCATGAGCGGCCGGTCTATGCCACTCCACCGGCGCCCGTGGCCCTCACGCATGCGCCGCTCGTTGCCCCGTGCAGTCCGCGCGCCACGGGAATGGCTAATCGGGGCATTAATCGGTTTGCCCACCCTCTCATCCTCCTTTCTTTCTCCACCTCTTCTCTCTCGCCCGCTCTCCTCTCTCTCTCTCCGGCTTCCGATTGGGTATTGTTTCTTGGCTTCTGGATTTAATTAGTTAATTATTAACTATTACTGTACTTGCATGTTAAGGTATGTTATTCAACTAGAACTGCTAGATGCATTAGCGCTCAGTAATGATTCTGCATTTGGCATTGAAATATTACAGCGTATATATGCTTATGGGATTATGAATTTGAGATGTTTACACAAACCAAATACAAGTGGTGGGAGCACCAATACAATCATGTTAAATTTGTGGATTGCCTTCTTTTACTTTGATTTGATCTTCCCAACCAGTCAGTAGGAATTAGGATCTTTATGTTTTCCAGAGAATCCAAAAACTCTTGCGACATTAGATGAAAACAAATTAGTGAAAGTGAATGCCACTGCATCACCAAAACATTCGGGTCCATGTAGTAGACATTGCAAAATATGTGCTATCTTCACTTTTCTGTTGTTTATTATGAATCCATCTTCTGAAATTGAGTTCACTCTGCAGATTCCTTCTGTATTTGGATAACCTGTAAAGGTCTCAGCACCCTTCAGTATGATTTGGTTGCCAAAGGATGTTTTCTCCAGGATAATGACAGTTTAGCTTCTGGTTCATCTTATTGTCTGGTGGATCTTTTGATACCGTGATACAATGGGGAAGCACTCAGCTGAATCTGGGGTTAGTATGCTGTTGCATGGAGACTTGGACATACAGATAATTGAAGCAAAATGCCTACCCAATATGGATCTCATGACAGAAAGGATGCGAAAATGCTTTACTGGGTATGGAGCTTGCAGCACTGATTGTGGGAAGTCCGAGCCAGCACACCCAGACATGAGGAAGATCATTACTAGTGATCCGTATGTTTCAGTTTGTCTGTCAGGAGCAACAGTGGCACAAACTCGAGTCATTCCCAACTCAGAGAACCCTAAATGGGATGAACACTTCTATGTTCAAGTTGCTCATTCAGTTAGCAGAATTGAGTTTCTTGTAAAGGACAACGATGTTTTTGGGGCAGAGCTTATCGGTGTGGCTTCAATACCAGTTGAACACATCACACCAGGTGATATAGTTGGTGGCTGGTTTCCGATTTCTGGTCAGTACAGTAATCCTATGAAGCCGTCCCCTGAGCTGCATGTGTCTATCCAGTATAAGCCAATCGACATGAACCCATTATACAAGGATGGAGTTGGTGCTGATGGCCGTCAGAGTGTTGGTGTCCCAAATGCTTATTTCCCTCTTAGGAAGGGTGGTAGGGTCACACTATATCAAGATGCTCATGTTCCTGACAATTTCCAACCTCAGATTGAGATGGATGGCGGAAGACATATGAACAAAACAAATGCTGGGAAGATATTTGTCATGCAATCATTGAGGCTCATCACCTTATCTACATTGTTGGCTGGTCCTTGTATCACCCTGTGAAGCTTGTAAGGGAATCAACAAAACCTGTTCCCAATGGAAACCCAGTCACCATTGGGGAAATTTTGAAGCGTAAAGTTCAAGAAGGAGTCCGTGTTATAGTGTTGCTTTGGGATGACAAAACATCACATGACAAATTTCTCTTAAAAACAGTAGGATTCTTTCCTCCCCTAGAACCTCTTCTTTCCTACTTTGCTGAAATGGATATATATCAGAATTACTTCACTATTTTGCTTAAATGGCTGTCAAGAGGTAGACAGATAGCAAATAAGGACTAGGTACTCTTGCCTAATTACTAGATGATAATGATGAAAGGAAGAATATAATAACTGAAAAGGTATTGGTATTTTGATGATGTGTAATTTCTTATGGTCAATGTCCATGGTGTCTCTCCTAAGATTGTTGTCAAGATGAATACACAAAGAACTAAGCAAATAAGTTCAATTGTTAAACTATCTCAACCTGCATATGTTGTGTGCCTATTTTTTCTTCTTTCTTATTTTTATTGTATTTTGGGTTTATTCTATAATTACTTATATTCTTTCTATAACAATAATCAGTCATCGTGTGTTTTTCTAGAAAAAAAATATGATCAAGATAAGCCTAAAGAAGTATTTGAAAACTGCAATCTTCAGTTGCTGCTCTTATTGTTTTGACTATTAGTGCATGTTTGCTGCTTCCATTAAAGAAGAATAGCCTGATAGAAATGATGTAGGTGGAATGCAGGATGGTCTCATGCATACACATGATGAAGAAGCTCGAAAATATTTCAGGCATTCAGGTGTCCATTGTGTGCTGTCTCCTCGCTATGCCAGCAATAAACTTAGCATTTTCAAGCAGCAGGTTTGGATATTGTTTCTCCTTTGTTGTTAGATACATGTAACTGAATTGCTATATTGTTGGATTCATCATATCAACCACTCGTTCTTATCTTCTTTGTTATTTCTTTGTCTTCTCATATACACTGTGACTCACTCTCAACATCCTGTGTGTTGTCCTCCATAACGTAAACTTACATTTTGAGCTGATAGAATTTTGAGCTTGTACAAAAGATGCCCTGCTTGCATTTTATTAAAGCTGTATATATTTTTTGGTTCCATAAAAAGTTGCAAGTTAGAGATAAAGTTGGCAGTTTGATATAAAGTTAGAGATAAAGTTGTGTATGTTATAGCATTCTTGTGGAGAAACCTTGGGTACAAAAAAAAGTGATGAACTGTTAGGTACGTATATGAGCATGCTGCTTGCATAGTGCTATAGGTGAGACTTCTTAACTGAATTTCACTACAGAAATATTCGTACTGAAGTTCTGGGTTTCGATTTAGAATCCGTAGTTCATGGGTCCTACTTATTTTTATAACACTTACACTGTTACGTCTCAGTTCTGTAACACTTCTAGTGTATATCTTAAAAAAAAAACAAGTTATCTTCTGCAGGTTGTAGGAACTTTATTTACACACCATCAGAAATGTGTCATTGTAGACACCCAAGCCACAGGAAACAATCGAAAAATAACTGCTTTTATTGGTGGTCTAGACTTGTGTGATGGAAGATATGATACACCTGAACACAGGCTTTTCAATGATTTAGATACTATTTTCAAGGACGATTTCCACAACCCCACATTCCCTGTAAGTTCTCTACCATCTATATTTTTTCCTCTCCAACTATTTTGCAGACTCTCTTACGGAATTTTGTATCCTAGTATTGATAAAGTCAGCATCATGACAGGTTAATAAGCATGGACCCAGACAGCCATGGCATGATTTACATTGTAAAATTGAGGGTCCTGCTGCATATGATGTACTTACAAACTTTGAGCAGAGATGGAGAAAATCTGCAAAATGGAAAGTCAGCGTCAGAAGAGCTGTGAGTTGGCATCATGATACATTAGTAAAAATTGATCGAATGTCATGGATTGTTTGCCCCTCTGAAGATGACTTAAATGCACATGTTTGTGAAGAAAATGATCCTGAAAACTGGAACGCATTACAGGTACAATAAGTTTTTCATATTGGGATCAATGTAACAACTCTATTCTATTATTACTCTACTAGGTTGTGGATGGTTTGTTTACCTAGCTTCTCATATCTCGTCAGGTTTTCCGGTCAATTGATTCAGGATCTGTAAAAGGTTTTCCGAAACTTGTTCAAGAGGCTGAATCCCAGGTATGATCCATTTCAGTGAATAACCATGGAATGTAATTTGTTTTAATGGAGACCTGGCATAATTAACTTAATAAACGTTATAATGCAAGATTTCTATGACTAAGATGCTATTGTACCCTTTTGTTGCGCAGAATCTTGTCTGTGCAAAGAATCTCCAGATAGACAAAAGCATACACAATGCATATGTTAAAGTGATCAGATCTGCACAGCACTTTGTCTATATTGAAAATCAGTACTTTATTGGGTCTTCATACTACTGGTCTGCACACCGAAGTGCAGGTAACATGTTGACTGTTAGCTACATGAATTACTTTTGTTTTGTTCTCGCTTGTTCTTAATCCTCTGATTTGTACTGTCATTCCCACTAAATCAGGACTTGCTTTTGGATCTTGTAATATTTGTTGCTTCAGTTTCGACTACTAGAAACATGGCCTAGTTTAGTTCTAGATCTTTTATTGCAAGCAATTAACGACCTTATTTTAGCACTCCTGAGCAATGACTGAGGAATAATTGAACCTTTTTACCACTTGTCCAAGGTAAAAAAAGAGAGCATAAATATGACTGGGTGGATTCCAATGGAAGAAACTAGTAATATGTAGTGCATATACCAATTGATGCATTTTTCTATGTCATGATTACTGGCGAATCCAACTGGATTTGAATACTCTTTTGGCAATAGGTGCTGAGAACCTAATACCAATTGAATTGGCCATAAAGATTGCAAGAAAGATCAAGGCAAAGGAAAGATTTGCAGCATACATTGTTATACCGATGTGGCCTGAAGGCAATCCGACAACCGCTGCCATGCAGGAGATACTCTATTGGCAGGTTTGCTCCTCATCATGGTCGCATTTTCATTGAAAATATTTGATGCACTGTTTTTCTCCCTTATGACTTTTTTTTTTTTCATTGTTTCCATTTTATCTCTTCAAGGGGCATACCATGTCCATGATGTATAAGATCGTCGCAGATGCTCTACGAAAGGAGGGTTTACATGATAGCCACCCACAGGAGTACCTGAACTTCTATTGCCTTGGCAAGCGTGAAGTCTCGAGTGAAGTTCCAACGACATGCCATTCCAATGAGAACTCTGCACTGGTAACTACACATACTGTTCTTGAATAAGTTGCTCAAATGTCCTATTTAGATTTGTTTTGTAAGGATAGCCTTGTCTTCCTTTCTTTTCTTCCAGCGTTTGGCCCAGAAGTTCAGGAGGTTCATGATCTATGTGCACTCAAAAGGGATGGTTGTCGACGATGAGTACGTACTCATCGGATCAGCCAACATAAACCAGAGATCTATGGACGGCTCACGGGACACAGAGATCGCCATGGGTGCGTACCAGCCTCACTACAGCTGGGCTGGAAGCGGCAGCCCTCCAAGAGGACAGGCACGTCTCTCCTGTCTATGGGATTCTTTGCACCACAGCTAGAGCTAAAGCTCATAAGCCATAACGCATGCACCGGCTGCATTGCTGTTCATCTACAGGTGTATGGCTACAGGATGTCTCTTTGGGCGGAACACCTGGGCACAGTGGAGGAGTGCTTCCGCCGACCAGAGTCTGAGGAGTGCGTGCACCGGGTGAACCAGATGGCAGATGACAACTGGGCGAGCTATGTGTCGCCGCAGATGGTGGATATGAAGGGCCACCTTATGAAGTACCCTGTGAGGGTTGAACAGGATGGGAGGGTGGGACCGCTGCCTGGGCAGGAGAGCTTCCCTGATGTTGGCGGCAAGGTCCTGGGCACGCACTCGTCGCTCCCCAATGCGTTGACGACATGAGTGGGATGGAGCTTGAAGAAGAAGCTCGAAGGTTCATAGAGAGCTGAAGCTGCTCGTCAGAATCATTGGACGTGTTACAACAGGTGGTTGATACTTGGGAAAGTTTTTGGTCTGGCTTCTAGCTTTAGGTCTGTAATGTATGATATGATGAAAAAGTGTATGTATGTATGTATGTATGTATGTATGATGATGAAAAGAGACGTGCATGGTACGGTTTTGCAGACACTATTATTCTTTGAGCATTGCAATTTCGTTGGGGCTCAATACCATCTTTGTTTGATATATGTTGATTTTTCTTGGTTGTAATAGCCTCTGTTAAGCTAGGAACTGCCTCAACTTCAACGACATAGCCATGACTATGGCAACTGGCGACGAATTTTGTAAAGAAAATGAGATATCCAAGATGAATAAGGGACTATTCGGAAAATGTTTGGTTAAATTAGCTAACAGCTGATTACATTGAGGCCAAAAACCTTAAATAAAGATCCTTTTCTCGACTGAAAACCAGGGATTTGGATTGTTCGATAGAGTCTTGGATTAACATGTTGCAACAAGATATCCATTTTGCACTTTAGTTCGCCGGCCTTCATGTGTATGTTTGAATCATATGATTTTCAGGAAAAGACTGAATATGTGCAAAGGAGCACAGTTCCAACGGCTAGTGCATGAATGTTCATAGCAATATTTTTCTGGGCAACTCTGTTGTTCTGGCATTGGTGGTGTCATTGTGTAGCTACCGAATTGGGGTTAGCAGACAACACATTATTGTGATTTGAAAGGATACATTTCAAGAACACGTCAGGTTTCGTGGTGTAGTTGGTATGACGTCAGTCTAAGATACTAATAATAATAATATCACTGTCTTTTGGGATTAGCACGTGAAATGGACATCTTGTGCTAATGTAGAAGTAAAGCACTTCTGTTTTGTAAACAATCCTTTACACTGGCCTTTTGAAAGCTCCCAGGTTTCTCCGACACGACTCTGCTCCCAAGCCAGGCAAAACTGACTTGAAATTCAGCCCCCTGTGCACCTGTGCAGAATCAAATGCCGAACAAAGTTTAATTCCGTTATCCACATAATGTAGATCTGGAAATACGAACATGGAGAACGACCCACCTCAATCAGGTGTTCTATCTTTGTACCGAGAAGTGAAGCATCCGTATATTTCTCACCACAACCTGACACTATGAGCACTTTATGGGTGCCATTTGATGTTGCAGCCGACACTACAGGGAGTGAAACAACAAATGTCAGAAAGCAGAATGAAAATGTAAGCTGCGACAACAGCGAATCAAATTCTAAGGCAGCCACAGTTACCTCGGCTTTGGTACAAAGGGCAGTTCTTGGCCACTGAGCACACAGTCAATTGCACGGCTCAGATCTCTGAAAAATTAGAAAAAGTACTTTGAGCACAGGGGGAAACTGCAAATTTGTGCGCGCGCTAACACGACTGTCACAGAATTTACCTTCCAGTTACTGGGACATTGTTACTTGGTCTTGAATCATCGAACTGTCCATGGTAGAAAAGTTCAAAAGGCCTTCGTCCATCCTGCTCTCCCATCGACAAAGAGAACAGTTATTATTTGGATGCAGCACAAGCAGTGAACGCTGGAATCAGTGGTCTTACCTTTTTGAATAAGTAAAACTCAGGTGTGCAGACAGCTCCATAAGCCTTAGCTACTTCTTGAGACTGTAAGTTGCAGTGGTAGTAGTGACAAATAAAAAGAGTCAAAAGCAAGAACTCCAATGCTGAAAGCATAGCACTTGAATTAAACATATTCATGGGCACTGAAAATCTTTGAATCGAATGGATAGTATGACCAGACCTCATCATAAAGATATGGGAAAGGATATTTGAACAACTTTGCTTCTTCAGCCATATGTTCTGGGCCATCCTGCAGTAATGGAAAGGTCAATTTTGTTTCAACCAGAAAACCTGAACAGCTGCATGAACCATACAAAACATATGTCCTGACACAGGGACATGAGAACCGAGAAGTAGAACTGAACGGATAATTAAGTCATCTCCTATCAACAAAATTTTATGGCATGAGTGAAAATGGATTAAAAAACAATCTGAAAGAGGACTCAACTAGTAACTTGTTTGTAAAGTAGCCCCTGCTGCCACTAAGAAAAAGTCATTGCGTAATATATGCTGATTACATTTCGAAAATTTGAGTACTGATAAATGTAAGAGGACAAAGAAAGAGCGTTTTACAGTCTGTAGTTTTGTTTTACCAGAGTAGTCATAATCATGTCTTGCATTCCAGACCTTAAGAATTTAAAAGCATCCTACAGTAAAAATTTTAGGATCCTTATGTTGTGTCCAAAAGAATCTCCTGGTGCTATTTCAGAAAAAAAAAGCATAAAGACTAAGTGAGAAGTAAGGCCAATCAATGGTTGCAACTCCTAACCTGGGGGTGCGTCCTAATTGAGTTGGACGATATGGCAACAGCACCAAGTCCTTTCTGCATTGCATTGTATCTACAAGTCATATCACAGATGTAAACAGAAGAGGAAGCTCTGCCAGCACTTCCAAGTTGTTACCTCCACATAGAAAGAGGTGAGCTTGGCAATGTCCTTCTTCAGATGTTTTACAAATGGACAGTGGTTGCATATGAACATAACCTGAAAAGCGAACAATTCAGACGCGGTTCAGAATGTAAGCTGCTAGAGCTGACAGCAATCAACAATGGAACTGAGCATATATCTACAGGTTCTGGAGATCATGAACAAATGTTTCTGTAGTCAAGATGCAAGCAGAAATCAGATTCAGTTGACTGAAATACGGTTCAGACTCAGACTTCAGTCAAGTACTCAAGTCACTCCAGTTACACAGGAAATGTGTGTATTATAATAGTGGAATAGAAATTCACTGACAAGCAGTGCAGAGTTGCCCTCGAAGTCCTCCAACGTCCAGAGCTTCCCGGTCAGTGGCTCAGGGAGCTGCACACCCACACCCACATCAAGAAGTACAAGCACACCAACATCAGGCTCCGCTCAACCCAAATCTAGCTCAGGAAAGACTTCAGCAAGCAGTCTGTTACAAACTGACAGGGAGCAGACCTCGAACTCCGGCGCGCGGAAGCCGATGGTGACGCCGGTGGACTCCGTCCTGGCCATGCGCACCCGGAGCCGCCGCGGCCTGCCCGCGGCAGGCGGCGGCGACGTGAGGGAGCCGTGCGAGCGGCGGTGGAGAGGAAGCGCGAACACGCGCGGGCGGGATGAAGAGGCCGCGAACAGAGAGGGGAGGAGGGAGGTCCGCGCGCCGGCGACGGACAGGGACATGGCGCGTCGCGAGCTGCTCTGCTACACGGCTACACTCTGCTTGTGTGTGGCTGTCGGCTCGCCGGGATGGAATTTTTATTTTATTTTTTTACGAAAAAAAAAATCATGGGAAGGAAATGCGACTGGGAAGGAAATGTTTGTAGCCACCGAAGCGGCAGCCCTGGTGGAAGCGATGACGCGGCTGTTTTTAGGGTAAGGCAGCGCCCGGACCTCCGGACGTCTGCGTGCGTTCGAACACAGTCCTCGCCGCGCCTCCTTCCCAAGGCCCTCGCCCCGCCACCACCGCCCGCCCCCCCGCCCGGCGCCAGGGGTTCGCCCGAGCGCCGGGGAACCCTAGCACCAGCGGGGCGGCGGCTCTTCCTCCCCTTTTCTTCTTCCCGTCGCCGCTGTTAGCCCCCGCCTACCCATACCCACCGCCCATCCAGCCCTACCCGGCTCGGCGCGCCCCCGCCTCGCCCACCGCCGGCCAACTCCGCCACCACCGCCGTGTCGATGACCACCGCCAGGCCGGCCGGCCGGATTCTACACCGGAGAGAATGGTTGAACCCGAACCCGGGCCGACCATCGCCGGAGAGAGGGGAGGAGCTCGCCGGGGAGGAGGAACGCGTCGTCGTCGCCGCGGGGAGGGAGTAGCCGCGGGGAGCGGGTGGAACTTGTGTTCATGGCGCGGGTTGGGGCCGACATGTCCGGGCGCCCAAAGATTACCGCTGTTTTTAGGCACCGTTTGATCCTGCGGCTATAAATGGAATTTTGTTGGCAAAAGTACATTTCCATAGAACTTAAATGTATCTCTTCCTATTTGTTTGATGAATAAATCCCCGTTTGAACTAATATTGCTTGCTGTAAAAAATTGGCCTTACAGTTCTCCTAAATTTTCCTGGTATTTATAGCGTAAAATAATACTCTATATGTCCAAGTAAGGAAAATACTAAAAATGCCAAAACAATCCTAAAAATCCTTTTATTTTGGGCTCCAATAGATAGATTTCTTTTGAAGATTCTTGTACCAAGTCTGAAATGAAATTAAACTAGGTTTGAATTTTTTATATTTGAATAAAATGGTAAGTCTTTTCCTCCTCTTATTAGCTCCATTTGGACCAAATTCTTCGTAGCATACCTTTTTTCCTCTCCCAAAGCCCAGCCAAGCATATTGGCATTTTGTTAGTTCCTTAGTAGTTTCTAATATTAATAATACCCAAAACTTATTAGAAAACTAAAAAAATGCAGCAAGGGACCTAACCACATCCTAATAAAATCATTGTTTCATTCTCAAAATTAAGATGAGGTAATCGTCGTGTCCTTTATTATGCCTTCATTTGGGAGGATATATTCCTAGTTCCTAGTCCTAACTTTTTTCACATGCATGTTTTGAAATGACTAGTAATTAAATTTACCTTTTGTATGAAAACCTAAGCAATCCTTTTTTTTCAGAATTAACTCAAGGTATCCTTGATTCCATATGTGTTGTAGGATTTACCATCTGACAAAAGATTAGCGTTTTGCATGTAGGGAATCAAAGGGTAGCATACGAGCAGGCACGAATTTGTATTGGTTTAAGTATTAGATACCAAATGTGCAATGAAGAATATAGTTTTCCTTTCTGTCACGTGCTTGGGTTAGCAGGGTGCTGATAATCAAGTTGACTGTACGAACTAAGATGATCAGGAAATAGACATGGTGATTGTTGTTTTCGTGAAACAAACTAGTATTACCGAATAGAGAAAGAGATACAATTTGTCGAGCACCGAAGTGGCAGGCTAAAGCGCACTGAAAACCACTCCCCCCCCCCCCGCTCTCGGGGGAGTCGCCCGCCTATTTATAACCATGACCTGCCCGGATATGGACGGCTCTGCCCCTCAGGTCTCGGCTGGGAGCACAGCCACCCTAAAACCCTAGGGGTATTATCGTCCGGCCCTTCGACCTGCGTCGTGCCAAGCCGAGATGGTGGGGCCGAACAAGCTCTGACTAGTGGACCTCTGGCTCCCCCCTCCTGCCGCAGAGCCGAACTCGCCTGCTCATTCACCGAACGCGGGAGCTGAATGTGGGAGCCGAATCGGGGGGAGCCGAATGCGCTGCGCCGCCTTCCACCTGTTCTCGCAAGAAACAACCAATGGTTAACACTCCCGCCCTTCGGCCCACGCACTCATTTGCCGCTCGGATATTGCTAATCATCTCGCTCGGCCGGAAACGTGACTCGAAACTCAGCTAGTGGAACCACTGGTGCGTCCATTCCGTCAACGTGCGGTGCGTTCCTCTCATTCGCACCCGCGAATTCAGGGGAGTCCCCGGCCTCGCTTATGCGGCTCTCATTCGGCGATTCACTTCACGGCCGGCGGTAGCGCCGGCCTCGCCTTGGCGCCCATTTCGCTGGTCGATTCGCTTTGCACTTGGCCCCGGCACGGCTGTGCGATGCTTTTGGCGAAACAGAGGCCGAAGGGCGAGCCTTGCCCCCAACAATAGCCCCTTGAGGCGCCCGTCAAGGCTTGGCCTCACGAGGGGCGGATCACCCAAAAGGCGCCACCAGCGCGAAGGTGATACATTCGCCGAAAACCGAGTTTTTTTTTTTTTTGAATTATGTTTGAAAATTCTCGCGGCAGCGCCCGTTCGTTCTCCCGCCCGCTCGGATTCCTCGGGGCGGCGTGCGATCTAGTCTATATAAAGGCGTCCTCACGCGTGGGGTTTACCCCTCCCTGTCACTTTCATTTCCCTGCTTCCCTCGCATTCGGAGCTCTCGGTGCTTCTTCCTTTCGACGTTCGCATTCGGCGGTCTCGCACTCGTTGCTGCTTGTTCACTCGCCTCTCTTCCCTTCAAGGTTTGTTTTGTCTCTGGCTACTTATGTTTGTATTTGCCAAACATTTCGTGCGAGTTGGATTGCTGTATTCGGTTATTGCATTCGGCTGGCTTTCTCCGATTAGCATTTCTTTTTCGTATTGTTGTTTAGATGTCGTCCTCCGAAACCGGGTTCGACTCTCGTTGGCTCTCTCGCTCGCGGATACTCGACTTTTGAGGAATCGAAGGAGAGGGGTTTCGGTTGAAAAGGTCGGCCGAATTGGGCGGTTTTTCTCCGCAGGATCTGGATGCCGGGGACGCGCCCGTCGTTTCACCAAATGAGGAAGACGCCGAAGGCGAAGATGGGTCCGAATCTGTTGGGACCTGTACCGCTTCTCCCGAATCTCGGAGCGCTTTCTATCTTGGGCGGTCTCTTGTTGATTCGGCCGAATTGCAGAGTTACGTTGCGAAGCGTTTTCTCACCGCCAGCGAACCCTCTCCCTTCCGGCCTCCTGGTATCGAGGAGATTCCACAACCGATGCCCTACGAGGCGGTCGTGTTTCGGGATTACTTCACGGCCGGGCTGCGGTTTCCGCTGGATGATTTCGTGGCTGGTGTGCTCGAGCGCTACAACGTGCAGCTTCATCAACTGACACCGAATGCTATTCTGCGGTTGGGTGTTTTCTCCTTCGCAATGAAAATGCAAGGCCGTCTGGCTTCGGTCGACGCCTTATTTCATTTCTATACCCTTCATCGTAGCCCGACGAAGTCTGACGACGAGGAGAAGACGGAATTTGGGGCTTATAATTTTGTCCCGAGGACGTCCAAGCGAATTCGTGGCATTGCTCACACGTACCGAAACAAGTGGGAGCAATGGCGCAGTTACTGGTTTTATTATCGAGTATGCTCCGATTCGGACGTTGCTTCCGCGCGAGCGAATGGGCTTTCGCGTGCTTCGGCACTCGTTTCTGAGCTCCAACCTTGGACTGGGTTGAAGAAACCCCGATATACTCCCACAGCTCCTAGATGCCGCGAAAGCGAGGACGCATTCACCTGCACGGCCCAGGTCCAGACTAGCCGGGACCTGGTTGAGGAGTGGATTGCGCTTCGCAGGGCGCCTCTTTGCTCAAGTCATACATTCGCTGCGTATGGCGTGCACAATGGCTATCGACGGCCCGTACTGGCCATTCGGCGTCCGGACCAGTTTTCTTCTGATGCTTCGTATGTGCGCTCTATTGAAGCGCGCGCGAATTCGGTTTGTGGCCCGGTGACTTCTCGCGAATGCAGCGCGAAACGGGCTGCTCTCGGTGACCGGCGATTTGAATCGTGCTTTTTGATTTAATGGGGTGCGGTATGGCGGCCTTGGCGAAAGTGGCGCTGATCCTGGTGAGGAAGGCGTTGTGTTGGCTGTACCTGCGGTTGGAGGGTCTCGGCGTCCCGCGAAATCGGGACTCAAACGCCGAGCCAAGGAGCCCGCAGATGTACAAATCGGGCGAGATCTGGCCAAGCCTATCAAACGTGGCCGGAAGGTGTCGTTTGGCGACTCGGTCCCTGTCATCGAGCTAGACTCCGAAAAGGAGGTCTGCTTAGCTTCCCGAGTCCGAGATTCGCCTAGACGCGTTAACTTTCGGATTCGCTAATGCCTTTTCTGTTCTTTGTTTGCAGGATTCGGACGACGCCGAGGAGATGGCTCCCTCGAAAGCTCGGGCATCTCAGCAAGTCGCTTCCGCACTGAACGACGACATGTCGTCTTACTCGATGCCGAGCTTCGATAAGTCCAAGCGACAGCTTCGCAAGGGGGATCGCGGTGCGGATGAGGCCGCGAAACGTGTAAAGGTGGCCGCTACGAAGAAGCCGAGGGTTGCCGAGGCCTCAGAGGTGCAGGCCTCCAGAGGAGCTCCTCCTTTTGCGAAAGAGAAACGTCCAGCTACAGGTAAGAGCCGCTTCTATCGCGAAAGTCTTCGCGTTACCCAGGATATGCTTGATAATCAGCTTTTGGGTTTCGGACGCTTGGACCTTTCGGCGCAGCCCGGGGACTACGGTGATCCCTGCTTTTATTCTGGTTCCGGCTCTTCCGGGGACACTGACCCGCGAAAGGAACGATCTTATCATATTGCTCGTGCTCTAGGTGCCTCATCCGGAGCGAATTTGGCGTGCAATTTCGATTGTAGCGAAGTCGGGGTCTTACCGGATTTTGATGAAGGCTCTTCGAAATACGTCGAATTTTGCTCCCGCTCACTGACCCTCCCCGAGATGGAGCGCGATCTTCTTGCCGTGGACAGCACCACCCTTGCGGATGCTGCCGCATTCCACGAAATCAGCGTAAGTGTCGTGATTTGGGCTGTGTCGTTGATGCTTTTGCGTGTTTCCTTTTAACTTCTCTCGCTCTATCAGCTTACTGACATTTTCGTTGCTGATTCGGGTTTGAAGGCGCTTTTGATTTCGTGCACCCTTGCGAAGCAAGGCCAGATTAATGAAACGGTCCTTGGAGCAGGACCTCGAAAAGAAAACCAAGAAGATCCAGGACCTTGAGGCGGAAGTTACTCAGCTTCGCCGGGAGCGAGCGAATGATGCTCAGCAGAAGAAAGACTTGGCGGCTCGGATCCAGGAGTTGGAGAAGACTGAGAGGAACGAAGCCTCCCGCAAGGTTGCCTTCGCTGAGGCTGCGAAAGAGGCTATCTCAAAGTACTCCTGGATCTGCAAGTCGCTCGGGGTTGAGGTCATGCCTCCGAGCGATGACGAGCCCGCCACATTCGCCTCCTGGCTTCGCTCCGAGTTGGATTCGCTTGAGGGAAACCTTCACCATGCGCGTGACTTCGCCGCAACCATGGCATTTCGCACTTTGTGCGCGGGCCTGGCGAGGTGAAATGCGAGCACCTCGCATCCGTGGACTTGAGCAGCGTTGATAATTTCTGGTGGGTCCCCACCGAGGCGAATGACACCGCTATCCACTTTTTCGAGCAGTTTTTGGTGTCGGGGGGTAGCGACCTTTAAACATGAGGGCTGCTTCAGTAGGGCCAAGGTGCTGTTCCGTTGGGGCTCTACTTTCGTGATTTCGGTCTTCTCGTTTATTTCGACTTCGGTTTCGGCTGCTTATTTTGCGGGATAATGCCGACAAGGACCGCCTTATTTCTACGGTGAAAGACTATATGGCGTAGCGGGGCGCCGAGATCTTTGGACGGAGCACGGATGAAGCGGGGGGCGCCCGAGACTCCGGGTGCTACCTCCTCGCCTCACAGGGGCCGGCGCTGGCTGCTTCCGGCGTGGCGGTAGATCCCTAGTTTCGCTTGACATGTCGAATTCTTGGGCTGCTTGCGAATGTGATGCTTGCGAAAACAAGTATATTTTGTAATGACTTGGTTGATGATCGACTATCTTGCGCCGGTTTCCCGGTTGGGGCCTGCGCACCACTGAATTCGTTTGGCGGCCCATAAACCGAGATGGTCTCCATGTCGGCGGCTTGTCTTGGTTTCGACATCGCCAAAAGTTCCCGGACGCTGGAAGGCTGTCGACTTCATGGACTCGCGACTTTCGCGGGCCATGATTGCGGATCGCAAAATCAAAAGTTTTTTTGCTTGTCCGGATCCGGGCGGTTGTAGCTAAGCGGCGCCGGGCTCGGGCTCGCCGCCCGCTGTCGCTCCGGCGCATCCCATGCTTTGGTTCCGAGATTATGCTTTTAGAACCGAAGAAGGAACCTATCGAGGAGGATGTGGCGGAGGGCGCGCGGCGCTATTACTTTTATTCCTCCTTGTCGTAGTGTATTTTATTGTATTCGTTTTCGCATTATTCGTGCTGCTCTTGTTTGCTAATTCGGATGTCACGCTACCCCTCGCATCCGCTAGGGTGGTCGGCGAAAAATCATGTCGCGAAATGGATTGGTGTAAGCAACTTAAGATTTATTTTCTTAGAAAAAGGCGCTACCCCTCGCATTATTTGGGGTGGTCAGCGAAATCACGTCACGCGAAATGGATTGGTGTAAGCGACTTAAGATTATATATATATTATATTTTTTTTTTTAGAAAAAGGCGCCACCCCTCGCATTTCGCTGGGGTGGTCAAGAAATCACGTCGCGAAATGGATTGGTGTAAGCGACTTAAGATTATATATATATTATATATTTTTTTTTAGAAAAAAGATGCCACCCCTCGCATTATTTGGGCTTGGGCTGGCTGGTGAAATCATGTCGCGAAATGGAGCGTTGCCCGCCCCTTAGCGACTTAGGCTTGTTTTTCTTTAGAAAAGGCGCCTCCCCTCACATTATTTGAGGCGGCCGGTGAAATAGTGCTGCGAAATGGAGCGTAGCCAGCCCCTTAGCGATTTAGTTAATTTTTCTTTAGAAAAGGCGCCACCCCTCTCATTCGCTGAGGCGACTGGCGAAATATAGTTGCGAAATGGAGCGTAGCCAGCCCCTTAGCGATTTAGTTAATTTTTCTTTAGAAAAGCCGCCACCCCTCTCATTCGCTGAGGCGACTGGCGAAATAGTGCTGCGAAATTTATACATGGGTACACTCTCATGGAGTGCCCTTGCGGGTATTACGCGAGATTACATTACTTGATTTTACAAGGCTGCCTCTCTTTGGGGGACACTCAACTATCTGCAGTCGGCTTTCTTCGCGGAACTGCGCGTAGATGGTGTTTCATTGAAGGTTTCCTGTCTGCCGTTGTTGGGTTGTTTCGTGCGGCTTCTGTGATTTGTCTTTTGGGTACGCGAAAGGCGGCATCCACCCGCCTTTGCTCTTCCTGTATGCCTCTCAAGCCGACTCGGTTTAGGTAGTGGTCCGATTTGATCTCTCTTGCCGTTTCCCGTTGCTGCCCGTTGAGGTGTACCTCTGGGGTCCTGCTGTCTCGCCTATTTATTGGCGGCTTTTTCGTTATGCTGTCCTTCCTACATTTATTTTTATCCTGACTGTAGCCTTAAATGAAGCGTTTAGTTGGGTTGTCCCCTCAATTATTGTCATTTGTTACTTGCTGCCTATATAAGGGCTCTTGGTTGGCTGAGCGTGGGTGTCTTGCGCCCTGTTTGTTGTAGCCCCCTAATTTAGGAGAACGCCCGGTGGTTATGCTTCCTTTAGAGCGAGGCTGTTGTATCGCTGCTTCGCGACAACCAATGTCATATATTGTTTGGGGATGGGAGAGCATTCGGAAGGCGGATCGGCCCGTGGCCTCGGGTCGGCGCGAGATTTGCGTTTTGCCGTTGTTTTACAATCTTGTACTTCCACAGGATAGACAAGATATGTAACCTCGGTGCTGTGTGAAGGTTCCAGTTAATGTCAGTCCCGCGCATATGCTACTACAGGGATCACGGGGCGCTTGCTTGTTGGCGCTGAAAAGTCCGAATCACCCTGCTCTCTTGTCGTAGTTTCGGGTGGTCTGGGGCGATCTTGGGCTTGTCTAGGCCATGAATGTACGTGGATATTGTAACTATCTTGTGTACTTTTATTTCTTCTTATAAGGCCCCCTATTTTCGCTTATTGCTGTACTTATATCGGCTTCGCCCCCTCGCCTCTTCGTGGGGTCGAAGTACATGGGCCCTTAGACCTTTTTCGACTTCATCCCCTCGCATTCTCGGGGGATCGAAGTATGTTAGGCCCTTAGGCTTTTCTCGGCTTCGTCCCCTCGCCTTCTCAGGGGATCGAAGTATTTTGGCCCTTAGGCGCTTCTCGGCTTCGTCCCCTCATCTTTTCGGGGGATCAAAGTATTTTGGCCCTTAGGCGCTTCTCGGCTTCGTCCCCTCGCATTCTCGGGGGATCGAAGTATTTTGGCCCTTAGGCGCTTCTCGGCTTCGTTCCCTCGTCTTTTCGGGGGATCGAAGTATTTTGGCCCTTAGGCGCTTCTCGGCTTCGTCCCTCGTCTTCTCGGGGATCGAAGTATTTTGGCCCTTAGGCGCTTCTCGGCTTCGTCCCTCGCCTTTTCGGGGCCAAGTATTTTGGCCCTTAGGCGCTTCTCGGCTTCGTCCCTCGCCTTTTCGGGGGCGAAGTATTTGGCCCTTAGGCGCTTCTCGGCCGTCCCCTCGCATTCTCGGGATCGAAGTATTTTGGCCCTTAGGCGCTTCTCGGCTTCGTCCCCTCGCCTTCTCGGGGGCCGAAGTATTTTGGCCCTTAGGCGCTTCTCGACTTCGTCCCCTCGCATTCTCGGGGGATCGAAGTATTTTGGCCCTTAGGCGCTTCTCGGCTTCGTCCCCTCGTCTTCTCGGGGGATCGAAGTATTTTGGCCCTTAGGCGCTTCTCGGCTTCGTCCCCTCGCCTTTTCGGGGGGCCGAAGTATTTTGGCCCTTAGGCATTTTGTTTGGATGCGAAAGGTAAAGGCGACTTCGCGGAGATGCTTTGCCGTTCGCATCCTTCACTATTACATCAGAATTGCCGATAACCGAAACAAATGGCCTCCTTTGTCTCGCATTCGGCCTGCTTGGTTCATGTTTCATGCGGGATTAGTTTTACGAGATACACCTGGTTTCTTGTATCTCGCGGATGAAAACTGAACGACGCGTGCGTAGCTTTGGTGTTACAATAAGTTCAAAGTATGCTTAGAAAAGAAATCATTACATCTTCCACTGCTATTGCAGAAATTGAAATTCTATGGATAAAAACACTTCATGTTGTCGGTGTTCCACGTGTGCGTCGTCTCGGCGCCTTCTTCATTGAAGAGATGGAAAGTGTTTTCGCCGACTCGTTTGGCGACGACGAAGGGGTCCGTACCATTGCGACTGCAACTTGCCTTGCTTGTCGGGGTGACGGATGAGCACCAAGTCTCCGGGACCGATGTTTTTGCGAAGCACATTTTTTGTCCCTCCACGCCTTCGTTTCTGCATGATATTTATCAAGATTGTTAGCCGCCACTACTCTTGTACCTTCCACATTCTCCAGGTTGACGAGGCGTCGATCTGCTGACTCTTCCAGGAGTTGAGTCCGAAAGGACCCGAGCCTGACTTCCTCCGGTGTAATTGCTTCTTCGCCGTATAGCGGCTTGAACGGGGGTGAAACCCGCTTGCTGGACTTTGAGATGTTGTGGCCCCGCACCGCGGTTGTCAGTTCCGCGGCCCATTTTCCCTTCTTGGCGTCGAAGAGCGACTTGGAGATTGCCGAGAAGATGAGTCCGTTTGCCCTCTCGACTGCGCCGTTTGCTTGCGGGTGATTGACTGATGCGAAGGTGAGCTTGATGCCTAGCTCTATGCAGAAATTTCGAATTCTGTTGAGTCGAATCGCTTGCCGTTGTCGCAGTGATGTTAGCCGGGACACCAAACCCGCATACGATTCTTTGCCAAGCGAAGCTTTTGAGTGAGGCCGACGTGATCTTTGCCAATGGGTTTCGCTTCGATCCATTTTGTGAAGTACTCTAACGCTACTGCCGCGAAACGGAGATTCCCCGTGCGGACGGTAGCGGTCCGACGATGTCGATCCCCCCACCACAAGCGGCCAAGTTGGGACTATGTTTACGGTGGGTGCGGATGGCATGGACTGGTTTCTTGCGAACATTTGACATCCTTTGCGGGTTCGGACGACTTGTTTTGTGTCTTCTCGGCAGCCGCTGGCAGAACCCTTGGCGCATTGCCCTATGCGCGATTTCGTGCGGACCTCTATGTGCTCCGCACATTCCCGCATGAATCTCATTGAGCAAAATTTGACCTTCCTCTCTGTCGATGCACTTTAAGAGTGGAGCCACTACTCTGCTTTGCGGTACGGTTGCCCCGAGATCATAGAATATTTCACACGCACTGGACTGCATTCGCTCATCTTCGTGCTTGCTATTTGGTTCGAAAGTTCCATTTAGGTATGCTATGATCTCGGATCGCCGATCCTCGCCGCTATGATGTGGATTGATGCTTTGGTTTTTCCTCTTCTTCTTTGATGGCTCTTCTTTGTAAGTCTTTGGTAGAACACATCGGCGGGTAGCAGTGCGCTTTGAGCGGCGGCTTTTGCCGCTTAGTGCGCCTCGGTGTTTTCGCCTCTTGGGATGTGCTTCATTGTGAATCCTGCGAAGTGCTTCTCCATTCTTCTTCTTACGGCTGCCGGTGTATCCGGCTAATTCGGGTTCTTTAGCGATGTAATCTTTTTTTTCAACGTGTCCGACCACGACACTGTGAATCTGACATGACAGTGCATCTTCTAACTCCCAAAGCCCTTAGCTTCCGAAGGCCCAGGAGCACAGCTTCGTACTCAGCTATATTGTTAGTTGACGCGAATTCCAAATTTGCCGCGTATCTTAATTTCGGCCCCGAAGGTGGTGTGAGAATGGCGGCGATTCCCGCGACCGGCCGCTCCCCCACGCCCGTCGCATAGTATGGTCCACTCGGCTTCCTCGAATTGCGCTGTGGTGTCGTATGCCGCTGTGTCCAATCCGCAATGAAGTCCACTAATACTTGCGACTTGATTGTCTTTGCCGGTGCTTCGTAGTCGATGACGAATTCATTGAGTTCGGCCCCATTTGGCGATTCTTCCGATTGCTTCACTGTTTCTCGAATAGCGTCTCCAACGGTTGCGCCCGAAGGACTCTTATCTTGTGCGCTTGGAAGTATGGTTTCAGTTTACGCGATGCCATGACAACCGCATAAGCTATCTTCTCGAGCTCTGAGTAATTTAGCTTGGCACCTGACAATGCTTCGGACATGAAGTAAATTGGGTATTGCCTCATTTTGTTGTCGTGCTCTTTCTCTTCGATCAAAACAGCGCTTACTGCCGATGGGGAAGCGGCAATGTATAGGAGAAGGACGGCCTTCGGCGTTGGCCGAGATAACGTTGTTTGTTTGGTGAGGTAAACTTTCAGTTCTTCGAATGCTGTTTGCTGTTCGGGCCCCCACTCAAATAGGTTTGAATTTCGCAAAACCGGAAGAACGGGAGGCCTTTCTCGGCGGATCTTGCTATGAATCTGTTGAGCGCCGCGAGTTTCCCGGTCAACTGCTGAACCTGCCTTCTTGTCTTCGGGGGTTGCATGTTGATGATTGCTTGAATTTTGTCGGGGTTTGCTTCTATTCCCCTTTCTGATACGAGGCATCCGAGCATTTTTTCCCTGTCGAACTCCGAACACGCACTTGGCCGGGTTCAGCTTCAGGCCGCTGCTTTTGAGGTTTTTGAAGGTCTCTCCAAGATCCGTGATGTGGTCGCTTTTTTTGCCTTCTTTGGCGACCACGACATCGTCGACATATGCGACCAGGTTTCGGCCTTTTTGTTTGCCGAAGACTACATCCGTCATTCGGGAGAAAGTTGAGCCTGAGTTTCTTGAGCCTTCGGGCATTCGGCGGAAGCAAAATGTGCCGCATGGTGTTATGAAGTCGGGTTTTTTCTTCATCCTCCGGATTCAACCATATCCGGTGGTATCCCGAGAAACAATCGAGGAGGCTCAGCATTTCGTTGCCCGCCGCTTTATCGACGAGCGTGTCGATTCTCGGTAGGGGGTAAGGGTCCTTAGGACAGCAGCTGTTTAGGTCTGTGAAATCGACACACATTCTCCACTTCCCATTTGCTTTCTTTACCATGACGACATTCGCTAGCCATTCCGTGTTGGACCGGTCTTATGACACTGCGTCAAGTAGTCTTTGCACTTTTCTTTCGCCGCGGCCCTTTCCTCGGATATTTTTCTTAACCTTTGCTTGCGAGGCCCGGCGTCCTTATCTACGTTCGGGTTGTGTTGCGCAAGGTCTCTGGCGACCCCTTGCAGGTCCTCGGCCGACCATGCAAACACGTCTTCGTTCTCGTGGAGGAATGCGATTAATGCGTTTCTTTCCTCCTCGGATAGATCTGCTTCGAGCTTCACTGTTTTCTCTGGCTCTTCGGGGCGTATCGGTACCGATTGCTTTTTCCGATGGACGAGCTCTTCCGAGTCCGTGTTTTTGAAGTCCTCCGATTCACGCTCTCGGTGGCGACCTCATTGATCATGCTTTGTATCCGGGCATTGGTTTGCCTTCAATTCTCCTGGCGGCGACTTGGTCGCCGTGTATGGATATAACCCCGAATGGGGACGGCATTTTCATGCACAGATAGCTTTGCTTGATTATCATTTCAAACTTGTTCGTTACGCCTCTCCCGAAGATCGCCGTGTACGGGTAATCAATTGCCACGATATCAAATGTTATCAACTCCGTTCGGACCTTCTCGCCTTCCGCGAATGACACGGGGATACGTTTCTTTCCAATTGCATTTATCTGCTTTCCTCCGAATCCATACAACGGATTCCCTGCTGGTTCAAATGTCCGGGCGTCAAGACCCATTGCCTCGAACGGCTTGATGAAAAGGATGTCGGCCGAGCTGCCTGTGTCAAGGAGAATGTTGTGCAAAGTGAAACCGTTCACATTCGCGCTTGTGACGAAAGCATCGGTGTGGGGGAAATCTCGGACTTGGAAATCCGATTCGTCGAATGTGATTTGGACTTGGGACCATGCCGGTCTATTGAGGGGTAGTCTCGGGGTTACTGTCATTACTCTTCGCTCGTACTCTCTTCTAGCTCTTTTGGTGGCGTGTTCCTGGTTCGATCCGCCCGGTTATGGCGTAGATGTTTCCTCTCGACGGAGAATGTTGTTCATTGTCGGCCTTTTTTGGGCGAGTGTTGGTATTGGTTCTGTTGGCTGGATTGTGGTTGGTCTTGGTGATGGTTGGAGGACATCGCCGCCGACAGCTTGGGATGCATGAAGTTCTGTTGTGGGGAAAAAATGCGGTTGATGCCAAGTGTATCCGGGCTGAATATATCCCCGCATTGGTGGTGCGGAGGCTCGCTGGATGATGCGCTTGATTGTATGCTTTGGATTTTCAACTTTGGCATTGTGGAATATGTGTTTGGGGGCCTCGCTTCCGTGACGCGTCATCCTTCTCCTTCATTTCTCCGGCCGCCTTGGAGTATCTGCATTCCCCCGGTTGTGTGCCCAAATTTTTTAGCCGCAAACGAAGCGTAATAGTGGTCTTTGAGGTCGATCTCCGCGACCACGGCCTCCCCCGCCTCCACGTATTGCTCCTCCACCTCTTCCTCTTGGCGGTCCCTCGAAGTTACGGGATTGCGGTTGGTTTTCGCGGTGTTCGGTTTCTTGGCTGGAGCTTCCCGATTCTTCGCGGAGGTTGTTTATCGTCGGAAAGGCTTCACGTTTCGCCGGGTCAGATTGCGGTTGTTCTTTGGGCGGATCTTGGTATCTTAGGGGCTTGCCGTGGGAGTTTCGGTTTGCCTTGCGCCGCCGGAAGTCGGTGTCGACTTGGCGTAGTCATTCATAATACGGAAAAGCTCAAAAACCAAGGTTGGTGGTGAACGAGCCAGAATGCCGCGCCTTTGACCGATTTGCGAGGCCTTCGGTTGCCGCTAGCGATGACGGCGGCTTCGGCACATTCGGCGCTTGCTTTTACTTGGATAAACCTCTTGATGTAGTCGGAGAGGGGCTCGTCGTCCGCTACCGCATTTCATCATCGATCTCTCGTTGTTTTCGTCTCGGGTTGATAACCTTGAAATGTTGCTAACAGCTCCGCCTTTAACGGGTCCCGTGACTTGTTGGATGAAGGCTTTAAGGTGATGAACCAATCGTGGGCAACGCCGTCCGCCGCAAGGATGAATGATTTTGCCGGGGCTTGGGTATCCCCTCCCGACGAAAAAACCGCTTTGTTTAGATGACGCGCGATGAACTTCTTTGGGTTTGGCTGGCCGTCGTAGTGTGGGATCTTTGGCTTGTAATTGGGTGGCCACGGATATTGTTGTAGCTCGGCGAAAGTGGGGATGTGTCGCCCCACTTGGCACTACATCCGCCATTCGGGCGGGTCGTGCCGGGGGTGGTTTCCCCGGGGCGTTAGGGTCTATGCCCCTTCGCAATGCTTCGACCTCGCGAAATAGGGCATTCCGCTTTTCCTCCGCCCCGGCTCACCATGTCTTGTATCACGAATTCCTCGCTCTTTCTCGTAACAGTTCGAAGTTGTTCTTTCTCTTGTTCCAGACATTTGGATTTCTTGCTCGAACTTCGCTCAACCTCTTGAGATGCGCTGCTTGGGCCATTGTTTCATCGTCAGCTTCTTCTTCTTCCACCACTATATCTTCGCCTCGAATGTCTTCGGGCTCGTCATGCACTTCCGCTCCGGGAACCGGGGCAGCGACTGCGGAATGCGGGACTACCGTGCCTCCGGGAGGGGTCGTCGGCGGTTCGACCACATCCGCAGCGCCGCTGTCGGTTGGCGGAGGTTGGGCGGCTTCCACCACTTGCCTTTTGTCTTTCCTTGGAGCCATGAAAAGCTCGTGCAACAACCACGGTGGGCGCCAATGTTGTTTTCGTGAAACAAACTAGTATTACCGAATAGAGAAAGAGATACAATTTGTCGGAGCACCGAAGTGGCAGGCTAAAGCGCACTGAAAAACCACTCGGGCACCCCCGCTCTCGGGGAGTCGCCCGCCTATTTATAACCATGACCTGCCCGGATATGGACGGCTCGCCCCTCGGGTCTCGGCTGGGAGCACGGCCACCACCAAAAACCCTAGGGGTATTATCGTCCGCCCCCGCGACTGCGCGTGCCAAGCCGAGATGGTGGGGCCGAACAAGCTCGACTAGTGGACCTCGGCTCCCCCCTCCCGCCGAGCCGAACTCGCCCGCTCATTCACCGAACGCGGGAGCCGAATGCGGGAGCCGAATGCGCTGCGCCGCCTTCCACCTGTTCTCGCAAGAAACAACCAATGGTTAACGCTCCCGCCCTTCGGCCCACGCACTCATTCGCCGCTCGGATATTGCTAATCATCTCGCTCGGCCGGAAACGTGACTCGAAACTCAGCCAGTGGAACCACTGGTGCGTCCATTCCGTCAACGTGCGGTGCGTTCCTCTCATTCGCACCCGAGCGGTTCACTTCGGCTCGCTTATACGGCTCTCATTCGGCGATTCACTTCAAGGCCGAGCGGTGGCGCCGGCCTCGCCTTCGGCGCCCATTTCGCCGGTCGATTCGCTTTTGCACTTGGCCTTCAAAGACGATCAGGCGATGCTTTGGCGAAACAGAGGCCCGAAAGGCGAGCCTTGCCCCCAACAGTGATACAAGGGACCCTACCTTCCCTCCATATATAGTCGGGAGTTAAGGCTTACATTTAAGCAATCATGGTTGAATCCTGGCCATTTAATTTCTTATTTTTCTACGAGGAACAGGACTGTAATCTAAGTGGATCTTAATAGTTCTATTGGCATGTAATTATATCTAGTATTATATGCCTTGTCCGCCAGCCAGTAGTTGAGATAAACCATCTGGTTTGGTCCTCCTATTCAAAGACGATCGGCCCATCCTATCCCGGATGGCCACCCTCCCCACAAAAAAAAAATGAGTTGGCCACCCGCTCCATACAATTATCACACCCGTTGATGGTGAATTTTTGACCTCTCCAATAGTGCTTTGTCATGATGGCCGGTTGAAGAGACAAGAACGTAGCATCCCAAGCAATTGAAATCGATAACTCCTAACTCCTATAATCTTAACCCACACTAAGGAATTCTCTCATCTCTGATTGGTCCAATCATAAAAAGTGATGTCATGTGATGTCATCAAATCAGTTGCGCCCACTAAGCCTTATTTGTTTCCCATTTGCTATTTCTTTTGAAATAGAAAAAAAGTATTAGCAACCCAAACCAAGTATCGTAATTAAAATCCAATTGCTCCATGGTGTTCCTCGCAATAAACTCTTCAAAACAAGACCCCACACGGATATATTTCGATAACTTTTTTTTAAAAAATTTAATCCGTTTCTAAGAAAACCCTGTTTGTAAATAAAAACCTAGCAAAATTGTATGGATTACATGTGATCCTCCGAAACATGTATAATTTTATGAAGGAAAACTCCTAGAATTTTAGGAGAGGGATGACCCTTAGATTTAGTAGGGGTGGGGGTTCGAGTAGATGAGGTTTGGGTAATGTCCAGTTCAAATAATCTATACCATGTATGCCAATCACTACTGGAAACTAAAGATTTCCTGTCGGTTAAAAGCTTATATTTTTACTTCATACCTGCAGAACGCGCGGGGTATCCTACTAGTAACCTGTCTTCCCTAAGCCCACCGTTCCTCCTCGTGATGCTAGAGCAAGCGAACCACTAGCCATAGTCATATAGTTCACCTAGCTACAATTTTGATTTTTGATCATTTTTCCATCCGATGTCATTTGAAGAATTTAAATTTGATATGTGAGAAAATTCAATAGTAATGTTTCTTAGATAGATGATTAGATGATTTCAAATGAAAAATTCGTAAACTACAAAGTTGCATAACTTTTCGAGATCCACAACTTCTATTTGGGTGTTTCTCTATCCAAGATCATTTGAAAATTTTGAATTTTAAATTTAAGAAATTGTAACAGAACCGCCCAATTAGAAAAGCATAAGTGCAAAAATCACTCGCCACGCAAGTAATTAGCACACTTAAGCCCTTATAAACCCGGTAGTCCGAAAATCTCGAAGGATTTCAAACCAAACATCATCAACCAAGATCGTACAAGTTTAGCGTCTCCATTCACATGTTACAACATTTCACAAATAGTTCAATTACATCAGAGTGCGGAAATAAAGTTATTACAAACCAAGTCCTTCAAATCCGAGTAGCGAAAGCAAAGTAGTTTTGAAAGCTCAACCCACACACATACTTAAGTTTAATACAATTACCACTCGATAGCCAATCCACAAAAGCAAGTGGGGAGAATATTAAGAACGACCATGCCCTTGGTACTTTAATCCACTTTGGGTATAAGCAGGTCTCACAATACCCGTGGTAGGTATGGCCATCTGCACAAACAATAAGCGGAAAAAACCCTGAGTACGAGAAGGTACTCAGCTAGACTTACCCGACTGACTCAAAATAAAAGACTCCAAGGAGTATGACAGGGCTTTATCGAGGGGATAGCTTGACTCTTTTTGCAATAAAAGCGGTGGTAACATTAAAGTGATAGCTCGGCCTAACCATTCCTATTTATGCTAGGTGAGCACCTATACTATGCATCATTATAATATATTAGTCATGATTAAGCAAGCAAGTAGTAACCATAATCATAATCATCAGCTTAACCATCATCATCATTAACCACATTCCATAATCATTACTACGATGCTTTGCAGCTCAAGTCAAGGTGTTCACCGTCCCAGAACGATGGCGATTCGAATCAATTACTACCGAGCTCGGGGGGTATTCCTCACACAAACCACACTCACCCGTCGGTGAGCTACGGATCACCGTGGCACGTATCCGGGAAAAACAAGTACGCGGACTCGCATAGAACCACCGTACCCGGGGGACCGCCTCGATCGCCTTTAGCCACCATGCCGGACCTCGTACTTACTCTTCGCGCCTCGTGGGTCCCCCATCCATCTCCAATACGGTGCGAACAGATCGAGAACCGGCCTGGATAGTGTTAGGCTTCACGGTCGGAAGTGCTTATCCGGCCAGCTAAGTATGAGGCATGCGTTCAATATGACTTGCGGTACAACAACGGTACGGTCCTTAATCGACACAGACGGAATCACTATGGTCCAACAACCCCACAAGACTCCGTCTGGTCTCCATTTATCATAACCATAACCATTAACCAGATGATATCAACATAAGCTTTTCCATCAATCATGAGTAACCACCTATACTCGCGGATGACAGGAAATCACCCGACTTCTACCGTCTAAGCAAGCTAAGCATGTTACTCGCCCTAGACTAGCAGGGTAAATCAAGGTGGGATAATTCAAGGGTAAAGCAAGGATATAATGCATCAATGGTTGCACACAACTCCTATACTTAATGCATCAATCATAAAGCATAATTAGACTGTTAGAAAGCATGGGTAAGTGATGCTCCGGGGCTTGCCTGGAATCCAACACAATTCAGTGCTAGTTAGATGATACTCGCTTGGCAAGTATCTCCCTTCCCATTGCTTGCTTAGTCCTTTCATCTTCAGGATGAGTCCACCAAACACCATCTTGGGGTTTTGCTTCAACACCACATTCTCATCATCTAGCGTACCTAGATGTCATGCAACAATGCATATGTATGAATACATAGAAGTGAAATAGATGATCCATCACACAAGTGTATTTAACACAACATAAGGTTACACTGGATGGTATAAGCACATTAGAGAGCAAGCTATTCACAATCATACCAAACATATAGGTAAAAAGCATATCAAACATGACACCAATATACAAGATCTCAGGTGTATTAAGTTAACTAACAACAAGGACATGAGCCATTCTAATCCACATACAAAGTAAACAACTAGAACTAGAATCTATCAATTTCTGGACATACACGTAGCAGCTGAGTAAATAAATCATATCTGGAGTTCTACAACTCTAAATGATTTGCAACAAGACAATCTAGAAAGCTTATGAAATTGTCTCTAAATCTTCTTTAACCATCAAAGCATGATTCAATATTTAACATAGTCAAACAATTAAATTTCTCTAATCTGGTCAGACAAATTTCAGAGAGCAGTCATTTCTGAAGCTGATCTTTGCATAGCCATAACTCACAAACTATAAAAGCTATAGCTATGAAAATTTAATACAAGCTAGATATATAAGTTGTCTACAACTTTGTTATAGACAAGTTTCACAACAAACATCATTTACAAGGTGCAATCATCAAGGTTCTAGAAACTGTCCAGAAAGCCTCCAAATTGAATAATAGAGGAAATAATATTTCACTTATGTTTTAAACCTCAAATTGGATATAGCCAAAGTTGCCAACAGTTAACATATATTAAATAAACACTAGAAAACATAGTGTCCAATCCTAACTAAATTATTTTGATGCCCTTTTTCATTTATTTATATAACTAGGTGCATTAGAAAACATATATGGAACATAGATCAAAAGTGCACATTAAATTCTAATAAAATTACAATAGCTCATATATACTCCCAAAAGTCTACTGTTCAAATTTCATAACATTTGGATAAGCATAGCAATCTCTATAAAAAAAACAAATCTTAACTGCTATTAAGCATGTGAGAGCAATTTAAATCTAAAACTCCACATTTTCTATAAACACTTGGTCATATTAGACATCTATAAGTTACAAAAGTATCATAGAAAGGCAGTGGAACCATATTTTCTATTTTTACATTTTTATTTGAATTAACCGTCAATTAAATCCGATTACTAGACATTAAGCAAGATATCTAAATAACTCAAACAAACTGCATGCAATGAACCTCAAATTTTTATCATAGTACACACATAGCACCAGTATCCTACCACTCAAATTTCACACCATTTGGATCACCACAACATTAGATATGAAAATAACAAAAGAAAACCCTAGGTAGCAAGGATCTATTTTTTTTTTACTGCACAAACTTTATACTAAAACCTACAATATTATTATACCACTGGATAGATCTACTCACAAGGATTCTAAAACATCTTCATTTACTATTTTATGATTTTTCTACGATTTTATATGAACTATCAAACTTTCAGCCAAAATATTCATAAAAGAAAAAGGGAAAAGGAGAAACAACACTGTGCAATACTATTCACATGAGTCTTGCCCTCTGCACTTAACCCCTGAGTTTTCTTCTATTTGCGCACGAGGTCCATCTTCTTCTTCCTCGGGCGAGAGCGAGAAACGAAGAAGGCCATGGTGGTTGGCCGGTCAAGGCCTCGCCCGGCCGCGAGGGGAAGGCGGCGCAGCTGGCGTCCCGGCCAGCGCACCCGCCGCTGCCCTGTGGCCCGCCCATGGTGGAGCCTGTGGCCCCCGGCCATGGCGGCAGAATGAGAGACCTACGGCGGCCGCCTAAGCGGCACCCGCAAATAAAGAAGCGGCCGAGCGACGCAGGGACGCGGCGGAGCTCGAAGAACGCGTGGCGCCGTCGCCATGGGGGTGGAGATGGCCATGGTGGCTGTGAAGCCCGCCGCCACCCATGGCGGCTGACGCCGCAAATACACGCTCCGCCTAAGGAGCAAGGAAAGGAGCCGTGAGTGTGTGGGATGGGTGAGGGGCGAGTTGGGCGTCAACAACGCAAGAGGGGGAGTGGCCGACCGCTCGGAGGAGCAGGGGCGCGTGAGGACAGCGAGGTGCGCTGCTCACGCATGGCTGCCACGCCACGGGGCACGTCGTCCTTTGGAGCATTTCCCCGAGCACGTGGCGGCGAGATTGCAGCCAGCAGTTTTGGGCTAGATCCGGGCGAAATTGAACTGGGCCAAAAACGAAGTTTGAAGCCCACACTTTACTCTGCATTTTCCGTTAAGGATTCTCGACCATTAGCTAGATGGATTAGAAGATAATGACACTCGAACTTGATGCTTGTCGGTGAGTTAACACCTATCGAAAATGGATGTCAAACCTTGTCAAACCGAGTCGGATTGATCCCTTCTTTTGATATGCTCTTCCTCAATAAATTATCTTCAACTTCTCTTTTTGGTCCAACTCAAGTTGCTACACGAAATTTGGAGAACGCGAGACGTCGGGCGTCGTGGACAACGATTTCAGACTTAGCCAAATTTCGAAATCCTGAAATCAGCACCGGACTCGTCTTGCGGCCCCTTTTGAGCATGTTGCACACATTTTCATGACTTGGTCCTTAAACAAAGTTTGTTCTTTATAAAATTCCCTACAACTTTGATTAAGGGTGCACAGGCATACAAACAATCTAAGCTGCTCTTTTTAAAAGGTCAAGCAAAAGCGCTCTAGGGTCAACTTAGGTCAAACCATCACTTAGGAGCATTTTCTGGGCATTTGCTCAACACGAACCCTTCATGACTTTTGTTTCTAAATCCAATTAGAGTTCTTTGGAAAATACGGCTAGGCTTGGTTGACACTCCACGTACTCATGCACTTGATAAAGCCTTTCAAGCGAGGATGTAGCTTATCATTTCATGTGGCATTTTGATTCCAAACTTCACTAAACTTTCTACAAAGTCAAGGTGGATGAAGATGGATACGAGCTAGAGATCAAGATCATCACTTAACATATGCTACTTAAGTCCAATCATGTTGCTAAGCTAGTGACTAACACCTGGGGTGTTACAGAAATCAAACATAATTTTTCATTGGATAGATGATTTCAAATGAAAAAATTGTCAACTACAAAGTTACATAATTTTTTGAGATCTACAACTTTTGTTTTGGTCTCTTCTCCATCTGGGATACTCAACTACAACTATAAACTAAAAATATATGGCTTCCATTGGTATTAACTTCTGTACAATCTTGTGAATCATATAGAGAGATATCATATTGACTTTAAATAAAAAACTATGAACTATGAATTTGCATAGTTCTTCAAGATATAATTTTGTTTTGGTCTTCGCCATCCGACATCCAACACCCTTAACTACCACACACTCCCACTTACACCATATAGAGCATATGAGCTCCTTTGGTATTAACTCAATAAAAACTCTTGTTGTGAAGTTTGAACAACAAAGTTAACCTCACTGAGTACTATACAACTTTGACAAAAAGTTTGTGTTCCTCGAACATTGTATGAGAAAGTTATGAAGTTTTTTGTGCAGCATATCACTACTGATTTGTTGCTAAAACCGACTATAATATGAATCATAGTGATCACCCGAATATTATTGTCGATTGGTCATATACCACTTTTGATTTTAGCTATGAATCGGCAAAGTGATGGGCCGGAACTATAAGACAGTTTTGTAGTAGTGGCTTGAAGCTTGGCCGCAAACCAGATATGAGGGAAAAGGTGAAATCGAAACCCTATACAAACATCACTACCTCTGATCAGCATATCACTGGCGGCCCTAAACCCCCCATCAGTGCCGGATATTGAACCGGCAGAGCCTATTCGGCACTGATGAGGGTTGGTCATTAGTGTCGGTTCCCATGAACCGGCACTGAAAAGCTCAATTAACACCGCCGATTGTATACTTTTGGGTTTACAAGGTGTTATGTTCAAACATCGGTGCGGTTGGGGAAGCGAGCCGACATCGAAGATCCACATATCGGTGCCGGCTCTTGTCCCAAACCGATATCGATTGCTACTCGATCGGTGTCGGTGTGTTATTAGAGCCGACACTGATCAGTAGTGGATCAGTGTCGGTTGGTTGCTGCCAACCGCCAGTGATGTTCACTGTGTCACTGGCGGCCTCTATGACAACCGACACTGAAGTTATTTTTTAGTAATTGTTTTTTATTTCCATTTTCAATTTGGTTTTTATATTATATTAAAAATCATATTTGCTGATAGGAAAAATAAAATCATAATATTGAAACCTTGATAACAACATACCAAATACCACATACATTAGTATTACATACATTAATATTACACATACATTAATAGTCCTTTGTAATACCACCAGTAATCCAATGGAACAATTATAAAAGTCTAGCCACCCCCTCTGGTGTGAAATTATTCTTGAACTTCTTCGAGCGGGCAATGGAGTATTTTCCTTGTTTGCTCACAATATGCTTCAAGATGAATTACGCTATCTCCTCTTGAAATCCTTGAATCTCCGTGTCCAAGATCATATTGTGTCCATATCTTGCTCCCGCCGTTGAGCATTCAATAAGGAGCATTAATATAAGCCATAAGAGAATTTTATGTCATATAAAAAATAGAATTAATACCTTCTTATCTGCTTTGATTTTTTCATGCCAAACCATTGCCTCATGGCCCATATTACGTAGAACCCACATTCATTATTCGCTTGCGGTTGGTCTAGGTACCTGATGATACGTATTTCTGCACCTTGAAGTTTACATTGCATGCTCTGTGCCACAATGTTAATTGGGAAAGAAGAGTAACATTAAGTGTGCTATACACATACACACATATATATATAACTATATAACTTTACTTGCTTATAAAAATGTTAACTTACTCATTTAGCGAACAGAGTAGAGGAGCTATCAAAGTTAGGGGATTCTTTCTGGAGTCCCACACCTCAATAATGTTTCTTTTAATATCGATATCGATGAAGATAAAATGGTGCCTGCAACCACAAAGTCCAATTTATATTAAAAAGTTTAATTAGCTATATAAAATGCGTAGAAATAATGGTAGAGACCACATACGCGCGCAGTTATAGGTCAAGAGCACGTCCAATTTATTTTTGTTGGCAAAACCCTTGAATAACTTGGAGAGAGCTTATATCATTCCATTCCGGTCGTAGCCAACGTCTCCTCTACAAGTTGGCTCATTGACTATGGTTGGGTCCAAGAAGGCTGCATATTTAATGTTTTTTTGTATCGTGTATTCATGTAGCCACCTGCATAGAGTATGAGATATGACTAATAATGAAAACAAGATATAGTTAATTTTGAATTCATGCGGGTAGTGTACTTACATAGTCCACAGGAGCATTATCTGTGTATCGAGGTCGTGTCTTTGATAGAATTAGAATAAGTGTTCAAAAGCTATGTAATTGCAAAGTTTCCTTAGGATGATCAAAGACTTGTCCTACCGAATAATTGCTTCAAACCCAACTAGATCTGTTTCAGGTTGCCTCGGCCAAGTAAAAAGTATGTAAATCACGCATATGTGTTCTAAGAGCCTTCATCTTCTCTTTTTGTTTCCAAAGAAATCTAGACCTCTTTTTATATCTTTGGTATGCTGGTTTTGCCATTTCATACTCTTTAGTACTACCATAATATATGGCCCAAGCATCCTCTAGGGATAGGTCATTGTTACGCTCCATCAATTTATATACTTCTAGCTCGGACTTAAGGTGCAGCTCATCCTCCCTTTCTTCATTCTAGACACTTGCGAGCTTGTCATCAAACTCGCATTACGATCGTCCACTTAGGAGCCGTCCATAGTTTATTCAAAAATGCGTTGCATACCCTTGGGTTAGTGTGACAGAACCGACCAATCCATCCGAGATTAAGTGTAACTGTTCCCGTTAATAACGTTGACACGCATACACCGCTTATCGAACGAACCCGGTAGTCCGCCGAGTGTCATGAAGGACCTCGGTAAATCAATGTACATCCAGGATCACGATTTAGGTATATCATACATCAGTGTACAGAGTATTCAGCGGAAAATAAAATATATTACACACTGGTTTCTTATGATACTACAACCAGGTTCAAAATATATTACAAACGTGTCCTTTATTTGCAAATACAATACGATAGATTGTTTGACATCACCAGTTTTATTCAAGCCTCCTTTACAAGCATGGTGACAGAGTTATAGATATGGCCAAGCCCGATGGCCTTTACTCGTCCTCGTCATTCACAGGATTATAACACGTAATGCAATAATCCTCATATAGCATGTCACCTGCAATGATGGGTAAAACCCAAAGTACTCAATTGTACTCCGCAAGACTTACCCGACAGGGAAAAGATAAAGGCTTCCAAGGTACATGACAAGTATAAAAAAAGGGATGTCGGCTAGCAAGCTTTGCGGAAATCTGCTTACTAAACTTGAACCTTACTTCAAGTATTATCAGTCAATTGTACTTTAGCTATTTTGAACTACCTTTGTATTGGCTACGCTCTTTTCTTATACTTATGGCAAGCAATTCTATTGATTGAGGTATCATGTATAATCTGTCCAATCTTAATATTTAGTTATCATTTCTTAACTACGTCTCTGCGAAAAGGTATGAGTTTCTCACTATCCGGGAGAGACGGCGATTCGAATCGATTACACCACCGGGTAAAGCCCAGATCACACACTTTAAGCATGCCGGCCAAAGCCCGCTCAAGTCACTTTGCTAAACTCTATTCGAAAGATAGGCTTGATCACGCTATGCAAAACTCATGGTACTTGCGTCTCACAAGTCATGCCCGTTTAGCCCGTAGTCCGTAGTCACGCAGGTCTTGACCAATACCCTTTCCCCTTCCGATCGTCCCAAAGAATGCATAAGCGGTTCAAGAACTACCTCGAATAAGCTAACCCGTTTCACCGTCGAAACGAGTTATTTCGGGCGATTATGTGAAGGTACGTTCAATCTCACACCTAGATCCGAATCACGGCTCGGTCCTTAATCGACACAGACGGAAAACACAATTTCCGTCCGGTCTCCAATTATTAACCATCATATGATTAAGGACATCACAAGTATCAACCTCACGTTGCGGATGACAGGAAATCATCCTCTTCTAATCATCTAAGCATGGCTAAGCATTAAATCTATCTACTCATACTAGTGGAATGAAAAAGGTATATTTGAGTGGACAAGGTGTTCATGCAACAACGGTATCACGCAATGCCTATAGTGTAATAGATAAAGCAAGGTAATGAAAGTAAATAATTGCATTTCAAATAGAATGGTTTATAGGATGCTCCGGGGCTTGCCTCGGCGAAAAGTGGAGGGACCGTGGTTCGGGCACTCCGGCAGTGGGTCAGTGGTTCCTCCTTCGTCTCCAGGTGCTGACTCCTGCGGATCCTCCTCGATCATGGTGTACTCGATGGTAGGTTCTCCCTCGGATCCTATACGAATGTATGTGGTGCATAAATATCAAGAATGCATATAGAATGCATGATGATAGCATGAAATGATACGTGATGCTATGATCATGTTGATGGTAATGATGGAAAGCTACATAAGGTTCCATGTGTGCAATTCTCTTTCTCCTGATGACAACATTGTATTATCGAGAGTTAGATAAAAGAGAGTACATATCACTTGTTTTAAAGTATATTGAGTAAGTGCATATCTCTTCTCTGGAACAAATATTTAAAATACTATAAAAGAACATTCACTAATCATCAACTAGTACATTCAGATTGTTACTACTAAACAATGGAGATGTTGAGGATCAGTGGGGTTTCATGATCCAAGCTTCACATGCAATGCAAAGTTATATATAACTCTCCCATGGTTAAACTTCTTTTCCAAAAGAATTACACATGCATATGTGTTTACATTTCTTAGCAATTATGATACAAAATAGATCAAGACATTAATTATTTATTTAAAACATTTTGTAGACCAACAGTACCCTATAATATAACATCAAGATATCAAATTAAAACATTCAATTATCACACACATGAAATCATGCATCCTTCCTTTTTTTAGTTATTTCTAATTTTAGAAATAATGATTTTATAAAACATTCTTAAATTCTTCCCAAACTTTTTGTACAGATTGGTGATATCATGAAATGTTTGCAAAATAATTTTCATGATTTTTGGATTAATATTTTACTCTAGAAAAATCAAGGAACATCTATTTCTTAATTAAAAGAGCAATTTTAGATTAAACAAAAATAACTATTTTTCTAGGTTTCATATTTTTTCTACGTAGATTCCATCACAAGGAGGCTACACAAAAATTTTCAGAATTTTTGGAGCTCAAATAAATTTTATACAAAAATGACAAATATTAGCACTATTTAATATTTTCTGAAAATAATTCAAAACAAGCACACAGTGTTTTTCCCCTGCGTGCACAGTGCTGGGCCGCTAACAAGTGGGGCCCGATGGTCAGGAACAGTCCTCCCGAGCTGACCGCGGTGGCGCCAGCCGTTGACCGGCGATAGCTCGCCGTCGGCGAGGTCGCCGGTGACGCGGCTTTCACCTACGTGTTCGGGGTGACCTAGCGCATCGTTCTAGGGTATTGGTTGGGCCCTAGGAGCACCACGCCGAGCTTTCCGACGGCCATGGCGGCACGGCGGCGCACGGCCTCAACGTCGGCGAGCTCTAGCAGCTTCTCTAATAACTCTACGGCTTTTATCAATTGCAACTCATCATGGTGTATATGAAAAGGCTACGAATCGATCAACTAAGACACTCCTGTGCCCTTGACTGCTACCATGGCAGCTCGGCAGAGCTTATGCCCGCCGGCGTGACATGTTCCGGCTATTAGCGTGCCATAGAGTTAAATTATGAGGGTTGGCATCCATCAGTGATCATCTACGGTCACGGTGCTCACGTCGGTTGCGTCGGAGATGGTGCAGAGGCGGCTGGCCAGGGAAGATGGCGTCTCCGGCGGCGTGAACACGGTGGCGGAAGTTGTTCCGACGTGTCCTGCACATTATGGACCAAAAGGATGAGCTGACCATGATTTATGGTCCAAGATGAAACCAAAACAACAAACGGCAAGTTGTTTGGTTCACCAGAGTGGCTTGACGATGGTAGCGATAAGCACAGCGGCGCTCCGACCGGCCGCAAGGAAGATGAAAGTCGTCTGGGCGATTCCGGTGGTTTCAAGCGATGGAAGTGGGTGCGATCGACTCGCAATAGAGTTGCGGAACTGGTGGCAAGTGCAATTTGAAAATGATGGATCAAGGATGGCGAATTTGGCGATGGGGTGAACTCGGGTCGTTGGCGGTAGAAAGAAGAAAAATGGCGACGGCGGCCGGTGTGGGCTATTTATAGGCAAATGCCGTGCAGGGAGAGATGGCCAGCGCATTCCCGAAGCCGTTTCCGTGGCAAGCAGCACATGGGCGGGCGCGCGCGAAGCCCGGACGACCGTAGTCGTGTCGCCGGTGAACAGAGAGAGAAAGGAAGGAGAACGGCGGCGAGCTGGCGGCCGGTGGCAACGGCATGGGCAATGGTATGGGCGCGAACCGGCTTCTCCAATCTCCTGCGACCAACTTGACTCACGCTATTCAACGGGCGGGGCGTGGCAACGGCGGCCAATCGCCGGCGGGCACAGGGAGGCCGACGAGAAGCTGCCTGCCCTGTTGATCTACTGTAGCCGACTGAAACCGCCTACTTCTCCTTTCTCTAACTCTCTGCTCAGGCTACCAAATCGCAAACCAATTTCACCTTGGTGTTCTTTGATATGTGGGCTGCAACTTTGGTTAAAAGATCAAGTTCTAATTCGGATTGGTTTGCAATCTATCAGGTGCTAAACCACCCTAAAAACAAACTGCGCACTCCAATTCAGTCACATTCAGTTAAACCCCAAAGCTGATTACAGCACTTAGCCATGTTTAGTATTTAATTAGGGAATAATTAAAGGCTAAAAAGCTCAACCAATTCCACAGTATTGAAGTACAAACATTGCACCAACAAATGGTGAACTAGTTTCCAGATTTTGGTTCATGAAAAATAAAATTACATATCCCTGAAAGTTGAACTTAATTACTGCAATTCAGGACTTAGAAAAATTCTAAGTCCTTTGCTGATTTTAATTCAAATTCAAATTTAGGTCCATTAATTGAGCAATTTAGGATGGGATTCAGCTCTAGAGCCTTAAATAAAAGTTGTTGCATATATTTTGTACTTCAACTTTTATTTAGGGTTTACAGCCAAAAACTGAATAGATCATATACTTACATGTTAAGCTACTTAATAACTTGATAACAAGCATAATTGTCATTATCATCACATGTGAGCATGTTTAAGCAAAAAGTTGTGTATAAACCCTATCTCAAACATAATTCTAAACATGTTTAACTCACTTTTAAGATTGTTACTCAAACATATACCTTGCACACATAGAACTTGCAATAGCTTTTGCTTGTAATCAAATGCAAAATGATGCCTTATGCAATAATGCAAAATGCAATGCTCTTGATTAGCATTTAGAATGTTGCAGTTAGGCAATTCTATGTCTTTCTGCTTCATCATAGATGTAATACTCCCACTCATTTGCTTTTTCTTTCCTTTGTTGGTATCCTCTTTTATAGAATTGGAGGACCTTTTGCCTGATCTAGATCTAGTTGCCGGAGTCGGCCTTGCAGCTTCTTTTGATTTTGGCGGGGGAGAGGGTCTAGGATTATCATGTCTTCCGACCGAAGATGAAGGATTATGGGGAGGCGGGGGAGGAGGTGGAGGAGGTGCAGCCCCCACATTGCTCGGGGTTGACAAAGTGGGGGTAGGAGCCAGAGCCGGAGCCCCCACATTCCTTGGGGGTGATGGAGGGGGTGGAGGCGGAGATATCTCATCTCGTCTAGGGGGGTTGAGGCAGGGGAATGAGCAGGCACATCATGAACTAGGAGAGCTTGGTCATGAGATCTGTCTGGTGAAGATTCAGCTTTATCCTCATCATCCGAGGAGTCATGGTGGTCGAGCTTCATGTACCGCTTCCGCCACGGGACACAAAGATGAAGGTTCTGAACCAGACGCGGCCTATCTTCTTGTGCAGGGAAATCAATGGGTATCTTATTAAACTTTTTGTCCAGAATTCTATCAATGGTGACATTCCAATATCCCGAAGGAATTGGTTGACCATTAGTTAACCCATCTCCTTTAGGCCAAGCCTGGCCGATCGCCACCTTGTCTGTCGTCCATTGTTGACAGATGTACAGCCTCACATTAACCGGTTCTGTTATGTTGTCCACCGAATGAGGTAAACTCGCCTCAGCATCGTCCATGGGGGTCGATCCACAGCTACTACGACCCTTAACCACTGGGCTCAAGCATGTGGGGACAGGGCCTGCAGATCCAATGGTCTAAGGACCTCGTGCTTCGGAGGCCATAGCAAGTTGGTTAACTCTTTCTTCCATTAGCTTTAGCCGGTTCTCATACATAGCTTCTTTAGCTGCCTCTCGTTCTTGTCTGGCCCTTGTGTGGCTACGATAAGAAGCAATGTCCTCCTCGAAAGCTACCCTCCAGTTCACAAGACCAGCTCCCCTTGTGCGGCCGGGGTGCTCCTTGTTACCAAGTGTCTGGGAGAGCACGTCATTCTCCCTATCAGACCTGTGTCTCCCTTGGTTCACCTCCTCGGTTAGAGTGGAGATAGTCTGAACCAGGTTGCCCACATGTTCATTTGGGACCGACAGGGTGCCATCTTCAATATTGTGTCGTGCACCCCTCACCATAACAAAGTGAAGAGACCTAATCTGCCAGTCGAAAGTCTCAGGCGTAACACCACGGCGTTCCATCTCCTCAAACTCCTTCTCCCATTGAAGCACCTTACTAGAATAGCCACGAGAGCCGAGACGGTGATGATTTGTCGACTTTGCTGAGTTTTCCTTGTTCTTCGCACTCAAATCCTTATACTCATCTGAGTTCCTGTATCGCTTGAATTCTTCCCAATAGGGCCTCTACTTGTGGTGCTCACCTTTATCAAAGTCGGGATCCTCCTGCTCATTGATATATCCCTTTTGCAATTTCGTCCTATAACTCTTGAAGGCGATCCCCATTTTTTCTATAACCCTTTTTCTGGCTACCCACTCATCATAATCACTAGGGAAAGTGAAATATCCTTTGAAGGTTGTCCATAACTCCTCCTTCAAAGTTTTAGGAACCTTCCATATGTCATCTTCTTTCCCTATCCAACGTCTAAACTTTATTGGGATGAAGTCCCTCGCAAGAATCCCGAGGATAGTTTTGTATGGCCCCAACGCCTTGCGTGGGAGTAGTGGCTCCCCAACTTGGTCGAACTCAAAGATGTGCCAATGCGCATCCTTTCCCGTAGGAAGCCTTGACACACCGCGCTTGGACCTTGGCTTTGTCGAACCAGATCCACTTGGTTCCTCCATCGAACCAGGCTGCACAAAACCAATTAATTCACCTTAGATTCTCCCTTGCATTTATTAATTAGAATGTTTGTAATCATTAAATTATGACCTAACAAATATACCTCTTCGTCTTGGTCAAGCTGGAGACAACTGCTAGGGGTCCATGCTTCATCTCGCTTCACCATCATCATTGGCACCTTCGTTTGTTGTCCTATTTTGTGGTCCTTCTGGTGGGTCTATCGCAGTGTTGTTAGCCGCTTCTTCTTGTTGCCTAGTACTTCGGCAACCAATGAATTGGCGACGATGAATAGTCATCGTTCTACCTCTGCCTAGATGGTTGTCGAGACTAGATTTGATGGGTTGTTTAATTTGGCTACATAGAATAACAGGAACCATATATTAGCTAGGAAACACAACATATATATATTTAATACACCAATTTAGAACTTCATAAGCCAAATAAATTACAATAACCTTCAACTTACTACAAGTCCGTAGCAATATGAATTACTCGCGTACACTCTACATTAACCTCCAAATAAAAAAGACAATGACCATAACTAAAAAAAATGATGATATCCTTCCACGCAACAGTAGTGTCAATCCTATCTACGGCGACAGCCTTGTCTCCAGTCTCCAATTTAATTTGCGTGTAGAGGAACTACACGGTGCTACGCTTGGGGAACACGGTTTGCACACCGTGCCATATATGCATGGTAGGCCTCGGTTGCTTCGCATTTTTCGTATCTCTTGTGCAACGCACCCGGGTAGCGATTCACTTGGGGATGGCACTCTTCCCAAGTACAAGAGATGCACGGGGTACGGCCAACAAACACTACATACCATTTTCCCATTGTTGCCTAAAGATTGAGACAATTTAATTGAGTTTGATATAATTAATGCATCATCATACTTATGTCGAAGCAAAGTATAATCATAGCCTCCATTTCATACAAATATATACATATAGCAAGAAATCTACACTTAATTTCATGCAAAGACATAAACATATTCTTTTCAAATTTAGACTTATTAAGTGATGCAAATATAAACATACAAGCTGAAAAATAGACTTAATCATATTTTATGCTCATATAGCAAACAAAAAATACCGAATCATATTTTAAGCACAACAGTTTATTCATATTTCATGCACATATAGAAAACAAGAAGCATAATCATATTTCATGCAAACAAGAAATAGTGGTCACAAATTCTTCATAATTGACAAAGCAAACATAGCTAGTCCACAACATTAATCACTGGATGCCAAATCATGGTTAACATCTACAAGAAATAGGACAAAATTGCATAGTAGCATTTCATCGAGCACATGGAGGGTGTTCTGGCCGCACTCACCGTGGAGAAGGTAGGAGAAGGTGGCCCACGCTTCTCGCTGTTCTGGTGGCGTCGGTGCAGATGGCGACGGCGAGGGTGGAACGGTGGTGCAGCTTCCTTTGCGGCCGAAGAGTGCTCCGGTGGCGGAGCGTGGTTGCGGGCGGCGGTGCGCCCGGTGGGCGCCGCGTCGAAGGCGCACGACGCCGGCGACGGGCGGTGTGTCGAGCTAGCGCGGACGCCCCGGGGCCCGACGAAAAAAGGCGGCGGTGCGAAGGCGCGTGGGACGCCCCGTGAGCGGAGGCGGCAAAGGCGCGACGGCGAAAGCGTAGCGGCGGGGCGTGCAACGGCGAGCCTACCTCGGCGTCGAGCAAGTCAGCAAATCGAAACTTGAATAGGCGGGGCACGCGTGCCGATTCAATATATATAGGAGGCACCTTTCACTGCCGGTGCCAAATAACAACCGGCACGAAGACCCCTTCGATGCCGGTGCCGCATACAACCGGCGGTGAAGGCCCCCTTCACTGCCGTTGCTAGTTCCCACCCGCCACTGATTGTGTAAAGAAATAAGAAGATTTAGTTGATCTTGTAAACTGAACATCACAACGCATTGCAGTGGTTAGGGGCACGTGGGTTTGGCCTTGGCGGTCTCGGTTCGAAACCCACGCCCCTAAATTTAAAAAAAAAAATTAGCAAGTTAAACTAAGCAAGAAACAGTTCAATTAAATTTAATTATGTAATAATTCTAAAAATTCCTACATAGCGTCATGGTTAAAGCACATCACTGGTCTATTGGGCCGGGTTTGAAACCCTATAGGTGCAAATTTTTATATTTTATTTTATTAATATCTGTCCATGTTTTAAATAGCGAGCTAAGGCTAAAATGCTTAGCGTTTTATAAACTGTAATTAGCGGACTTTAGCGGCAAAATTGTGCATAAACGCAAATAGTGGCACAATTTTTTACAAGCTATTTCGGGCTATAGCGGCAAAAAATAGCGGGCTATTTTTTTTTCCATGATATCTGTTGATCTGGTTTAGTTTAGGATTTTATTTTTCCATTTAATATTCTCTATATATTAAATATGCATTAATTACTACCTTACTAATATAGATAAAGAATTTCATAATTACTTTTTATTTGATACAACCTACACGGTCCAAAATTCTAATTTCAAAATTTCAAAACTAAAAAACTAGTCACTTTGATATATGGTCACATCAGGTGGTCAGAGCTTGATTTTAGACAAATTTAGGAAAAAAGATCATGTCATTTGGAGTTAGGATGAGGAAGAAAAATCGGTTACAAATCTACATAACCCTTGTCGGTGTTTTTGAAATAATTTGAAGAGGGTTATATAGTTTTGTGAATAAGGTGTACTCTAACTTTCTCAAATGGAAAAATGACCTAAATAAAAGTTGTACATAATCATGAGTGCACCAACTTTGCAGTTCAAAATATTTTGATTTGAGGAAATTTACATGGCTCAAATTGGGCCGGATTTAAATTTTGAAGTGTTTCAACATTTTTTCATACGTAGTGTTTGAAAAAATTATCAAATGGTGAAAAGGCATTAATAAAAGTTGTAGGGAATGATGAGTCCACCAACTTTGATGTTCAAAAATTTTTGATTTGAGACATTACATGATGCATAAAATGTAGTGGAACCTCTCCAAAATTTAAATTTGAAAATTTGAAAAGTAAAAAACTAGTCACATTGATATATGGTCATAGCAGGTGGACAGAGCTTGATTTTAGACAAATTTAGGAAAAAAAGATCATCTCATTTGGAGTTAGGATGAGGGAGAAAAATTGGTTACAAATCTCATGAACTACATTAAAATCAGAAATCATACATGTTCATCACTAGTTCATGGGTGGCTAGGTCTGATTTCCGATTTTTATGTGATTGATGAGATTTGTAACCAGTTTATCTCCCTCATCCAAACTCCAAATGAGATGATCGTTTTTTTTCTAAATTTGTCTAAAATCAAGCTCTATCCACCTGGCTGTGACCATATATCAATGTGACCAGTTTTTTAGTTTTAAAATTTTCAAATTTGTAATTTGCAGAGGTTCCACTATATTTTATGCATGATATAGTGTCTCAAATCAAAAAATTTTGAACATCAAACTTGGTGTACTCATCATTCCCTACAACTTTTATTAATGCTTTGTCACCATTTGACAATTTTTTCACACACTATATGTTGCATTTATTATTTTTTAGTTGAACCCTTATCACTGGCAGTTTTCTTGTAACTCCGGCAGTGAAAATAACTTTCACTGCCGGTTATTGGACAAAACCGGCACTGATCAATGCACAACTATATATGTATAACCAGCCCCCGCACCAGTGAATATTACTTTTACTCTCACTCTCTCACTCTCACTCTCACTCACTCTTACTCTGTTTCAACTATGGCTCCTAGATATACTGGTATGGCTTCTTCTATATTATTATTATTATGTTCAATATCTATTAATATGCATTTTGAAATATTTTGATTTATTTTACTTAGGGATGAACAATGGACCTCCCCCGCCAAAGCAACCTGGTTTCCACCCTGGCGATGAGTGGTTCGCTCCAGATATGGCCGTTCCACAACACCCTTATCTGGCTATTGTAAGAAATATTTGTCTCATAACAAATTGTTGGTTATATACATATAGTACTCAGTATATATCGCCTATATTGCAGACTATATCTCCCATACAGTGGCTGCAATCAACACTTACCTTTTTTATGGCATCGAAGATAGTTGAGGACACGACCATTGATGCCCGTGGTCGGTTGTGGACATGTGAACTGAGCTTCTCCATCCCTACAAGGCCTCCATCAGGGTATCAACAATAAATTGTGCAGAGGGGACGAGAGATGCCTTCACGCTTAAGTGCCAAGTTTAATGCCGTGTTGCACTGTTTGCACGCACCGGAGCATATTGGCTATCGCATTCCTGATTACTCGTCCTTCAAGATACAGGCTTGGCGTGCGGGTAATCAAGACGTGGCGGAATTTGCCGAAATTATGGTGACCTACAACCATATGGATGTGGTATAATCATTTTTATATATATCTCTGTATTTTAAATATTAGACACTTATTAAACTGTCTCTAATTTTCTCTCTAGATTCTTCTCCATGATTATACATATGCTTGTATGTGCCTTGTCGACCCACTCTAGATCAAGCTATTGAGCGGTTTGGTTATTCCCGGAACTATGATGCACACTTTGGCCAGCTCACTACACAAGGATGCCAAGATGCGGCATAATAATTACTTGAGGGGTGGCCGCCAATAGTCGTATAGTAGGCTATATCTATGGTCGACCGTGTGTTCGTGTTTGTGAGGCACGAGAGAGTGCACTAATACAAGCATTGGCCTTCGTTGATAGAGAATGTGGTTACACCGTTCGTGATATACACTACCATGAATGGATAACGACTGTGCCACCCCCAAATTAGGTTAGGAAGGTTAATTTTTATTTTCGTTTGTATCACTTATATATATGTATGTTTATGTGTTAGACTATGTAAGCTTGTCTCGGTTTGTTTTATACTATTCTATATTACGTGTGTGTGTGAGAGAATATAAATTACGTATTTAAAAAAATACAAATTAAAACACAAACACATATACAAATTATATTTATTTCAAGAATACAAATTACATTTATTTCAAGAATACAAATTACATTTATTTCAAAATTACAAAAACCTTGTTTCTACAAGGTCAAAGTTACGATCGAAGTGTACTAATACATAAAAATATAACCATCTCAGAAACATTCTTCTAGCACCCAACTCGAGTCAAAGAGGATGCAAAGAATGTCGAGATGGTAGTAGAGCTACACCTTTGGAGATAGCTGTGATGAACCAATGCCTGGGCTGCAGCAGTCCAGAGCACATGCATGGATGCATCGACCTAGTACGAAGTAAATGTAACAACTATATGTTACAGAAACTCCGCACCAAGCACCTCCAAACTTTGGCGTTGCTCTATCTTGAAAACATTCTTCTAGTACCAATTGAGTTTCATCCTAGACTACGCATATTGATATCTATATATCGGAAGCTTTCTCCTAGAGAGAAAACATAGAGCCAGCCTAAACCTCTAGTGTTCTCCCGAAGAGAGAACATATAGTAGAACCAGCCTAAACCTCTAGTGTATATGAAAACACACACATACAGAGGAGCGAGGAGCAAAGGAAAGGAAGCACTTGCTTGGAGACTGCTTGCTGGTTTGCTTGGAGACTGCGTGCTGGTTGCCATTACATAGCCAGTAGCCAAGTTACGGCCATACATGATAGCTGGGAGCCACATGATAGCTGTGAGGCACGCATTTTTAAGTTTTTGGATGGATGTGGGCTTCAGTGTCGGTTCTATTAAAGAACCAACACTGAAGCTCTCATCAGTGGCGGTTCTGTTGTAAAACCGCCACTAAAGAGCCTGCTCTTTTTCAAAAGGCTGCGGGATTGGCATTGTTCATTGAATTTATGGCACAGCTTTGTTCAGAACAAAAGCTACCGTAATTCAATGAGCCACAATTCTTAAAATTAAAAATAATTAATATATATTAATTGACACTACAATATGAGTTAAAAATATTTTCGATGCGTTATTATCGTACAATAAAATTCTTGAGGCAACATAAATATATGATTACATGATCATTAAGATTACTTACATAATTTTTTAAAAAAGTCTTGTTAAGGTGCAGGAACAATGATGGACTCATCATGATCACAACGGACATAAGCCGGTTCATCACTCTCTTCAAGGATAGCTAGGTTAACGCTCGATCCAAATGGAGCCATTTCCTGCTAACCCTTGTAGTCTTCTTCATCTGTGACTCCTTCAACACCGACAATTTTCCTTTTCTCTTGCAGAACTACTTTGAGTCTTCCTTTTGTCTCATTATCCCTTGAATAAAAGATTTGCGTAACATCTTTTGCAAGGACGAATGGATCGTCTTTATATGCGGTCTTGTTTAGATCAACGGTTGTGAATCCAGCTCTGTCAATGTTTACGTCCTCAAGGCGGACCCACTTACATCGAAACAGCAACCTTTAATTGTTGTCCGTAGTCTAACTCCCATATTTCCTCGATGGAACCATAGTATGTCGCTTCCACATTGCCGTTTTCGTCGTGGGCATCGAAGCGAACACCACTATTTTGGAAGGTGCTCTTTCCATCTTGTTTTGCAGTGTAAAATGTATATCTATTGATTTCATACCCTTCATACTTAAGATATGTAGATGAAGCTCCCTTGGCTAGTAGATCCAGCTGAGAATTCAATTTTATTCCAATCAAACGACACCGTAACCAGTCGACAAACTCCTCCATATGTTTCTTTTCACGCCAAGCTTGTGATCTATTGATGTATAAAGTTTGAAGCAACTGTCGGTGCTCTGCAATGTATGACATTATACCCGTGGCTTGTTGGAGAACAGCGAACTGCGCCTAAGAAACAGTGTCACGTACTGTGAAGAATTTCTCACCGATAGTTCCTTTGCCCCCTAGTCTTCCTTCGTGACGAGATATTGGAACTCCGACACGATTGATGTCCAAATAATATGTGCAAAACTCAATTGCCTCCTCTGTTGTCCATCCTTCAACTATACTCCCTTCCGGTCTAAATCGTTCCGAAATACTTTCTAAAAACTTTCATCAACCTTTCAAAAGGGAACATCTAATGCAGGTACATTGGGCCAAAGGCTCGAATTTGGTCAACAAGATGAACAAGTAGATGCACGGACATATCAAAGTAGGTAGGCAGGAAATGCATCTCTAAACGACTTAGTGTCTCCACAATGTCCAGTTTGCAAATGGTCCAAATTTTGACATATCAATAACCTTTTCTCGAGATTGCATTGAAAAATGAGCACAACTTTATGATTGGGACGCGAACCTTGTCAGGTAGGATACCACGTAGGGCTACTGGGAGTAACTGAGTCATAATGACATGACAGTCATGGGCCTTCATACAACCATAGTTAAATTTCAACTCTCTCATGTTCACTAGCCTCTTCGGGTTCGCACAGTACCCTGTCGGGACTTTTAGTTCATTGAAGAATGAAAGGAGCACCTCTTTTTCTATTGTTTTCAGTGTCCATGATGCCACTGGAAGTTTTATTTGACCATCCTCAAAAGTGACTGGATGCAGCTCCTTCCCGAGTCCCAAGTGTTGCATATCTAGAAGTGTTGCGAGTGAATCTTTTGCTGTGCCTCCTGTGTTCATTAAGGTGTTGAGCGTGTTGCCGCACAAATTTTTAGTAATGTGCATTGGATCAAGGCAATGACGTACACTCAATAGCGGCCAGTAAGGTAGTTTCCAGAAAATTGACATTTTCTTCTATATAGACTTGGCAGGTGCCTGAACTGCCCCCTCACCCTTCCCATGGACAACATTGAGTTTGCTAACCTCTCGTATTATCTGTTTTCCATTTCGATAATCTGGAGGTCCACGTCTTTTAATTGTCCCATCAAAGTCTTTTCTGTTTCTACGGTAAGGGTGGTCATCAGGTAGGAACATACGGTGACCCATATAAGCCATCTTCTTGTTCTCCCGTAGATGTACCGCAAGGGTAGAGTCCAAGCACTCTACGCATCCAGTATATCCTTTTGTCTTCTCTCCAGATAAGCTACCTCGCCCTAGCAGGTCTGTGATTGTAGCGATTAGTACTACCTTGATTGTCACATGTTCCTTTTTATACTCATCCCAAACATCCGGTACCCCTATATGCCACAACTCTAACAGTTCATCAATCACTGGTTCTAGAAAAACATCGATGTCGTTCCCAAGTTGTTTCAGCCCTTGGATTAGTAGTGGCATCTGGATGTATGACCTCTTCATACAGCGCCAAGGTGGAAAGTTGTATATACAAAGCGTCACTGGCCAAGTGCTATGATTGCTTCTAACCTGGTCGAAAGGATTCATCCCATCTGTGCTCAAACCAACCCAAAGGTGCCGCACCTCACCACCAATGTTCTTATAGCACATAGTATTAATAGTCCTCCAGTCTGCCCCATTGGCTGGGTGCCTCAGCATTGTATCTTTCTTACGCTCTTCACCGTGACAGCATAACAACTTGGCTGACTTTGCATTTGCAAATAGCCTATGCACCCGTGGAGCTATAGGAAAATACCAGACTACCTTTATAGGCCCTCCTTTTGTCTTGCTACCATCGTTGGACGGCCCTTGCTTGTACCTAGGAGCTTTACACCTAGGGCACGCATCCAAGTCTTTGTATTTATCTCCACGGTATAGTATGCCATCACTGGAACACGCATGGATTTTTTTCAACATCAAGACCGATTGGACAGATCATTTGCTTACATAGGTATGTCTTTTCTGGAAGCTCATTTTATGGTGGTAGCAGTTTCCTTACTATTTCTAGCAACTGATCGAAGCCTTTATTGCTCAATCTATTTGAAGATTTGAACTCTAATAGCATGATGTTGGCTTCAAGTTTGCTCAGTCCACAACCTGGATACAATGGTGTCTTGCCATCTTTTCTTATTTTCTCTAGTTTTTTCAACTGTCTATCGCTAAGAAATCCACTCTCTACATCATGTAGCAACTACGAAATACCATCATTATGCTTAGTGTCGTCAGCTAATGTATCCCTCAACATATCATTAACAGCGGTAGCCTCGGGACACGTGTTGACACCAGGATCATCGTTTGTCGCATTCTCGTGGACGGCTATGTCAGACATGGGCACATCATCATTGTAATGTTCTTGTGGAACATTGTCACCAACTTCCCCATGCATACTCCATATCGTGTAGTCTCTCATGAACCCCCTTGTAATCAAATGTGTTCGTATAGACTCCAACCTACTCTATTTTCTAACATTTCCACAATCTTTGCATGGACAGAATATAGGTTGCCCCTCACGAACATTAGCTTTGGCTACTTGGAGGAAGTTGGAGACGCCAATTAAGTACCGTGGGTCCGTTCGGGACACACCATACATCCACTCTCGATCCATCTCTGCATTGATAATATTAAGGCACATCAAGACACGCAAATATGATAGAGACACTCAAATATATTAAATTTTATAGCTAAACAATATAGTTGTGTGCTGAAACATGAATTATACAAAAATAAAAAATTAGAGACAATAATATTAGAATTAAAGATTATTCCATGAACAAATAATTTGTTCACATAGATTACGGTAGAATAATCATAAAGAATTATTATGGTAGGTGACATAACCATTAAAATAACCATCAAAATAATTTATCTACACACAATGTCTTGCTAGGTGACGTGTAAATAGTGAAGACTCCATCATTGACAATAATTTAAGTCTAAATTAAACATTGTTTTGGTAGGTGCCAAAATGATTAATTTGCTCCTCATAATTCTAAAAGAAATAATACTCTCAACTTCTAACTACCTATAACTACTTATAGCATCACATACTAATATTAATCAATACTAAGCATATTGGTTCATTTGCTAACTAACACTAACCAATTAATGTATCACATACTAATATTAATCAATACTAATATTAATCATAATTGTAATTTAATCTATACTCACTAATGCTAACTAACACTAACCAATTAATGTATCACATACTAATTAATATCAATCTTGAGTATTATGCATATATACCTAAGAAATATATGGGTTGGTAGACACTAACCTTTTGTATAGTAGATTATCCATAATTCGATTTCAAGCCTCCCTCAAAATCTAATTTCAACCTCCCTACAAGAGAAAGCACAAAATAAAGATCATATCAAACAAATTAGCCATAATTAATGGTCAAAATCAAAGGATTGGATGTTGGTTAGTAACCTTTAGTGCAAAGAAATCAACCACTTGGCCTAATTTCAAGAAAAACTAAGCTTCATTTATGGAGAACAGCAGCCGCAACAATGGAGACAGAGGCCCATGCGCGCGGCTTCCTATGCTCAGAATGGTAGAGTGGAGAGGAAGAAGAGCACGGCTGCCACTTTTTTGTGGTGTCAGTACATCACTGGCGGTTTTGAGCTAGAACCGCCATTGAAAAGGTATGTTCAATGTCGGTTCTAGTCTAGAACAGGCAGTAATGTGCACTTAGCTCATCAGTGCCGGCTCCAAATACTAACCGGCAGTGATAGGGACCTTCAGTGCCGGTTCTCATGGCTGCCAGCCCTGGTTTGATTTTTGAAGCATACAACCGGCACAGATGAGTTATCAGTGCCGGTTTTCCAAAACCGACAGTGATGGTGCCGGCACTGATAACCGAATCTGTAGTAGTGCATCAAGTGAAGCATAGCCCTATAAAGTAGAGGAGATGGGGAGAAGGGAGAGGTTTTACTGCAGCGGACTCTACAAAGGCTGCTAGAGTGGAGTGGATAATGACAATGATGTCGTGGATGCAGCAGCGATAACAAGGTGCAACGTGGTGCGCAGCTCAAGGGGCGAGGCAATAATGAGGAAGCGGTTAGAGCGGCATTGGCAGTGAGCCAATGAGAGGCAGGGGTTGCATGTATGACACTCATACTAAGAGTGAGACATGAGCTTGGCATAGTTGTTAGGATAGGACCAAACATCAAACTGATGAGGCCATTAATTCCCTGGTCCAACCATTAAAAACCAGCTAATTATTAAACCGCTAGTTCAATAGTTTTGAACCGGATGAATGAACCGTACACAAATACTTCAAACCAATAGAATATAATGATGTACAACATATAATTAGCTCATATAGTTGGTCACATATACAAATAAGATGGTCAAGAACACATTATATAACTAACTTTCAACTAATCGAGACACAAGGTACTCCAAAATTAACATGTTTTTCTAGCTGTCTTTAGCTTAAATAATCTGACTACCGAAAGTTTTCGTACTTTGGAGTTTCTAATTGCATTGAGGTCCTCAGCTGATATATATAGTACACATTAATGACGTAGAGGGCAAGATATTTCCCAGATACATATGGCAGCATACAATATAATCTAAACTACCAAATATACTCAAGCAACCCCCGCAAAGTGGGAGTGCTGGAGACAAGGAAACTGGAGAAGAAGCCAACTTAGATCAACCGTAATCATAACTTTGATAAGGTACAGACCCCATGATTGGAGAGAAAACTGGTGAGGAACTCTTGCTCATAATAGCCCTTTGTGCCGCTATCAATGCAACCGAGACAACATGGGTAGCCACGGTCAGCGATGCCATGCTTAAAGTAGCTGGGTCGAAGAGGTAGTTGAAGTTGCTGATGACTAAGAGCAACACAGAATGCCGGAGGTGCACGAGGTGTCATGGCTGGTAGTGCATAAGATAAAGCGGCATAGACGAAAATGGCAACGCGTCAAGGTCGAAGTTGTGGATGGCATAGTCAAGCTTCCATGGCCAAGACATGCACTAGGTTCGCTAGAACCAACAGCACGTCAAGGACAAAAACATGCATCCATATTGCAAATATTAGATGTACAAGGTAGAGGGCCCCAATCATGCATCAACATCTAAGGACTAGTGGAGAAGGTCCTAATGATAGTTGTAGTGCATAGAACATGTGGGGGTAAAGGTGTAGCCCATTGTTATCGGTACAGCCAGGTATCAGTTGGTAAATATAGAAAATAATTGATGCACCATCAGTCACTATAAATTCCTAATGAAACATTAGTCCATATATTAGGTTGTACCAACTCCACAGAGGCCGGTAATTCGGTATATATATTTAGATTTACCATTGAAGCATTGGTCAGTAAAATTTAATAATTGGGTCCAACCATTAGTCGTCATTGTCCTACATTCATTTGGTGTGCTCTGCCCATATGACTCATAACCAAGTTTATTTCAGAGGCTGGTAACCGGTATTCTCTTCCCCCAAAACCCTTGCTCATTGATTTATCCAGCTGTCGTGCACACATTTGTTTTTCCAGCCGCTGCATCTCTCTCCAGACACATCTTTTGCCCCCTTCACAACAATTATATCCACTATTTCGAGTTGCTGAATAGTGCTACAGCCCAATCCCAACGTCTAATGCCATCAGTCGGTTGGTATAATTTTATACCGATGCCACTTATAGCGTCAAATGACATTGCTTGTTAAAGGTCATAGCTACTGGTCTCTAGTCACTATAATGGAGTCACTATTCTCAGTGTGTGGTATAGTGAGAGGGAGACGCTGTTGACAAGGTTTGCTGTATGAAATGACGACGTAGTGCAGCCGAGCACTAGCACAAAGGTTAGTTAGCTTGGCCCAGTGGTCACTACAGTAGTGGTCAAAGATGTCGGTACTCAAACAACCTAATGAATACCATGCGCATGAAATGCACAATGACATTGTCATGGATGAAGTCGAAAACTTTGTTGGAAGACAACATGAATGAGGTCCATGACTTAGTCAGTGGCGACGAAGATGCAAGAATGGACAAGACCATGGGCAAGATGATGCTGTGGCCTGATAAGGTGTAATCATTTTATATCTAGTTAATTCTAAAAACTAAATTGAAGTCTTACCTTTCAGGTCCTTTGGCTTGGATATTTTGAGCCCAAACTATAGATGACATATAGATACACATTCTGGTTAGAAATTTCTATGTGCATTCCAAGAAAAATATGCGGATAATGATGGACAGTGAGTTTATGATTTATGCTTTTGGGGTGCATGAAGAACTATAGTCTTCTTGTTATCTGAAGTGAAAGGATTAAGATGTGGTACTAGAAACTTTTGAAATGTGTAATATGATATAAATTCAATAGATGCAATAACTAGATCATGAACCTTATAATGGCTCATTCCAACAAAGCATCCATTGCACAATGTTTACATGCTTTATTTCTCTTTGTTGCTTCGTTCTGAGGAGTCCTATCAGAACAGAATTTAATGACAGTCACCAAAGAAACCATAGGATCCTATTGCACTTGTTACTTACCCACCACAATGTACTAGTCCTCATACAAGCATGCTGTATCAAGCATGCCAAAATATATTGCCAAATCACTTGGAGAAGCATTCGGCTTCACACCAATATAATTTAATCGTAATATGTAACAATCAGGCACCACATTGTGGTTAAGTAATTATGATGCCAAACCTTCTGGGAAGCAAATAAAAGAAACAGAGTAAAACTTGATTTTATCAACGTCAATCTATTTCACATCTTGTGATCAAAGATTTATTATCATGTAAGTTGTGCACTTTTGAGAATGAAACAACAGACAACCAACTTTTCAGTTGTGGCAGTTTAAACCTGGTGAATAGAATGCAGAACCTTGCTTCTTTTTGGTGCTTGCCTTGTTCCATGTAATCTGTTGAAGATTCTGTAATCGTACTTTGGCTTCCATAAAACCTATCAGGTCGCTTTCCCTACGAACCCTAAAACAAAATTTTAGGTCCTCTAGCATAGGTGCCTTGAGCTCTGGACTGCAAATGACATGATGACGCATTCAAATTGGAACCTTATTATATGTGTAACTGTAATTACATCCGAAGAGATATTGACAGAAGAGATATTGACACTTCAGGTAGATACTCGTGGAAAAATGATAGTGGGAACTAGCAAACAAGCGTCAATTATGAATGCTGAATTCATCCCGCAAAACCTTTCAAACTGAAGTGCTTTAAAGTCTTACCTTGAGTGCAAAAAACACAGGGTGGATCTTTTCCAGCAAAGAAGATGGCCAAGGGCTATCTGGACAATTTTAAGAAAACTTTCTGCAACACTCATGTGTTGCAGAACAATAGCCTTGCTAGAATTTTCCTTCCTCTCTCTCTCCACAAAGGATTTTTTTGGAACCAGGAAAACAGCAGGGGAATCCCTGAATGTTAAATTTTTAAAACACAAAAATAAACACTGAACAGAACAAACGGAAAACACATCAGCTAACCCAGGTATATGTTAGAGGCCCTTTATCTGCATATATAAGCTTTAACTTCAAGTACTGGAAAAATTGTTAAGATCCTTGAAGAGAAAGGTCAGAGTTTATGTAAATTTATGGTAAATATAATCCACGCCATGCCAAAAGTTTTTCAAGCACAGCAAATTAATAGTGCATGTTTACTGAGATCTTATGCAAATCAGAAAGCTGGAAGTAAGCAGAGAAGCTATAGTTATAGTACAAAAGAATATTAATGCAGAGCTCATTATTGCAATCTCACATTGGAGAATGTTTGCATGGTATGGATTAAGATATGATGCGAACAAACTGAAATATTCCATGAAATCCATGCATTCCATAATATGATAGAGAAATGCATCGCAAAAGTACATTCCATGTTGTGCTGTTCGTTGTGCATTAAAAATGTTAAGTTGTCAATTATCTGTGCTTCACAGCAACAAGCACAGTATAGTTCCATAATACATAGTGTACTTCTAAATTATAATATCTTAGCTACCAAAGAAAAATTCATATATGACAAAGGAATAAACTATGTATAAACTATGCGTGAAGCCAGCCTCCATGGCAGTCAATAAACTATGTGTGTGAACCTTAAAAAGGAATAAAATGCAGGATCAGCAATAAAAATAATAACTAGATATCTAGGGTTAAAAACATACCTCTTTGGTAACAGATAGAACTGAACCAAACTGGATTTTGAAACATGCATGATTTCATTTTCGAAACCATCAACAACAGATGCTTAAGATAGGTTTATGAAGAGGTCATCAACCAAAGTGCACAAAGCACCAGTGTCTGCCTAGGGAACACATCAAACTACATGAACATCCTTCTACTGAAGAGTTAAAATAAAATGGGATACACCTCTACCAAAGATGGTAATTTCGTTCATATTTCAAATTTTGTGTACGTACAAGTGTCCAGTTTTTCTTGCCAAACACTAGCAGAGCTGCCTGCCATTAATTAAGAAGGGATAAAGGAACCAAATGTACAAGGTCTGGAGACTGGGCCGGGGAAGCCAAAAACAAAAGAAGCAAAACGACTGAACTCATTAATGAATCACTGAAACCAAGATTAGGCTAGGTGATTGAGACACTAATAAACACATAGCTAGAACATCACCGATTGGCATATATTAGGCCAAACTATATGAAGAAGTCTCATCACAATGCACAAATAATGTTAATCATCAGCCAATGCACATGATAAGGAGAGCTGGAGAGATGGCATTGAAACAGTCTTTACATTGCATATCTAAATCATCAATGCCATTATTCACCAAAAGACTTCATGTTCAGGAGCCTAGGAAAATATGCAAGTCTGACTCGACCAAGTATGGTTACCCATGTATGATGGGCAACATTGCATGCAGTGATGATAGGTGTATGTTATTGCTGTCTCATCATGCTGTATGTTGGTTGCAAAGAGGATAGCTCAACAATAATCTGCAGTCAAGCATCTGCTAGGAATGGCAAGCGACACAGAGGAAAAGTTTGCAACATGAGGGAACACTTGTCCTATGCATCAATCTAATTTTATGTATGCTCATTGAAACAGGCAATCAAGCATGAGCTGGTTTGGAAAATGAGTGGGGACTGAAAAAAAAAATCTAAATGAGAGGAACTATGTTGATCCTGCATCAACATGACCATGTGTTCCTTAAGAATACGATACGTCATTCTCAATATCAGACATATATATATATATATACACCAGATTATAACAATAAGGAGCCAAATTAAAAAAAATCAAGGTTTGCACAAACTAAGAAAGTAAATCGCTACAACACATTAATGTTCTCAACGTCATTTCCAATATCAGTCAGAGTGTGCCCCAACATCAGTATTATTGGCAAGAATTTCAAGGATTGCACAAACTAACAAAGTAAGCAGCTAGAACACATGACAAACAACTGTTAGAGTAGCAAATACATGTAGACAGTGCCATATTCTACAGTAATAAAGAGGGTAAGGTGGAAAATGGGAACAACAAACACCTTCACACAGCAGCTACGATATGTATTAGCCTCTGGATCGACTTAGACACTGAAGAAGCTAATCATTAAAGAGCAGTAAAACTCATCATGACATTACTACACCATGGCTCCATCTTGAAGGCTCAATAGACTTCCAGTGTATACACCAACTGAATCAAGACGATGTCTCATATGCACCCTTGTGAAAGTATTGGTTCCTGGATCACATATGAATAGTAGTCCAATCTGTGCAACATAAAAAACCAACCTACCATCATGTAACGCCAACAATGGTATTAGGCATACATGTCCACCTCCAAACCTTGAGGTCACTGATTCAGTCTGAATGCTGTACTCTTTCACCCAGTGCTCACTCTCAAAGTCCAGTAGAAACCATAGGTCTACAGTGGACATCAGGTGGCGACGGCAGTGTGCTAGAACCAGAGAGCCTTTCAGATCAGCTAGATTAAAGTGACCCCAGAGATCCTCTGCAGATGTTACATTTCCAGTATTCAGCGGCCCGCGGAGATCTCTCCTCCACTCCTCTCTGGCAAGGTCGAATGAAACGATGTCGTCTGAAGGACCATCGATGGCATATCCTTCCACAGCGAAACATATTCGGAGCCTCAAGAAATATACCACCCCTTCAACTACAATTCCACTGTGCATAATAAAGCGGCAGCTAGGACCCAGCCTTGGTCTCCATTCGGTACCACCATTACTGATGGTGAGCACCTGCACCTCAGGCTCATGGCCAATCCCTGCGGATCGATGCCAGCAGCGCAGCACCTTGTACTCGCCTGTGGAGGCAACCAGCCCAAGCGCGAAGAAAAAAGTGCAAGGGTTTCGAAAGAAGACACCTTCCACATGGTGCAGCGCTGGCACGCCAGGAAGGATCCGGATACGTCCAGTAGCCGGATTAAGCAGGCAACATGATGTGTTCCATTCCGCGGCCAGGCAGGCCAGGTTCAGGCGTGTGCGCTGCACCTGATGGCCATCATGGGCACCGTCGATCCGCTTGACCACGTTGCCGGAGAGATCCACGATGTAGACTTGCGTCTCGTCGTCCCGGAATTTGGCAATGAAGAGCGGTTTCTTGTGGAGCTCGGCGTGCGCCCTGATGAAGGTTGCTTCGGAGGTGACCGAGCGCCACAACTTGCAGACGGTCCGGAGGCGGCAGAGCTCCTTGGCCGGGAGCAGCTGCAGGACTTCGGACAGCACGTCCTTGGGAAGTTTGTCGAAGTCGGAGCTGGTTGGGGATGCCATCCAGGCGCCTATTCACCAATATGCCTCCGATCTAACTGGAGGCCGGAATCCGAGCGAATCAGCACATAGATCAACCATGCAGAATCGAAGGTAACTAGCTAATATATGGCTAGGCGATCTAGGAGCTTACCAGTCCGTTAGGTCGACTGGGCTTCGAGGAGCCGGGCGGCGGTCTCCATGCTCCGAGCCTCCGATCGATCAGTCGTTTGAAGCAGCGGATGGGGACGACCGCGGCGTCTGCGGACAGCGACGCTGACTCCGAGGGGATCGAGTAAGGAAAGGAGTTCCAATCAGCGGATCGATCGGATAAGGAAAGGAATCCAAGATGCAGAATCCAAGCTAGCCATGGTGCTTAGCTCGAACAAGGCGATCGAGAAGCTCACCAGCGTGCGACTTGGCTTCGAGTTCGAGGAGCCGGACGGATGCTCCGATCGATCGGCACTTTGAAGCAGCGGATGTAGAGGGCGTCGGCAGCGGCGGCGTCGGACAGTTCGGCTGAGGCCGAGGGGATCGCGGCCGATTTATATGCTTACACAGAGAATGGTGGTAGGTGGGGTCCACGGGGATCGAACGCTGGGCTTTTTTCAGTCCGAGATTATTAGGTTTTATATGTGCATTAAAATGGGCCCAGCGAAATATATGCATTATCTTTTTTCACAAACCTGCTCAATCACGCCGAAAAATATGTAGAATTTCTTCATTTTATGGCTGCCAATGAGCATTGTTTAAGCTTCTAGGGCTTTGCTTGCGTCAGGAAGATATTCGGGATAGGATGACAGGATTGGTAGACCCAAAATTGAATAAGTCGTTTTGGTAGGGAAGGTCGTGGTAGAGTCAAAGTTGAATTTGATATTACATATTATAGGAAGGACGTGTGTAAGCCTGGACCAAAAACTCGAAACTCGCTAGCTCGCTCGACTCGCTCTTTAATGGCTCGGCCTCAAGCTCGGCTTGTTCAATAATGTGCCAGCTCAGCTCGATTTATAACGAGTCAGCTCGAGCTGGCTCGCGAGCTGCTCGTTAGCTCGAACGAGTCAGTGAATTTACCCTATTATATTTTTAGAATTAGTTTATTCTACTCCTAATACCTTCTTTTCTTGCATTTTGAAAGTCAAACTTGATTGTTAAAGGTAAAAAATTTTGAGGACCTTTATTTGAAGAAAATCGGTGCACAATTTTAGCCAAATTTGATAAATATTGAAAAGAGAAGAAGAATGTAATGAATTGTGGATCAACCGATGGATGGATTATATTCTTCTATGTTAAATTTATAAGTACATTATTTTTGTTGCCTATATGCTTTTATAATCTCTCTGTAATATGGTTTTATGATTTGGCTCGCGAGCCAAATGAGCTAACTCGAGCTGCTTAACGAGCCGAACCAAGCTGCTCTTCTAGCTCGTTTGTATAACGAGTCGAGCCGAGCCAGAATTTTAATGAGCCGAATTATAACGAGCAAGCTGTAACAAGCCGAGCTAGCTCGATATCCAGGCCTAGACATGTGGTGACTGGTGTGGGGATGTTTTGCAATTGGGTTTGCAAACAAATTGGGCTCATCAATATTCACATTGTGAACCATTTTAGAGATCTGTTTATATAATACGAGTCTGCTTGGCTGTAGGGATACATAAAAAATACAGGGTTTCCTCATTTAATGGTTGTCAAATCAGCATTATTCCTTCAACTTTTAGGGTTAGGTAGGATGTCTTTGGGTGTAAGACATATTCTTGAGCATACAAGATATCATGGACCCAATGCAAGCCAGTGATGAAATCAATGATTTTGTTTAAGAAGAGCCGGACAAATATAATAATAATTAAGATACGATTTATGCATGAGACTGCAAGGAGAACTCTAGTCTTCTTGTCATCTGAGGTGCATGGATTGTCATTAAGATACAAGGTTTTAAATAGCCGGCTAAGCCATTTAGCTTTTGATATCTCAAAACAGGCTATAGCTGGCTATAGCGGGCTATAGCAGCAGCTAAGGGCTAACTTGTACATGAAAAAACTTAGCTAAATCCTTCTCAAACAGCTATAGCCGGAGATAGCGGAGGCTATAGCCGGAGATTTAAAACTTTGTTAAGATATGATACTAATAATTTTTGAAATGTGCAATTACGATGCTAAACCTAAGTCAGTAACCCAGGGAACCAAATAAATGAAACAGAGTAAAACTTGATTTTATCAACTTCAATTTATTTAACATCGTGTGGTAATAAATGCATCCTGTGAGCTGTGCGCCTCTGAGAATGAAACAACAGACCACCAATCTTTCAGTTGTCCAGTTGTCCTCATCTTTGTGGAGCTAGTATAGTGATTGGTACACTGCAATGGCCTGGTGCAATGCAGTGAATAGAATGCAAAACCTTACATGTTTTCGGTTCTTTGCCTTGTTCCATGTAATCTGCACAAGATTATGTAATTTACTTTGGCAGGCAAAAAATCCTTTGAATCGAATATCAGGTGGGCAGTCTTTCCCGCATCAACCCTAAAAAAAACTTTTCTGGTCTGTGCTTGATATCCGAACTGCAAATGGCATTCAGACTGGAACTGCATAACTATAATTACATCTGAGGAGACATTAATACTTCTGATAGTTACTCATGGTAAAATGTTGATGGAAACTAGCAAACAAGCATGAATTCGTCTTACATTGAGTGAGAAAAACAAAGAGTGCATCTTTTCCAGCAAGAGGGCATCTTTACAGCAAGAGACCCTCTGAACAATTTAAGGCTACTTTCAGCAATAATCAACGAGTTGCAGAACCATAGCCTTACGAGAATTTTTCTTCCTCTCTTTCCACAGGGAAACTTTGTTATTTAGTGCAATATAGGTTTCTAGAGGCCCTTTATCTCCATATATAAGCTTTATCTTCAAGTTCAAGAAAATGTTAAGATCCTAGAAGAGAAAGGTCAGAGTTTATGTAAGTTTGTGGTAAAATATAATCCATGCCATTCCAAAAGGTTTCAAGCCCAGCAAGTACATGTTTAGTGAGATCTTATGCAAATCAGAAATCTGAAGTAATCAGAGAAGCTATGGTTATAGTACAAAAGAATTTTAATGCAAAGCTCATTATTGCATTCTCACATTGGAAATGCTTGCATGGTATGGATTAAGAGATGATGCCAATAACTGAAGTGTTGTGTGAAATGCATACCATGCCATAGAAATGAACTGCAAAAGAGTATCCGTAATATACATTGTGCAGTGCTAAATTATAGTACCTTAAATACCAGAGAAAACTAACAAAGAAACTTCATATATCACAAGAAATTCAAAGATGCCAGCCTCCATGGAATCAATCAACTGTGTTTGAATGGAGGATATATCAGAAGTGAAGAATAATAACTGCATATCTAGAGTAAACAACATATATATAACTATGTTTGAATGAAGGATCAGAAGGGATAACAACACACACACACACACACACACACACACACACACACACATATATATATATATATATATCTATATATATATATATATATATATTAATATTCACTACCCGAGTTCATCCAAAGCACCGCTTCGCATCACCAGGCGCCAGGCGCTGCCTCGTCCGTCCGTTTTTCCTCCCCCCACGCACGACCATCCTCCTTTTTTATTCTATTCCGTTTTTTCAGTCTAATAATAAAATATGCTTTAAAAAATCTAATAATAAAATATTCATAAAATATTCTCCCGGCTCCCATGGCTCGACTCCAGATCGCCCCTGCCGCCGCCGCATGGCCTCAGCTCACCGCCGCACCTGGGCACGCGGGTTGGCCGGCTGCTGCCCACAGCTTGCCTCGTCGCCTCGCAGGCCAGCCCGGTGCCGCCGTCTTCCGCTCACCCTGTCAGTCCGCCGCCCGACACGGGTCGAGGACAAGAAGGCTCAGGTGAGGGTGGCCATGACGGTGAGCTTGCTTGATTCGGCACTTCCGTCCTCACCTTTCCTCGCCGCCAATGTAGGTCCACCCTGCATCATCGTCTTCCCTTGTCACCCCTAGCACGCTGCCAGAACGATCCCAGTTACTGAAGCTTTTCGCCGGATGGAATCCATCGGTCCGTCAGGTACCCTGTATCCTTCTAAATCCTTTGCGAGCATCACCTTTTGTAGCTAGGTTCGATCAAATTGGTTTTTAATATTAGGTTCCATGATTTTGGTACTGATTGTGCCCATAAAGATTAATTTCTCTATTTCGATTGCATAATCATTTTATTTCTTATCTCCTAGTCTAATTTTAATGAGCAATATTCATAGATTATGTTACACGGGGTTTATCCATTTGTCTGATTTTATTTCCATACGTATGTGCAATTCATATGTTTTATGATTTGATTGAAATTATTTTCAACATCACCAATTCATTCTGTGTTGTAATATGTTTCCTAAACCCCAAGATGCCAAAGTTGTTTATCCTATGAATTTTTTATTGTTCAGATCCTTGACTTATGTACCAGTTATGGATTATAAGCTAATAAGTTTATTTATTGCTCAGATCCTTGACTTATCTACCAGTTATGGATTATAAGCTAATAAATTTATGCATCTATATATCGTTTGTCATTGCCACTAGAAGATGTCCATGCCATAGAAGGCCCTGATCGTCATCCGAAAGGTTATTTGTTTCCCACTCTTAACATATTATATTGATTTTCTTTTGTCCTATCATTTCCAGAATACATAATGAGCTAGTTGCAACTATATTCTTGTGTCAAGTGCATTGGTGAATGAATATACTTTACATCACAGAAATGTGGTATCCTATAATGATTTTTACTGAACGTGTTCAGTTACTAGATGGAATTGTTCGATAAGATGCCTGATAACCCAGAAAGGGTTGTATTTGAGAGCACAGAACATAGGCCAGTAAATGTTAAAATTTTTTGCCTTTTTTTTTCATGTGTTGCACCTGCCTTGCCCCCTTTATTTGTGTTAATCTGTTGATTCTCTTTTAGGTTCGTGGTTCCAGTGTATGTTGTCGTCCTTTGCCTCTTGAATGCCCTTGTGATTTTGTGTCCTGCAGTCTATTGCATTTTCGATTAGTTTTATTGAAGGTAATTGCATATGCATGCTAATCTAGTAATCCCTGTTCCTTGTGATGTAGATGTACAAATAGATTCTATATAAGTGCTACTTACTCCATAGCTTTCATTCTTTGAAGAATCAGGACGTGATCTTCTTAGGTTATGAAAAATTTCAAATTTTTTATTTATTATCTCAAAAGTGCTAAAATGATGCTAAAAAAATTGGCCAAAAGGTAATTTCCTGTTAAAGAGATCCATTTTCTCAGAAGAGATGATTATTCAAGATATTTGTTACCTGCTGGCTAATTAGAATTATATCAGCTTCCAGTCATAGTTATCTATTCTATTGCTCAATCTTCTTACATTTCGAAAATTGAAATGATTTCATCTTACAGATCTTTCTTGCTCAGAAGATTGAACCCCCAAAAGAAGTGTATGTAGTATGTACACATTGGGTTAATGGGTTTGATATATATTTTTCTTTTTTATAGTTAATTGAGTTTGCTTGTTGTGATATTTATTTGTCCCTGCCCTATTCTAGTTCAGTTTTTGCTAGTTTGTAGAAATTTATGGTTTATATTCATGAATAATTGTGTGGTGCAGCTATTCTGATAGTACTGGTGGAGTTGTTGTTTGAAAACCAAGGAGTGATTCACTCTAGCAATGTTGCATGGTAGATTCATTGATCGAGCTCTCCCTGTCCATTTGTCTCAGGTACAACATTAAGGCTTGTTTGGTTTGAACCCTGGCCTCCAAAATCGGACACCTGGACCAACCAACTTTGCCAGTCCATGAAGCAAACTAATTGTACAACTCTACAATTGGATTGTCTTGATTAATGTATGGCACTAAAATCCGTTGTGTATTCCTGCCCGCTCCAATTTTGTTGCTACAATCCGTCGTGTATTCCTGTCCTCTCGAATTTTGTTGCTAGGATTATTCATATTGCAACCGCAAACTGCAACTAGCACTTCACTGCATTTGGATAGTTCTTTTATTTCTATTTTTTCCTTTTCAATTAGACTTCAGATATAGGAAGATGCACAAGTTTTGTTTCTGGAGTTGTTGGCTGCACGTGCCTATTTTTCTGTCGATATAATTTGATCCCACTCATGGATTTGGTATGTCTAAATTAAGCAACAGATGTTTTTGTTGGCAGATTCTCTGCTTCAGATCAGATCAGATCACACCATGCGATAGTCACAGCTCTTCCTCAACCTCCACAGGATCCAGGTGAGTTTTCGTTCCTACCGCTGTACTCTTTGCACTAGCTGCTGCTCTTATTATGAGAAAAGCAGTGCAGCAACCATGGAGAAAGAGGATAAGGGAAGCTTGTGATTGTTGCCTGCCATGAGGATAGGAATTGAAGGGGATCATTGTGCTCACGATTTTGGAGAGGCAGTGAGACTAGGATCCCATGCCTGAAGTGCTTGCTCAACGGGGAAAATAATAACAGGGAGATGTAGTGGACAGTGAGCAGCGGCTCTATCTCCAAGCAGCAGCTCCATAGTTCTTGAAATCTTGCATTCATATTACATAGAGATTATTTCTGCCAAATTTCATCCTCAATTACTAAGCTAATTCAATCACAACTCTAAATAATGTTTTATGTTCACAAGGCTTTGAGTTTCAAGCCCTTTGATGAAAATCTGCAATTGTCCTTTCAAATTGTATTTGATACACAATGATAAATCTAGCTCTGAATTCCAACATGCTCTCACTCAGCTACACCTTTGTTATGTTCACAAAAGAATTTAGATTTTATTTCACAAATATTAAACAAGGGAGATCTTACTGAAATGAAGAATAAACGTGCTCCAACTTCAGGCTCACAGAAACCAAAGCTTTCTAAAGCCGAAAGATGTGCCATTCAGGAGGCTTGGTGTGCTTGAAAGCTGCTGCCAAGGGGGCAGGTAGTTGGTCTTCTTTTATTCTCTGTGTTGTCTCAGTTAATATAAGAACTCAATGCATTTTCAAAAGGGGAGTTTGAAAAGGGGGCAGGTGGTTTGGAAGGATTCACGGAGTTGTTAATCTAATATTTCTCACATGGCATTTTTTTTTTTTTTTTTTTTTTTTTTGCGATCTGCATCCTTGTGAATATGTTTGAAGTTCTCCTTTGGCTGGCAACAACGAACTGGATATTGAACAAGATCTTTGCTCCCTCTGATTCCAACTTTGCATGTTGTTGTAGGATCTCTATTGGTCAAATAGTAAATTTAATAAATAATCAATATGTCAACTTCTGTGTACATTGAGAACATAGAATTAGTACTTCTGGATTCTTCATAGAAGTCTATTTTTCTAGATGACAAATTGGTGATTGTTCTAGCTTTGAATTATGATTTTTCATATTCGAATTTCCATATTTGATTTGGCGAGTCGTTAATCTATTGCCACTACTAATTTGTATGCAGATGGGAGACCCTTTTCTGTCAAAGGACTTTCAGCGTGCAGCACTGGTGGACTACTCATCTATAATGTCAATTCTTCCACAATAATTTATCCTGCTACGCAACATACTAAATCAGAAAGCAGCTGTCATGCTTCCAATCGATCAAATTGGGCATATCCATCACTCATTTGAGTACATGGGAAATTATGCTACATAAATAGGCAAACAGCCATAGCCACCAGGTTTCTCCTTGCTAATAATGAGTTTGGGAAGGACCTTAGTCCTTTGTGTTCTTAAGATTTATCTGCAGTACATTATTATAACCTTTATTCTCTGGTTTCATTACAAACATGCCATGCTCCTCTCAAGCAGTCAAGCTCATGTAGTTTTTTGCTGATTATGCAGTGGCAGTTTTATTATGTTTTCTTAGCTATCCATTTAATTTGACAGTTCCAAGAATGTTACTCCTGATTCAGTTCAGGTCTTGGTAGATAGGAACTTTCACATTGTTTTATTAATTTAGTTAAACCTACAAATGTTTATATGCGCACAAATGCCACTGGTTTTCTAGAGCTATACATACATGTTTGTGTATTTCCAGTTCATTTTCAGCTAATGTTCCTAGGTACCAATCCACCCCACGATTCACTTCAAAACTAACTAGTGTTTCCTTTATATCATCTGCAAATCTGCATGCATGAAAGTTCCTTTTTAATGTTTTCAGCTGTTCTGCTTCTTTTGACAGGTGAAGCTCATTAGAGAGGGATGTGTTAGTTTTCTTTTTTTTCAGATAACAAAGTAATATAAGTTGGCGTGAGTTGTTGGAACCCCAATATTTATGATCCTAACGAAGGTTATTTATCTGCCATAATTGTACCGTGATTTTGTTGAATAAATTAGATAGAGCTACAAATCTGTGTATTCAACTGCAAAGTGTATTGCAATCATCCACGATTCATCTACTTGAATTTTTTTTGTGAAAAATGGTTTATGGTTTGAAATATGCTTTGTATGATTCATTTATTGTTGGAGACTTTTTTGTTGCCTTCTATGGTGATATAAAACCTATCTTACTAAAATAATTAAATAATAATACACGTTCAAAGATATTTTTCTTGGATGTTTCACCCATCTTAAAAACTAGTATAGGCAAAAAGAAAACAGAAAAAAAATTGCTTGCCACGATACTGGAAAAAGGAGAAAAGACGGCAGCAAGAAAAAAAAAGGAAAAAAAATCATGCAACAACTTCCACTCCATGGGGAAAAAAATTGGCACAACAAAAAGAAAAAGTCAGCCACAAACCTGACTCCACAAGAAAAATGGTAAAAAAATCCAGACGATCGACGTTTTGTTCATGTGAAAAAAAAAAAAAAAGGAAACGGTCAGAGGTGCGTGAAAAATAATTCCGGTAAAAAAAGAAAAGAGACCGCGGGACGGGGCGATGGGCTGGGTGGGCGTGATGCTCTGCCGTATGGGTATTGAATAATAATCAGTCCCCTGGGGACTAATTAGCGCATCCCTATATATAGTTATATATATATATATATATATATATATATATATATATATATATATATATATATATATATATATATATATATATATATATATATATATATATATATATATATATATATATATATATATATATATTCCGTAGTCGGGCTACAGAATAAGTTATTCTATAGCCACTTTGAGTTACGATAATTACTATACCAATTTATAAAATTATAGTAACTCAATTACTATAATCATTACGATAGTTGAGTTACTATAATACATAGGACTATTTACCATAATGATTATAGTAAACCACTTAGTAAGGAGTTACTATAATACATGAGACTACTTACCATAATGATTGTAGTAAACCACTTAGTAAGTAAGAAGTTACTATAATTCTCAAAAATTAGCATTGTAATTATCGTAACTCAAAGTGGCTACAGAAATAAGTTATTCTGTAGCCAGCTATAGAGTAGTAGTTCTATATATATATATATATATTGCTTAATTAGATAAGTATACAAAGAGGCTCCTCAACAGGAAGATCATTCGGTGGGTGGCATGGGACATATATTTGGATATCTTATCATGTTCTATATTGGTCGCTCAACAATCTGCAGTCCAGCATATCTACCAAGAATATGATGAACTAAATTAAAGGAAAAATTTGCAGCGTGAGGTGAGATTTACTTGTCCATGATCTAATTTTATCTCAAGAAGGTGATAAAGCACAATCTCTTTGGGAAAATGAGTGGATAATGGATAAAAAAATTCAAATTTAAGAAACTAATACGCTCCTATATCAACACGACCAAGTCATTACATCATTCTCAACACCAGATTATAAAATCACTGAGCCAAATTAAATCAATTTCAACATCATCATTCTCGACAACATTCAAAGATTGCACAAACTAGTAAATAGCTACAACACATTCTCAACATCAATCATATTGTGCCTTAGTAATACTAGCATGAATTTTCAAGGTTTGCAGAAAGTAACAAAGTAAGCAGCTACAGCACATTACAAACAACTGTCAGCACAGGCCGCACACAGCAGATACATGTAAACAGTGCCATAAGATACAACATTCATTTGGGCACAACCACCCAAGCATGCCATATTCTATACATAGTAGTAAAAAGGGTATGGTGGAAAATGGGAACAACAAACACCTTCATACAACAGGTACAAAATAGTAGACTCTAGATTGAGTTAGACACAGAAGAAAGCTAATAATTATTCAAGAGCAGCAACTCATCCTCCTAAAACTACACCATAGCTTCCTCTTGTAGACTCAAGAGACTTCCAGTGTACTGGCCAATTGAATCAAGGCAGTGTCCCATATCCACCCTTGTGAAAGTGCTGGTTTCTGGATCACATATGAATAGTAATCCAATCGGTGCAAGATAAACAACCAACCTACCATTATGTAACACCAACAATGGTATTAGTTGGCGTATGTTTACGAAGCGTGAGGTCACTAATTCAGTCCGAATGCTGTACTCTTTCACCCATAGCCCTCTCTCAAAGTCCTGTAGAAACCATAGGTCTATGATGGACATCTGGCGACGGTGGTGTGCTAGAACTAGAGAGCCTTTGAGATCAGCTAGAGTAAGCTCACCCCATGGAAACTTCGCAGGTGTAACGTCATTGCTAGTACTTAGAGGCCCATGAAGATCTCTCCTCCACTCCTCTGTAGCAAGGTCAAACGAAAGGATGTCGTCTATTCGATCATTTTTTGTGCCATAATCAACCATATCAAAATACGATAGGAGATTCAAGAAATACACCACCCCATCAACTACAGTTCCACCGTCCAATATAGCTACGAGGACCTGGCCTTGGTCTCCAACCGTTACCACCATTGATGGTAAGAACCTGCACCCGATGGCCAATCTCCATACCGGATGGACGCCAGCAGCGCAGCAGTTTGTACTCTCCGGTGGAGGCAACCAACCCAAGCGCTAAGAAAGGTGGTGAAAGGTTCTGGCAAGAACAAACCATCCGCATAGTCCATTACTGGAAAGAGAGGGAGCACCCGAACACGTCCAGTAGCCGGATTAAGCAGGCGGCATCTATTCCATTCCGTGGCCAGACAGGCCAGCTTCAGGCGTGTGCGCATCACCTGATAGCCGCCATCCGCACGGGCGATCCACTTGACCACGTTGCCGGAGAGATCCACGACGTGGACGTTCGTCTCATCATACTTGAATTTGGCGAGGAACAGCGGTTCCTTGTGGCAGTCGGCATGCGCCGTGATGAAGGCGGCATCGGAGGTGAGGGAGCGCCATGACTTGCAGACGGTCCAGAGGCGGCAGAGCTCCTTGGCTGGGAGCAGCTGCAGGACGGCGGACAGCACGTCCTTGGGGAGGTTGTCGAAGCTGGTGGAGGCGTCCGTCTCCGTCAGGGTGATCGTCGGTGGGGATGCCATCACCAATTTGCCTCTGACGACTGGACGCCTCATGGGTAAAGAAAGGAATCCGAATCAGCGTGACGTTGCAGAAGCCAAGCTAGCTAGCTAAGGCAATGGACAAGGGGATCGAGGAGCTTACCAGCTTAGGTCGACTTGGCTTCTAGAAGCCGGGCAATCGATGGATCGCTCATGCAGCGGGTTGGGATGACAGCGTTGGCAGCGCACCAGTGCAGCTGAGACCGAGGGGATCGAGCAAGGAATAGAATCCGGATCAGCGGATCGATCGAGTAAGGAAAGGAATCGACCACACAGAATTGAAGCTGCTAGCTATGGCGTTGAACAAGGAGAGGAGCTTACTAGCCCGTTAGGTCGACTTGGCTTCGAGCAGCCGGGCAGCCGTCTCCATGCTCCGATCGATCGGTTGATTCAAGCAGCGGATTAGAGGGCGGCGTCTGCTGCGTCCGCTGCGGCAGCGGCGGTGGCGGCGGAGGCGGCGTCTGCTGTGTCTGCTGAGGACAGTTCGGCTGAGACCGAGGGGATCGGCCGATATATCCAGAGAAAGATGGTGGTAGGTAGGGTCTGTGGGAATCGACTGCTGGGCTTTTTGCAGTCCGAGATTATTAGGTTTACATAAAGAAATAAAATGGGCCCAGCAATATTATTGCTTTATCATTTTTTTTCACACACATCTGCTCAATGCTCGTAAAATATATATAGAGTTTCTTCATTTTATGGCTTCAATGACCATTATTTCAGCTTCTAGGTTGTGTGGGGTCACCACCAGTGCAACGGTTGTTAATTCGTGCTTGGTAGTAAAGGTTTTTTTTTTTTGAAAATTTCAACGGGGGGGTTTTATCCCCACCTGATTTATTGAACCTTGGCTTTCGGTAGTACCGATTACAACGACTTTACAAGGAGGGGAGGGGAGGGGAGGCGCTAGATTACAGATTATGTTTTACATTTTACAAGGAGGCAACACCCCTGTCAAAGATGGATGACCAGACATCAATAACTTTTTTACTCTTCTTTGGCATTCGGACTCTCCAAAGGTTTGCTTCCGATTTGCAGGACAGAAGGAGCTGTCTGAGATTTAATGACTCACCCCGAAAGACAAAAAGCATTCCTCCTTTTCCATATCTGCCAACAGCACAGGGTGATGAAGGCGCTGTATTGATCTTCAGGGACCGTTTGGATTCTTGGAAGGCAGTGCAGGTTGCATGTATGTTGGTTTTGGACGTCAGGCAACCCAAGACGTCTCCAGAATTCCGCTGCTAGGGGACAATTGAAGATGATATGATCTGGGGATTCGCTGTCTACCCCGCAGAGCAAGCAAGCTGGGTTTTCCACGATCCTTTTCCTGAAGAGGTTAGCCCTGCACTGAATCCTTCCCTTGAAGAGGAGCCATAGAAACATCTGTACTCACGGCGGCGCTCCATTTGCCCAGATGAAGGAAGAGGTGGGATCGCTGCTCTGTCCCCTAGCCTTTAGCAACTTATATATGGAGGACGAGTCAAGCTTGTCCTTCGATCGACTGAAAGGGGAGTTTCTGATGTCTGGTTGGTCAGAGAGGCTTGTGTGACTTATGAGCTCGTTGAGAGTGACCAGTTCTTGTTGTGCCTGAACAGAAAGCCGGTTTACAAGAGAGTCGTGAAGGCCTGAAGAGATTACTTGCTGGACTGTAGACTCCTTGTTCAGGTAGTGAGAGAACAGGCGCGGGAATTTGTCTTCCAATGCTTCATCACCGGTCCAGACATCTGTCCAGAAAAGAGTAGTTTTTCCCTCTCCAATCTGCACCGTAGTGATAGCTTGGTATAGAGGCAGTAGTGATCTAAGTGACTCCCAATGAAAACCTAAATTGTCCCCGCGTAGGGTGGCGATATCTGCCTTCTGTTTGATCCAGGCCGCCCAGGCCGACGAGTCAGCTGAGTGTAGTCGGTGGATGAGGTTCAGTAGCAGGCAGATGTTGTGAGTTCCCAGATCCCTGATTCCTAGTCCCCCAAGATCCTTAGTGGTGCAGACGGCTGGCCAGGCCACCAGGCATTTCCCGGCTGAGAACTCTTTGTTTCCTGCCCAAAGAAAGGCCCTGCGCCGCTTGTCGACCTGACCAATAGTCTCCTGAGGCAGCTGAGCGGCAGACATAATGCAAACGAGCTGTGAGTCAAGGACTGAGTTTATGAGGACGACCCGTCCCATTTTGTTGAGGAGGGAGGCCTGCCAAGATGATAGCGCTCTGTCTGTCCTGTCAACATATGTTGGCTGCTGCCGAGAGCTTTGTAGCTGAGAGTGGAAGACCAAGGTAGTTTTGAGGGAAGGACTGCTGTGAACATCCGAGAATGGCTGCACATTGTTCCCCGAGCTCTGGGCTGACGTTGATCGGGACGAAGGTACTCTTGGCGTAATTTATGTGCAGGCCGGTGGCGTCTGAGAAGGACTGCAGGAGGGACTTGAGTTCATGGACGGCCGCCAGCTCCGCTTTCATCACCAGCAGCGTATCACCCGCGTACTGCAGTACGACCGCTGGGCTGTCAGCGTCAATGGGGTGTTTGATGCTTGATGCTGATCTGAACAAAGCTTGCATAGTGTCAGCCACTAGGAGGAACAAGTAGGGAGAAAGCGGGCCCCCCTGCCGAAGGCCCCGCTTGTAGGTAATCCATGGGCCAGGACAGCCATTGACTAGGATGGTAGACTTGGAGGAGGAGAGGATGCATTCCATCCACTGATACCAGAGTTCATGGAAACCTCGTGCTCTCAGAATCTTCAGGAGACTTTCCTAGATTACCGTGTCAAAGGCTTTTGCAAAGTCTAGCTTGAGCATGAAAGTTGGAAGTTTTCTTTTTTTGCACGCCTGAACCACCTCTACCGTGAAGACAAAGGTTTCTGAGATCGAGCGTCCTTTGAGGAAGCCAGTCTGGTGCAGGTCGATGAGCTTTCCAATCTCCTTTTGCAGCCGTCGTGTAAGTATCTTCCCCAGGAGTTTGACCGAGCAGTTTTGGAGACAAATTGGCCGGAAGGCATCCACTGCAACCGCCCCTGGCTTCTTTGGGATGAGTACTATGTAGGATCTATTTATCTGTTCTAGCTGCAGCTGACCCTGGTGGAAAGCGTTGAGGAAGGCCATGACTTCCCATTTGATTGACCCCCAAGCTGCCCGGTAGAAGGAGGGGCTGAAACCATCGGGTCCAGGGGCGCTGTTCCTGTCCATGGACTTCAGTGCTTCAAGAGTTTCTATCTCTGAGAAGGGAGCCACTAGGTCCAAGCTCGGTCGTGGGCCTGTTAGGAGGGAGTTGACGTCGAACGTCCAGGTGGGGGAGCCTGAATCTGCAATGATGGAGCTGAAGAAACTGGACAGAGCCTCAACCTTGCCAGCATGGTTTGCAATGATCGAACCCTGAACCTCCACAATCCGGATGTTGTTGTTCCGAAATCTTACAGTAGCTTGTGCGTGGTGGAAGGCAGTGTTTGCGTCCCCCTCCTTGATCGCCCTGTGCTTACCGCGCTGTTTCTAGAAGGCCGCTTTCTCCTTGATAGCCTATGACAGAAGCTGAAGACATGTGCTGCGTGCTTGCAGCTCTTTAGCAGAAAGTTGCCGCTCCTCCTCAAAGGAATTGGGCGCCCTAAAACGCCGAGACCAGACCTTGGACGCTGCTCGGGTCGACTTGAGGCATGTAGCAAGCTGGCCGGCTACATCGGGGCACCTGCGTGCTTCAGCCCAGGCTGGGAGGATCGAAGGAAGGATTGGCGTAGCAGCCAGGCGTTTTCAAAACGGAAGAGATTGACTTTGGGGATATCAGTGGACATGGAAGAAGGATTGGCGTATGGTCGGACGTAGGCTTGGCTTGAGGAGTGAGGAAGTTGACGGGAAGGTTGTGGTGTGTTCAAGGTTGACAAAGGCTCTGTCAACTTGGCGAGCACGGGTGGGTCCTAACCGTTGGACCAGGTATAGTCACGGCCAAGCAGGGGATTTCCATAACCCCCAAGAGGGCGATGGAGTCATTGAAGCGGCGCATGAGGGACTGGTTGACGTTGGCATTGTTTTTGTCCTCCCAGGAGCGGATGAGGTTGAAGTCGCCAATGATGACCCAAGGGCTGGCGAAATTGAATTTGATTGGAGACTAGGACGTGTGGTGTGGGGATGTTTGCAATTAGGTTTGCAAGGAAATTGGGCGCATCAATATTCGCATTATCAATCATTTCTTACGCATCTGTTTCTTCAAAAAAATAGGGTTTACATATTTAATGGTTGTCAACAAGCATTCCTTCAACTTCTAGTGTTCAAATAGGATGTCTTCGGGCCTAGAAGATATTACTCCCCATACAAGACATGGTGGATGCAAGCAGACCCATGGAATCTACAATGCTAGGTGGAAGGAGTAATAAGGTAGTGGAAGCACCCCGGTATGTAGTAGTAGAGTCAAAATTGAACTTGACAGAGATTAGTGCATGCAGTGGTAATCAAAATAGCAGCCCCCCTCTCCCTACCCATGGGGCTGCAACTCCCCTCCCCGTCTATAGTTGGAAGGGTGGGTAGCTTTTATTCTTTACGCCCACTATCTTTCTCCCTCGATCTCTCCCATAGGGTTGCCATCAATATCACCATGGCCTTCATCTTGCCATTTCAATGCAATTCTCTTAATCTTATGGAGTTCCTTCCATTGCCGCCACCCTCTCACCCCCACCAACGTGCTGCCATCAAAGGCTACCTATAATCGGAGACCTCTACTGATCTCATACACACTGAAGCAAGTTGGGATTTCTACCTAGTATGTCTTGTATTGGCAACACTTTATCCAAGGCAACATGGGGGTGCCACCCTTGGCATTGACCTTCTCACTCGACAATTACCACCATAAAGTGTCACCATCTTCATCTATGGAATATTCTCCTTTTGACCATCGTCCTAATGGTGCCCCTCATGCTCCCATTGCTTCATGTGCATCTTCACCGACTTTGGCAACCTCAAAAGCTCCATGGACCATGGCTATTTTATGCATCAAATCCAAAACTATGACCACCCACCCTTGTGCACATCTACCTCAACATTGGTATAAGAGGTTACCGCCTTGTTGCTTGCACTCCAACCACAACATGCAATGTGGGGTATATATGTCAGTTGGCTCTTACAACCTTAAGCTTCTTCTCTAGTCTCACCATCCAAGTTGCTCCTAGTGTCACTACTAGGGATGTTATAGTATATTGAAACATCTCTATTATCTCAGCTTCTTATCTATAATAGAAACTTATACAACTACACCCATACATTAGGTTATACTCCCTCCGTCCATCTATTGGGGTCGTTTTAGGCTTGGGTGCAATGACCAAGGGGTAGGCGGCGCATGCAGAATTGCCATTAAATCGCAGCTTCCTTTTAACTCCGCCGACAACTGTTGAATTACCGAGGAAAACTCTGCTAACCCCGCTCCAAACGTCGTTAACGCGCGTGCCCAGCTTTCCTTTTCAACTCCCGAAATTTTCTTCCTTTCCTTTTCACCATGCCCGGCAGTGCGCGCGCAATTTTCTTCCTTTCCTTCTCACCACGTGAAATTCACTTCCTTCCCTTTTCACCATGCCCTGAATGCACGCAAATTTCTCTTCCTTTCCTTTTCTTCTTCGCTGGAACCTCACCTTCATTGTCGAGGCAATCCATCTCTTGCAGCAGAGTGGCGCGGTGTGGTGGCGACGTCGAGCGAATCGGAGGCTAGGCAACGTGGAGCAACTCGGCAGCACGGCGGCGTGGTGATGTGGAGACTCGGTGGCGCAGCGCCATGGTGTGGTCGTATGCTTTCGAAAAGCTAGCAGTGTGGAGGCTAACGGGAGGGAACGGAGGGGTATTTCACGTAACGGAAGAACGGCGCTGCATCTAATGCCGCGTTGGGTATGAGGAATCACGAGCGCCTCAGACTAGCAGCGAGCACCTGGGACGAGGTGCAAACCGTGGACCAGGGCTTAAACGACTCCAACATTTGGAAAAAAATTGGTAAAATGACCCCAATAAATGGATGGAGGGAGTAACAACTAGATTTTTCTGAAACTATACCCAATGTTTGAAACTACATCCAAGCAATCTAAATTACTCTAGCAACAAGCTAGGCTATCAAAAAAGGTCACAGAAACAATAACTCAACAAGAGGGGTGCCAGGTCAACTCCTATTCAGCATGTGTTATCTTTTGTAAGGATAGCTAAATTTTCAACTAACCACATGAAACTTCCAATTATGTGTGAAATTTTATCTTTCCATGTGATGGGTGAGCATCGGGTTAGGGTGACGATGGGGTGGAGTAGGCACAAGGGAGGGAGACCAATTGTTGGGATGACAACGTTGGTAGGACCTCCATGCACAACCATTTCAATCTCAGCTTCCTCCTCATCAGACACACATCTTTGACCAATACAACATCTTCAGAAGAGGCTGACACACTCCACGGGCAAGCCAAAGTGTGGAACAAAATCAATCATGCTAGGGATTTCGAAGCTATCTCAACATTGATGGGAGGGATGCAGTCCTTATTGGAACCAACCATTTTAGTGGCGAGTTTAGAGGGTCACATTCCTTAATGGAACAACCTTTTTAGTGGGTAAATCTTTGGTGGAGATGACAAGTTGGTTCGATGTTTCCTTTGATTGCTCTTGGTGCCCCTAAGATTATTCTTTTTCCTTCATACCACGTGAAATACATCCAAAGCATTGGTAATAGGAAGAACTTGACTATTGTTGACACCTCTTAAGCCACCATGCTTTTACACTGGGTTGTCATCCCCAGCAGCGACACAAGAGGTGGGTATTAAATCATACAACTATCTTAAATATAAATGAGTATCCACAAGCGCACAGATAAAATACCATTGTAGCATTTTATTGGGAGTGAACCCAATTGTTGAATTTATTTAATCCCATGAAAAAAGATAGCTAGAGAATATTGATGTGTATACATACTTAGATAGAATCCACATGACAAGGACATACTTATACAGGGGTAAGCCACATAGATATATATGATAAGTGTAGGGCAATGATAAATCACTCAGAGATAGAAGTAGAAACTCTCTAATGTAGCAAGGCAGAAACAGAAGATTAGCTAAGAGGTTGAATTCCTATGTAGTGTTAGAATTATTAAATCTTTGCATCTACTCTAGCGTGTTACTTTCATCTATAGTATTGATGACTCTAAATTACTCATAAGGAACATTACTACGGAGGTTTGTGGATAAAACACTCTCCTCCTTCGCAATAGCGTTCTGCTAATCTTATAGACGGGGGATGGAATAGAAAGGACTCAACAGGAATGTCACACCCGCGATCTACCACCAAACCCGGCCTACAAGGTGCATTCGTAGGTAGAGCATATCTAAGCACCATGCTTACATAATTACTACCACTTAACCCACTCGAGTAATGAGCTAAGCACTTTACGATCATATGAAATAGTTCATCATCAATCAATACTATATCAAGCAAAACACTAGAATAAACTAGGAGCTTAATAAACTGAAACATAGTAATTAAGAACAAAGTCATAAATAAAGAGGGATACAAAGCTATACTAGCCTCCTGGATGACGACTCCAGAATCCTGAGCGTAGCTCAACTCTACTAAAACCTTGCTAGCTAATGCCTAACTAGAACTTTGAAGTATTGGAGTTCTAATCTAATTCTCTGAGGATGGAACCCTTTGCTCTCTCTTGAAAGAGGAAATAATGAATTAGGGTTTCTTGGGCTCTCCTCCCAGGGGGGTGCCTCTCCTTTTATAGCCCTGGGCGATGATCGTGAGCCATCAGATCAAACCGACATTGACGGGCGGCTGAGATTGATCTTCAAAGGTGGTGGAGCAAACCGGGCAAACCGGGCCCCTAGAGGAGGCTAACCCAGACCGGCCGGTCTAGGCCTGGTGTCCTCCGGGCCATCGGCTCGGCGTGGTGCCTTCTCGTTCCTTCTAGATCCTTCCTGCAGTGCCGTGGAGTCCTTTTCCGTTTCCTTGTTCCGATAAGCTCTTATGTTGCGTCTTATCCGGTTTACACCTGCAGAAATAATAAAACACCAAAACTCGTGGAATTCGGTCAGTGTAAACCCTATGTCTACTTTGGTGTTCACAATTATCTCCTTTTCAAGGCTAGTTGGTGGGTAATTTTATGCAATAATGACCGTCAACAACTCCCCCAAGCTTAACCTTTGCTACTCCCTTAGCAAATCACTCTCTTAAATGGATCAGGAGTTGCTGCAATATCAAACTTCTCAAGAGCACACATGCTTTCAGGTAAAAATTCTCCTTAATCTTAGAGTGAACTGTTCTGACTTTCATACTTACTCATATTACCTTTAACCATGGGGCTTATCATCCTTCTCTTTGGGTCATGAGCAGTTGAAAGACAGAAAGATCAAGTCAAGCACTATGTCTCAAGCTCTTCTGTTCAACCAAGTCTCTGGAGTTCTTTAGGGATTTTCAAAATAAAGCTCAGAGTTTCATTGTATGACACTCTCAAATCTCTCATGTATGTGGTATTTTTGGATTCCTCACCAAGGCAGTGAAACTATCTCAACCTACATCTAAGGCTTATGTGGAGCTTATAGGTGCGGAGATAGCATGAATCAGCGTACTTGTACTACATGTTTTGTGAAGTCAATCAAGGGATCCAAGGAGAAATAAGTCATACAATCAAATCAAGATGTGCATGTGTGTGAAAAATGATGGATATATGGTGGACTTAATTCTACCATGCTCAAATGGATCTCTCTTTTGGAAATATCAAAACCTTGACAGGGGATGTGAGCTATCTTTTCTTCTTTTTTTTTTTTTTTGGATGTCTATTTTTCTTTCTTGGACACTTGTCTATTCTTCTCAACTTTCATTTTTCTTTTGCATAGCTCACTCCTTTGGCATAAAACAATTTTAGAGAGATGACAGGAAACTCTAGAGCATGTTTTTGGTAGATGGATATTTTTGGTGTCTACCCCCAGTTAGGAGTAGAACATTTTTGGATGTATGGAATGACATATTTTTGCGCCTACTCCAGGGTAGAGTAGTGCATATGAGGTGGAGTGTGTGGATCTTGATTTTAAAAGCATGACAGGTTTCTCACAAGGGTCACTAAGGTTGACAACACTCAATGCAATGACAAGCAGCAATTGTGTGGAAACTTCCTAGTCTTAGATATGCAATATGGCTCTAGTGGGAATTAAGCTTGTCATACAAGAAACTCATCATGTGTTCTTTTTAGGTTTTCAAAATTAAATCTCTAGAATTTCAGCATCACATTGGAACAAGATAAATAGCAGATCTAACCATCTCAAATCATGTCCTTCAACTACCTAGACTTAAGATCAGGAAAATGCTACCCACAGGTCTCAGATTCAGAGTAAGTATTCATGTCAAATTAGTTGTGTCCGAAACCTTAGGAGAACTCTTGACTATAAGCTAGATACTCAAAAGAATTTAATAGAGCAACTATTCATCATTTCCATGTCAACAAATTTTTCTTCAAGTTCTTTTTATTCACAACGAAATTTAAGCAAACCTATAAACACACTCTTTTTATTTGTTTTTATGGATTTTATTAAACAAACTAACAAGCAAACTAAAAATCAAACGAATAAATAAAACAAAAACAAAGGCAAAGATAACTTACCTCGAGATACCGGGGGTGCTCTCCCCTAAGCTGGATGTTGCAGTAGTCAGTCTGTGTCGCGGCGGCGGCCTTGCACCCATGTGCTGAAAGAGGTAGTCCCAGTTTTGCATCTGCTGCTGGTGGTACTGGTCATGTAGGTGTAGCTGTCCAAGGATGGAGGTGTTTTGCGCGACGAGGGTGGCAGTTTGCTCCTCCACAACGCGAAGCCTCCGGTCATTCCTTTGATGTAGCATTTGTTGCTCATGGTAGCCCATCCCTACGTCCGATGCACGGCCACGCTGGTACCCTCCAGAGGATACTTCCTGCGAATCAACAGACATTCTTCCTTGATAGTTATTAAAATTACCTGATGGCCATTCCGCCGTCTCTCCCCAGAGGACTTCTGCCTGTGGCGATGGTTGGGCATACTGGCGCCAACTGTCTTGTGAAGGTTGTACTCTATGGGAAGACTCTACTTCTCCAAAGTTCATGTAGCTGGTGTAGGCTGGTCCTTGTGGCGTTGGGTCGGTACCATAATAGTGAGTGGGCTGCACGTTGGTGAAACGTGCCGACGCGCTTCGTATAGGTGTCGCTGCTGTTACCTGCACATTGACAAGAAGAGAACTGGTGGTGTACAAGTTAAGCTCCGGGTTAGGTAATCGGATCTGTCTATTATTAATCTTCATAATCACAGTGTCTCCTCTTTTCACCAAGGTCTGGCCTTGGCGAAAGTAGTCGTATGATATACGACCTCGTCCTCCTCCAATGTACGGAACAAGCGAATTTTGCCACAACTCGAGATAGCTAGCAATCTGAGTCACAAGAGAGGTGCACTCAATATTATAGCCAAATCGGAAAACCTCTAGCCATTGTCTCATCATCATCATAATGGGGGCAACTTTCCTACTCTTCACTATGGCGTAAAGAAGCTTGAGCTCATCAATCCTCATTGTGCTAGTGTCATTTCGTGGGAAAAGAGTAAATGCCAACCACCTATGCATGAACCTTAATGTGGGTAATTGAATGCTACTAGTCTTGGCATGCATGGGTGAGTTTTGGCTAGTTATGTCTCTCTAGAACTGTTCTCTCATGAAATCAGGAATGACAGCATCAACATCTACAACGCACTCAGCATGGAAGCCTAAAGCAAGACTTAACTCCTTCCAAGTCAAAGTTTTCTCAATCCCGAAGAGTCGGAATTTTACCCCATTTTCAACAAAGTTTAAGGTGCACAGAAATTCAGCAGTAAGCAATTTGCACCCTGGCTTAGAAATATCCGCAAATCCCGTCCAACCCATAGCTGAAAAGATGGTTTGGAATTCAATGTCCATACCTGTGTCTCGAAGAAGCTCAGGATCGAACACTGTGGTCAGGACGAACTTGCGGTTCTTGATGAGCTTAAACTTTTCCTTCTCTTCATCGTTCTTCCACTTGAGGTCATGTTCCTCCATCAGACGGTGTATAACCATCGAGGAAGAAGATGGCCTGTTGCTAGCGGGTGGCATCTCATCAACCTGCATGTCAGAGCTCTCTCAGGAAGAGGAGCTCCGAGTTGATCGTGTGGACCGGGACCTAAGTCCACTCTTGATCCCTCTCCATATGCCACTCATCCTGCAAGCAAGTTGAGAACCAAAAACGACAACAACTCCAGGAGCGGGGTTAGAAAATGATAATGAAGATAACCACTCCAGGAGTGGATTACTCTTGTGGGAATGTACTCCTCCACAAGAGGGTTAGTGTACAATAAATACAGAAAACAATGTGGGATATTGCTACCTCCACATAACAAGAAAAACACAAGGAAGTAAATACGGGAAATAAATGCACGCGGAAAATAATAGATCGAGTTAGTAATAAGAAGAAGAGTTAGAGGGAGTTAGCCGTCCTTGCGGGGAAGATTTCCATCACAACAATTAGAGGGTCAGTCATCTAGGGTTAGTGGTCCTTGTGGGGTGATTACCACCACAACCGAATTTTAGCAAAGTTTCCCCTAGACACTTGATTATCTCCTCTAAGTTTGGGCGGCACCTCCTCTACTCTTGCTTACTCTTCCTCTAAACTCTAAAAGACCTCCCTCCATTAGCCACTAAGCAACCTCCTAGTACATCTACTCTCTCTTTCTCTCTTTCCTTCTTCCTCTAAGAATTGGCTTTAGCAAGAACAAGGAGAAGAACTTCAGAATCCAGAGACGAAAGGAGTGAAAATGGGTTCTGAGGTACGAGTAGAACTCACTGGGCACTTGCCCTTTTATAGGAGAGGAGGGGGGAGACCGGCCGGTCTGGTGTGGGACCGGCCGGTCCCACTCTGGGCCCACTTGGCCACTCCTTCATCCTGGTGCTCCTACATCCCTTCAACTGTTCATGTTTGCAACTTTCGGTGGAAAAGAGGGAGTGGAGGACAGCAGGAGGTGAGTGGAGATGAGAATCCTATGTAAACATGATGTGAAGTGATATGACAAGTGGGTCCTAGTGTTTGTGGGTCCCGCTGGTTAGTTATTTTTGTATTTTCAGAATTATGGAAACACCAAATGATAAAGAAAAATATTTTTGGATTTTTTAGAATATAAGAAGTTAATGGATAATTACCGATTACCTTTTGGCGAGGGTCTGATATTTATAGTCCTCTAGACTGGACTTCTCCTGATGATTATATCTTGATAGCGTCTGTCGGTCCCAGAGTTGGAGACCTTAAATCCTCTTACTCCTCACACCTCTCTGATTGAGAGTATTGTTTCGGTCGTAGCTTGAATGCAAACCTTTCTTCCTTACCATTGATATGGAATCGGATTTCTCCAATCCCAACATCAATGTGAGCATTCACCGTGCTCAAGAAGGGTCTTCCCAATATAAGTGGTGTATTTGTTGCTTCCTGCATGTCAAGCACAACAAAATCAACTGGAATAAAGAACTCTCTTATTTTTACTGGAATGTTCTCGGCGACTCCTTCAGGGCGGTGAAGTGATTGGTCCGCAAGTTGAAGAAACATCGTCATGGGCGTGAGTTTGGAGTAGTTGAGTTTGCCGAAGACCGCCTTGGGCATAACACTTACATTGGCGCCAAGATCGCATAGTGCATGTTCAAACACTTGATCTCCAATTGAACACTCAATAGTGGGGCGTCCTGGGTCTTGTTTCTTGATTGGTGATGTGTTCAGGATAGCCGCACTACACTCCTCTGTGAGCTTGATAACTTCTATGGTGGGTAGTGGCCTTTTATTGTTTAGAATGTCTCTGAGGTATCTCGCATATGTAGGCACTTGTAGGGCATCTATTAGAGGTACATTGATATATAAGTGACGTATAACCTCTATGAACTTCCCAAACTGCTCATCCATCCTTTCTTTTCTTTGTCGACAAAATGGTAAGAAGTTGGTGTCATTATAATTGCGCTGAGGCTCTTTGCTCTAATGGTGGCACAACTTCTTCTACTTCATCGTTGTTTCTCTCCACAGGTGCTACTGGCGATGCCTGTACTCTTACTGCCCTTCTAGGATGTGTACCTTCTGGATATAGGGGATCTTCAGTACTCTTGCCTCCTCTTGTAGTGATTGCATTGATTTGCTCTGAGCTAGTGGCAAGGGGCAAAGCAGTAGCCAACTTTACTACTTGTGATTCAATCTTTCGGTTATAGCTTAGTTGATCCTTTATAGCAGAAGAAAAACTCTCCATCTTATGATTTATACTCTCTATGATCTTTTCATTAGAAGCAAGCCTTTGTGATAATTCTTCATTGATCTTTGGGCTCTGCTGTCTGATTACATTCCACAAGGATGGTTGTTTGACTTGATCCATTCCTTGGGTGTTGCCAATAATGCTCAGATCTTCCAGCAGATCAGGGGAATATGTGATTCCTAAATATCTTTCAGTTCTTGCCTGAGAATCTATAGCATCCTGAATAGCCTGACGATCCTTCTTGTAATTGTCTCGCTGTTTGAGCCAGTCTAATAACACATTCATCTTGGCTGAGACTGCACTTAACTCTTCAATGTCAGCTTCTTCACTCATCTTGCAGTGCGGAACATCGTTCAACGACCAGCCCTGATTAGAGGCTATCGTCTCCATGAGTGACTTGGCTTTATTGATAGTGAGTGACAAGAATGTTCCTCCAGCAGTAGCATCTAGTTGCCCTTGTGCTCCTTTGGATAATCCATGACAAAAGCCTTGCATGAGCAACCAATCCTCTATTCTATGATGGGGACAATCTGATATATACTCCCGAAAGCGTTTCTGTTGACACCTCTTAATGTTATCTCTAGTAACGGCGCTAAAAATGCTTGTGGGCATAGCATCGCTACTAGAACGCCAAGTTGTCATCCCCAGCAATAACACCAAGAGGTGTGGTATTAAATCATGCCACCATATAGAATATAGAAATAGTATCCGCAGCGCCTGGATCAAATACCATTGTAGCATTTTACCCGCAGTATTATCAGGGTTGTCATTTATATTTTACCACTGGGAAACAATGGCTAAAGACATTGATAATTCACCATCATGTATCTACTAACTAGTATACCAACTAGACCTAAGCAGGGGTAAGTGGTAAATGATAAGAGTTATGCACAATATCACACACAGAGGAGAATCCTATAATATATAGTCGGCTAACTTGAGAGGCCTAAGGGAGAGTTCAAGGTTCCTATGTACTTTTCTACTACTCGGGTTCTATTCTAGTTGACAGTAGAATGTAACTAATGCATGGATAAGTATAGCACACACTATAGCACTTTGGGGCAGCAGTACCTTTCCAACTCTCAAATAAGACTGGGAAGAAGGTAGTTGGGGAAGGCTGCCAAAATACCTACGAAACACCAATCCCGACATGGTGGAATACGAAGGCCACATAGAGCTGTCACCCCTATGGGCTACCACAACTAACCGTAAGGATTGGGCGCAACCTCAGGTAACCTATAGCCTAGACACCATGTCTACACTATCGATTACTACTCTAGCCATACGTAATAACTAGAGCACCTAATACAGGCGGAGATCCTATGCTAAGATGCCAAAAACTACACTAATCATACAAATAAGGCATAGAAGTAAATAGAGAAGATAATTATACTAAAGCATAAGTCTTGCAAAGATAAGATACAAAGATATACTAGACCTCCAAGGCTCCACAGCGAGATCCGGAACGAAGCCTCTCAACCCTAGCTCTCAAGTTGCTAAACTATTACATTGAAGAGTCTAGCCCTAATCTCCCTGGTGTGTTGATCTCCATGAGAGTATGATCCTTTCAAGGGACGCCTCTCGAATGGATCCCAACGAATAATGAATTAGGGTTTCAAGGGGTCCTCTCCCAGGGGGTCCTGCCCTCCTTTTATAGCCCTGGACGATGATCGTGAGCCATCAGATCAAACCGACATTGGCGGACGGCTAAGATTGAAACCCTAAGGCGGTGGAGCAACCTAGGCGAAGCGGGCCCCCGGTGGGCCAAGGCCCGAACCGGCCGGTGCAGGGGTGGGACCGGCCGTGCAGGGTGGGACCGGCCGGTCCCCCCCAGTGGCCCCGGCCCTCCGCTTCGGCGTGGTGTCTTCGGTCTCTTCTAGAATCTTCCTATGTTGCCGTGGCGTCTGATTTCCTGTTCTATGTTCCGATAAGCTCCTAGGATTACGTCTTTTCCGGTTTACACTGCAGAAATAGTGAAACACCAAAACTCATAGAATTCTGTCGATTGCAAACCCTATACCTACTTTGGTGATCACAATTGCATCCTTTTCATGGCTAGTTGATGATTGAATTCGTACAATAACGACCATCAACAACTCCCCCAAGCTTAACCTTTGCTAGTCCCTTAGCAAAGAAAACTCAGAAAAAGTTATTGTAAGATGTATATGCTTAATCATTGTAGCCATCTCGGAGCAACTCCCTAGAAGTATACCTACAGTCAGACAGAAATTCTCCTCCAAGTTATGCAATAACTGAGCTGACCTTCAAACTTACCCATATTACCTTTCATTATGGGGCTTGTTAGCTTTTCCTTAGGTCTTGAGTACTTGACAGATAGAAGGATCTCATCTAAGCACTATGTCTCAAGCTCTTCGATCAACTATCATTCTGGAGTTTTTAGAGGTTTTCAAATAAAACTCAGAGCTTCCCATATATGACACTCTCAAGTCTCTCAATGTATATGGTATTTGTGGATTCTCACCAAGGCAGTGATGATGATTGCCTTTCTTTTCATCCTATAACTAAAGCTTATACGGAGCTCATAGGTAAGGAGAAAACTGAAAGAGCAAACTTGCAATGCATATATTGTAGAGTCAAACAATGGATCCATGGAGAAACAAGTCATGCAGTCGAATCAAGATGTATAGGTGGATGGATATGGTGGATATATGATGGAACCTAATTCTACTTAGCTCCTTGGATGCTTCTCTATCCTTTTGAACATTGAAAACTAGCCAGAGGTTATGAGCTATCTTTTTTTTTCTTTTTCTCAGGGAGTCGGGCATCTACGTGCCCATTGTTGCACTAGGACACTTGTCCATCTTTCTTTTCTTCTCCCCTTTTCTCTCTCTCTCTCTCTCTTTTTAAACTTTTTTTTGCATAGCTCATAGCACTCCTTTTGGCATTGATAGATTTTGGAGAGATAGCGGTAGGAACTTGGAGCATTTATTGGGTGGCTAACCTAATGGAATATTTTTGGTGTTCTCTCTCAGTGTAGGAGGAAAACATTTTTAGAACAGATGTAGGTGGAATGGCATGTTGTTGCGCCTACCCAGTGTAGAGTAGTGCATATGGAGGTGGATCTTGATTCAAGAGCATGACAAATTTCTCACTAGGGTCACAAAGATTGAAAAAACTCAATGCAAGACAAGAAGTATGTATGTGGAAGTTTAACTAGCCTATCTCATCATATTTGGCTCTGGTGGGAATGTAAGCTTTGTCATATAGGAACTCATCATGTTTTTGTGTTTTTCAAAAGATAAATCTCTAGAATTCTAGAGTCACTTAAAACAAGATAGATAGCAGCTCAGATTTTCTCAATCTTATCAATCATGTACCTAGACTTAGTTCAAGCATATGCAACCCACAAGTTTCAGGCTCAGAGCAAATCTTCATGTCAAAACAGTTGGAGCTAAAACTTGGGAAAACTTATGTCTAAACTCTAGGCACTTCAAAGGTGTTATAACAGAGCAGTTTATCATCATTTCAGATCATCCCAAGAGCTTCCTTTTTATTGACTCTATCTAGACAAACATTTGGTTTTTTTTCATTTTTCAATGACTCGATAATCATGTAGGTACACTTACCTGGGTACCTAGGGGATGCCTTCCCCCAAGCTAGTTGTTGTCGTGGTTGGGCATTGAAGCTGAGCAGGCCACTCGATGGAGCTCATGCTTGCAATAGCTGGTGTAGCCGGGAACCTTCATCTCATCCAACAAGAAGTTGCTTCCTTCACACGGTGGTTAGCTGTGTGTAGGGAAGGTGTACTTTGAGTGATGACGATGATGATTCCTAGGTGGACTAGCTCACAGAGTCATCCTGCAGCAAACATCTCAGAAAACACCAAAACTCGTGGAACGGATTAGGATAAACAGTTAGTGGTTAGCCGTTTCGTGTGTTGGTTGTTGTGAGAGGTTTCCAAAGGTTGTTGCAGTGCATTCAGTGCAGCAAGATGCTCAATGATTATTTTTGGATTTTTTTTCTTATCAAACGGAATGGAAATATGTATGCTAATTTTTATTTTATTTTTAGGTCACCACGGTGAACACTCCTTTAGCTTGCGCTGTAGGCATGTCACATGGGGCTTTGAGATTTTCCAAATGTTTTTGTGGTTTTCTATAAAGATGAAAATTTAAAAGTGCAAGAAAGTAGATGGATAACTACCATTGTTACCTTATGGCAAGGGTTCAGAGTTTAAAGTCCTCCGGACAAGACTTCTCGTCGTCTTCACTCCTTGGGTGTCTCATCGGATCCCGAGGATGGGGACCCTGACGTTTGACCTCCTGATGATGATGACTCAGTTGAAGAGGTTACCTTTTCTTTCCATACCTTTGTAGGCTGTTGATGTTCCTTAGGTGTTTGTAGATTCTTCTTTGATTATCTCCTCCTCAACATTGCCCTTTTTGAGAGCAATTCCTCCGGCGCTGACGTCTCCTCTTGGACAGGGTGGAAGCTGCTAATCTAGGAGAGTTATAATCCTTAAATTGACAGCGTACCTTCTCTCCTGGGAATTTGGAAGTGGACTTGGCCTGATCCATTATAGATGATAGCGTTGGTGGTGCTGAGGAACGGCTTCCCAAGGATAATGGGTGTCTCATCTTCTTCTCCCATGTCCAGTCTCACGAAGTCGGTCGGGACGTAGTGGATGTGGATTTTAACCATGATGTTCCTCGCTACTCCCTCCAAAAATCTTGTCGTGTTGTTCGCCAGCTATTGTGCACCATCTAATCTAGGAGATGAGAATGTAGACAGTTGCATTTTCTTCCATCGATCTCTCTTGTTCTTCATTGATTTTGGGTTGATGAGTTGATGTCCAGTGGAGCTGCAAACTTGAGTTCCTCCTTGATTTTCTTTGTCTTCTAATGGTGGGTGAAAAGTTTATTCTTCTTTGATGATGCACCAGCCACCTTGATGATCGAGGAAAGAACTCCATTCTCTTGCATGAGAGCTTCATCTCTAATGACTTGTGGGTGTCATCCTCCTTCCATGATTGTTCACAGACTTGGGAGACACTATCGACATACCACCATTGATGACTGATGTTTATTGATATAGGAATGCACACTATGATGTAGTTGGATGTCGTCATCCTAATCTTTGTTGTCGGCATTCGGGTGTCTTCAAAGATGATGATGAGAGCAGGCATCAGTTTGACCTATATAGGGAAAGTTGCATCCTGCTTGTCATCGCCTTCCTCACTTGAAGACAGAGTAAGGGTCACTCCAGTTCTATGTCATGGATCCACGTTATGTTTCTTAACCAACCACAAACTTGCCTTGTGTTCCTTTGACTTGTATGCAAACATGCTTGGCAGAGCACAAAGGGTAGGTTGACTGGCCAATGCATGGAATGAGCTGGTCTATCTACTCTTACAGGCCTGAAGGTCCCTTTTGCCATTGCAGGGTGATTGGTCCATTATCATGGTGAAGTGTAGAAAGTGTTGAAGTACTCTCGCATTGATTTCTTTCTATCTTGGTCCTTTCTTTACACTTGTTCTCCTTCCTTTTGTTTCAAACCATGAATAGACATTTATTCTTTCTTTCCTGCAAAAATGTTAATGGACACATACCGAAGGATTGCAATAAATTTGAAACATGGGTTGTTGTCCATTTTCATCTATGCTAATGAAAAGATGGTTTTAGGATCACTCTAGCGTAGATTTTGTTTGTCATCTTTTTTTTTCTTGTTTGCTACATTCTTTCATGGCTCAAGGCAAAGGTAACTTTACACAAAAAGATAGACTTTGACACTTACAGTTCTTCTATGAATGATGAGTTTTTCTTCTTTTGCGCAAAGCTATTGGATTTCATCATAAGCCTTGATTCATCTCTGATGTGAGTTCATCTCAGGACTTACCCAGATTGTATATGTGAGCTTTCTACAGGGGTTAGTCCAATAAATATAACCTATGTCTACACAAGCACTTTTTAGTTCAATAATCAAACTAGACTCCATGTCTAATTTGACTAAGAAAGGCATTTTAACCTAAGCATCACGCTTAATTTAAAAAGCCTATAGAAGTATGTCGAGTACTTCCAAACTAAGCATACTATAGCAAACAAAGGTAGCATGTGAGCACATAGAGATTTACTCAACAGAGATAAAAGCATGATCATGGTGAGAATATTTTTTTTATTTTTTAAGTAGAGATGCAACGGCTACGCATATGTGCAAAGAACTAAACACGCTATGGATTTGATATGAGATAGAGTGGATGCATGGATTGTTCAAAGCAAACATGCAGTCGTATGCAACATGATAACTACTCATTAAGTTTAGAGTCCATGAGCAAGACTATCTCACCTTTCTTGATCATACTTACCATGACTCACAATGGACTCTATGAGTAGTGTAGCATCTTTGTTCGTCACACATGATGAGATTTGAGTTCTTGTGACGATGATCTTTTTCTCCAATCTACACACGGTTAGAATAATATATATGTTTATACATACCTGTGAGATGGCAGGGTTCTATTGTTGATGGTTCATGAATGTTCAGGCACCCTGGATTCTTTAACATATCTCCCTTGTCTTGTTCATTTGGAATTTCACCAGAAGGTTGAACACTTGATTTCCTGCTTGTCGAGGGTCAAAACCACGGCCCTCTAAGGACCGGGATAAAACGACCTTCGAAAAACAAAAATACCATGCCGGATTAAGATGCTCACGGCCCAGCCCACGGCGCGAAGCCAAAAACATTCCTAGCCCAACAACAGCAACCAGCTAAGGCCCGCGGGATAATGCCATCACCAGGGGATCGACCCCCCGGGCGAACTCCGATTCGCCCGACCCCTACCCATCGTGGGGGGGGGTCCCACCCGACTCTGTCCCAGCCAGACGAGCCGGGGCGCACCATGCGATTCCCACCAAGTCGGTTTCGGCGCCGCCGCGATTAAAGTAGTAGCGGTCACGGGGATGCACCGTATCCTCTTCGGCAGTGGGAGACGGAGCCGCCAAGTAACCCTAGGATATTTCGTTGCTCCCACACCTCCAATCTAATAGGTGCGGTGCTGATCCCTGTACTGCCCTGGTACGTATGGGAGCCCCATGTAGGCATTCCAGTTCGGAGCGCCGGATCCCGTACCGCCCCATGACAGTTCGACCCGACCGGTACGGATAAAGGAGTGCCGCTCGTACCTACACCGTGGCCAATGTACCGGACGACGACCAAGCCGAGCCACATTCTGCAAGGCAAACCAGGCGCGTCAGTAATCAACCCTGTACGCCTGGCGACTCCACGGCCGGCTCCCTATAGGCCAACATTTGACCCGAAGTACCTACAGTCAACTAAGCTGCACAACCCCGTTCAAGTGTAGCCCTGCTTACCTGAAAGGGCTACAAGGCCAGGGGAAGGACGATGACGTCTGCTACAGTGCCCACGGTGCTTCCAAGAATGTTCCAACCCTTGTAGGCCACGGCTCCACGTTCACTACACGCGCATGCCCTTTCCTGTGAGCCTCCCCTTGAATTATAAAAGGGAGGACTTGAGCCCCTGAGCACGCGTGTCCACCACCCCGATTCACACTACACATACGATACAAACGACCACGAGCCTAGATTCACTCCGAGACTTGGGAGCCTCTCCCTCTCTCGACCCCTCTTGTACTGCCCCATACAAGCTCCCGAGTAACACGACTTCGCCCTCACTGGACGTAGGGTAATTTGCCCGAACCAGTATACATCTACGTGTCCACTTGGGAAACCATCTCGAGGATAAGTGTGCTCTCCTTCGATTACTCGTTGGTGTCCATTCTCGACACCGACACTGCTTATTCCACAACTCAACAAAAACAAGGGTAATCCTACTAAAGCTAGTGGTACACTAAGTTAGCAGACATCAAGATCAATATCAAAATCTTTATGCTAATTGTTTCCTCGGCAAAGGCGCCAAAAATGCTTGTTGACACCTCTTAATGTTATCTCTAGTAACGGCGCTAAAAATGCTTGTGGGCATAGCATCGCTACTAGAACGCCAAGTTGTCATCCCCAGCAATAACACCAAGAGGTGTGGTATTAAATCATGCCACCATTTAGAATATAGAAATAGTATCCGCAAGCGCCGCGGATCAAATACCATTGTAGCATTTTACCTAGAGTATTACCAGATTATCATTTATATTTTACCACTGGGAAACAATGGCTAAAGACATTGATAATTCACCATCATGTATCTACTAACTAGTATACCAACTAGACCTAAGCAGGGGTAAGTGGTAAATGATAAGAGTTATGCACAATATCACACACAGAGGAGAATCCTATAATATATAGTCAGCTAACTTGAGAGGCCTAAGGGAGAGTTCAAGGTTCCTATGTACTTCTCTACTACTCGGGTTCTATTCTAGTTGACACTAGAATGTAACCAATGTATGGATAAGTATAGCACACACCATAGCACTTCGGGGCAGCAGTACCTTTCCAACTCTCGAATAAGACTGGGAAGAAGATAGTTGGGGAAGGCTGCCAAAAGCCCTACGAAACACCAATCCCGACGTGGTGCAATACGAAGGCCACATAGAGCTGTCACCCCTATGGGCTACCACAACTAACCATAAGGATTGGGCGCAACCTCAGGTAACCTATAGCCTAGACACCATGTCTACACTATCGATTACTACTCTAGCCATACGTAATAACTAGAGCACCTAATACAGGCTGAGATCCTATGCTAAGATGCAAAAAACTACACTAATCATATAAATAAGACATAGAAGTAAATAGAGAAGATAATTATACTAAAGCATAAGTCTTGCAAAGATAATATACAAAGATATACCAGACCTCCAAGGCTCCACGGCGAGATCTAGAACGAAGCCTCTCAACCCTAGCTCTCAAGTTGCTAAACTATTACATTAAAGAGTCTAGCCCTAATCTCTCTGGTGTGTTGATCTCCGCGAGAGTATGATCCTTTCAAGGGACACCTCTCGAATGGATCCCAACGAATAATGAATTAGGGTTTCAGGGGGTCCTCTCCCAGGGGGTCCTGCCCTCCTTTTATAGCCCTGGGCGATGATCGTGAGCCATCGGATCAAACCGACATTGGCGGACTGCTGAGATTGAAACCCTAAGGCGGTGGAGCAACCTGGGCGAAGCGGGCCCCGATTGGGCCAGGGCCCAGACCGGCCGGTCTGGGGTGGGACCAGCCAGTCCCCTCTGGTGGCCGCTGGCCCTCCGCTTCGGCGTGGTGTCTTCTGGTCTCTTCTAGAATCTTCCTGTGTTGACGTGGCGTCCGATTTCCTGTTCTATGTTTCGATAAGCTCCTGGGATTGCGTCTTTTCCAGTTTACACCTGCAGAAATAGTGAAACACTAAAACTCGTGGAATTACAATGGATTGCAAACCCAATACGTACTTTGGTGATCACAATTGCATCCTTTTCATGGCTAGTTGACGATTGAATTCGTACAATAACGACCGTCAACAGTTCCCATGCCTCTAGAATTAGTTCATCTTTCTGCTGTTGGAAGCTAGTAATCTTCTCTCTTAAGGCACTGGTCTTGCCTGAAGGGAAGAATCTCTCTAGAAAGACCTTTGAACAATCTGTCCATGTCTTGATGTTTTCTTGATTTGCATAGAACCACTGCTTCGCTTTCCTAATTAACGAGAATGGGAATAAACGAAGAAGTATGATGTCTTGAGCGACATTCTTGATGATAAGTGTGCTACCAATCTCTAGAAAATTCTGAAGATGAGCACTAGCATCTTCGCTGATCTTTCCACTAATGGAGTTGCTTGCACCATGTTAATGAGACTTGGCTTGAGCTCAAACTTAAGATTGTTGATTGGAAGTGTTGGTCCAGTGCGAATGTCCTTCGTGCTTGGAGCACAGAACTCCCCCAGAGTCTTGTCAGCCATGGCTCAGAAACTAGTGTGAAACGAACTCTTGATTGGTTTGATTGAAATTGATGGAAGATTATGATGAATCAAGACCAATCCTGCAATTCCCTGTATATGATATAGACAAAGATAAACAAGGGTAAGCCTGCATAAGCAGAGGTACCTAGTCATGGTTCCATCTATAAGTATGCATTTGATCAATATCTCTTTATAGCTTAGCCTTTCTCCGGCTACGGCGCCAAAAATGCTTGTTGACACCTCTTAAGCCACCATGCTTTTACACCGGGTTGTCATCCCCAGCAGCGACATAAGAGGTGTGGTATTAAATCATGCAACTATCTTAAATATAAATGAGTATCTCAAGCGCCTACATTTATAAAATACCATTGTAGCATTTTATTGGGAGTGAACCCAATTGTCGAATTTATTTAATCCCATGGGAAAGGACAGCTAGAGAATATTGATGTGTATACATACTTAGATAGAATCCATATGACAAGGACATACTTATACAGGGGTAAGCCACATAGATATATATGATAAGTGTAGGGCAATGATAAATCACTCAGAGATAGAAGTAGAAACTCTCTAATGTAGCAAGGCAGAAATAGGAGATTAGTTAGGAGGTTGAATTCCTATGTAGTGTCAGAATTATTAAGTCTTTGCATCTACTCTAGCATGTTACTTTCATCTATAGTATTGATGACTCTAAATTACTCACAAGAAACATTACTAGGGAGGTTTGTGGATAAAACACTCTCCTCCTTCATAATAGCGTTCTGCTAATCTTATAGATGGGGATGGAATACAAAGGACTCAACAGGAATGTCACACCCGCGATCTACCACCAAACCCGACCTACAAGGTGCATTCGTAGGTAGAGCATATCTAAGCACCATGCTTACATAATTACTACCACTTAACCCACTCGAGTAATGAGCTAAGCACTTTACGATCATATGAAATAGTTCATCATCAATCAATACTATATCAAGCAAAACACTAGAATAAACTGGAGCTTAATAAACTGAAACATAGTAATTAAGAACAAAGTCATAAATAAAGAGGGATACAAAGCTATACTAGCCTCCCCGGATGACGACTCCGAGAATCCACGAGCGTAGCTCAACTCTACTTGAAACCTTGCTAGCTAATGCCTAACTAGAACTTTGAAGTATTGGAGTTCTAATCTAATTCTCGAGGATGGAACCCTTTGCTCTCTCTTGAAAGAGGAAATAATGAATTAGGGTTTCTTGGGCTCTCCCTCCCGGGGGGTGCCTCTCCTTTTTATAGCCCTGGGCGATGATCGTGAGCCATCGGATCAAACCGACATTGACAGGCGGCTGAGATTGATCTTTAAAGGCGGTGCAGCAAATCGGGCAAACCGGGCCCCAAGAGGAGGCTGGCCTGCACCCGGCCGGTCGGGCCCGAACCAGCCGGTCGGCCTTGGTGTCCTCCGGGCCACCGGCTCGGCGTGGTGCCTTCTCGTTCCTTCTAGATCCTTCCTGCAGTGCTGTGGAGTCCGTTTTCCGTTTCCTTGTTCCGATAAGCTCTTATGTTGCGTCTTTTCCGGTTTACGCCTGCAAAAATAATGAAACACCAAAACTCATGGAATTCGGTCAGTGTAAACCCTATGTCTACTTTGGTGTTCACAATTGTCTCCTTTTCAAGGCTAGTTGGCAGGTAATTTTATGCAATAATGACCGTCAATAACTATCTAATCCTTTACATCCATTGACTCCTCGTCACATACCTAGAATCTAGACATGTAAGCAATCAAGAATCATGTTGTAAAAAACTATCAAATGAAGAAACAAGGAACAAAAAGGACCAACCAAGTCTACAAAATGGTCCTTGCTTGGTGGCTCTACACATTTAAGATGGTTGGTCATCCGTGCAATTCATAACTTCATGGTTGATACCTTGACCCTAAGTGGACTCATGACCTCCTCAAGATGAGATAAAAGAACTTCTAAATATATTAATGATGTGACTTCATTTGAGGTTCAAGCAAAGATTGAAGATCTGGGGTGGATGAGCCATGTGCAACATGATAATGACAACTAGATATATATATATATATATATATAACACCCCAGATGTCGATTAGGCAATGTGCATAGCAGAGACCCCTACAACCATTTGGTTGAGTATAGCCACAACATCTACATAGCTCTGAGCATTTTGAAGATGGTTATGCTAGGAAGACCTACCCAATTGCCCACTCCTAGGCCCCGCTTCCGACTATGATTGGTGATTCCACAGTGTGGAGTCCAGACAGGTAGATAGTGGTCTCCACTAGTGCCCGAGCACCAAGCCAACGAGCCTGAGCAGCAACCCCGTGGCCTACTGTTGGCAGTCCTTAACTCATAAACATAACCACCAATACCCACATAAAATGAAGATCATGTGAACACCAAACTTAGAGTTAGGGCTTATAACCAATCAATTCCACAAGTTTTGGTGATTTATCGCTTGCAGGAGGACATGCCGAAATACATGAAAAGATACACATAAAAGGCTATAAAATATAAATAAAAAGGCTCAAAGAATGAGTGGCCTAGTCACCAGAATACTTGGGTCCCAAACATAGATACGAACACCAAACATGAGCCTAAGAAGTGAAAGCCCGAATAAATCTCGAATCCAGTCCAGGCTGCAGGAGCAGTCCTTGGTTTCAGTGATCCAGGACTTTTTGGAAACCTGACAACGAGGTCGACGTGCTCACCAAATATGGTCCTGATTGGAGCCCACCAGGGTGCGCGCACCACCAGCAGCCCCACTCGGCCCGAGCTTTGGTCGGTTGTTTCCCACCGCCTTCCCAACGTCAGTTTGCAGAGGCGTCCAAGTTCATTGTACCAGAAAAGGTCGGTTTGGGTGGAATCTTGCAAAGAGCTCCCTTCACCTCACTTATAAAAAGAGGCCTCCCCCTCTCCTCATTTCATCAACCAATCATCCAACCACCAAGAGGGCAAGAGCACACACAAGAGCTCCACTTCATAGGGGCCTAGGCCCTAGCTAGCCTAGCTAGTTGTAGTATAGGGAGTGAGTGAGGGAAAGTATAGAGGAGGTTCGGGCGTGTCTACCATCTCTCGTCTTGGATTCGATGTCTCCGGGTTGAGGAGGTGGAGTGCCGGACGTGTCGGCTCCCTCTTAATGTGTACCTCTATGGTCATGTACTACTTGGAGTATAAGGTCCGTGTTCGACTACGATGGTGAGTCTCTATTCGTGTTATCTTATGCATTACATTCTTGCGAGTTCGTTGTCTGTTACTTGACTTAGTAGCGGATGCTCTAGTAGAGGGTCCCTGATAAAGATGGATAGCCCTAGCTAATGCTAGAGTAGTAGTCGATAGCGTAGACGTGGTGTCTAGGCTAGAGGCTACCCTCGTTTGCCTCACACTCCATGGGTGAGGGGTAGGTGCTAGGTGGTGACAGGTAAGGAAGGTTACCTCCGTGTAGAGACCCTAAATCGTAGAAGAACCTCACTACCTCTTTCCAACTCTACCCTTGTGTGGTCCTTGGACGAGCTAGTTAGAAGAAATACCTCCATTCCCTGTGGAAATACGATACCCTAAATACTTCTAGGTGAAGTGCTATAACGGTAATTCCGTGCGCTTGTGGATTCTTTTCGCATTGCGTTAAGAAATACCAACAAGCACCAGAAAGGACAGAGATGAACCAAGATTTGGCTTTTAGATTTACTACTCCTATATTTCTAAGACCCACTAAGGGTTCTATCCAATCAAATCACTCTATTTTGTAAAAGTGTTGTCACCGACATCATCAAAGGAGTTACAAGCACTATGGCTCATTTATCTCCCATTAGCTATTTCTTTTGAAATAGAAAAAATCATAGCACCTAAACCAAGTATTGTAATTAAAATTCAATTGCATCATAGTGTTCCTCGCAATAAACTATTTAAAACAAAATCTCATATGGATATATTTAGATAACTTTTTTTAGAAACGTTTAAGTTTGTTTCTAAGAAAAAACCCGTTTCTAAGGAAAAACTTAGCATAACTACATATCACATAGATTATATGAGGTCCTCTAAAATATACTTGATTTTGTGAAGAAAAATTACTCCAATCAAATCACTCTATTTTGCAAAAGTGATGTCAGCTGACATCATCAAAGGAGTTACAAGCACTGTGGCTTATTTATCTCCCATTAGCTATTTTTTTAAAATAGAAAAAAATCATAGCACCTAAACTGCACTATAGTGTTCCTCGCAATAAACTCTTCAAAACAAGATCTCACATGGATATATTTAGATAACTTTTTTTTGAACGTTTAAAAAAATTGTTTCTAAGAAAAAACCTTTTCTAAGGAAAAACTTAGCATAACTACGTATCACATGGATTATATGAGGTCCTCCGAAATATACTTGATTTTGTGAAGAAAAATTGCTAGAACTTTTGGGAGCGGAGATGACCTTTAGGTATAGTAGGGTTGAGGGGTTCAGGTGTATGAGATTTGGGTGATGCCCATATATAAACACGTTTCTAAGAAAAAAAATCTAGCAAAACTTCATATCATATAGATTATATGTGGTCCTCTAAAACATGCATGATTTTATATGAAAGAAAACTACTAGAACTTTTGGAAGGAGGGATGACCCTTAGGTATAATGGGGGGCAGGGGTTCAGATAGAAGAGATTTGAACAGTGTTCATATATATTTCCATTTGATGACCCGCAGCAACGCGGGGATTTTATCTAGTTCAAACAACTCAAATGTACCATAGATAGATCTATCATAGTATATCATTCATGTACTATTGGATCATCCTTGAACTATTGGATTCAGAGAGCTTTTGCATCTTTCGCTCATTGAAGTATAGTTTTCAGACATACATATCTATATTGTACACGTGTACATATTCAGATACAACATTTGAGTAGGTTCATTTCTTTGGCCATTTACTTTTGATCTGGTACAAACTTACTGTAATGACAACATTAGATGTGGATTGGATGATTGGTGCTTGCGTGGGCTGTTCATGGATTTTTAGAATTTCTGACCTTGAATTTCTATTGAGCATATAGTTGTCTAAGTAGCCCAATTGTCAAGTGTTTTTTCTGCAATCACCGGAATGACATGCATACTGAATTTCCTTTCAGCTTCGTCCGGATGACTAGGTGCTGTACATTTTCACATGAATGGCCGTATTGAGAGTTTGATTAATCTGGTGATGTGCTGATTCATTATCTATATATAAAATGGCAATACTATGGTTACAAAGATGTTGTTCATCATTGATCTTAGCTATATGCAAAGCATTAAACAGCTCAAACAATTTCTGTATGTGGGTTGTATGAACATCATTCTGTATGTCAAATTCATGACCCCCTATGTATTGGCTTACAGCCTTTGTTAATAAACTTCTAAAATCTAATCTATAATGATGAAAGAACAAGATGCTTCAACAGTAATATTTAAAGACAACATAATGTGGTGTTTAATCTGGCATCATGCTATTTTATTTTACTTTCATCACATTTAATAAAAATATTCATCAAACAGATGACAATTAGATGATGTAAGAGCATCTCCAGGAGTTCCCTAAATCCCCTCCTAATCCTTAATTTTTAAAAAGATGGGAAAAAAATTCTCCCCAACAACTCCTAATCTAAACTCCTAAAAAATTTAGGTACTTTGGAAAAACAGAGCCAATCCGTGTAATTTTACGAGCTCCTTTATCGCGCGGATCCATCGTTTCCACGTGGGGTTTCTCTTCGCGCGTCAAGTTTTGCTGGACGGTCCTTGTGTGCGCGCTCCTTCGTAGCGACCTCCGTTCCAGGGTAGAGGATCAATCGATCATCTCCATATCCTCCATCGCTAGTTCCAGGGTGGACGATCGACGCCAGCACGCGTGGACATAGCGACGCGAGGTATGTTCTTCGATGTACTTGGCTTCGTGTGCCCCGGTCGGCGGCCGCCGCCGTCGTAGACTGGGAGAGGTGCTGTCGTGCTTGCTTCCTTGTTCGATTGCCCCGTCGTCAGCCGCCGGCTTCCTTGTTCGATTGCCCAGTCGTCAGCCGCCGGCCCATTTGATTTCAGAGTGGCATCAACATCCATCCATGTATCTAATCGATCAATACTTGATGGCCGGCTGGAAGCTATGGCTACCAGCTGCTGGTACTTTGATGGCCGGGAACCTGCTCATGCCTAGCTGCTGCATGGTACTGAAGTACTACAAGTGCACAACAGATGGCGGCCGGCTCCTGGAGGCCACGGCGATCAAGAAAAAGAGCATGCGACTCTATGGTGTTGTCGTCCAAGCTTTCACCGGAACAAAAATATCGGACAAAAATTAGTTTTTTAGAAGTCAAATATTAGATACTATTGGAGATAGCTTTTTTTCACTCCTAATACATTTTAAGGAGTTAGAAAACATAGAGCTTTTAGAAGTAAAATTTAAGAAACTCCTGGAGATGCTCTGATGATGAGCTCTCACTCTCACCTATCTAGGTACAAAAGGATGAGCTAGCAAGATCATATAAAGTAGAAAGTCTGAACTAACGATATAGTCTGACTTTCCTTGAACTCTAAAAATAAACATATTACTTCCTCAACTCTCAAAGCCATTTAAATTATCTACCTATCGTATAGTTAGAAATGGTTTTCATGGCAGTTTTATTTTATCAGCTTAAGAAAATCTGATAAATACCAGATAAGATTTTAAACTACAAAATAATGTCAAAGTTTCTAAAACTTTAGCAATGTTTTCACCATTTTTCATTGTTTATAGAAAAATTTTAGCAAATTTTGAACAAATTTTTTAAACTAAAGAAAGATAAAACTGCCTTGAAAAGCACTTGTACCCGATACTAGAAGATAATTTAAGCATTTCTTAGAGTTGAACAATAATAAAGTTCCAGAAGGAAAATTAAACCACTATAATCGTTTAAGGAAATAAAAAAGATACACAATGGCTGGGCCGAGAAACAAATGGTTATAAAGTACATTTAATTCCTCCTTGCATTTTTCACATGAATCTGAATACGAGGAACAATTCAATTTGTGACAGGGTGTGATAATTTCAAATTATGTGTCATCTTTTTTAATACCCTTGCTGAGCAAAACGAATAAATTTCAATTTACATCATTTTTTTGTTTGGATGCTAATTTTCCTTGCATTCTTCTATAACGGAAGTTCCAGCCCCCCAAATTCCATAGCTACCACGATAGAAACCCACATATATTGTACAGTTTCTAGATGTGATTAGCAGTCCCTTGTTTGGATGCTAAACGGAAACCAGGGAAGAAAATCCCAACGGGAATGAATAACTTTGAATAATCGCAGTCCCTCAAAGCAACAAAATAGTAACAGGGACAGAAACAGACACACATTGCAAGATCGATACAAAGAAACTCAAGACTATGCACCAACATTACGAAGCATCCATCCATCCATAAATTGAAATTATGGTTCACACCAAGAATTTGAAAGCTAAGGAATGGACAGTATTATAGCACACCATAGCAAAGAAACAGAAAACAACTAATGTCTAGTAGCACATTATTTGTTCACATTTAACAAAAACATTTGGATGGACGAAAGGCAAACAAATCAAACACCATGCCAATGCTAACCAGCCATCTGACTACTACCATGCCCTCTTGCCATGGACAAGGTCATAAGAACAGATGTCCCTAGTGCCAAATTGAAAAACAAGACAGTAAAGATCCAAAATATAAACATAATGGTTCCTATGGATTTCTTCCCTCTCAGAAGCCTAGAAAGGGATAATACACTATGATCATACAATTATCAATGATCATAATGCATAAGGTTCCAGGAATGAAAATGAATGCCCCTGACTATGTTGAATATCTGCAGTCCCTGTTTGGGAAACAAAGGAGGTAAATATCCCACTGAACCCAGGGAAATTCAGAAATAAATAGTACACACAGAAACACAACACATTGCAAGATCAATAAAAAGAAATTCAACATTACGATCCACAAATTTGAAAGCTAATGAATGGACAGTATTGTAGCACACCATTGCTGAGAAACAGAAGGCAAGTATGTCTGGTGACACATTATGCGGTCACATTTAACAAAAACATCTCGATGGCTGAAAGGCAAACAAATCAAACACCATGCCAATGCTAACCAGCCATCTGACTCCTACCATGCCCTCCTGCCCTGGACGAGGGCACAAAAACAGATGTCCTTATATGTTGTGATCAGTTAGAGAAGCACGAACTCAACACACCACCAATCTAAGAAACTCCAAGCAAACATTACAAAATTGAGATGGAACACAGGCTACTCGAAACAAAATTGAAAATTGTTGCCTGTACATCCAGTCAGAATAAATTGCCAAGTTAGCTACTATCCTGCACAATAATATGTATAGATGGCATTGGCATCCATCTACAGTTGATTAGTTCATGAGCAAATGTTCCAGAAAAATTACACATGAACAAGCTACCATCTCAAGAAATAGTAAGGCTTCAGAATGGATTATTCGGTCCTGGAGTCACACACCGACTTTGCAGCATTATTGAGTCTCAAACACTTAGTTTCAGCCCTTTAAAACAAATCAAGGTAAAGAGACAAACCACATCTACTATCAGGGTTCCTAGTGCCAAATTGAAAAAACAAGGCAGTAAGATCCAAAATATAATTCCCTGTCAGAAACCTAGAAAGGGATAATAGACACTCAACGATCATACAATTATCAATGACAGAAATCAAGCAATTAAGTCCATGCATAGTTTTCAAATGCATGTGCTTCTTCCTGACAAGGTTTTTTTTTGGGAGTAGCTTTATCCAATCTGATAAGAAATCCTTTGTAAATGAGAGAAAGTACACAGTACCTGACTAGCTTCAATGCCTGTTTGAAATTTCCTTGCACAAACAACAGGAGTTGTAAGTAGAGAAGCATGGTAGTTAGGGGTGTAGCATAACCTTTTGGTGCTTCAAAATACAGGAAACTATTTTGGCACAGCTTCATCAAGATTGCTAACTCTACCTGACAGACTGATACACAAAATGACTACCTGAAAAATGGCTGAAAGAAGTGACAGATTGACTTGGTCCTAACTAACTAGGCTAACTAGTTACTAATAGACTAAACAAACACAATATTACACTTCAGAAATGGATTGACATTTTGCTGAATCACAATATGCAAAGTAAATGCTTTATGCCCCTTTGTTGAGTAGTGAGCAATATTACCTCCAGACATGGAGGGACTATGTTAAATGCATCAACATTATGTCTTACCTCATGAATTGCAGAAGGGATAACTCTTACATTATGCTGTTTTTTCCCAACAAAGGTACAGCAGAATCATGAACTGTGGTGCCAAGAAAATGCCATATGATGGAAATATTGCCTTTTGGACAAAAGCATTGATAATTGCTATACAAAAACCCAATCCATAACCTTTAATATCTATACAAAGTTCAGTTCCAGTAACTAGGAGACTGATTCCTATGAAGTACATTAGACATGATCTAATTTGAGTCTCAACCTACAAATTCAACCACTACTCAAGAGATTTCCTGTGTACACACTGACTGAATCAAGCCATCCGATATCCACATTTGTAAAAATATATGTTCCTGGGTCACCAATGGACAGCAGCCCTCTATGTGGTACATAAACGACCAACCTCCCATCATCTAGCACCAACAATGGTTTGAAGTTCTCATGTACAGGCCGTGAGACTTGCGGTCCAGTCAGAAGGTGGTACTCTTTCACCCAGCACTCACTCTCAAAGTCCACTAGAAACCAGAGGTCCACGGTAAAAGGCTGGTGACGGTGGTCTGCAAGAACTAGATAGCCTTTTAGCTCAGCCAACTTAAGGTGGTGCCGCGTGTAACCTGATGAAGATCCAACCCTTCTACATATGGGGCCATGGAGATCTCTTCTCCACTCCTCTCTCCCAAGGTCGAAGGAAACGATATAGTCCGGACGAATCCCATTACGGGTGCCATCATATACTCTGTTCGTCAAGAAATACACCACCCCCTCAACAACAGTGCCACTGCACTCATCAACAAAGAGGCCAGGGCCCTCCTGCCCTCTCCACCGCGCATGTGCGGCACCGCCATTGATGGTAAACACCTCAAAGAGCTGCTGACCACCTTTGGCAAAGCCAAGCCTGTTGAACATCCTAAGCACCTTGTAGTCTCCCGTGGAGGAGACCTTCCCAAGCGCAAAGAAGGTGTACGGGTCACGCAAGTTGACCTGATTCACATGCTCCGCCGCCGGGCTCTCAGGCAGGGCCTGGACAGTGCCGGTAGCCGGATTGAGCACATGGCATCTGTTCCAGTCAGTAGTCAGACAGGCAATGTCCAGGCGCGTGCATTGCAGCCGGTGGTAAGGGCCACCAGCCGCGCCGGCGAGCCGCTTCACCACCTTACCTGACAGATCTACTATGTAGACGCTGTGCGTCTTGTCGTCCCGGAACTGGGCGAGGAAGAGGGGGCCCGGGTGGCGCGCCGCGTGCTCCGCGATGAAGACTGGGTCGGAGGTGAGCGAGCGCCATGAGCGGCAGACGGCGCGGAAGCGGCAGAGGTCCCTGGCCGGGAAGCGCAGCAGGACTTGGAACAGCACGTCCGTGGGGGAGCCTGTCGGAGCTGGCGGCCTCTCGCGCACGCCTGCCCCGGGTGACCGGCGGGGAGTACGGCCTCGGCGGCGCCATCGCCTTGGCAGATCTGCGGATTTGCTAAACAAGCAAACGGCTCCATGAGTGAGGAATTGAGATCGACGCTGCGCGGTGAATAAGGCGAGAAGCTTACTCAGATCAGCCTATTGGAGCAGCGGGTGTGCCGGTGGAGAGATGCAAGGCGGCGCAGCGCGCAGGGCGGCTGGCGGGCGGCGGCAGACGGTGGACGGCGGACGGCGGAGGGGAACGGGATTCTGTTGGTGGAGAAATGCTGGTGTGAAAGGACTTTTTCCCCTCTCCTTACTAAATATTTTTTAATACGTTTTATTAAAAAAAAGTTTTTTAATAAGAAAGTCACACAAAGGATATCAATATCTATATATCCCTTATATAAAATTAATCACAACACAAAGTTCTTCAACATATAAGAGATGTAGATCATCTTCTACTAAATATTTACATCATCTCCTAGTAACTATTATGTTAGTCACTTAGTCTACTAATTTTCAATCTCTTAACACAAGCTATCCACATCATCTCTACTAAACATAATTCTACTTTCGATAATAAATATAAAATGAATTCATATATTGTTATTTGTTTTACGATTACATGCATCATCTTATAATTTTATGTAATTCCTTTTTTTTCGGTTTTTTATAGCCAATTCTAATAAGAACAGATGTAAGAACAAGTAGATTAATCTTGTACATCAACAGTTTTATTTCGAAAACCTAGCAAACAAAAAACTAGAGCGAGTCCTCACTCCTTTGGCCACTTGCAAGGTCACCGGTAAAGAAAAAAAGAACAAGCCAATGATTGTAAGAGGGTTTAAGGGGGGTTTGGTTGCCTGTATATTGCACAATCAGGCTCTACTGATGCAACTTCAGCGTGTTTGGTTACGTGTACCAGAGTCTGAGCCTGGCTCTTCAGATGCAAAAGGTAGCACATAATTTGGCTCACCAGATACGGATTTCATTTGCATTTTTAGAAAGCTAGGCTCGTATGGTGCAACATAGATTTTTTAATGATGATATTAACATGTGATTAGTGTATATTAAGAGATATTATTATATTTTAAAGTAAATTAAGGGCGTGATTGGTTCCATGATGAGCTCGGCCTGGCTCGTGTCTACACAACCTGTCTCTTCTCTCCCAGGCTGAGATCATGCAGCTGCGTTTCTTTTGCATTTGTTTGGTTCCCGTTTCGGTTCAGTCGAGTAACACAGCGACGGTGTTTGGTTGGACGGTTCACGCGTACGCCTGCTCTCTCACGCGTGCAACTTGCATGTGCGTGGCGCACGCGGCTCCGGCCAGGTTGAGGAGAAACGAAGTCCAGCTACGTTTCGGGCGAGCCCGGGCTGGGAGGGAGCTTTTGCATCGCCAGAGAGAGGGCTCAAAGGATCATGCAGCGAATCAAACGCGAGGGAAATGCATCAGATGAGCTAGGTCGGGGCACATCCAGGCTACCAAACGCGCCCTAAGATACTACAAATATAGGACTATTAGAGTGTAGTTATATAAGTTAAATATTATAAGATTACTATGTAAGAGCTGTTTTGCCGAAAAACTAAGAATTTGCAATAAAATTTTAATATTTATAGTGTATAATTAGTGTTATTAGAGCATCTCTAACAATTTTGCATCTTAGGTTGTTATTCTTATTTTTTGGACAAAAATAGAAAAACCTTCTCCAATAATTCCCCATCCTAGGTTGCCATTTATTCAAGTTAGAAAAAAAAAAAAACTCCGGATATATGCGCGCTCGACTCCACGCGCGCATCCATCTTATTAGAAGAGATGGAAGGGTATGAAAGTAAATTTGTTTCTGTCTTAGGATTACTGATGTAAGATTTTAAGAGGTGGAAGAGCATAAGTATACTTTTATTTCTGTTTCAGGGTTTCTGATGTAAGTTTGATTTAAGTTTGGCAAGTGAATTATGCAAAACTATTGAAGAGAGAGGGCTTGTTTAGTTCATGGCCAAACTATGTCATACCAAATGTTAGTCATGCCATAGTTTTTCTGGCAGCTGTTTGGTTCATTGGTACAACTACGGCGTACCAAACTTTCTTAGCACCCTGCCCATATGTCTAGACTTATTTTCTTGCCAAACTTTGCCATAAGTGTGGCACCGTTTTTTCTCGCTAAACTTTCTATGGCTGCCAAAGTTTGCTGAAAGTGAGGTGTGGCAAGTTGGGTATGAACCAAACAGGTTCAGATTTTTTTTCACTTGCCATACATTTTAGAGAGTTAGGCCTTATTTATATCACCTCCCAACTTCCAAGTTTTTTTACTCTCTTTTCATTACATCAATTTGTATCCGCAATAAAGAGTATTAAATATAAGTAAAACGAATAACTAATTACACAGTTTGGTTGTACATCACGAGACGAATCTTTTGAGCCTAGTTGATCCACGATTGGACAATATTTGACACATACAAACGAAATACTACAGGACTTTTCAATCTCTCTCCACCACATCAATTTGTAGCCGCATGTATGGACCATTAAATATAAATAAAAAATAACTAATTGTACAATTTGGTTGTAATCATGAGACGAATCTTTTGAGTCTAGTTGGGCCACCATTGGACAATATGTACCAAATACATATGAACTGCTACAGGACTTTTCAATCTCTCTCTTTCTTCAATCTAAACAAGGCTTTACAAAATTATAAGATTTGCTAAGTAAATTTTGATAAACTCTCGGAGATGCACTTAAATGTTTAGATATACTCCCTTCTCCAATCTAAACAAGGCTTTTTAATAAAAAAAATTATAAGATTTGCTAAGTAAATTTTGATAAACTCTCGGAGATGCACTTAAATGTTTAGATACATACAAATGTTACTAGTCCAACATAGAAAAAAAATTGATGGAACGGAGGCAGTTGGCTTCATAGTAGTAGTACTTTCCAGTTCATTTTTGAAAAAAGACCGCGGGAATTAGAAATCCCTCCTCCTCCACCAGACTACACCAATGGAGCTGGAGCTGCTGCGGATCCTGCGTGGCCTCAAGTCCCCGCGCCATCTCCTGCAGACCCACGCCCAGCTCGTCACCCGCGGCCTCTGCGCGAGCGCGCGCGCTCCTCCCGGCCCTCGTCTCCGCCGCGTTCTCCGTCTCCTCCTCGTCCCCGCGCCATGCCGCCGCCGCGGCGGCCTCCCGCGCCGCCGGCGCCAGCGCCTCCACCGTAGCGCACAACACCCTCATCGAGCGCCTCGCCGGGCGCGGCGGCGGCGGCGAACGCGACTGCTCCGCCTCCGCGGCGGACGCGTTCGCGGCCTACGCCGCGATGCGTGTCGCGGGGGTGTCCCCGAACGGGTTCACCTTCACCTTCCTGCTCCGCGCGTGCGAGTCGCTGAGGCGGCTGCCGCTGTGCCGGTGCGTCCACGGGCAGATCGTGAGGTGTGGGTTCGGCTCCGACGTGGTCGTGCAGAACGCGCTCCTGAACGGGTGCTACAGGTGTGGCGACCCGGGGGATGTTGGGGTCGCTCGACAGGTGTTCGATGGAATGGCGGATAGGGACGTGGTTTCGTGGAACTCCATCGTCGGTGTGTACATGTCGAGCGGAGACGCGACGGGGGCTATGGAGCTGTTCGAGGCGATGCCAGAGAGGAACGTTGTCTCCTGGAACACTGTTGTCGCTGCGTTCGTGAGGTTGGGGGACATGGTGTCGGCGCGTGCTGTGTTTGATAGGATGCCGATCAGGGATGCCATTTCTTGGAATCTAATGATCTCGGGGTATGCTGCAAGTGGCAATGTTGAGCCTGCACGGTCACTTTTTGATCTAATGGATCGCAAAGATGTTGTTTCGTGGACAGCTATGGTCTCTGGCTATGCAAAGATTGGAGATCTGGATTCAGCTAGAGTGCTGTTCGATCAGATGCCTGATAAGAACTTGGTTTCGTGGAATGCAATGATAACAGGGTACAACCATAACTCGAAGTATGATGAGGCACTGCACACGTTTCAGGAGATGATGCTCGAGGGAAGATTCATGCCTGATGAAGCAACATTAGTAAGTGTCGTCTCTGCCTGCGCTCAGCTGGGCAGTGTTGAATACTGCAACTGGATCAGTTCTTACATTAGTAAGAGCAACACTCATATAACTGTTGCATTAGGAAATGCTCTCATAGACATGTTTGCAAAATGTGGAGATGTAGGACGAGCAAGGTTAATTTTTGATAAAATGAAATCAAGATGTATCATTACATGGACAACAATGATCTCTGGTTTTGCTTATAATGGACAGTTTAGAGAAGCTCTGCTGATCTACAATGATATGTGCAGACAAGGAGTCACACTGGATGATACAGTGTTTGTTGCTGCACTTGCTGCTTGTGCTCATGGAGGTTTGGTGCAAGAAGGTTGGAGCATCTTTAAGCAAATGGTTGAGTACTATGGGATTGTGCCAAGAATGGAGCATTATGGATGCATGGTGGATCTGCTTGGTCGAGCTGGTAAGTTACAGGAGGCAGTTCGATTTATTGAAAGCATGCCTCTTAAGCCTGCGGTTGTCATTTGGGTAACTTTACTTAGTTCTTGCATTACACATGGTAATGCAGAGTTGACAGAGTATGTCAGTGCGAGGGTGGTTGAAATAGAACCTTTTAACTCTAGTTATCAAGTGTTGGTTTCCAATTGTAGTGCTTTAGAGGGAAGGTGGGGCAATGTGATTGATGCACGTAGAACAATGCGTGATTGTGGAGTTGACAAAACACCTGGTAGTAGCTTGATCCAGGTAGGAAATGAGGTGCATGAGTTTTTGGCTAAAGACTCAAGGCACCAGAAAACAAAAGAGGTATATGAAACTTTGGATGGTTTAATAGCCCTCATCAGGCATACAGAGCACTGCCCTTGTATAAGTTATTGCAGCACAAATGAGTAACAGAGAGTTCTTCTATGAGTAGTTGCAACCTTACTAAGTGAACAATAAGTTCCAGGCTAATTCCTGTGAGAGGCCTTTTGTCTAATAGGCAATCAAGGGCTGATGAGCTTTGTAACCAAGATTGTGATTAGATCAACAATTTATGATTTAATGGCATCCATGGCCAGTGGAGACAACTCTAGGATAGGTTGAGTTATTCACTATCTTGCCAGGTTGGTTGTGTGCTGTGCACTTGGCATGTGAATGAAAGCTGATGCAGCTGTCACCTATGATCTGGAATATCACGGAACTAGGGGGCATCAAATGAATTGCAGTTGCAGTATGTTGGCCAGTCATTTCCATTTTGAATAGGAAATGAACTGTGTTTTATTTAAGATTGTTGTGGCCACTATTGACAAGAGCTGAGCATGTGCCAATCTTAAAGAGGGAGAGCCTACTTTGCATCTCAGATATTTCATTGAAGTAAGTTACTGATGTAAAATAGTCTTCTGTATTATAAATTCATGTATGTAGAAACCCAGTCTCAAGCTTTTCTAAATACCAACAGAAAGATTGTCAGGATTATTTTCCACTGATAATCTTCTTGGCTCATTGCACCTTGTTGAATCTCATATTCTTGTTCCATCAAATTGATGAAATGTCTTGCTTTGAACATCTTAATACATTTTAAAACAAGAACAATAAAATGCTAAACATAACATTCAAAGAGTTTACTGATGATGGAATTTTAGTTCATTTGTTTAGTGCTAACACAAGTTACTGTCTTCACATTCAAGTGGAATTCTATTCTGTTGCTTCTACACCTGCATTACTATGTAGAGTAAAACTATCTTATCATGTTAGGTATATTCACATAGTTTTCACCTCAGGGTTTACAAGGAGCCTGCATTATGTTGTCAGTATTGCTCCAGTTTTGTATTGGTTTCACATTGTATGTGCTGTTTCTAGTTCTGCTCCTTAAGGGCAGCTGTCGGTGGTTGGGCCTTGATAATTTGCTCTTTTTTTTTTCTCCCAGATCTTTCTTATTTGATGTCCTAGAATCCTTGGTGCTAAACTTTATAAAGTTTGACCATTGATAGCTCTGAAAATATTAATATTGATTTTATTAGAATGATATGTCTTATGGTTAGGTCTGTCTTCAAGAATGCTTTCAAAAGTTTAGATTTATTAGCATATAACAATATAGTGATCGAAAGAAAGTTGCCAAAGTGATGTCAGAAAACAATAAAAAACCACAAGTTGGTGATAAAGGTCAAATAAGAAACCAGAAAGTATTTTGTGAACCTGAATTTCTCCCTCTAGTGAAAATACAACTCAAGAGTAAAAAAAAAAGGGTTGGTCTAATGTTGAGTCTTCATTTTGGACGTAGGCTCCCCTGTCTTTCCTATTTTTTGTTACCAAACTTTGATACATCAACCTCAACTCATTGTTTGTTATGCTGTTGTTATTCCAGAATGTTCAGAGTGCTTTGCTATCACAGTTTTTTTAATCTTTAGATGAAAGGAAACCATCCATACTGGATCATCCTGTTTCCTCACTTTCTGACTCCAGCCTTCATTTTGCTCCTCTGTTGCCTCAAATTTTTATATTGTATACTCCAGTACAACTGGTTAGGCTTGAATTTATTCCACAATAATACTTGAGTACTTTTGAGGAAGGCATTCATTGCTTCCTTTTGTGCAGGCTGGGGAATTGCATTGATCTCTCAGGACTCATGTTTGCAATTTGAAATATTTAGCATACTTCCCTCACAAAACTGTAGCAACTTTGATAGTATTGTGTCCCTAATGCTGCAGCTGTTGACCATATCTTATTTTGGTGAAGTCGAACGAGTTTGCTTGCAATGTGCTTTGATCTTTCAAGTCTGTAGAATTTTCCGGAACAAACTTATAAATCCTCCATGTTCAGTTCTTCAGTTGACATGCTAGATTTCTGACTGCAGTTGCTATCTTCTGGTCCCATAAATAATGGTACTCTCATCACATATGCTGCAACCCTCAAGCATCACATCCATGTGACCATGTCCAACCACCCAAGAGTAATATAGTGCTGGGTGCTTCTCAACTAATTGTGGTGGTACTTTTCTCTTTCTCAATATGATTATATAAGAATGGTATGGCTTATGGTTATTGTTAGGTTTGTCTTCCACAATGATTTCAAAAGTTTTGATTTATTGGCATATATACTCAAAAAAAGTAGCCAAAGTGATGTCTCAAAAAACAAATAAACCACAAGATGGCGATAAAGGTCAAATAAGAAACTAGAAAGTATTTTGTGAACTTGAATTTTTCCCTCTAGTGAAAATGCATTTTAAAGTAAAAGATTGGTATAGGGTTGAATTATCTTCATTTTGGAAGTAGGCTTCCGTGTCTCAACATTATTTTGTTACCAAACTTTGATACATCAAGATCAACTCATCCTTTGTTATGCTGCTGTGGTTCCAAAAGGTTCAGACTGCTTTTGTATCACAGTTTTTTTAATATCTTTAGAGGAAAGGAAACCAGGATTACCCTGTTTCCTTGCTTTCTGACTCTCCAGTGTTTTTCATTTTGCAAGTTTCCTCATATTTTTGTATTGTATACTCCAGTACAACTGGTTATACTTGAATTTGTTCCACAATAAGACCATATTACATTTACATGTACTTGAGTACTTTTGAGCAAAGGCATTCATTGGATCTTCCTTTTTGTGCAGGCTGGGGAATTGCATTGATCTCTCAGGGACTCGTGTTTGCAATTTGATATATTTAACATACTTCCCTCACAAAATTGAAGCAACGTTGATAGAACTGAGTCTCTTATGCTGCAGCTGTTCAGCATATTATATTTTGTTGAACTTGAACGAGTTTGTTTGCAATGTGCTTTGATCTTTCAAATCTGTAGTATTTTCTGGAACAAACTTGTAAATCCTCCATGTGCCCAGTTCTTCAGTTGACATGCTAGATTTCTGACTGCAGTTGCTATCTTCTGGTCCCATAAATAATGGTACTCTCGTCACATATGCTGGAACCCGCAAGCATCACATTATGTCCAACTACCCAAGAGTACAACAGTGCTGGGTGCTCCTCAACAGTACTTCTGTTTATCATGCGCTCCAAGGACCATGCATGGACAGCCTTCAGAGCAAATGGCGCTGACCACAAGAGGTAAACCTTATATTGTCCATTTCTGCAGAAATAGTTAATCGGAAACTGTTTCATTTACACTGTGTGATCTGCAGGCTATTTCACAAGAAAGAACTGCCTCCATGCATAGATGATGGCTGGACGCCCTAAATGGGTGGAAATTGTGATTTCTGTCTCCAAATTTTGGTATGACAAATACAAGCTTCGACTCTTGTTGGCCTGGTTGAGTTGCCTACCTGCCTGGACCAGAGGCTCAACGAGTGTCAACTGTCAACTCTTCCATGTGAATTCCTCTGTTTCCTGGCCAGTCCTTGGACCCAGAAGGACATTGGCTCTTCAATTATCTTAATGAATTATAATTGCACTTCGGTTCGTTGCAATTACCCTTTGTTTCACAAAGCTGGAGCAGCGCACTGAAGCCAGGAATGTGGGTTGTTGTCTAGCGAAGGCAATGGTTCGCTGTATTTCTGTACGCATGGTACGTTCAATAATAATCATGATGCCAGTGAGGCATTGCCACATTGGAGATGCCTGAAAAAAAAAAAAAAAAAAAACTGGACAGGATTCAACAACAAAATAGAATAAATGTGCATGTGCCTGTTTAAAGTCTATAAAATGCAAAAATCCATGGATTTTTCTCATATTCTATGTCAGAATGCCAGATGAGAGCAAATAGGCAGATACGACACTGTCAACCAAATACTATAATCCAGTGTTGACAAGTGTGAGGGATATTCTTACGATTAATTCATGTGATGGTACTTGAATTAATAATACAGACTAGTATGCGTGTCAGTGCGTGACCACATCCGGGTCAGATTAGGTCCCCTGCTGTACATTGGTCACATGCTTTGCCAGTTTTTGCTAGCTGTCTCCTTTGTTGGAACGCAATCGTATACCTTGATCTTTTTCTTGTGGAGAAGAGAAGGAACGTCGTGCACTTTGATCTACATTAGTCACATGTTCTTTCCCTACTTGTAACTCGATGAACACTGCTTTCTAAATAAAATAGAGTGAATCCGCTATATATATTAAAATTACAAGGTCTCCACTAAAAACGTTTCACATGATCTTACAATGGAACTCCAAGATTCGAAGGTCGCTGAAAGTTGTGGCATCTTGGTCCAGTGTGTTGGACCAATTGACATCCAGCCTAGCCTTTTCTTTTTTCATTTTATTTTATGAAACAACACGTGAGGGATTAGTATTTAGCAATGATAAGTATTGTTTTTTGTAACACAAATGTAATTAAAGTGACGATAATTTGATTGCGTGATTACTACACCCTTCAGAATCAATTGTACTCCGGTGCTGACGTTACCACCGGTCACTATTCGCCAGCAGCCCCAGCACCAACACGGCCGCAAAGCCAACCAAAAGCGGCAACGCACATCATGGTCGCAACGGCTATCCATAGCAGTAGCACACTACACTAGCCCTCCTCCGTTTGCTTGCTTGTTGGCGGTTACTCATAACTTCCCCACGTGCGCCTACAACCACGTGTCACGCCATGGACGGCGCGGGCCCCGCGCCTCAAGCCCACACACCTACTCTGCCGCAGAAGATCCCCAACCGTCTCCCCGTCACCGGCGCGGCGCCCGTCACGGCCTCACGGGGTATCCGAGGCAGCCTCATCGGTGGCCGCGCCACCAGACCGCCGTGGACCCCAGCGCCAGAGGAGGCAGTCCGTTCGGCGCCCTTCCCATGGACCGCGTCCACGGAGAGGAGCAGCGGCGGGCGCCAGACTGGCGGAACTGCCAGCCAGTGCCCCCAAAGGAAAAGCAGAGCAAGAGAAGAGAGAGTGACTTGAGAGAGCTTTCACTTGACTGCAAGCTCTGTCACTCTCTCCTCGAACCCCTCGCCCTTGTCTGCGCCTCCTCCCTCCTCCCTTCCCTTCCCAATGGCCGCCTCCACCTCCGCCCCATCCGAACCCTAGCGCCGCGGCCGACCAGCAGCTCGCTCGCGGCTCCAGATCCCGCCTCGCGCCACGCCACACACCAACACCACAACACATGGCGGCGGACGCGGCGCAGCAGCGCGGCCACCGGAGGCGGGGCGGGGGCGGGGCGGGGGCGCCACGCGCGTGCGCCCGCGCGCCTGGTGCTGCTCCTTCGGCGGCGCGCCCGACAGCCCCGACCTCCGCCCGCTGCCTTCCCCCCTGGGGCGGCCTCGGCGGTGGCGGGGGCGGGATTGGCAGGAAGCTGCCGCCCAAGTCCCCGGCCTCGGCGGCGCCGTCCTTCTACGGCTCGCCGACCTCGTCCAGGCTCGCGGGGCTCGGCGGCCTCATCGACCCGCGCCGCATCCTCTCGCCCGGACGCGTCTCCCCCATCGACCCCGACGGCGCGCTCCCGCTCCCTCCGCCGCCGCCGCCGCAGCGGCGGCGGCCGTCGACGATTCGGCGGCTGCGGTCCCCGCCGAGCAACCTGCGGCGGTGCTGGCCCCGGCATTGCCGTCGCCTACGGTGGCGCCGTCGCCGGTGGTGGCCGTGCGCGAGGAACCGGACGTGGACGCGGCAGCTGGCGTGCTGGATCTGAGGCTCTTCTTAAGGGGCAAGGACGGGAGGTGCGTCCTCATGGAGCTCGACTCCAGGGTGCTCTGCGGCTGCAGCGAATTCTTCGCCGCCATGGCCCCGCGCGAGGACGCTGCTGGTGCCGGCGCTGCCGGGAAGAGGATCGAGGTGGACGGGGTGGAGAATTTGGACGCGTTCAGGGCCGCCGTGGAGCTCATGTACGACGCTGATCCAGTGCGGTGCCTTGCAGCTGCTGGCGTGTCGAGGGCCATTGATGTGCTTGAGGTGAGGAAGACGAATTGCATTGCAGGACTCTCTTGTTTGTTTCTTTAATTCAGCGCTTCTTTTTGCTATGGCACTAGTGAGACAGTGTCTGATACTCTGATTCGTACTGTGCACTCAAATTTCACGGTCTATAAAAGTGGCAATTAAGCAATGCTGCCAGCAAAATGTTTGTGCCTTCATGGTATTTAGATTAGATGTGGTTTTCTTAATGGCACATTGCCTAGTATTTGAGAATGGTGTGCACTAGCCTGACCATATGTCCCCTGGCTCACAGTCGCATTGTGAACAATTGCAAGTCTTGTTACTTTGTTGGTATAAATTAAGTAACTATATGGGTTCAGTGTTCTAGGATAACATATCTAACACAGGGTATAAGCATCGTGTATGGCATTTATTAGTAATGCTTTCATCAAAAATGGTAACTCCATGTTTTCCTACACAATTTATGCAAGTTGCCACATCATTTGCTTTTGGCTTCTCAACTTCACAGTTTATTTTGGCATGCAAATAATCCGGTGTGAATTGCTCCCACCACTTGAAAAATGATTAACATTTTTTCTATTTTAAGTATGTGCAGTCAAAATTTTAAAAATTTGACCACTAATGTACATGGAAGTATCAAGATTTATGTCACGGGGAGCTGCTAAAGTTTCCTTTCAGGCGACAGTTATTCCATATATTGTAGGACCTTTACTTCGTTGCAATTTTTGTAGTCATAATCTGCAATTTTTGGTTCCGAGAATAAAATCATATCTATGTTGGCACAAAGATGGCAGACCAAGGAAGCGCCATATGAAGATGTAGCTGATGCAGATGTGCTCCTTTCACTCCTGGTTTTTTTGGTGACCCTACTGTTGTGCGCCAGTTCTTTTGTTCGATACTTAAGCGGTTCCTGTTAGCCATGTTTGAGGCCCTTCTATGGTTGCTAGGCTGGCCTCTGCCCAGTTAGCTTTCTTTGTTTCTGCTCTGATCATGTCTAAACTGCTGTATTTCCATTACTTTTTTAATGGAAATGGGGGATGCCTCGAGTCGACAAAAATGTTGTCGCAATGACAATTAACAATTTACAATTGTTGATATATTGACACAAAGACAAATCACAAAAGTGGACAATTTACTTATACTAATTGGTTACAGCAGAGTGAAGGCTGCACCCTCCCTGTATCCATCGCGCAGTCTCTTGCCACTCGGAAGCTCATGCATCCTGAAAAAAAAAAAAACTGGGCGCAGTACCATGACTGCCACAACACATTCGTTGCCTGCTCTCACCTCCCAGTTGCTGCTGCCTCTCATCGCTGCATCCACCGGTCAGTATGTCTTGTGGCATGCGGCAGGAATAACCACTGGCTCCCCTACCCACCTTAGGTGGGTGAAGAACTGCTGGGGTGCTGAAGCTGCCACACTGCTGGGTAACTCCAACAGTCCAGCTCCAAGGGATTATGATTTACGAAGATGTGCTCCTCATCACATCTTAAAAGAATCTACTGCTCTAGTGCTTTTATACTCCTGCTTCTTCATTTATAGTATATGTAGCATATACTGGGCGACTATATGGGGTTGACTAGGCCCAACTAGTTGGGCCAGTCTTCACTGATTAATTAGTCTCCTGGTGACTAGGATTGACTAGATGACCCGATAACATTATCTCTGTATTAGAGATTTCTCAGTTGGATGAGTTACATCGAAGATGAGCTCCTCATCATTTTCACAAGAATCTGCTGCTCTATTGCTTTTATACTCCTGTTTCTTGATTTATAGTACATATGCCATAGAATATACTGGGTGACTATATGGGATTGACTAGGACCAACTAGTCAGGCCGGTCTTGACTGATTGCAATTAGTCTCCTGGTCAGTCCCCTGGTGACTAGATCGACTAGATGACCAGATAACATTATCTCTGTATTAGATATATTTCTCAGTTGGATGAATTACGTCAGCCAATGTAGCCAATATGTATCAAATATCTAACTCAAGTATTCTGAAGTTCTATTCTGGGAATAGAATGAACTACTTTCATACATGTCTTTTGGATAAATTAACACTTGATCTGATACAACTGAAAAATATTTACTTTGTGCAAATTGTTAAGAGTGAGTTTTGTGGACATGATGCATGGTAGTATGATGACAATGCTTCTTGCATAAGTAATAGGTTCTTTTCATTCCCAAGGTAATTCGTTAATCAAAGTAGTGAAATTGATTGGAGTGTAGAGTATTTTGAATGACAATAATCAATCTCCAGAGACAGTTTTCAAAATTTACAACTGGTGCGGCTTTAGGTGTGGTGAAGTTCTGGAAAAATGCAGATCTAAATTATATACTTGAATTAGATTTGTGTTGAACCAGTTCTGAATTGTATAAAGATGGAACTGTAAATGTCAGGGCACTAGCGTCTTTCCTTTTCTATTAACTTCTGTAATCAGGCTACTTAAATGTTGATGGCACTATCATTTGTGGATTTTACTAAATGATGTTCTGCTTTGAAATGTAGGTATGTTCCTCTATCATGTTCAGCAAGGGAATCAAATCATGTTTGACATACATAGAAGCTGTTCCCTGGAATGAGAATGAGGAAGAGAAGCTGAAGAATCTCTTTGCAAGGTTCACTTTCGATGAAGCAATGTCCCATGATATACTGGCAAGATTGCGGCCACACAGCTGGAACAGCTCAGATGACCTCACTATACAGCTTATTCAATCCATCGCTAGCAGCACCAGCACTGTGGCCAGAAAAGACATGCAATCTTTGGTAAATGGTCTGCTAAGCAAAAGTTCAGTCTATCAAAAGGACTCCTCTGGACTAAACAAGGAGAGCCTATATCAGATCTGTTATTCATGTCTGGACTCACTGGTTGATCTCTTTGAAGAGGCCAGAGAACCAACCGATTATACAGGTCAGGCTTTGGTAGTTAGAGGGAGTAAACCACTGATTGAGCGAGTCGCTAGGCAAACAGAGAACCTCAATTGGCTCTTGGAGATTCTAGTAAACAATGATATTGCAGAAGAATTTGTAGAACTGTGGGCGAAGCAAGACAGGCTCATTAGGATGCACGAGCAAGCATCAGCGATGGTCAGGTATGAGCTGAGCCGAATATCAGCTGGTGTGTTCATTGCACTCGGTAAAGGAAAAGTGCAGTGTCGTGGTGATATACGAAGCCTCCTCTGTCATGGATGGTTCAGCACAATGCTGTTGGATTTTGGCTGGCTTCAGCGCTGTCCGAAAGGTCTAGACCTAAGATCATTTGAGGAGAATTTAGGGCGAGTCCTTTTAACCCTTCCTCTCAGGCAGCAGCAATGTCTGTTCGAGGAATGGTTCCAGTTCTATGCGACTAAAGGAGCTGAGTGTCCGAACCTTATAAGAGCTTTCCAGGTATGGTGGAGAAGGTCTTTCATTAGATCAACGGTAGAACCTCAAAGCTAAGGTTTTTTTCTTGATGTACCAGTATGTGTTGTGTGTATGATTTGTAAAATTGGAACTGTTGTGATGACACGTAGAGTTAAATGTTTTCTTTTTTGTTTTGTAGTTTAGCTCTTCCCATTGTATGTGAATAGCTGGGTGAATTTGTTTGAGGATAGCAGCTGTGATGTGTGGTTTATCGGAGATGGCATGGTTCTTATAGATTACTATATGTAACTCTATCCGGTCTTCTATCGAACTTTTGAACTAACTTTTTGTAGCATGACAGTCAATAGTGTCCGGCAATTTAACCTAGGGCTTTGATCGATAAAGGGAAGCAAGGGTAAGAGCAAAGCTTAGTACAACCGACTAGTTGGATGTAAGTAGTTGGATGTAAGGTTATTTGCAGCTTTCTCTCAGCCCACTATTACACTAGTTAGCTCTTCATTATCATTATTAATATATGACTTGTTTGTCTCAAGAGTTTTTTTGTCTGACTTACAGCCTACTTCTACTCTCTTTCCTCTCTTCTGCCTCGGGTTTCTTATATTCCACTACTATACTTCCTCTAAAAGAGTACCCATATATTGCAACTAGCACAAGAAATGTGAAGACAAAAAAACAAAATGCATAGTAAAATGATTTTTATATTGAGATTTCCAGCATAGCAATTTTTGTTCTTCAGTTTGAAGTGACTTAAGGGAGGCAGCCCAACGTGACTTTAGCCTTGCCCAACGTGACTTTAGCCTTGGCGTGCCATTTAACAACGGTCTGTTTGGTTGCAGCTAAGTTATTAGGTTTGGACCGGAAATCAAAATCAAATCGGCGAGGCTGTCGGTTCATGGTTTATTGGTCCAACCGTTTAGAACCAGTTGAACCGCCTGTTCAATTGTTTTGGACCAGTGAAATCGAACCGGTTGCAAATACATTGAACCGGTATATATATAATATAATTAATAATTTACAGATGGTACACAACAAAAATTTCATTGGACAAGGTTTATCTTCATACAGTTTGTCATATACTCAGATTCACAGTTGCCTAATATTGACACTTTGACATATAGCAGCCAAAGAACTCGATCCTGTACTCGATTTGACAGATACTCAGATCCACAATTTGCCTATTACTTCCAGCACTCTATTTAACAGATACTCAAATCCAAATTTGCCTAATATCTTAACTAGAAAGCAGTCAAAGCACTTGATTTACAGTACTCAGTAACTAGTAGTGCTGCAAAAGATAAGCTTGCCATTAGCCATGTCGTCGAGGCGTGGATGCCTGGATCTGGATGGAGCTTGAAGATGAAGCACAGTCGCTGAGCAGCAGCCTGCAACTGCACTCATCGGGATCTCGTCTCTGGAGTCGGACGGTCGGAGAGGCTCGGAGCGAGCACCTGCGTAGTCAGCCGTGCAGCACCGCAGTAGTCGCCCTGCGCGCCGCCAGCCGGAGTCCGCAGATCAGCTGCGTCCGCCCCCGCCGGCTCTGCGCGTTGCCCACCGAGTGCCGGCCGCCGCAGCCGCTTTGCATGCGACGCTGGCGGATCAGTGGAGCTCCATGGGCGCGCCGCCGGGCGAACAGAGCCGCCGCTGCGCCCGCTGGCCGGAGCAGTGCCGCCGCCGCCGCCGTACGCGTGAGAGCAAGAAATCGTGAAAAAGAGAAATTTTGCCGTCGCTTCTGTGTGCACCCGTGAAAACAACCATGAAGGACCGATTTGACCAAATTCCAATAGTGCCCCTAAGTAGATAAGGTCATCCTCAGTTCATAGAGGGGCAATTTTGGAAAAAATAAAAAAATTACTGGTTCGCATGGAACCGCCTCCGCCTGCCGTGGCATAGATCCAGCCGGCGGCGCGCCTCACCGTCACCAGCCGATTCGGCCCCCCGCCGCCACCTCCCTCCCCCACCGCAAGCCTGCCGCCGCCTCGCGGTAAGGACAATCCATCTGCGTATAGAAAATTTTCTTTTAGTTTTTGCTCTGAGTATCTTACATACCCTAGCTCCGTAAGGATTCCACAGAGATTTTTTTTTACCCCGAAATAACTTTCTTCTCGTTGTTATTTGGTTGATCAATGATGAGAGTCCTGTTCCCTTCTCTTTTCTTATCTGCGAAAGGACAGTCCGCGCATTTGGGCACGGGTGGTTTGGACAGGAACCCTAGAGATGTTTCTATATCCATATGTATATAGAGTATTTGCATCTTATTGCAATCTTTTCGATATAGTTCAAACTGTAGTTCAAGTGGATCTGGATCAAGAATTGGAGACCGAACATTAGTCCAAATCTTGAAGATTGCATTAAGAAACTTTAACGTTACTTTTTGTTTCCTATGGTTTCCTTTGCAGCCTTTATCTGTTAGTATGTAATTAAATGGAAGTCCTTTCCTACTTTTCCCTTATGATGTTGTTGCTGTCTGCTTAAAGATACAATTCTTGACCTTTAGCAGTTCAAATAAATGTGAACTCTATTTTTAGAGGTTTAAAGCAAGTATATGCGTAGTTGCTTCTTTGTTCCAGCCTAGCATGCCATACTACCGATTTTCCGTACTTGTGCTTTGAGCTCTTTCTGTATCTTAAGTTAAATTGACCGAAAGAAGCCGATTGAATCCAGTTGAGTCTTGTTGCATCCAGGAGACAAAATTATGACCTCATGACGTGGGGAATGGGGTAGCTGAGTGGTTGTGTAGCACATGGTAAAAAAGCCTGGGGCGTAGGCCATCTGATGCTTTTTTTTTTTTGTTTTGTTTTTGAGTTTACTATCAATTAGTTTGACAAAACAGTCATGTCCACATCACTTATTTTTTGGTTTCTTCTACTCACACAATATCAGTTTTTGCTTCTGTATCGATTTGCTCTGTCAGGGAGCATGGCATGGAACGTTACCGAACGTGTGTATAGTAATCCAAGGTGGAGGAAGACGCTACTGGAGACACCCTCTGGTTTCGCCCTTTTGATGTTTCTCAAGATGCACTCAAAAAAGACAATGTATTTGGTTCATTTCTCTTTCTTTACCACTTGTTTTGTCATTGCCCTTTTTTGTTGGATCTAACTACTGATAGATCTGCATCTGTTTCTTTCATTTCTCTTTGCAGGATATCTGGGTGTATTTTAAGGATGTAGATACTGCCAAAATTGTACAATCTGGAATTCTAGATATCTCTATTTTCCGCAGATCACACTATTTTTCCTTTTCATTTGATTTTTTGGTTCCTTGGACAGGCTTTGTTTGCCCTTGGTTTTGTGAAGTTTGATGACAAAAGTATTGCTTGGGATGGTGGGACACAAGCCAGCAAGTACCTCATCAAGCTTATTCGAAGTTTCTGCACTGATAAAGAGTGTCTCTTTGTTCAAAATGCTGAGATTAAACACATTGTTACAGAAAAGCTGGTTGGTATGTCCCCTTAATTGTTTTGTTTATTTCAAGCGCTCCATGCTAACTCTTTCTGTTTCTTCAGGATGTCAAATGTTCATATGATCCTAACGTCGATGATGAAGTCATTTGGGGTATAAAGAATGTCCTTCATGGGTTTATACCCGAAGAAAAATACAACATAACAAGGGAGTATCATCAACCACTGAGCAAGGGATTGCAACAGTGCTTACTGGATTATTTAATCCAAGTCTAAGAAAAAATGGTAACTCTTCCTGCAGCTAACTCATCCACCACAAAAAGCTCGTTATTATTATTAGTAGAGCAACCATCTTAATCTGTTGAATTCCTTGATATTGGGGCATATCATTATTTTGATTCTCATCTGTTCATTTCAGCTTCATGTGGATTTCATATCAGATGTGGGTCTTTTGCGCTATCTAGACATAACTCTAGAGAAAGTTCCCAAGATATTGAGGGAGAAATTTGATCAGCATGTTTGTCAAATTGGTGAAAGAATTGAGAATGACTTAAAGTATGCCAAAGTTCTTGCAAAAATTCTTGTCCCTGAGTTGTCACCAAAATTTGATTTCAGAAAGGTAAATGAGTCATTGAATATTTTATACACATTTGATAACCTGGTCATTGGATTATATTAATATTCACTTCTACTTATATAGATGTTTCCATCCGGTTTAGCAAAGGAGGTCCACAAAGCTTATAAATGTGCAATTCCATATAGAAATAAAAAGCTTAGCATGAGTGACAGGGAGTTCATTATGGGATCTCTTAGTCACCTTTTGGTTGTTCCAAAACAAAGGGACGACCTTATGATTCATGTCAAGCTTATGGAAGCACAACTCCGGAAAACAGATGTAAAGATTCTTGAAGATGAATACGAATTTGACATATCTGTGAGGTTTGTGACGCATTTTGCTATATGTTTCTCACTTTAAGTAAAATCATTTTGTATGAGTATTTGTTTCTTCTTACCCAAACCTACACAATAGTCTTCCTTTATTTCTTGGAGCAACAGTTTTTTACTTCTGCATTGATTTGTGCTAGCAGGAAACATTATTCGAATTTGAAGCATTTGACATTTAGGAGGGTACTACTTGAGACACCTTCAGGTTTTGCTATATTTGGTGTTCACCGTAGAGTGTTTGCAAGGCCTAAGGTACTTGTCCTGCACTTACATCAGTTTTTCTTCCATTCCTTTCAGAGACTCAGTGATAAAGCTCTCTCTCTCTCTCTCTCTCTCTCTCTCTCTCTATCTATCTCTCTCTCTCTCTCTCCCTCCCCCTCCCTCCCTCCCTCCCTCCCTCCCTCCCTCTCTCTCTCTCTCTCTCTCTCTCTCTCTCTCTCTCTCTCTCTCTCTCTCTCTTCCCAGCTTATATGGGCAGATCTTAGCAATTCAAAGGAAGCAAATGAGGTACACATCATAAATTTATAGTGTTTTTTTGTCTCTACTGTTCATTGAAAAAACTTCGTTCCATCCTAGATGGATCTTAGCTTCCGGGTAGTTAAAGAATTGTGTTGAATCATATACCTTCTCTTCGTAGATGTTTAATCCCATCAGAGGGTGCAAGTGCAACTAGATAGTAGGTATCCTCATTTGCTACAGTTTTTTTTACTAAGCCCACATAAGTTCCTAATCTGCAATTTGACGGCCTGTGTGGGATAAATTGTCTGGGAAGGTTTAGGTGGGTTGGTGTTGCCCCACCTTAGCACTAGGAGAGGTGGTGCTATTCTGAAACACTGGTACAAGCACTATTGTTTCCATCTAGTGTCCCGTAGGATGCAAATGGGTTGACCAAAACCCACTCCACTAAGAAATAGAATTTTAGCTCCCCTCATTGTGGCTGGATAGTGTACCTGCTATGTTGAAATAACGTGGGCTTATAGACTAAATCATACACGGAATTAGAGATTGAAATTTGCCTGATGTTAGTTTATTCTTGCACGAGGCTCCATGGATCGACTAGCTTACATCCCTAGCACAAATAACCTTGTGGGGCCAGGGAAGTTAGGCCACATTAGCTCAGAAGTATTGCCGCCTTGCAGCTAGGCATTTAGAACAAAAGTTAGGCCAACATCTTCTAGAAACCTGTTAGAAGCACTATGGGCTTGTTTGGTTACATGCTCATCTCTCCCTAGCTGGGCTGCACTAATGAAGCTCCACTAATGCAGCTCCTATCTGTTTGGTTCCTTGAACTCCCGCAAGCCATGCTCCTGCTGGCCACCGACAGGCCTTAGCCACGTGGTGGAAACGAACGAGTTGGTTGTTTCTGCTTAGCTAGGCCTCCGCATCCACACGCCATCGATCTCCGCATTTGCGCGCCGGCCACCCAGTACCTCACTTCCCGGTATTTAGCTCATCGGCGTCACAGCTGCTTCCGCACGCTAGCGACCCACTTCCCGGGCATGCTCGTCGCCGTGCTGGCCACTAGCTTCCCCAGCAAGCTTGTTTTCAGGTGTCGTCTTCTTCCCACCACTCCGCTGCCCTGTTTTCAAGACGTCTGATTAATCGCGATTAATCGTCCTAGACGGTTCCATGGCGTCTAGGTCTGGTAGTGTCGACCAGTCGATTAATCATCCGTCCAGGGCGTCCCATGGTTCGTCCAGGCGTCCAGGCGTCTTGAAAACATGGCTCCGCTGTCTTCTCTTCTTGGCTGGATCTCATGCTGAGGTTGATTTGGTGCGGCTGGAGTTCCCTATAATCTTCTTTCCCTGCGCTGCGGTCGTCTTGTGGCATGACCCTGCCACCAGTGGCTTTGTCCACCTGCAGGAGGCGGAGTTCGCATGGGAGGAGGCAGAGGCATGGCGACAGTGGAGGTGCCTGCTCTGCACCTGGTCCACGAATTGTTCCAATGGGTGTAAGCTTACCCATGCTAAGATGCGGTGATTCTATCCAAGCCAGTCAGGGAACCAAACAATATCTACACAACCTAGGCTCCACTATTACAGGCAAACCAAACACAAGCCTCTTGCATTGGTGGAGCCAGGTTTGAGCTGCCCAAGCTTAGCTAGCCAGGCTTGCTCTAAAACATGAACCAAACACACTCTATACTATATACTAATAATTAATAATAGTTCAAATCAAAGAGATTTACTGAATATATTACTGTTGAAAGGTTTGTCAGTTCTCTCCTAAACTTGCATTTATTGGTCCCCTAATTTCCAAATCTAATGTTGTGTTACTTGTCCTTAGTTTATTTTGTGTTCTCTTGCTTGAAAAAGGAGCCACATTGTTCATGTTGTGTGTGTATTCATAAGCTTTTTGTACTCCTATAGTGTGGGCCATGCTTCCTAATTTTATGTTATCATGGTTGTCAGGTTGTCTTAGGCCTTGGTTTCGTAAAGATTGATGACAAATCAATTGCCCGGAAATCTCATGGTCCTGGCCTGGAGCTGAGCAGCATTATTCAAAAGCTATGTACGCAAAATACATTGATTGTTGAAGATGATGCTCTTAAATTTATCATTGAGGAAAAACTTGTTAGTATATTCCCTTAATCATTATATTTATATATGCCATATGATCTATGTGGTAGAATTATAATATTTTGTTATCGTTTCAGGAGGTTAAATGTGTCACTAAATGCTCAAATGATGATGATTGTATTGGTGATTTGATGTGGGGACTAAAGTATTTCCTGCATTTTTTTATTCCCCAAGAACGGCCCTATTTAACTGAGGAATATTATGAGCCACTGAGCAAGGGGTTGCAAAAGGCTTTACAATCATATCATATTGTTCCACAAGAGCCGGTAAGGATTTTCCCCTTGATAATTTACCCAGCTGTCTTTGTAAATAGTTCATTATAGTTGCATCTAGCTGGCGCTACCACATTCTTTGGAGTTAAATGGCGAGTAAAAGGGTGCTTTTATATCTACATTATAAATTGACAGATCCCATAACCATATAACCAGGTGAAAAACATACAAATATTGAGCAGACAGGTTACGCCAGATCCTCTTTACATTTATACTTTCCCAAGCCACCACATGGCAGCAAAAAAGCAGGAAAAAAAATTCAACTCATCCAGCCCAGGCTACTATGCGGGTTTTGTATAAGTAGATGGAGGTGGCATTAAATAACTTGACCATCTCCTCGTCTAGAATTCTGTAGCTGGGTACCTAACTCTCAACTTATATATCGTTGGTGCAAGACAAAGTACCCACTGCTTTAAGCACCACAGGAGGCAGCAGATTGACATTTGAAACATTAAGCCTTTTACTGTTTAACCAACATCTGGCAGCAATTCCATGAGATTTACCTGTATTACTATTGCTGGCAATTTCACGCAAAAAAAAAAACTTTTTTCACAATTTCAATTTTGAGACCAAGAAACACATGTTGCGCCAAGTGTATGCACCAGACTGTCACATCTTACACCAAACATTGA